>CM068540.1:29588793-30831293 GCA_035048495.1 Euptelea pleiosperma | reverse complement strand
GTGGGCTATGAACCCTCCATCGGATGGGGGCATATCTATACTATTGAATGCACTGCAAAATCAATATATCATATTTATGTGAGCATATCTATATAGAAATGAATGGTCGTCCAATCCAATCTTCTGGACCCTTAAATGGTAAAATCAACAACAAAAATTTAAAAATACCAGTCATCTATGTCTGCATAATATTTACTTGTACAATATAAGAAAGAAATCAGTGAAGCAAGTAAAGGTGAGCTTATCAAACAATGCTTCAGCAACCTAGAGGGCACTGTAAAGAACTTGAACAATGCTTCAGCAACCTTTCTGTTGGCTTTCCGTGAGAAAAAGGATATTGCCACATTTTTGGATGAGAGAAAGAAAGCGCAGAAACCAACAGAAACTCTAGTGATACAGAAAAGTTCCGAGGAGATAGAGGTCAAGTTTAACTGAAATGAAACAAAACTCTGATGCTTCCAAAGTCCACATGAGTCATGACAGTATCATAGTGCATATGCAGGGATTTTCGGTATGCCTAACTATCAAGACACTTTTGTTTTCGTTGACAAGGGATTTGGGGAAAGAAGATGAGAAGGCTGTGTTGCAGAGGGATTCCCTGGTGAAGAAAAAGAAAAACGTGTTGAAGGCGCTAAAGCCGTGTGATTCGTGCCCAGCAATCGGCTTGGCTTGGCGTTGTGGTTCTTGGCTCAGCCCAACTTCGCACAAGACCGTCAAAAGTAACTCTTATACTCCACAGCCGTTAGATTAGCGGTTTTTATACATGAGTGAAACTAATGGTGAAGCTGCAGGTGCTCAGAGCCCGACCGTACAAGGAATTGCACTAGTCTCAACAATGACGCTCATTTCCTTTCCCCCCAAACTACCCGCAAGGTAGCCCACCTGGAGCACCAATACATGGTCAACAATTCTGATACGTACGTCAGTTGAAATCAGTAATCCCTTCGATATAGTATATCAGATGGAGAGACTTAATGATGATTAAAATCATCTGTTAGTTTTGTGACACCAAGGGCTAACACCACCCTTGCATGTTACCTTAGGTGCAAGTATAAATACCATCAAACAATACAAGAAATGGATTTATCGAACACTGTTGAATCTGATGGCTTGGCAAAGTCCATTGCCCTTCCTGCCAGGGTTTACTATCCAACATGAGTTGAATCAGAAAGGTAAAAACCCTCTCCACATGGTCAGATGTTTAAACGCATATTTAATGAAATTGCCAACATTTCTATTTCTAACAAGGAAATAAAACAACTTTAATACGTTTGCCACCCGCCCCCCCCCCCCCCCCCCAGACTCAAAATTTCGTGAAAGGAAAAGTACCCAACAATCCAAATAGAACTGCAAAACTCTAATCGAAGTTAGTTGCACCTACAAAAAAGCACTTAATCAAACAAACTGAAACCCAAGTCATCATCGGACTCCTCAGGGGGTTTTTCCTTCTCTTCCTCCTTGGAAGCAGCCGCTGCAGGTGCAGCACCAGAATCCCCAGCAGCAACTGGAGCAATTGCAACTGCGAACTTGCTTGGATCCTGCAATTTTTTCAGTCAATTAATCAATCATACATACAACAAAGATAGAATGACAAGGAAGAAAGAGATGAGAAGAGAAAACTGTGCAGGTTCAGTTTCCACTAATGGTGAGTACCTTCAAGTATTCTTTTACTTTGTCAGCCTGGGGGAAGGTGTACTCTGTTGCAACTGCAACAGCAAGAACATTCTTGTAGGCATTGATGAACATGTGTTGCGCAGCAGCCAGTGTTGGGTATGAGATACCCAGCGCGAGCGAGGTAATCATCGAAACACCAGTAGCAAACTTCTCAACCAGTTCATCCTCCGTGAGATCAAGTATCTCTGGGCTGAAGACCGAGCCATTGTCGTACACAGACAGGACAACGAGACCATAAGAGAAGGGCCTTATTCCCAGCTTTGCAAGCAGTGCAGCTTCGGACGAGCCAACTTTGTCTCCTTTCTTGATAAGCTCTACAGGGGTTATAATTTCGACCGTACCCTTGTTAATCTTTGTCGGAATGTTGAGCACCTGAATTGAGGGAGTATTAGGCACAGGAACCCAAAACAGAAGCATGATCAAAATGAGAATAGAGTTGAAAGGTAAGCATATAAACCTGGAAGAAGGAAGTTTGAGAAGGGTCCAATCCCGTGTTGCCAGGTGGGACAATGACATCAATTGGAGCAACGAGTCCGACACGAGCAGGAGCCCCAACCTAATCATAAACGCAGAAAGATCCAATAAATTTTCAAGCAAGGAACCCCACCTAATTTTCAATGCAAGTGTTCTAGTCTTTAAAAGTACCATAGGAGGCCCACAAACAGGTTGTAGAACAGCCAAATCAATATTCAAGCAAGGATAGATAGTTCTTGCAGTTGTAGATCCAAAATACAAGAGTTTTGAAAAGATATAATATTCCCAACTCCCAAGTTATTCGATTCCGCTTTAGGGTAGGACAAAGCAAGCCAACTAAGCAAGTACTTTCAAGAATTTACTTAAGTTCCACCATATGCAAAAGAATGTAGATGTGTAGCAAAAGCCAAACCAATTACATGTCAAGTGTTATGGCACCAAAGACTCAGATGACTCCACCCCTTTTTCAGTTTTTCAAGAGAGAGAAAGAGGACTGGGGCATGCCACCATGAGTCAAAAGATCTCTTTTCTAAAGAAATTCGATTATGTATCCAAGGTCCAATATTGAAATCAGTTCAGAGGTTTTCCCCGACTCCCCATCTTTCCTCCAGAGAGGCAATTCATGATTAGAGTTTATGCACAGTGCCCACAACATAAAACTCCATTTTCCTTCTCAGAGCTCATTTGAGATCCCATATGTACCTTTAAATATAGCAAGAGATGACAACAGCATTGCTGATTGTTCGCGTGACAAAGAATGGAACATGAAATGTAAGTCTAGTGATTCCACAAGAACCGCATTTCTCAGTTTCTCATTTAAATCATTAACACACAAACTTTGACATTATGGTTTGTGTTTGTTGGATCCACCAGCGCTTCAAGATCAGGGCTTGCATAAAAAATCCTAATTTGAATAAGAAAGACTCCTTTTTCTTTCAAATATTTAAAGAAAAACCATCGATCACAAACATTATAATATTAACTAAACCAACCGTTCAAACAGGAAAAAAAAGATTCATTATCACCACAATATTTCAGAACTCAGTAATAACAAAGAAAACTGAACGAAAAAATCTTTAAAATAGCTATGAGAATACTGATACCATACCTTGTACTTGGCAACCTCTTCGCTCACTTCCTTCAAGTCGCCTTTGGTGAAAATCAATCCAACATTTGCCTACAAACCAAAAGACCATCAAGATAACAAAAACTAGTCAAACAAAAAAATAATCGAAACAATCGTCACCGAACCCAAACATAACAAGGGAGGAAGAAATCCGGTACATACGATGAGCAGGGGAATGAGATTAAGGAAGGCATTGTTCCCGGTCTTCTCGGCATGAAGCCTGATTGATCGCTTCATCATGGTGTTCTTCCCCATCAACACGATTGAATCTCCCCGCAGACCCTTACGAATGTTCTGCAACTGGTTCGACCCTACGTTATCGGCCGCAACGATCAATATTTGACTGTAATCATCGAGAAGCTGGCACAGCTTCTGATCGTACGCAATCTTCTTTTCTGTCTTCGAGCTCTTCGCCGCCATTGCTCTCGAAATTTTTGAGTTTCAGAGAGAACTACTTAAACTCTAAAGAAGAATAAAAAAAATACCGAACGAGGGCCAAGACGAAGCAGAGCTTAGTCAAGGCGGACAGCGAAGCTGTCTCTTTAACCTCTCGAAGTATACTCAACTAACTCTAGGTTGAAACCCTAAAAAACCAAATCCTCCTAGCTTGCATTTGCAGAAGACGACGGTTCCTACATTTATATAGGGGACGAAGGAAATTGAAAAGACAAGTGAATTAAAAAATGACGTACAAAATACCTAGATCCAGTGATTCAGATTTTTCCATTTCTTCTGGTAAATCTGCTAGCTGAGATTAGGTCATAATTGGGCCGGATGGCTAATTGGGCTTTTAAAATTAGCCCAATTTGGTCATAATTAAGTCTAAACGGGCTAAACAACCATGCGATCAGTGAGCCCATAGGGCAGGGGCGAGTAACAAAAAGGGTCACTCTACGGGCGCCCACCTCTTGCGGCTGGGCACCAACATTTGATGGGCACCCACGTCAATAAGAGGGCTCCTGTTTGGGCACCCCATTTTGCTGGGCACCCACATTAATATCTAAAAAAAAAAAATTTTTTTGACTTGGGGTCCTGGCCGTGGGTGACTTGGTGGCCACAGCTGGCTTGGCCGTGGGTGCCATGGTGGCCACAGTAGTTCAGGGCCGTGGAGGCAAAATAAAAAATAAAAAATTGTTGGCTTGCCGCATATTGCCCATCCATTTGTGGGAGTATGGGGTGCTCCAAACCATCACTCCACCACCACTCTACTACCACTCTACCATCACCACCACTCCAACACCACCACCAACTCCGCCACCACCACTCTACAATTACCACCAAGAAGAGGAAGAAAAAATGAAAAATAGAGAGAGAGAGAGAGAGAGAGAGAGAGAGAGAGAGAGAGAGAGAGAGAGAGAGAGAGAGAGAGAGAGAGAGAGAGAGAGAGAGAGAGAGAGAGAGGGAAGTGTAGTTTCGTCGTTTGTGCGAATGGAGGTAATGAGTGTGGGTGCCTAAACAAAGCTGTAAAGGGATGAGAAAGGGCAATTTTGTCCTAAAAAATTAATTTATTTTGTGGGTTCCCGGCTTAAAGAGGTGGGTGCGCGTAGAGCGACCCTAACAAAAATCATTATACCTGACCTTGTTACACTTTGTCCTTTATTTGTCGTGTTTATATTTTTTTAGCAGATTTGCTAAAGTCTTAAAATCTTGTTGGTGTCACCTTGCCATAAGGCCTATGACGCCAATGAGACGTTGAGTGGTGGAAAATACAGTCAGGCTACGTAGAGAATCGAGAAAAAAAAAATTGTGCAACTGATAGGAGAACCTTTATTTTTTGTGGGTTGGGTAATCAAAGGGAGAACCGGTTAGCAAGGTCTTCAAGTTTCTTAGTAAACGTGGTGCAACTTAATTGGTGTTGGACGCTTTTTGAGTCCAACGATCCAATATCGTTGGACACTACAATCGTCCTAAATGCCCCTTGTCCGTCCGCCCAGGCCCATTTACCTTTCGTGCATCTTAACGACTAGAATGCCCTCCCACAATTAACCGCCCACAGCGTATTGCTGTTCTATATCGGCCTGTTCCCGCGAATTGAAGGGCATTTCTCGGTCATTTACATTAAACGCTGCAAATTGAAAGGTCACCAAATCTGAATGCGATCCTCTTCGTTTCGCTCGGACAACTTAAGCTTCAATTTAGGGTTCGATCGAACACAATAGACGATCTCTGGAAGCCATTCTACAATTTCGATCCCATCCCATCTCTTAATGGCGTCCACCAGCGTTTCTTCGTACCGAGATCGGACGTCTGAATTCCGTTCATTGTCAGAAAGATTGAAGAAGGTCGAAGGAATCGGAGCCGTAAACGCAACGGCAAATGATCCGGAGACATCAAAAGCAGCGGTATCTGTCTTATCTCAATCTGAATTCCAAAGGAAGGCATCGAAAATCGGTTTGGGGATCCACGAAGCATCTCAGAAAATCTCTAGGCTTGCTAAGTGTAAGTCTCTTTACCCTCAATCTGTTTAATAAATTTCATTGATGAGAATGGTAGATCAGGAGCTGGAATTGATATTGTACATATGACTAGTTGCATCAAAACACGTTAGCTTGGAAGAAAGAAGTTATCAGGAATTTTAGGCTGCATGTGGTGCACACGAAATTTAAGAAAGTTGACAAATATTTCATCAATATAGCTCAATTAACTTATGTTTGAGACGATTTATCAAGTATGAGATAATCTTTTTTTTTTTTGATAAGGTTAAATATATTGAAACAGAAGGAAAATACAAAGGAAACAAGAGGTCGAGGAGACCTCCACTACAAAAACCCAAAACAAACAAGGAAAAAAGCTAAGGATTCCTCAACATAATAGAATCCCAACGAAAAACCAAATCCTCAAAGGCAAGGCCTTGACATTCCTCAAAGAGCTTGGACCAAAGGAAGATGAGTGCCTTAATAGAAAGTAAGATGTCAAAGCTAGAGGCCTCTATTCCTTCGAAAACTCTATTGTTTCTCTCCTTCCAAATTCCCCACCAAATGGCGAATGGCAAGATGCTCCAAAGTCTGCGCCCACACGGGGAGAAACGAGGAGTGGACCAGCCGTGCAAGGTGTCAAGGACTGATTCTGGAAGGACCCAACTGATCCCGAAAGAACTAAAGAATGTGCTCCAAACCTCCCAAGCAATCCTACAGTGCAGAAGAAGGTGACTTACCGATTCACCCGCTTTCTTGCACATAATGCAACAATTCACTAGCACCATGTTTCTCTGATGAGGTTGTCGACGGTGAGAATCTTGCCCAAAGAGGCACACCATACAAAAAATGAGACCTTTGAAGGGACTTTCGACCCCCAAATCTTGGCTGATGGGAATGAGCGTCTCTGAATGGCATGAGGAAGCGCTTGCGTCCCTCTTCTAGCCTCATCAAGCAATACATAGAGAGAGCGAACAGAGAAACGTCCATCAGAACAACCACTCCACCGAATGGCGTCCTCCTTAGATCTATCCACTGAGATCCCCTCTAACCTATGAATAAAGTTAGCCATGGACGGAATTTCCCAATCATTCAGATTTCGTCTAAAGCCAAAGTCCCAAGAGACTTCACTACCTTCCCCCACAAGGAAACTCTGCACCATACTCTCTTTGTTCACTGATAGCGTGTACAAGAGGGGAAAGTCATCCTTAAGGGATGTGTTCTCGCACCAAACATCGCTCCAAAAACGGATTTTATCCCCTCTGCCCACCTTGAACCGAATGCCAGGATAGAAGAGCGGTAGGAGCTTCATCACCCCTTTCCACACGCCACATCCGTAAGGGGTCCTCACCCTCTTGCCGAACCAACCCATAGGCTCGCACCCATGTCTTGCCACAATGACCTTCCTCCATAGACTGTCAACTTCCACAGCGAAGCGCCACAACCATTTCCCCAGAAGAGCTTGGTTCATTAATCGGAGGCTTTTAACCCCTAGCCCGCCCACCTTCTTGGATGCACAGACTGTCGTCCAATCCACCAGAGGGTAACCTTTCCCATCGGCTCTTCCAAACCACAGGAAGCGACGAAACAGTCTCTCCAGATTCCTGACTACCCCTGTTGGCATAGGAAACATAGAAAGAAAATACGTGGGAAGGTTGGATAGGGTGCTCTTGAGCAAGACCAACCTCCCACCTTTGGATAGGTATTTCGCTTTCCATATGGCTAATCTTTTCTCGCATCTCTCAATGACGGGATCCCACATCGCTGACGATCTGCTAGCAACTCCAAGGGGAAGACCGAGACGTAGACGCGCACATCTGCGTCCACTATAGTAGTAGAAGTGTCATTGGCAATATAGGTTGAGATCTCGAAATAGGGACAGGCATGGGAATATGGACAAACATAGGAATAGGGACACTTTTCTACACTATCACACTCCTCCAGAAGAGAGGTCCTATCACCAAAGAAAGGTATGGACTAAGCGAATGTGACATCAATAGAGATAAAGCGACGACGGGTGCCAGGATGATAGCATTTGTACCCCTTTTGATTAGAAGGGTACCCCAAGAAGATACATTTTAAAGCCCGCGGATCTAACTTGTCCCGAGAAGAACAATGAACATGCACATAACAAACACACCCAATGACTTTTGGGGGAACAACAAAGCCCGGACGATCAAGAACCAAGAGAGATAGAGGGGTCTGAAATCCGATAACACAATGGCATGCGGTTGATAAAATAGGCCGCAAGTAATATAGACTCAGACCAATAGTGTTTTGGAACGTGCATGCCCAAACGGAGAGCACTCTCAACTTCAAGAAGATGACGATTTTTGCGCTCAACAGTCCCATTTTGTTGAGGGGTGGAAGGACACGAGGTTTGATGAACTATGCCACGAGTTACAAAGTAGGATTTAAGGCCCCCATCTAAGTATTCCCCCCCCATCCCCCCCCATTGTCAGAGCGAATGACCTTGAGGGTGGCATGTCATTGAGTGGAAACCATCTTATGAAACTCTTGGAAAATGGTGAACATTGCATCTTTGGTTCTCGTGAGGTACACCCAGGTACATCCACTAAAGTCATCAACAAAAGTAACAGAGTACCGATATCCAAACAAAGAAGTCACAGGCGCAAGGCCCCACACATCAGAATGCACAATGGAAAAATGAGCAGTACTTTTATTCTCACTAATAGGAAAAATAGAACGACAATGCTTTGCTAGTTCGCATGTTTCACAATGAAAGGGAACTACATACAAAGAAGAAAAAGTAGGAAAGACACGCTTTAAGACAGATACTGGGACATGACCTAGTTGGTTATGCCAAAGTATTAATCTTTATTGACTCGACTACTACTACTGATGTTGGATTGGTGTGCAGACGAAAATACCGAAGAATCTAGGATGTATAAGCCACCATCCTCACTTCCACTGACAATCGTCCGCCTCCACTCTAAATCTTGAAACACATAGTGAGAAGGAAAAAACGTTACACTACAGTTAAGACTTGTAGTGATGCTACTAACGGATAATAAATTAACAATGAATTGAGGAACATGGAGAACAGAGGACAGAGATAGATCTGGGGTGGTATGAACAACCCATTTGCTAGAGATAGAGGAATAGGTGTCATTAGCTATTCGAACTTTATTATGATCAGATCAAATACCGTAACTAGAAAAAAACGAAGGGCATACCAGTCATGTGATTGGATGCCCTTGAATCAAGGATCCAAGAAAAGCTTGAAGGAACAGTAAAGGCGAAAAAGGTAGATCAGTACCTGTGTGAGCAAAGGCAGAGGTCGTAGTGGAAGCCTAGCCGTTGAGTTGGGCTATCATGCGGCGAAGTCGCTCGAGATCTGTAGGAAGAACGAGTCCATGTTCCTAGAGGAGGTAGACACTGGAGGTGCGATGTCCTGAGTAACGGAGTGTGCTGCATGGGAGCACTGTTTTGCTGGGAGACGCTGGCGAGAATTTGAGGCCTGTCCTGGGAGACGCCCATGGAGATTCTAACAAGTGTCCTGGATATGTCCCATGCGACCGAAATTATCACACTTGGGTCGTGGCCGTTGTTACAACTTTGATTGTGCACACTCTTAAGAAGAGAATACAATAATGTATCTCTTAAATATGATATGATGTGGATGCAACAATGTTCTCCCTAGACAACAAAGTGTATGTGTAACAAAGTGAAAGTGAGTGTAACTAGGGATGTCAAGTTGTAGTTAGTTTTAAAATCATGGGTTTCCCATGGTCGAACCACAAGGATTGGGAGTGAATGACTAGTGCAAGTGTTACTACAAGTGGAAAGAGAAAAAATGGAAAGAAGAGTTGTGTGTGATGTGTAGTGAATGGATGCTATGAAATGAGAGAAAAAGTGTGCAAATGGTTGAATGTACCACCAATGGTGGGCAAATTTTTGATGAGAAAAACTACAAGAGAAGAAGAGTGCTAGGGCATTAAGATTTGGCCTAGACCCTTCCCCTTTGCTCCTTAATGAGTGTAGTCCAAGAAGAGAAGAAACAACTAAAGAGTTGCTCTCCCACCAAAGATAAAGAAATGAATCACAAAGATAAAGTAAAGAAAATGATATTCCCACTAAGGCATTTTTAGATAATAAAATCAAAACTAGAGCATTCTAGTGTGTGAGTGCAAATATGTGAGTTCCTAAGTATCTATAATGCAAGACATAATAGATCAAAAGAAATCACAAAAAGACTCACAAGAACAAGTAAAAGAAATACCTCAAATCTTCATTAATGTTTTGATGTCCAACTATGAAGTATACATGACATACAACATGAAAGGATACAAAACAACTTCATTAAAGTATTGGGAAAATCTCTACAATGAAGCTCTCATAAACATGGATCTACACTCAATAAGTCACAAAAGGGAGAGGGAAAATGCCTCCTCTCTAGCCCTAGCTAAGGGTCTAGCCAACCATGGTATGGATGGCCATGGAAACTAAGTAAAGAAAAGAAAATAAGAAAGAGGAGAGAAGGGACTTGCTTGAGATTCTTGGGCTCTCTAAAATAGACTCACTAGAGAAAGGAAGAAGGCTCTCTCATAAGCTCAAAGTGAGCTTATATAGAAGATGGAAGGTGATGAGGTGGAAGGTGATGTGGAGGAGTGATAGGTGGAGATGAGAGGTGAAGATGAGGTGGAAAGTGGTCAAAGGAGAGCTCATTCTTGTTACCAAAATGGTGTAAGTGATTCAAATATAATCAAAAGAGTGCCCAAGGTCAAGCTCAAAATGAGGGGGTACACATGGGAGAATGAGATGTGTAAGAAGTGTAAGAGGGTAGGTGGAAAATAAGCTAGAAAGAGGCATGTTATGGGCTTGAGAGAAGACAAGGCCTATTCTTTACCACATTGAGCATTCTCCTTCTTGACTTGTCCCTTTCACCCATGTGAAGGCTCCATGTGGCTTTGATGGCTTGAGAATCTTCTAGAAGGCTCCAATGGCTTGGAATGGCTCCATAAAGGTGTGATGGCTTCAATGGCTCTCATGGCTTGAACAAGTGACTTCATGGCTTGCATGGCTTGAAAATTTATGATAAGCCTCTTAAGAGACTCCAATGGCTTGCACGAAAGTCTCTCATACGACGAATGCCCTATATGTATCAAATATGCACGTAATGAGGGTCTAAATTAGATAAGTTGTGCATGAGACACCTAGGATGCATTTTACATTAAAATGTAAAGTTATAAGCTCATGAAACTCGATAATGCCCAAAAGTTAAAACGGATAATAAGCACAAAATGAGCATTATCAACACCCCCCAACTTGAATATTTGTCAGTCCCTTGGCAATCAAAATAAGATCATTTTTTTTTTTTTTTTTTTTTTTTTTTTTTTTTTTAAGGATGAGAAGTGCTTAAAAATGATTGGAATGGCTAAGAAATCTGGACAAAATATTTTTGAAATACCCACACCCCCCAACTTAAACAATTCATTGTCCGCAATGAATAGAAAAACTGGTTTTCAAAACAATGCATGGTGATGATAAACATGAAATGAACATGCATTAACAAAATAAAGATTTAGGGAGAGGATATACCATAGATTTCTTCAATATCAGCTCAAGTCTACATTCCAAGCTTTCAAAAAAAAGATAAACTAATCCTGGTAAATAGGATCCTCCAAGACCATGGAGATGGTCTCAGGATCAAAATGCTCAAGGTATGGTTTCAACCTTTGTCCATTCACAGTGAATGTGGTGCCAGTTTTTGGATTCTCGACCTCGACCGAGCCATAAGGAAAGACACTCCGGACTATGTAAGGTCCAGTCCACCTAGATTTGAGTTTTCCTGGGAAGAGATGAAGCCTAGAGTCATAAAGAAGCACCTTATCAGAAGGTTGGAAAGACTTCCTGAGAATGTTTTTATCATGAAAAACTTTTATTTTGTCTTTGTAAATCTTTGCATTCTCATAGGAGTCTGTCCGAATCTCTGCTAGCTCATTCAACTGGAGCTTCCTTTGGACTCCAGCTTTGTCCAGATCAAAGTTAAGCTTTTTGATTGCCCAATAGGCTTTGTGCTCAAGCTCAACTGGCAAGTGACATGCCTTCCCAAAAACTAAACGGTAAGGGGACATTCCCAAGGGAGTTTTAAAAGCTGTACGATAAGCCCAGAGTGCATCAGTTACTCTCAAGGACCAATCTTTGCGGTCCGGGTTTACAGTTTTTTGTAAAATATTTTTGATCTCCCGATTGGAAATTTCCACTTGTCCGCTCGTTTGAGGGTGATAGGGGGTAGCAACTTTGTGAGTAATACCATATTTGGCCATTAGGCTCTCAAAAGGCTTGTTGCAGAAGTGCTTCCCCCCATCACTAATGATGGCCCTAGGGGTCCCAAATCTAGATAAGATGTTCTCTTTTAAGAACTTTAGGACAACTCTATGGTCATTATCTTTACATGCTATGGCCTCTATCCACTTGGATACATAGTCCACAGCCACCAAAATGTATAGGTTGCCAAAGGAACAAGGAAAAGGGCCCATGAAGTCAATGCCCCATACATCGAATATTTCAATGATGAGAATGGGATTTAAGGGCATCATGTTTCTACGACTAATGGTCCCTAACCTTTGGCATCGGTCGCAAGACTGGCAGAAAATGTGAGCATCTTTAAAAAGAGAGGGCCAATAGAACCCACATTGTAATATCTTGAAAGCTGTTTTCTTTCCAGAAAAATGGCCTCCACAAGCACTAGAATGGCATAAGCTCAAAATCGAGTGATGCTCATTTTCTGGGACACATCTCCGGATGATTTGGTCTGGACAATATTTAAACAAGTATGGATCGTCCCAAAAGAATTTTGTCACCTCGGAATAAAACTTTCTTTTATCTTGGGTGGTCCAATGTGAGGGAACATGTCCTGTAACTAGGTAATTGGCAATGTCCGCATACCATGGTGCTTGGGAAATTTCAAACAATTGCTCATCTGGGAATGTCTCAGCCACAGGAAGTGTCTCAAATGAGGACTCGAGGACTAGTCTAGACAAGTGGTCTGCTACAACATTTTCAGAGCCTTTCTTGTCTCTGATTTCTAAATTAAACTCTTGTAAGAGAAGGATCCATCTAATAAGTCTGGGCTTCGCATCCTTCTTAGACAAAAGGTATTTGAGAGCCGCATGGTCAGTGTAAACTATCACTTTGGATCCAACCAAATAGGATCTAAATTTGTCAATGGCAAATACTACAGCTAGCAACTCTTTCTCCGTAGTGGAGTAGTTAAGTTGGGCATCATTCAATGTCCTGCTAGCATAGTAGATTACACAGGGTAACTTATCCCTTCTTTGCCCTAAGACTGCTCCTATGGCATAGTCACTGGCATCACACATTACCTCAAAAGGTAATGACCAATCTGGAGGTTGAATGATGGGTACCGTGGTCAACAAGGTCTTGAGCTTCTCAAAAGCTTGTGTGCAATCTTTATCAAATTTGAAGTCTACATCCTTAGCAAGGAGATTGCACAAGGGCCTAGAGATTTTACTAAAGTCCTTTATAAATCTTCTATAAAATCCAGCATGCCCCAAGAAAGACCGAATTTCCCTAACACTTTTAGGGATAGGCAGGTGAGAAATAAGATCAATCTTAGCTTTGTCTACCTCAAGTCCTTTAGAAGAGACAATGTGGCCTAAGACAATTCCTTTTGAGACCATAAAGTGACATTTTTCCCAATTGAGCACCAAGTTCTTCTCTTGACATCGAATCAACACTAACTTCAAGTGCTGCAAGCATTCCTCAAAAGTATCTCCAAAAATGGAGAAGTCGTCCATGAAAACTTCTAGAAATCGCTCTACCATATCGGAGAAGATACTCAACATGCATCTTTGGAATGTAGCAGGTGCATTGCACAGGCCAAAAGGCATACGCCTATAGGCAAATGTTCCAAAGGGGCACGTGAAGGTAGTCTTCTCCTGATCCTCAGGAGCAATCTCAATCTGGTTATAACCAGAATATCCATCCAAGAAGCAATAAAAAGAGTGTCCAGCTAATCTCTCAAGAATTTGATCAATGAAGGGTAATGGGAAGTGGTCCTTCCTAGTTACCGAATTTAGCTTTCGGTAGTTTATGCAAACTCTCCAACCGGTTGTTTGCCGAGTTGGGACAAGCTCATTATTGTCATTTTTTACTACCGTTATTCCAGATTTCTTTGGAACAACTTGGGTTGGACTTACCCATTGGCTGTCAGAGATGGGGTAGATAATACCTACATCTAAAAGTTTGAGGACCTCAGCCCTAACTACATCCTTCATGTTCGGGTTCAACCTCCTTTGAGCCTCACGAGTGGGCTTGGCATTTTCCTCCATATGTATCCTATGGGTACAAATGGTGGGGCTAATGCCTTTGAGGTCTGCTATAGTCCAACCTAAAGCTGTCTTATGTACCCTAAGAACTTCTAAAAGTCTAGCTTCTTGTGCTTGAGTAAGTTCAGAGGAGATGATGATAGGGAATGTTTCCCCTTGACCTAAGTAGGCATACTTAAGCTCTTCAGGCAAGGGCTTAAGTTCAAGTTTGGGGAATTCTATGGACGACGGGATAGGTTTGGTCTCATTAATGGGCAGAGGTTCAAACTTGGACCTCCACCTTCCCGTGTCCAAAGGAGGTGTGGAATTCAAAAGAGAATTCACTTCTCTAGTGAACTCATCATCATCATCAAGCTCTCTAAAGAGGGCCAAACAAGTTCCTAATGGATCCTTAGAAGTAATTTCTGAGAGAGTAGCTTGGACAATTGAGTCAATCATGTTGACTTCTTGGATGTCTTCATTCTCAGTGGGATACTTGCAAGCATTAAAGATGTTTAATTCAACTGTCATGTTCCCAAAAGACAATTTCATAACACCATTCCTACAGTTGATCAGAGCATTAGATGTAGCAAGGAATGGTCTACCCAAAATGACCGGTATTTGGGAACTAACATTCGGTACCGGTTGGGTATCCAAAACAATGAAGTCTACTGGAAAGTAAAAGTTATCCACTTGGATAAGCACATCCTCTATAATGCCTCGTGGGATCTTAACAGATCGGTCCGCGAGCTGAAGGGTAACACGAGTTGGCTTTAACTCCCCAAGCCCTAATTGCTCATAAACTGAGTAAGGTAGCAAGTTCACACTAGCGCCTAAATCAAGCAATGCTCGCTCAATCCGGTGGTCACCTATCACACATGATATGGTAGGGCACCCGGGATCTTTATATTTAGGAGGGCTATTGTGTTGCAAAATGGAGCTCACTTGCTCAGTTAGGAAGGCTTTCTTTTGCACATTCAACTTTCTTTTCACAGTGCATAAGTCCTTCAAAAACTTGGCATAAGAGGGGACTTGCTTAATGGCATCAAGCAAAGGAATATTGACAGTCACTTTCTTGAAGATCTCTAAGATGTCGTTATTTTGAAGCAACCTTTTCTCTTGTTGAAGCCTAAGAGGAAATGGGGCGGCCACTGGGCAAGGCTTAGGATTGGCTTTAGTGGGTGGTTCATCCTTACCATCGGCTTCATCACTCTTGGTTTTCCCTTGGGTAACCTCACTTATAGGGGTGGTGTTGGGATTTTTATCTATAACTTTCCCACTCCTAAGGGTAGTAATGGATTTGGCTTGTTCAAGGTTGGGATTTAGATCATTGGCTTCACTAGAAGATCCTACCTCAAATTGACCTTTAGGATTTGGAAGTGGTTGAGCCGGGAAGGTTCCTTTCTCTCTAACACTAAGGCTAGAGGCTAGTTGGCTAACGGTGGCTTCCAATTTTTGTATAGCTTGCATAGTGGATTGGTTGATGGTCGTTTGGGCTTGCATGAAGGATTGTAGAGTTTCCTCTAAGGACTTCATGGGTGATTGATATGTTTGGTTAGATGAAGGTCCTAAGGGGTTTCTATTGCTTTGCCCACTATTTTGCCCATTGCCTTGCCCACTAGCTTGCCCTTGCCTCCAACCAAAGTTGGGATGATTCCTCCAATTAGAGTTGTAAGTATTGGAATATGGAGAATTATCATAAGGCTTCTTGTAGGCATCCATGGCATTGGCTTGTTCATGGAGTACCCCTTGTAAGGCCGGGATTGTTGGACAATCCCTAGTCTCATGAGAGTTACTCTCACAAATAGCGCATATGTTATCAACCTTCTTGCCTTTTCCTTTTAAAGCCTCAACTTCCCTAGTGAGGCTAGCAATTTTAGCACTCAATTCTATGTCCTCACGGACATGATAAATTCCTCCTTTGGAGGGATTAAGTCTCTCACTAGGCTTGTCCACTTTATCATGTTTTTCCCAAGATTGGGCATTTTCCGCTAAATTTTCAAGGAATTCCCATGCCTCATCGGGTTCTTTCATGATGAATTCTCCATTACTCATTGTTTCTACAAGTTGCCTCATAGAAGAGGTAAGTCCATCAAGAAAGAATCCAATAAGGTTTGGCTTATCATAACCATGATGAGGGCATTTTCGGAGTAGGTCATTGTACCTCTCCCAACATGAAAAGAATGCCTCATTCTCTTTTTGAGAGTATGTCATGATGGCTCTCTTGAGGGTATGAGTCTTTTGAGTCGGGAAAAATTTCTTCAAGAATACTTTAGACATATCCCCCCATGTCCCAATTGATCGAGGTCTAAGGGAGTGGAGCCATGACTTGGCTTTCTCCTTTAGAGAAAATGGGAAGAGTTTGAGCCTTATTGTATCTTCGGTCACATCATGATGGTGCAATGTCGCACAAATTTCCTCAAACTCTTGGAGGTGAAGATAGGGGTCTTCCGACTCTAGGCCATGAAATGTGGGGAGTAAATGGAGCACTCCCGGTTTAATTTCAAAATTTTGCCTTTGGTTGTATGGAAGCACTATGCAAGAAGGTGCACTAAACCTAGCCGGTTGTAGGTAGTCTCTTAGTGTTCTAGGTTCATCCACATTAGGTCTATTGTTGGCCTCATTTCTTAGAACTTGGGGGTCACCTATATTGCTTCCATGTACCGACATGGTGGGTGAATAGGTGGAGTCCTCTCTAGAATGTTCGAAGAGATTATCTAAGAGATCTTCAAGAGTGTCTTGATCCAAATTCCTTTGTAACCTATTAGTATGATCACGTGTCCACGTGGTCATTCAAATAGATTCAAGTGAATAAATTTCAAGTTCCAAACTTAATTGTTGCACAAGTTAGATGATTAACACTCAATGTGGGTGCACATCCACAACACCATACAAACAAAAGAAAAGAAAAACACACTAGTATGCACCTAAACACAATGTGTGTGCATAAAGTGTACAAATGTAACAAATTAGACAAAGAAAATAAATCTAAACATGCATTAATCTAAGAAAAAAAAACCTAAGCATGCATCAACTAATAGCAAAAGAACACAAGAAAACAAACAAATCAAAATAACCTAAACTAAAAAATGTAAAAGATTGGGTAGATCTTACATTGGGGTCCTTGATCAAGTCTTCTCGTACAAGTGTGAGCAATTTACATACCACCTCCACTTCCAAGTTACGATTGCTCACACTTGAGGCAAATCCTAGATCTATTATTACAAATTGGAGTTTAATACAAATCACTCCCTCACTTTCACTCAAGAGACCACACCATCACTCAAACTTACAAGTAAATATACAACCTAACCTAAGGGGGTCTAAAGAGAAGATCTACAAGTAAACAAAAAGAGTTAGTAACAATTCAAAATAAAGAGAGTTCGAAAGTTAGAGGTTAGGAGTTAGTTGCTTGAATGTAAAGAGTTAGTTGCAAGAAAGTAAAGAGTTAGAGAGTTAGGGAGTTAGAATGTTAGAAGATTATAATAATTAGAGGAACAAAGAGATGGAGGGTTAGAAAAAGAAAGGAAAAAAAAAATGTAGTAACCCTTGTTCTTGTCACCAATTGCCAATCCCCGGCAACGGCGTCAAAAACTTGTTACAACTTTGATTGTGCACACTCTTAAGAAGAGAATACAATAATGTATCTCTTAAATTTGATATGATGTGGATGCAACAATGTTCTCCCTAGACAACAAAGTGTATGTGTAACAAAGTGAAAGTGAGTGTAACTAGGGATGTCAAGTTGTAGTTAGTTTTAAAATCATGGGTTTCCCATGGTCGAACCACAAGGATTGGGAGTGAATGACTAGTGCAAGTGTTACTACAAGTGGAAAGAGAAAAAATGGAAAGAAGAGTTGTGTGTGATGTGTAGTGAATGGATGCTATGAAATGAGAGAAAAAGTGTGCAAATGGTTGAATGTACCACCAATGGTGGGCAAATTTTTGATGAGAAAAACTACAAGAGAAGAAGAGTGCTAGGGCATTAAGATTTGGCCTAGACCCTTCCCCTTTGCTCCTTAATGAGTGTAGTCCAAGAAGAGAAGAAACAACTAAAGAGTTGCTCTCCCACCAAAGATAAAGAAATGAATCACAAAGATAAAGTAAAGAAAATGATATTCCCACTAAGGCATTTTTAGATAATAAAATCAAAACTAGAGCATTCTAGTGTGTGAGTGCAAATATGTGAGTTCCTAAGTATCTATAATGCAAGACATAATAGATCAAAAGAAATCACAAAAAGACTCACAAGAACAAGTAAAAGAAATACCTCAAATCTTCATTAATGTTTTGATGTCCAACTATGAAGTATACATGACATACAACATGAAAGGATACAAAACAACTTCATTAAAGTATTGGGAAAATCTCTACAATGAAGCTCTCATAAACATGGATCTACACTCAATAAGTCACAAAAGGGAGAGGGAAAATGCCTCCTCTCTAGCCCTAGCTAAGGGTCTAGCCAACCATGGTATGGATGGCCATGGAAACTAAGTAAAGAAAAGAAAATAAGAAAGAGGAGAGAAGGGACTTGCTTGAGATTCTTGGGCTCTCTAAAATAGACTCACTAGAGAAAGGAAGAAGGCTCTCTCATAAGCTCAAAGTGAGCTTATATAGAAGATGGAAGGTGATGAGGTGGAAGGTGATGTGGAGGAGTGATAGGTGGAGATGAGAGGTGAAGATGAGGTGGAAAGTGGTCAAAGGAGAGCTCATTCTTGTTACCAAAATGGTGTAAGTGATTCAAATATAATCAAAAGAGTGCCCAAGGTCAAGCTCAAAATGAGGGGGTACACATGGGAGAATGAGATGTGTAAGAAGTGTAAGAGGGTAGGTGGAAAATAAGCTAGAAAGAGGCATGTTATGGGCTTGAGAGAAGACAAGGCCTATTCTTTACCACATTGAGCATTCTCCTTCTTGACTTGTCCCTTTCACCCATGTGAAGGCTCCATGTGGCTTTGATGGCTTGAGAATCTTCTAGAAGGCTCCAATGGCTTGGAATGGCTCCATAAAGGTGTGATGGCTTCAATGGCTCTCATGGCTTGAACAAGTGACTTCATGGCTTGCATGGCTTGAAAATTTATGATAAGCCTCTTAAGAGACTCCAATGGCTTGCACGAAAGTCTCTCATACGACGAATGCCCTATATGTATCAAATATGCACGTAATGAGGGTCTAAATTAGATAAGTTGTGCATGAGACACCTAGGATGCATTTTACATTAAAATGTAAAGTTATAAGCTCATGAAACTCGATAATGCCCAAAAGTTAAAACGGATAATAAGCACAAAATGAGCATTATCAGCCGTGCGTCCCCTGGCTCCTTCGAACCCGATTTCTGGCCCTTTTGATTGGCAGCAGCCAAGATAGATTGGTCCTAAGTATCACTCCCACTGCGGAGTTGCATAGCTGAACGGTGACTGTCCTCTCCCTGAATATAAGCATAGACCTATGCTAGAGAAGTGGGGGCAGGATCCCTGCCAAGAATCTGAACGCAAGCTCCCTCAAAGCTAGGATGAAGGCCGGAGAGAAACTGGAAGATTCGGGAACGTTCAACCATAGCCTTAAAGGACTTGACATCATCTGCGCACACGGGAGAGTAACTCTAGTAGTGATCGATCTCCTCCCATTTACTTCGAAGTGAAGCGTAATATGTACCCAACTTCATCTCTCCCTGACGAAGACATGCAATCGCTTGCTTGAGCTCATAGAGCTTAGCAAAATTTCCCACCTGGGAATATGTCTGAGATACGGCGTCCCAAACATCTTTAGCCGTTGGTAGGAACATGAACCCTTTGTCGATATGGGCTTGCATTAAATGAAGGAACCAAGACATCAAGGTTAAATTCTCCATAACCCATATCCTTTGAGATTTGTCTGTTGGATCCGGTTGTTTGACAACACCGGCCAAGTACTCACTATAACCACATCCCCCAATGTACATGAGAGTAGAAGTCTTCCATTCCAAATAGTTTGTTCCATCAATTTTTACTGTGGTAATGCATAGCTGAGGGTTGCTTTCTCCATGAGAACCGTGAGTCGAGGAACTCATCAAAGCGGAACCATTGAAAATAGCAAGTTGCGGATTAGAGGCTCATAAAAAATCGAAGCAAGGTTTAGAGGGTCCCAAGAGGCCTAATAGGTGGTGCGCCTATAGCAGGAGGACCCAAAGAGGTTTGATTTAGGAAAAAATTAAACCCAAAAATTGTCGGAAGATCTGGGTGTTTTTTTTAAACTGGGGTTTGGGCTGTCAGAAAATTTCGAACCAAGTTTCTGACAGTCCGTATAGTTATTCTAGAAAGGGCAGCTAGGTCAGAGGAGCCTACCGTGGTGCGAATCTTGATAAAATAAAAAACCCAAAAATCTGGAGATCATGACGATTTTTGGAAACTGATAATCCTAAGGTCAAAAAAATGCGAAACGACCTCCTGACAATCCCTAGGAGTATACTGGAGACGGAAGAAGGTGAAGAATGAGATTAGGGTTAGAGAGAAGATGTGGGAAAGAGAAGAGGTTGCATTATTCATTCAATCTCTCTCACTTATGTATATATATGATGAGGGAAAAAACTCTACAAGCCAAAATTGTGATGTGGGTTAAGTGGCTGGCCCACTTAACCCTCTTAAAAACGCATAAAGGATCTCACATGGGAAGTGGGATGCAACCCACTTACGGACACCCACGTGGGTCTACAATCATAAAATCCAACAAAACCGACTAAAAAAATAGAAAGCAACTAAAACTTTAAAACTGTTAAAAATAGAAACTTTTTCGAAATAGAAACTGATGCATGACATCTAACCAATACCCCCAAAAGTCGCGATTAATGGGGGTGTGAGATTAAATTCTTTTATCCCATATCCTAGATCCAAGCCCTCAGTCGAACCTTCCTTTGTGGGTCTCATTTCACACAGGTCATCCCACCCCGAGTGTGCCGCATTTACACAGGCTGCCCCACTCAAGTCCGGTGTGAAAATGTTATACAACCATTTACCCCAAAAGATCGACTTGTTGGGGTAAGGCAAAACAACTCTGTATACCAACAGGTCGTCGGGCCAACACAACACATGTGCGGGAACACACATTCCGCTAGCACGCCCTCTCAGCGAGAATATACTCCATTGGGGACTTGAACTTGCAACCTCCTAGGCCTTAAGTCTCTGATAGCATGTTAAACAACTATCCCAAAAGATCTACTTGTTGGGATAAGGCAAAACAACTATGTATACCAACGGGTCGTCGGGCCAACACAATACGTGCGCGGGAACACACTATCCGCTAACAGAAAAAACCCCTGCATTAATCACCCCCGGTGAGGAGTCTCGAACACAAGACCGCCCACTCTGATACCACTTTGATGCGGGACATTTAACCAATATTCCTAGAAGTCGCGACTAATGGGGGCGTGAGATTAAATTCCTTTCTCATATCCCAAATCCAGGCCCTCAGTCGAACCCTCCTTCGTGGGTCCCATTTCACACAGACCATCCCACCCCGAGTGTGCCCCATTTACGTAGGCTATCCCACTCGAGTCCGGTGGGAAAATGACCCTGCATTATAAACCTATCCAAAAGAGACATCTTTTCTAATTCAACCAAACCCCTCATCTTAACTTTAAAATTACGAAATTACTAAAAAATAGAAAATTTGGCCTTCAAATGGCAATTTGACCCCTTAAACGATGGAATTTGGCTTAAATCCACCAAGCTGAAAGAGCTTAATTTTTCAGTTATGTAGATCTCGTCGAGAGCTTGAATTTTAATTCAGAGTTATGGATTTTGAAGTCCATTTATTATGGGCTTTTAGGCTTCCGATTGGACTTTTTTGCCTCGAATCGATCCATAAACTGTTCTGCGACCCGTTCTACAGCACCTATATTATGATCCGAACTCTGAAGTACGTAAGACTGACTTGATTATAGAGCGATGACGCCATAAGTACAGGATTCTGGTAACTGTAATTGTACCACGTGTGTTTGCATGATTCTTCCTGCCTGTAGTTTGAAGAAATAATTTTATTTCAAGTCGTTTAAGTGCATGAAAAGCGTGTATTTAGCAAAATAAATTAAAAAAAATTTAAGGTTATTTCATCAAGAAGAAGATTTTAACTCATGTCTCTCTCTTGGAAGTTGGAAACTTGGAAGGAAGAGGAAAAGTAACCTCTGTTGTAGGAACTGAGCGAGTGGCTGCAAATACTTTTGATATCTCTTCTTTTTTATGCATGGTTTATTTTCTTCATATTGTAGTTGTGAAGTTGGTTGTCACGATATTGGATTGGGCATAGATTACTATTAGTATTGTTATGATAACATTATAAAACAAATTGGATTTGGTACGATGGGATTCTGGAACTTTTCTATCATATACTAGTGGCAATAAATCTCGAGAGTAGTGAAAAGTAAAAGAAAGCCATATTTATCATTACATGTTTGGCAAAACTACCAGCAAATGTGACTTTGCATCGACTTCATTTCTAATTTTTTTTATATCTTCAGAGTGTTGGAGTAATCAGAAGGCTTAACTTATTTCGTGAAATGTTGATGGATTCATTGACCTATATTATTCCTATTCTGCATCTCTGTCCTGTATTTGATATCTTGGATGGCTGCTACTCAAGAGACCTATAGACAAAAATATTCATACTACTTGTGCATTACTGGAAAGAGTTCATATTTTTGGTGTCGCATGAATATGTTTTATTAAGCTTAGTTTTTGCATCCATTGACATTTGCATTCTACAGTGGCAAAGAGGTCGTCTATGTTCGATGATCCGCTCATGGAAATACAAGAACTTACCGCCTTGATAAAGAATGACATTACAGTGCTGAACATGGCAGTTTCAGATTTGCAAGCCCTTCAAAACTTGGAAATAGCCGATGGGAACTGTTCCAAGGATAGAGTTGTTCATGCAACTACCATTTGTGATGACCTGAAGAACAGACTTATGGGAACTACAAAACAGTTTCAAGAAGTATTAACTACAAGGACAGAGGTTAGTCCCGCCTGGAATGGTGAATGTTCTTTCCATATTGGACATTGCAGTTTGTCAACTTTTTTATTCTTTTTATTGGCAGAACCTCAAGGCCCATGAAAACAGGAAACAGATCTTCTCCACAAATGCATCAAGAGAGAATCCATTTCTGAATCACACAAAAACTGTGACTGAACCACCTCCTTGGTCAAATACATCAAATGCATCAGGCATTTTACCATCACCATCGTAAGTATCTTTTTGCTATTTTTTTAAACTTTCATGTTACCCTTACTGCATCGACTCCACTATTCTCTTTCTCCCTTTTCTAAATGTTATCTTGAATGCGTTTTGTTTCACAACATTTCAGATGGTGGCCATATTTTGGCACACAACATTCCATAGTTTTGTTGTAGACATCGAGTTTTTCACATGCATTATCTTTGACAATAAGCTTTTAGAAAGGGCGTTGCATAGCATCATGGTAGACAACTAGTTTAATAGTGTGGGTGAGGTCAGTGGCGGACCGCCGGACCCAGGATTTTGATCAAGGGGGGGCAAAATCACAAAAAATTGTTTAAGGGAGGGTAAATCACAAAAAAAAGAAAAACCAGGGGGGGCAAACCAAGGGAAAATGTACTTAAGGAAGTTAAAAAAATTATTTTTTATAAATAATTTCAAAGTTGAGGAGGGGGCAACTGCCCCCACTGGGCCCTTCCTGGGTCCGCCACTGGGTGAGGTAAAGATTTCTTCATTTGACATACAGGCCACAATAATGACACCAATTATTTCCTAGAACTTGTAAGAATAAGCATGTGAAAAACTTTATGCATTAAAGGTGTGATTGACATAGCTCCATATTGGTAGTTTATTACTGCTGTTTTGGTATTATACGTATTAGAATTGTTAGATGTACACCTCCATGTTGTTATTATAAGATTATGCTTTGGAACGTATGCAATGCATGTCAACTGTAACAATCATAACTGTCAACTATTTTTTTGTTTGATATTTTGTTCCGACACATGCATTAATGATCTTGGCTAAATCTTGCCTAAGTCTTTTATTTTCTTTGTTTCATAGTGTAGTTTGATTCTACTTCCATATTTATTTAGTATGCATTACTTTCCAACTCCTACACCTTGTCTTAATTAGGTTGGGCCGAAAGTTAATTGTTGACATGTTCTAATCATCATTTTTAGTTCTATATTGGCATTAGAATCATATTTTTAAAATTAAATGCCGGCAACCTGATCATTTGAATTTTTTTGTTATCAGAATGCCCACAAATGGAGCTCAAAGTGGCAACCAACTGAGGTGTGTTCTTCATTTGTTCTTGCACCATAATTAAGTAGAATCATAAATCTTATCTGTATAACAATGGGGTATATCTACTACCAGACTGGCCATATTGGGTGTGGCAATGCAGCCTGAGTGTTATTTATTTCGGTGGTTGAGTTATTTCTCCCTAAATTCCCCAAAGAAGCTGTGATTAGAATGTTGCTAGATAGAGAGCTTTATATTTTAGTTATTTAGTTGTAGGCCTCAAGTTGCATACTTCACATGTAGTTTAGAAATTGAAGAGCATGGTCCTATATATCAAACAATGTATGCCCATGGGGTGGTGTATATTGAGCTCTATTTATTAGATTCATAATGTTAAGAATTTCTTTCTATTCACTTGTGGGATCCGGGCGGTCTGGGGGGAACCACCACGGCTCCTCTCTTCTTGAGAATCCATACATCCCTTATCAGTGTATGGATTTCCAAATTTGAAAATAAAGAATTAGAAGTGTATGGTATAATTCTTAACATCAAGGGGCTGGTGTTCTTATGGTCGAAGGCGGTCTCGGAGTGTAGGGGCTTATTCTTTGAAGACTTGGTGTTCCGATGGGAGAGCATTTGTTTAAGGGAAGGGAGTTAGGGGTTTGGTTATAGTTTCTTGCCGGGGCTGAGTGTAGGTCATCTCAACCTGCCTCCTCCGGGTTGGCTGTATCTTTTGGCTTCGGCCCTTTCTTTAATATATTTTTACTTATCAAAACACTGTTTTCTCATTATTAACGAAAAATAGTACATACTCCAAATAGGATTAACTAAAGTGAAAATCTAGGTTTTGAGTATTGTAAGTTGTTGTCTTGCCCCATGATTGCTGTTCAAAGATTGTCATTCCTTGCTTATAATCTTTCCTTCCCTAAACGAGTAAGCTGTCAAGGGTTAACTGCTCATTCGAATAATTGAAGAACTCACAGAATCTACTCCATTGGGCCAAATTTTGGGTCCAGTTAAGGAGATGACTTAGTTTTTCTTATCTGCAAAAACTCGATTGTGTAGTAAAAAAATATCACACTGCTACTTAAAGCTTTTTAATCTTAAAGGACTCAGTCATGTTTTTGGCCAAGCTTTTGTATTGATTTGGAGCCAGCTGCTTTAACTATTCTATAACTTGGCTGCAAGATATGAAAAGTATCCTAGTGCTAAGGAGTTTCAACTGCATACTAGTATGTATCCTGTCATTTGTTTGTTGTGTGTTTTATTGGTTGTTCAAAGTTGATGTTTCAGGTACCCGCTCGGTAATATTATTAATATTTCAATGTATTGCTATGATAATTCTGTTTGGATCTTTCGAAAATTGTATGCATAATTGATTTCTCTAGCTATCTATACGTAGATGTACTGTAATGTTATAGTAACAGTGTCTCTTAAACCTTGCCAAGTCAGACGAAGGTTAGCTGCAGACAGCACTACATCCCACCATATGGAAGTGTCCATGCTACAGCAGGTTGTTCCAAGGCAAGAGAATTATAGTCAAAGCAGGGCTGTTGCTCTTCAAAATGTGGAGTCCACGATTTCCGAACTCAGTGGAATATTTACACATTTGGCGACAATGGTTGCACAGCAAGGGGAATTGGCCATCAGGTTTCTTCTAGTGCTTGAATTTATGCATTCTATAGTTTTGCATTTTAACCAAGTGTTCCTTTAAACTGCTTTGTGACTATGAAGTGATGGTGTATGGGATTTTCACCTTTAGATTTTAGAGGGCTGCCTAGTCACCCAGAGACGTAGTTGGGTTTGGTTGCTGAGTAAGCTGGTTTTTAACATAATACCCTATTTCAAGGTGAAAATGCACTTGCAATCATTTTGAATTTTTTTCTATAACACCCACTTCACATTTTCAAACCACAGTTGATCTTCTTTTCTTGAGTTGATTCTTCCTATGATTGAATTGCTCATTTTCCTCTATTTTCCAATCTGATGAACGAGTCAGTTGATGTGTTGTGGTCTATAACAGTTTGAATTAGTTGACCCATTTTAGATTTTTCGAGCTGTTCTCGTATTAAAGAACCCAATTAAACATGTGCAGGATTGATGATAACATGGACGAGTCATTGACCAATGTGGAAGGTGCCCGAGGTGCTCTTCTGAAGCATTTGAACCAAATATCCTCAAACCGGTGGCTTCTAATCAAGATATTTGCCATTCTGATCTTTTTCCTGATGGTATTTATCATCTTTGTGATTTAATACGTGGTCAGTTAGAAAGGAGGATTTGATATATTGCTGCATGGGTACTCGGGTTCCTTTTGATATGTTTCTCAGCTGGTTTGCAGCTTGTTATCAGAGATTAGGATGCCTCTCGGGTGCCCGTGTTCTGTAAATCCATTGTAGCTCTCCATTCCTTAAACATGTTGTAAGGGTGCCTCAATGAGGTACCCAAATAGGGGTTGAAGCTCATAGCCCCTTTGGTAACGCATACTTCATCCTGACTATGTAGAGTTGTCCAGCATTTTAAGCATTGTGGATAGGGCTGTCAATGGATCCGGGTCGATCTGGGACCGATACAATAACATAGACGCCAGGTCCAGACCTGATCCGATCCAATCCAATCTGACATTGGATAACACTAAAAGATTTGATGAAAGGTGGCCAAAAAAGATTAAAAAAAAGGAATGAAAAGATATATTATGAGATCGCAAAAGTTATATAAACATATGAGTTTGGATCAGGGTGGCTCAGAACTGATCCAATATCTTATCGGAGTGCAACATATAGGTCTAAACCAGATCCGATAACACGTCCTAGGTCCAGACCCGATATTGTCAGATTGAATTGGAGGGAATGAGGTCGGAATGAAGTTTGTGAGGAGTGTTTTGACTAAGAGCTATGTTTGTGACCTCATAAGGAGTACATCCTCATTATGTCCACATCGTTTGATTGTCATCTGATCTGCGTGGAGCCAATCCCAAGGACCCTCCAACAATTTGGACTCTAAAGGAGCACGCCAGCATTCTCCTTTGACAAAATTGATACCAAATTCTATAATATTGTCTCGATGAATACAGGATGCATGTGATAACGTGCTCTAGCAAATAAGGGGGAAGTTTTTTAGAAAAAAAAATACTGAGGAATATTTTCATCCAAATGGGAAAATGGAAGGAAATCATGAGAGATGAGAACAACTATTCAAACTCAATTTTATTTTACTAAAAGTAAAAAAACTATAAAATATATTATATTTTTAACTTTGAAAAGGTTTCTTTTGGAAAGTGACTGTAGTTGAAACACCCAACATGATGGTCTCCTGGTGTAAGAATTCACTTGACCACCATCACAATCTCATCTTATTATCTTTTCAATGCCAGGTTTTGTGATAATCCAACAAAAAAAAAAGTTGGAAGATTTTTTAATTTTAGGATCTTGCAGGTGGGTGAGGTTTTGCACTAGGGAGTCCAGTCCCTCCTTGGTGGGTCCCAAATCCCCTTTCATGTGCAGTGTCTCTGATTCTCCATGATGTTTCGTTGTGATCGAGCTCAAAAGGCAATCAGCAAGTTGTCCAGTTTGCCAAGCTGCTTGTATCTTCTCATCTTATGGCAATGTGAACCCCAAGGACCACCCAACGGTGTAGACCAAGGCAGGATGTCCTCCTGAGTCTATAGCATTATTTTTCTCCTACTTAAATGAGTGCCACCAAGAACATCCAGGTAAAAGTCTAATCTGATCATCTGATGATAAGTCATAATCAATCAGATTGTTAGGATAATCAAGAGCAGCATGTCAATTTTTTCGCCTAGGATAGCTCAAGAGTAGGATATACCAGCAGTGGGGTCCAAATCCCTCGATGTGCGCCACATGTAAAGTGCACGTAATGATCAATCCAACTCACTTGACACAAGTCTTGTACCTTGTTCTAATCGAATAGTAGTGGCCTAGTGGGGAATCTTAATCACTGTTGTGCTTGCATTTTCTCTGGCCAATGATATCATAACCCGGTGTTTAATTAACATAATACCACATACACACCAGGTCGTTGGATTCGATGATCATGACATCATACGGAAGGTATATGATGTCATTATTCCGATACATATCGACATCTCTGATGATTAAAAATAAACTCTGTGAACGTGCGGGGTTGAATATTTGACCTGTGATCCAATGTAAGTGATACTTTGGTGGGAGAATCCACTAAGCAATAGCTGTTGACTTTGGTACGAAATCTTTTGCTTCTTTGCACCACCACCCCCACTAGATTTCCAGATACGTTTTCTTATTACTGTCTCCCACATTCTTTATAGGGTCGGGATCAGGGGACACAAATTTTCACACAAAATTTCACACCAAAAAATTGGCGGTTAATGGGATATTTTTTGGTGAGGATGGTCTCTATGGTGTTGAGATCACCCTCACAAAAATTTAAATCATTCTGATATTCGTTGACCGTCTGTTTTTTTAACTGTTAACTTGAAACCCACGTTTGATGGGGTTAGAAATTTGTGTCCCCTGATCCTTACCCCCAAAAAGAAAAGCCCCAATGGAGAGAGAGATGGGAATAGTTTCATCTCCAAAGGTCTCACTGACACTCCCTTCACATACAAAACCAAGAAACTAGATAGAGACTTGCTACCGGTTACCTTTTATCACCAAGATTCCTTTCCTCCATCTCCATCTCTAAACTACAGTTTATCATCACAGCACTATCGCGTCCATTCAATTGGTGGGCCACCCTGCACGTGTTGTAATCCAACGTTCATAATGATTGGACAACTTGATTTGCCTCACTTGGACTTTTCCCTCCCCTTTCTAGCCATCTTTAGGTTTTTTAAATCTTGCTTTGATGGTTTAGATCCTCTGCTAAATTGGAAAGGTGGCCCACTAATGACCACCTAAATAGGTAATTGAAGGCGGCACCATGCGCGTTGGCAAATCTAAAATAAGTTTGGCAGCGAAAAGTTGCCCTAGAGTTGGTAACCTAAGGTGGGTCCCCCCTTTGACACTAACAAATGTGCAAGTCACCTGAAAGCTTTAGCCTGTCTCAGCTTTAACATAGACAAGTGGAGCACCAAGATTACGTGTAGTGTAAAAAAGTTCTCCTGGTTTACTAGGGAATATTTCTGAGTCAAGTGGATTGTTTACAAAACGAGTCACTGAGTCTACAAATGCGTCGCGTGACTCGGCATTACTTTCCAAAATTGAAGTGCCTTGTGATTTCTCTTGCAATTTTCTTTGCTTTGATTGTGTTTGAGATCACTAGTGTTTGGAATCTTGGATGACGATGCCATAATAGCGCTGGAACCATTATGCACCAACCCAAACGGATCCTTATGTTTTGAGGAATGCTCGCAAGCGAGTAGAACTTTGCTGATGGACACGTTGATGATGGACCACAGTATGAGCCACGTGGTACATTCTTAGAGATTGAGGACCATGTGGATGTTTAGCCCAACCTTAGGTGGACTTACAAACCAAAAATTAGCCTGATTGGTGATTTCTACGTTTTGGATTGAAGTCATTTTCACAAGTTGATTTTTAACCATGGAATTTGAGCATTATTTGGGGTACGAAGGTTTGAAATCACTAATCAGGCTGATTTTTAGTATGTAAGTCCACCTAAGGATGGGAAAACATCCATACAGCCAGTGATCTCTGAGATTGTAGTTTCACATTTCCCCAACAAATGGATATGTTGGGTAAAGAGTCAAAACAACGTTCCCCAAAGGGTGTGATGTGTGGAATGCCTTGTGTTTAAACCTTCCTATAAAGTCAATCTATTGGGTAAAGAAGGCCAACCAACATTTTCCAAAAGATATGATGCTTGAGAGGTCCCGTGTTCAAACATTCCCACAAAGTCGATCTTTTAGATAAAGAGGGTGAAACAACATTCTCCAGAGGGTATGATGCTTGGGAAGTCTTATGTTCAAACCTTCTTACAATGGTGATCTTTTGGGGTAAATGGCTTAACAGTGACTCAAACTATGGTACGTCAATGGACACAGATGCAATGCCGTAAAAGACAACAAAAAATGCCTAAAAAATCATACCTTGTACAAAACATATATTCTTATCTTGTCTTTTGTTTGGTTGCATCCGATGCAACGCCGTCAAGGGGTTGCTTGCTAGCATTCCTCTAATGTTTCTCCTTAATGTAGTATTTTTTGTCTAGTTTTCAAACAACCAAGTTTAAGGAAATATGACTCAGCCTGAGTCATGAAGTTCAGTCCGAATGGGCTGGTTCCCGAGTCACAGTTCCTCTCGGGCTTTGCGACTATAGAAAAGTAAAAAAAAAAAAAAAAGTGACTTCACATGGGCAGAGAAAAGGGAAAAGGGTTCCTCTTTACTTTTCTTCTTTATTATAGTAGTCCTACACTCCTACAAACGAAAGTTTCCCACATTGCTTAGAATCTTCATTTCCGTCGAAACTTAGAAGAAAAGCTTAAAAGAGGTCGTTTGAGGCTCGCCTTTCTAATATTCCAACCTAACAAAGCTTCCCCATGTCTGCTCAGATCTTATCTTACCACCATTTCTCTCTCTATTTTGTCAAAATCTTACATACTACTTTCTGTTTGATTGATGAAAATAAAGGAAATAGTAAACTACTGAACCTATAGTTTTAATTTTAGTTATAGCTGGTAATACTGGGGTTGTGACCCACAATGTATGGGTCCCGACCAGGTAGTCCATGATTTTAGTTATAGCTGGTAATACTAGGGCTGTGACCCATAATGTATGGGTCCCGACCAGGGATCCTCTTAGTCCAATTTGATCTGATGATCATAAGGATCGGGCTCGGGGACCCCCATTTTTCTGACCCCCCTCCGTGTTCGTGTGCTCACGGTGGATTTCAAGAATCCAACAGTGGTTGTTAGCACCGAGCTGGCATCACTTTTGGCAGCGCTGACAACCACAGTTGGATTCATGAAATACACGCTGAGAGCGCAAACACCGAGAGGGGTCAATAAAAGGGGGTCCGGGTCCTAGGAGCCTGAGTCTGATCATAAACCATCTGATCTTTTTTGAAAAAAAAATTATAGACAATTTTCGTATGAAACTGGTAAAATGGGAAAGTTCCCATCATTTGGTGTGTAGATCCATCAAGAGGTGGGCCATTCATTCATGGGCCGGTGGGCCCGAAAGACAGTGCCATAAGAACAGTATCGGAATACAAGGCCACGGGATGGGGACCAGCATTTATTGGGTCTTAAACAGAGATTCCCTTAGTTCAACCCAAGAAAAATGGTCCCTTAACGGGTCACATCAGCACATGTTTTAGAATTTTATTTTTCTAAAAAACGTCAAAAAAAACTTTTTTTTTTTTTTTTTTTCAAATAACGGCCTTTATAACACAATTCTGGATTTTGGTGTTTTTTTTGAAATACTATTTTGGGGTTTAAGTGTTACCCTTATAACGGCCATTTGGTTTAAAACATGGCCGTTATATATAACAGATTCGGACCTCCCCCCGTTATGTTATGTACTGTTTTAACGCTAAAAAAATGTCATTATTTTCCATTATATAAGGAAAATAAGAGCTTTATTTTCTGATAAAATTTTGTTAAAAAAAAGTCCCTTATTTTCTGTTATAAATTTTAGTAAAAAATTTGAATTTTTTTTTTAAAATTTTAGGGCCGTTTCTTCGATTATTATCGTTATTTTCTCATTTTTCCATTTTTTGCCCGTGTGTTACAACTCATTATAATGGAAAAAATGGTAATGCCCCTGTCCGTTATACCATTAACGGCCCATTTAAACCTTGTTTTAAACCATGGTTCAAAGTTCAAACTTAGCAGGGTAGCTGTCAACCTCAGGAGGGCATCCTCCTTAGGTTTACAAAGTTGGATATGCCACACACCACACGAAATCGGAAGACACCCACCGGTCTGGACCCTTAGGGATTACGTCCTTCTGAGGCAGACAACATCATTTTCCTACTTGAAAATTAAGGACTACGAATATTGCGAATTGCTTCAAAAAAACCTGTTCATGGATGGCTGCAATATTCGAGTAACCCGACAAAAATATGTGCGATGAAGCTATTGACCGTTGGATTCAAGAGATACATGGTGTTTGGCTGCAACAACAACTTTTTTTGGTGCACGCGTGTGTGAATTCAACTCTAGCAAATAGGTGTACGTGTAGACAATACATTTACACCCTACTGCCTCCGTTTGGATGGAAGTTTTGTTACATATACAACTATTTCCATCTTAATTTCACATAAAATGTGGCAAATTGCAAACGACATCAGTTAAGGCGGGACCAAAATTAGTACAGAGTAACTAACTAATATTCAAGGTGTACATGCGATTACTGACACAAGCCGCCGCAACATTGAACAAAGAACATAATTCCACCAGTGACCTACTCGAGCCGCCAACTTCATAGGCCGCACCAAGGTGCCACCAAAATTACTTAATTTAAATTCAGCGTACCCAAAAATTTTTCTTAATTTAAATTGGCTTAACCACACAATAAAAGGGATATTTTAGATCAAAAGAATGCATATATGGCTAATTGATCGATCAACTCGTAAGTGTGAAATTTCATATTTACGCTATACGGTGTAAGTTGGTTAATTACGAATTTTGGTGTGGCTCGGGTTTACTTGCTCTTAGCGGGTTCTTAATTATCCCTGCTTTGGCCCCGGTCTTGGGGCCAGCCTTAACCGTGTTGCCAATCAGAAGAAAAGGAAAAAAAAAAAAAAAGTGAATCAGTGGTGCAATAGCCATTCGATCATTATACAGAATAAAATATAGGTGAAAAGTGGTACAAATATAAATCACCATCTGATCAGGACTACACAGTGGTGAACTGAAGTCGAATGCGTTGATGATCAGATATTCCTCTTGACCAGGGCCCACTCTGTGTTCTACCGCACTTTAACACAATCAACCCATCCCTTCATGTCTTTTGTTTCCAAAGGAGATGAGACTCCGCCTTTTGGATCTATTTTTGAGTGAGTACAACATCACGTGCAAAGTGGGACACAAAGAGATCAAACGTAGACACGTGGCAACAAATGAGGAGAGTGAGGAAAAGGGGATTTGTTGGGCAGCTAGCTGTCTTTGGTCTGGGGGAGGGAGCACGTGACTATCACGAGGGCCCTCTCGAATGTCTGTCTTCGATGCCCCACAAAGGGAACTACTCCCTTCGTCCCCCACCCCACACTCGCATCGCTACTCATACACTCATACCATTGTCACATTCATGGATATTAAATATTACCCTAACTTTTATCATAAAATTATTGAAATGCCATTCTTTTTTCTTTAAAAATTCGGCAAAAATCATTTCAAAAGCAAAATGTTGGCAATTTTTTGCCTTATAAAATGAATTTTCATGTTCAAAACTAAATAATGCGGGAATAATTCAGAAAAGTTTATCAATCATGTTTAAAATTGAGCGAATTTTTCCAAACCTTCGAATAAGATGTTCGGTATTTGAACGGTTCACATATAATTCTAGAATTTACTATGTATACGACCCTCTCCTTTGCACGACACGTGACTCTAAACCTATCATAACCCACTTAAAACTTAATCTCAGTTAATTTTTGTAAGGGCAATGCTGTTGTTTTGTACAAAGGAAAGTGTTAGTTCTGTATTTTGTCAAGATCATATATGGGGATGGGACCTTCAAGGGTGAGTGGGCTATCCCTTCACAGCTAAGCAAAGACCAAACCTTAGGCTGAGGATAGGAGAGAGATAACAGAGGTAGTCAAGTTGTAGAGGGAAGCATTAACTCCAAAATGGACCTTATCTTCCATATCTATGTGGGACCCACTTTGTGTTATATGTCTTTTGGTGGGTGGGTCCCATTTATCCTTCCATCTATCAACACCCATGTTGACAAAGGTCCCCATTCTTTGACCACGAAAAATCTACTAGGGTTTCTTAGTTTTCTAAAATAAACTCATAAGATGATGGACCCTTGGGCTACCCATGGCCACATGATTCCAAATTCAAGTCTTCATTTCCATGATAAACATGGAAGAAGGTTCCACATGGGAAAGATGGATGGGAACTGATATCTTAAGATTTCCCATTAAGCCTGGAGAATCATGGCTTCTCCACTGGTTGTTTCATCCATGGACAATGATCTGCAACAACTTCCCTCTAAGCAGACAGGTGAGAGACAGACCCTGTTGATAACTTGATATTGCAACAAGAAAGTTGATGGGCTGAGCAGAGCTGGTTGAAAGGGCCTATTTTTAATGGGCATGTCATGTAGGGCATGGTACAAAATCTCGGGATCGGAGGGCACTGATCCAGATCGGCGAGACAACCCAAATATCGGTCAGATCGGTGGCTTCTAATCCCTATCCCGATCGCCCGATCCACTTCGAACCATGCATGTAGGGACTATCTGTGGGTGATGGAAGGATTAAAAGATTTGTTAATTTCATGCATGAACGACCTTAAAACATGAAGAACTTTATGAGCTTTCACATAATAGGGTTAACTTAATCCTTTTGATCTTCTAAATATATAAAATTAACATAATAACATATTTTATTGACTTAGTGTCCCCCTTAATCATTTGATGCTCTTGATATTTTTTTATTTATTTTTTCCATATGATTACCAAGTTTAATGTAACCCTAATTGATTGCTAATTGATTTACAAATTTCCCTTTTACGGGTAACGGAAATCAAATCGGGAATCCAAAAATTTTTATCAGTTGGTGTCATCATTGTAAAAGGCCGCAATCCTAATCTAATTTCGGCGCGTTTAGGGTTTAATTAGACTATTCTTTTTGTCAGCTATTATTCGCTTAAATTCACTATAGTAAATTTTGAACCATTAGATCAAATTGATCATGGGTTGAACCCTAATTAGTCCTTTAGTTGCAACAATGAGATCACAGGCTCAATCCACTTACCCCCAACCATATAATTTTGAAATTAAAAATTTTAAAAAGGTTCTGTGTACACATTGTGCTTGCACATTTGAGCTAGCATTATAATTCTAAATATTAATGCCAACTCAAAAGGCAAAGAAATATGGTGTGCATATCATCGCTTCGATGCACGTTATGATCTTCATTTTAAAAAAAAATAAAAATTACCCTAAGCATGCCAATTTTATAAATGGTTCAGTTAATGATGCACTGAACATAAATAATTACTAAATTAAGACCCTATGAACCTAGCAAAACCTATAATTTAAAAAAAAAAAAAAATTTACATAATTAACTAATGAATGCTTAGAAGTAAGTGTGATTAAACATTATTATTTTTCTAAATCTAAGCCAAATGAGATCCCGAGAAATCATCACACCAGGTCTCATGATATTAAAAATTCCTAATCATCTAATAGTGTCACACACATGCATTCACTAATCACCGTTTATTTTCTGTTAGTGGGTAATTAAAGATTGAACTCATGATTTCGTCGGTGATTTTTTAACCATCGGGGGCACGAAAGTTCACTAAAACGTACCTCGAGTTGTAAATTAATATAGATAATGAAGCTACTAGGCAGGACCACAGAAATTAAACTAATAGTTGTGTCATCGTTATGAACGGATCGGGCAGATTGGAATTTGATTATAACATAAGATTAATCATCCATAGTTGATCCCAAGAACTCTCTGAGAGTTTTACTGAATATTTCTTTTATGCTCACATTGTTTGTGTAATTATACCTGCATTAACAGTTTAACATAAGTATGTACCCTTGTTGATAGTTTCCTATGCGGCAAAACAAATTATCAGAACGGGAAAAGTTGAATTATATATTGTTTTCGTCGTTTAAAATATGGTAAAAAACTTGGACAAAGAAATGGGAAACCAAAAAAAAAAAAATAGCCATGAGATATATTCATGTTTAGTACGGTTTTTTCCTTTATTTAAACATAAATGAGATTTTTTTCGGAAAATCGGAGATTTTCTTGGGATTTAGATTTGAGGAGAAATCTCTTTGATTGGGAAAGAGACTAATTTGAAATTCTGATGGAATGTCTGAACCATTACACAGAGAAGGACTCCTTTTCTTGGATACACTTCAAATTGGGCTCACTTAGTATGCAACTGTTTGCAAATAGTGTCAGTACGGTTGGATGTCCCTTGGAAAATGTGTTATTTCAATGTTTTCAAAAAAAAAATATTTTATAAATTAAAAACACATTTTTCTAGGACCATTCAATGGTGGATACACTGTTTAAGTATGCAAATAGTTGCGTACTAGATTTGTCCCTCCAAATCAGGGTGTTTTTTCGGTAAGCTCTTTCTTTGAGACATTATATCCCACTCTTTTCCAACATGCCCTTACACTTGCCCATCAATCTAGAAAGCCAAAGGGCCTTTGAAGTTATGCTTCTTTATGTAAGTCACATCTTTAACAAATTGCTAACTATTGAGAACTTGATTATTAGAAAGTAGATAATGGTGAATTATTGTGTTATGCACAAGGCTAATGAGGAGAGTACAGACTATATATTGTTGCATTATCTGGACATATTTTCTAGCATAAGCAGGCTTCTCCTGGGTCTCGCCGGGATATTTTAATGTACAAGGGTATGGATATTTATATGTACGTGTCTCTATAATTAGGAGATGAATGGTGTTTGGGTGGGGCACCTGCAATGCTTGCTAGGAAAAGCCAGTGATGTAGAGACCCACGTTGCATTGGAAGAAGACACCATACTCAAACATCGAGAAAATCTAGCTTCAGTCGAATTTAAAAATGTACACGTAGTACAATATTCAGATGGCTGACTTACGAATGATTGGCTTTTCCCTTGATGGACCTATACACCAAATATCAGCTTGATTGGTGATCTCCAGCCATTCCACCATATATATGATTGACTTTCCCCTTGATAGACCTACACACCAAAACCAACCCAGTTTTGTGACCGGTTCACCGGGTAGACCGGCCAGCCAGGTTTAATAACACTGTATAAGGGTGGGCCAATCTTTCATGGACCCGTGGGCTTGAAAGATTTTATGCTCCCCGCAGCAACACAGAAAAAATTTGGCTTCAGCAACACGGGCTCTCTATCTCTCTCTCTCTCTCATGAGCTTACTTCGTCCCAGAACATAACCAACAGGACCCCCTCACATGCGTTGCATCCGTAAAGCCAAGCATTTGACAGTTTTTTTTTTTTTTAATTTCTTAAATTTTGCTTCATCGAGTACTCACTCAACATAGTGGGCTTTGTTCAACCGCTAACAGTCGTATGGAATACAGGGAAAACCAGCAGACTTTGTATTGGTACACCTGGATACGGGATCTCAATTCTTTCTAAATTTATAAAGGATCGTGATGTAACAAGGTATACCATCTTTTCAAATGCGGAAGCGGCATTTTTGGACCGCATGCCCCTTAACACCAACGCCACAGCCCCGTTACGTATTTTATTTCATAAATAATGCCCAAATCTGAGAAAAGGGCATAGCATTATAACAGCCGTTATTTTTGACAAAAAAAAATTTTTTTACTTGGAAAAGTTTAACTAAATATATTCTGACCATTTTTTGTCTTCAGGCGTGACTGATGGACCTACACACCAACAATCAACAATCAGCTTGATTGGTGATCTCTAGCTGTTGGATTCGAACAATTATTTTTGAGTTGATATATTGCCGTTGCATTTGAAACATTTTTTTTTATTTTGGATACTCAGATTGAATGGCTAAAAATCACAGGTCGATCAGGCAATATTTATATGTAGGTCCAAGTGTTGGGCCAATCATTTATGGCTAAGTGGACCCCCAAAGAGTGTACTAGGTGGGACATTTTTTTGAACTCCAGAGTCCACAATAACACAGGGAAAAATCCTCCGCAGGCTAATTTTTTTCATCCCTAAACGGTCACAACAACGTTGGAATTCACAAGGAAAAAGATGTAACAAGGTATGCCTGAACTGTTTCATTTGCCGAAGCAGCATATTTGGTAGTCACTGCTGCCATCTGGGCCCACTGACCGCATGGATGTTTATCCCACCTCTTCATGGATATACAGACCAAAAATCACCTTAATTGGTAATCTATAACCATCAGATTTTAACACATTTTAGCACTTTTTATGGCGTTCTTATAGCCGTTGAATGCAACTATTTTTTGAGTACTAAAACCAACGGCTAAAAATCATTAAACAAGCTGATTTTTTGTATGTATGTCTATTAAGGGGTGGGCTAAACATCCATGCGGTCAGTGGGCCCAGATGGCAGTGGTTACTACCAAAAATGCCGCTTCTGCAGGTGAAAAGATCTCAGGTATACCTTGTTACATCACGACCCATTCATAATGCCAGTTGCCCTTTAAAAGGGCGTTTCTTCTCCTGTTGCCCCTTAAAAGGGCGTTTCTTCTCTGGCCGACGCCTGTTGCCCATTAAAAGGGCGGTGGAAGGCCTGATGTCCAGGGTTGGAATTCATAATGCTTCTCCTTTTTATCTACTAATCTATAGTTGGATTACTTGGTTTGCTGTAACTAATACGCACTGCGAACTGGTTTATTCTTATCCGGTTTACCATACGATTCGCTTGGGCCCTTTTTAAACTGAGCAATTCATAATGGGTTGTTCTCTTATTACTAGATTCTCTCTTCCATTAAGGCCGCGTTTGGTTACTGAGAAAATGACTCGTACATTAGGCATGTTTGTTTCATGAAGTCGCGCAAGTTTCGTTGTTGCTTGACAAGTCAAAATTGTGCCTTCTTTAGAAAACAAGAAAACTTATCCCACCCTCCATGGTTTCGTGTATATGCACTGCAGCATACGCCATGCTCATATATCACATGACATGTGGGACCTATTACATGTTATTTGAACCCCATAACATGCGGGACCCACATGGCTTGTATGACCTTGATACAATTACATGTGGCATTTGGGGGCCACTTGATACACAAAGTTACTTGATATAGGGCTAAGGCTGCAACTTGGGCGGGTAGGGGGTCAACCCCAGCCTAACCCGACCTTCAAGGCTATGAACCCTAACCCAAGGTCGGGCTTAAATTTTTAGCCTAAGCCCAACTCAATCGAGTTAGTCGGGCTTCGTCAATTTCTTAAGTTTTTATTGGTTGGAACGGTTGTTTACTTTTTTTTTAAATTAAAATTGTTTATTGGTCAATACAATGACTGTTATGTTAGCCATTAAATAATAGCTTAATTTTTACATTTATAATCTTTACAAGTTCATTTATATAAGAATTACAATATTAAAATTCTCTGTATAATTTTGCTCTTACAAATACCAAATAATTTGTCTTCAATTGCATATAGTAACACAACATTGAATAGTAACATAAGTTTACAACAAAACGAGACCTACACATTGGCAAAACTTGTGGCTTCAACCAAGACTAAAAAATACCTCTATTATCAGCAACATAACAATGAGCTTTTCAACTTCTCACTTTCTCATACAGAATTGAAGTCAAGTCATTGGTGCTACGATGCACCTCTTGCAATGGGTCGCCACCGTAGATTTGTCTGAAGCATGTCTTTGATAATGTGTGTGTGTGTGTGTGTATGTCGGGCTCAGGTGGATTGAAGCCTTAACCCTAGCCCAACCCTATTTGATTGGGTTGTCAAAATCTAAGCCTGAGCCCAGTAGGGCCAACCCAACCCTAACCTAAATTCGGTTTGAGCCTACCCAAGTTGTAGCCCAATGTAGGGCATACACGCACGAGTGTGCTAAAATTTGGGCTTCAAAGAAAAGTTTACTTTAGGGGACATATGAGTGCTAAAAAATTACTACTGATTTGGGCCATACACATGTCATTCTTGGAACAAAATACATCTCAACACAAAATATGATGTGTATCAGAGTACTTTGATATATGTAAAGAAGTGAAAAAGCTTCTTTTAAAGTCGTATCTCTTCTTCGTGATATAGATATTTGTAGAATGATTAAAAGATCGATACTATAGGATGGGGCATATAAACACATGTTATGCGCTAAAGCTTGAGACTCGAACTTAATTAAGATGAGGCTTCACTTGATGAGGCTTCACTTGAAGACATCTTTCCATCGGCCCACTAACGGAGTACATCGAGATCATAGGTCGTAAGAGCTACATGATGAACATGTACGTACCCCACTACTCAACCATCGAGTAAATGTTTATAAACTAAGATATTGCAACTCAGGTCTGCATTCAATCCCAATAAGTACATCACTATTCGGCCAAACCATAGACTACCCAACTTGAGCGTCGGAATGCCTTTTGCACGTACCCCTCTAACAATTTGAAAACTATCTTACAATTCAAAGTTGAAGTGTGCGGTTCAGATCATAGGGGCAGATTTTGATCATAAAAGATCGACCTCTATGGAACACCTAAGTTTTCCTCTCTTAGGTGATTTTGATCGCTCAGGGCCAGCACTGGAGAATAATTAACGAGAAAATAACGGACCTAAATTTCAAATTTTCAATAAAAATAACAGAAATAAAGGGGTTATTTTTCACAAATCTTCTCAGAAAATAAAGGTCGTTATTCTCGTTACAATGGAAAATAACGGCCATTATAACGAAAATAATGGCTGTTATTTTCTGAGGGTTAAAACAGTACATAACGTAACGGAGGAGGTTCGAATCCGTTATAACGGCCATTATTTTCGTTCTAACTGCCCATTTTAAACTATGATCTATACTACCTTTGTGATTATAACAGTACGTTTTGCTTGGATACACTCACTCAATCAGATCAATGTTTAGCATAGATATTGATCTCTTAAGATGGAGCCGTTGATTTCTGGGTCCGACAACTATGCATGCACACCAGATTTTCAGATATTCTCCATTGCAGATTGAAAAAAAAAGTCTTCGATCAAACACGAGTTAAGAACCAATTTGGAGGATATACATTTCCATGGGGCGGTTATCTGGCTGTCCCTGCAGGCTTTGAAGCCTGCACTGACAGGAATGTTATACGTAGCACCTGTCCTTGTGGGACCAAACAGGTCCAATTATTATGCCGACACCTCATCTCCTCTTCACTGAGTACCCGCATCAAGGCAATGCACGGGATTCACTTTACTCGTTAAGAATGTTCTTGCTCAATTTAAACTCGACTAAGGTTAACTTTTTTTTATCATGAAATTGAAATGGGGTGAAGCTACCTTTAAGGTAGGTGTCCAACAAAGGAGGAACCCACAGTAAAAGTGTTGCTGCTGGTACACCGTAGGCTTAGAATTTTCCTATTCACTCGAGAGTTTCACCGACAGGGGTGCACGCCATGTAGCAAAAGGATCCCCATTTTTATTTGAAAAGATTAAGATATTCAATGGCTGTCATTCATAGTCCAATACACTATACGGAATGGGTTTGATGTCGATAACAGCAGTGTCCACCTGGTCAATCTAGATGATCCCTTTCAGATTGATGCTCTACATTTGCCACCTGGCCTTCCATGTGAGATTTTTTTTGCTATCCATGTGTCAATGTGTGCTCCCTAAAATTGTGATGCACCACATTTTTATTTTGAGCCCACTAACGGCATGGATGTTTGGCCCACCAAAAATTAGTCTAATAGGTTATCTCTAGGCATTGGATTTAAGCACTTTCTAAGGAGAGCTACTAGTTGTTGGATTCAAGACTATATTTTTAGGTACTAATTCAAACAGCTAGAAATCATCAATCAAGTTGATATTTGGTGTGTCAAACCACCAAGGAGTAGGTCAAACATCCATGCAATTAGTGGGCCTGAAAAGTTGTGTTGCGTGGCATTTCTATAGGGGTACACATAGACACATCAAGTAAATGACACATCAAAATTTTTCTTTCCAAAGTGTGCAAAGAACCTTTGCCCATTTCTTTGACCGTGAAAAGAAATTTGTAATTGATTCAAATGTGATTAGAATAATCCGATTGAACTGGAATTAGGCTAAGAGAAACGGCTAGTAGGACCCACTAATCGTAAGGTCCAGATCGATAAGCATGTGTTCCATGGACATCCTCCTTTTGACCCAAGAAACCAACACATAGCCCAATAATAACAAAAAAAAAAAAGATACATCGGAACAACACATGATGCACATGTTAGTGGGGTGGAGCCCCTGATCTTACCTATGAGATCTGCTGCAGTAAGATCGACCTGATTAGATGTAGTTAGAGAAACAACATCGAACGATTATGATTAATTGATCATCCGTCAATGTACATGTGTTTGGCACGTGAGAGTTGTACTGTAGCATTCACCATCAATTTGGAGGTGGGGTCCGCTTGAGGGTAGTGAGTAGTGACTAGTGAGTGGGGGTATCGAGTACCGAGTGCACCACACAAAAGAAAAAAAAGAAAAAAAAAGAAAAGAAAAGAAAATTCAAAAGGCAATTCCCGTCTTAGCATGACAAATGGGCCCCCCACCCATGCCCATCCAATTTCCATTAGATTCCGAGGAAAGACGTCAAAAAGATGCTAATAATTAGTGTCAAAATGAAAAATAGTTAGGTTAGTTTATTGACGCACGCTTCGTTGGTGGGACTGCTCACCTTTATTTTTCTAGTGTATGTGTATTTCGTAGTGTATTGGAGCGTAGATAGAAAATAGGAGAAGATGCTGGGGTGAGTGTGGCTCTATCCGATAAAGAGGGAAGAGGAGGGACCAGATGTAGAGCCCTCGAGGAACATATTCCGAATTTTTCCACGTGGCTATGGGCGTCAAAATCCGGCCATTAATCATTGCTTCTCCCACTAAAACAAAGTAAATTTTTATTTGACAAATCAAAAGAAGTTTTGATTTCTAAACCGACAAACAAACCACTTGTATTACTCTTGAGAGACTGGAAAAGAGAGAGATGGAGAGATAGATGTAGGGGTACTTATGGAAGGATAAAAAAGAATGGGATCGGTCAAGATTAATAAAGGGTGAGTGGGTCCCCCTCCCCCTCCCCCTCCCCCTCCCCCTCCTATCAACAAAAAACGAGGTTATCTACGGAAAGATAAGAAGAGACGCTTAAATGAGGTGAAGAGGGACAGGAGGAGGTTAGTAGTGGGTACGTAGTGCGTTTTGGGTTCGGGGGTTTGAGCCGAGAACAGAAGTTACAGAACCCGCACCGAGCCGACAAATCCCGTTCGAACGGGGGAACGTGGGTTTTTTTTAAGGAATTAAAGTAGCGGGTTTTCAGAGTTCCGTCTATTTCATTTCAGGCAAAACCCAAAACTCCACCATCCTTCTTGTTGTGGGTCCACTTCACACCCCATTAACCCAACCCCTCAATACCTATGTGTCGTTTCATTTTCGAAATTTCTAGTGTTAGATCCAAGGTCCGTAGTCATCTCCATTTTCATCATGTGAGTCAACGAATCCGCCTTTGCTCAATGCCGTGTTGGTAAAAAACTTGCTCAACCACGTTCGATTGAGCCACGTGGCACATTCTTGTACACCGCTGACCTTACAGAAGTTTTGTCTATCCCTACACAGTACAGACCAAAAATAGCCCGATTGGTGATTTCTAGCCGTTGTATTTGTCTTCCATCTTTTTCATATGTTGACTTTTAACAGTGAGATTCAAGCATTATTTGGTGTACTCAAAACCAACGGCTAAAAATCACCAATCCAACTGATTTTTGGTCTGGAGATCCATACAATCATTGGTCTTACAGAATGTTCCACGTGGCTCATACAACGATCCATGAGCGGGTTCTGAATCGACCTAGTGAACCCTGATCATCAGGATAAATATTTGACGACGGATGTCCATTATGAGCCACGTGGCACTCTTAGAAGATAGAAACCACTGACTGTATGGATGTTTGGAACATCCCCATGTGGACCTACTTACCCAAAAATCAGCCCGATTATTGATTCCTAACTGTTGGATTGAAGTTTTTTTCATGGGTTGAATTTTAACTGGGGGATTTCATTTTATTTGGGTACTCAGATCCAAAGGTTATAAATCACCAATAAGGATGATTTCGGATCTGCAGGTCCAACTGGGAATGGGCCAAACATCCACACGGTTAGTATAGTAGTCTCTGACAGAGTGCCAAGTAGCTCATACTGTGGTCCAATAGCAACTTTAATGACTGACAGACTGACATCAAAGATTTATTCGATCATCAGTTAAACGATTCACTTTTCAATTCCCACACGAGACTCACCCGTGTCAAAGACCAACGCGACGACGATCTAGGATTTTCAGTAATTACAATATTATTTCCTGAGTAAAACTTCGCTCACACCCTGGTGTGAGCAAAACCGATCACAGCCCACAATATGAGCCACGTGGAACACTATAGAGGACACTGCCGTTTGGATGTTTATCCAATCACCAGGTGGACCTACAAACCAAAAATGAACCTGATCAGAAATTTCTAAGTATTGGATTGAAGTTATTTTCTTAGGTTGATTTGAACCGTAGGAATTCGAGCATTATTGAGCGTTATTTGGGTGCAAAGATTCAAAGGCTTATACCCCTAATCAGGCTAATATTTGGTTTGCAGATCCACTTAGTGATTGGCCAAAAATCCATACGGTCATCAACCTCTAAGAGTGTGCCACGTGGCTCATACTGTGGGCTGTGATCGGCTTCGCTAACAACGGGGTGTGAGCGCAGGTTTACTCTTATTTCCTTGGTTAAATCCAACATTGTCACGAGAAATTGCAAGTACGAGCTCTCTCAAAATCTCGTTATACTTGAGGTTGAGAAGGGTGTTGGCCCTGTTGGGTCCTACAGTCGGCGTTCGGCCCATCGAGCCGCCTGATAAAGGGTACCAAAAATAGCTCCTGCCGGAAGTGTGGGTTGATGGTGCGCGTGTTTGCTTTAAAAGCGTGGGGAGCTGGTGGCGGGGCCAGTTTAGCTCGGCTAATGAAGCTGCGCCGAATGTCAAAACATAAAAATCATAAATGGGCCTCCTTTTTTTTTTACCGCTAAGTGGGTTACGCAGCCCAGAAACGCAAAGAGAGACTCATATGTAGAGGGCAAATTTGCTGGCGGACCACAATATGAGCCACGTGGCATATTCTTAGAGATTTATGACTGTACGGACGTTTTTAGACCAACCCTAGATGGACATAAAGACAAAAAAAAATTAGCTTGATTAGTGATTTCTAAGCGTCGGATTGGAGTCGTTTTCATGGTTGTTTTAAAACCGTGGAATTTGAGCATTATAGACCATTATTGGAAGCAAGTACAAAAATTCAAAGGTTTGAAATCCCTAATCAAGGCGGATTATTTACTCTGTAGGTCCACCTAGTTATTGGCCGAACATCCATACAATCAGCATCCTATAAAAGAGTGCCACGTGGCAACGGCGACGGGTAAGAAGTCTACACCCTTGATGGTGGATGCTTTGAAAACAAAAAACACATTTAAACCAATTAAAAGAAAGGGAATTAATAGAGAAATTAAGTCGGGAGGGGTGGGGGGAGTTAGATTTGGATGTGAGATGAGCTTTTTAGAAGGATATATATTATATATAGGTGGATAGATAGAGAAAGAAGAGAACAAAGTACTGAGAGTGGAAGTAAAGATCTCTGCCAATTGTAAGTTAAACCAAGTTGCGACAGAGAAATTAAAAGACGGATTTTAGAGTTTCTTGGCCTGTTTTACTTTCCTTTTGGAGTGGTTTTGGCCCTATAAAAGTAGCTCCAGTTTTCCCTCTTTCTTTACTGATCAGAAAGAACCACGTCTAATTCGCCAGATCTCGATTCTTCCAAACGAACCCAGGAATCGAATCCGGAAAGAAATACAGCTTCTTCCTCTTTCCCAACTCCAACTCCACCTCACCCCCATCCTCTTTTCTTGCCGTTGTAATCTGCAGAGTGGAACCTAGAGTTAAAAAAAAACCCAAAAAAAAAAAAAGAGTCAAAAAGAGTCTTTTTCTCTCTTTCTCTGCAAACCTTCGACACCTCGCCGTTCTTGGTTACGGCACTGCCGTTTTTGCAGAGGGGGCGCATTTACGTAAGAGATTTGAAGCGGAGATTTGCAATTATAACGGACACTAAAGTCTCTGTTACTCTCGGAATGGAGGAGGATTCTTAAACATCTTTCTGCTTGCTGTACCACTCGTCCAATGTTTACTGCCCAACCTATTTCTTCTCTCTAGAAAAACAGAAAAAACGAGATTAGCCCACCCCCTTCTCTCTCTCTCTCTGTAAAGAAAACAACAGCGACGGTTTCGCGGAGAAACGCACGCATTTGTCTCAGAGACTGGCCTCTGCTTCGCCCTTTCTCTTTTTCTCCTTCTAATATACACACGAAAAAGACCTCTCGAAGTAGTAACAGAGATAGAGGGTTTTTCTGTTTCGACTTTCGAATACTGGTTCGTGAGAAACGTTAAAATCGTTTTTTCGTTTTTTTTTTTTTTTCCTTTTTTCTTTCTTTCGAGATTTTTGTTCTCTAAAGATCTTTCCTTTCCCCTCTCTATGTGGTTTGGAAGAGAGGGCGAGTTTTTCTTAGATCTGGGTTTTTATTCCCTTTCGTTTTCTGGGGTTTTGTTTGATTTTTGTCCCATTTACTGTCCGTATGTGTTCCAGATCTAAACGGATTTTGACTTCGCCGTTAAAGATAAGGGAAGAATGCTGCCTCAGAAGCAAGCCGAAGAAGCTATAGTGTCGAGCTATAATGAAACGGAGCATGATGGTAAGGAGGAAGAGAAGGAAGATCACTCCATGCTCAGTGTCAAGAGCTTTCTATGGCATGGTGGTTCTGTTTACGATGCTTGGTTCAGCTGTGCTTCCAATCAAGTAAAAATCCACAAAACCCCTGAACAAAAAAAATCCAAAAAAATCCCATTTATCTCAATTCCATCTAATAAAAATTAAATTTTGCCATTTTTGCAGGTAGCCCAGGTTCTCTTAACACTCCCCTATTCGTTCTCCCAGCTGGGTATGCTCTCAGGCATCATACTTCAGGTTTTTTACGGCATCATGGGTAGCTGGACGGCGTATCTCATCAGTGTTCTATACATCGAGTACCGAAGCCGAAAGGAGAAGGAGAACGTCAGCTTTAAGAACCACGTTATTCAGGTAACAGAAGAAAAAAAAAATCTGAACTTGCAGAGAAGACGAACCAGATCAGTCCTTTAAATCCCAAATTTGCTAAAAAAAAATAACCCAATTGTTTGTTTATGACTGTAGTGGTTCGAAGTGTTGGAGGGTTTACTGGGTCCTTACTGGAAAGCTATTGGACTGGCCTTCAACTGTACTTTCCTCCTCTTCGGGTCTGTTATCCAACTTATAGCCTGCGCAAGGTAAGTTTCTGTTTGGTTTGGCAAAAAATCAAATTAAGCAGAACCAAACTGGGTATTCTTTTGTTTTTAATTTGTATTCTGTTTACTTTAATGGGAGCAGTAACATATACTACATAAACGACCGATTGGATAAGAGGACATGGACGTATATCTTCGGAGCTTGCTGTGCAACGACGGTGTTCATACCTTCATTTCACAACTACCGAATTTGGTCTTTCCTAGGGCTTGGGATGACCACTTATACGGCCTGGTATATGACCGTCGCGGCTCTGGTTCACGGCCAGGTAGACTCTTATGTTTGGTAGTGGGTTTATGAGTAGCCATTGTAAGGTTATGTTTTGTTTGGTTATCAGTTCTGAGTGGTAAAAGTGTGTTGCAGGTTGACGGTGTATCACACACTGCTCCTGCAAAGCTGGTACTGTATTTCACCGGTGCCACCAATATACTGTATACTTTCGGTGGACACGCTGTCACTGTGTAAGTTTATGTTATTTAGCAGTAGAAGTGAAAAATTCTCTTCTCTTCTTTTTACATCGCTTCTGTTTGCAGCTTTTGTTGGCATTTTGGGTTTTTGCGAAGGAGACAAAATCATGGAAACGCCCTTTTGTTTTAATTACCAAACTATCCTCAATTACATTTGTCGGTCTCTTATTTTTCTTCCTTTTTTTTATGACAAACTCCATTTTCCTTCCATGGTCGTGTTGGCTCACGACTTTCTGAGTTGCTGAGTCGAATCGGATGCTCATTTCAGGGGTATTTTGGTCAATAAATCTTTAATTTCACCTTTTTTTACTGCGAGTGTCAGACTTTTCGTTTGAGACGAATTCCGTTACATACGGTAGCAGTACAGACTACAGACTTCAAAATGTCATTCATTCAAAGGAGTTTTACTCATTTCAGATCGTCATATTTCTTGATTTTCGAGAAAGAAAAAACAAAACTGATGTGGGGCTGTGATGATGTTGGTGGTGCACAGGGAAATCATGCACGCGATGTGGAAGCCACAGAAATTTAAGTACATTTACCTACTAGCGACGTTGTACGTATTCACACTAACGCTTCCTTCAGCTATTGCCGTTTACTGGGCCTTCGGTGATCAGTTGCTCGAGCACTCTAACGCCTTCTCCCTCCTTCCCAAGAACGGTTTCCGTGACGCCGCCGTTATCTTAATGCTCATCCACCAGGTATCTCTTGAAAGGACGTAAATGACCTTGGGGATTTGATTAATTTACTAAATCCTAGACAGTTTTGCTAATGTTGCCAATTTATGTGCAGTTCATAACGTTTGGGTTCGCATGTACGCCGTTATATTTCGTGTGGGAGAAGGTTATAGGAATGCATGACACGAAGAGCATATGTTTGAGGGCACTTGCCCGGCTGCCCGTTGTCGTTCCCATATGGTTCCTGGCCATTATCTTCCCCTTCTTCGGCCCAATAAACTCCGCTGTCGGCGCTTTATTGGTTAGCTTCACCGTCTACATTATCCCTTCTCTTGCCCATATGCTCACTTACAGAAAGGCCTCTGCTCGTCAGGTAATTAACCGTCATATCCCCTCTTCCCTGCCCGTACTGCTCGGTTGTCACTCACTCAAAAAACACACACCACTGGGACACTTTTCAGTCTTTGAGGGTATTTTGGTCAATTAAAAAGAGAGTAAACGTTTGGCACAACAATTTAAGTAAAAAAATAACGGGAATGTCCCCGTAGGGACGACGGCGGGACTTTCCGTAGTCTTGTGACTCATTCCAAGAAAAGTTTGATTGAGGGGTGGGTATCAGGATTTTGGTGGGTCCATTATCCTAGGAGAGTAATCAACCCAATCAAATGATTGTAACCATTGATGGTTGCAATTATGCTGTAGGGTCCAATTTTGACCCATTAAAGCTTCTTCTAGCTGGTGCCAATTCATGATGGACCCGGGCCTTCCATGTACCTAACTGTGAGCTGTGAGGACTTGAGACAATCTCGTTCCCTGATTGTGCCGGTTTTCCTTGTCAATTCCTTGTCTATTTTTTTTTTTTTTTTTCCATTTTTTCACAAAATTTAAAGGGCGTTTTAGCCTTTGCTTTGATTACTAGTGAGCATTTTTTTCAACAAGTAGGTGAGAACAATGAGAAAAATTGGATTCAATTGTCAACTGCTCCCGAACGACCACGGATTCGAGCCATAGCACATGGTTTCATGAAATCTATAAATCAAACCATAAGTTAAGATCGAGGCGGAGGAATGGATTTCAAGAATTCGGAAAGGTTGGGATTTGAAAATATTATGAGATGAGGCTGGTGAGAGGTCCCTTTCACTTAGTTATATGGAATGGTTGTGTTGTCCACATCTCTCGACGGCCACTCAAGTCGTCATTTTCACGACCTGACTCACTTAACAGCTAGAATTGGATTGAAATAATTTGCCATGTTTTACTTATCTGAAAACCTCGGGATGAGCGAACGAGCGAGCGATATATGAATTGAATGCTGGAATTATAGTTTTTTAATTTGCTAAATTTTCTTATATACTTCTTAACGCAGAATGCAGCAGAGAAGCCTCCCTTCTTCCTCCCAAGCTGGACGGCCATGTATGTGATTAACACATTCATTGTCGTGTGGGTCTTTGTCGTCGGTTTCGGATTCGGTGGATGGGCTAGTGTGACCAACTTTGTTAAGCAAGTCGACAATTTTGGACTCTTCGCCAAGTGTTACCAGTGTCCGAAACCCGGAGCCGCCACGCCACATCATTGAACCGAGTCAAACCAAATCAGACCGAGTTATGCATGAATACCCAACTGCAGCAACCAAAATCTGGTTCTTGTATTATACATGGGGCAATGGCAGCATTTCCCCCCACATGTGGTGTGCTGGTTTTCTTTTTTTGTTTTTTATTTTTTATTAGTAGATAGATAGTGTGTTGATTACTTTGCTTTGATCAAAGCATAGGGTTATTAAATTAATGTGTAGGTTTTTTTTTTTTTTTTTTGGGTTTTGGTTGGCTTTAATACAAATATGTTTGGTTATTAAATCTTGCAAAGTCATTATTACAAGCATGTCTCCCAAATCTTAGAAAATAAGTAATGTTGTAGTGCAACTTGGCATGATATCCATGGGTCTACATGGACATTCTTAAAGACCCATTTGACTTAGATTCTACTAGGGAAGTGGGGTATGTCCTAGCTTCACGTGGTTGCACGTTATTTCATCTCTTTGTCACGTGCCACTATGATCTCATGTGTGGAGTATACATGAACCCCATGTAGTTCAGTGTATCAAACCTTTGACCCCTTGTCTTATTTTATTTTATTTTTTTTCTTGCCTCACATGAACCCTTATTGGATTGTCCTCTGTCTATTACTTTTAAATTACAAAAGAAAAGGATCTTAATGTTTGGTTCTTCATTAGGGTTTGGTTCTAATCAACAGGAAAAATTCCATTTCCCTAGGTGGGTTGGAAAATATCCCTATCATCATAGAATCAAGGGTTTGAGAAATTTGTTTTTTTTTTTTTTTTTTTTTTTTATATGAAAATCAGAGGTTGAGACAAAGTTTTGGGTATAAAAAGTTGGCAATGATTTGGACTAAAAGATGGTCTGTGTGTGTATTGGTGTTTGTAGCTTTCACCTTTATTCTATCCCCTTCATTACTTAATCTAAGTAGATCTTAGCCTCTTTCTTTATCCCAAGTCTGGTTTTATTCTAAGGGAGAATCCTAGGCACAATCACAAATACGTGCCATGTACCTTATGAGCTGCTGTGGAGTCATGGGGCACATCTAGGTGGCATAATTTGATGTTGTTGCTAGCATGGACGGCCGTTATGACGGTAATGCCCCGACCCTGTTATGTTATTTCCTGTTGGAATGTTTTTTCTTTTACCGAGTAACGGTATATATAGGGCTGTTATTTTTTTAAGAAGATACCATTTTTTTACAGTTTTTGAAGGATTTTAAAAAAATAACTAAATATTTTATTAATATTCTGACCTTTTTTTTGACTGAGACGTGACTGATGTGACTCGTTATTAACTGTTTGGACCATTATACTGTTGTAACGGATCGTTTTAAACCTTGGTAGTTGGGTTTTGAACCCTGGTGGTGGTATCAAAACTCACAAACTTTACCAACTTAGCAAGCAGACATCTTATGTTGCTCTTGTTTTTGTTTACTATATGACGGTCATGATCATCTTTCAAGATGAATTTTCACCCAGCGGATCTCTTTGATGTATGTGGGACCTGTCAAGTGTTACCAGCGACCCCCTTCCACCTACCCCATGCAGTAAACTCGATGTTAATTAATTACAATAGTGCTGGGGCTCCAATCAATCAATTGGTGGATCACCACAATATTGACTTTCGTATTGTGGTCCCCAGTTATTGGGACAAGACGTAGACGATGATGATGATGAGTGTGGTGATGATGATATAGTAGTGCCAGTTCAATAGGTCGGAGTCTTAAGAAGTGGGAGAGTGAAACTTGTGTCACAAGATGTTGTGACGGAAGCCGGTCACAGGACTCAATACTAGCCACGTGGCACACGATCAACGCTGACCGTATGGATGTTTGGCCAGTCCCTCGGTGGACCTACAAACCAAAAATCAGCCTGATTAGTGATTTACAACCTTTGGATTTTTGCAGCCAAATAACACTCAATTATACTCAGATTCCTACCGTTAAAATCAACCCATGAAAATAACTTCAATCGAATTGGTTAGAAATCACTAATCAAGCTGAATTTTTGTGTACCGATCCACCGAGGGACTGACCAAACATCCATATGGTCATCGTCCTCTAATAGTATGCCACGTGGCTCAGATTGAATGCTGTGACATGCTTTCGTCACTACATCTTGTGACACAAGTTTTACTCATCAAGAGTAACCAAGGTCTCCAAATGCTCCCTTTATAAAGTTATAATGGTCTCATAAGTAAAAACAAGGAGAAAAACTACAAGCACGACAAAAAAAATAAAAAAAATGGTCTCGTTAAGACCATTATAACCGCCATTATAACGGATCACATCAGTCATGTCTAAGTAAAAACTGGTCAAAAAATTAATATTTTTCAAAAAATAAATTTTTAACGGTAAAAAATGGTTTTAATTTCAAATAACAACCGTTGTAACAAAAATAAAGGCCCTTACAACAGATATCTTTTTTTTTTTTTTGGTATTGGGTGTTATAACGGGAAGAAACGTAACGGGGTCAGGGCATTACATTACATTATAACGGCCGTTTTCTAAACCATGGATCAAACCTCTGTTCTTAGAAAAATGTCCACATTAAATGTGAGCCTGGTAGTGTGTCTTTTGGGTGGGAAGCAGTCGTCCTCGTTCCGTCCCTATCTATACAACTCAACCATCCCATTGCAGTGCAGGAGCAGGAAAATTGTTTTCTTTGATTTCCAAAGAAAAAGCTTTCTTTGTTTTCCTTGGTACGAAAATTTCCTCATTTGGATCCTTAGATCATCTCTGGAATGTCCGATTAAATGGTGTGGAAGAGATTCCATCTATTGTATGGCTATGATCGCCGTCTTCCATGAATGGTTGACGAATAAAAAATGGCCACCTATACATGGGGAGTTGGGTCCTACATGATTTGAAAATGGAATATACTCAAAATGTTCTGTGGGCCTCCTATCAGTCAACACAATTAATAATTTTCCATCTTGTCCCAATTCAAGTTAGGCATACTATCAGTCAACACAATTAATAAAAAATCTATGATACATATTTCTGTATCAAATTTCTGATGCAGAAGCCCCTCAAATTGCCATGTATATAGTAGTCTTTGTCTGGCCCACTGGCCCTCAGTATGTTTGGACCACACCTTGGTGGACCCACACACCAAGAATTAGTGTGATTAGTGATTCCTAGCCATTGTATTTGAGCACTTTTTCATCATGGGCTTGAAACCAACTCATCAGCCGATTCATAAAGCCCATAATGAAAAAGAGCTCAAATCCTACGGCTAGAAATCATCAATTACGTTGATTTTTGGTGTGTAGGTCCATCATAGTGGGACAAGAATTCAGGGGGGCAAGTGGGCTGGAATTGCAATTTGAGGGACTTCTGCAACAAAAATTTGATAGAGACGTCTGCATCAAAGAACATCCCTTTTGCTATGGAGGTTAATGTGTTACTTTAAACGCAAATCAAGACAAGTAACCACTGATCAACATGACTGAATCACCTCCATCTTTTCATGACTCGAAACTCGAGGTGTGTTCTCGACCATTCATCGGTGAGAATAGTCAAACAGAATTCAGTAGTAAAGACATGAGTCATTGATGGAGTGGGTCCCAAATTAAGATAATGTAGTAAGTTTTACCAAACCCAAGATGATAATCCATCTTTAACTTTCCATGTTTAAAGTGAGGAAAGTAACATAATGAAAAAAAAAAATGACCCACGTCTCTCAGAGAGGAAAAGAAAAGCAAATCACCAACAACTTGCAAGAGAAAACGCGTAAGAGGAGATAAAGAGTAGAGGAAAGGACATTCCTCGCATGAGAAAAGGCTCGAACAATGATAAAAACAGAAACAAAAAGGGTGGAAAACCCCAGAAAAAAGAAAACCATTTCTAGTCTCAAGAATTGTTCATAGGTAGCTTTCTTTGAAGCATTGTTTTTGAGTATTAAGAAGACATGTACAAGTATAAGCAGAAATGTAGTGATTTTGAAGGAGAGAAGTGATAGCGGCATCGTAACATGAGCTTGAAAGCTGAGTATGCCATTTGAGTACGCAACAATTTGTGAAGTTAACTGTAAGCAACTGTTTTTTTCAAACTAATTTGGCGAAGCTAAGCTACAGCCTAGAGCGGTATTACAAGAGTTGAAGGTCTTTGTTAGTCATTTTGGGGCCCTCTTATTAAAGTAGGAAGTGACTCCTTGCACGTTATGTTTGGTGATTTAGATGGTCGTAGGGGTACCGGATGTAAATCCGATCGGCGAGCCCCCCGCCGATTTTCTCCTGGCCTAGGTCCAGACTGTGTATAGGCCTAGGTCCGTCTCTATTAAGGACTGGGCCTGGGCTTGACATTTGGGAGCCCATCCCCGGCCCGCCTGGTCCGTGCAGTTGAATATTGTTTCCCCGTCGCTTTCCTGCACAACGGTCATAAATTTGACTATAGGACACCCGAGCCTGGCCGCAGTGTAGCACACCTAAGTACCAAGGGCTGGGCACATGCTTGTGATTTGGCTAGTGGCCCATTAAAATCTTGGGCTACCAGGAGTTTGGCTTGTTTGCAGCCTGGCCCCGGGTGTCTATTCGAGTGGCCTAGCCCAGGCCTGGTATTTGGGTTTCAGGTCGGTCTGACCCGACCCAAATTTAGTCGGGGCAGGTCGACACCTGAGGAACTCTAAGCAGGACCTACCCAAAACCTGAAAATTGGATTTTTTACAAGAGGAGTGGGTGAGTTTTCTCAGTCCAACATAAGCTTGGCCAAACAAGCTGCCCTCAGCATTGATATGTAAGGAAAGACGATAGATCGATGAAGGAGATCAAGCAGCAAAAGGGTCAGTCCCAATAGTCAGATCAAACTAGTGGCGCCTTCAACTTTGAAGGTTTGGCCCATCCCTAGGTGGGCCACAGCCACATGAAACACTCTTAAAGACCAATGACCATATGGATGTTTGTCCCATCCCTAGATGTACCTACATACCAAAAATCAGCCTCATTAGTGATTTCTAACCTTTTGATCCGACTACCCCAGATAATGCTTAAATCCAACGGTTATTAATATTTCCATGAAAAAACTTCAATCCAATAGTTAAAAATTACTAATCAGGCATACTATTGGTCTGGTAATCCACCTAGGAACGGGTCAAACATCCATGTGGTGTCTAAGAGTATGCGGCCACATGGCTCATACTGTAGTTCATCATCAAGGTTGATGACCGAAGTCCTTCGTCAAAGATTTACTCAAAAAACAATTGTCCTTCGTAGAAGATTTACTCAAAATAAAATTGGATCTTGAGCATTGGGGAATAATTAAAATAGTTGATGGGCTTTAATTGTCTCTTTTCTATGTAGGGGTGATTCCGTGAATTAAAAATATCAACTGGACATTGTCGATTGACAGTCACTTGCGGCCATGCCCACCCTTGAACAAAATCCAGAATCCGCCATTGGATCAAACGAGTACTTCGTTGTTGGAGATTTGTCGCAAGTCGAGTTGGGGAGAGAATGTATTGGGCTTGGTCTGTTGTTGTTTCTCTACGTTTACTTGTTTTGTTCTCTTAGAGAGAATTGATAGAGGATCGAGAAGCATGGCAAAGTGACGCCCATAACTAGCGTATGTTGCTTTAGGTCTGGTCATGATGACGCCCTGGTACATGTAGCACGTGAGCTGGGTAGGCGCTACTCACCACATAGCCATAGGGAGCAGCTTCTCCACGATATATAATTTTTTTTTCATTTTTTCAGTGCTTTAAGTGCAGGTGTATATTTGTCCCGAGGCCAGAAGCCCAAACGATGGGCCGGCTCGGGGTCAATTTTTCGGGTCGCAGGCCTCCCTTTTAGCATGAGCCCGAGCCCCAACTCACCACATACTACCAGGCCCGAAGCCCGTCCATAGATCAGGCTTTGGGTTGGGCCTCGGGCCTCCCCTTTAAACTTCAATCCGACCCGGGCCAATACCTGAAAAAAAGGCTTGATGTTTTGAGCCCGATTTACATCCCTATTTATGTGTAAGAAATAATAACACATGCGCAAGAACAAATAATGTAGAATAGTTCATCTATTACTACTTCAAAGCCAAAACTCGAGTTGCCACACGACATTCGCATCTATAGGTTGCCTATCAAAATAAATAAATAAAGGTTCATTAAATGCCCTTCCACCGTATTCACTCGTTTAAAAGCAAATAGAATCCTCAAATCACTCCCTATTTTAGGGACTCTTCATCCGACTCCCTACGTGTAGCGAATCAAGCAAGCTCCTCAAACTCACTTTTTCAATAAAATATTTATTTTTTCAAATATTTATTTTTTCAAATATTGTGCAACTACTCTAAACGTTGGATTGGGGTCATTCTCATGGTTGATTTTAACAGCGAGAGTTGTACAAGGATCCAAAGGTTTGAAATCATAATCAGTCTGATTTTTGGTTTGTGGGCCCATCTAGGGATTGGCCAAACATCCATACAGTCAACGTCCTCTAAAAGTGTGCCATGTGGCTCATATTGTAGGCGGTCAACAAAGTTTTAAAGTGGAGAGTCTCTTGGAGTTATGCAAGCCGAACTCTCTATCCTAAAATAGCTTCCACTACTTTTCTCTAAAATAAGGGAGCCCTCTTGGAGATGTTCCTAGTTACTTATTAAAAAAAAAAAGTATAAGCACCTATTAGTTCATTAAATGCTCCTCTCTATGAGAAAGAAAAAAAAAAGTTCATTAAATGACTCTTCACATGGTCAGCCATTTCCATGATATTAAGTTACACGGTTTCTCCTTGATAAAATTTAATTACTTAGCATGCCATTTTTTTTTTGCATATTTTCATAATAGTTCCTTAAGAACAACTTAATTATTTTTGATGCTATTGACTTAAAAATTTAATTAATTTACTTAGCATGCTATTAAGATCGGATTGATTCATACACAATAACATAGTATGAATTAAAATCCTTATTAATATCTACCAAAATTCATCCTCCACTACCGATTTGATCTTGGTTTTGTCGTACTCCAAAATGCAAAACCAAAAATACGATGAGTCTTCACCTTTTCTAAACCTTAATACAAAGGGACTCCAATTAAGACCGAAAAGTGTGGACATCCTCTCCTATACATTGCTTAAATAATTCTCTTTTTAGGGCTTGTTTGGGAAAGAGAAGCATAAGCACTTCTACTTGTAGTACGAGTTACTGGTAGATTTCTAAATCCAGAAAAGTCAAAAGCTTACTTTGAGGGACAAAAAGTAACTTATTTGAAACGACGAAGTGATCATTTATCATTGACTTAAAAATTTAATTAATTTACTTAGCATGCTATTAAGATCGGATTGATTCATACACAATAACATAGTATGAATTAAAATCCTTATTAATATCTACCAAAATTCATCCTCCACTACCGATTTGATCTTGGTTTTGTCGTACTCCAAAATGCAAAACCAAAAATACGATGAGTCTTCACCTTTTCTAAACCTTAATACAAAGGGACTCCAATTAAGACCGAAAAGTGTGGACATCCTCTCCTATACATTGCTTAAATAATTCTCTTTTTAGGGCTTGTTTGGGAAAGAGAAGCATAAGCACTTCTACTTGTAGTACGAGTTACTGGTAGATTTCTAAATCCAGAAAAGTCAAAAGCTTACTTTGAGGGACAAAAAGTAACTTATTTGAAACGACGAAGTGATCATTTATCATTTGTTTAAAAGACTTATAAATTAAAATATTTTTTGTCATTAAAAAGGTTAAAGTGGTCATTTATAATTTGTCTTGAAGGATTAAGACAAACATGATATTACAAAAATTTCACTTGAAAACCTGGTGTTTATAGTCTATTTTTAACTACTCAAGTTAATTAAGAAATAACACGCATACAAACCATCTTTTCTACTTCTGACTTTTTAAAGTGGGTCGGGATCTGCAGACTCATATTTTTTATTCATAAATTCTCTCGTGTACTCGTCTGTGGATCTCGAGAAATCCAACATGGTTTCGTGATGAGGTGGCATTTAATTTACCAAAGCAAAACCACCATTAGATTTTGGGAAATCCTATGACGAGACACATGAGTGAATTCATGAGTTAGAAATTATGAGTAGGAGAACCTGTTCCTTTTTAAGTTGTTTTTTTCCTAAATGTCCTCTCTTAATCCCACTCATTAAAGGAAAGAGAGAGATGAGACTCTACTATAATTAAAATTTAAAAGATGTAGTTAAGTACAAGTCACTCTCTTTCCTAAACTAACTAGACTTGCACAGCAAATTTATCAAAAAAAAAAAAAAAATTATTTGTTTCTTTTCTCGTCTTAACCATTCAAGTTTACATCAATTCATATTTTAGAAAGAGTGCGACTAGAGCTACACCCATTTCTTATATCCAATTCTTACTTTTTACACCTAGTCGTGGGCCCCACATGGTGATCATCTTGGTCAATCCAACCATACATTGAGTTGTTCTTGCCACTGAATTTAGTGTTTTACCCAGTGTTTTAAAACTCAGGGAGTTGACTAGACTCGGCTGAATTTCGAGTTGACTCGAAATAAACTCGAATTGAATATACAACGGACTTAATGTGTAGTTTTCCTATAAAAAATGACGCACCAAGTACGTTGTTTTATAATTGACCCACCAATAAGTTTCTCGATTGCTTTTAACTCAACTCGGCAAATTTTTTAGTCGAGTCGAGTTTTCGAGTTTTCAAATACTAGTTTTACCATACATAATTTTACATTGTAGGCTTCTTTATATATCCGAGGGCGCATGTTAGATGGAAGCACCCCTTTTTTGCTTCATCCACTCTTTTAATTCTTGAATTTTATGTCAACGAAAATACCCTTTTCACTTGGAAAGAATAAAAAAAATGTCCCTTTTCAATTGAAAAGACTCTTTTATTCAATAAAATGTTTAAAACATTGGGAATTAATTTTCTATTTAACTTTTTACCTCTTCAATCAATATTTTTTTTACGTTTGAGGAAAATACCCTTCTAACAAAGTGTACTTGTTTGTCTTTTAAAAAAAAATCAAATGTGAAGTGAGGGGGGCATTTCTTTCAAATGGGAAAATCTTGACTGGAAAGGGCTATTTGGATCACGTGCAAATATGGAAAATAAAACATTCCCGTTGGCACATAATGTTTGGCAGTGCATTATGCACACAGATGTTTCTATAGGCCCACCAATTTGTCTCCTCCCTCAGTGAAATAAGTCCAAAAATTAAATCAAGGGTATTGTGGGTATTTTGAAATATTTATTAGGACACTTTCGTAAGTTTTTAAAAGAGAAAGTTTTAAGAAAATGACATTATTGGTATTAAAAGAGAATCTTATAATATTTTGAAAATATGCTTTCACTTACGCAATAAGTGAAGGGAGGGTGACTTTTGTACTTTTCACTTAATTTCAGTGATCTTGGTGATAAGTGATGAAATTAAGTTGTTTACTAAAGGCCGTTTAATTTCAGTTTATTCAAATAGTTTTACCAAACGCCACTAGTCTTGGATGAAGCAAGTAGAGTGTAAATGGGCCGGCCATGGGCCAGCCATGAGAGATTTCGGGCCTAGATTTGAATCGTATCAAATTGCACCTCAGACTTGGGTTTATTCAGAGTTTACTAATAGAGGTTTAGGGCTTAGATTTTAATCGTATCAATCAAGCCCAGGCCCGGCCCATTTACATCCCTAGCAAGTACAATAGCTGTACAGCCTATTTCGGTTTTCAGGTTAGTTGGTTGTTGTTGTTTGTACGCCTGGCTCGCTACACACGTGTCTTCATGCGATTCGTTCTCGACGGTTCGCTTCTTGATGAGAACATTGGGCGGGGGTTTGAAGTAACGAACGAAATAGTTAAGGATAACAATCCGCTTTCGTCGTCTTCCCTGGAAGATAAGATTGTAACTCTGAATTCCCTCTGCCAAAATCCTAATCGACTGCTCCAACTCTTCTCTCCCAAACCCTAGTTCGGTCAGGAGATCTGTAGTTTAAAGAGACCGCTATGAAATCAAGGTTCTCATAGCACTAGAGTTCGTTGCAGATACCGGAGATGAATTTCCCGGCGACCTTCCGCGAGAATTTTTCTCCCATTTCACAGTGCAGCTCCTGTTGTGATCTTCGTTTCCATCCGGTCACTGTTTCTTCAATCGTCATCAGAAGGAAATGTTTTCGACGGAGCAATTTGCAGGCAAATCTAGTTTCAAGGTCCGAACTCTTGGTTATCTTCCGGTTTAGGTCTTATGAGAATAATTCGAACTCGTATTTGAATGAGTTGGTTTTGTTTTGTATTAGGTTGGTGTTTCAGGGAAAGCGAGAGATCCTTGTTTGCCGAGTGACCGAGACAGAGACTGAGCCAGAAAGCAATAACGATAAGGTGCCTCGTTAATCATTTCTTTAATGCTAGATTATATGGTTACTGTTAGTAGCAGAATCTGTGTTTCTATAACAGTTAACAGAATGATACAGCAGAGAAATTAGAAAAGTAAAACTGAATTTAAAAAAGCTATTAGTTTTATCTGAGATAAACACATAATACCAGAATGAATCCCACTATCCAGAGCAGTATACTCGCAGGCAAACAATCTGTAAAAAAAGGCAGTAACTCAAACTTATCCGTTTAGAATACGAATAGCTGAGGTACGCGTTGTCCTAAAGTAGATTCATCCCCTGTACTGTGACTGTGATGCTACCAGTTTCTGTGGACGTCTATCCTATGATTCAACATTCAACAGCACGATTGAAGGTAGGCAGCACTCAAAACCTTTGATTCTAGCAAACTTGATTGTTGCAATACTCTAATAACAATTAAAGAAATTTTGTTCAGAGAATTGAAAAGAACGGGGGAAGAATTCATAGCTCTGTGATCTGAGTATTTTGAGAATGCTCTCACTGTGTCAGACAGAGCAGAAGACACCCCTATATATAGAGTTAGGAGAGGTGAAAGTTTTAGCTTCAATTACTGTCATTAAGCTAAAACGGTCATAAAATGAGCGAAAATTAAATTTTAATCGGGCAGAAAAGCAATGGTTGCGAAACGGTTAAAAAATCTGAAAAATCAATGGTCTCAAACGATAAAAAAAATAATAGACATTAAGGTCTCCAACGGTCAAGTCATAGTCAAATATTGATTGGACTTTTGTCAAAAAAGAATAGGCTCATTAGAGCCCCAAGCCCATTCGGGCCAGTGGCCTGTGCCAAACCCAACCCCGTCTCAGCGTGGCTGGTGTGCGCACGTGCACACATGCGCATGTGTGGTGACATGTATGTTCTTACTTCTAGATCTTTGCCAATGCTCTTCTACAGTGACATATATGTCCCTATCCAATGTGGGATTGAAGACTGCAAAAAACAAAGCACAAGGCGAACTTAAAAAGGCTTCTTCATTAAAAAATCTAAGTAAATATTAGATCACATGGGATAAATCACAAAGAAAACTGTCCTAGGTTCAAAAGTCCCCAGGTACAAAAAAGCTTATAAACTTTAAATAACAGTTACAATGTCCAAGATCCGATTCTTTAACTGATTGGACATTTTTCAAGTTGTTCATCGACTCAGTTGAGTCAACCTTGAAAGTTTAATATGCATTGTCGAGTTTGAGTGCAGATTATTTAGCATCTCTGGTTGCTGGGATTGCTTGTTTTTTACTATTTATCACCACAATTTGAGGTTTTTCTCATTTGAGATGTTTGTATTAATGTTAGGCCTTCCTTTTCCAGGAAAACGAGATCTTTGAAGATGGAAAAATACAACCTTCCACCGATTCTCTTGTGCAAAATAATGGACAGCTGGATTCTCAGCCTGCCCTTGTTGATCAAGTAACTTTTGGAGTATTTTGTCAATTTCCCACTAAATTATGACTGAAAAAAACATTCAATTTATCTATACTAAGTTCGTTCTTTTATGGATTTCCATATGGACTTCATTCTTGTCTAGAATGAAGATCAATCAGTAGGGATAGGACAGCTTGATTTGAATGATTCAGCAAAAGACAGTGATGGGGAACTTGAGGTTCAAGGCGGCATCCAGGTAATTTTCTTCTATTAGTTCTAAGATAATGCAGCCACACATTAGTTGATTTGCTATAGTCACTTTATTCTTAGTGATCGGTAATGATCTTGTGAAAAATGTTTGCATCAAATAATCAAACAAATTGAATCTGTTTGTGGTTTCTCTTGATTGGGAAAGAACAGTGTTGAGACTCACTTATATTAATTATTGTATTCAAGATCATTATCCTTTTGGTTAAGTAGTTTTTGTTACAGCACCCAGCTATTTGCCTCGATAAGGGTACATGTGTTACAGTCTAACACGGGTGCAGAGTGTCCAATTCGAGTAACCTTGAAGATAGGATTCATGGGCTTGGCAGTATACTTTAAATAATGTGAGACAAAGTAATTATATATATATATATATATATAAAAGAACTCATAACCTATGACAAATGTTAATTAGTATCTTGCAAGTAAGGAAAGAAAAAACAAAACAGAAATTGGAAGTGTTACACCAGAATCCGTAATGCGTCAGACTTCGACAGTGTCTGACACAAGTACTTCGCCCGTTTAGAAGAATCCATGCTACATAGGCTCTCAGCAATTAAAGTGGATATTATGAAGTTGTATAGCAACAATGGCCCTTGGCTGTTAGATAACTTATGAAAACAATGGCTCTCATTGTACAAAAATTATATGATCAGCCTAAGGTCAATTGACCTCAATAGTCATATGGCCACCATTTCATGTCATTCTGAATGTTATGGTGGTTCTCATAATTCTGAGTGGTTGACTTATATGAGTCCCATCATGAATCTTAATGATGACCTGAAATGATAGTGGATGACCCATGTTTGTATTGGATCAATCGGCCTCATGTTGACGGTAATCATTCTGCATTGTAAGGATCACTATGCATAGTTGAGGAAGCTCGTCTGAGTTACTGGATCTCATTTACATTTTCCCTTATCTGGGGGAAAAAGGCTGGCTGTTATTTAGAAGACAGGACATTATAATATAATTTTTCCAAACCTTATGGTGGGAGCTTTGTGTTTGCTACAGGAGGGTGACAATTTAGAAGTTGCAAGCGGATCACCTCTGCCAGGTCTGAAGGTGACTAAGATTGGAGCTATCATACTTATTTGATTAGAAAATCTCTTTTCAAAAGAACATCTCTAGTTTCATGTTTCCTTTGTTATTATGGTTTCTTGTCTATTTGTAATGATATTTACCTTTGCTTTTTGTCGAAATGTTTGCAAACAACCATAGCAACTGGGCGAGCCGATCAGGATCCCAAAGGAAACAATTGACATTCTGAAAGACCAAGTATTTGGTTTTGACACCTTTTTTGTGACTAGCCAGGAACCATACGAGGTGAGCTTGTGACATGGATAGGTTTTTTTTTATTCATTTCTTCAGTATAAATAAAAACTAATATTGAGAGAGGGAGAAAATGAAAATGGAATTGCAAGAGGGGTTAGGATAGGTTTTCTCTTCTTCATTTCTTCAGTATAAATAAAAACTTATATTGAGAGGTTGAAAATCAAAATGGAATTACAAGAAGGGTTAGGAATTCCTGATTGTCAAAACAAAACTACTTTCTCTATTGTTTCTTGTTCGTTTAATTACATCATTAGGGTCATATTTTTGTGGCAACCATTGTGATGGGTTATGGAATGAGGCTACTAAAGAGGAGAAGAACATTAGGCAAGTTTTGTGGGTGTACTTAGTTTTATATTTCTTGTTCTTCTGGACAGTGTAGTTTTATATTTCTTGTTCTTTTGCATAGTGTTTGATTTAATCTGTTATCTTTGATATTTTGAGTAAAATACTGTCATTAAGTAGGCTTTTTGTGTTCCCATGTTACTTCGCCAGGGTGGAGTGTTGTTCAAAGGGAACCTGCGAGGGAAGGCAGCTAAAAGTTATGAAAAGATAATGAAGAGGATGGAGGTGATTATAATTTACCGTTCAAATACTCAAGCAACTTAATAATGTAAGCTTAGTTTTGTGTAAATTCAGCACATCTTATTTACAGGATAAATTTGGGGATCAATATAAGCTTTTCCTTCTCATCAATCCAGAGGATGATAAGCCAGTGGCAGTAGTGGTTCCTAGGAAGACCTTACAGCCAGAGACAACTGGTAATTATAGCTCTTTGTTTTCCCCTGATCCATCCATCTATATTTTGACAGATTATGCTGTCTTTATGGTTCTGTTTGTTACATTTGAGCATTAAATGTGTTATTGGTTGCTAAAGAATATTGTTTTATCAGATATAATGGAGACGAATCTATTTTTGTTAGAAGCTTATTAGTTTCAAACTGTAACTTGTTCTGTATTCTGTTTGCAGCGGTCCCCGAATGGTTTGCAGCAGGTGCTTTTGGATTGGTCACCGTTTTTACGTTACTTCTCCGGAATGTACCTGCACTGCAGTCAAACTTACTGTATGAAACTCCTTTCCTTTGTTTTTTCTTCTTTTTTAGTTTTATCTCTCAAAGGGACTGTTATTTACTTTTTCCTAAGTTAAGACTTACCAGAACCATTTCACTATCATATTTCCTTGTTTTCAACTAGAAATTTACCATTGAAAGACTGATCACAAGAAAAAAGATGTAAAGTACTGCAAGGATTGTGGAGCTTTCTGATTGCAATATTTGTTTCCCACACAAATTCTTGCAGAATTTGAGTTGTCTTTTTATGTTATGCACTAAACAATAACACTAGTAGCTATTCTGGTTTAAAGAAGATGATGTTATTATAAAGTGGACGTTTGGCTCCTTAGGTTGCTTATTTGAATTTATTTTTGTTAATTGAAGAAAAAAATTTGGTAAATTCTTGGTACAGATGATAGAGAGGTTATAATTTAAGTAAATGCTAGCTTTCATCCAATTCATGTATCCCACTCAAAATTAAAATTATAATCCCAATGGTATTTCTAATTATCTGCATTAGCATGATAATCCTTGTGATTCTATAAGCTGTTCTTGTCATGTAAAATGGTTCCTTAAGCATTGAACTCTTGGGTTTTTCCTTTTTCTTATGTTAGAGTTCTTAGTACTTCACTTCTAACATCTTAATTTTTATTTTTATTTTTGGTGACGAAGGGTGTCCCAACCCTGACAAGGAAGGACTAATCCCTACGCCCTATGGATGCACGTATTTATAACATAATATTCGATGTATTTTTAATTCTAATACACAAATATTTTAATGTCTCAGATCGACTTTTGACAATATTGGCTTGTTGAAGGACGGCCTTGCAGGAGCCCTTGTTACTGCACTTATTTTGGGGGTGCATGAACTTGGCCACGTATTTGTTGCAAGAAGCACTGGAATTAAGCTTGGGGTGCCATACTTTGTTCCTAGTTGGCAGGTGAGATGTTGTTGTCTTGCTCTATTCTTTCAGCCGGGAGGGAGGGAACTACTGAGTTCATTGCTATCACATACATGTAAGAAAGTGTCACCCACAATGGACTTTACTGACAAGTCACCCAAATTACTCTAGTCTGTACTATCAGCATAAGCCGCCCCTGCATCTTAATCTCCCCTTTTGCTCTTACCAATTACTGATGCGCTGATGCCATTAAGACCACCCCTTTGTTCCACACTAATAGTTTTGAATATGATCTTCTCTAAATCTAGATAATCTTAAATTCCTATAAACTAAATCACTCAGTAAGGTTTTATTAAATAAAATACTTCGTAGGTGCTTCCACTCGGTAAATTTTCTGACTTTATTTTAACCATGTTTTGCTACTTGCACACTTCCTCATTAGGAGCTCCCTTTTTTGCCTCTCTTTCATCTCTTCTCTCTTACTCTTCATTTTTTTTCCCTGGTGTTTTTATCTTATTTTAGTGTGATGCCGTGATGCCTGTACTTGGAAAAACACGGGAATGCTCAGGACACAGAACTTGAGGGGTTTCATTAGTTTTAGCCAATGTCATCTCATATGGAATGTCTGATGACTATTTTGGTGGCAGATAGGCTCTTTTGGTGCCATTACAAGGATTGTAAATATTGTGTCCAACCGCGAGGACCTTCTAAAGTTTGCAGCTGCTGGACCTTTGGCTGGATTCTCATTGGGTCTTCTTCTTCTTCTCTTAGGATTCATCTTACCACCTAGTGATGGTATTGGTATTGTAGTTGACTCATCTGTGTTCCATGAATCTCTCCTTGCTGGAGGTATTGGTAAGTACTCCGTCTTACACTTTTTAAGTACTCAATGGTTATAATGTCTGTGTTTGCGCATGTGTTGGTGTGCATAACATGGCATTTGTATAGAAAAAAATTTCTTTTATGGCTTGCTGTGTCTTAGTTTAGAAAACTTGTGCTTTCCCATGCACATTCTACTGCATTTCCTTGTTCATCCTGACTCTAGCTATATCATCATCCTAATCACTCGTTGATAAGCTCCAGATTTTATAAATGTTGTGTGTGAAAGAGTTTAAACTGAATTTCTTTATTTTGCAGCAAAGCTTCTTCTAGGAGATGTTCTCAAAGAAGGCAGTCCTATATCTGTTAACCCACTTGTAATATGGGCATGGGCTGGACTTCTTATAAATGCCATCAACAGCATCCCTGCGGGGGAGCTTGACGGAGGACGCATCTCTTTTGCCCTATGGGGTAGAAAGGTATGTTTACAGTTCAAGATGTATTAAATGGGGAAATTCTAAATGATTTAAAAATATGGATGGCGCACAAGCAAGGGGGTCATAATGCTCCATTTGACAGCCCTCCTAGGAGATCTATACACCAAATGTTGACGGTATCAGATGACTGTAATCATCTGATCCTGTTGCATTCTTTCGGATGGTTCAGGAATTAAATATAATTAGCATTACAGAAAATTTATCTATAAATAGATGCAATTATCTGATCAAGTGAATCCTTGGCCTAGGAGATCTATTAGGTGGGACCGATCGAGCATATGGACCCATACATAATCAGTTAGTGTAGTTTGCTGATCTCATAAGCACTCAAAAAGTGTTTACTGCTCAATTGGAAAAGTCTCTTGTGCTCCCAAGTTTATGGATTTGGTCCCCAAAATACGGAATGGAAAAGAAAGAAAAAGTAGAAGAAGAAAATGTTAATTTGCGTGTGTTTTGCAGGCTTCAACTCGTCTCACATCTGCCTCAATTGGTCTGCTAGGATTATCCTCTCTGTTTAATGACGTGGCGTTCTATTGGGTCGTTCTGATATTCTTCTTGCAGAGAGGGCCAATTGCTCCACTCTCTGAGGAGATCACTGATCCTGACAACAAGTATGTTGCTCTCGGCGTCACAGTTTTGCTCTTGGGGCTGCTGGTATGTCTACCATACCCCTTCCCTTTTACAAGTGAAGCCATGATGAGCTTCTAGTAATATGGTCCATGTATACTCCACTCCTGCCTCTCTCGTAGATGTTCTACTAAGAAATATCGAAGAAAATGACTTATCCCTAATGGGCTTACAATAACTGAGCTATACATTATAGTTCTGTAACATGTATACGTTTATAGAAAAGGTGGTCATTTGTTTTATTACTAGTAAATGGCCCGTGCCCACGGCACTCTTTGACAAAAGCGTTTGCAAAAATTGGGTGCCTTCGGCACTCAAACGGTATAACGGACTGGGGCATTACCGTTTTTTCCATTATAACGGCTGTTATAACGGATTGTAACGCACAGAGGGAGAAATGGGAAAATTACAGAAATAACAAAAAATAACGGTGTTGAAATTTAAATTTTGAACAAATTGAGGTCAAATGAGGCGAATTGAGTGGCAGAAATCTAACCGTCCACATTAGATCGATGGATTTGATCTCAATCAATCTTTAACTAACCGTCCACATTAGATGGATGGATAAGATAAGAGAATACAAGTGAGTTGTCTTGTTATATACGTGGGTGGCCCTTGCCTGCGGCACTTTTCGACAAAGTGTTTGTCAAAATCGTGTGAGAGTTAATCTCAGCCATCGATATGAAGCATAGTGGATCTCAGCTACTCATTATTGAAGCCATATAAGATAAGAGGGGTATAAGACAACCACTGTCACTTGTTATATAGATAGTGGGTGGCCCGTGCCCACGGCACTCTCCAACAAAGCGTTTGTCAAAATTGGGTGTGAATGGCTGAGATCCACCATCTATTTGGGGGATAAGATATTAGTCCTTTGTCAAAATAGATAAGAGGGGGTATAAGTGGGGAGACAACTTCCCTGTTTTGTTATATAGATTGGGTTGATTTAATGTAATTAATTTGATCACCATTGACTATATGTTGTATGGTTTGTGCTTTATGTCAATAATGTTTTAATGGAAATATATGCTCAGGCACTGAAGTGATCGAAGTAAATATTTCCTGGAAACCTTGGTACCTAGGACATTCTGAACATGATTCTGTAGTCCATTACAACCAAATACTGCTGAATGGGGCCATAGCCCAAAAATTAAATGGCCTTGGTGCTTACCCAAAAAACAAAAAAAAAAAAAAGACTTGGCGATCATGACCTAATTTAGCTCTAACTTGGGCAGATGTTGCTGTTAGGGTCATTGCGGATGATGGACCCCAGTGCTTATGGAGTTCGAATGTTCAATGATCAAAGTAAATACTTAATGGAGTAACGGTTACTAAACATTGCGAATATGTTTCTCTGGTTGTTATCATGACAACGTCCATTACAACCAAATGCCTCAAGGATCTTAACCTTCCAATCCAATGAAGTTAATGTTGGGAAAAGAATTTAGTATGTCATGTAGGGCCCGGCAACCGGTATTATTCGGATCGAGTATAAGAATATCCGAAACTGATTCGGAACCTACCTGACATGTTGAGACCATATATATGTGGTGCCTAAATGACACGTGGGACTTCTTGATATGCTAACAAGTGCTCACTAGACATGGTATGGGTCACTTGATATACACCCAAACCAAGTGCTCACTGGCGCTATGCTTTCAAGTTTCAACCTCTCTGTACCATGACGAGGAAATAGATGTGGGTCTAGCTCTATCCTATCGAGGTACGTGGACCTATGAAAATTCGAGCCCGAGTTTGATGTCCCCCACATACCTCAGAGTTTGAAGTCCCCCTCCCAAAATGCCAAGTGGAGTACTCTTTAGGGCCCACTTTAGATCATGGCCATGTTTAGCATTGTACATATATCCTTATGAAAAATGCTACGATAGATAGACCGGAGTCCCCTGACAAAAGGTCGAAGGAACAGGTAAAATATACATTTTGTCTGTTATTATAGTTGTCGCCTTTTGGACCAATTAAAAAATCATTTGTCATTTTTTTTTATAACATTTTCAAATAAAACGTCCATTTTTCATTTTTTTTTTCCAATATTTTAAAATTTATTTTTTTATTTAAATTTTGAATTTTGAATTTCAAATTTAAAATCCGTAATGGCCTTTAAATCGATTATAATAGATATGATGGTAATTATTAGTAAAAGCTTATTTTTATTGAAGTACTTTTGTTTTTTTTTATTAAAACATCAAGGCATTATAAGAGAAATAGTGGTAACATCCCTTGTCAGTTATACTGTTATAGGTTTCATTTAAAACCTTGTTTTAGAGCATGGTTTAAAAAATGGCTGTTATAACGAAAATAACGGCCGTTTTTCTAATGGATTCGGACCTCCTCTGTTACGTTATGTACCGTTTTAACACCCATAAAATCATGGTCGTTATTTTCGTTATAACTGCCGTTATTTTCCATTATAATGAAAATAATGACCAATATTTTCTAAAAGAAATTGTTAAAAAAAGTCCATTATTTCTGTTCTTTTCCCGCTTTTTCAGTTATAAAAATTTTAGCACCTTTTTCCATTATTTTACCATTTTTTTCGTTTTTGCCCATGTGCATTACAATCCGTTATAACCAAAAAATGATAATGCTCCTAGTCAATTATAACAGCCAGCTTTTAAACCTTGGTGTAGAGTACAAAATATTGATTAGAAATGAGAAATTCTCCAATCTCTTGTACAGTTTCCTTTTATATATATATGCGAGTGGGTGCCCTGTGCCATTGACACTCCTCAACAAAGAATTTGCCAAAATCAGGTGAGTGGCGGAGATCCACCGTCAATTTAGGGGAGGATTAGATCTTGGCCCTTCTTTGTTGATGCTTATAAGAGGAGGTATAAGTAGGGAGACAACCAATGTGTTTTGTTATATAAAATAGTAAATGGTCCATGCCCACGGCACTCTCCGACAAAAGTGTTTGCAAAAATTGGGTGCCTTCAGCACTCAAATGGTATAACGGACTGGGACGTTACTGTTTTTTCCATTATAACAGCTGTTACAACAGATTGTAACGCACGGAGGGAGAAATGGAAAAATAACAGAAATAACAAAAAATAACTGCGTTAAAATTTAAATTTTGAATAAATTGAGGTCAAATGAGGCAGATTGAGTGGCTGAAATCTAACCGTCCACATTAGATCGATGGATTTGATCTCAACCACTCTTTATCTAACCGTCCACATTACATGGATGGATAAGATAAGATAATACAACTTAGTTGTTTGGCTTCCAGGCCCTTTGTTCGTTTTGCTTCTTTTCTTTTGTACTTTTGAGATCTTCTCGATCTCCTTTTTAATATATTTCTGCTCGACTTATCAAAAAAATAAAAAATAAATAAAAGATAAGATAATACAACTAAGTTGTCTTGATATATGCGTGGGTGGCCCGTGCCCGCGTCACTTTCTGACAAAGTGTTTGTCAAAATCGGGTGGGAGTTAATCTCCGCCATCGATATGAAACATAGTGGATCTCAGCCACTCATTATTGAAGCCATATAAGATAAGAGGGGTACAAGAAAACCATTAAATTTCTGTTAAATTCTATTTTTTTTTTAAATTTTCAAATTTTAAAATTTGAATTTCAGCACCACTTTTTCTGTTAAAATCATTAAAATAATTTTTTTTCATTTTTGCCCCTGGCCGTTTCAATCCGTTTTAACGGTAACACCCCCTCTCGAGGCATAAAAGTGGGGCTCCTGAGCTTGACCCTTGGGCTATATGTAAATCCAACTCATTTCATTCCTTATATGTAGGTAAATAGTAGGTGACCCATGCCCATGGCACTCATCGACAAAGTGTTTGTCAAAATTGGGTGTGAGTGACTGAGATCCACCGTCCATTTGGTGTGATAAGATCTCAGCCATCCTTTATGAAACCGGATAAGAGGGGGAGACAACCGTCCTGTGTTTGTTATATAGATGGAGGCGCGTGCACAACGGCACAAGCAATGTCTATATGAGGGATAATTTGACGCTTAGTGTCACGGCCACATTTTCAAGGCTCACTCTAGTGAGGTTGGAGTGTGACAGGAGTGCCGCACAGGTCCAAGGCAAAGAATTTGTAATCCCGTGACATTAGGCGTAGCTTCGTATCTTCGACAATTTATAGTTTGCAGGAAAATGTTTGTAGGCAAGTATTTGACAATCAAATGTTTACGGTGACAAACATTTGTTGAGAAAATAATGCGTGCGGGAAAATTTTCCCAGACAGCTTCAGCGGAAAAGTTAAACCGCGACCAGTTTTAAAAATAGAGAACTTCAGTCCACCATATTTTAAACTTATACCAGCAATCCAAACAGTGTACATCTTAAGTCAGGGATCAAGCCCGCTCAGATCTAGCCATATATGGGTAGCATCTGGACCCACAATAGCTTCATAGACGGTTATGAAGCATACGAAGCATTGAACACAGGAGCTTGCGAGTCACCAAATCGAGGCGTCTCAGTTTGTCTCCTTGGTTTCTTTCGCGGCCATAGATAAGCAAACGGCCTTAACGTCCTTCGGACCTTATCTCTACTCCTCTCTCTCTTTCTGTTTGTCAGTCATGGCGTCTCTGATACTGGGAGCTCCTCCCATGGCCGCTCAATCTCTCAACCTCTCTTCCCGACTCTCGTTTTCTGAAACCGTAACTTTTGGCGTCTCCCTCTCTACTCCCATTTCAGTTTCAACTTCTGCAACTTCTCCACAAACACTTCCCTTAGGTAATTAATAACAAAACCCCAAAAATCACACTCCCTGTCACTCTTTCTCTCCATTTCTCTACCTTCTTTTGCCCTAATTTATATTCTTCTTGTTCTTCAGTGTACTGTGGCAGAGGCGATAAGAAGACTGCTAAGGGAAAACGGTTCAATCACTCCTTCGGAAACGTAAGTTTTCGTTTTCTCAGTTTCTGAAGCTATTAAATATGATGGTTTGATGCTTATACGCAAATTTCTTGATGAATTGTTGGTTCCGGATTTCGTTTCCATTAGGCGAGGCCTCGGAACAAGAAGAAAGGAAGAGGTCCTCCTAGGGTTCCAGTTCCTCCTTCGCCGCCTAAGAAAGATCGTTTCGACGACGATGAGATTGTTAAGATCCAGATTGATGAGTCTCTGTTTTGAGCTAAGAAGGCAGTCTGCTTCGTCTTATGTTAATGTAGTTTCTGAACCATAAATTGCTTTTGCTGTGAATCATTAATTCCCAATTGGAAGCTTTTTGTGATGTCCTTGTGCTGAAATTTCTGTATTTGTTCTCATTTGTGAACTGATGAAGTAGAAGGATTTGTTTGCTGACATTGCCCTCTCCGTACTGGAATTTAAGGTTTTTGGGTCTTAATAGACTAGTTTCTCTGATTCAATGCACTTAAGGCATTCTATGAAAAGTATTAATTGAACACAGCTATAGTCCCAAAGTCGTGTTTTTCATGTTCATTTCGGTGAATGCGAATGTAATTATAAGATAGATTTTCAAGAGCAATGTTAAAGGGATAAACATGAACTAAATCTAAGGGAAAGTGGAAGTCTGTCGTCATAAGTGTTGGAACTCAAAGCATAGTCTTTCCAAGCTCACTATATATTTTTAGAGTTTCAACCAGTAGGTATTTGTACAATGATCCATACTTTTGGGCATTGGGCTTTTCATCCAGTGAGCCATCATAGTCTTTGTGTTCACGAGAGTTTTCACTTATTTCAAGAGAATTTCCTTTGGTACCTCAGTTCTTACTTCAGACCCCAGATTTTTTGTTGTGTTTGCATTTGTGTGTGTTTAAAACAGACTTCTATGTTTGGGTTAAAAATAAAGGAGGTAGAAGTAGAACATCAAATTGGAAGCTTTACTCAAGGTTGCTTTGCACTTGTTGTTTTCAAATGCACTTGTGATCTACTACAGCAATCATTGCTTTCACTCGTTATTCCAAATGATTTTGTACCTCTTCTGGATTGCAGAAAATTAACTTCATAAACATCTGCAATCCAATGATCAAGTGACGGCTTGTCCATCAGATCTGCCTCTCTAAATGGTCTAGTCATCCTTTCAGTTCTCAAATATTTGAGCGATAGTGTTGTTTGGAGAACTCACAATAGATCAATTCCAATTATTAGATTAGGATACAATAGATATTGTTGAGAACAGTGGCGATCAAAGCAGAATGGAGAAAAGGGTTGTAATCAAAGCAAAAACATTTGATTTAGTGGAAGAAAATGGACAAAGGTTTGTCTTGAAATCATTGAGAAGGGCATAAGCTATAGCAATTTCATTCATTTAGAAGAAGAAGGTATTCCCTGGTTGAATTCTGTTGGATGTCTCGAGAGGAAATGATATGTCTTCAGAAAGCTGGTGGGTGAAGGAAGAATGTTAATCGAGGATATTAATTTCAATTTCTACCTGGGTTTCGGTCCAGTCCGAAATTTCGGATTAAATTTTGAAATTTCAATGAAATCATGGAAAACTTATAATGATAAAATTAATGTCCTTTGTTTATAGAAACAAATTCTTATTTTTTTCTCTCTCTATAATCTCTCATAAGATAAGAGAATCTTAATTTTTGCCATTAATAATAGAAAGAAGGCCTTAATAGAGAAGTTCTCTTTTGATATTGAACTATTAAAGAAAGGGACAAAATTTTAGGAATTTCGATTTTCAGTCTAGCCCGAAACAGAAATTTCGAATATTTTGTCGAAATTTAAAATCTTTAATAGTAGAAAGGTAAGAAAATGAAACAGGCATATTTTTGAAGATCTTGGAGTTCATCAAAGAGACTGGTTTTGGGATGATCATTATCCCAGAAAAAAGTTGAGTGGATGGATTAATAGAGAATGTATAGAATTTTTTTGACAGATCTGAAGAAGCCCAATTATTTGGTTACCATCTTTCTTTCTTACTATCCCTGTCTGGACGACGCACGCACCAAATTTTCAAAAAAATTTATGACTCTAGACTCCAGACAGTGGTTTTGAGTCTTTTGACAGTCCAATTAAAATGAGTTACCAATCCACAGACCTGATTTTTCTGCCACTGGAGTGTGGTTCTGGTGTGTGACAATCTCTACTGAAAAAACCCCAACACTAGAGCGGCAATTGAAGAACTCTCAAGTGAGCATAGTCAACTCATCCCTCCCTCCCAGTTCTTGTAGAGTGGATTTTTTTAGCTAATTCTCTGTGAGACCTTCTATCTTTCTGTGGGTTGGGGTTGGTGATGGTGACCATCTGTGAATCCTTTCTTTGAAGAGATTTGATAAGAACCCATTGCAAGGATGTTGGCTGTCAATTGTGGTTGCTACTATCCTATATCTCATTCTTAGAAATTCTATTTTCTAAAGCCCTGTTTACTTCCCGTTTAAAGCAAGTCATTTTTTCAGAAGAAAAAGAAATAGCTGCTAACTTAGGGTACCGGACAGCAGGAAGAAGGATATCTGGACTTGGAGAAGGGAAAGCTAGGGGCAAAGAGCAAAGCTAAAAAGGAATACACATGTAGAATTCTTGCACAGTATCCAGAAGAATTTATTTTCATAGGGCTGTATCAAACTTTTGTTAGGGAATTTTTGTGATTAGAGGAATTTTTTTTATTAGTAAGAAACTTCTAGAAGGATTCGATAGGATGAATACTCACATCAAGAGGGGAGGATGGTAAGAAATAACACTCCTGCTTTGACGCACAGATGATTCATAACTGGTCATTTGGGTCCCACCAAGGAGTCATGATTTGATTGGAGGAACTTACTATCCGATCTATGACATTGTTTTCCCTGGATCACTCCCCATATTTTCCAAAGGCCAAGGGAATAAGATAGTTTGGGTGGTTAGGCTCATCCAATGTGTCAGTTCTTCGCCAATAGATCTCCTTGGTGGGACCTGTCGAATGGTAGTCCGCAAACCACCTGGATGCTTAAGACATGTATCAAAGATTCTGGGAGGAATTCCCTTTCCATCAGGCATCCAGTTTTTCGATAATTCCTTTCATGACCTTTTCTTGGATGCTGGGGAAAGACCCAATAATTATTATCATTTTACTCTATTAGAAGAGTGGAGAACTAGTTCTCGTTATGTATGAGCATTATCTTTAAAGGTTAAACATCTGGTATGTAGGCTCTATTTTGGGACCATTGACCATTTTTTCTTCTTCTTATGATCTAAAATAATAGGATAAGTTTGGACAGTTAGGATCGTGTTATTAGGTCAACATTTTGCCAAAGATATATTGCTGTGGATGTGTCACGTTAGCGGCAACGGCAATGGCAAGGAGGAAGGCTTCTTCCCATCTTCCCATTTGTTCTTGAATATTCCTTTTTTGTTATTTTCTCTAAACATAGTCATGACTTATGGGAAGGCTTTATATAAAGAACATATATGTATGTTTAAGAGAAAAGAGAAATCCAATTTTTCTGATGAATTCTTACATGATCTTTGCTTGGCTGCTGGAGGACTGATAATTTTATCATTCCCTTGTTGTGATTAAAATCAAATTATATATGAGAATTATCATTAAATTAGAATCTAACCAATGGATCAATAGACTTTTTTCTGGCCTATTTGCCATACCTTTCAGATGGTCCAAAAGAATAAGATAGTTATAAGCATCCTATTGTGTCAAATTTTGCCCTAACAGATCTCAACAGCAGGGCCTACTAATGTGGCTCCCCACCTGGATGTGTGCCAGATGTAAGCCAGGGCAGAAGGGTGAATGGCTCCTTCTTGTGTCCTCTCCTGACTTGAGGTATCCCACTTTGATAAAATTCTCTAAAGATATTTAGGAGAAAACATGCATTCCTTCTCTGATGAATCCTTATGATTTTTGCTTTCTCTGCAGGAGAGAACAATAATTTACTATTATCTTATTCTAATTATAAGAGTGGAGAACCAGTACTCATTATAGATGAGCATTATCTATTAATTAAAAGTTTAAACATCAAAGAAGGCTAATCTGACTTTGTCTTTATCCACAACACCTTTTTATAACAAATGGAAGGGTGAAATATTCCTTATTGCCGGCTTCCTCTATTTTTTTATTGGGAGACTTGGCTATTTCATCTCCTTTGGTGTCCCTCTTGTTCTCTCCTTAGTTGGGTTCTGAATAAAAAGAACTTATACCATGTTCAATTGTGAATGAGCTAAACTTCTTCTGGTCATGAAGAACACATCTTGGAACAGGTCGGAGATAACAGAGGAAGATGATGAAGAGGTCCCTTGCACTATTGACACAGAGGCCCAAAAGGAAAGGGTCAGGCGGATTATCGAGTATCAGAAATCTCTGCATTTGTCTTCATCTTCCTTCTCTTCTTCCGCCGCTTCCTGTTCTTCTTTCTCTTCCTCCAGCAAAAGTAGCAGTTTGCTAGAACTGATGAAAGGGGGGAACACATCTCTAAGAAGATTATTTGACATGGAGCATACCAGTCTGGTGACCCATTTCAGAGATTACAGTGGCTCGCCCATAATCAAGCCTATACTTCTATGGGGCAGTGACATAGATGATGATATTCACAGGTCCACATCGTGGACGGGCGTTAAGCCATCCGAGCCCACGAATGATTGTGGATCGGATGGCCTTAGGGGGTTGGCCTCAGAGGGCAGCTTTGTGGAGGGAGAGTCTGGTTTCCCGAATGGGAGAACAAGAAAGAACAAGCGGAGGTTGACAAGAACACAGTCATTCAGGACATTACCTGGATTCGGTATATGGAGATGCAAAGGCTTCAGATTCAGGTTGAGATTGAGAAGGTTGAGGATCATGATCTGCGGTAGAAAGTTCTGATACAAATCTCAAGCCCAATTGATCAAACCAATGGATTTTCAATTATTCCAGATTCAAACCCTTCAATGGAAACAATCTAATTTACATGTAGACATATTTTAATTAAGCATAATATTATTACAATATATTCTCTAATACTAATCTGACCGGATATATACCTTCTTAATTATTTGCATTGGTAAAAACAAAGAATTATGGAATAAAAGAATAATCCATAGCCATCTAATTAGGGAGATTATTCAAGCACTCTATATATGGTCACAGAGAACACACTGATCTGAGATTAATCTGTCTATGATGCTCCCTTCTTCAATTCTCATTCTGCTACTTTGCCTGTTCCACAGGTGAACCCCGTAAGTCTCTCTACTTAGCTGAAGCAGCTTCCCTGCTACCCATCTCAACTCGGCTGGATCCTCTGGTCGCCAGAAAAACCCACCTATCTTGTTCCAATACACTGGATAAAAAGCCATCGGTGGCAAAACTGTGAAGTTATAACCAGGTCTTTTCCACACCCTCTTGACCACCCTCGAAACCAGATAGGGCCCGTTATGCCCCCATTTGTTTCCGTCGAAAGTGAGGGAAAATTCTTCTATGAACTTGAATAGAAGTGGGTGGTTCTTATTAAAAATCAAAACTGCATTGTTCAGTCGGGCCCAGTTACCGGATGCCATGTCCATGCTTTGTGCTCCGATTGAGTTCTTCAAACCAGAAAGCTTCTTGAGGATTACAAAATCTGTGTCCAGGTAAATACCTCCATATTTGTTTAGAACTGCGAGCCTGATTAGATTGGATAGATTCTGAGCTAATGGAATCTCACCTGGGTCCTTGTTCCCCTTCTTCACCTCATCAAACCAAGCTTCAGCTGGGGTGTTCTTGAAGAGAAACGGCAAGTCAGGTGCGAGTGCAAGTACTCTAAACCCACGTTGAGTTAGTGGTTTCAGGATCCAATTCCCGGCTCCGGAATCCATAGTCCCTGAAAGAATCATCAAGCATCCGAAAGGGTGGGCTTTGAAGAGGCTCTCCAAGGCAAGTAGTTCTCTGCGACGAAAGGATCTCACCGGCGAAATCCATGTCATGAAGACCTGAACCTCACACTCGCTGTCAAAGAACTTCTGAGCTCGCCCTGCGAATTGCTGTGTCAACCCAGTTGACCAAAATTTCTCAAACTCTGGTAGCTTGTTCCTGAACCAAGCAATCCTTTCTTCCTCCGTCACGTTAATAGGAGGATTTAGAGGATCTGGGTATATCGTATCAGTCTCTTTGATCTCTTCTTTCACAGAAAGCAGTGACACCTGCAAAGAGCTTGGCCTTAATTGCTGACGGGTTTTATCAGTTGGGAAGACCCAGCTGTGTCTTTTTGTTCTAAAAACAAAGGAATGGAGGGAGAGATTGCACAAGATGCTGCCGGCAAAGAGGATAAGGAAGAAGAGAGCGGTGAAGGAGATGGTAGAGAAGAGGGAGGAGTTTACGTGAGCTTGTCGCCGGAAATTGAACATATTTCCTGAATTCTTCTCACAGTCAAGAGAAGTGAAAATGGTGAGAAATTATAAAGAAGAACCAGAGCTCAAGAGGAGCTTTCATGGGGGACCAAAAGAGAGGGAAAGCCACACAATTTTTTGTGTAGAAGTGTGTGTACTAGTGTAGCGTAGGATGGATCCGCTAGCATCGTCCCTAGGACGTTACCGTACTTTCCAGCAAAATTCCAGTTTTTGACGAAAATGCCCCTATAACTTACCTATTCTTTCAAGTCAAATGATGTCAGGAGGGCATTTTATGTCAAATTCTGACTGGAAAAGATAAAAAGCTCACTCGAAAAATCATTTTCCTGTTTTAAACGTGTAATTTTTGGTGTCCAGTGGGACGCCCGATCGGTGACGCAGGGGAGAGACTTTGAGGTCGGAAGGTGAAGGATTGATTCTGGTACGGGTCACAAACGTTTTTGTCAAGAACGGTTCACAAACGTCTATACGAGCAATGTGGCACACTCTTAGAGACCGCTGACTGTAGAGATCTTTGGTCCATCCCTAGTACACAAACAGACCAAAAATCAGCCTGATTGGTGAGTTCTAACCATTGGATTTTAATTCCTGGATTGATTTTCAACCGTGGGATTCTAACATTATTTGAGTACTCGTATCAAACACCCAATGGACGTGCAAGTTTTTTTTTTAACATTCTTGTGGAAATTTTTGTGCCTAAAAGGCATAATATGATAATAATAAAACTTGTAGAAAGTTCTATTTCTGACTCCATTTTCCTTGACTGGGGTTGAAAGACAGAAAGTGCCTTTACCTGACTTCTCCTTTGGCCAACGTTGACTGGATTTCGTCTTTTTCATGGTTCGACTTTGGGGTACTCAGATCCAATGGCTAGAACTCACCAAGCAGGCTAATTTTTGGTCTGTAGGTCCACCTAGGGATGGGCCAAACATCTATATGGTCTCTAACAGTTTGCTGCTTCTATAGATCATAATTAGCAATTTGGAGTGCAACAAAAATGAGGTACTGGAAATGTTATAATTCGGGTTTGTGATTAAAAAAATGAGTTCAAAAATTCGACAAAAGTAAATTAAAAAATAAAATAAAACAAAAAAAGTAAAATATTGATAATTTCTAGTCTTATAAAATGAATTTCATGTTTAAAACTAAATAACAAGGAAATAATTTGGAAAAGTTCGTGAATTATTCGAAAATAATTTGATCATGTTAAATAATGTGCGAGATTTTCCAAACCCTTGAATAGTTAAATAGGAGGTTGTTCGGTTTTTATTTTTTGGATAATTTGTACGAATAACATATAATTCACAAATAATTTGAGAATTTACTAACTATTACGTTGGTGATTTGTTCGTGACCAAAACTGGAACTACACCGGTATGAAACATTGAAACCATATGTGAGGAACACCAAAACCAATTTGGAAAACTATTTGATCATCCAGGACGACGACGTTCTCCCTAAGGTCTAGAGTGACCAGACTGGGGGATGGGTTTGTGTGGTGTGAGTCCGAGGATCGCCAGTGGTCGACCTTGGACCATCTTGACACCAATTTGGAATGAGAGAATTTTGCAGCGGTGGGCAATCATGCGCCCAATCATATTGCACCAGGTAAACCAGGGTTAACCTCACGCTCATTGCCCTACACTTAGGTCTATCTGGCGCAATATGATTGGCGCATGATCACCACTTTTCTCAATTGGAATGTTGCTGTTGTTGCATTACCCATTAGCTGGTGATTCCGGAATCCGGACGCTTCTAGCGAGCCGATTATGACATCTGACCCACTTTTTTGGGCTCACTAACAGCATGAATATTTGGTCCACACTAAAAATCAGTGTAATTAGTGAATTTTAGCCTTTTTCACTTGGACTCTGTGAACATGCTTATGTTTGGATTTGAAGTCCATGATGAAAAGTGCTCAAATCCAATGGTTAAAAATCACCAATCAAATTGATTTCTGCTGTCTAGGTCGTCCAAGTGGGATCAAAATTTCATGGGTTAACGAGCCTTAAAGATTGTGCCACGTATCATAGTTTTGAAACAACCTTGTGTGTCATAGAATTCTTGGCTCTGTAACATCGACTTTCATTGTAACGTTGAAAACTTTCAGCTGTACGGCACAAAACCGCACGTTGCTTGATCTCTCCACTTGACATCTAGTGCACAAATTATGGAAAAGAGTGGTCCAGAATATCATTTACCACCACCACCACCACCACACACACACACATATCATATTAAGTATCACCCATGTATCTGGGTCCCACTTGTCAATTTATTATTATTATTATTATTATTATTATTATTATTATCATCGTGTGTAAACGAGTCCCATAAGAACTGCACAAATTAGACCCTCACATTCATGTGATGCTTTTTGACAAGTGGGTCCCACATACTCTAGTGGAGCCACGGCTCTAGATGTTGGGCCGACCCATGTGGGGCAAATATCAATCCAGCCCAGGGACACTGCACAGTGCACAGCTGTAGATGGATTGAACCCGAGATCGCACAGAGGGGGTAAACACCAACCATACTCTAGTTAGTTGATTGGTTGTTCAACTCCATGACAACGAACTGAGCTTTTAAACTTAGGGGGTGTTCGGATCGCCATTTTTAAAAAAAATTTATTTTAGAAAAATGATTTTTCTGAAAATATATTTTTCTTAAAAAGATTGTTTAGATCATCATTAATGCAAAATGTCTTTATCTTCTTTTAGTTGGCCCCACCAATATAATATCTTCATTTTTTTGGAAGGGACTTATCATAAGCTGTTTCTTTGTTTATTATATTCATTGAGCTAGCAAAATTTTCAAAAAGTCTTTTTTCACTTGAAAAACAGCTTTCAGCTATTTTTTTATAAAAAGACTTTTTGGCTTCAAAAATATATTTTTGTAGAATAAATATTTTTTTTAAAATGGTCATCAAACAATCTATTATGTTGAAAAAAGTCTTCTTCTGAAAAAAAAGACTTTTTCAAGTCTAAAAATGGTGTTCCAAACACCCCCTTAGAGATATCCCAAGCTTGAGTTTGGGAGAAGGAAGTCACTAGAGAAACTCTCGTAAGAAGAAGGGTACAATAGGCATTTTAAAATAATGGAATCTTCTTGCCACGTGTACTTCCGATTTATTTTTGTTTTTTACGCATGCCTTCCTACGTTATTCATTTTGGTTTCTGGTAGCGGGAGGCCACCGATTTGGCTTGTGGTGGAAAGATTCTCACAAGTCACAACAACCATTCTAAGATAAATAAATGGGAATACGTTAGAACAGAGTAAAACTTGTGTCACAAGATATTGTGACGGAAGCCGGTCACAGAACTCAATACGAGCCACGTGGCGCACGATCAGAGGGCGTTGACCGTATGGATGTTTGGCCAGTCCCTCGGTGGACCTACAAACTAAAAATCAGCCTGATTAATGATTTAAAACCTTTGGAGTTTTGCAGCCAAATAACGCTCAATAAAGCTCAAATTCTTACCGTTAAAATCAACCCATGAAAATAACTTCAATCGAATCGGTTAGAAATCACTAATCAAGCTGATTTTTTGTGTACCGGTCCACCTAGGGACTGGCCAAACATCCATACGGTCGTCGTCCTATAATAATAATGCCACGTGGCTCGTATTGACTATTGAGTGCTGTGACTGGCTTCCGTGACAACATCTTGTGACACCAGTTTTACTCGTTAGAACAAGGTATCTGACGGTATAACATGATTCTCTTACCACGCGTCGCAATCAGAATAAATCTCACCGAAACATGATACATGACACTTCAGAGTTCAGACAAAAGCATCTCTGCTCTCCTCGGTTTCTCCTCATCCCGCGTTACTGTTTCGATTGTGAAGCATACAGGGGACGCACAGAGGTTTGTTTCTCGCTTCTTTTTCTTTTCTCTTAATTAAATCTATCTTTAATTTCTTTTAATCTTTGTATGTAGATTGAAAACACTAAATTTATGTAATATCCCTCTTTATGTTCGATAAAATGCCTTCAAAATGTTGTTTGTGTGAAAACTCACTAACATCTGTTTGTTCTTGTTCATTTAGATTACACAAGGTTTTTGGAGAATTCATATCTATCCCTCCTTTTTTTTTTTTTTTTTTTTATACTTTTGTTATTGGGTCCTTTGATATATGTAGGTTTCATGATCTTGGGAGAGAAAAGATTAAAGAAATAAAGCCTACTTCGCGTTCTATCGATTAATTTTAAATATTCAAATATGAATTTTAATTATGAATTATGATAGATATTTGTTAATTTGTAGAAGTGTTTTAAAATCAAAAACACCCATGACCTCTCTTAACTAGAAATCTTGATTGCATGGATATTTTTGTTGGACAGGATTTAGAGAATCTCAACTGATTTGTCGATGATATTGGATCTTTCTTTGAATTTAAATTCTTATTTTTGGTTATTTTGCTTTCAGGAAATATTTGTTTGTCCAACTTTCCCACCCACATATGAAATCAGATACCTTGGTGATGTATGTGTTGTAAGCCTTGCATTTGTGCATCAGTGTATGACTTTGGATGTAAATAGTCAGTCGGTTAGTCAGGTTCTGCTTCCTTGTTTCAGCTGAAGCCATGGCCACCACCAAGCTCTATATAATGTAAGTGACTCGCTTGCAAGTACGCAGTAGGCTCGGATTCAAATTAGTTTTGATTAGATTTGATCTTCCTTCTGTTTTTCTTCTTCCCTGAATTAAGGCTAATGATGTCTATATCCATTTTTTGGCAGCTACTACACCTTGTTTGGACATGTAGAAACGATGGCACGAGAAGTGCAGCAAGGAGCCAACACTGTTCAAGGTGTGGAAGCGACCATCTGGCAGGTAAGTTGTCGTAATGCCCAGGCAAGAATGTATATGAGAGCGGGTGATCATTGAAAAAGAACAACAAGATGAGGAAAGTTGAGTGGATGGACATTTGTTTTCCCATTAATTAACCTTCCTTGATTGGAATGAAACAGGTACCCGAGACCCTCCCCGAAACGGTTTTGGAAAAGATGAAAGCACCGCCTAAAGCTGAGGATGTTCCAGTGATCAGGCCAGAACAACTCCTGGAGGCTGACGGATTTTTATTCGGGTTCCCCTCTCGATTCGGCATGATGGCAGCCCAGTTCAAGGCATTCTTTGATGCCACCCATGAGATCTGGGCAACTCAGGCACTCGCTGGCAAACCTGCCGGCATCTTCTGGAGCACTGGATTCCATGGAGGAGGCCAAGAGAATACTGCGTAAGTCCTTTTTATTTCCATGCTTCATTTACTTGAAACCTTCCTCAAGATAACATCAGGATCCCTGCACAAGAATGAGGTATTTTTTTTTTTTATATTTGTTTCTTTATTCAATTCAATGGTTTGCAATGATTTTCAATGCCCCATGTTTCTTATTCTTCCTGGAGTCCAGATTTTTCTCTTGCATGAAATAAGTATTGGAATTTCAGGAGTCACAAGAAGATGCCCTTGTCAAATTGCTTCTGTCCTGCTCAGAGTATTTCTAAATTATATTTTATTTTTCCAATTTCTTGTTTGCTATTAGAGAATTGCAGGAACAGTGTGGAGGAGGGTTTTCTTTGTTGTTGCTTCCTCTTACAGGAGTAGTTAGAAAGACTTCCACTCTATACTAACGACTGGAGGTGCTTCACACTCCATGTCAATCTTAGTTGACTATAAATGGGTTTGCAGAATGCATATCATTTGGGGAATTGGTAGGTTATCTTTCAATTCAATTGTTTGTGGAATTACATTTAGAGGTAAAATGTCAAGGTTACTACTGTATGTACTCTGCGCTTCCCCTCCAACCTCAAAGTCAAGGTTTTTCCTTTTTCTTTTTCTTTTTAGTCTTTGTTTCCAGGAATGCTTAAGTCATATGTTCTTTAGGTTGGTATCAATTTGGTTCGCTGTTCGCCCACTCCGATTTTTCTTCATTCTTGCATGGGTAATACCATATTCTGCCTTGAAAATCATAAGCCTTGAAAATCATAAGAATTAGTCCAACTAACATTTGTATCTCCTTAAGTTTTTTTTGTCGGTGGCATTTGTTCTTTTGAGACTGTAGACCATACCTTTATCCTTCCAATGTCAGTCCCAAGAGTGTTTGAAGGAGGGTTGCATTAAGTTGGCAGCTGGCAGAAAATTTATGCCATATCCTTTACCAAGAATCCTGATTTTTCAGAATGGCGAAACAGGATTCATGTCGCCAATCCCAAATAATTGGGAACCATTAATGATGATGATGAGACCATACATTTGCCTCTTTTTGGACTTTGGAGCTACCTATTTAGAACTTTTTAGACTTTATAGAACAACTGTTGAAAGGCTGCACTTCTCTTCCAAGTTTCCATTGCGGCTAGTTACCTCTTGCATTGCATTTTAGTGTCCTTTGAAAATGATGCAAACATGATGACTGTATATTAGGGTTAGATTAGATTTACATCTGCGAATGTAGGCCCACCTGAGACGTATACCCATCTTTAGGGCCCATCATGCCCGTTTCATTTCTTCTCTGTACCCAGGGCCAGGATACAATCTCTGTAGGTTTCGCCTTTTTAGGAATGAAATCTGCACGGGTCCGGTCCGGCTAGAACTGATTACTCCTTTTCTGGGACAAGATCCTGTCTCGTAAACCAGCCTCCTTTTACTATGTTTCGATCCCCTAGACCGGTTTTTTTGTCAAGTTTGGGTTTCAGTCTGCTCAAACCAATCTCTTCTATTAGGTTTCTGTCTACCTAATGAATGATTAACTGTAGATGGGACCTTTCTCACATGGCCATAATTTGAGGAATTTGGGAAGAAAGAAATAAAAGGACCTTGAAGACAACTAGACAAGTTATCTAACTCCAGTGATTTCATTGAAAGAACCAAGTCAAAGATCATTGTGGGTTTCATCATCTGAAGAATTTAAATGAGTTAGTTATGAATTGTGATGGCATTTTCGGAGATGGGAGTGCGGTGGCTTAGTCTTCCCTCAACTCACTTCATATCCAAAAGGAGTGGTTAACTCCTAACAAGAATGAAATCAAACTCAATTTTGATGGTTGTTCACTTGGCGACACAGGTCCATCTGGAATTGGGTTGCTTTTTTGTAATTTTGAAGGAAGAATCATTTTTTTTGGTTTTTGGGTCCAGTTGAAGAGTGTGATAAAGCTGAAGCTCCTTCTTCAATTAAAATATGCCAAGAGTCTTAACTTAGATAACATTGTAATAGAAGGTGATTCCTTAATTGTCATTTGTTGGGCTTTTGGGAAGAAGAAGGGTACATGGAGATTATTTCATATTATTAAAAAATTTGGGACTTGGCATCTACCACGAATATCTCGTTCTTTCACGTGCCCAAATCAGCGAATGAATTGGTGGATTGTTTGCAAAAAAAGGTGTCTTTAGAGATGATTTTTACTGAGTGTGAATCTTCCTTTGTAGTTTACTTTCTTAGTATTTTTCCTTTTCTTTTTTCATCTCTTTCCTATTTTTTTCCTCCTCTTTTGTATGTCTCTGCCTTTCTTCAATAAATTTAATTGTTACCAATCAAATATATAGGTGGTAAATCTTGCAGTAGAGTAGAAACCGTTACTTTTTATTTATTTTTTTCTGTTTGGGTAAGTGAGACCATTACTTGTTTGATCTCAAGTCGTGATGAGCTCTTATCATCTCCTCTAATTGCAGATTGACTGCCATAACACAGTTAGCACATCATGGTATGCTATTTGTTCCCCTTGGGTACACCTTTGGGAGTGGCATGTTTGAGATGAATGAAGTAAAGGGTGGCTCTTCATACGGTGCTGGAACTTATGCAGGAGATGGGTCTCGTGAACCCACAAAATTAGAGCTCCAACAGGCATTTTACCAGGGTCAGTATGTCGCAGAAATAGCAAAGAAGCTCAAAGACAAAGATCAGCCGCCTCTAGTGTAAATATAACTCATTCAAGATGTTGCAGAATGAGACCACAATGTAATTGTTATTTCACCTAAAATAAAAAAGGATAAAGAAAAGATGCATCTTGCTAGCACTGTAACTACTCGATAACGAATCGATCATCAAATTGTATAAAGGTATTTTGTTCTTTTGTTAAATATGTTTTTTGCCCCCACTTTTTGGCGGTAACCTTTGCTAATGTTAAGCTTTAGTGTTGCTTTCACAGTTCCAAACCCGACACCTGTTTTTACTTGAATGACTGAACAGGATCCATGTTGCTGAACCCAAATAGTTATGTAAGACATTGTTGATGATAGTGATTTTTGGTGGGTAAGCTGCAAAGGAACCAGTGACTCATGGTTGCGGTGCAGTCGGTCAACCAATTGAGTTACAGGTTTGAGTTGTTTCTGTGAAGCAAGAAATTAATCTTTCTATCAAAAAAATAGTAGGGAAATTAATCCATGGGAGTTGCTTGGGTTCCTAAGAAAGTGTTCTTTAGTGCGTTGCATAAATGTACTCACTGCAGTGCATGCTCTCAATGATGAACAAGGACTGTTGCATGACGATGAGTGAGAAGCATCAATACATGATCTTCAAACTTCTATGGGTGTGGTTGCCACTGGAAGAACAATTGGTATGGATTTTCTAACAACAGTTTTGTATAAGAAACTCTGTTTCTCTTCATCAGTCCTTGAAAATGTTATCCATCTTGGAACTGCAGATGGTTTATCTGTTCGTCAGTTTGAATCTAGAAGACTTGGTAGACAAAAAAACTGTCTTAGTTTGATGATCCCAACCGTCTGATTTTTTTTTCTGTGGACAGTAAAGAATAAAATTGGTGCATGCCTTTCTCAATCCAGACCATCCAATTCTGGAAGATATACTAAACCGGCAGCCATCTCAATTGAATCGTCCTATCTATCCATATGTCAGCCTGATTGGTGATTTCTAGCTGTTGATTTTAGATTTTTTTTCATCATGGGCTTCATGAACAGGCCCATGGCTGCGTTCCAAGTTCCAAGTCCATGATGAAAAAGGTCAAATCCAAGCACTACGATCTTCGGTGTAGGTTCACCGATGGGGTGGCCAAGCATTCATGGGGTTAATAGACTCGAAAGAGTGCTTGTAAAAGGGCGGGGCAAATCAAGGACCAGTCATCATTACACATGAAACTAAGTATTTTGATGGGGTGCATGAACATTCTTTCGAGCCCAATGACTCCAGGGACGTTTGGCTGGTTTACTTGGGCGGACCTACACCAAAAATTGCATGATTAGTGATTTCTAGCCATTGATTAGTTGACATTCATAAAAACTATGTAATGAATTTGGATTCATTAACTTTTCGTCATGACTTTATAAAAAGGCACATAGGTGGAATCAGCAATCGGGCTGATGTTTGGTGGGTAGGTCCACCAAGGGTTGAGCCAAACATTCAGTCAAGTGGACCTGCATTAGTATGACACGTGGCAGTGTGTGTGTGTGTGTATAAAATTGGCTCCGGTGCTAAGCTTCTCTTCAAGCCTTAGGGCCGAGCCTAAGCCTTTTAAAGACATGGCTGCTGTCTTTAGCAAGAGGTCTGAGCCTGGGCTTAATTTTATGACCCATAAAATAAGTGGCCTTGCACCCCTATCATAATCTGTCAACGGGATCGCTTCGCCCAACTCACTGGCCCATCTTAGCGAATTTTACTAGTAGAACTTTGATGACGGACGGACCATAGAATGAGCCACATGGCAGACTTTTAAAGACAACCGATCGTAGGGATGTTTGGCGCATTTCTACGTTGACCTATATACCAAAAATCAGTCTGACTACTGATTTCAAACCTTGGGCGTGGGATCTTTGTACCCAAAATAATGCTCAAATTCCACGGTTAAAAATCAACCCATGAAAACGATTCCAATCCAACGTTTAGAAATCACTAATCAGGGTAATTTCGGTCTATAGGTCCACCTGGTGTTGGGCCATGCATCCATAAGGTCAACGGTCTATAAGAATGTGCCATGTGGCTCATACTCAACGTTTATGGGTCATCAAAAGATTTATTCTACTTTTACAAGCTCACCAAACAAAAAAAATATCCCAGACTCGGAACTCGATTCCATTCCTAAGAGTAAAACTTGTGTCACAAGATGTTGTGATGGAACACGGTCACAGCACTCAATACGAGCCACGTGGCATACTATCAGAGGTCTTTGACCGTATGGATGTTTGACCAGTCCCTCGGTGGACCTACAAACCAAAACTCAGTCTGATTAGTGATTTACAACCTTTGGATTTATGCACCCAAATAACGCTCAATAATGCTCAAATTCCTACCGTTAAAATCAACCCATGAAAATAACTTCAATAGAATCAGTTAGAAATCACTAATCAAGCTGATTTTTTGTGTACCGGTCTACCGAGGGACTGCCCAAACATCCATAGTCATTATCCTCTAATAGTATACCACATGGCTCGTATTGAGTGCTGCGACCGTGTTCGGTCACAACATCTTGTGACACAAGTTTTACTCCATTCCAAAGGTAGAAGGCCAAGGCCCAACTCTTTTATATCTGCTTCCATCGACGTCTCCGACAGAGCCAGCGAGCGATGGCGAGCCTCTGGCGAGCCGCGACTGGTGCGGCCCACAAGACAGATGACTACGGCGGAGTGGAGTTTTGGTCGGACCCCGAGCGCACCGGCTGGCTCACAAAGCAGGGCGAGTATATCAAGACGTGGCGTCGTCGGTGGTTCATCCTCAAGCAAGGCAAGCTCTTCTGGTTCAAGGACTCGTACGTGACCCGAGCATCGAAGCCCCGCGGCGTCATCCCCGTCGGCACGTGCCTTACTGTCAAGGGCGCCGAAGACGTCCTCAATAAACAGTTCGCTTTCGAGCTCTCAACCAGCAAAGAGACCATGTACTTCATCGCAGATTCCGACAAGGAGAAGGAGGAGTGGATCAACTCTATCGGACGGTCCATCGTTCAGCACTCCCGATCTGTCACTGACTCCGAAGTCGTTGATTACGATAGCAAGAGATAAATATCACATCTTTTCTGCTTCTACGGATCAAATCGGATTTATGTGCACCAAAGATCGGATGCATGTACACTTGGTGTGCTTAATCTCGTCCCATCGATCCTTTATATGAATTTTGTATGTATAGCAGTTAAGGCTGTTTGGCGTTTGATCTTTGTGGGAGGTCTCTAGATCTTAAGGCGATGTATAGTACTCTGTCCTTTATGGCTATTTATTTCAATTTCTGCTTTTCTTGTTGTTTATCGCGTGTTCTGGTTGGATATTGAAGGAATTCTTGTTTAATCGTGGTTTTTCTCTGTCTGGATTGATTGCTAGGGTTTGAATGTATTTTTTTTTCCATGTTATCAATTTCATGCGGGTTTTGGATATCATGTTTGGATTCTTCTTTGGATTTAGTTGTGGATACTTAAGGTTTTGGATTGCATGTTTGCTCGTGATTCTATAGTCTAATTTGTAGAGGAATTTTTTTTTCCCCTTTTCTGGATGAAATGATATCTGTAGCCTTTGTTGTGGACACTTGAGGGTTTCTGTAGACTTGAATTTCCTGAAATCCTATTATGCTGAAACATAATTTGGTTTCTGATGAAATTTTTCAACCCAATTTTTGTGAAAGTACCAATTGCTTTAAGCAGCATTTTCCTATAAGCCTAATCTGCATGGAAGGATAAATATTGGATAATCTATGTTACTGATTGTGCTCAATTCTTGCACAATGAAGGAGGACTGGTTCCAGCTTATATGTTCATTTATAATTCGAATAAGAAAAGGGATCTTAGGCTTTTTGTTTGAGTTAATTGAAGTCCATTTTGGTCTTGGTCCTTTCTTTCTGCGGGAAATATTCATCAGGATTTGTTGTGCTTTTCTTATTTTCCCTCACAAGTAGATTAGTTTCCTTCCAAGCAATTGACCTACGTTTTGGTGTTGATGACTGATTACATTGCTATGATAAATCTATTATACAAACCAGGGAAAAAAGATTATTTTGTTATAAACAGATAACTTCATTTTTACTCTGGTTCACCATGGAAGAATGTATATGATACACCATTCAATCGAAATTGCTCAGAGGTTTTTAACTTTAACCTTATTCTTTATTTCGCTTATTTGTTTGTGATGAATTGCTGCTCTATAGTTTTCCACCAATAATACTTTTTATTCAATTCACAGCAATAGTTTTATAATAATTCAAGAGATATTTGTTGTGGTCTTATCGAAAGCTAGGGTGATTTTCTAGCTTCATCTTCCAAAATTCTGTCGACCCCCCCTTTTTGTTGATTATGTCTAAGAATTTCTTTGGGGATTGATTTTCTAACCCAACCTTAACAGAACCTTTTACTGTGAATTCAGGCTATTTTGAGCAGTTCATCTTTTTGGCAACCTCCTTTTACACATGAAATTTAGGACTTCTTTTTCTTTGATTAAATAGCTTATTGCTTAGAGAAACTACAAACGTAGTAAAGAACTGAACTATTTGGCAAAGATTTCGAATTCTCATTAAACCCCATATAATGACTTCATTCGACTGTTTCATCATTAAGGGATCATTGCATGAATTTTTTGCTGGGAACTGTTATCTTAGGGAACAAACCGATGGAATTGTTCTGTTCACATTAAATTTAGCAGAGATCGTCTAGGAGGATTGGCCTCACAACACAACCCATTTCTGTGTGTATCACGTCCTTAAACCTTTAGTTTCGCACGAAGAACTCATAAGAGAGCTTCCTTTTTAGTTTTATTTTTCTAAACCACTTAGCACCATTCGCTGAAATAAGTGCCTTATAAGCGTCTACTCTCTACTCTTCCTTCATTTGGAAACCTTTCATCATTTGCTGATTTTGTTCTTTGCTACTTTATTTGCAGAAAATATTACACACCATAATGAGATTTGCCAACTTAAAAGCCCTACTTATATGCTCAAACCATCTGTCAGAATAATTACTTCATCTCTTCACAATAGCGACTCTCTAGGTGCCTTCCTCCAGCCATAGGTCTCACACACATGCTAATTTGCTTGGCTTACTCTTCTTTTATTATTAATTAAAGATTATTTAAGTGAACTTATTCTGATCTCTTACCTCCAACTGCATGGTTTCTTTGGTGGCCCTATTTGTGGATGTAAACCTGTGGATCTTGGCTATGTACAGAGTCTGAATAGATTGAGTCTTTCCTGCATTGCTCTTGCTGTAAATAAGGCGGATGGTGTGGGTGTTCTTCTTTCCTTGACCAACTGCGGTAAAATTCACCTATATCACAATTCTGTTGTCACGATTTATGGTGGTCATTCTCTCCCAACTCATGGCATTACAGTTGGAGCAACCAGTTATCTAGGCACGTCATTAAGTTGCTTGGAACCTCAGTAATTAGGAATATTTAAATTTGATCAGAACCCATTCACAAATAGTATTATCAAGTTGGTTTGAGAAACTCCTAAAGTTGCTCGTAGTTTGTTTAAAGAGAAATCTATTTGAGTTCTCAGAAAGCAGACATCGAACTCTTGCAACTGAGGCCATCTGTAGATCTTTGATGTTTATTGAAACCACCTAAACACTGAAGCAAAATGAAACATGTTGTCAGCCTTCCTTTCCTAATCAATTTCTATCAACCTAATTATAAATCTTTCTCCACTTCCCATGACAGTTGGCGACCTGAATAAGATATGGAAGTCTGTGATAACATATTTCAGGTGAACTTCCAAGCACATGGCAAACTCACATTCGAAATTCCAAGCACATGGGTAACATGAAAAAGGCATGGATATCTCTGATAACATGTTGCAGATGAAATTTCTTGGACATGGGAAACTCACTGAGTTGAAATACCTCCAAATTTCATATGACCTTTTCGTGAGCTAATTCGCCACCCTTGATTTAAAAGGTACGCGAGACCTGGATATTTCATTCAACAAGTTGTTTGGAAAGATTCCAAAAAATGTAGAAAGTGTCTTCACTCTGCAGTTTTGATTTCTTTTCTTTTTTTCATAAGACATGGTCAATTATCAAAGGAAAGATGGATGAAGCTCCAATATAGCAATTCTAGAAATATACAAACGCCATTGGCAATGCTCTGAAGTGAAGATATTCAATCCTTCCTTCTGCTGTGAGTATTGTCAAAGATTTTAGTGGCATAATATGATGTTTTAATAGGCATTTGGCACCAAAATCATGCTTTGCACGTAAGTTCTTTTGTGCGTCCAAGCTAACATAAATCCTGTTTCACCATTCGATTTTAGGGAATTTTTGACATACCCCCCCATGTTATCTTTGAAATTTGACATACCCCCCACACTTTTAAAAAGCTGACATATACCCCTATGACTTGGTCCAAGGTCAGTTGACCAATGTTGACCCGAGTTGACCACCACATTTTATATTAAAAGACAAAAATGCCCTTATCTTCAACCTAAGAACAAGGGTTTGCACTGAAGCCAAACCCCCAAATCAATTGGCTATGGTGGACGGCAAGCCAAGAGATACCAACCCAAAGGAGTCTCATGCCGGTAATCCACCACTGCGGAGAAAATCAAAATAAAATACCCTTAGTATCCAGAGTTTCACTTTTTTTTTTTTTCTTTTTTGAAACACCAACGTCCAGAATTGAAGTGACATTGTAGTACAAATATTAAGATCTCAAACTATTTTAGTATCTCAACTAGCATTGGGGATTCCCATTCCAAATATTGATTGGATATTTCTGAACAATAATAGTTGGGAGATTCACTTTCAAGCTGAGATTAGATGGGAAACACAGCTCGAGTCTATGTTCGAACGACCCAATGAGTTTTTTAATTTTCGCTGGAGTGGTGGATGACCAGCATGAGACTCCGGTGGGTGGTCTCCGGCAATGGACAACTAATCCATTGGTATCTCTTGGCTTGCTGTCCGGCACAGCCATTTGATTTGGGGTTTGGTTTTGGTCCAAACCCTAGTTCCAATGTTGAAGAAAATGGCATTTTTGTATTTTAATGTAAAATATGATGCTCAACTCGGGTCAACATTGGTCAACTAACCTTGGACCAAGTTATAGGGGGGTATGTCAGTTTTTTAAAAGTGTGGGGGGTATGTCAAATTTCAAAGATAACATGGGGGGGTATGTCAAAAATTCCCTTGATTTTATTACTACTAGGAGAACGCCACAGATCGCACGTGCACCTTACACGTGGCAGCACTTTTTTGTGATTAGTATGGTCATGATCTTTCTCGATTTAAAGAGACAATGAGAATTCTCAAATGATGAGGACGATGATGGCTTTAAGTCTTCTATAATCGATCTATTTATTCTCCAAGACCAGGTGGGCCTATTAACTATTCGGATGAGGCCCAAATGGCAAATAAACTGGGCTCGATAAGTTGTACTTGAAGCCCATGGTAAGCTCGCGAAGGTGCTAGAACCTAAAAGCCTAGGTGTCTAGATTATAGAACCTCCGTAACGTTAAAACAAAGAATGTGGTAACGGCCCGAGAAAGTACTGGAACTTTCATCTCTTTTATATAAATACTGCATCCATCCCTCGCTTTTGGCATCAACCAATACTCAGTTGAATCACAATCTTTCCGAAAGCTTTCTCAATAACCAAGTTCTCGATCAAACCTCTAATATTTCTTGTTCCAATTCGAATAGTAATTAGTAAGTCGAAAGACAAGATGTCGATCATTCCCAGCATTTTTGGTGGCCGTCGAAGCAATGTCTTCGATCCTTTCTCTGTAGGCATCTGGGATCCATTCCACGACTTCACATTCAACACAAGCGAGACGTCAGCATTCGCTAACAGCCGTATCGATTGGAAGGAGACGCCAGAAGCGCACGTCTTCAAAGCCGACCTTCCCGGGCTCAAGAAAGAAGAAGTGAAAGTTGAAGTCGAAGAGGGCAGAGTCCTCCAGATAAGCGGAGAGAGGAGCAAAGAGAAAGAAGATAAGAACGATAAGTGGCACCGCGTTGAGCGCAGCAGCGGCAAATTCCTCCGTCGGTTCCGGTTACCGGAGAATGCAAAGTTGGAACAGGTGAAGGCCACCATGGAGAATGGGGTCCTCATGGTGACTGTTCCGAAGGAGGAGGTGAAGAAGCCTGAGGTTCAGGCCATTGAAATTTCCGGCTAAAGTGAGATGTATTCTGCTGTCACTGGTTCAATTGTATCCCCCAGAATCCTAGATAGTATGATTTGTGTGTGTGTGTGTGTGTAATCAATAGCATGATCATCCAATGTACATCATATAATATATACTACACAAATGTAACCTGGGTTATGTATAAAAAAAATTCAGTAATATTAATAAAAATACTTTTCATGTTTTCGATCTGCTCAAGTTCTTTTTTGCTTTTGTATTATTGATAAGATGGTCATGATAATTTGCTCGATACATAGATTTCAGTCGTTATGGGCGCGTAAGTATAAAGTATTAGTTACAACTCTTGGTTGGATTTGAATGTGCTCATCAAGTGTCTGTGAAAATTCCTCTATGGAGAGTAGTTTTTCTTTTTTTCCGGATCACGGGCTTACTTCCCTTCAGATATCACTTGGAAGAAAAAATTAGAACAACTTTGAGAAGCCAAGATATGGTTTTTCCTACAAGCTCAAAGAAGAAAAGGGACACCAAGAATTTGAAGGTCGAGTTCTTTTCCCTTCCATGTTTTACTCTTTAAGTAAGGGCAAGATTCATCTAGAACTGAATGTGGGTGTTCCAGCAGCTAGTAGTAAATTTTACATGTAACATTTTCTGCATTCTTACAACTAACATTTATGTCAATTAGTAGTAAAAAGATAGTTTTTGAGTTATACCACCTCAAAGATTGTCTGGGTTCAGATTGATGACTTGGTTGGACATGCCTATAGTCCCTACCTCACTCGCCACCAAATTGATGCATGTGCACTTGCACTTCTAATCTTGATTCAGCATAATCTGTTTATAAAACATAAGTGGTTGGGGGTTCAACAATTACAACTACAACTTATGTTTTATTAATTTCACTTGTTTTAAGTTCAATTTTAGGTAATTTTTGACATTCTGATAAATCATATGAATAATTGACGGTGTTTTTAGACTTGAACCTCTACTTACCGCAAATAAATAAAAATTTATTAAAGAATTTTGGTGGATTAAACATAAACTAAATAATGCAAGCTGACAAACTGGGTTGTTGCACATACTCTTTTAGAGGTTGCACAAACCGTGTTGTTGAATCCTGTAAAATGTGCTTTTACAATAGTTGTTAACCCAACTGGTTTTTTCCTATTCAACTTGAGAAAGCTCACCATGTTGGGTATTCACCAGTTCCTTTGATGCCACTGAGACCATGTCGCATCCAAGGTCTTCGGATAGTGGGTTTGCCAAATTTTCTTTGGACTTCACATACTACATAGTTACATTGGCATCAACAAGTAGACCTCACACATGATTGTGCTTCAAATGTCTTTGCGTAGATTTCCCATTATAGTTTTTTTTTGTATGCTAATAGCATTTTGGCCTGATTACCATAGTAAATCATAATTGTCAGCATAAGCTTACTCCATGTTGGCACATATATCTTCCAATTCCCACAGAGGAGAGGTTAATAAACTCATCCCATTGAGGAAATATGAGTTATACAAGTTTATTTTTTTGACTATCAACGAGATCTCAACACCTACTAGTGAAAATATCCATGCAAAATTATTCAACTAGCATTGTTGCACCCCTCGAGCAAAACAAGAAAGTTCCCTTAGTGTTACCCATAATTGATTGTACCCTTAAGGTATCTAAGAACTCTGGTTAATGCACCCCAATGCACTTTCTTTTCGTTGCATCAGTTTCCTCTCTCTCTCTCTCAATAACCTTCTCATAAACTGTGGGCAAAACCTTTGGCGATGGTTTATAACTGTTGCAATAACAGTCAAATGTAGTGTGTTAAAATCCCAGGTAGAAGCTACTCAACTAGAACTCTGGACCCCATGTAGAGACCTTTTTTATTAAAAAAAAAATTATCAACTATCTGACAAATAGACAATTTTTACTAGACTGACGCCTCCATATTCTAACCAATTCAAAAATCAATTGGTTGAGAGGTTAGAATCATCCCATTCAATTGATCTGGTAGCCCCATCTCCCCTGTATAGATGGGAGGCCTTAAATGTTGAGAGCAGAAGGTGTGGGAGGTGAGACCACGGACTTTTTGGTTTCGCATTGTTTCATCATCACCCTACACGCTTTATTCCAACCATTTCGGGTCAGCAGCATGAATCATATTGAGCCGGACAAATAAATATACAGTTGAGGCCATTGACCATTGGATTCAAGAGATCCATGGGTCCTTGAGGCAACAACTGGAAAGGGTAAAATAGTCGTTGTCTCATGGGCCGTGGATCTCTTGAAACCAACAATCAATTCCCTCAATCGCTTATATTTTTTGTCTGGTCATCCCTAGGGTAGCACGACGCATCTTATTTTACCATTTGACTTTATTTAAAATTATATTTTCTGTCAAGGCTTATAAAAGTGTTCAAATCACGGTGATATGATAGATGATGGTTTCAAGCATAGTTTAAAAAACGGAAATTTTCTAAAAAGAAAATAAACTTTAATCTATTTACAAAAAAGAATACAACTTTTCGCAAATCCCAAAAAAGAAAACGAAACACCCTTTCAAAGAACGTTTCATTACGTGGCACATGTTTATCAAAAAACGCCCTTTAAAAGGGCGTTTGTCAGTAAAAAACGTCATTTTAAAGGACGTTTTTCAGTAAGAGACGCCTTTTTAAAAAACGTATGTCAGATCTCTGACAACTGACAGACGTTATTTTAAAGGGCGTTTTTTGATACCCCAATTTTTACGCCCACTTTGGCGTACCCAGAAGATGAATCAATGGCTATTTTTGGTGAGGATGATCTCTACGGTGAGGAGATCATCCTCACAAAAATTCAGATCATTCCGATATTTGTAGATTGATTTAGAAGTTGAGGAATTATGGGACTTTTTTTAAAATTTCTTAGGAATAAACGCCCTTTAAAAGGGCGTTTGTCAGACGTGTCAGCCATCAGTCATTCATTAGTCAGTCGGCGACTGATTAGACTGACAGCAGACGAAACGCCCTTTGAAAGGGCGTTTCGTTTTCTTTTTTGGGATTTGTGAAAAGTTGTATTCTTTTTTGTAAATAAATTAAAGTTTGTTTTCTTTTATGCAATTTTCCGTTTAAAAAATGGCCGTTATAACGGATTTGGACCTCCCCATTACGTTATGTACTATTTTAATGCTTAGAAAATAACGACCGTTATAACCTTTATTTTCTGAAAAAAAATGTGTTAAAAACTTCCATTATTTTCCTTATTTTCTGCTATTGAAAATTTTAAATTTCAGCGCCTTTTTTTTTTGTCCTCTTTTTTGTTTTGTTTTTGCCCGTGCATTACAATCCGTTATAATGGAAAAACGGAAACACCCTCATTCCATTCTACCGTTATAATGGCCCCCTTTAGACCATTGTTTCAACTCTTCTATCTATTTACTACTAGAGGCTTCGCCAAGGCCCATTGAGTTATCCCAAATGAAGACCAAGTAAGCTAGGCTCGAGACGTAGAAGCCCATGGAACTTTCTGGGCCAATTCACTGAAGCTCGCGAAAGTGCTAGAAGCCTAGAATTTTTGAACCCAGAAGAACGGCCTGAGAAGGTACTGGAACTTTCATCCTTTTCTATAAATATAGTACGCATCCCTCCACCAAGGCATCAACGAATTCTTAATTGGATCGTAATTTAACTGAAAGCTTTCTAAGCAATCAAGTTCTCGATCAAACCTCCAATTTCCCTTGTCCAATTCAAATCGTAAGCATAACCCAAGAAAAGATGTCGATCATTCCCAGCATCTTCGGTTGCCCACAAAGCAATGTCTTCGATCCCTTCTTTGTGGACGTCTGGGATCCATTCCACAACTTCCCCTTCAACACTGTCGTCACTGCTTCTCATCACCCTGAATTCTCAAGCGAGACGTCGGCATTCGCCAACACTCGCATCGATTGGAAGGAGACGCCAGAAGCCCATGTGTTCAAAGCCGACCTTCCGGACTCAAGAAGGAAGAAGTGAAGGTTGAAGTCGAAGAAGGCAGTCCTACGTATAAGCGGAGAGAAGAGCAAAGAAAAAGAAGAGAAGAATGATAAGTGGCATCGCGTGGAGCGCCGCAGCGGCAAATTCCTTCGACGGTTCCGGTTACCGGAGAATGCAAAGTTGGATGAGGTGAAGGCCACAATGGAGAATGGGGTCCTCACGGTTACTGTTCCCAAGGAGGAGGTGAAGAAGCCTGAGGTTTAAGGCCATTGAAATTTCCGGCTAAAGCGAGACAGCTTCTGATGTTGTAGCTTCAACTACATCCCCTAGATAGTATGATTATCGTATAAACGTGTTTGTGAGAGTGCTTGTGGGGTATTTTTTTTTTTTTTTTTGTTTGCTTTAACCTGAGTTCTGTATGAAAATTTCAATAAAATTGTATACTTGATTTCATAATCAAAAGACTGTTAGTTATTTCATATTTTCTTTCTTTTTTAGTTTTTTTTTTTGTTTGATGGTTATAATCATGTGGTCAAGGTGTCCAATTCAATTATTATATAAGCTAGCACATAAACATATATACAAAAGAAGACGAAAAAAATGAAGCAAAGAATCTATATAAAAAAAAAAAGCAGAATGCATATCAAGTGTTGGGAGTCTCAATATGTTGTATCCAACCCATCCATTATAATGTGGACGGATTTAATTAAACGACTTAAAATTGTGAGAAATGAAGCCTGAGATACCCTCCTTCGTGTTGGACGGTTCTCATCTCTCCTTCAACTTAAAGCAGTGTACCTTGAACTCAGATAATTTAATCATCTCACAGGTTATTCTAGTCTAAACAATAACAAGCCTATCTCTTTGTTAGCATAGCATTTTCAAATGGCGAATTTTGGATACCGTCAATTTCTCTTTTTATCCCCCACAACAAAATTAAAATGACTTCTATATCCCACGTGTTTTCTCTTATCTTCCCCCACAAGATATCTAAAATACCAACTTTACCCCATTTGTTTCTCGAATTAACCCCTTTCTATTTCTATTCATCCCCTCTAAAATTCAAACCGTTAAGAGCAGAGGAGAGAGCAAGAGATACTATTTCAAAGCAAGGGAGGCTATTGAAAATACAAAAGGAGAATACCTAAACAATTCTAAGGTTATATTTTACATCTTCTACAACTCTTGTTTGGAAACTTTTGAGTAAAGCAATAAATGGAGGAATTAATGGATTATGTATTTGAATTCAATTTTTTTTAATCGACAAAATCATTCTAACTGCATTTTCGAAACCATTTTAAGAAGAATTTCTAGTAATCTCGCCGGAACAAAACGTTAATTTTTTTTTCTCTCGTGCAGTCTCGATCATGGTATTTGAATTGATTGTTCAGACTGTTAAATTCGAACATTCATTCACTGTTCAGACTTAACAGTCTGAACAGTAAAGCATTGTTCGGACTTATCGGTCCGAACAACGATGATTACCTGCGGAACGAGAGGTGCCTCCACTCTCTAACTTGTCGAAGCTTTTCTCCACTGGGATGCAGGGGGCTTACGTAATGTTAATGGCGATAACAGGGATGCAGGAGGTGCACACGCAGACACGCTTGTCTTCGACAACGAAGGAAGTTAGGTTTTCACTCCACCAAGTGAGAAAGGGTAAAACCCCTACATTTACTTTCGGGTTTCACTTGGGGGGGGGGGGGGGGGGGGGGGGGATTTTATAAATTGGTGAGGGGAATTAAGAGAAAGGGGGGGTGATAAGAACAAATGACGGGGTATCCAAAATTCGCCTTTTCAAATTCCACAGTTCCATGAACTTGAAAATATTGAAGCTTAATTTTACTCTAGCAAATGAAACAGATATATCTCTTACCTTGTTTAAAACCCTTCTAAAGATAAAATACTGGACTTCGATTTCTATTATCAGACCCAAAAAGAAAATTCTATTTATTTCAATTGAAAATTAAAAATTATATATCCTATATCGTTATATTAATTGTTATATATGTTAATAACATATTATATTTATTATTAATATTAATTATATTCTATTCTTTCTATATTCTTATTTTCTATTCTCTCTATATTCATATTCAGTGCTTTCTAAAATTTAACTTTTTTTGGTTTTGAATCTTTGGTTCTTATAACATTAGGCATCATCCAACTGTTTTAACGGTTTCTTATAAGTGTAGTAATTTTCTCATTTGGTGTACTTATAATATACGTAAAGCTGAATATTGATTGCTTAATCAAATCTAAAGGTGAGTTTTCTGCTTCTGATCCATGTAGGAATTCAATCAGCATTCCATGTATTAATTTGCTCAATCAAATTTACAACCATTATTAAAGACATAATTAATTGAACTTGCAAAGATTTATGTGAAAGACAACAGTAAACAACCCAACGAAATGGCCTTTTTCATGTAAAACTCTCCCCAAAAGCAAATACAATAAAGGAATATCCAAACCCAAAACCCTTTTATGGAAGAAAACATTTCTCTCACAATTACATACAAATGAAGAGATTTTATATACATTTTACTATACTTGCTATACTTGTGTATGGACCCGTAATTCAAAAGCCCTTGGTAACAGTGTGGACTGAAGATAGATGATGAAGAGAAAATTTTTATTGGAGAAAAGGTACCTGAAACTGAATTATATGGCATTACTTGTACCAACTGCGAAAGAGTTTCTCTTCAACGGGTAGGCGCTGGCAGATCCAATCTAGCAGTGTTTCCAAGTCGTTTGCAAAGTTGAGCAGATACCAATCCAACAACTTGGGATCACTAACTTGTTTGCCATTGAGATGTCGACCGCTGTATATATGTACTCTCTCTTTGCCACTTCCAACTCTATATATGTACTCTCTCTTTGCCACTTCCAGCTCATTTTCAATCTGAGATTATGTATACACTCTCACCTTCATTTGACACAATGTACATTTATGTATCAGTAGTTAGTATAGATAATATTAAACCAAAAGTATTGCTTCAACAAAGTGGGACTAAGCTTGAAGAAATTAGATGTGGAGAACAATTAACATTTCCCTCTATGACTTAACAACCAGATCCACATTTTAACAAACTTACAGCGGGAGGGGATCAGCTTCCACATGAGAGTGCAAATGTTACCAAGGGTTCATACCACTCTAGTCTGAAGATGTTCTGCGCCGTCGTCTCATCATTTCACCACCTTAAATGTCACGCCCCGAATCCGGATACCCAGATAAGACCCAAAAATTCATGGATCGACCCGTACCCGAACCCAAAGGTGATCCATGAATGTCCCCTAATGGTCTAATTAGGTCAATTAGACTACTAAGGTTCATTCGAAATTCTACTACGAAAAAAAATAGTCTAAATGTAGAAAGCAAATAATTAAAATAATTCATAACTCAAACAATTCAATCAATCAATTAAATATGGAGAGATGGAGGTGAGAACATGCTCTCAATCAAAGGCTTACATGCCCGTGAAAATAAATAACCAATGTTTAGAACAATCAAAATCAAGTCTTCTAAAGTGTGGGGATCGACTCCCAAATCCTAGCCGATCTCCTCGAATGCGTCGGAGTCTTTCGTTTCAAAATCATCTCACGTACTCGACTCCTCAAAATCTGAAAATGGTATCGGTGTAGCACCGTGAGCCGAGGCCCAGTAATACAACAGTGTGCATGGTATGATATCATACTATAAAAGTTTTTTAATCAAGATATGCATCTCAATCGTATAATAAGGATAACATGAATATGATGATGAATGCAAGTGAGTACGGGATGCAAATGCAACTAGTACCCATAACCACATAGGGTCTCCATCTCCTTCCCGCACTGGGAGCGATCTCATCGACCCATCTGCAGGATATAATAATGTCTAGGGCCTTTCACCCTAGGGTACCGAACCCTGATTAATTGATAAAACTAATATAAACGTATATAATATACTTCAACCCCATTCCCTTATGCACCCCTTATATGAAATGACGTGATGATCATGGTATGACAACAAGATGTACTAGGGTTACATGACATAAGCACACATGTATTTAACATTTAAATAAAAATATAAAATGAACCAATAATCATTAAGAGTAATAATATGAGAATGAATTAGGGTTAACCATGAATAACATGTAACAATCACCGAAGGTCACGATCAACACGGATGAATAATATAAGTAAAAATCACAAGACAATCCAACACACCATGGCCGAACCCTATGAGAGATCCATGACACAAGATCGAACCCTAAAGAGGGATCCAAGACACTTGGCTGAACCCTATGAGGGATCCAAGACACATGGGTGGGATCCCCATGCATACAAGTATAGGTCGAACCATCTAGGTATAATAGTCAATAAGACATGACCAAATATCACAATCAACATCGATGAATAATATAAGTGAAAATCGCAAGAGAATCCAACACGCCATGGTCATACTCTATGAGGGATCCATGACACAAGGTCGAACCCTAAAGAGGGATCCAAGACACTTGGCCGAACCCTATGAGGGATCCAAGACACATGGGTGGGATCCCCATACATACAGGTATAGGTCAAACCATCTAGGGTTTAGTCAAACAACAAGATTAAAACCTTAATAGTTAATAATCATGACCGAACCATGAATAATTAATAGGTTTTTTATAAAAAAAATGTACTGCATTATAAAAATCATAACTAAATAAATATGAATTAAAAAATATAAACTCAATAGATTTAAAAACTAGATTCATAGAGGTTTTAGAAAAAATAAATAGAAAAATATTCAGATTCAAAATATAGGTCAAAACTCTTAATTAATTGGGCTGGACAGAATTCGGGATACAGAAAAGTCCCACACATTTGAAAAATCATAACTTAATCAATACAAATCAGAAAAATACAAACTTAAATGTTATAGAAACTAGATTTAAGGAGGTATTTAGGAAAAAGAAATAGAAAAATATTTATTCAAAATACGGGTCGAAACCCTTAATGAAGTGGGTCAGACAGAATCTGGGATTCTGGGTTTTACAGAAAAATCTAGCACATTTAAAAAATCATAACTTAATCAATAAATATCAAAAAAATACAAACTCAAAGGTTCTAGAAACTAAATTGATAGAGGTATCTATGAAAAATATTTAGAAAAATATTTAGCTTAAAAATATAGATCGAAATCTCAAGTGAAGTGGACCGTGTAAAATCTAGAATTCTGGATTTTATAGAAAAGTCCAGCACGTTTGAAAAATCATAACTTAATCAATGCAAATCAGAAAAATATAAACTCAAAGGTTCTAAAAACTAGATTGATAGAGGTATCTATGAAAAATAATTAGAAAAATATTTAGCTTAACAATATATATCGAAATCTCAAGTGAAGTGGACCGTATAAAATCTGGAATTCTGGGTTTTACAGAAAAGCCCAGCACGTTTGAAAAATCATAACTTAATCAATACAAATCAGAAAAATATAAACTCAAAAGTTTTAGAAACTAGATTGATAGAGGTATCCATGAAAAATAATTATAAAAATATTTAGATTAAAAATATAGATCGAAATCCCAAGTGAATCGAACCGTATAAAATTTGAAATTCTAGATTTTTTGGTAAAGTCATATAGCTTAGAAATATCATAACTTAATCAATACAAATCAGAAAAATACAAACTAAACGGTTTTGGAAAATAGATTCAAAGAGGTATTTAAAAAAATAATTATAAAAATATTTAAATTATAAAAATATAACAAAAATGATAAAGAACATAGTCATCCGTTATATGTACAAAATAGATCATGGCCAAACTCATCATGGTGGCCCAAAATAAAGATCAACCCAATAAGAATAAAGTAAATATTGTTGAAATTAATTTATAATGAGTATCGACCATTATCTAATGAAAGAGAAACAAAATCTTGAAGAAAAACAAGTATAGGATGGATCAAACGCACTTACCTTAAGATTTCTTGAACTTTAATGAAAATCAAAAGTTTATTCAAATTTGAAAGTCGTCGGATCGTCCTCTCCTCGGAGTATGTTCTTCTAATCGGAGTCCCCGTCAATTCTCTCTTCTTGCTCGAGTGCGATCGGTCCCCGGATGAAGGTTTAATGGAACTTGCTCTATTCTTCAATGGAGTTGGGTTGTGAAAGCTTCTAAAGCTTTAGGATTTTTATAAATAGGTTTAGGGAAGGATTAGGGTTTCTATTTTGTTGAAATTCGTAACTAGCAAAGGGATGACTTTTTCAACCCTCAAAAACTTATATTTTACACTATTAATGGGTTAGGAATGGGCCCAAGGCCCATATACATCAATAGGCTTCATTTAAGAATATTATTAAGCCCAAAAGGTTTCTAGATTAGCCATACGGGCCCACCCAATAATTATAACATAATTAATTATTAATTAATTCAATCAAACTATATTATATAATTTAAAAGTCCATACACTAAGGTATTGACATATGTCACACACACAAATCATAAAAACGTTTAAAACCCTAGAAAAGTGTCAAATGACATTGGAATGACCCGAAAGTGATTTGCGGGTCACACGCTCATATTAAATAAATAAAATATAATTAAATATTATTTTTGAAAAATATGCGAATGGTAGGAAGTTCAAAAATTATAAAAATACTATTTTTGTCAAAATCTCCCAAAATCTTCCACTAGAGTTTTTATGTCTTAGAAAAGCTTCCAAATTTCACAGATAAGTTGACAAGGATAAAATAAAAATATTTTTGGAGTCTCGGGCCCACAAAATAATTTTTTTATAAAAGTTCTGGAATATTAGTTGCAGCAAGAAAAAGTCCCCTGCAAGTTATGATTCATTATTTTTAGTAGGAATTTAGCCCTAAAGAGCGAGTTTCAAAAATAGCAGGTTTTTTCAAAGTTGTCAGAATGAAATCAAATTAAATACACATACTCTTATATGATATTAAACAATAAAAATAATAATAAGAGTCTGAAAAAGTTTCAGGTTTTCATTATTAGGTGAATTTACCATAATACCCTAGAACGAAAGTTGAGGGTATTACATTAAATTTTGAATAGATTTGGTGGGAACTCGACAAGGAAATAGCGTTATTTGGTCATAGATTTGCTATTCATGCTCTAAAAACATGTTGCTTACCAACTCAACCCACTTCCTCAAAAGCGAAGAAATTATAGAACTTGGAGATGAACACCACTTGATATTTTCAGTGAAAAAGCAGTTTGAAGATGAAATGCTTAATTGTCATTGCATTTAGTGAGTGCCTCATTGCCTGCCTACATTCATTGTTGCCTAAAAAAGAGAAAATTAGGATTTTGATGGGTTACTGAGCTCTTTTGTTGAACTTGTTAGACGGGTGGCCCTAAATTTTGAGAGACCAGAAGGTGTGGGAGCTCCATTGTTTCATCATCATCTACACACCTTATTCAAACCATTCCGGATCAGCAGTATGAATCTTATTTGGAAAATGCTACCCCATGGGTAACCGGACAAAAAAAATATATACAGAGAGTCCATTAACCATTGGATTCAAGAGATCCACGGTCCTTGAGGCAACAACTGGAAAGGGTAAAATAGTTGTTGTCTCATGGGCCGTGGATCTCTTGAAACCAACAATCAATTGCCTCAATCTCTCCTATTTTACTGGTCATCCTTGACCAGGGGTGTCAATCCGACCCTCTTGTAAGGGGGCCCGGCCCTACCCTATCGTTTTGAAAGCCCTAAAAGGAGGGCTTTTAAATAAATATCAAGCCCTTAGGGCCAAGCCGAGCCTAAATATGTAAGGCCCTTCTAAATAAGGGCCGGGCTAGGGTCACACTCAAGGGGCCCTGGCCACTACTTGGCCCTTAGCGAATCGTCTCTATTATATTTATTTATTTTTAAATTATATTCTATAAAACAACGAATATAGTGCATCTTTTTTTTAGAAAATGACACTAAGCTATCTAAAGTGTCCAACTGTTAATGATTCTAAGCTACCTACGGAATCAAACCTTTTTTTGAAAAACAAAAATACAAAATAAAAAGGGAAAACCGGTTGGCATGGTCTCCAAGTTTCCTTAGGTACACATATCACAACGTTATTAGTGTTGGACACTACAATTATCCTAAAAATATACAATTTTGGGCAATTTTCAAATAATTGAGCCATTCCAAAATTATGACCGACCCAAAATCGTTCTTATTTTGAAAAAAATTAGAATGGTTCAAAATTATTTTAAAATAAATTTTTTCTAGTGTAAATTTATAATATATCATTTATTTTATCTAGGTTTTTAAAAAGACTAAAAGATTCATTTTCATTTTTAAAATTATGATCATTCATTGAAAAATTTAAATAGATTAAACTAAGAAATACATTATCAAACCAAGTACATTATTAAAACATCATCTTTTTCTACTAAAAAAATTTATGTTTTTTAATAATTTTCTTCGAGGCCCTGGCCGCCCTACCCTAACCCAGCCCTGGCCATTGTTCAGGCCCTCTAAGAGCTAGGGCCTCACCTTTATAAGTAAGGGTAGGGCTAGGGTCGGGCTAGGCCCTACCCTGACCCAGCCCTTTGACAGTCTCGTCCCTGGGGTAGAACGACATATCTTATTTTACCATTTGATTTTATTTAAAATCAAGGTTTAAAATCGGCTGTTATAACAAAAATAACAGCCTATATAACGGATTCGGACCTACCCTTGTTACGTTACGCACTGTTAAAACACCCAGAAAATAACGTCTGTTTTTTTCGTTATTTTTCTATTATACCGAAAATAACGACTGTTATTTTCTGGAAAAATGTGAAATAAAACGGTCGTTTTTTCTGTTTTTTTCCGTCATTTTTTCTTATTGAAATTTCAAAATTTGAATTTCAGCGCCCTTTTTCCGTTTTTTCACTTAATTTTCATATTTGCCCCTGAGCGTTTTTTTCTCTCGTTATAACGGAAAAAACGGTAACGCCCCCAGACCGTTATACCGTTATAATGGTCCCTTTTAAATCTTGTTTAAAACTATACTTTCTATCAAGGCTTATAGAAGTGTTCTAATCACGGATCTTCTCGATCTTAACATCCTCATATGATAGACGATGGTTTCAAGTTTACTCTTCTATCTATTTACTACTAGAGGCTTCGCCGAGGCCCATTGACTAAGCCCAAACGAAGCTGAAGTAAACTAGGCTCGAGAAGTAGAAGCCCGTACAACTTTCTGGGCCATTTTACTAAAGGTCGCGAAGGTGCTAGAAGCCTAGAACTTTGAACACAGGAGAACATCCCGAGAAGGTACTGGAACTTTCATCCTTCCCTCTAAATAGAGTACGCATCCCTCGATCGACCACGGTATCAACGAATTCTTAGTTGGATCGCAATCTAAGTGAAAGCTTTCTAAGCAACCAAGTTCTCGATCAAACCTCTAATATCTCTTCTCCAATTCATAAGCAAAAACCAAGAAAAGATGTCGATCATTCCCAGCATCTTCGGTAGCCAACGGAGCAACGTCTTCGACCCCTTTTTGGTCGACGTTTGGGATCCATTCCACGACTTCCCCTTCAACACTGTCGTCGCTGCTTCTCATCGCCCTGAATTTTCAAGCGAGACGTCGGCATTCGCCAACACTAGCATCGATTGGAAGGAGACGCCAGAAGCCCACGTGTTCAAAGCCGACCTTCCCGGGCTTAAGAAGGAAGAAGTGAAGGTTGAAGTCGAAGAAGGCAGATTCCTACATATAAGCGGAGAGAGGAGCAAAGAAAAAGAAGAGAAGAACGATAAGTGGCATCGCGTCGAGCGCAGCAGCGGCAAATTCCTTCGACGGTTCCGATTACCGGATAATGCAAAGTTGGATCAGGTGAAGGCCACCATGGAGAACGGGGTCCTCAAGGTGACTGTTCCGAAGGAGGAGGTGAAGAAGCCTGAGGTTAAGGCCATTGAAATTTCCGGCTAAAGCGAGATGTCTTCCTGCCTTAAACTCCATCCCCCAGATAGTATGATCATCCGATGTACATCATAAAATTATAGGCGAGTGTGTGTTGTGGGCTATTTTTTTTTTTTATTATATAAATTGTTTACTTGATGTCATAATAAAAATACTTTTTCGTTATTTCATATGTTTTTTTTTGTTTGATGGTTATAATCATGTGGTCAAGGTGATTTTTGGTCAAAGAAATCTTCATCACATGCTGATTCTTTGCACCGTAATGATCTCATACATTGTGCAGCGCCAATGGTATGAAAAAAGGCCAGAAGCACGAAAATATAGTTCTACCTCTTTATTGGATTTGAATATGCTCATCAAATGTTTGTGGAGATTCCTCAATTGAGTGCAGTTTCTTTAGGTCATGTGCTTAAGATTCCTCAATTGAGTGCAGGTTCTTTCGGTCACGTGCTTACTGCCCAAGCCAGGATGGTCATGGGGAGAAAAAGAGAATAACGAGACAAGGCGAAGGCCAAGGAGGAAAATTAAAAAGAACTCTGTACACTGGTGTCCAATCCTCAAAGAAAACAAAAAAAAATTACACTCCTTGAAAAGAAAAAATAACCAAGAAAACCTAAAGAGACCCTAAAACATGAGAGATTTAAAGCTCTCAAACCAAGGAAAATAAGAGACTTGACAGAGTAGAAGATGTCTTGCCAATCCTCTTCTCTGTCTTCAAAGATCCTCCCGTTTCTTTCTATCTTCTTTCTATCTAAGGCCCCACATTTAGCAAAAAGAAATATGCTCCATAACTGGCGTCCACAAGGAGAGAGAGCAAAGCACGTCCTAGCTGCTAAAGGCTTTTTTCACAGAGCAAGGGTGGGTCCGCTACCAAAAAATGACAAAAGCTTTTCCGACCATGGCAAGAGACATCGGACTTGCTGTCGACGGCATAGACCAATACCGCCGGTTTGAAACCGTCATGGAAAGACCAATGCCAACAGTAATAAAGCCCTGGGGAAAGCCCTACTCCAACGGTTTTAAAAAGTAGGGTAAAGTCCAACTCCAGCAATTATACAAACCCCAACGGTTCGGAATCACTTGAGAAACACAATGGTTGGCGGATTTAAACATTGGTGTCAATGACTGATTGCATTGCTATGATAACTCTATTATACAAACCAGGGAAAAAGATTATTTTGTTATAAACGTGTAACTAGAGTTAAGTGGTCAGCAGTTTGGAACTTTTATATTTCTTCCTCAGGTTTTTTTCGACCCCCAGATTAGTTCATTTTTACTCTGGTTAACCATGGAAGAGTGTATATGATACACCATTCAATTGAAATTGCTCAAGAGGTTTTTAACTTTAACCTATTATTCTTTATTTCTCTTATTTGTTTGTGACTAGTAGGTGCCCCGTGCCATCAGCACTCCCCGACAAAGAATTTGCCAAAATCAGGTGAGTGGCGGAGATCCACCGTCCATTTGGGGGAGGATTAGATCTCGGCCCTTTTTTGTTGATGCTTATAAGAGGAGGTATAATAGGGAGACAACCAATGTGTTTTGTTATATAGAATAGTAAATGGCCTATGCCCACGGCACTTTCTGACTAAAACGCGTGTTTGCAAAAATTGGGTGCCTTCGGCACTCAAACGGTATAATGGACTGGGGTGTTACCATTTTTTCCATTATAACGGATTGCAACGCAGATAAGGAGAAATGGAAAAATAACAGAAATAACAAAAAATAACGGTGTTGAAATTCAAATTTTGAATAAATTGAGGTCGAATGAGGCGGATTGAGTGGCTGAAATCTAACCGTCCACATTAAGTCGATGGATTTGATCTCAACCACTCTTTATCTAACCGTCCACATTAGATGGATGGATAAGATAAGAGAATACAACTGAGTTGTCTTGTTATATGCGTGGGTGGCCCGTGCCCGTGGTACTTTCCGACAAAGTGTTTGTTAAAATCGATTGGGAGTTAATTTCAGCCATCGATATGAAGCATAGTGGATCTCAGCCACTCATTATTAAAGCCATATAAGATAAGGAGGTATAAGACAACCACTGTCACTTGTTATATAGACTGTGGGTGGCCCGTGCCCACGGTACTCTCCAACAAAGCCTTTGTCAAAATTGAGTGTGAATGGCTGAGATCCACCATCTATTTGGGGGATAAGATCTCAGCCCTTCTTTGTCGGGGGGGGGGGGGGGGGTACCCTGTTTTGTTATATAGATAAATTGCTGCTCTATAGTTTTCCACCAATAATGCTTTTTTTTTTTCTTGTCACAGCAATAGTTTTCTCATAATTCAAGAGATATTTGTTGTGGTCTTATCGAAAGCTAGGGTGATTTTCTAGCTTCGTCTTCCGAAATTCTGTCGACCACCCCTTTTGTTTATTATGTCTAAGAATTTCTTTGATTTTCTAACCCTACCTTAAAAGAACCTTTTACTGAGAATTCAGGCTATTTTGAGCATTTCATCTTTTTGGCAACCTCCTTTTACACATGAAATTTAGGACTTCTTTTCCTTTGATTAAATAGCTTATTGCTTAGAGAAACTACAAATGTAGTAAATAACTGAACTATTTGGTGAAGATTTCGAATGCTCATTAAAACCCCATATAATAACTTCATTCGACTGTTTCAACATTAAGGGATCATTGCATAAATTTTTTGGTGGGAACTGTTATCTTGGGGAACAAACCTATGGAATTGCTCTGTTCATATTAAATTTAGCAGATATCCTCTAGGAGGATTGGCCTCACAACACAACCCATTTCTGTGTGTATCACGTCCTTAAACCTTTAGTTTCGCACGAAGAACTCATGAGAGAGCTTCCTTTTTAGTTTATTTTTGCTAAACCACTTAGCGCCATTCGCTGAAATAAGTGCCTTATAAGCATCTACTCTCTACTCTTCCTTCATTTGGAAACCTTTCATCATTGGCTGATTTTGTTCTTTGCTACTTTATTTGCAGAAAGTATTACACACCATAATGAGATTTGCCAACTTAAAAGCCCTACTTATATGCTCAATCCATCTGTCAGAATAATTACTTCATCTCTTCACAATAGCGACTCTCTAGGTGCCTTCCTCCAGCCATAGGTCTCACACATGCTAATTTGCTTGGCTTACTCTTCTTTTATTATTAATTAAAGATTATTGAAGTGAACTTATTCTGATCTCTTACCTCCAACTGCATGGTTTCTTTGGTGGCCATATTTGTGGATGTAAACCTGTGAATCTTGGCTATGTACGGAGTCTGAATAGACTGAGTCTTTCCTGCATTGCTCTTGCTATAAATAAGGCGGATGGTGTGGGTGTTCTTCTTTCCTTGACCAACTCCTAAAGTTGCTCGTAGTTTGTTTAAAGAGAAATCTATTTGAATCTCGTAATTTGTTGATAGAATTGCATAACTGAGCAATCTGTACTACAAGAAAATGAGTTCTCAGAAAGCAGACATCGAACTCTTGCAACTGAGGCCATCTGTAGATCTTTAATGTTTATTGAAACAACCTAAACACTGGAGCAAAATGAAACATGTTGTCAGCCTTCCTTTCCTAATCAATTTCTATTCTATCAACCTTTATGATAAATCCTTCTGAAATTCCAAGCACATGGGTAACATGAAAAGGTATGGATATCTCTGGTAACATGTTGCAGATGAAATTTCAAGGACATGGGAAACTCACTGAGTTGAAATACCTCCAAATTTCATATGACCTCTTCGTGAGCTAATTCGCCACCCTTGATTTAAAAAGGTATGCGAGACCTGGATATTTCATTCAACAAGTTGTTTGGAAAGATTCCAGAAAATGTAGAAAATGTCTTCACTCTGCAGTTTTGATTTCTTTTCTTTCTTTCATAAGGTATGGTCAATTATCAAAGGAAAGATGGATGAAGCTCCAATCTAGCAATTCTAGAAATATACAAACGCCATTTGGCACCAAAATCATGCTTAGAACTTAAGTTCTTTTGGGCGTCCAAGCTAACATAAATCCTGTTTCACCGTTTGATTTTACTACTACGAGTAGGCGGCACACGAGCATTGCACATGAGTGAATGTAGGGCCGCTTTTGGAAGATGGGGAAAATAGGAAAGTTTCCATCCAAAAGGCAGATGGATAGAAGAATAGGGAAAATTGATCGGTGAATCAGGGCTGTACAACCCAAATAAAACGCCCCTATAAAGTTGTGCCATGTCAGCGAAAAAGCCAAAAGCTCCTGCAATTGCCAACACAACCGCAACCCAGGTCGGTTACGCCAAGAGAGTGGTTAATTTCAGCTTTGTGACTGATGTGTCACAACTTGAGCAGGGCTGTTCTGTTTGGTCTATGCGGCCCTGGCGCAAGGAAGCCCTCCCCGTTTCACATTACTAAAGCAAATTTTATTATCAGTTTTTTTTTTATACTTATAAGTATGGTCATGATCAAGAAACAATGAGAATTCTCAAATGATGAGGACGATGATGGCTTTAAGTCTTCTATATTTCCAAGACTATGTTATATTTTCCAAGACTATGTTAGGATCCTAAATGTTAAGACTTAAACTTCCCGCACCTCTATCACCTAGGTGCTTTTGGTGTATTGATTTGGGTCTTAACAGACTAGGTCCAGGCCTATTAACTATTCGGATGAGGCCCAAATGGCAAATAACCTGGGCTCGATAAGTTGAACTTGAAGCCCATGGTAAGCTCGCGAAGGTGCAAGAACGTAGAAGCCTAGCAGTCTAGAAGTCTAGAACCTCCGTAACGTAAAGAATGTGGTAACGGCCCGAGAAAGTACTGGAACTTCCATCTCTTTTATATAAATACTGCATCCATCCCTCGCAAATGGCATCAACCAATACTCAGTTGAATCACAATCTTTCCGAAAGCTTTCTCAATAACCAAGTTCTTGATCAAACCTTTAATATTTCTGTTCCAATTCGAATAGTAATTAGTAAGTCGAAAGACAAGATGTCGATCATTCCCAGCATTTTTGGTGGCCTTCGAAGCAATGTCTTCGATCCTTTCTCTGTAGGCATCTGGGATCCATTCCACGACTTCACATTCAACACAAGCGAGACGTCAGCATTCGCTAACACCCGTATCGATTGGAAGGAGACGCCAGAAGCGCACGTCTTCAAAGCCGACCTTCCCGGGCTTAAGAAAGAAGAAGTGAAAGTTGAAGTCGAAGAGGGCAGAGTCCTCCAGATAAGCGGAGAGAGGAGCAAAGAGAAAGAAGAGAAGAACGATAAGTGGCACCGAGTCGAGCGCAGCAGCGGCAAATTCCTCCGCCGGTTCTGGTTACCGGAGAATGCAAAGTTGGAACAGGTGAAGGCCACCATGGAGAATGGGGTCCTCACGGTGACTGTTCCGAAGGAGGAGGTGAAGAAGCCTGAGGTTCAGGCCATTGAAATTTCCGGCTAAAGTGAGATGTATTCTGCTGTCACAGGTTCAATTGTATCCCCCAGAATCCCAGATAGTATGATTTGTGTGTGTGTGTGTGTGTGTGTAATCAATAGTACGATCATCCAATGTACATCATATAATATATACTACACAAATGTAACCTGGGCTATGTATAAAAAATTTCAGTAATATTAATAAAAATACTTTTCATGTTTTCGATCTGTTAAGTTCTTTTTTGCTTTTGTATTATTGATCAGATGGTCATGATAATGTGCTCAATACATAGATTTCAGTCATTATGGGCGCGTAAGTATAAAATATTAGTTCCACCTCTTGGTTGGATTTGAATGTGCTCATCAAATGTTTGTGAAAATTCCTTTATGGAGAGTAGTTTTTTTTTTTTTGCTTTTCGGATCACGGGCTTACTGCCTTTCAGATATCACTTGGAAGAAAAAATTAGAACTACTTTGAGAAGCCAAGATATGGTTTTTCCTACAAGCTCAAAGAAGAAAAGGGACACCAAGAATTTGAAGGTCGAGTTCTATGTTTTACTCTTCAAGGGCAAGATTCATCCAGAACTGAATGTGGGTGTTTCAGCAGCTAGGTAGTAGATTTTACATGTAACATTTTATGCATTCTTACAACTAACATATATTTCAACTAGTAGTATAAAGATAGTTTTGGAGTTATACCACCTCAAAGATCGTCAGGGTTCAGATTGATGACTTGGTTGGACATGCCTATAGTCCCTACCTCACTCGCTACCAAATTGATGCATCTGCACTTGCACTTCTAATCTTGATTAATATTCAGTATAATCTGTTTATAAAACATAAGTGGTTGGGGGTTCAACAATTACAAAGTACAACTTATGCTTTATTAATTTCAATTATTTATTTGATTTGAAATCCTTTAAAAACTCTTTTAGTATAAAAAAATGTCACTTGTTTTAAGTTAAATTTTAGGTAATTTTTTGCATAATCTATATAACAAAACAGGGAAGTTGTCTCCCCACTTATACCCCCCTCTTATCTATTTTGACAAAAGACAGCCAAGATCTTTTCCCCCAAATGACGGTGGATCTCAACCACTCACACCTGATTTTGGCAAATGCTTTGAGGGAGTGCCGAAGGCACGGGCCACCCACAATAAATATAACAAGCGATGACTGTGATTTTCTTATACCCCCTCTTATCTTATATGGCTTCAATAATGAGTGGCTGAGATCCAAGCATATCAATGGCTGAGATTAACTCCCAACCGATTTTGAGAAACACTTTGTAGGAAAAATGTCGTGGGCACGGGCCACCCACGCATCTAACAAGACAACTTAGTTGTATTCTCTTATCTTATCCATCCATCTAATGTGGACAGTTAGATAAAGAGTGGTTGAGATCAAATCCATAGATCTAAAGTGGACGGTTAGATTTCAGCCACTCAATCTGTCTCATTTGACCTCAATTGATTCAAAATTTGAATTTCAACACCGCTATTTTTTGTTATTTTCTCATTTCTCCCTTTTTGCGTTACAATCCCTTATAATAGCCGTTATAATAGAAAAAACGGTAACACCCCAGTCCGTTATACCGTTTGAGTGCTGAAGGCACCCAATTTTTGCAAACTCTTTTGTCGGAGAGTGCCGTGGGCACGGGCCATTTACTAGTATATGCATAATTGACGGTGTTTTTAGACTTGAACCTCTACTTACCGCAAATAAATAAAAATTTATTAAAGAATTTTGGTGGATTAAACATAAACTAAATAAATGCATGTTGACAAACCAGGTTGTTACACATACTCCTTTCAGAGGTTGCACAAACCGGGTTGTTGAATCCTGTAATTGTGCTTTTACAATAGTTGTTAACCCAACTCGTTTTTTCCCATTCAACTTGAGAAAGCTCACCAGGTTGGGTATCCACCATTTCCTTCGATGTCACATCCAAGGCCTTCGGATAGTAGGTTTGCCAAATTTTCTTTGGACTTCACATACTACCTAGTTACATTGGCATCAACAAGTAGACCCCACACATGATTGTGCTTCAAATGTATTTGCGTAGATTTCCCATTATAATTTTTGTTGTATGCTAATAGCATTTTGGCCTGATTACCATAGTAAATCATGATTGTCAGCATAATCTTACTCCATGTTGGCACATATATCTTCCCATTCCCACAGATGAGAGGTTAATAAACTCATCCCATTGAGGAAATATGAGTTATACAAGTTTATTTTTTAGATTATCCACGAGATCTCATCACCTACTAGTGAAAATATCTATGCAAAATTATTCAGCTAGCATTGTTGCACCCCTCGATCAAAACAAGAAAGCTCCCTTAGGGTTACCCATAACTGATTGTACCCTTAAGGTATCTAAGAACTCTGGTTAGTGCATCCCAATGCACTTTCTCTGAGTTACATCAGGTTCCTCTCTCTCTCTCTCTCTCTCTCTCAATGTAAAATATAACTTTCTCTGAGTGGGCAAAACCTTTGGCGATGGTTTATAACTGTTGCAATAACAGTCAAATGTAGAGTGTTAAAATCCGACGGTAGAAGCTACTCGAGTAGAACTCTGGACCCCATGTAGAGACCTTTTTGATAAAAAAAAAAGATTCCGTCTAGAGCTACACCCATTTCTTACATCCACTTCTTACACCCGAGGTTGGGGCCCACATGGAGATCATGTTGGACAATCCAACCATACATTGAGTTGTCATTGCCATGATGATCATCGTTATCAAAAATCAGTTCACTTCGACATTTCTAACCATATAAAAAATTGATCGAAAATAATAGTTTAATCGGATGGTCTGAATTTTTTAAAGTAAAGTCATATTTTCATGAGGTTAAGAATGTCGAAATGTCCTGATTTTTTGTGAGAAGGGTAACCATAGTATGAAAAACTCATTGTGCGGTTAGATTGTCCAACATGATCTCCATGTGGGCTCCAACCTCGGGTGTAAGAAGTGGATGTAAAAAATGGGTGTAGCTCTAGACGGACTCCAAAAATACATAAAAAAATTAGCAACTATCTGACAAAAGACCATTTTTACTAGACTGACGCTTCCATATTCTAACCAATTCAAAATGGATCAATTGGTTGAGAGGTTAGAATCACCCCATTCAATTGATCTGGTGGCCCTATCTCCCATGTATAGATGGGTGGCCTCAAATCTTGAGAGAGCACAAGGTGAGGCCAGGGACAACTTTTTGGTTTCACATTGTTTCATGATTCATCGTCACCTACACGCCTTATTCCAACCATTTCGGGTCAGCAGCATCAATCATGTTGAACCTGACAAATAAATATACAGTTGAGGCTATTGACCGATTGATTCAAGAGATCCACAGTCCTCGAGGCAACAACTGGAAAGGGTAAAATAGTTGTTGTCTCAGGGGCCGTGGATCTCTTGAAACCAACAATCAATTCCCTGGCTTATATTTTTGTCTAGTCATCCCTAGGGTAGTACGAAGCATCTTATTTTACCATTTGACTTTATTTAAAACTATAGGCTTATAAAAGTGTTCAAATCACGGTTGATATGATAGATGATGGTTTCAACCATAGTTTAAAAACTGGCCGTTAGAACGGATTTGGTCCTCCCCGTTTATGTTAATGCTTAGAAAATAACGACCGTTATAACGACTTTTACTTTCTGAAAAAAATGTGTTAAAAACTTCCATTATTTTCTGTTATTGAAAATTTTAAACTTCAGCGCCATTTTTTTTTTCCGTTTTCTGTTATTTTCCTCCTTTTTTTTTTTTGCTAATCCGTTATAATGGAAAAGGGACGGTAACACCCCCATTCTGTTCTACCGTTATAATGGCCCCCCTTTTGGTTTCAACCCTTCTATCTATTTACTACTAGAGGCTTCGCCAAGGACCATTGAGTTAGCCCAAATATGCCGTAGTAAGCTAGGCTCGAGAAGTAGAAGCCCATGGAACTTTCTGGGCCAATTCACTGAAGCTCGCGAAGGTGCTAGAAGCCTAGAATTTTTTAACCCAGAAGAACGGCCTGAGAAGGTAGGAACTTTCATCCTTTTCTATAAATATAGTACGCATCCCTCCACCAAGGCATCAACGAATTCTTAGTTGGATCGTAATCTAACTGAAAGCTTTATAACCAATCAAGTTCTCGATCAAACCTCCAATTTCCCTTGTCCAATTCAAATCGTAAGCATAACCCAAGAAAAGATGTCGATCGTTCCCAGCATCTTCGGTGGCCCACGAAGCAATGTCTTCGATCCCTTCTTTGTGGACGTCTGGGATCCATTCCACAACTTCCCCTTCAACACTGTCGTCCCTGCTTCTCATCACCCTGAATTCTCAAGCGAGACGACGGCATTCGCCAACACTCGCATCGATTGGAAGGAGACGCCAGAAGCCCATGTGTTCAAAGCCGACCTTCCCGGACTCAAGAAGGAAGAAGTGAAGGTTGAAGTCGAAGAAGGCAGAGTCCTACATATAAGCGGAGAGATGAGCAAAGAAAAAGAAGAGAAGAATGATAAGTGGCATCGCGTGGAGCGCAGCAGCGGCAAATTCCTTCGACGGTTCCGGTTACCGGACAATGCAAAGTTGGATGAGGTGAAGGCCACAATGGAGAATGGGGTCCTCACGGTTACTGTTCCCAAGGAGGAGGTGAAGAAGCCTGAGGTTAAGGCCATTGAAATTTCCGGCTAAAGCGATGTCTTCTGATGTTGTAGCTTCAACTACATCCCCTAGATAGTATGAGTATCGTATAAGCGTGTGTGTGAGAGTGCTTGTGGCGTATTTTTTTTTTTTGGTTTGTTTTAACTTGAGTTCTGTATGAAAATTTCAATAAAATTGTATACTTGATTTCATAATAAAAAGACTTTTTAGTTATTTCATATATATTTTCTTTCTTTTTTTAGTTCTTTTTTGTTTTCTTGTGGTCAAGGTGTCCAATTCAATTATCTATATAACAAAACAGGGAAGTTGTCTCCCCCTCTTATGGACTTCATAAGAAGGGTCAAGATCTTATCCCCAACTAGATTGTGGATCTCGGCCGCTCACACGCAATTTTGACAAAAGCTTTGTTGAGGAGTGCCGTGGGCACGGGCCACCCACCTATTAGTTATATACAAAAGCTGGCACATAAATATATATACAAAATTAAAGAGCATAATAAAATGAAGCAAAATGCCTATCAAGAGGGAGTCTCAATATGTTGTATCCAACCCATCCATTACAATGTGGATGGATTTAACTAAACGACTTAAAGTAGTGAGAAATGAAGCCTCAGATACCCTCCTCGGTGTTGGACAGTTCTCATCTCTCCTTCCACTTAAAGTGGTGATTGAACCTCGAGCTCAAATAATTTAATCCTCTCACAGGTTATTCTAGTCTAAACAATAACAAGCCATCTCTTTGTTAGCATAGACCCTCTATGTGCTTTCTAAATTTTTACCTTTTTTGGTTCTGAATCTTTGGTTTTTATAACATTAGGCATCACTCAACTGTTTTAATGGTTTCTAAGTGTAGTAATTTTCTCATTTGATATAATTATATAATATACGTAAAGCTGAATATCAATTGCTTAATCAAATCTAAAGGCGAGTTTTCTACTTCTCCTTCAAGCTAAAAAAGATGCATGTAGGAATTCAATCAGCATTCTATCTATTAATTTACTCAATCAAATTTTCAATCATTATTAAAGACATGATTAGTTGAACTTGCAAAGATTTATGTGAAAGACAACAGTAAACAACCCAATGAAATAGCCTTTTTCATGTAAAACTCTCCACAAAAGCGAATACAATAAACGAATATCCAAACCCAAAACCCTTTTATGGAAGAAAATATTTCTCTCACAATTACATACAAATGAAGAGATTTTATATACATTTTACTATGCTTGCTATACTTGTGTACAGACCCTTAATTCCAAAGCCCCTGGTAACAGTGTGAACTGAAGATCAGATGAGGAAGAGAAAGTTTTTATTGGAGAAAAAGGTACCTGAAACTAAATTATATGGCATTATTATTTGTACCAACTGTGAAAGAGTTTCTCTTCAACAGGTAGCCGCAGACAGATCCAATCCAGCAATGTTTCCAAGTCGTTTGCAAACTCGAGCAGGTACCAATTGATGTAGAACACATAGCAGAAGAATTCATGAAGCGTCTGGACCGTTAAAAGTCCAAACGGTGTTAAAAGGACGTAACGGGCATTAACGCTAAAAAAACACTAAAAATGATGTAATAGGCATTAACGTAATTATCTTTTATGTCAGAACTGCGCAGGGCCGAATCTCTTTAAAAGGAAACGACGAGATCTTCGAAAGTCATCAGCTTCATTCATGATATATACCTAATTTTAATCAAATTCCATCGTCTAGTAGGTCAGAACGGCATTTTGACTATTTTTGGAGAATTTTATTTTGACAATAACTTGAGTCGTGGAAGTCAGAATCACTCTCCGTCGATTCTGACATGTTTCTAAGATCTAAGACTATCCATTCTATGAGTAGTGAGAATTTCTATTTTTTTGTCTTTTTATCCTATTTTTGCCGATTTAGACTTTTAGTAAGTTTCTAAGTCTCATTATTGATTTGCCTTATTTAAGAGGGTTGTAGTTGGACGAAAGATTCAATGAAGTTATTGTTTAAGTCTTCTTTTACTCTCTTCCTTGTAGATTCAAAGTTTATTTCTAGTTGAAAACGGTGTTCTTCTTCCCAGTTCGTTTTCGCGATTAACTTCGCGCTTCCGCTACGTCACCAATCCAACAACTTGGGATCACTAACTTGTTTGCCATTGAGATGTCGACCGCTGTATATATGTACTCTCTCTTTGCCACTTCCAGTTCATTTTCAATCTGAGATTCTATATACACTCTCACCTTCATTTGACAACATTTCAACCAAATGTACAGACATAATATTAAACCAAATGTACTGCTTCAACAAAGTGGGACTATGCTTGAAGAAATTAGATGTGGAGAACAATTTAACATTTCCCTCTCTGACTTAACAACTAGATCCATTTTTCAACAAACTTACAGCGGGAGAGGATCAGCTTCCACATGAGAGTGCAAATGTAACCAAGGGTTCATACCACTCCAGTCTGAAGATGTTCTGCGCCGTCATCTCATCATTTTAGCACCTTAAATTTTGAATAGATTTGGTGGGAACTCAAAAAGAAAAGAGGGTTATTTGGCCATAAATTTGCCATTCATGCTCTGAAAATCTGTTGCTTACCAACTCAACCACACTTCCTCAAAAGCGAAGAAATTATAGATCTTGGAGATGAACACCACTTACATATTTTTAGTGAAAAAGCTGTCTGATGAAATGCTTAATTGTCATTGCATTCAGTGAGTGCCTCACTGCCTACCTACATTTATTGTTGCCTAAAAGAGAGAAAATTAGGATTTTAATGGGTTACTGAGCTCTTTTGTTGAACTTGTTAGACGGGTGGCCCTAAATTTTGAGAGACAGGAACATGTGGGAGCCTGGGAGGTGAGGATCTACACGCCTTATTCAAACCATTCAGGGTCAGCAGCATAAATCTTATTTGGAAAATGCTACCACGGGTAACCGGACAAAAAAATATATACAGAAAAAGTCCATTGACAATTGGATTCAAGAGATCCATGGTCCTTGAGGCAACAACTGGAAAGGGTAAAATAGTTGTTGTCTCATGGGCCGTGGATCTCTTGAAACCAACAATCAATTGCCTCAATCACTCCTATTTTTTTGGTCATACCTGGGGTAGCACGACACATCTTATTTTACCATTTGATTTTATTTAAAACCAAGGTCTAAAATCGGCCGTTATAACGAAAATAGCGGCCGTTATAACGGATTCGGACCTACCCCGTTATGTTACGCACCATTAAAACGCCCAGAAAATAACGTCCGTTATAACGAAAATAACGGCCGTTTTTTCCGTTATAACGAAAATGGTCATTTTTTCTGTATTTTTCCGTTATTTTTCTATTTTTTCCCGTTATTTTTCCGTTCTTTTCCCTTATTGAAATTTTGAAATTCAAATGTCAAATTTCAAAATTTGAATTTCAGCGCCCTTTTTCCGTATTTTCTGTTATTTTTCATTTTTTTTTTATTTTTGTTATAACGGAAAAAATGGTAACGCCCCCAGACCGTTATACGTTATGACGGTCCCTTTTAAACCTTGTTTAAAACTATACTTTCTATCAAGGCTTACAGAAGAAGTGTTCTAATCACGGTTCTTCTCGATCTTAACATCCCCGTGTGATAGAGGATGGTTTCAAGTTTCAACTGTTCAATCTATTTACTACTAGAGGCTTCGCCCAGGCCCATTGATTAAGCCCAAACGAAGCTGAAGTAAACTAGGCTCGAGAAGTAGAAGCCCGTGGAACTTTCTGGGCCATTTTACAAAAGCTCGCGAAGGTGCTAGAAGCCCCTACAACTTTGAACACGGGAGAACAGCCCGAGAAGGTACTGGAAGTTTCATCCTTCTCTATAGATAGAGTACGCGTCCTGCGACCACGGTATCAACGAATTCTTAGTTGGATCGTAATCTAACTGAAAGCTTTCTAAGCAACGAAGTTCTCGATCAAACATCCAATTTCTCTTCTCCAATTCAGATCGTAAGCAAAACACAAGAAAAGATGTCGATCATTCCCAGCATCTTCGGTAGCCAACGAAGCAACGTCTTCGATCCCTTCTTTGTGGACGTCTGGGATCCATTCCACGACTTCCCCTTCAACACTGTCGTCGCTGCTTCTCATCGCCCTGAATTCTCAAGCGAGACGTCAGCATTCGCCAACACACGCATCGATTGGAAGGAGACACCAGAAGCCCACGTGTTCAAAGCCGACCTTCCCGGGCTTAAGAAGGAAGAAGTGAAGGTTGAAGTCGAAGAAGGCAGAGTCCTACATATAAGCGGAGAGAGGAGCAAAGAGAAAGAAGAGAAGAACGATAAGTGGCATCGCGTCGAGCGCAGCAGCGGCAAATTCCTTCGACGGTTCCGATTACCGGAGAATGCAAAGTTGGATCAGGTGAAGGCCACCATGGAGAATGGGGTCCTCACGGTAACTGTTCCCAAGGAGGAGGTGAAGAAGCCTGAGGTTAAGGCCATTGAAATTTCCGACTAAAGCGAGATGTCTTCCTGTTTTAAACTCCATCCCCCAGATAGTATGATCATCCAATGTACATCATAAAAATATACACGAGTGTGTGTTGTGGGCTAATTTTTTGTTTTTTAATAAAATTGTATACTTGATTTCATAATAAAAATACTTTTTCGTTATTTCATATTTTCTTTCTTTTTTTGTTTTTATCTGTTTGATGGTTATAATCATGTGGTCAAGGTGATTTTTGGTCATAGAAAGCTTCATCTCATGCTGATTCTTTGCACCGTAATGATCTCATACATTGTGCAGCGCCAATGGTATGATAAAGGCCAGAAGCACGAAAATATAGTTCTACCTCTTTGTTGGATTTGAATATGCTCATCAAATGTTTGTGGAGATTCCTCAATTGAGTGTAGTTTCTTGTGCTTACTGCCCAAGCCAAGATGGTCACGGAGAAGTTGCTGTTGATTTTTATATTTTTTTAATATAGCTTTATTGCGAGGAGAAAAAGAGAATAACGAGACAACAAGGCGAAGGCCAAATTAAAAAGATCTGTGTTCACTAGTGTCCAATCTAAACACGACATTCTCAAAGAAAAAAAAAAATACTCCTTAAAAGAAAAAGGGAAACTCTATTTGCACCCCAAAAATTCCAATTGAGTGCTTTTGGCCGAAAATACCCTTGACCAAAAAAAAAACAAAAAAAACCCTAAGCACCCCACCCCACTCTTCGTCTCCACCTCTCTCCCTCCCTCTACCTTTCCACCTCTGTCTCTCTCTCGCCTTGAAACAAACCCAAAACGAAAAAAAACAAAAAAAAAGAACGAAGAAGGAGGAGGAGGACGACGCGGTCGCCGTTGCTGCCGCCACCACCAGCACCACAAGTACGTCTCTCTCTCCTTCTTCACCCCTCTCTCTCTCTCTCTCTCTCTCTCTCTCTCTCTCTCTCTCTCTACGGCACTAACTGCCGTGGGCTACACAATCCCCACGGCACCAATTGCCGTGGAGAGAGAGAGAGAGGCGTACCTGTGGTGGTGGCGACGGCGACGACCTCCTCCTCCTTCTTCTTCTTCTTCTTCTTCTTCTTCTTCAACAACCAGATCCCTTACCTTTGTTTAAAACCCTTGAAAAGAAATAATATTGGACTTTGGTTTGTATTATCAGAGACCCTCCTTGTGCTTTTGGGTTTCTAAAATTTTACCTTTTTTTAGTTCTGAATCTTTGGTTTTATAACATTTGGCATCACTCAACTGTTTTAACGATTTCTAAGTGTAGTTTTTCTCATTTGATGTACTAATATGTAAGGCTGAATACGCTTGCTTAATCAAATCTAAAGGCTCTGCTTCTCCTTCAAGCTAAAAGATGCATGTACAAATTCAATCAGCATTCCTGCCTCTTTGCTCAATCAATTTTACAACTATTACTAAAGTTATAATTATTTGAACTTGCAAAGATTTATGTGAAAGACAACAATAATCAGCCCAATGAAATTGCCATTTTCATGTAAAACTCTCCCCAAAACCAAAAATACAATAAAGGAATCTCAAAACCCAAAACCCTTTTATGGAAGAAAACATTTCTCTCACAATTACATACACATAAAGAAATTTTATATATATATTTTACTATGCTTGCTACACTTGTGTAAGGACCCTTAATTCCAAAGCCCTTGGTAACATTGTGGACTGAAGATTGGATGAGGAAGAGAAAGTTTTATTGGAGAAAAAGGTACTTGAGACTGAATTCATATGGCATTACTTGTACCAACTGCGAAAGAGTTTCTCTTCTACCACTCCATCTCCAGGCACTCAACTGCTTCCTTCCTTGTTTCAAAGTATTTGCAAAGTCGAGCAGATATCAATCCAACAACTTGGGGATCACTAACTTGTTTTCCATTAAGATGCCAACCGCTGCCTGTATGTAGTCTCTCTTTGCCGCTTCCAGCCTGAGATGTTGTATACACTCTCACCTTCATTTGACAAAATTTATGTATCAGTAGTTAGCACAGACATAATATTAAACCGAAAGTGCTTCAACAAAGTGGGACTAAGCTTGAAGAAATTAGATGTGGAGAACAATTTACCAATGCCCTCTATGACTTAACAACCAGGTCTACTTTCCAACAAACTTACAGCGGGAGAGGACCTTCCACATGAGTCTAAAGATGCTCCGTGACATCGTCTCATCGTTTTTAGCACCTTTTGAATAGATTTGGTGGGAACTAAAAAAGAAAAGAGGGTTATTTGGTCATAAATTTGTCATTCACTCTGAAAATCTGTTGCTTACCAACTCAACCCATTTCCCCAAAAAGCGAAGAAATTATAGAACTTGGAGATAAACACCACTTATGTATTTTGAGTGAAAAGGCAGTCTCAAGATGAAATGCTCAATTGTTATCTATGTTTTAAAACTCGCCGAGTCGACTCGGGACTCGGCCGAGTTCACTCGACTCGATCGTATTTCGAGTCGACTCGGCATACAAACTCGGATTTGCATAGTCTAGCGAGTTGACTCATAATTCAGCCGAGTCACCGGTTTAAAGGTCGAGTCAAGTCAAAACTCTTTTTTTTTTTTTTTTTTTCTGATTTTCTAAATTTTTTTTGTATTTGTTTCCTATTTTCAAAATTTTTCTTAATAAATATTATTTTTATATATTTAAATAAATAATAATCAATTTAATGACTCGCCGAGTCGACTCCCGAGTCATCAAGGTGACTCGGCCCAATGGACTTCCGAGCCGAGTCCGAGTTCCGAGTTTTAGAACATAGATTGTTATTGCATTCAGTTAGTGACCGCCTACATTTATTATTGGAGAAAGAGAATAGGGAAGAGTGTGTGTGCATTGTTAATGGACAACACAAATCAACATTGAAATAACAAGCTCGATCAGCTACAATTTTCCAGGTGGACCTACAGAGACAGCTGACCGTGGGGATGTTTGGTCCATCCCTAGGTGGACCTATAGAGCGGAAAACAACTGGATTGGTGATTTCTAGCCATTGAATCTGAGTACCCCAAATAATGTTTGAATCCCATGGATGAAAATAACCCATGAAAATAACTAAAATCCCACAGTTAAAGCCACCAATCAGGTTGATTTTTGATCCTTAATTAGGTCCATCTAGGGATGGCCAAACATTCATACACGTAGCTCATGGACATTGGTAAGCGAATGTGAACAAAATCAGGAGCTGTTCAATGATATAGAATTCTGTATCAAATTTTTTGACAGAGAAGACCCTCAAATTGCCACGTAGTGCACTCATTCGGGTTCACTGGCCTCATGAACAATTAGCCCACAAAAGTCTGCATGATTGGTGATTTCTAGCAGTTGGATTTAAGCATTATTTCATCGTGGGCTTCATGAACTGATTTATGGGTTGGTTCCGAGCCCATGTTAGGCCCACAGGAAGCCCAAGCAAGCAGGGCTCGAGAAGTAGAAGCCTGTGGAATTATTACCTGAGCCATTGAAGTAACGTTAAAAACGAGAAGAAACAGTCGAGAAAGTACTAGAACTTTTGTGTGAATCTCGCGAAGGTGCTACAAGCCTAGAACCTGGAAGTCTGCAACGTTGAAAACAAGAAGAAACGGTCGAGAAAGTACTAGCACTTTCGTCCCTTATCTATAAATACCGGATCCATCCCTCGACCATGGCATCACCGAATACTCGTTTGGATCGCAAACTATCTGACAGCATTTTCAGCAACCAAGTTCTCGATCAAATCTTTGATTTCTCTTCCCCAATTCAAAGACACGATGTCGATCATTCCCAGCATCTTTGGTGGCCGACGAAACAACCTCTTCGATCCTTTCTCTGTGGACGTCTGGGATCCATTCCATGGCTTCCCCTTCAACACTGCCCTAACTGCTTCTCATCACCCTGAAATCTCAAGCGAGACGTTCGCATTCGCCAATACACGCATCGATTGGAAAGAGACGCCAGAAGCCCACGTCTTCAAAGCCGACCTTCCCGGGCTCAAGAAGGAAGAAGTGAAGGTTGAAGTTGAAGAGGGCAGAGTCCTACAGATAAGCGGAGAGAGGAGCAAAGAGAAAGAAGAGAAGAACGATACGTGGCACCGCGTTGAACGCAGTAGCGGCAAATTCCTTCGCCGGTTCCGGTTACCGGAAAATGCAAAGGTGGAGCTGGTGAAGGCCGCCATGGAGAATGGGATCCTCACGGTGACTGTTCCCAAGGAGGAGGTGAAGAAGGCTGATGTTAAGACCATTGAAATTTCCGGTTAAAGCAGCGAGATGTCTTCTGCTGCTGCAACTCAAATAATATTAAATCATATAATGTATGTGCATAAACAAATGTAAGTGAGTGTACAATTATAAAACAAAAATAAAGAAAATGTAAGTGGTGTGTGTGAGAGTGATTGTGCGGAAGTTTTCTTTTGGGTTCATTTAATATGGGTTTTTCTAGAAAAAATTTCTATAAAATTGTATGCTTGAATTTGATAATTAAAATACTTTCCAGCTCTCTCATATTTTCTTTCTTTTCTTTCTTTTTTGCTCTTTGTAGTTTGTACGATCAAAAGACCGGAAATATGAAAATTTTGTTCCAAATCATCTGCTCATCAAATGTTTGTGAAAATTCCTCAATAGAATGTAGTTTTGGATCATGTGCTTACTGCCCTTGCAGATATCCCTTAGGCTGTGTTTGGTTCGGGGAAAAAGTGAACCTGGACCATGGTATTTCCTGAATTTTTTAAGTTAGTGTGTTTGGGACGAGCCGGAAAAAAGAGAGGAAAAATCATGTCAAAAAGGAAAAAAAACATGGGAAAGTAAGTCGGTCGGTTGAGTTTTCAGCCCCTTTCGTCTCATCTCTCACTCTCTCAACCAACTCTTCTGCACACCTCTCCGCATATGCAACCGCCATCACCTACTCGACGTTGCCTCTGCCACTTCTCCACTTTGCCGTCACCACCACCTACTTGCTGCTGCCTCCGCCATCACCGCCTCTAAATGGTCACTGTTAGCACACTACGGACTTAGCATTCTACGAAACCTTTTCGAACTAAAAACCAACTGGCTGACTTTCCCTTCAAAACAACAGAACTGAATAAACGATGGAGAGAGATGAATATTTTCAAAAACATTATCACAACAGATGGGAGAATGAAACCCCAAACATGCTTCCTTTCTTCATTTTCTACAATTCTTTGCATATTTTTCTTCATTTCTTACTCAAATCTCTCTTCACCAATTCTAAAAAAGCCATAAAAAACTCAATACCGGCCAGTAATGAAGCAACAGAAGAGAATACTTAGGCGAGAGGTTTCTGTTCTTAGAGCTCCAAACGTCATTTTAATGGCTGCCAAGACATCAGATTTCTAGTCTGGAATCACATAAACAATCCGATCCTTCTTTACGAATTTTTTTCTTTGTTTTCTTTCCCAATTTCTTTACTTGATTTAGGGTTTATATCAATTTTAATATCTTATTTTGGAATTTATAATCAATTTAGGTTATTTCTTAATTTTTTTGGTTGCAGGTATGTTTCAATGGCTAAATTTATTTACTCAATTTAGGGTTTATATCAATTTTAGTCTCTTATTTTGGAATTTATAATCAATTTAGGCTAATTCTAGATTTTTGTGTTGCAGATATGTGTTACGTATGTGCACAGCCACATCATCATTATGTAGTTATTAAACGGTTAGGAAGTTGTGTGTCTAAATGTTATTAATTTTAAGTGGTTATCCATGTGTCTAAATGTTATGAATATTAGGTGGTTAGTAAGTTGTGTTAGTTATGTCCATGTGTTAAAATGTTATGGAGGGTGGGTAGTTAGAATTTCTTTATAAATATATTATAAAGGGTTTGATAAGGTATGTAAAATCTTTGGAAACGTATTGTACTGTAGAAATGAATTTGTTATTTTAATTATAATTCTTGAAAGATTAGAAGAAACGTAACAATATGTTTCAATGGCAAGCATTGTCGATCTTGCTGTGGAAGTTAAAGATGATGATCCATACTTTTTTTCTCTCTACAACTAAATGTACAAAAAATATAATAAGAAAAATTTGGACTCAAAACAGAAAATTTGTTACCTGGAACAATTGTTCACTAGGTTCTCCACAAACCAAACGCAGCCTTAAGGAAGAATTGGAGTTACCAAGGAAAGTCAACGTTCTATCCCACTATCTTGGGTAGTCATCAAAATATGATTATTAGTTCAAGAAAATGTACCAATAATGTATAGATTTCAACAATTTTCCTTCCCCAAGGAAAATGGCGTTTTTTAAAAAACTTACCCAATTTATCTCTAAGGTGGCACGACCTTGGCGAATATGATAACTTTTCCCTACATATTTCAACTACAATGTGCTTGATTCTGGCCAATACAGTAAAGGAAAAGAAACTTTGCCCTTCATATAAATTTCTTCAAGTTTCAATATTTTGGACTACTCATTGTCCTCCAATTAACCATCTTTGTAAGTGAGTTATAATATTTGGCCATCAGTGGTGGTATATTGTGTAATAGAAGAGATTCTTACCATTAGCCAAGAGAAATGCTGACAGGCATTCTAAACCTATTTTATGCGTGGCACCGCTAATTTTTGTGATGCAACGGTGCAACCCATAGAATATACTAAGTGACGGGATATTGGCACCCGCATTTTCGCTCAGTAAACCCATCACTCATCACATCCATCCACCAAAAATAAAAATAAAAAAACATAGAAGAAGAAAAACAAAGAAGAAGAAGAAGAAGAGGAGGACGGCGCCGACGCCGCTTCCACCGCCGTAGGTACCTCTCTCTCTCTCTCTCTCTCTCTCTCTCTCTCTCTCTCTCTCTCTCTCTCTCTCTCTCTCTCTCTCTCTCTCTCTCTCTCTCTCTCTCTCTCTCTAGGCTACCTCGACAGCCCCCAAGGTCGAGTGTGGAATGCCACACTCGGCAACCCTTAGCAGCCCCCAAGGCCGTTAGGGCTGCAACTCGGGCGGGTTGGGTCGGGTTAGGAGTCAACCCGAGCCCAACCCGACCTTCTGAACCTCTAGCCCGAGCCCGAGCCCAACCCGAGGTCGGGCCTAGCTTGTTCAGCCCGAGCCCAACCCGATTGGGTTCGTCAGGTTCATCGGGTTGTAATGTTTTTGTAAAAAGTTCAAACCCTAATCCCATTTGGTGAGACCCCCTCTTTCCCCTGGAAACATATTATTGTTGGACGGTGATCGGCTTCATTGGAGGGCATCCCACTGTGTATTCTTATTTTAGGATTCATGTTGTGGACGTTACAAGGAAAAAAACACAGGCAGGTTGTTCGGATCGTCATCCCACGCCATCAAAGACTTTTAACTCAGATGCTTCTAGACAGGTTCGCGACGGCAAATGCAACGGCAATGGCAGTAGTAGTGGTGGTGGATTCAAAGGCAACGGCAGTAGCGCCATCGCTGGCGGATTGAACGGCAACAGCTGCGGCGTACTTCTAATGCACAACGGGGATGGTGTTGACGGCATCTTTTCTCCATCTCATTCTCTTTGTCTAAGAGAGAGAGAGGAGGATGGAGGGAAGGAGACGAAAGAGGAAGGGTTGTTTAGGGTTTGATAAAAGATCTTATATATTATATTGATCGGGCTCGGGTTGGGTTGGGCTGCACGAGACCTCAACCCGAGCCCAACCCGAGTTTCAATCGGGCTTCAAAATTTAGGCCCGAGCCCGAGCTATATAAACCCAACCCAAGCCCTACCCGAAGTCGGGTTAAGCCCATCAGTCTCGGGTTGAGCCCGCCCAAGTTGCAGCCCTAAAGGCCGTGTGTGGAATGCCACACTCAGCCTCGGGGGCTACCGATGCAGCCCAGAATTGAGAGGGAGAGGGAGAAGGAGAGAGAGAGAAGGAGAGACGTACCTGTGGCGGTGGTAGCAGCGGCGGCGTCCTCCTCCTCTTCTTCTTCTCCTTTTTTTTTCAATTTTTTTGGGTTTTTTTTTATTTATGGGTGTGATGAGTGAAAAAGGAGGGAAGGGGATTTTTGGGTTTACTGAGCGAAAACGCGGGTGCCAATATCACATCCCTATACTAAAGGGTCGGGCTCCATTGATAGATATAAAATGATCGGTAAAATGACAGGGACACAATATAAACCAGTTGGCACTATTATAGGACTCTGGCCGTACGGATGTTTGTCCTATCCCATGTTGGACCTACAAACCAAAAATCAGCCTGATTAGTGATTTAAAAGTGTTGCATCTTTGTACCTCAAATACTACTCAAATTCCCACAGTTGAGATCAGCCCATGAAAATACGTCCAATACAAAGCCTATAAATCACTAATCAGGCTGATTTTTGGTTTGTAGGTCCACCATGGGATAGGACAAACATCCATACGGTCAGAGTCCTGTTGCAGTGTGCCACGTGGCTTGTATTGTGTCCCTATCATTTTATCAGTCATTTTAGATCTGTCTACAGAGCCCGACCCTATACTAAAATATAATTGTAGTCCTGTTGCACACTTTGGGTTACTAAAATATAAATTCAAATATAATAACATATGGGTCGGGTACATTCTGAGAACTCATTGGTTGTCATAGGCTTCGATGATAGACCACCGTCATCAAAAGTTTTACTCTTTAAGTTTTAGTTTATTAATTATTAAAGTAAGTCAAGTACACTTGAGGAACGAAAACATGACAAAACCAAGCCATGGACCCGGACCACGTGATCATTAATTTTCTTAATCACTGGTCAAAATGTACCTTGGATTTTGTACAAAGTCCCTAACTTTATAATTCAACTAAAGCTAGAAAGAGGCATCTATAAAACATTTTAACTGACAAAAATGCGATTCGCCCCCATGAGATCACCACTCTGTAATAACATAACAGTAGAAAATGATTCTCAATTGTCATGATCTCAAGTTGCCCACTCAATTGGTCAAAAGTGCATCCTTGCATGGGAGTCATGATCAGATGGACCAGGGTCTTGGGATGTAGACATTGTCATATGGTTTATGCATGTGTCCTCTTGTCATTAGTCCAAAGTGTTCATCAAATTGTTGACTAATTTTACTAAACAAAAAGGTAGAAAGTGCTTTACGGGCCCAAAGAAAAATTTTAACCAAGGGTATATAATGATCAAGGGAGACCAAAAGAACGGAAATTCCCTTAGTATAAGAATCAGGGGTATTACAAAAGGCTCAAGCTCCAAGTACCCCCTTTTCTTGTCCATGGTTGATAACACTGCAAAAAGTGAATGTCAGCTCAACTCTATCAACCACTATTGGATTCTCAGAGTCCACGGCCGATAACACTCCCGAGAGGGGTCAGAAAAAGGGGTCTGATGCAAGTGGCTAATTAATAATCTATTCCAAAATGGGTCGGGCTCAGGGGACCCCATTTTTGACACCCATTTTGGTGTACCCTTGTAGAAGATGAATCAATAGCTGATTTTTGGTCAGGATGATCTCCTTACCATATAGATCACCCCAACAAAAAAATCAGCCCATTCTAAAATTTCTAACCCCATCAAATGTGGTTTTCAAGTTAACCCCATCAAATGAATATCAGAATGATTTGAATTTTTGTGAGGATGATCTCTAGGAGATCATCCTCACAAAACATTAGCCATTGATTCATCTTCTACGTGGGTACGCCAAAATGGGGATAAAGAATGAGGGTCCCCCGAGCCCAACCCTTCCAAAATATGGTGCCAATAAAATTGTCACATAGTGCACTCATTTGGGCTCACTGGCCGCATGAACAATTAGCCCACACCTTGATGGTCCTACACACAAAAGTCAGCATGTTAGTGATTTCTAGCCGTTGGATTCAAGCACTTTTTCATCTTGGGCTTCATGAACAGGCTTATGGGTTGGTTTCGAACCCAGATTAGGCCCACAAAAGTCAAGCAAGCTGGGCTTCAGAAGTAGAAGCCCGTGAAATTATTACCTGAACCATTGAAGCTCGCGAAGGTGCAAGTAAAACTTGTGTCACAACAACGTGTGTCACAAGATGTCGTGACGGAAGCCGGTCACAGCATTCAATACGAGCCACATGGCATACTATTAGAAGACTATGACCATGTGGATGTTTGGTCAGTCCCTTGGTGGACCGGTACACAAAAAAGCAGCTTGATTAGTGATTTTTAACAGGTTCGATTGAAGTTATTTTAACGGTAGGAATTTGAGCGTTATACGGGTGCAAAAATGGGAAGGTTGTAAATCACTAATCAGGCTGATTTTTGGTTTGTAGGTCCACCAAGGGACTGGCCAAACATGAAACATCCATACGGTTAGCGCCCTCTGATCGTGTGCCACTTGGCTCGTATTGAGTGCTGTGACCGGCTTCCGTCACACCATCTTGTGACACAAGTTTAACTCCGAAGGTGCTAGTAGCCCAAACCTGGAAGTCTAGAACGCTAAAAACGAGAAGAAACATTCCAGGGAGTACTAGAACTTTCGTCCCTTCGAAGCTTGCAAAGGTGCTAGAACCTGGAAGTCTGGAACGATAAAAACTTGAAGAAACGGTCGAGAAAGTACTAGAACTTTCGCCCCTTTTATATAAATACCGCATCCATCCTTCAACCGTGGCATCAACGAACACTCGTTTGGACCGCAAACTATCTAACAGCATTTTCAGCAACCAAATCTCGATCAAATATCTGATTTCTCTTCCCCAATTCAAACTTCAAAGACACGATGTCGATCATTCCCAGCATCTTTGGTGGCCGACGAAGCAACGTCTTCGATCCCTTCTCTGTGGACCTCTGGGATCCATTCCACGACTTCCCCTTCAACACTGCCCTCACTGCTTCTCATCGCCCTGAATTCTCAAGCGAGACGTCCGCATTTGCAAACACCCGCATCGATTGGAAGGAGACCCCAGAAGCCCACGTCTTCAAAGCCGACCTTCCCGGGCTCAAGAAGGAAGAAGTGAAGGTTGAAGTCGAAGAAGGCGGAGTCCTAAAGATAAGCGGAGAGAGGAGCAAAGAGAAAGAAGAGAAGAACGATAAGTGGCACCGCGTTGAGCGCAGCAGTGGCAAATTCCTTCGCCGGTTCCGGTTACCCGAGAATGCGAAGTTGGATGAGGTGAAGGCCACCATGGAGAACGGGGTCCTCACGGTGGCTGTTCCCAAAGAGGAGGTGAAGAAGCCAGAGGTTAAGACCATTGAAATTTCGGGTTAAAGCAGCGCGATGTCTCGCTGCTACTGCTACTGCTACTGCTACTGCAACTCAAATAATATTAATATTGTTATCTACAGAAACAAATGTAATCCAGTGTGTGAGAGTGATTGTGCAGAAGTTTTCTTTAGGGTTCTTGTAACGTGGGTTTTGTATAGATTTTCAATAAAATTGTATACCTGAATTTGATAATTAAAATAGTTTTTTTTTCTGAGATAATTAAATTAGCTCCATCCCTTGGTTGGGTTTAAATCTGCTCATCAAGTGTTTGTGAAAATTCCTCAACGGAATGTAGTTTTGGATCATGTGTTTACTCCCCTTTCAGATATCCCTTGAGGAAGAATTGGAGTAATTAAAGAAGCCGAGATGATCATGGTGATGGTTTTCCTTACAAATAAAAGAATGGACATCAAGCATTTGGAGGTGAGGTCGTCTCCTTGTGAAGTTTTGATTCATATGGAATGATTCATTATACCTAATTTGCATGCATTGTTACTCTGTGAATTAGTGACAACATAAAATCGGACTTATAACTCTAGATCATATGCATTTCTATAAAATTGTATGCTTGAATTTGATAATTAAAATACTTTCCAGTTCTCTCATATTTTCTTTCTTTTATTTCTTTTTTGCTCTTTGTAGTTTGTACGATCAAAAGACCGGAAATATGAAAATTTTGTTCCAAATCATCTGCTCATCATATGTTTGTGAGAATTCCTCAGTAGAATGCAGTTTTGGATCATGTGCTTACTGCCCTTGCAGATATTCCTTAAGGAAGAATTGGAGTTACCAAGGAATTTCAACGTTCTATCCACTATCTTGGATAGTCATCAAAATATGATTATTAGTTCCAAGAAAATGTACCAATAATGTATAGATTTCAACAATTTTCCTTCCCCAAGGAAAATGGAGTTGTTTTTGAAAAAAATTACACAATTAATCTCTAAGGTGGCAGGACCCTGGCGAATATGATCACTTTTCCCTACATATTTCAACTACAATGTGCTTGATTCTGGCCAGTACAGTAAAGGAAAAGGAACTTTGCCCTTCATATAAATTTCTTCTTCTCATTTCAATATTTTGGACTGCTCCTTGTCCTCCAATTAACCATCTTTGTAAGTGAGTTGTAATATTTGACCATTCAGTGGTGATATATTGTGTAATAGAAGAGATTCTTACCATTAGCCAAGAGAAATGCTGACACCGCTAATTTTTGCAATGCAGCGGTGCCACCCATAGAATATACTAAGGGATGGGATATTAGCACCCGCGTTTTCGCTCAGTAAACCCATCACTCATCACACTCATCCACCAAAAATAAAACAAAAAAATTGAAATAAAAAAAAAGTAGAAGAAGAAAAACAGAGAAGAAGAAGAAGAAGAAGAAGAGGAGGAGGAGGACGCCGCCGCTGGTACGTCTCTCTCTCTCTCTCTCTCTCTCTCTCTCTCTCTCTCTCTCTCTCTCTCTCTCTCAATTCTGGGCTGCCTACACAGCCCCCGAGGTCGAGTGTGGAATGCCATTCCACACTCGGCCTCAAGGGCTGCCGATGCAGCCCAGAATCGAGAGGAGGAGAGAGAGAGAGAGCGAGAGAGAGAGAGAGAGAGATAGAATGAGAGACGTACCAGCGGCGGTGGTAGCAGTGGCGGCGGCATCCTCCTCCTCTTCTTCTTCTTCCCCTTTTTTTTCAATTTTTTTTTTTTTTTTGGGGGGGGGGGGTTTGTGGGTCTAATGAGTGACAAAGGAGGGAGGGGGATTTTTGGGTTTACTAAGCAAAAACGCGGGTGCCAATATCACATCCCTATACTAAAGCATCAGGCTCCATTGATAGATATAAAATGATCGGTAAAATGACAGGGACACAATATAAACCAGGTGGCACACTGTTACAGGACTCTGACCGTACGGATGTTTGTCCTATCCCATGTTAGACCTACACACCAAAAATCAGCCTGATTAGTGATTTAAAAGTGTTGCATCTTTGTACCTCATATACTGCTCAAATTCCCACAGTTGAGATCAGCCCATGAAAATACGTCCAATACAAAGCCTATAAATCACTAATCAGGCTGATTTTTGGTTTGTAGGTCCACCATGGGATAGGACAAACATCCATACGGTCAGAGTCCTGTAACAGTGTGCCACGTGGCTTATATTGTGTCCCTGTCATTTTAGATCTATCAACGGACCTTATACTAAGATATAATTGTAGTCCTGTTGCCCACTTTGGGCTTCTAAAATATAAATTCAAATATAATAAAATATGGGTCCCGTACATTATGAGAACTCATTGGTTCTCACATGCTTTGATGACAGACCACCGTCATCAAAAGTTTTACTCTTAAGTTTTAGTTTATTAATTATTAAAGTAAGTCAAGTGTCGAAAACATGACAAAACCATGCCATGGACCCCGGACCATGTGATCATTAATTTTTTTTTTATCACTAGTCAAAATGTACAAAGTCACTAACTTCATAATTCAACAAAAGCCAGAAAGTGGCATCTATAAAACATTTTCAATGACAAAAATGCGACTCGCCCCCATGAGATCACCACTCTAATAATAACATAACAGTAGAAAATGATTCTCAATTGTTATGATCTCAAGTTGCCCACTCAATTGGTCAAAAGTGCATCCTTGCGTGGGAGTCATGATCAGATGGACCGGGGTCTTGGGATGTAGACATTGTCACATGGTGTATGCATGTCCTCTTGTCATTAGTCAAAAGTGTTCGTCAAATTATTGACTAATTTTACTAAATAAAAAGGTAGAAAGTGATTTACAGGCCAAAGAAAATTTTTAACTAAGGGTATATAATGATCAAGGGAGACCAAAAGAACGGAAATTCCCTTAGTATAAGAATCAGGGGTATTACAAAAGGCTCAAGCTCCAAGGAACCCCTTTTCTCAGCCGGGGTTGATAACATTGCAAAGAGTGAATGTCAGCTCAGCTCTATCAACCACCGTTGGATTCTCAGAGTCCACGGCCGGTAACACTACTCCCGAGAGGGGTCAGAAAAAGGGGTCTGATGCAAGTGGCTAATTAATAATCTATTCCAAAATGGGTCGGGCTCGGGGGAACCCCATTTTTGACACCCATTTTGGTGTACCCTTGTAGAAGATGAATCAATAGCTGATTTTTGGTTAGGATGATCTCCTTACCATATAGATCACCCCAACAAAAAAATCAGCCCATTCTAAAATTTCTAACCCCATCAAATGTGGTTTTCAAGTTAAACCCATCAAATGAATATCAGAATGATTTGAATTTTTGTGAGGATGATCTCCTCACCATAGAGATCATCCTCACAAAACATTAGCCATTGATTCATCTTCTTCGTGGGTACGCCAAAATGGGGGTCCCCCGAGCCCAACCCTTCCAAAATATGGTGCCAACAAAATTGTCACATAGTGCACTCATTCAGGCTCACTGGCCGCATCAACAATTAGCCCACACCTTGGTGGTCCCACACACAAAAGTCAGCATGTTAGTGATTCTAGCCGTTGGATTCAAGCACTTTTTCATCTTGGGCTTCATGAACAGGCTTATGGGTTGGTTCCGAACCCAGGTTAGGCCCACAAAAGCCAAGCAAGCTGGGCTCCAGAAGTAGAAGCCCGTGGAATTATTACCTGAACCATTGAGGCTTGCGAAGGTTCAAGTAAAACTTGCGTCACAAGATGTTGTGACGGAAGCCGGTCACAGCATTCAATACGAGCCACGTGGCATACTATTAGGGGACTATGACCGTATGGATGTTTGGCCAGTCCCTCGGTGGACCGGTACAAAAAAATCAGCTTGATTAGTGATTTTTAACAGGTTCGATTGAAGTTATTTTCATGGGTTGATTTTAACGGTAGGAATTTGAGCATTATTGAGCGTTATTCATGTGCAAAAATCAAAAGGTTGTAAATCACTAATCAGGCTGATTTTTGGTTTGTAGGTCCACCAAGGGACTGGCCAAACATTCATACGGTTAGTGCCCTCTGATCGTGTGCCACGTGGCTCGTATTGAGTGCTGTGACTGGCTTCTGTCACAACATCTTGTGGCACAAGTTTTACTCCGAAGGTGCTAGAAGCCTAGACCTGGAAGTCTAGAACCTAGTTAGCAATTCTGCGTACTATATGCATATTATACCCGAATAGTAGGTTTTTTTGAGCAAATGTTTTAAACAACGTATATATTGAATTGTACGGATTATACTCCGTTTTTTCTCTAAAATCAATTAAAACATGTATTTTTGATTTTTTCAAAAAAACTTTCCAATAATACTCAACCTGCGAGAAAAAGTCCATTGGCACATTCTTAGAGATTAATGTCCCGACTCTTTTTTTATCTGGACGATCCCGATCTCAGTTGAAAATCAGTTTGATTGGTAAGTTTTAGCCATTGGATCTTTGTACCCACCCCAAAACAATGACCCAATCCCATGGTTGAAAAATCAACCCATGAAAAAGACTAAAATGTGACGGATCTAAAACACTAATCATACAAATGTTTGGTCCCTATGTCAACTTAGGATTGGCCTAACATCCATACTATCGATGGTCCATAAAAGTGTTCCATATGAGAAATTTTTGATCTAAATGATTTTTATCCAACACCTGATCGCACCTAAAAATATACCATATATACACATATATACACGAATTTTTGATACGGAAAATTTTCGAAACAAACCCAAGTTTACGGGTATTTTCCAAAAAGAACCGTATTTTTAGAAATTTGTCAAAACAAACCTAGGACGCCGAACCATTTGGCGTATGCTCAAAAAATATTTTATTGGCAGATTTGCCCTTGTCCTAGTGCCTGAAAAATGTCAAATCATTGTCAGACGCCATACTGTTTGGCGACGGTTACTAACAGTCGCCAAACCGTTCGGCGTCGGCTATTAAATGTCGCCAAACCGTTTGGCGACTTTTAATAGCATACGCCGAACGGTTTGGCGACTATTAATAACCGTCGCCGAACGGTTTGGCGACTGTTAATAACCATCGCCAAACAGTATGGCGTCTGACGGCGATTTGACTTTTTTTTTTCATAATTTTTGTGTACACACAAGGAAGATAAATCAATGGCTGATTTTTGGTGATCTGAAATTTCTAACATCATCAAACGTGAGTTTCACGTTAACACAGTAAAAAATAAACGCCTAACAGTATGGCGTATCACTTTGTGAACCGCCAAACGGTTTGGCGGTTCACAAAGTGATACGCCATACCGTTTGGCGACGTATAACAAGATACGCCTAACCATTTGGCGTATCATTTGAAGAGGGCAATTCAGCCATTTTAAAGTTTCGTGAGAATACGCCAAACGGTCCGGCGTCCTAGGTTTGTTTTGACAAATTTCAAAAAATACGGTTCTTTTTGCAAAATACCTTTAAACTTGGGTTTGTTTCGAAAATTTTCCGTTTTTGATACCCAACTCTTTATGCTAAATCGTATTATACACGAATTATTCTCGAACTGATTTTTTCCTGTTTCCCGTTTACAAAATTTTCTAAACAAATTATATTCGTACTATTCCCGTCCTTAATTTTTTCCGTACGCCGAATTGTTAACTAGGGTCTAGAACGCTAAAAACGAGAAGAAACATTCCAGGGAGTACTAGAACTTTCGTCCCTTTGAAGCTTGCGGAGGTGCTAGAAGCCTGGAACGTTAAAAACTTGAAGAAACGGACGAGAAAGTACTAGAACTTTCGTCCCTTTTATATAAATACCGCATCCATCCGTCAACCGTGGCATCAACGAACACTCGTTTGGACCGCAAACTATCTGACAGCATTTTCAGCAACCAAATCTCGATCAAATATCTGATTTCTCTTCCCCAATTCAAACTTCAAAGACACGATGTCGATCATTCCCAGCATCTTTGGTGGCCGACGAAGCAACGTCTTCGATCCCTTCTCTGTGGACCTCTGGGATCCATTCCACGACTTCCCCTTCAACACTGCCCTCACTGCTTCTCATCGCCCTGAATTCTCAAGCGAGACGTCCGCATTTGCCAACACCCGCATCGATTGGAAGGAGACCCCAGAAGCCCACGTCTTCAAAGCCGACCTTCCCGGGCTCAAGAAGGAAGAAGTGAAGGTTGAAGTCGAAGAAGGCGGAGTCCTAAAGATAAGCGGAGAGAGGAGCAAAGAGAAAGAAGAGAAGAACGATAAGTGGCACCGCGTTGAGCGCAGCAGTGGCAAATTCCTTCGCCGGTTCCGGTTACCCGAGAATGCGAAGTTGGATGAGGTGAAGGCCACCATGGAGAACGGGGTCCTCACGGTGGCTGTTCCCAAAGAGGAGGTGAAGAAGCCAGAGGTTAAGACCATTGAAATTTCGGGTTAAAGCAGCGAGATGTCTCGCTTCTACTGCTACTGCAACTTAAATAATATTAATATTGTTATCTACAGAAACAAATGTAATCCAGTGTGTGAGAGTGATTGTGCAGAAGTTTTCTTTAGGGTTCTTGTAACGTGGGTTTTGTATAGATTTTCAATAAAATTGTATACCTGAATTTGATAATTAAAATAGTTTTTTTTTCTGAGATAATTAAATTAGCTCCATCCCTTGGTTGGGTTTAAATCTGCTCATCAAGTGTTTGTGAAAATTCCTCAACGGAATGTAGTTTTGGATCATGTGTTTACTCCCCTTTCAGATATCCCTTGAGGAAGAATTGGAGTAATTAAAGAGGCCAAGATGATCATGGTGATGGTTTTCCTTACAAATAAAAGAATGGACATCAAGCATTTGGAGGTGAGGTCGTCTCCTTGTGAAGTTTTGATTCATATGGAATGATTCATTATACCTAATTTGCATGCATTGTTACTCTGTGAATTAGTGACAACATAATTTCGGACTTATAACTCTAGATCATATGCATTTGTGTGTTTAATGATCACTTGAGATGACCAGATGTCGCCAAGAAATAAGTCTCCAATGGCTTATCATGATGATGACTTCTTTCATTTCCACTCTTTTCTCTCAACGGATATATGGGACCCACATATTGGCCATTTAAGAGACAAAGAAGGGGAGAATTCTTTTTCCAAGGGTAAGAGGCAATTGAGACATCTCTTCTATTATATTTAACAACAATGGAGCATGAAGCAATTAATATATTTTGATTTACATTGATGCAGTAGACAAACAAGTATGGCCAATATGAACATCAAGTATATACTTAAAAGAAAGACATCAAAGCTATAGACTTAAAAGAGAGACATCAATGAAAGAAACTTAATATTAAATTTGCTCCATTAATCTCTAAGGTGGCAGAACCTAGGCGAATATGATCACTTTTCCCTACATATTTCAACCACAATGTGCTTGATTCTAGCCACAGTGAATTTTTTGGGGAAATTTTTGCGAAAAAAAGGGCCGTTATATCCGTTAAATTTTTTTTTTTTTTTTTTTGAAATTTCAGCCCCATTTTTTCCGTTTTTTCCCATTTTTTCCTTTTTTCCATTTTTGCCTCTGAGCATTTTTTTCGTTACAACGGAAAAAATGGTAACTCCCCAGTCCATTATACCATTATAACGGTCCCTTTAAACCTTGCTTTGGACTATTAAAATATAAATTCGAATATAATAAAATATTAGTGTAGCTCCAATCAAAATGTGACAGCAGTTGGGCACCACATGGAGCCCCGGATCATATGATCACCCCTCTTAACTAATCACAAGAAGACACCACCGTGCACCAGGACTAGACCCATGGACCGAGTCCATTAGATCATTACTCAAGGGAAAAAAAAAAGAATGTAACTGGTGTTAATCCTTATAAATTGTTGTTTGCTTAATGCAAATACATAAGCCTTCCAAAAAAAATTAGTGGCTTTGAAGGAGTCTGAGGAGGGAGAAGCAATGGAATCTTGTCATGAGAGGCACCATAGCTGATTTGATGGTTCATTGTACAACTTTATCTCTACTGTGGACTCGCCTTTAAGCACTCATCTTTTTACTCGTGTTCTCAACTGTGGATTTTGAGAAACGGAATCACACCAGAGTTCTCGGGCGTGGATTCCGAGAATCCAACAACCATGGTCGGATTCTCGAAATCTACAGCTGAGTGAAAAGAGGATAAAACTTTGATGATAGGGTAGGAGATCTCAGCATGTGTATTTTGTACGACGGACCACCTCGGCCTCACCTCACACGTACCCAGGTGAGTACTTGAGTGCTTTTTCCCAAAACACTACGTGCGGTGAGGCTGAGGTGATCCGTCCGTACAAAATACACGTGCTGAGATCTGCTGCCCTGTCATCTCCCTTGATGACAGGCCCTGTCATATCATCAAAGTTTTACTCGTGAAAAGACAAATGCAAACAGGCAAATCCCTTGAGCCTGGTCCTCATTATAATGAGTGGTTCATCTCATGGGGAGGGACCGGATTCATGAACCTCATTGTCATGGTGCACGATGGTGTTGTTCTGTCATTGGCCAAAATTGTACCTGGAGTCACATGTGCATTAATTTATTAATTATTAAAGTAAGTTCAGTACACTTGACAAATGAAAACACGACACAACCATGCCATGGACCCCGGACCATGTGATCATCACTTTTTTTAAATGAGTGGTCAAAATGTACCTTGGATATTGTAGAAGTCACCAACTTTATTGAATAATTCAACTAAAACTAGAAAGTGGCATCCATAAAACATTTTCAATGACAAATTAAAACGCGACTCACCACTCTTTAATAACATAACAATAGAAAAAGGGTGGCGTTAATTGCACACACCTTTTTTGTAGTAACACCCACAACTTATCTGCACATACTCAAAGTTGTGAGGAAAAAAAAAATCGAACGAAGAGGAACTCTCTACCACCGTCCTCTTCTTCTTCACCACCACTACTCTCTCTCTCTCTCTCTCTCTCTCTCTCTCTCTCTCTCTCTCTCTCTCTCTCTCTCTCTCTCTCTCTCTCTCTCTCTCTCTCTCTCTCTCTCTCTCTCTCTCTCTCTCTCTCTCTCTCTCTCTCTCTCTCTCTCTCTCTCTCAGAGAGGAGGCCGCTCGGAGGAGGAAGAAGAAGAAGAAGCCACTTGGAGTAGAAGAAGAAGATGAGGAAGGGGAGGCCGCTGACCTCGACCTCCTCCTCCTCCTCCTCTTCTTCTTCTTCTCTATATCGGTGGTGGTTTTTTTTTCTTTTTTTTTTTGTACACACCAAGAGGTGTTGGTAGGTGGGTGTTACTACAAAAAAGATGTGTGCAATTAACGCCACCTAAAAAAAAGGATTTTCAATTGTCATGATCTCAAGTTGCCCACTCAATGGACAAATCTAGTCTCCATACGTTTACACAGACTTAAAAATATACAAATATTGTCAGCACCGTTAGATATCAATTGAAAAACATATTATTTCAATGTTTTCAAAAAAAAATTATTTTATAAATTAAAAATACGTTTTTCAAGGAGCATTCAAGGGTGGATGCAATGTTTGCATACTTTAAAGTCTATACATGTATGCAAAACAGATTTCTCAAGTAAAACTTCTATCACAAGAAATTGTAAATCACACAATCACAAACCAATGAGTTTTGGACACGTACACAAGTACTTTTTGCAACGTACCCATGTGCTTTTGGCTTTAGGTGTAACCACGTACACAAGTACTTTTTGCAACGTACCCATGTGCTTTTGCTTTTAGGTGTACGTGTCGAGAACTCATTGGCTGTAATTGTGTGATTTGCAATCCGATTGTGACAGAAGTTTTACTCAGATTTCTCCCACTCAAAATTTGGTCAAAAGTGCATCCTTGCGTGGGTGTCATGATCAGATGGACCGGGGTGCGGGGATGTAGACATGGTGTATGGTGGGTCCTTTTGTCATTAGTCAAAAGTGTTGGTCAAAGTGTAGACCCTTTACAAAATAAAAAGTTAGAAAGTGATTTACAGGCCGAAATAACATTTTGTTAAGGGTAATTACAAAACAAAACAATAAAAAATAAATAAAAATCATTTTGTTAAGGGTAATGATCAAGGGACCAAGACGAAAAGAATAGAACCGCCTACAATATGAAGCACGTGGCATATTCTTATAGATGTTTGCCCCAACCCTAGATGGTCATACAGATCAAAAGTTAGCTTGATTAGTGATTTCTAAGCATTGGAATGGAGTCGTTTTCAAAGGTTTTAATCGTAGAATTTGATCATTATTTGAGGTATACAGATCCAAAGGTTTGAAATCACGAATCAGGCTGAATTTTCGTCTGTGGGTCCACCAAGGATTGCCCAAATATCCATACGGTCAGCGTCCTCTGAGAGGAGGCACTAAACTAAAATGAAAGAAGAGAGGGGGGGGGGGGGCACTAAATGTAGGGGGGGCACGTGCCCCCCTCAACTCTTCCTGGCTTCGCCCCTGACCGTTGCTCCCCTCCACATATCACAACATGCTCCGGGGTAATGAGGCATCTCCTCAACCAAATGGGAGAAGCAAGCCGAGGTGAATAAAATTTCTCTGTGGGTCTGCCTCATTGAATGTTGGATTCTACTTTTACTTTTTTTTTTTTTTTTTTTCGCAAATTAGGTGTTTATCTTCATTATGAACTTGGAATCTTTTAGTTCATGAGTTTCATGGATCTCTACTAAAAACTGGCATAAATGGAAGGAAAATGCTACCACGGATAACCGAACAAAAAGGTATACGTTTGAGGCTATTGACCATTGGATTCCAAAGATCTACGGTCCACATGAGGCAACAACTGTAAAGGATAAAATAGTTATTGCATCGTGCACCATCAATCTCTTGAATCCAACAGTCATTTGCCTTAATCACACATATTTTTGTCCGGTACGACTCTACATGGAAATCAGTTGAAATTATTACAACTTCTTCAAGGATCCTCACCCACCCAATGATGACATTGAGCAAATCTTGGTGAGTTTTAAAAAGAAATGGTTAATTCTTGGGTTGGGTGTTTTTATTTTTTCTCTACTTTTTATAATACATGCGGACCATTTATGATCCATGCTTCGCATTATAGACAGGACATGAGGCTCCATAACTGCAATTTCATCTCCTTGGGGATTCAATCATTGATTGGCTACCAGGGTTTTTTTTTTTTATAAAGGTGGGATATATTAAAAAGAGAAGCTAGATTTGCTACCATGTCTTTCTTTCAGTATTACCCCTAAAGACTCGATCTGAGAGAAGCTAGATTTGCTACCAGGTCTTTCAGTATTACCCCTAAAGACTCGATCTGATCAACTCGATCTGATCAGGTCTGGTCTGTAGATACTACAACACACCACACCACACCACCCCACCCCCCCCCCCCCCCCCCCCCCCAAAGACTTGACCAACTGAGCTGTTCGACCATGAGATGGTTGTGAGGTCGTATCCAGGCTCCAGCAGCAGATGTTTCTATCCCTTGTTCTTCAAGTTCAAATCAGCAAAATCTGTGGTCACAACGATCCGAGATATGAACTGTTTCTATAATTGATGGCGATTCTCATATACCAACAAATAGTGGGACTTGACTAAGATATATATGTAGAAGGAATAATGGGTCAATGAGCATTGGAGTGGTTAATATGGTAGAAACTAGAAAGAATAATGCATCAGTGTGCAAATCACATGCGCGCATGTTCCATGCCTCTGAAGTGGCTTTCAACCTTGCACCTACCGAAGATAGGGTTTGCCTTTGGACCTTGGTTTCAAGAATGCCTGTTATAATGAAAATAACTGCTGTTGTAACGGTGGCATCCCAGCTCAGTTACATTATTTTCTAAAAGTATGCCCAAACCAAAAAATATAGGCTTAGCTTTTAACAGTTGGTATGTTTTGAAAAAATTAATTTTACTGTAATTGGAATTTTTAAAAAAATTAATATTCTGACATGTTTTTTTACTTCAGATGGAGCATGCTTTGGCCAAGGTTTTAAATGGGAGTAAGACTTGTCTGACCACCCACAATATAAGCCACGTGGAAATTTATTAGAGGACACTGACCGTATAGATGTTTGGCCAATCCCTAGTGGACCTACAAGCCCAAAATCAACCAGATCAGTGATTTCTAAGCATTAGTTGAAGTCATTTTCGCTGGTTGATTTTAGCTGTAGGAATTTTAGCATTATTGACCATTATGACCCTACAAAGATCCAAAGGTTTGAAATCACTAATCAGGCTGATTTTTGGTTTGTGGGTCCACTTACAGATTGGTCAAACACCTATACGATCAGTGTCGTTTAATAAATTTCCACGTGGCTTATATCGTGGGTGACCACGAGTGGGCAGGCAAGTCTTAATGGTCCGTTATAATGGTCCCATAATGTCACCGTTTGATCATTATAACGGGTTCCATCACTAACCTCTCTAATAAGAGTCGGAATATTAATATTTATTAATTTTCAAAAAAAAAATCTATATAACAGTACAAAAATGATTTTTTTAATGAAAATAACGGATATTTCTTTTTTTTTTTTTTGATAAATAGCGTTATAACTGAATACAACATAATGGGTCGAGATGTTACTGTTACAGCCCCCGTTTATTAAAACCATGTTTTGGAGTTTGGACCATTACCAAAACGACCAGTCGGCATCATGCGATCAATTAATAGTGCACCATGAGATCATCACTCTTTGGCAAAAGTAAAGCGACTCTCCGGTTAGTATTCGTCCACGAAACTGTAGTTCGTCGTCCCACGTATTCAAACGTTTTTATTTTTTCGGAAATTTTTGTTATGTTTATCGGGATTCCAACTGCACAACACAAATTTAAAAGAACATCAATGGCTTGAACGGATGGGACGACATTCTACAGTATCGTCCGGAGGACGATAGTAACTTCACCATATAAAAAGCGTAATGATCACATGGTGGGTCCATGGATGTTGTCATGGTGCACATGTTGCACAGTAGTGTCATTTTTCATTGGTCAAAATTGTACGCAAATCAGTTTTAAGTTTGGGTCACGATGTAACAAGCTGTAGCTTACGCCAACTGGGCCCGCAAAAGCGTAAGCGGTAAGCTAGCACCATTTTTCTTACTCACCGCTACTGACGGCATGGATGTTTAGCCCACCCCTTGGTATACATTCATACCAAAAATTACCTTGTTTGATGAGTTTTAGCCGTCGCCTTTACTATTCAGAAAACAGTTGAATCCAATGGCTATAATAACGTCTTAAACGTTACTAAAATCTAATGGCTAGAATTACCAATCATGATGATTTTTGGCTTGTGTATCCACGAATGGGTTGGCTAAACATCCATGCGGTCAGTGAGCCCAGATGAAAACGGTGAGTAAGAAAAATGGCCGAGATGTAACAAAGTATACCTGAGATCTTTTCATTTGCGGAAGCGGCATTTTTGGTAATCACCGCTCCCATCTGGGCCCACTGACCGCATGCATGTTTAACCCACACGCATTCACACCAAATATCAGCTTGTTTGATGATTTCGAGCCGTTGGTTTTAGTACTAAAACAAAGGGTTGCATTCAACGGCTATAACAACACCTTAAAAAGTACTAAAAAGTGCTAAAATCTAATGGTTATAGATTACCAATCAAGGTGATATTTGGTGTGTATATCTACAAAGGGGTGGGATAAACATCCATGCGGTCAGTGGGCCCAGATGACAGCTGTAAGTAACAAAAATCGTGCTTCCGCATTTCAAACAGTTTCAGGCATACCTTGTTACAACTTTTTCCTAAGAAAAATGGCGTTAGTAAGATATAGCATGTTACATCACCACCCCTTAAGTTTCTAGTTAATTAATTATTAAAGTAAGTTCAGTACACTTCACCAATGAAAAAATAACACCACCATGCTTTATGGAACCCCGGACCATGTGATCATTACTGATATATAAATATAAAATAAAAAAGCAACTTTCACTTTTCAAAAAAAAAAAAAAAAACTCTCTCCCTGTCTTCGGTCCCCTTAATTCTTCTATAGAACCCTAAACCTCTTCTACTGCCATCTCCCTGTCTTCGTTCGGAAAAGGAGGATTTGGAAGAGAACAGATCGATCTGAGCTTTCAAGGTGTGTCTTTTTCTTCTTTTTTTTTGTCTTTTGATTTTGTCTTCGATTGGTTTTGTTTTTCTCCTTTTCTTGCAGAGCAATTTTTCCTTTTTGGCTCTTGTTGGATTTTCTTATCATGTTTATTGAACTATTTCTGGTTTTTCCGGTTGCCTTCGATGAGTATTTTGTTTTGGGATGCTCTTCTCTATCTCTTTTGTTGTTGGTATTCGGCGTTGAACTGTTTTTGGTTTTTAGGGTTCTTCCTCAAATAAAATCCTGAGCGAAGTCCAGAGTCCAGACCATGTCTCAAATCCTCTCAGGTTCTGGACCTGATAAGTTTCTGTCACAAACCGTTTAAATCTTTCCTACTGTTCTCCGCGAAATACTGATACAACAAGTAGCCATGTATGTTTCTGTTTTCTTCCAACCCAATCTCTTAAATCCAATTCAAACTCTACAAATCAATAATCTCTCACAGTCTCTTACCTCATAAACTCTGTGAGTTTTCGTTTGAATCTGCTTTTTCAGCGTCGAAGAAGATCTGCATTAAATCTTTTAAGAAATCAGATCAGTACTATCTATAGCTGTTAAGAAGAGTAGAAATTTGCTGACCCGCGTCGGTCAAACCGGTCAGCAACGTTGCTGACCGACCACAATATGAGCCACGTAGCATATTCTTAGAGATTTCTGACCGTATGGATGTTTGGCCCAACTCTAGATGGGCATACCGACCCAAAATTAACCTGATTAGAGTTTCTAAGCAGAGTCGTTTTCATGGGTTGATTTTTAACCGTGGAATTAAGCATAATTGACCATTATTTGGGGTACAAAGATCCAAAGGTTTGAAATCACTAATCAGGATGATTTTTAGGTTTGTAGATCCACCTAGGGATTGGCCAAACATCCGTAGGGTCAGCGTCCTCTAAGAGTGCCATGTGGCTCATATTGTGGTTGGTCAGCAAAGTTCTACTCCTGTTAAGAACACAAGGGTTCAGAAGTTATGTCTGTTTATGAGTCAGTCGATAAACATTATATGATAAGCATGGATGGATAGAATTGATCATCTTATTCAATATATTAGTTCTAGATTACAAGTTAAGCATGCTCTGTAAATTTTATTCGACCTATTGTGGATGGAAGACCTCATCTCTACTCTAATATTTTCCTACTTTTAAATGGCAATAGATGAACAAATGAAGAGGAAAAGGGTACCTCATTTTATAGTTTTAGTTTGACCACTGAACTTGCTACTCATTTGCACATAGATTAACTTTAGGCTAAACTCTCCATACGGTATTAATAATCTTTAGGCTAAAATCTTTAGGCTAAAGTTTTAGTTTGACTGTTGGAATTATTATATGACTTGTCTTGGTACTTAACTTTTGAGGAAAAAAAATTGTTACTTTCTAGTTATCAAAGTCTAGAAATCATTTCCCTCCAGGTCTCCTTGTTTGGTAGTGTACTGATAACCTTCTATGTTAGTTGGCCTGCTGTGGACCTCATGTTTGTTTATTAGACATTGGATAAACATGGATGAATAGGAATGATTATCTTACTGAATATAGTAGGTCTAGTTTACAGCTTTTGCAATTTCTCTATTTATTTGGTTTACTTGAATTTGATCAGTGTTTGCTTCCTATTGCACCATATCTGTCATTACAGACAATGGAAAACAGAATCCAAAGTACAGGTCGGACTTCAGAACCTTGTGAAGGCAATGAATCTATCCACAACACCAATGAAGCAAAAATCGGAATAGGCGAAGGAGAGGAAGCATATGATGGAGTAGATACAAAGCGAGAAAATGATGGAAATGAGGATGGAAAAAATGAAGAATATGGTGAAGGGAAGGAGGAAGAAAATAATGTAGATGATATATTAAAACCATATGTTGGTATGGTGTTTGATTCTGAAGAGCATGCATTTCAATTTTACAACAATTACGCAAGAGAGAAGGGATTCAGCATACGAAGAGGACATGTTCGTAGATCAATGAAAAATAATGCGATCATAAGTCGGAAACTATTTTGTTCTAAGGAAGGGTTTCGAGAGGAAAAATACAAAAGGAATGTTGCAAGTAAAAAAAAGCATTTCGGTGAAACAAGAATTGGTTGTCAAGCAAGGCTTGTAGTTAAGCTACAAGCAGACAATGGTACTTGGGTTGTCACTATCTTTGAAGAGAAACATAACCACAAATTTGAGACTCAGAGGAAGCGTTATCTACAACCACCAGCGAGGAATATCAATGAAAGTCAAGGGGTTTTTTTGATTGATAAAATGAATACAGAAACAGTAAAAACAAATCTAATGGTGCACTACCTGTCTAAAGAAGCTGGGGGGATCAAAAATGCTAATTTTGTCGAAAGAGATGCCGTGAATGGCTTGAACACTAAACATAATAAGGACGTTAAAAAGGGAGATGCACAAGCTGTGTTAGATTACTTTATTGACATGCAGATGGAGAATCCAAATTTTTTTTATGCAGTTCAACTTAATTCAGATGGTCAAATGACTAATTTCTTTTGGGCTGATGTGTGGTCAAGGATGGATTATGGTTATTTTGGGGATGTGGTGTGTATTGACACTACATACGGGACAAATAGGTACAAAATGCCATTTGTTCCAATTGTTGGTGTAAATCATCATTTGCAAACATCGTACTTTGGGGGCGCGGTAATTTTAGATGAAACCGAAGCTTCCTTTGTGTGGTTGCTAGAAACATGGATGAAGGCAATGAATGGATGTCATACAAAGACCATTTTTACTAATCAAGATTCAACTATTACGGGAGCAATCACATGTGTCTTGCCACATGCTCACCATCGTTTTTGCTTATGGCATGTATTTCAGAATGCCCAAAAGCATTTGGGTCATTTATATAGGCAAAGTTCTAGCTTTGCAGGAGATTTTTCCAAATGCATATATGACAATGAAACAGTTGAAGAGTTCGAGTCAGGCTGGGAGTCATTGCTTACCACATATAATTTACATAAAAATGAGTGGATGTCGAGACTATATGGTATGCGTCAACAATGGGTGCCAATTTACTCACATGGTATATTTTGTGCAGATATGTCAACAACACAACGCAGTGAGAGCATTGACAAGTTTTTCAAAGATTTCTTAAAAAGAGACATGGTACTTCAAGATTTCGTCAAGGCGGTTGATAGAGCGCTTGTTAGTCGGCGTGAAGAGGAAATAAAAGCTGATTTTTATGACAACCAAGTACTTCCACCCTTACTATTACACATGCAGATTGAAGAAGATGCAGGAAAGATCTATACCACGTCAGTGTTCAAAAAATTTCAAGAGGAGTTAATTTTAAGTCTTCGTTTCATGTGTGAAAAAATTGACGAGGATGGGACCACATCAATATTTAAGTGCTGGCTTGACAATAGGCAATGCATTGTCAAACTTCACTCACATGGTTTTAGTGGTAAGTGTAGTTGCCAAAGGTTTGAGTATACGGGCATCTTATGTAGACACGTATTGAAGGTGTTTATTGTAACTAATGTTGTCCGAGTTCAGCCACAGCACATCTTAAAGAGGTGGACAAGAGATGCAAAATGTGGAGTAGTGAAAAATGAAGAGAGTGAACAAATGCAAGCTGATTGCCAAATGTCTTTATCATTACGATATAGTAGCCTTTGTCGGCAAGGAATGAATATAACAGTCAAGGGTGCGTCATCAACAGAAGTGTATAAAGTGGCTATGCATTGGCTACAAAAGACACTCTTGGAGGTGGAAAATGCATTAAAAAGAGTGTCTACTGAAAGCACTGGAAGTAACAAAAGAAAGAGGGAGTGCTCAATGTCCAGAGGGAAGTGGAACGGAAATGGGTAAGTTATAATTTTTTTATTAAATAGATATCATATCCATATTATCATAACACTATCTGTTCATTCAATATATAGGACCGAGGATGCAACTGAAACACAAGCCCACGAATTCTAAGCCAGATGAAAGTGGGAGTGCTTATTGTTGAAAGGAAGGGGAGTAAAAGTAGGTGAGCTTTGAAACTTTTATTAAAGAGCTATAATTTTTATATTATGATGAAATACTATGTGTTCATTTAATAGAGGGTCAAGTGATAGTACTCCGATTTTAGAAGCAATCACTAAACAACAGATTGTTGACTGCATGGCATGTTCTTATGGTTAGCTTATTCTTATGTTTAACATTAGTTACAGTTTTATTACCTTAATTGTGATCATTGAAACTGTTCCACGAGTCAGGTATCTTACACCTACCGAAGGTTTGTTACATTTGCTGGCACAAATTATCTTGAGTTTCATCCTTTTAGTCAGGTAAAGGTGAAAGTAACAAAACCTTGTCATTTTGGTAATCTTTTCTATTATTCTTTAAATGTTGATTATGACAGACAAATTAGGAAGGCTCTTATATGACTGGTGTGCCTAACCATCAACTCCATCATTTGAGTTTGGTATCACATTGACAAATTTATTTGACATAGTTTTTGCGTAATCAACACTTACGTTTACATTAGTAAATGTAATCATGGTTTAGTAAGCTACTAGTAATCAACACCCGTGCTAAAGCACGGGCATAAATAACAATGCCTTATTTTGTTAAGCAAGGAAATACAAAAATAAAAAATAATATAAATTAAATCAATATAAGAAATTCTTGTGAGAATAGTTGTATTTGTTAGCTTTTTGTGATGTAGGCATCTAGAGCGAATCCTGTTTTATTCCAAATGTGAAATCACTTAAGACTCTTTTGTTAACCAATCCCCTCTGTGAGTTATTTTAGGATTTGCAGTAGAATTGTTGATGTATGAAGTGCATTTGCTGAGTAGAGGTCTATGTTGGCGATGATAGAAACCAATGTTTGAGAACCATATCGGACTGGTCAGTTCAATTGATATGAGTGAACATTAACCATGAATTTTATTAAAAAATTAACCACTCTCAATCATTAACCTCATTTGTACTGGCTAGTTAAACCAAAATCAACATTTAGCGATTAAACCATTCAATTTGGTCACCTATCTACTTTTATTTAAATGAATTTACTATAACTGAAATATATACCTTAATAAAATATGAAGTTGTGTGAAAAAAAAGTTATACATGTTATATATTCAATAATCGTGATCTGATTACATGACTCCTCGCTCTTGCTTTAGATCATGATAATTGCGACTTGTGAGACCCACCACCTATGCCACTTATATCACGATATTGTGCTTCTAGATGACCATTAATGGTCTATAATAGGATAGAGCGTTAAGATATGATTAAAGTATAGTTATATAATTGATATATGTAAAATTACAACTCTATATAATTTTGTATATAATGGTCTACAACATTAACTCATGAATGATTGGTCCACCCGTTGATGCCACAAATCAGCCTAATTGGTGATCTCGAGCTAGCTGTAGGATTCGAGCATTTTTATTTAGTAACATCTTTATATTAGATTTCTTCTTTTTGAGTTCTAGATTCAATGGATAGAGATCACAAATCAAGCTGATTTTTATGCTGGAACCCGAAGAACGCCAACCAAAATGCCTAAAAACATTTCAAAACAAATTAAAAAAAACATGTAAACTTATGACGGGCATGCTTCAAGCACTATTTTCATGCCTTTGGTCTGACCTCACTTCTTCTTAGGGAAAAAATATGAATAAAGAAGAAGAAAAAGAAGAAGAAAAGTATGCATACCTGCTCCTTGGGGAGATCTCTAACACATTTTTTCATCACGATTTCGAATGGTTACCCTAATATTTGTCTTTTTGCAGTCGCGCTGAACCGCTGACAGGGGATCATTGCAAAGATTGGTTATTTTTGGTTTCAACAAATCAAATGTTTGTCTCAAGAGCTTGAATAAACCTGAAAAAATATAGCTATATCAGAATATATTTTTTCCCTAAAAAATTATATATAATCAATATATTCAATTGGAAAAAAAAAATCTACATATTTTCTAATGAAAGAAAGAGAAAAGATTAACGGGAAACCATTTGAGTTGCCTAAAAAATAGAACTCATCAATCAAAAGAAATAGGGAGAGATTTAAATATTTTAAGATAGGGGGAGAGGGAAAGGCACGGGAATTTTCATATGGAGGTTACCTTTCCATATGAAAGTCTTAATTATATTTCTTAATGATGCGGTTATGAAAAGCAACCAAAATAAAATTCTAAAAATCAGAATACCTTTGCGTATGAAAACCTATAGATTTTGTAATGCATCGGTTATGGAAACAAACCACATTGATTTTCTTAATGCTTCGGTTACGAAGAGAGAACGGTCGAAATTAATGCATTGGTTTTGGAAACAAACCAAAATGTATTTCTTAATGCATCGGTTATGGAAACAAATCACATTGATTTCCTTAATGCATTGTTTAGGAAGAGAGAACGGTCATAATTAATGCATTGATTTTGGAAACAAACCAAAATAGATTTCTTAATGCATCGATTAGAAATTTAGGAATTAATGAATGAAATAAGGAGATGGGGAGTCGTAGGATTGGAAAGAGAGAAGACGTTTCGGAATTAATTGGAGATGTGAGAGAATTTGAGAATTAATAAAGAAATTAAAGAGAGGGGACGGGATTGGAAAGAGAGATATTTTGTGTAGGGGTGTTTTTGGGATAAACTAAAAAGCTGGAGAAAGCGCCACGTCAGCAGGGTCGAGCTTTAGTATAGATAATAGATTCCATTGTGCTATCAAAGTTGATTTGTAGTAATTTGTAGGGCTCCTCTCTGGCTGCTATGCCTGGCCATCATCTTCACCTTTTGGTCATTTATCACATTAAGAAACTTCGATACTCAATTCCTGCACAATCAGCACCTATGTTTTACATTAACGCCTATACTCATGGTTTAGTAAGCATTTCCATTAAGCTATTAATGTTGATTTGTGGTAGACAAATTTACAATGCTCCCTTTTGACTAATATGCAGCTAGTCTACAATTTTATGCATGGTGATCAACTTTACCATTTGAGTAAGGTATCACGCTAAGCAACTTAGCTACTTGAATATGGCATAATTAGTGCATATTTTACAATAACAGTTATAATCATGTTGGATAGGTCTTACAGGAGTCCTTGCTGGTTGGACAGCAAGCCACCACTAGTGATCCCTAACCATGATTCAGTTGTAGACTATAGATTCTATCTACAACAGCTTGGTGGCGCTTCTGCTGTAGTACATCATTTTAGTCAGTATGACAAGATGAAATTTACGTATGATTATTTTATTTATGTTCTCTATATGTTCATCTTCTAGATGTTGCATGTTTTGTAGGGAACCGCTCCATCCGATGTACTGGATACACAAGAACCTCATCCTGATGGCGACTCTAGTATTTATCTTCATGATCCTAGTAAGGTAACCTTCTATCTAGTGAATTTTTATTCAGCAATGGGAGTTTGTCATGGTTAAAAAAGAAAAGCAAATCTGATATTCAGAACAAAGGTTGACTGTTGTAATGCTGTAGATGCATTCATGCAAATATACATCTGCTGGGGCGTTGTCTGCACTAACTTGCTGCAAGAAGCAGGTCAGCCATGGTGTGCTATTTGTCGAGCACAGTGCAAAGGGGTTCTACAGTCTCAGGGTTGACTGCAAGCCCTACTGGATCATCAAAAATTCATGCAGTAAGGAATTGGGAGAAGGATATTTTCGCCTATGCAGTTTTGTGGAGTGCAGTGCGAAGGGATTCTCCATTCTCAAGCTTGGCTACAAGCTCTACTGGATAATCAAGAAGTCACGGGGTAAGGAGTTGGGAGAAGGGTATTGTCACTGTTGCAATAGGGTTAATGCACCATTTTTTTTGGTGTGGGGGGGATTACCAGGCAGGGCCTTTCGGCCATTTTCTTTTTAACTGGCGATTAACTATGCTCCTTGTTATTTTGGGGCCGAACTTCATCGAGTACGTGTCTTGCATTTTTTTTTTGGTGGGGGTGTAGAAAGAAAGCTTCTTCCAATGTATCACAGAAATGTATGATGCATGCCAAAGGACGCAGTATGTATTGGATTTATGAGAGACCTCTTGAATGAGACATTGAGCTGTAGACCCAGAATCCACTAATCAATTGATCCTAATTCTCTGATTCATGGACCCATTTTAATTTTGCCTGTAATTATAGAAACAGTCTTGCAGGTAATCAAATGGTTGGTTATGACCATTTATATGCTGATATTTGGGCTGTGGTTCATCCAAGAAGCTGTCTCGTCGCTCTCTAATCCTTCATTGAACATCTGGCTGTGCATCCATTTCAGGGGATTGGGATTTGATCAGTGTTTACGTCAAAATAAAACCAATACAATGATCATAAGATTCATAACAAGAATTGTGAAACAAATTAAATGACATTCGTTTTGTGCCCATCTGGTGTAGCCGTGTAAGTGATTCTTCACAAAAGAATGTCCTCTATGTGGTTAGAGCTATTGTTGCAACCAAACACTCCCTAATATTAACTCATGGTAATTCTTCTCCAATTCCAGAATTTCTTAACCAGTGTTAGAGAAACAAACATAGATAACCATATAAACAAACACAGTAATGATGTGCCACCAGGGATGGAATGGTTGACTTCACGGTGTCTGCACGTTAGGATCAATAGAGCAAAAACCGTCTCTAAGTCGCAAGGCAGGCGTTCGGCGTCCCACCATTCAGTGAGTCCCAGCTCCTACACCTAAGACTACTGACCGTATGGATGTTTGGCCCATCCCTAGGTGGATCTACGGACTAAAAATCAGCCTGATTAGTGATTATTAACCATTGGATTAGAGTCTTTTTCATGGGTTCATTGTTTACTTTGGGATTCGAGCATTATTTGGGGTATTCAGATCCAAAGGTTAGAAATGCCCAATCAGGCTGATGCTGTCTAGAGGTCCACCTAGGGATGGGCCAAACATCCATACGGTTACTGGTCTCTAAGTGTGTGTAACGTGGCTCATACTGCGTTCCATCAAAGTATGGAACATCTAAATTTGTTGTGTGGAACCTTTTTCTGTGTGGAGCTGTGGAGCCATTTCAGGCGCTGCCATCTGTACAGACATAGCGGAAACCACGTGATTTGCCAGGTGAATATTCTAAAAAGGTCGAATATTCCACTATATACGTATGGCAGCTCTTAAGATTGCTCCACAGAACAGGAAAGGCGGGCAGTCGGGGACGAAACAGAAAATAATGTCAACTCTTAATCCCCTGCTGATCTCTTTCCCACATCAGCAACAGATCACAAAACCCAATTTTAAAACTAGCAATAACAATCGAGACTTGGCGGACCACCCGATACTTTCCTTAATCGATCAATGTTCCGATACAACACAAGTGAAGCAAATCCATGCTCAAATGCTCCGAATCGGCCTGTTCTTCGACCCTTACTCAGTTAGCAGACTTGTCACCGTCTGTGCTCTTTCTTCCTTCTCCTCAAGCCTCGATTACGCCCGCCAAGTGTTCGACCAGATTCCCCAACCAAATCTTTACACTTGGAACACTCTCATTCGCGCGTATGCTTCGAGCCCTGACCCCACCCAAAGCCTCTTCATCTTCACACAAATGCTTCATCAATGCTCTGATCCTCCTAACAAATTCACTTTCCCTTTTGTGATCAAAGCAGCTTCGGAACTCTCTGCATTGCGTGAAGGACAAGTGTTTCATGGAATGGTCATTAAAACCTCGCTCGATTCCGATGTTTTCATTCTCAATTCTCTCATTCATTTCTATGCTACGTGTGGGAGTTTGGATCAGGCTTGTGTAGTGTTTGGGAAAATTCCTAAGAGAGACGTGGTTTCATGGAATTCTATGATTACTGCTTTTGTGCAGGCAGACTGTCCTGAAGAGGCTTTGGAGTTGTTCCGGGGGATGGAGGGGGAGAATATGAGGCCAAACGATGTGACTATGGTGAGTGTTCTTTCAGCTTGTACAAAGAAATCAAACTTGGAGTTTGGGAGATGGGTCCACTCTTATATCGAGAAGAATCAGATTGGCTCGAGCTTGATTTTGACTAACGCCATGCTTGATATGTATACTAAATGCGGGAGTCTTGAAGAAGCTAAAAGACTGTTTGATAAGATGCCCGAGAAAGACTCTTTCTCGTGGACGACAATGTTGGTTGGGTATGCAAAATTGGGGGAATTCAATGCAGCTCGTCGTGTTTTTGATGCAATCCCTAATCAAGATATTGCTGCGTGGAATTCCCTCATCTCTGCTTATGAACAGAGTGGTCGGCCAAAGGAGGCCCTAGCTCTCTTCCATGACTTGCAGCTCAGCAAGAATGCAAAACCTGATCACGTCACTCTTGTTAGTACTCTCTCAGCTTGTGCTCAATTGGGTGCATTGGATTTAGGTGGGTGGGTCCATGTTTACATGAAGAAACAGGGTTTCAAGTTGAATTGCCATCTCACATCCTCACTCATTGACATGTACGCCAAGTGTGGGGATCTAGAGAAAGCACTTGAGGTGTTTCAATCTGCAGAGCAGAAAGACGTGTATGTATGGAGCGCCATGATTGCTGGGTTAGCGATGCATGGACGTGGCAGGGATGCGATTGATATCTTCTTGCATATGCAAGAGGCTAAGGTTAAGCCCAATGCCGTGACTTTGACCAATGTCTTATGTGCTTGTAGTCACGCTGGATTAGTGGAGGAAGGTAGACTTCATTTCAACCAAATGCTATCTGTGTATGGTGTTGCACCCCAGGTCAAGCATTATGGATGCATGGTTGATATCCTGGGTCGTGCTGGCATCTTGGAAGAAGCCAGGGAATTGATAGAGAAAATGCCAATAGAGCCTGGTGCTTCTGTATGGGGTGCATTGCTTGGTGCATGCAAGATTCATGGAAATGTTGAGCTAGCTGAACACGCTTGTAACCGTCTGCTCGAGTTGGAGCCTAGGAATCATGGGGCATATGTACTTTTATCTAATATATATGCTAAGTTCGGAAAATGGGACAGAGTCTCAAGGTTGAGGAAGCTTATGAGAGAGTCTGGAATCAAGAAAGAGCCAGGTGGTAGCTCAATAGAGGTTGATGGTGTGGTTCATGAGTTTCTAGTAGGAGATAACTCTCACCCTTTTTCGAAGCAGATCTATTCAAAGTTGGATGAGATCACGTCAAGATTGAAATCAATTGGTTATGCGCCAAACAAGTCCCACCTACTGCAGGATGTGGAAGAAGAGGATGTGAAGGAGCAAGCACTATACCTTCACAGCGAGAAATTAGCAATAGCTTATGGGCTTATTAGTACAAGCTCATCAGCACCAGTTCGTATTGTGAAGAATCTTCGTATCTGTGGGGACTGCCACTCAGTTGCTAAGCTCATTTCTAGGATTTATGATAGGGAGATACTATTGAGGGATCGGTATCGGTTCCATCATTTCAAAGGAGGTCATTGTTCTTGTATGGATTATTGGTGAATGTGGAAGGATCGGTCAAAGATCACTTGATGTCCAAATTCAGAAGTTGTTAATGCTTGATGATTATTTGCTAAGAAGCACCAGGAATAATCAAGAGCTGGAGCAAAAGCTTGAAGTAGAAACTAAGCTATTTTAGGGCCTGGAGTCCCCATGATTTGCAGAATTTCAAGTTGGAATGGTACCTGAAAGTAGAAGCCTTCTGCAAGGGGGCGCGCTGCCCTCCAGCCAGCTTAGCGCAGAGCTGGACCCGCGTAAAACTGTGGCCTAATTAACAGTAAAATCCCTGAGGAATACAAGACAACAAACACAAAATAATGACTTCATGGTGCCCGGAACCAGCAGCTTGGATTCTGGGATACGTAATTACCATACAATCAAGGCTGTTAGCTCTTGAGCCATTCTACATACATAATTCTGTATCAAAAGTTCCATACAGAAATCCCTTAAAATGTCACATGGCACGTTCTTTCTATCTCATTGACCCATTAATGTTTGGTTTACACCTTGGTGGGTCTACAGACCAAAAATCAGCTTGATTGGTGATTTTTAGCCATTGGATTCGCATCATTTTTTTTTTATCATGAGCTTCACGAACATGCTTATGGATAGGTACCAAGCCCATTGTGAAAAAAGTGCTTGCTTGAATCACACAGCAAGGAATCACCAACCAGGCTGAATTTTTGTGTGTAGTTCTGCCAAGAAGTAGACTAAACATTCATGGGTAAATGGTCCTGTGAAGAGTGTGCCACGTGGCATTTTGAGGGATGTTGTATCAAACTTTCGATCACGGTAAAATGTATCATAGTTTTTTATTTAGATCCTTGGCGTTCAGATAGGTTAAGTTTTTCATTAAAAAAAAATAGGGAAATTATTTTTTCAATGAAATTTTTACCTAGTCTAGTCAACAATGCGGACGGAAAGTGGTTAAAACCTAAAAGCTCTCTGCAAAAATGATTTCCCAAAAATTATTGGAAGCCTTCAATTTATTTTTCGATTACTAAAGAAAAAAAAATTGGGTATTTTAGTAACGGCCCAAGCTCGGAGGACCCCCTTTTTTCTGACCCCTCGGTGTTCACGCACTCGGCGGTGGATTTCACGAATCCAACGGTGGTTGTCAGCACCCCCAAAAGTGATGCCGGCTCGGCACTGACAACCACCGTTGGATTCTTGAAATCCACGGCGAGCATGAGAACACCAAGAGGGTCAGAAAAATGGGGGTCCCCTTTTTAGAAATATCCCCCCTGAAATTTGAAAGTAATTAGTAGTACTATGATCCCTCCTACTTTCAAACTATAGGAATACCCACCTTGACTTAGTTTAACTATCAATTGACAAAGGTTAAAACATGACATGCATCATGCGCCTGTTAATGCACCTATGAAATGAGCATAATATATTGGAAGTACAATGCTAACCATGTGTGATTCAAGGCCGTTTTAAGTTTAGTTGATCACTATTTAACTAAGTCAAGGGGGGTAATCTTAAAGAAATCACCAATCATACTGATTTTTTTTCCTGTGGGTCCACTTGTGAATGTTCCAAACATCCATTCGATCAGTGGTATGTAAGGCTGTGTTTGGTAGCAAACCTTCAACATGCCTCTTGACTGAAGGTGTGTATCTTGACTGACAAGTGTTTGGGTCACACAACAAGGCACAAAAGTGAAGCTTGGAAAGATGCATGTACTTTCAAAGTTCACCCCCTATCCCCAATGAACTTAGCCCACCTAATGTGTGGCCCACTTATGATATATGGGCTTACTTGACATATAGCACATGTATGATCTATCAGGGCCCTTCTATTATTTGGGATCTACATATGATCCATCAATGTCCCTTTTTACATGTGGGGCCCACATGATTAATCAACTCTAGTTATTATGTGTGACCCAAACAAACTATCCATCTTTGTTCTTACGTTGGGCCCACGTAATCTATCAACATTTGTTCTTATGTAAGTCTCACATAATCGTGTAAAACCAAACGTAGGTCTTGACCTTTAAAGTTACGCAGCTTGAACAACCTTCAAAGTTCAAACGCAGGCCTTCGGTTGAAGACGCTGACAAACACAGCCTAAGATGCTATGCCAGATCATATGGAGGTTGGTGTGCGTCCGTGAGCAAAATCTTTAGGTTCGTAGGGATTCTCAAGTTCTGTCCGGAAAGGAGTTGATTTTTCCAGCGACCCGAGAAGAGGTAAAAAGCTAACTGTAAAAATCAAGAAGTGAAAAGTAGAATCAACCTTACGACGCCACGTATCAGATACCAACAGAAGAAGCCAGATCCCTACTTTTTCTTGGGTCCCTCTCTTACTTAATAAGGAGTAAAACTTGTGTCACAAGATGTCGTGACGGAAGCCGGTCACAGCACTCACTACGAGCCACGTGGCAGACGATCAGAGGCCGCTGACCGTATGGATGTTTGGCCAGTCCCTTGGTGGACCTACAAACCAAAAATCAGCTTGATTAGTGATTTACAACCTTTGGAGCTTTGCACCCAAATAACGCTCAATAATGCTCAAACTCCTACCGTTAAAATCAACCCATGAAAATAACTTCAATCGAATCGGTTAGAAATCACTAATCAGGTTGATTTTTTGTGTACCGGTCTACCGAGGGACTGGCCAAACATCCATACGGTCATTGCCCTCTAATAGTATGGCACGTGGGTCGTATTGAGTGCTGTGACCGGCTTCCGTCACATCTTTGACACAAGTTGTACTCCTTAATAAGCTGATCATAGCCATCTGAAATGGATTAAGAACGACATTGGAAACTTCTGGAATCCTCCTCTCTCCTCTGAAGCGAAGCGAATCTAAGCTGAGCTTTGGTTGATTGATGGAGGCCCTAACGAGTTCTTCGTCGAAGATCTTCGCCGAGAATTACAGAAACAGAGCGTTTTCGTCTTCGAGAGCTCTTCTTAGTAGACCTGAGATTTGTTTCTTTCCATCTCATACACTTAATAATGTCGATGTCTCGCATTCAATTTCTCTGCAATTCAAGCCGATTGAGTCGAGCTCGTCCTCTTCTTTCTCGTCTGAAACTCAGGTCTCTCTCTCCTCTTCTGTTCTTGATTTCATATTGTTTGCATTTCGATTTTGATTCTGTAATATCAGGTTTTGTTTTCTGATCAATTTCTTTTTTTTCTTGATCTTTTGTTCATTTTAGGGTTTTCGTTCTCTTGTTTAGGCTTTCTGTTGTCTTCTCCCTCTTTATCGTTCGATTGAATGACTGTTCTCGCTCTCGACTCTCGAGATCATTTTAGGGTTACGTCTCTGTAGCTTTGGTTCTCCTTGTGATTTCGGAGAGCTCTTTCTCTGTTCTTGATTTCAGTGCTTCGATTGTGAGATTCTTTTCTTCTGTTCTTGAAAACCTCTTGATCTGATCGTTGTCGTTTTGGTTCTTTAGTTTCTGGATTACTTTCATTTATCTCTTTGTTGAGATCCTTCCCTTTTCTTCAGTGCTTTGGTTGTTTCGTTTAAAGGTTTCTTCTTTTTTTTCTCTTAGTTTTCTATTGTATTTGTTTCTGCAATCGTGGTTTTGTAATTTCTAGTTTTCTTTAGTTTCTTTTCCTCATTTAATGCTTTTGCAATTTTTATTTGGAGATTGAGATGAAGGAAAACTTGATCATGAAGAGTTTTTTATGGAAAAAAGAAAAAGAAAATAAAGAAAACTATTGTACAATGGAGAGGTTGTCCCTCAGATTGATCGATGGACATTAGCAAAATTCCCAAGTAGGGGGTGGAGGAGGCAATCAGATCATTGCTAGTGGATGAAGATGGGTTTTGGAGTTTGGACTGAAGCCGCTTGCTTTTGGGGTTATTCCAAAAATCGAACTTGGGACCTTTCGCACCCAAAGCAAGAATTATACTGCTTAGAAATGATGTGTAAAAACTGATCATATAAAATGCAGAAATGACTAAATTAAGTGTTTCTGATAATCTCAATTAATTTTCAGAATTCTGTGTTATGGATTCATAATCAGAATTAACTGAATTAAGTTTTTCAGTTTGATCTTAGTAGAAATATGTTTGTCGGTGCAGGCAAGCGTGGAGAATGCAAAAGCTTTGGTTCAAGCAACACGTAAGTTTTTTATTGTTTTTCCCTTTTTTTCAGAATCAAGCAATGTTTAACATTACTGTCCGAGCTTAATTTGTGGCATTTCTGTTTCTCAGATCAATCAAAGACTGTTCATGTGAAATTTATATTACAGAAAGAGTGTTTGTTCGGTCAGCATTTTCTCGTAGTTGGGGATGATCCCATCTTTGGTTTGTGGGAACCCTCAAATGCCATACCGTTAGACTGGTCAGACGGACACGTGTGGACACTTGAACTGGTGAGAAGGATTTCATGGAGACTAGTAATTTAACAATTGGCTGCAAGTAATGATATGTTAATTTTGTGTTTTAAATAGGATGTACCCATTGGAAAATCTGTTCAATTCAAGTTCATACTCAAAGGAACGACAGGGGAGGTCGTGTGGCAACCTGGCCCAGATCGGGTTTTTCAGACCTGGGAAACCAAGAACACAATTGTCGTTTCAGGAGATTGGGAAAATGCTGAAGTTCAGAAAATAACAGATGAGGAGCTAAAAGCGCAGCCAAATAAGGAAACAATGGTTAATCCGAACGTGGAATTGATCCTTTCAGAGAACATTACTTATCAAAATGAGGAACCCATGACTAGTGCAGAAAAGGAATTTATCTTTGCTGAGGATGCTTCTTATCCAAAAGAGGAACCAATGGCTAATGCGAACAAGGAATTGATCGTTGCAGAAAACATTACTTATCCAAAAGATGAACCGATGGCTAGTGAGAACACGAAATTGATCGTTGCAGAGAACATTACTTACCCAAAAGAGGAACCCAAGGCCAGCAAGGAATCGATCGTTGCAGAGAACATTACCCCAAAAGAGGAACCCAAGGCCAGCAAGGAATCGATCATTGCAGAGAACATTACTTACCCAAAAGAGGAACCCAAGGCCAGCAAGGAATCAATCATTGCAGAGAATATTACTTGTCCAAAAGAGGAACAACTCGTGGATAATGTGAATAAGGAATTGGTCATTGTAAATAACAATCTTGCAAGTAATGGCTTCACTGTAACTGGAAAAGACTCAATAAGCACGAAAGATGAGGAGAACTTGGTTAGATGTGAAGGAGAGCCTGTTCTGGTGCCTTGTTTGGCTCCATTACCAAAAGTGACTACTGAAGAAACGCTTCCAAAAGAAGATGAGAACAGCACTGCTATTGAAGCCTCAGCCTCAGCTGATGAAGCTAAAGATCATAAGACACCCGAGGTAACTGTTTGATGAGATGTGCGTTTGTTTTTACTCTTTTTAACTGACTGATTTAGAGTTCAGAGTTTGTACTGTTTTCCTTCCCACCAATAATAAAGCAGAGATGATTTTGGCCTTTATCTTGTTTACTTGGAATCTATTTTCCCAGATAAGGGAGGGGTTTGAGATTTGCATATGGCAGCATTCCTTTCTTTCACTGGCTAATCATAGTTTGCAGCATCTCCATCTTCATAATTGATAATAAGCTCAATAAGTCAATAGTCTTCTTCTCCCTTCCATCTTAGACGTTGAAGTATCAGGACACCATAGCTTTTGCAACAATCAATTCAGGAGTTGAACATATATGATTAGTTAGTTATTGGAACATAAGCTGCACTTTATCAATTAAATATACGACTAAGTTTTTCAGTTTAAGAATATTGATAAGTTCTCTATTCAAGTTTATGTTCCAATAACTAATCCATCCATTACAGCGTGCATTCCACTGGTTGCATCCGCATAAGGCCTTGACTTCTTTTTCTGTCTTTTTTCATGCATTCAATAACCATAAAAATTCACTAATCCAGTTACACGGGAAGCAAGAACCCGATGGGAACCCATATCAGAAAGAAACAACCGTGATGATGTTCGATGATGGGCCCAAGGAGGAACAGCATGTCAATAGGCCTGAAGAAAATCCTTATTTAACCAAAGAACAAGAGCAGCCCGATTGTCAACCAACTGATCCGGATGTCTTGCAAAATGACCTCAAATGGGGACGTAAAACTCTTCAGAAGCTTCTAACAAATCTGGGCTTCCTTTAGAATCAGTGTAACTGTAACTACAACAGTGGAGAACCTTCCGCTTCCGAGTGCAGATGGAGAACAGCAAAGCCAAGCACGTTTGGTGTCGGATGTACATAGATCTTTGTAACTTTGGCTCAATCTTCCTGTATTTTGTTCTCTGAGACAGCGGAGCTGGTGGCATTTTGTAACGTGTTCAGCTTTTGCGCTCTTTTAATTTAATGATGTTTGTATAGCACGGAATATAGTTCATCTGCCAAAGCAAAGTGAGAGTACTTATTGATGCTGTTACATACAAATATTCATGTTTTTTAACTGCAATATTACAGTAGCAGTTTCTGACAATGTTCCTAGTACTTCAAATTGTTCATCGATGCTTAAATATGATCGACATGTAGCATGACTTGTATGAAGGAGGAGATGAGAGGAAGATGAGTTCTGCTGTAAGTTTGTAACCCTGTATCTAATATATCCTCAGTAATTGTGATATGTCTCGAACTCTCTGTGCTCTAGGAAAAAGCCATTGAAATCCGATTTATAGCTTATAATTTATGCGGGAATTAGCACTTTCTAAAACTTAAGTGAAACTCTTTAAATACCTTAGACGTTATAAATGTATGACACTTGGCATATTAGTGAAGGGTCCTATAAAACTTTATATAGGACCCGTTCCTATTGAAGCCGGACTCCGTGGTGCCCATAACTCATGGTTTTGACCAACTCATAAGTGGCAAGTCCCAACCCTGTTACGTTATATTTCTCGTTATAATGCTTTTTAACGGGAAAAATGAGATATCCTACGTTATAGTGGCCTTTATTTTTGCAAAAAAAAAAAAAAACCATTTTTCACTGTTACCGAGGATTAAAAAACTTATAAACAAATAATATTTTTATCATTTTTTTTTTGACTTGAGACTCCATAATGGTAACGTAAAGGGAAAGTTATAACGTTATAAATATTTAAAACCTTGTCTTCTTTTGTGTGTATTTTGCTTATTGTAGACGTGGCTATCTTTGAAAGAACTTAGTTTATTCTTTTTTAAGGAAGAAGCTTCTATCAACGAACAGAAAATAAGAAAGTTCCATCAAAAGTTATCTCCTGTACTACTAGTATTTACGATCTTGCTTTCGGAGAAAGCTATGCACGTGGCATATAGACCGAGATAAAGAAGAATTCAGAGGAGGGGTCTCCCTTCCAACCCTTTTTGTGTTTTTTGAGAAGCGTCTCCGTCTCCCTTCCATCATTAAGAATGGATGGGTCTTCACGCACCACCAGGCCCGCACGTCAAAAAATCTCCTAGGAATATGTATGCACGGTTACAAAAGTTTGATTAAAAGAGAAAAGAGTAACAAACGAGAGAAAGTACATGCAAAGCAAGAGTGGGCTTTATTGCATCAGAATCCCAACGCGAAGGCTCAGAGTTCCATGCCAAAGTCACCAACTTCCAATAATGAAAGTGAAAGAGACCATTTATGAACAGTGGTGCACGCTCTTCTCTGCACAGAGATGAACCCATGGATTGTAGTGGGCCCTGGTTTGTACACTACAGACCACACAAGCTCCTCAACAAAACCAACGTCAGTGGGTCACCTCGAGAAAAAAATTCGCTGGCCCCGGGGACTTCAAACTTTGATGTCCCCCTCCCAAAATGTCAGGCAAGTACCCCTTGTTTACCACTAACCAGTGACTTAACCCGGGTTGAGTTAAGGGAATGATGTACGTGTCTGACATTTTGGGTGGGGAGACTTCAAAGTTTGATGTCCCCTGGGGCATCGAATGTTTTCTCAGGTCACTTCTTCGGATGGGTCCTACCCTGAGACCCTCTTCGGATGGGTCCTGCCCTAAGATTCTCACTTATTCAAGGCTACAATTTGCTGAGTTAGGAAAACCCGATGCTAAGCGAGTCAAAAGCTTTTGTTTAGGGACGGGATATTGGCACCCATGTTTTCGCTCAGAAAACCATTTGCTCATCAAACCCACCTAAAAGTCCCCCTTAGCTCTTTACACCCAAATCACTCATGACACCCCAACCAAAACCAAAACAAAAAAAAAATTTTTGCAGGCAGAGGAAGAGGAGGATGACGATGACGCAGTCGCCACCACCACCACCACCTTAGCAGCAGGTCTCTCTCTCTCTCTCTCTCTCGGCCGAGTGTGGAATGCCAGACTCGATCGGGCATGCCACACTCGGCCTCGGGGGCTGCCGACGCAGCCCAGAATCGAGAGAGAGAGAGAGGAAGGGGGGGTGTACCTGCGGTGGCGATGGCCGATGTCCTCCTCCTCCTCCTTCTCCTTCTTCTTCTTTTTTTAGAGTTTTATTTTTTTGGAAGAGGGGGGGAGGGGGGGCATACCTACAGTGATGACGAGTTGTCATATTCAGGTATAATACGCATATAGTACACAGAATTACTAACTAGGGTCTTGAGGCCTGTAGTCTGTAGTTAAACCCCCTTCGATATCCAAGGGTGTGAACCTAAGACTACTGCAAAACTTACCCCCAACATTTCCCCAGGGAAACTCTCGTCATGACCCTAGTTAGGAATTGAAAATATGGCAAAAATACAATAAAAAAAAAAGATGTTTTAGTATAATTCAGATTTGTCATTTGAAAAGATGATTAAAAATTCGAAAAAGAATAAAATACATAAAATAAGTATTAAAAATATTTAAAAATAATTTCTTGCCTTTTTCACATTTAAAAATGATAGTTTCCATAATTCATTCAACATAATTCACGTATCGTAAGCGTTTAATACGACTATAATATAGTTCCACATAAAACATGAGGATTTTACATAATATTTAAATAATAATAATACATTTTGTTAAAGTACGCATACTAAACGGGAAATTGCTAACTAGTATCAGGACTTCAGCTTCATGAATCAAGGGCAGTGGCTCCAACTCCAAGCAACAGTTAGCAGATGATGGCATAGAAGCAGCTAAAAAAATCTTCAAAACCAGGAGAAAAATAAGGGAAATTTAAAACATAAAAATAAAAAAACACACACCTACACACTATAAAACCAGACATTAGGTAGAACCTACTGATGGTATATCTTCACATCTTGTACCTGCAGGGTGGGACCCAAAAATGTTCATGCGTCCCTGCAAATGTGCCACGTGTACGTCAAAAGGCAGAAAGGATGATGCTTCTATCATCCTATCCTGACCTGAATGTTCCTGATATGTACACAACTCCAATGTTGCAATAATCTAAGAGCATGATCAAACATCGACAAAGATTGCAATAATCTAACAGCATTATGGACAAGTAATCAATGAGAAAGCATCACGACAGCAGCTGCTAAAAACTCAGTTGGATCTGGTAATCCATACTACATCATGTTCTGTTGCCATGTTTGTCCAGCAATGCAAAAAAACACTACCAGCTAGAGAAGGTAAAAAGTTCCTGGTACCGGGTGAAGAATTTGAAGCTATGATCTCAATTGTGATTCTATGATGGGGGAAAGTTAGTTACATTTACTGTATAAAGAAACAGAAGGGCCTTCTTTCCAGTATACATCAGGGGAGATGCAGCAAAGCTCTATCTACTTCAACAGAAGCGAATTCCAGCCTCATTGGGAATAGGAGAACCAAAAGCCTCGAACTGAATTAGATGCCCAATTGTTGGACCTCCCAATTTTATCCCTACTGTCCTATAGAGGAACTTGCCTTCCGTTCCCACTGTATAACTCATCAGGAAACTGGACTCCCATCCTTTTGGTACGGCAGGACCTTATAGTCCACGCTGAAGTTCTTCCTTAGATTGTTTAGTCAGAATGGTTTGTGGCAACCTGGAACAAGCAAGAGTTAGAAACCTAACCACCCTCTATTTGAAAAGAAAAGTTCAGGCAGCATCAAGAAAAAACTGATTTGTCCATTTACATGTCAATTAGGATTATTCATACAGTGACCCTGTATGGCAACCACAGAAAAGTTTTCTAAATGATCATTTGAAAGTCAAAAAGTTTTGATCTAGAAAGCTTTTATGAACATTTATGGGCATGAAACATTTTCAGCAAACTTTTCTAAGGGCCACCATACAGGGCATATAAAATTTTGGTAGTATACTATTTCTCCTCCCATAAAATATTTTCAGAAAACTTTTCTCAGGGCAACCACACAGGGCATATAAAATTTTGGTAGTATACTATTTTTCCCTGTAAATATTTCTCCCTCGTGCTTTTATGAACTAGTATTGTATATAAATAATAAATCTGCTAATGTTGTGATGTAAAACCAAATGCAGACAGATATATAAAACTTCATACTGTGCTTCCTTCGAGTTCAATCTCTCTTCTACTTTGCTCTTTATTTTTAGGTGGGTAGGGACTATCTTATCCAGGCATGCATAAACGTGTCGGGTTTGGGCGTAGATCTAGGTGTTCAACCTGGTGTTGGAATTGCTCAACATCTGAAGGAGAGGGTACAGGGGCACAACTATACCACTCTAAAAACATCCTGTGTATAAAAGAACGAAGTTTTATAAAATTGTTTTGAATATTTATGTTACCTGGACACTTCAAAATGGATGTCACACCCGTTTCGGACACTTCGTTTCCTAATTAGAGTAGATGCATTGTCCATGACATATCCTGGCCGTGTCTTAGCCGTACCTGGGTAACATATTAATACTCAAGTACCACCTGGACCATATCCAGCACGGATCCCATACCCGCACCCATTTCTTTTTTCTTTGAAAAGTAACAATATTTCATTAGTTTATATCTGGAGTACAATACAAAGTTAGGGAAGATAATTCCCAGTATATAAAGAAGTTCCTAATTAAACCATCCTCAGCCAAAGCAATCAACTACATCATTAGCTTCCCTTCAAGAAAATAATTGTCCAACCACTTCTCGTCAGGTTAAAATCAGTACTATCGGGTAGGGGGGATCTAACATATCCATGTGCCATAGGGAAGTGCTTTGTAATAGTAGCTTTTGGTCCCAAAGTAGTAAGAAGGGTTGGATTCGTTTTCAGAAATCAAGAGTTTTTGCATAATATCCCTTGTTCATAGGGATTACTGCTTTTCTACTCTTGATTCAAAGTATCGTTCCGTCTTGGAATCTCTCAGCCACGACACCTCAGTTTTGAAGGTGAGCAAACCCGGTTTTGAAGGTGACTGGAATGATACATTGGGGGTTTGTCTCAATTTGTCTTGCCATTGTCTCTGTTTTTCTTGTACAAACTCCGTCAAAACATCTAGTATTTTCCACTGAATAGATATAACTAGAGACCGACTTTAAACCATGCTTCCAATGTCCATATGCTGTTAGAAGGTTTGGATGAGCACTTGCAATAGAGACAATTTCCTGCAGCCACTCACCACCACCAATGGGCAACCAAGGGTTCACTACCTCTTCCATGCTACAAGAAACAAAGGATCTAATTCTTTGCATACCAGGGAGGCCTAGTGTAAGTGAGACCTTAAGTAAAAACTGATCATCAATATGAGCACAAGAGATAATGAATAAAAACAATTTTAGATAAGGCTAACTCACTCTATTTTCAATGGGTTCTACAATTTTATGGATTTGGATGAGAAGTGGAATCTTATAAGAGGCTTCTTCCGTAGGTACTATTAGATTTCCATGCACACATCAGAGAAATTTTCATTTCTTATTCAATGTGCTATCATTTTCATATAACCAAGAATAGCCAAGTTTTTCAGTCACTGATGGATTGCTTCCAAATCTCATAGCAACTAAGAATCAATAAGATAAAGAAATTATTTATTGAGAACAACTATATAGTCCAGAAAAGGTTGTTTATACATCTCATGTCACCTTGGTGAATTTGCCCCTCTTTTACGATTGCTGATTTTAAATGGACTTCAAACTCCCAGGAGCCTCTTCAGCAGCCTGTAAAGCGTTCGTCACAAGTCGGAGGTGTTAATAAATGCCTTTGAGACAAAAATGACTAAAAGTCACAAACTGTACAGAGCTTACATGGCAAACGCATTTCAAAATGGTAGCATCCACAAGTTTATAAATATAGTCCACCCAAGTTTAGAACCTTGCAACCCACAAGGGAGAAATATTGTTTTAGGTCACATAATACACAGACATGTCACAACAGATGCCGTAAAAATAGTGTAACTACATAGTATCACAGGGATGGAAAGCTATTTCAATTTTTACCAACAAATCCATTCTGCACACAAGCATGATAAGACAGTTGCCATGAAAAACTTACAGGAGTGCCCAAAATTTTCAAAATCCTTATTAAATGCAAAAATTACCTGTTAGTATTCACTCCATCGATGAAGGCTAAATTACACAAGTGATATCATAACAAATAATCAACTGTATATGATATCATCAACAATCCCCATCTCAGAAGTATTAACATAAGGTGAAGCTTCTTCCCTAGGCAGCTCATCCAACCCAGGACTGACAATTTCCCATAGATATCCATTCTCATTTCCAAGAGAAAGCTTATCCAAATCTCTATCCACAGCTCCAGAATCAGGTGCAATATATGTTGTATATTTACCTGCAATATTAGACATGGAAAAATTACAGCATCTTTTTACTGTTTGTATGATGTATACCACAAAAAACAAATTTGCATCCATAGGACAAAAGTAACTGATGAATAAAACGAAAGTGAACACCTAACATGCACTTGCTGTTATGTGTTAAAATCGAAGGGCAGTTTATTACCGGTCACTAATATCACATATAAATATACAATTATCCTCCACCATCCATTCTATCCTTAAGGCTCACAAAAGCAGGACTTAATGAAAAAAGGAAATGGTGGGACTGCAGTCTGAATTGGTTACCAGTCACTTGGTATTAACTAGGATGGTTGTTGCACCCAAGGAACAAGGGATCCCGCACTGCTTTCATAAAGTTTATATGGAATAACAGCTAGATTTTCATCAACCTGGTGACCAGTTCTTGTTTGAGATTTATGGTCCATCAGTTCAGTGAAGATCCCAAATTCAAGGTGAAGTCAAACGCTTTTCGACAATAGTGTAAGTGAAGAAAGTTTACTTGGCATAAATATCTATCAACATATGAGGTATTCGAAGTAACCATTGATTTGTTGGTTTTATCTCATGTTTATAATGATCTTAACCACATTGATTCACTGAACATCATGTTCACAAGAGTAGATCAGCTAGACTGCCTACAGTTCGTGGTTACATCGAGTAGAACATGATTGACACACCAGAACTTGCCCAATTATTTTAATGATCAGTAACATATGAGAGATTGCACGCAACGAAAATGATGTCTCCTTACTCTTTTTTCTTTGTTGGGTAAGTTAAGGTGTAATGAAGAGATAATTGTGCCTTATTCCACTATTAAATATACCAACAATCTACGACCTATGCAGCAAGGGTGTCCCATTTTAAAGGAAAAAAAATTAGAGGAAAAGTCGAGCATGTATGTTGGATACCTGATGATCTTACTTGTAAAATTTTATTTTCTTGCTTTCAACTTTTCTTACATTATTTATATAAGTTTATTGGATCTTGTTGACAACCACTTTACTTTAAAAGCTTAAGTTGATAGAGGGAGGCTTAACAATGTATATCAAAGGATCCCTGGCACAGACATGGACCGCACACTACCAGGGGATCGAACCCAGGACCTCCCACTCTGATACCATGTTGACAACCACTTTACTCTGAAAGCTTAAGCTGTTAGAGGGAGGCTTAGCAATGTATATCGAAGGATCCCCTGCACACACACGGACTGCATGAGTCTAGCACACACACGCAACAACAGATCTTATTACTAAGGAAATTTCTACACCAACAATCCTACTAGGTCTATTCATCTTTACATACTATTTATGCAATCACAGTGTACAACAACTTATCCAATTACATTTTGGACTCTGTACTCGTTCAATCTGATTCTTTCACAATAATTTATGTTACACCAAGTTGACAGTACTGGAATTTAGGCATATCAGCTTCATTGGGTTCATATGTCTAAAACCTTCACCCCACGTGTCTGTCTCGATTATAAAGCCTATGACTATCGAAGCTCAACAAAATGATGAAGCAAAAAAAACCAAGGGCATGAATAAATCTGCCTAATAGAAATCTTATCGAGAATAATGAAACAAATGAAGAGTATCTTACCCGCTAAACTGTGAAGGGCATTGTCAGCAGCTAGTTGTTGAGCCTCCTCCTTTGTTTTACCCATTCCAACACCTATCTTCTCACCAGTGAACAAGACCTGAACCAAAAGTAATTGAATGAGCTTACCAGGATCCACTGAACATATCATGAGGTGATTGATTTTAACTTTCATAAGCATAAATTAATGAATTAATAAGCTTAATCCCACAGGAAGCTGGAAAACCAGCATATTCAAAAGCAAAAGATAAATTCTTAAAGCTAATGTGGAGCAACGAAATATACGTTTCCTCCTGCCTTCAAATTAGATGATAATGATATATCACACAATGAGCACCCAAAAAACAGTAGATAGAGTTTCTTCGATTCCTTTTTTAAAAAGAAATAGTTCTTCTAGAAGGCCAAAACAAACGATTCTTTTACAAATTATTAGTGAGATAAATTAATGTCAACGTAAACAAACACTAACAGTAAAAATATATATATATATATATATATATATATATATATATATATATATATATATATATATATATAATATATAATCAATGTTGATAAATGAAACCATAATTATTACTTAAAAAAACAGTTTTTGGAATACACAAAGTTGAATAAAACACCGCCGATACATGTTCATGAAAAACTGAAGCGATTATGTAGTTCTTACCGACCTCAACAGAAAATTGCATATCCCTACTTGTGCTTGCAACAGATCTAAACTCAACCTACACAGCATAAAATGACGTCATAAAGAAAGAATATGAAAGAACGAGAAATGCTTGAAAATAGAAACCATTTGCTATACCTTAGAGCTGCACCTCCGTCCAATTTCTTGCAACACTCCAATAGATATAGAGGGAGGCAGCAAAGACACTTTTCCAGCTTCAGCTTGAATCTCTATGTTATTGGTAGATGCTTGATTCAAAGATACTTCACCACCTTCTCCAAAAAACATCAGCCAGAAAATAAATATATAGACAAATATGCCGGTCGTCAGTGCATTGCTCAAAGAGAATTTGAGTACTGGATAGAGTATTACAATAAATTGCTGTAAGCATTGTAATCATACCTCTTTTTGAAAATTGGTGTGTGTAGTGTATTGTGTGCCTAAAAATGGACTTATCATGCTCATACACGCGTCAGATCGAGATCTGTAAATAAAGGTCTATTTCCAAGCTCAGGCCGAGTAGAAGAAGCCGGCCGTATTATTTGCCTTCACGAACAATTCACTAACTAAACTACATCAACTAAACTAAAACACCTGCACCAAGACTTTGGTTTGGCGAAGGGGAGATCCGACTTACCGGTGAAAAATGAGAGAATTCACCTCCTATTTTTACTACACAGTCATTGCGACACTTGTCAGCAATGCATCCAACGAGATTACTCTACATTTAATGTCAAATTCCAAATGTGCTTTACCCATTCAATAAGAGTAATCAGATATAAGGCAGTTTTCTTATAGCATTTAAATCAAATGCAAGTAGTAATGTAGTGCATATATACAAGAACATAGGAGACATACAACTCTAAGGTAAAAGACAAGGATATCTGAAAACCAATTTGGATTTGTGCCACGAAGGTCTGAAAACCAATAAGTATGACCGAGATGAGGATGTTGAGATGGATGTGTGGTAAGACAGGGAATGACAAATTAGAAATAAACGTATTCGTGAAAATATAGGAGTAGCCCCAATAAGTGACAAAATGAGGGAAAGTTGATTGAGATGGTTTAGTCATGTACAAAGAAGACCTATGAGAGCACCAGTGAAGAGGAATGTGCAAGTCGAAGGGCCTAAAAGGACATGGACTGACGAAACTTGCCTTAACAAAAGAGATGGCTTTAAACAAGATTGAATAGAGGAACAGGAATCGTGCAGCCGACCCCATACCGTTAGGAAAAGGATTATGATGGTGATGATGATGATGGTGGCAGTATTCGCACATGAAAATTCATCAATTGTGCAGAGTTCTACTCTGCAACGACATTTCAAAAATTTGATGAAAGTCCAGCGAGAGCAAGCCCACCATTTGGTAGACCTTAACTTGAGAACTAGTATTTGCATAAACGCCTTGCGGATACAGAGTAGAGAACTTGCGTCAAAGAAAGGAATGAAACTCTCGACAAGGAAGATCTCCACAAAGGGCCACAACCCACTCAAAATGGCTTCTATCTCAAGAAGAGAGGTCTCACTGATAGTCCTTAGGATGGAAGAAAATGAGGCTTTAAGTGAGAAAGCCAAATCAAAGGTCAAAGTAGCACATCTACGAAGAAGTAGCAAAGTCCGTCCATGTTGGGGGAAGCGGAGGTGAAGTTGGTCCCAGAACAAAGGAGATCCAAATGAAGAGAAGCAAAAAACCCGATGCCAAGTACAGCAGCGCAAAACACCAGATGATCGCTAGGCAAATCGATTTAAGCGGGAACTTCAAGAAGTTGCCCAAAAAGAGAATGAAGAATTGGTAACTCTGGTGCAAGCAACTCGAGGTCGGCCAGTAGACAAATATGCCATATCTTTTCTTGACATGAAAGAATCCCCATTTGTGAAGATCATTGATGTCAAGATGCCTCGCAAGTTGCAAGTCCCTAAATTTACGATGTTTGATAGATTAGCCAACCCCACGGAGAACTTCATTACTGGTAATTCTCTGGCAATAAAAAAACCACTACATTTTGGTTGCACCTAAAAGAATAAAACAAGCACCGCCTATACAATTTTGTCTTTATTTTTTATAAGAAACATGTACATGTTACAAATGTTAGGTTGCAAACTTGTCATATGCAGAATTTATTGTGAAATAGGGATGGACCACCACCAATATCATTATATATCTTTATTATAAGGAAAATTGGGTGTTGTTCACAGATACTTGTCCCACATATTTGTGAATCCATATCTTGCACAGTGGCACACTATTTTGGCACACTATTTGGGCACACTAACCTATACGTGTATGACCCATAACTTGGTGAATTTATGTCTCTATAGCTGATTTATAGCCATTGGATTTAAGAGTTGTCTCATCATGTTCAATCATGTTCATGGTGAACATGATGAGGGCCTAGGATCATCAAGGTTGGGTCAACATTGCTAAATTCCAAAATTGCTAAGGAATTTGGATTTCAGATTTTCATCTACAAGCTGCGGATGTTGGATTTATATTCTCTAGCTCAACTGATTTGTTTTAAACCTAATATATAATGTCATATTAGTACTTGTTATGTAGGAGTAATTTAACCATTTAGTTGTTTAGTCATCTAGGGGTGCCTAAATCAAATAATGTCATGTTAACTGTTTGCATGAGTGCATAATAATAGGGAACTTCACTCCAACCGAAATCTAGTTTGAAAACTTCAGAGAGGAAATTTAAACAGAAAAAGTGCCACTTAAAACAACAGAATTAAATAGACACTCTATTGTGATATTAAACATATTTAAATACCTGAGAACAAGGACTGATTTGATGGTGAATGGTTTTGTTTCTGCCTTTCAAGTCCAAGATATGCCTACAGATAAGCAAGGTTTAACAGACACATCCATACACATGTATTATAATATAACATTTAGTTATATTTAAACCCAAAAAAATTAAAACAAAGAATGATATATATGAAAAGTAAAAGACAACATTTTCAGATGCCACGGATCCATCCAAGAACAACATAATAAATATAAGTAGATTTATAAAAGGAAAAACTATCAAACAACTATAACTGTGTTTAACAACTTTTTAAAAAACAAATTATTGTATTAAGGATGGAACACACTAAACCTTATTAAAATAAAGGGTGACACGTCTGCACGTGTCTGGATGTGTGTCGAGATGTGCCAACACGCGTGTCTGTATCATGTCGACACGTCTGACACGATAAAACACCCACCCTAAAAGTGTCGTGTCCTTGTTACATAGGTCGACAAGTGAATACCAAGTATTACAAGAAAAGTAAAACAGAACAAACCTCTTCGATTTTCACTTGAGATCCATGAGAAGGTATACGAGTATGAATAAAACCCACTGCACTTTGATAAAGTGGATTCTCATGAGCTCGCAGCTTATTGGGTTGAAATGCATCAGATTCTTGAGCCAGATATGAAGCTCGATGAATATGCTGTACCACATTGGTGTTTTCTACTAGCAACCCTCCACGAGGCTGTATCAGTGGTGCTGATATTTGTGTAGGTGATCTGGATAGAAAGGAAGGATCACCTGAGATTTGATCCTGTGTATTGTGACCATGCCCAATGTCACAATTAGATATCACCATCAATCTAGTATTCTTCTATACCCGGTAAAGAAAGGAAAATGTCAGCACATTGTGAAGAATACAAAGTATGTAGAAATTACCAATTGATTCAATCTCCGTTCAACTTCAACTCCACTCATGCCCTCAGAAATGGGAGCATCTCTATTGCCATTTGGTACAAAAGCAGCATCCTGACAATTCCATCACAACAAAACAATAATTTGGGGAATAGCGGGGCAATTATTCTTCTAAATCTCAAAACTAAAATTGTTGGACACAATTACCTCTGACATCAAGTAGTTGCACACATCAGGTGCGGAAGGTAAATTTACAACCTCATCTTCATAGCAAAGTTTAGAAATTCTTGGTAATAGATTCTCATCAAATTCTCTGCCATCAAAAGATGACACGGTAAACACATAAAACATGCTGAGTGGACCATAAAGAATTAACCATGAACAAAGACGAGAAATGACAAGTCAAATATGTCCGCCACATCGTTATAAAAAGTGCTTCATTTATACTACATTAATTGACTAACTTACCTGAAAAAACCACCTCGGACATTGCATGCAACATTTCTTGCTACACATAAGACTGGAACCTCATTTGCCATCTATTAAGAACATATCGGGGTAACATCAGTTTTAGTTTAGAAGTAATATACTGTCCTCAATGAACAAGCTTCTAGGAAAGCATAAGATAGTACCTCTGCCTGAGGAGCATAATAAGGAGTAAATGCAGGTACAACGTGAACTCGAGGCTGGTCTTTATCTTCCCAAACCTGCATGCGGTCATCAATAACCATTGCCATCTTCGGATGGCAAAAGCGATTTTGGAAAACATTTAGCAAAGCTTTCCTGGAGCCTAGTAAGTGCAAAAAAGGTGGTAAGCACTAAGCAATGGAGGAAAATGAGGCAGGAAAGTAACTGTTAGAAGAAAGAGCCTCAATTAGGAACCAGAAAAATAAGAAGAGCATCTCAACATGATGATAAATAATCAAAGTCATCAAATGACAATAGCTCGTTAAACCTGCAATTCCAAGAACTACAAAAGGCTAATGGTGACGAAATAAGAAAGACTTCCATATTATCTCAAATCTATTCTATTTTATAGGAAATAACCGGCTTCCCGCGTAGGTGCTCACCGACCCACTTTATAAAGAAACAAGTCAATAAAATGAAAATATGATTTTCATTACTTGTATTTGTTAATATGATGTTATAAATCAAGGGTCAAAATCTGCTTAAAAAGTAAGGTGCATGCCTGATTTCACGCATACAACGTGATCCAGAAGCTGCTTTGAGCTTATCAGGTGTGCCTCTGGATCAAGAAGCCTCCACATCTCTAGAGCATAATGTCTTTCAGCCATTGTACAAACATAAACTTCAAAACGCTTGCGTCCTTTTGCAGTTAAATAACTTCTCAAATCCTCCCAAGCAGGTCGTAACCTCACAAGCACACTAGTATCACGATTCTACAAAAATGAAAGGAACTAATAATTAGAATAAAATGCATTAGGTTCTCCATTTCAGAGAGAACCAGACTCATAATAAGCTGAAAAATGTGGATCTAAGTTACAAAGCAAGAGTGTTACCCACAACTAAGGACACAATAGCATGTATAGCAATCCAATAACTTTCATTAGTTATAACCCATGAGATATTAAAAGCTGAAAGCATTCTACTGAACAGAACAAATATAAGTATCTCAATATACATGAATCTCATACTTGATCGGAAGAAAGGAAAAAAAAAAGGAACGCACTGACATCAAGAAAGCTCATAAAAGTTTTACCATGAATATAAATGAGAATAACAAGCAAATAATTACTGTAACAAACTAAAAAGTAGTGTAAAAATAAATTATTTCTCTTTACTTATTACTCCTAGGTTGATTAGAAACATAAATTTTTTTCTTCTTTTCACTTTCAGCAGTTGAAATTTATTGTCAAGAAGCCTGGTTGCATAAGCATGCAGCATATCTTCTTAGTGTTCTTTGGAACACGGTTCATATGTTTTATTGGTCACATATATCTTCAGTACCAGCTTTTTGTTTGTGCACAAGGGTGTATATATACGAATACGTGTACCCAGACATTTCAAAATGGATGCCTTGTTCATATTTAACACTTACTTTTTAAAGTTCGATGTCATGTCCATGACATACCCAGGTTGTGTCCATGCCATGCCTGGATTACATAGGTGTGTTTGTGCTTGAATTTTTTAGCCATTTAGCATCTCATTTTTTGCTCAGTTAGTGAACATATAAGAATTCCTTCCTGGAAGGGTTGGTCTTTGCCATTTATTCTGTTCGTATAAGCAAAAAGTTTCAATCTTTGAGAGGTCGCATCACTAGGAGAAAATCCAATCTTTGTCACCTTCCCAGATACTTCATCGTTATATGACATTTCAGGGGCCATGGCAGATAACTTGTAGAAAATTCAAAGAGATCATATGCTGGCGGGCCCAAGAGTAGATTTGGTAGTTTAGATGCTGTTTCGTAATTGAAAAGAACCAATTGTTAGTATTTGGAATGTTAAGAGAGAAGGGCCTTAAGGAGGTAAGTAGTACATTTGGGGGATAAATAGAGGGACAACGTAGAAGGACGATTCAATTGAAGCATGGTTGGAGGGGACAGTTGGAATAATGAGGAATGTACAATGTGTAGCAGGCTAGCATCATAGATTGGAAGGGGGTGGAAGCATTAGGTTGTGAAAAGACTTATGGTGTCTGTTTGTGTTTGGGACCTTGTGGTTGGGAGGGGATGAAATGTTATCTCCAACCATAATTACCAAGTTCACATAACCCTCCATGAAATGCGAACCCTTCATACCAAACTTACTGTGAACCAGTATTTTAAAAAGCACAAGTCATATACAAAGCACTTTGCCTCCGTAAGGTGAGACGTAAGACCTTGAGGCATAAGCCTCGATTAAAATATATATATATATATTGTACAATTTCCATAAAAAATATAACGAATTTAATAAATGAATCAACTTAAGCTTGTTAGCTCTTCTTTTTCATGATTTAGCTTAACGGGTGACAGTTCGTGTCACGCCCCCAAATCCGATATTTGGTCATATCGACCTTTCTCGTATCTTGAGGCGTGATCTGATCATACAAACGCACAGTTAAACAAAACTGGTATCACGATGCAGCGGAAATACACCGGATAATTTTTTTCATTTTGTTTAAACAATTCGTAAGACGAAACGCACTTCATTGACACATTAATAATGTTAGAGGATGTCTCACTTCAAACAAAACCGTAATATGCCCATCCAAAAGAAAACATTGTATATATATCGTACTCCCAAATGCATGTTACTAAACGGTCAAAGGACCTACATAACTCATGTATCCTTCTACAAGATAGAAGAATTAAACAAAATATAACATCGTTAAAAGCACAAGTCTATCAACAGAAATGCTGGAAGCATCAGTCCAACTTCCCCTTATCCTTTCCTGAAAACAAAACATTTTAAAACGATGAGCTAGGGCCCAGTAAGTACATTCCTCATGCGTAAAACCACTTAAATCAGCGACTTTTGTTTATTTTAAAACAAATACGATTTGTAAATGTATTTCACATGTAATTCGATAAAACTCAACTCTCCATCAATTACTTACGTATAACTTCGAATACAATGAAGTCTTTCATATAATAGTCAACCTTTCTCTTATCAGAATACCCGTGACCATTTCTATAAAGTCAAACTATCAATTCTGATGTATTTCGTACCAACATTCCATCGGTCCTAGTGTACGATGTCAACACTTCTAGTCCACAAGTAAACTCCCTAATGTGCACACTAATTGTTTCATTAGGTATCCTCTCTTCGGATTCCCTAATTTTCTTTTAGGTATAAATACCCAAGGGGTCTCATGAATGAGACAACGCCTCTTCTTTAGGGGACTGAAACCCCAAGGGGTTTTAAGGAAATAAGACAACGCCTGATGCTTTAGGGGACTAAAACCCCAAGGGGTCTCAAAGAAATGAGACAACGCCTGATTCCAACTAATCTGATATTCCACATTCCCAATCACGTTCTTATTCATGTCATCAATCGTATTTATATGCATAAAATAATAATGTTTGTAGAAACATCTTTACATGCATAGCATTCCTATTTTTGCATTTTGAAACTAAAAATAAGAACATTTAAGCCCTATTAATATCTTAGAAAACGAATACATAAAACGGATGTAAAACGCATATATCTCATTTTAAATGAATTTGAGCATGACTTCATCCAACTAAATAGATTACGCATGTCCTCATCTATCATAATTTCATGCTTTTAAGATTACAAGAAATTATCAATGCATTTACACATTTTATGTGGAAAATACAAGAATTAGGATTTTTCCTTGCTAAAATTTAACAGATAACAAGAATAGCATTTTCAGACATTTTCCCCAAAAATAATAGAATTTTCTAGAATTTTTCTACAATATTCTGCGAATTTTCTACTATTTCAAAAAAAATAAAAAACTAAAAATAATATTTATAAATAAATAAATAAATAAATAATTAATTAATCAATTAAATAAATAATTAATAATTAATTAATTAAATAAAGGCATAAAATAAATAACTATGTACTTACCAGTGAATACGCTAGAATCCCAAAATCTTTGAACCTCGTACGATGCGAATCTCGAGGTAGCGCGTATCTCGAGGCAGTAGGCCCCACAAAAAAAATTTTCAAAGGACCTCCTGAATATTTTCAGGAATTCCTGAGAATTTTCTAGAATTTCTTCTAGTTGAGGGACTTTTTTGCAAATATTCTTACCTCAGGGGTTAGAATGCAAATACCCAAATTGATGTAATTTTCTCAAGGCATGGCCTTGTATTTATAGAGGTTGAGAACTCAGAACTTCTTATTTTTAACCGATGTGGGACTATAATTTTGAAAATTGTCTTTTTTTTCTTTTTTCTTTTTTTTTTGAATTTTAATAAAAACTTAAAATGTTGCCCAGAACTAAACACAATAACTTTTGACTCGCACGTCCGATTTGGACGAACTTGATACCGATAGAAAGCTATTGTTGAGACCTTTAAAATGGCATACATATAATGTTCAAAGTATTATAAAAAGTCTACTATAATATTGCTAGAAATAGGGTCATTACAGTTCGAGTAAAATGCCTAATGTATCTAGTCATCATCAACATTCAGCTGTTAAATAGTATATGTATATTAATCAGAAGTGGTACAAGATGACCTAAATCATCTTCTTTTATCTGTTTTTAATAATAAATATTATTGGGGAGGGTATTATGAGGAAAGAAGTGAAAAGAAAATGATTTTGTAATGTTCAACTGGTCAAAATTATAGTGCACAGTTGAGGCTTAAGCCTTATTGTGCCTGACGACCTGTGACTTGAGGCTTATGCCTCAACTAGGTGAGGCATAACGAAGCCTCATATATCCCACTTAAGGTTTGAACCTCAAGCCATAATCTGTGCGGGCGAGATGCACTTTTTGAAGCATTGGTATGAACTAGTAATATGATCTAAACTGTATCACTACAGAAAACTGAAGAGTAACGGCAGCAAGTGATTGAGTTCAGTAGTTCCTCATATAAAATTATTGACTCTAGAGATATGGTAATATGGAGAAGACAAAATTGTTTGAAGCACCGATAGAACCGGAAGCACCCCCTCTTTCAAAGAGAGGAGGACGGGTTATTCACATTTCATTTGATGGTCAGAGGCGAATTGAAAGCTAGGCAGTGGTAATTCTACCCCCGGGGGAAAAATAGAGATGTCTCCTACGTTACGGGAACTACCCCTTTGATGGGTGTCTCAATGGCTCTATTTGCGGTATTCCTATCTATTATTTTGGAGATTTATAATTCTTCCGTTTTACTGGATAGAATTTCAATGAATTAGGTCCATAAGAACCCTGAAGTCCTAGCTTTTCAATCCAAAATGAATCACTTAGAACTTGGATTTCTAGGCCATTCTGGTAGTTCGACCGTGGAATTCCTTTGTTTCGGTATTTCCGGAATATGAGTGTGTGACTTGTTATAATTGATCCTATTGATAGTACAGAGAATGGGTCTGTCATCTTTATAGGTATCCCAGTGAATGTGACTAAATAGGCCCGAATGGCTACATAGGCATCAAAGACGTGTATAATTCAAAGAAGCATTTATAAGAGCTTACAGGCAGAGAAAGGATGAATTATAAAGAAAAAGTGGTTTCAGCCTCTATTAAGTCTTCTTTTGAATATGTTTTCAGAATTACAAAGTATTGAAACCCTATATCATTTAAGGAACTTTAAGGGACATCTAGATTGTTTAACGAAACCACATTAAAAAAGGGAATTGCGATCACATAAGCACCATCGCATTCACTGGATGATGAATAATTTTACGCAGGCTCTACTATCATCTCCCAAAGGTAAACAACCACAAAAAAGACTGTGGAGTTGGATTATAGATTAAAATCCCACATAGGTGCCTTCTTAGGGAGGAGCATGTCAACAAAAAAGAATTCAAGGAAAGTCAACCAAAGTGTCAACGTGGTGACAAGAAAGACCTTGTCGACCGCAATTGTCTTTATGAAAAAAAGAAAAAGTTGACAACAGGAAGCTTTAATTGTGTACACAAGAAAATATCTATCTTCTTAGTTCATGTACGCAAGTGCTACCATTCATACCAAACTTTCCAATTGAAGGTAAGATTACCTATAGGCATCTGTTATGCCATTTCTTGTGACCATATTGCCTTCTATACTTCCCGAGTTAGTTAATATTTTTTCCTTCTTATTTCATGAATTAGGCAGAGTCCACTCCAAGACAACTTGCAAGAGATTTTCTATATTTGATTCAATTTACATGATCTTATTTCACTGCAATGGTACTTGTGGTTCAAATATCCTATGTACACAGCTAGGGTGAGAGGTAAATCAACCTACCCCAATGAATCCATTTAATCACCCCTATCTTCAGAAGCTATCGGGTCAAGACCTATCACTGAAACCCTTTCCTTGCGATCGTGAACACGGAAGTGGATTGTGACGATTGTCAGAAGAAAATCCAAGGAGATTGCTCCATGTTGTACAACAGAAGGACATGATATGGCTTGTAAAGATGTGTCTAGTGCCTGGCCCAGTTTCTTCAACCATTATAAATCAATTTATAGGGTTATATAGGATGATTTAGCATAATATACGCTTCTAACTTAGAACAAGGCAAGAGTACTTTCCTACTTTAGAAATGTTGAAGATATCCTATACTCCTAGAAAACAGGATTTGTGTCATTACACCATTTATTTTACTTTCTATCATCGGGGAATAGATGCATTCTTTCCAATTTTACATCCATTTTACAGTTAAATTACACATAATCTAAAATAAATGAACCTTAATTCATCTAACATTTATCAATCTACACAGCGCAATGAACGTAGAATCAAGATAATAGATCAAAGTTAAATATAACGAACAAAACGTTATGCGCACATAAACGGAATAAACACATGAGAACAGGAGATTCTTTAACCTCTGGATTAATCCGAGTAAGGACAATATTCCTTTCTTGCAATCTTATAACCGGCCGAATGAGTTGATCGTGGTTATTAGTTAGCAGAGGAACCTCCTCAGGTTGAACCTTCAGCAATTTCCCATTATCCAAGACGTAGTCGTTCTCTGTATACTGCTTCAGTAGTGCTTTATCTTCTAGATACCGTTTAAGCTCTGCTGACATTCCTGAAACTCGAATTGAATCTGTTTCGAAAGGAATCCTGTGTTGGAGAGCTTCAATTCTGTCCTCAAACGACTTCATTGTGTTTGCAACAATAAGTGTCTCATCAAGATCAAAAACAATCGCAAGGCATCGTAGATTCAACATCCCTAGGCAATAGACATAAAGACCTAACGGAACCGAGCAGCACCAGAAGCGTGGGTGCTTACTCGGCATTGCCACCAGGTGGATCTCTTCATCTCCAAGCAACACCACCGCCGTCTGTAAAATCAAATGAAAATGATAATTATCAAAAATTAGGAGGTCAAAAATCAAGTGTTTTTCACGTTCAATGGATTGAAATAAAACCAGAGAAAACCTTGAGTTCATGGAAGCAAGAAGCGTGAAGGAGGTTCAACAGAGGCTGTTCAACTGTAGATTTTGATTCAAGCTTGCACCGAACGGCGAAGGGAGATACTGTTTGAAGGATTGAAAGAGGAGGACATCGCTCGCTAGGAGGAGAGATGTGATCGATTCGTATTTCGTTGTTAGGGAATCGAAAAATCTGGTTTTTCGCGGGTAGAACATCTACTTCACCCAAACAAAAGTCGCCATGATAGACCACCGATTTAAACCCTAAACGACTCATTTAGAGGGATCGAACAGCAGAACCAGAAATAAAAAAGGAAAGGAGATTGTAATCGAAACCGATGTGCCTGAGGACTTGGGGTTTTGTTGAAGCCTAGCTCTGCGCTTCAAGCCGAGTGTCGCACGCACTCCCTCCTATAGAAGCGGTTTCAAATGGAGGAAAAACCTTCGATGACAGCCGCTGACTGTAGCCAGTATGAGCGACGTGGCACATTCTTAAGAGGATGTTTGGTGACTTTGGTCATCAAAAGTTTTACTCGGAAAACTTTGATGACAGCCGTCGCCGATGACAGGGCAGCAGCTCACGGGCACGTGGGTTTTGTACGGACGTTCCACGTCAGCGTGAGTACTCGTAAAACTTGTGTCACAAGATGTTGTGACAGAAGCCGGTCACAGCATTCAATAGGAGCCACGTGGCATAGGATTAGAGTACGATGACCGTATGGATGTTTGGCCAGTCCCTCGTTGGACCGGTACACAAAAAATCAGCCTGATTAGTGATTTCTAACCGATTCGATTGAAGTTATTTTCATGGGTAGATTTTAACGGTACGAATTTGAGCATTATTAAGCGCTATTTGGGTGCAAAAATCCAAGGGTTGTAAATTACTAATCAGGTTTATTTTTGGTTTGTAAGTCTATCGAGGGACTGGCCAAACATCCATACGGTCATAATCCTAGGATCGTGTGCCACGTGGCTCACATTGAGTGCTGTGACCGGCTTCCGTCACAACATCTTGTGACACAAGTTTTACTCGTGAGGCCGCGGAGCACGTACAAAATCCAGATCTACAGCCCTATCATTACCTTTAATGGCAGGGCAGCAGATCACGGCACGTGGATTTTGTATGGGCCGACCACATCGGCCTCACCACCCACGAACTCGGGAAAATTTTTGCTGGCCCTCGCCGACTTCAAACTTTGATGTCCCCCTCCCAAAATGTGACAAGTACCCCTTTTTGACCACTAACCAAGGGCTTAACCAGGGTTGAGTTAAGGGATTGGGGTACTTGTCAGACATTTTGGGTGGGGAAACTTCAAAGTTTGAAGTCCCCCGGGGCCGGCGAATGTTACCTCCACGTGCTCAAGTGAGTGTTTTGGTAAAAGGAAAAAGATGTAACAAGGTATGCCTGAAACGGTTTCATTTGCGGAAGTGGCATTTTCGGTAGTCACCGCTGCCATTTGGGCCGCTGACCGCATGGATGTTTATCCCACCTTTGGGTGGATATACAGACCAAAAATCACCTTGATTGGTAATCTATAACCATTATATTTTAACACTTTTTAATACTTTTTAAGGCGTTCTTATAGCCGTTGAATGCAACCATTTTTTGAGTACTAAAACCAACATTAAACAAGCTGATTTTTTTGTATGAAATTCTATTAAGGGGTGGGCTAAACATCTATGCGGTCAGTGGGCCCAGATGGCAGTGGTGACTACTAAAAATGCCGCTTCCGCAAATGAAAAGATCTCAGGTATACCTTGTTACATCACGACCCTTGGCAAAAAACATTGGAGTACTCACTTGGGTACGTGTGTGGTGAGGCTGAGGTGGTCAGTCCGTACAAAATCCACATGCCGAGATCTGCTGCCTGGAGATGACAGAGTCAGGTCATCAAAGTTTTATTCCAAAAAATCAGCCTGAATAATGATTGAAAACTTTTGGATCTTTGCACCTAAATAATACTCAACTTCTTACAGTTAAAATCAACCCATAAAAATGGGTCGTTGTACGAGCACCCACGTCTTTAAGCTGGGCACCCCACTTGGACCAAAACACCCCTCCCTTCAACCCGGCACCCACCCCTTCTCCTACTATCCTCCTCCTCTCTCTCTCTCTCTCTCTCTCTCTCTCTCTCTCTCTCTCTGACTTTTAACCTCCACGGTGCTGCACTACCGTGGGGGCTATGTAGCCCACGGTCAGGCTGGGCGTGGTCTACATAGTCCCCACAACAATTCAGCGCCATGGGGGCTAAAAGCTCAGGGAGAGAGAGGAGAGGGGGAGAGTGAGAGAGAGAGGGGGAGTTACAGTAGAGAGAGGAAGGGAGAGAAGAGGAGAAGGGACGGGGAAGGGGGTGGGTGCCCGGCTGAATGGAGGGGTGTTTTGGTCCAAGTGGGGTGCCCGGCATAAAGACGTCGGTGCCCGTAGAGCGACGCCATAAAAGAACTTCAATCCAACACTTAGAAATCATCCATCAAGTTTATTTTTGGTTTGTAGATTCACCTAGTGATTGGCCAAACATCCATACGGTGAGTGTCCTCTTAAGAGTGTGCCACGTGGCTTATATGGGCTACAGTCAGCGGCTGACCGCAGGTGTCGCGGTAAAATTTTTGTCACAAGATGTTGTGACCGAAGCCGATAATATGAGCCACATGACACACTATTAGGGGCGCCGACTATATGGATGTTTAGCCAGTCCCCCGGTGGACCTACAAACTAAAAGTCAATCTAATTAGTGATTTTTAGGCATTGGATTGAAGTTATTTTCAGGGGTTGATTTTAACAGTAGGAATTTGAGCATTATTGAGTGTTTTTTGGGTAAGAAGATCCAAAGATTGTAAATCACTAATCAGGCTGATTTTTGGTTTGCAGGTCCACCGAGGGACTGGCTAAACATCCATACGGTCAGCGCCCTCTAATAGTGTGCCACGTTACTCGTATTATGGGTTGTGACAGGCTTCGGTCACACCATCTTGTGTCAGAAAGTTTAATTGACCGCTTGTATTTTACATTGAAAATGATGATGTCAACCACAGGAGGACGTTCTACACAAGGTCTAATCATTGGATGTTCATAACGCTCAAGTAACATCTAATTGTGTTGGCCCAGGGAAAACATTTTCCCTGCAGGTGCGGCAGAAATTTAGAAGCACCGATCATGCGCCAATGATGTTGCGCCAGGTACACCTAAGCGTAGGGGTAATATCATTGCGCATACTAACCCTAGTGTACCTGGCGCAACATCATTGGCCACATGATTGTTTAAGGGGGGGGCAAACTAGGCCTATCAACGGATATCTATCGAATAGATTATAGGTATATTCGTATTCGAATTCGAAAAAAATAACCAATTTCCGAATTCGAATTCGAATCCGACTGATATTCCAAACTGCTATTCAAATTCGTATTTGATTTGTTTATGGGATATTCAAAAATATTCGATTCGGCTGATAAGAAAATAGGATTAGAATCTTCTCCAAAATTAACCCAAAAAACTAGATCCAAATGATCATAAAAATTAAAACCCCAAAAAAACTAGAAACCAAATAATTAGAGAGTGTTTATCCGCCTCTTGTGAGACCACTATGTTCATGAGATGATTATCCACCTCTAGTGAGATAATCAACAGTTGTGATCAACATCTTGTACAGATGGTTCCTCCAATAAGCAATCCTTCCCATCTTCAACCAGGGTTCGCAGGCGGCTTCGCTACATCCTTCTCCTTCACCACCTCAAATCCTATTTCTTTGCAATCTGGTCGTAACTCCTCAATTGATGCAAATACATCTCCTTTCTCGATCTTTTGAATAACCTCGGCATCGTCAGATCTTGATTCTACAACGCCTCTGAGAGAAAAAGGGAGAGTTAGGGTTAGGAATCGAATGATGCCTACGAGAGAGAGAGAGAGGTTAGGGTTAGGAGTCGATTGAGATGAGAATAGGTTTTTATATACCCATTGTGTGAAAAGACTAAAATGCCCTACATTTGTAATCGGATCGGATATTTTTGAAGTGGATATGTCCATATCCGAATTCGTATCCGAAATGAATTCGAATATTAAAAACATATTCGAATTCGATTCCGATATCCGAAAATTTTGGATAATATCCAATTTTTTAAATACGGATTCGAATTTTTGACTATCCATTAACAGGCCTTGAATCTGCGCACTGGGTGCAGTGCTCCCGTGGATTATGTACGGACTGACAAACGCAACCTGACCAAACACATACCCAGGTGAGTTTTTTAAGATTTATTTTTTGATATTTTTAATGCAAAAGCAAAAGAGACATCAGCCCACGTTCCGAGCACTCCATAGTGTTTCGCGACTCGCGAGCACTGCACCGATGGGTCTGGTAGCTCTATAGCGATGGCCTCATTTGAAACGAGTAAACCTTCGCTGACACCTACATGACTGCATTCAATAGAGCCACGTGGCACATTCTTAAGAGGGAGTAAAAGTAAAACTTTGGTCACAACCACAATACGAGGACTATTAGAGGGTGCTAACCATAAACGGCCAGTCCCTTGGTGGACCTGTAAACCAAAAATCAGCTGACTCCACTACCAGGGCATGAGCAACGCCCATATGGGTGTATTTTTAAATTTCTGATAAAATTTAGTATGTGGAGCACTTTTCTCTATGGATCTATGGAGCACATATGAACGTGCCACCTGGCACATTATTTATGGCCAACCAACCATTGCACGATGGGCCCACCTCGACTGTTGATAGACCTACACATAAGAAATCAACCTGTTTGAGATCTCTAGCCGTTTAATCTGAGTATCAAAAAGATTTCAAATCTGTCAAACAAAATCACCTAATAAAAAAAGTTAAAATCCAACAGCTAGAGATCACCAATCTTGGCTGGTTGTTTGTGCGTACTGCGTAGGTCCAAGTGGTGGGCCAATCATTTACGGGTCAATTGACTCGAAAGTGTGCAGATGGCGCTTTTTTATCTACTCCACAGCACCATAGGACGAAAATGCTCCAGAGTAAATTTATTCAGACCTTCAGCCACAGAAACGAGGAACATTCCCTGCACTGGGGACGGGAGGAAGAGTAATAATACTGTCACAACGGGCCGGTACAACCCACAATACCGGCCACGTGGCACACTATTAGAGGGCGCTGACCGTATGGATGTTTGGCCAGTCCCTAGGTGGAACCGCAGACTAAAAATCAGCCTGTGAGTAAAACTTGTGTCACAAGATGTTGTGACGGAAGCCGGTCACAGCAATAAATACGAGCTACGTGTCATACTATTTTTTCCTATTTTTTTCCATTTTTGCCCCTGGCCGTTTCAATCTGTTTTAACGGCCGTTTAAACTGTTTAAACAGTAACGCCCCCAGTCCGTTTAACCGTTAAAACGGCCTCCTTTAAACCTTGGTTAAAACCTTTGGATCTTTGCACCCAAATAACGCTCAATAATGCTCAAATTCCTACGGTTAAAATCAACCCATGAAAATAACTTCAATCCAACGCTTAGGAATCACTGATCAGGCAGATTTTTGGTTTGCAGGTCCACCGAGTGACTGGCCAAACATCCATACGGTCAGCGCCCTCTAATAATATACCTCGTGGCTCGTATCGTGGGTTGTGACCCGTTTCGGTCACACCCCATTGTGACAGGTTTTACTCCGGGAGGAAAGGTGGTGGCGTGGCGCTATCTTTAAAAGCCCTTTATTTTAAGGCACTCGATTGGTTCTCCAATTTTTGGGAGTGAACGATAAGACACGAAAGCAACAGGCGCCGATTAGTGCGTATAGAAGCAACGAGCATTCTGCGGATAGAGACAGAACCGGGTCGGATCAACATGTCTTCATTCACTGGCTCGTTCGGTCAGGACGCAGATGACTCACGACCTGCCGATACGACTCGCCCCTTCGACGACGACGGCTACATAGGCTACGACCCTCGTCTCCCTTCTCACCGATTCGACTCGTTCAACAATTTCGCTGACAACGAGTCCGTCAAGGATTCGGTCGATGACTCGTTGCCGATCTTCAACAAACCCTCGTACGCCGGCGACGACGGGTTTCCGTCGCAGGCAATCCCAGAAACTCCATCTCCACCGTCGATCTACGCTACCGGCGTTGGATTTTCATCGGATCATCAGGAATTCCCATCGCTCTCACCGGAATCGAATGGAAAAGCTTTCGATGAGGGTTTTGTTCAATCAGACGGTCCCATCTTGCCGCCTCCGTCGGAGATGCATCCTGAGGAGGGTTTCGTACTCAGAGAGTGGAGAAGGTGAGTTCGTGATCTGATCTCGTGTTGATTGATCCGCAGTCCGTTTGGTTTTGTGTGATCTGCGAAGTGATATAGTTAGATCTACCAGATTTCGTTTTGTTTCTTCAATTCGAATTTGATGTTTTATTTAATTTGGTTGGTCGTAGTTAGGATTTTTACAGTTCAGACTTCAGAATTTGAATCCTTTTTTAGCTCGTCCGCTCGCATTCCAATATTTCATTAAAGGAAAAAACCTCTCTCTCTCTCTCTCTCGTGATATATCTTTCTTGATTGTCCATAGATTTTGTGCCCCCGCGAAGAACTTGTGATTTAAATTCAATGGAGTTTTTTTATTACATCTATGATTTTTTTCCCTTTTCAACTAGTAAAATAGTTTAAAGCGATTGCTCTAGAAGTTATTACATCATAGATTTTACTTCGTGGAAATGGTTAAGAACTTATGAAGTTCTAGAGAACTCATGATCTACATTGCTTTTGTAATGCACAGGCAGAATGCAATTCGATTGGAGGAGAAGGAGAAGGAGGAGAAAGAATTGTTGAACCAAATAATTGATGAAGCAGATGAATACAAAATTGAGTTCCATAGGAGGAGGAAGGTCAACATTGAGACGAACAAAACCACTAACAGGGAAAAGGAGAAGGTGAGAGTGGAGTTTGCTTCTAGTAGATGCATGTTTGGTTGCTTATTCAGTGAATGGATCTCACTTTCTGGCATCCATTAGTTATCTTCATTTCATTCTTTAGTCACCAGTCTCTGCATTTTTAAACCTTCTCGGAAAGGTGATTTCTCAATTAAAAATTGCATAACTTTTTAATGTCTGACAGATGCAAAGTTTTACATAGTATTGTCCATTCTAAGTATTTTTCATATTTAATTTCTAAAAGAAATTGGAAAATTAAACTTTTACTTTTAAGCATAATGATTTTATTTTAGAATTTGCCAACTTATGGAAGGGGTATAGCTCTGTTTATTCATGGATTTAGTTGTAAGTAATAAAATTTATCATTATTATAAAAAAAAAAAAAAAAAAAAGCAGAAGAAATGTGTGGGACAGGGAGTTTTTTTTTTTTGCCAATAGAGGACTGTCTTGTGAGCCGAGTGAATTAGTTTTGGACTAGTGTGGTATTTACTTGATGGGAGGTGTACAATTTTCTCAAAGATCTTAAGATTAAAATTGGTATTGCATGGCATGATGGAATCAAGGTTTTGCCAATAGAGGACTGTCTTGTGAGCCGAGTGAATTAGTTTTGGACTAGTGTGGTATTTACTTGATGGGAGGTGTACAATTTTCTCAAAGATCTTAAGATTAAAATTGGTATTGCATGGCATGATGGAATCAAGGTTTAAAATCGTGTTAGACAGAGAAAGAAATTAGAAAAAAAGAAGAAGATATGGGTCAATATGCAAATACACTAAAGACCGATAAAAAGATACATTACAGTAAATTATTTTTAATTCTTTATTAAGCTAAAAATCTATTGTTTTTTTCTTTTACGTGTTATAGAAGACACATATAATATAAAAACAAGGTTTTAATTACTTAAATTAATTTCCTAGTATGAAACAATAATTCAGGGTAGGTATTGTCTTGGTACCGTACTGAAACAAGACTTCTTAGCCGATGGGTATGATACCATGGATAGAATAAGGTTCTGAGATAGTATTGGGAGCTGGGAGATGATCTAGTTTGCTATTCTTAGTTGACTGTGAGTAAAGAATTTAGAGAAAAAGCTAGTGTCGATAGAAGGGATGGTAAGCCTAGAACCCAGGAACAGTTTTTTGAGGAGAATTCCTAATGTAGTCGTGTGCATCTCTGGTTCAACTGCAACGTCACATGTGAAGTCCTTGGGTGAAGACTTTATTTGGAACATCAATAGGTCTCGAATAAGACCCAAGTTGCCAGTTAGAAAGAGACCAGATATTTGAAATTGATACAACCCATATTTGGGCCTGTATAAAAGGCTCAAACAGGTCCAACAAGGTCTCAATAAGGGTTTGGACCCACCAACTTGAATGGATCCAGCAAGGGGCTGAATGGGCTTAGTTAAAGTATAAAGACTTATTTTAGTTAAGGTGTTTTGTTTAGACTTCAATTATAATAGGTTTTTTCTTTAGCAAGTAATTGTAGTAAGAAAGAGGATGTGATTTGATTAGGATCTTTTAGTAGATATGATTTTATTTGATTAAGGTCTTCAAAGATTGCTTTAGAAAGTTTATTTGTGGTAGGATTTATCCTACAATACTATTATAAATTAGTGGTTAACCTAGGCTATAAGAGGGCAGTATTTAGATTTAATAAATGATGAGGACATCCGATTGTCTTACCCTAGAGTGTACTAGAGGAGGCGGAGAATTGGAGCCGTACCTGTGTCATTATACTTTGATGACTTCTATGCGAGCCCCAGTTCGAGTTCTCCATGATATTGGGAGCAGAAGGCCCCACATGCATAGCATCTTGAAGACTTCACATTGGCATTATGCATGTAGGCTACAATAATGGACTATTTATTAGCTTTATTTTTTTTACTGGTAGTTTTTATTTTGTTTTTCATTTTGGGTGTCTTAGCAATTAGTAAAAGTTTTGGGCCTCATTGTAATTTTGCTTAGTTCTTCAAGTGGGCTGTATTTTATTTCAGCCATTAGATTTCATTAGTAATTTTGGATGGTTTAGATTAGATTTAGGTTTTAGTTTTATATAAAAACTCTCATTGCTATGTTTTTTATTATTGATGAATGAAAATTGAAGCTTAGCTTTTGAGAAATCTCCTGTGAAAGGATTTGGTGTGAAGCCAAGGTATCTATTGATCTCTTCTCGTCTCTTCTTCTCCAACTTGATTCCTTTTTCTTCTATTAATTTTGCTTGAGAAATTTTAGACCTAGGAACTCTAATCGTACCACCCTAAATTCTAACCGTTCTCCATCTAAACTCCAAACCCTAGCTGCACCCTCTCCCCATCCCAAAAATACCCTACGGCATCCCCTCCCTGCCCATCTGAACCTTGCGGCTCCCCCTGTCATCTGCTCTCCATAAACCAGCCCCCAATACCCCGTGCGGCAACCCAAACACCCATAAACCCCTCGCAACATTCCCATAAGGGCCGTAACCCCTAGACATCCCCTAGAACACTTATAACCCCTACGGCACCCCTACAATCATCTTCTCCCTGCAGCCCCCATAAATCTCTCTAAATCTCCCGAGTTTCATCCAAAATCCCAGTAACCCTATTTCAACCCTTCTGAACCTAATTTTGTTTCTTAAATCATTGAAAGGGAATATGGTGAATTTACACGTGTTGATTGAACCCTAGGCTAGTGTAAGTCCTTACTTCTATTGGACCCTTCAATCAATAATTTGAGGTTCGTATTGCTGGATTGTAATTTTTTGGTCTCGAATTAATTATTTAATTATTTGCTAGCCTTTTAGACTATTTGTGGTAGATTTTAGATTTATTTTATGCCTCATATTATTCATGGTAATTTAATTCTGATATCAAATCATCATCTAGGCTTAGATTTCATTGCCTTGCATCATAAAGTTATTATATCTTTTATGAGAAAGCCTCTCCTAGTGGTGGGATAGGTCTTGGAGACTTAAGGTTCTCTTGCAAAGGTGTTTTGATGGTGTTTACCTTTTGAAAACCGTCATTGTAGTGTTAGAGAACACTCTTGCAGGTTTTTTTTGTAGGATTTCACTCCAAATCCAAGATTTATATTCTCTCTCTTATTTCTTCAACACATTGCTGCTGGAATTTTCCAGCTGCATCAATTCCATAGAGTCGGTCTATTCATTGTACCTTCAATGAAAATAATGATTTTTGCTAAGGATATTTGTTTTTCTTCCATTTGCGTGCTAGAATGCAAATCTAGCTTCTTCAACATGCATTTAAACGACGGAGAGCAATATGGGACATTATTTGGAGTTAAGAGTTTGGTACACTATAGTCTTTTTAAATTTGGGTGTTTGGTTGTTTAGTGTATTCTTGGCACCAGTGTTCGAACACAAAAAACTTGAGTTGACGTATGAATGTGGTGAATCAAGTGGTTTTAAAAACTTGATCTGGTAGGACTTGAATGCTTGCTTGATTCTTCATCATGCCTTGGATATCAAGACAACATTTAATATTAAAAAAGTACACGAACGAAAACATATGAATCAAGAAGAATAAAAAATTTAGACATATTTTTAGTACTTTATCAGGATTAAGACAGTCCTAAAAGATGACGTGAATCTGCTGGAATCAGAAAAGGTTATCTCTTGTATTGTTTTCAAACTTACAGCCCTTATAGACTCAATAAAATGCAGTCCATCTTATGAGTCAAAAGTCAAGTCTCAATCAAGATTGAAATTTCTCGTGCATACAACTACGTTGAGTAGTTAATTAACTGGCCAAGTTCTTATTGTGTTTGATAATGATGTTTCTATGCATATCCCTGGTTAGAAAAATTAGTTGATCTCATTCTCTTTGATTGAGTTGCACCATTTTATTGGGCGTTTCTATTCAACATCATCTTATAGCTGCAACTCAAGTTTGTTGTAAGAAGAGCTTATTGCTGCTAGGTCGATAAACGAATGTGCATTGATCCAAAAGACAGAGCGGGAAATGCCTCATTTTGTTACATTCGTAATTTTAATTATCATGATTCGAGAACCAAATGCGACAAAAAGGAAGCAAGAAACACAAGAAGTTTTGTAGGGCAACGGGATTCCCAGTGACTAATAGCATTCTTTTGTCTTGGCTTTCTTTGAATTAAGAAAACCCCTATGTCACCTGATTGTGGGAAGGTTGGAAAGAAAAGTTCGTTACTATTTTTTTAGAGTATAAGTTTATTACTTGGATATGATGTCTCACATGTTTTGGGCATGGATTAGGTTAATCTAATCTCAATCTGTACTACTCAAGCTTCCATGTGCTGTGGTTGATAAGTTGGACTTGATTCCAAGAGGCTTTCTTTAGGTGCGTAGAGATGCGACATAAATACAATTTTGTTGAAGGAAAGTGGTATGTGAAGCTAAGAAGCATGGGGATGGGGGTTTAGGAACTTGAGGTACCATCTTATCCGTAGCTGAGCGTGTAGAGAAGATGAGGCCAGTGTCATCACCATTAGGAATTTAGGAGATGAGGTTGACTATTGGTCAAGATTGTTCATTGAACAAAAGACACTATCAGGTCTAATTTTGATAGTATCCCTTATCAGGTACCACTAGTCAATTTGAATATGAGGTTTTGGAGGGGAAGGAGAGACTAAGTTTGCCTTTTTGGGTCCAATAGAATTGAGAGGAAACTAAGAGTTAGAGTTGAAAGGACCCACAATCTTTTCCAACACTTAGGAAAGTCCTCTTCTCATGGAGACTGGTTCTCTATATTGGCTTGGGTGCGGTTTGAGGTAGTGCCTGGGTTGTGGAAACTTCTCTTGCCTCATGGATGAAACTAGAGTGAGGTCATAACACTTGGGTCATGTTTGCGATTCTTTTGTACCTTTTCTCTGCATATTGTCATTTATCTAACAAAAAATCCATGTTAGCTAATAAGATTAGGTAAACCACTGTCCTGCAGGCAAAATTGGAAAATTTTCAAAATGAAATTATGAAGTGCTAGCAATAGGTCAAAAATGTCTTTGAAATGAACGAAACAAGACCAAGGAGAGGAGTCTCATTCTTGTCCACTTTGCACTAAAGAAGCCTCCTTGATTTCTTCACGCGTTTGAGAGATTAACATAGAAAATCACAGTAGCATCCAACACATCAACAGGTGCCAAGTGGCAAATATGCAAAAGTCATGCCATCAAACTCCAATTAGCATTCATTGGATTAGCTTTCATCCAACTGGAAGAAGCAAAACATGCAAAGTATTAGATGAAGATGAGAAAGAGGGTGTATGTAGTCATGCTTCTATTGTTTGAAAACTTGTTTTGATCATTTTAAGGTCTTTTTACTTCAAAGGGAATTTCTAATGACGATGATGGTGCAGATATCAATGGCTAGAAATGAGTTAGGTATCAAGCTTTCGACAGATTTGAATGGGATGTTATAGTGTGCACTTCTGATAGCTTGGCTGAAATGTAGAATCACTGTTTATTGGCAAGTTAGTTAAGAGTGCTTACGATGTCATTTTATAAAACAACTGATAGCGCTTTTTACCACTAAATTATTACTAAAAAATGTTTAGAGTAGGTTGCAATGACTGTATGAGGTAGGCCACAAAATATTTTCTTGAGGAGAGCTGCTTGGGTTGTACTTTTTTTTATAGATTTTCTCGTATTTGTACTCCAATTTTGCGAATGGAAACATGAATAGGGTGGGGTGGCATTTAATATCAATTAGTGCTTCTGATAGCTGGGATGAAATGTAGAATCACTGTTGCTTGGCAAGTTAGTCAAGAGTGCCTATCATGTCATTTTATAAAAACAACTGATTGCACTATTTTCACCATGACTTACCGTTACCGTGGCAATGTTCAGATGTATTGGTCCATATGTTCTTCCTGTGTTAAATTTGAATTTTTTTTTTGGTCAAATGATGTCTAGAGATATTTTCAAAGGTAACAGCAACGGTAGTTAATGAACTTAATTGGGGGAATACTCTTGGAACAACCTGAGTGGATTTTATCCACTGTTAACCTCTGGTGCAATGATGTAATGGACATGGAATTAGCTTTAGGTTTAGTGCCATCTGTATGGGGATCAAAGTTGGCACCGCCACTAAACCTGTTTGTGTGATGAATTGGTACCACATTGATTAAGTACTGTAGTACAGTGTAGGGTTGTTAGCCATTCAATTCATAGGTACTCTAATAAATTTTGAGTTTGATGGAGCTCTTATTTGATCGGGATGAGTTCTTATGTTCATTGAGGCAGGTTAGGCTTTTGAATTGGTATATAGACTCAGGTCCTAGTTTAGCTCTGTTTGAAGCTTAAAGTTCTCAAACTGCCTTTAGAGCCTCCACTTTACCAACTGTCGTTAAAAGTCATTTTTGCCTTCTTGAGAACAGATAAATAGAAAATGGACTCGATTTTTGGATTTAATTGCACCAATTATACCCATTGATTTAGGATGGCAACATTGTGGTTCTGCAACGAGAATTTAAAAGAATAAGATGTCTGAAACCATGTGAGAAGAGGAGACATTTGTTGCATGGGTGGTAAAATGTCTTTTATATAGGAGATATTCTCTTTAGTCCTTAACTCTGAAAATATAATGTTGTTGAAGCCTAAGCCATAGAGCAATGACAAATCAGCTTTTACTGACTTCCATCTTCTTCTATGTCAGTTATTTCTGGTCAATCAGGAGAAGTTCCATGCTGAAGCCGACAAGAGTTACTGGAAGGCAATAACGGAGCTCATCCCAAAAGAAGTGCCGGCCATTGAGAAGAAGAGAGGGAAGAAGGAGAGGCCATCAATTGTTGTGATCCAAGGGCCAAAGCCTGGGAAGCCAACTGACCTGTCGAGGATGCGCCAGATACTTGTGAAGCTTAAGCACAATCCCCCTCCCCACATGAAGCCTTCTCCACCCTCAGCACCAGCACCTGCCAAAGATGCTAAAACCAGCTCTGATGCTGCTGCTCCCCTCAAGTTTGCAGCTGTTCCCCTCAAGGCTGTAGCTGTTGCTTGAGAGCTTGCAGTGAGGCCTCTTCCAATCTGCTTTTGTATGTCAAAGGTACCGGGCTTTACCATTGTAGAACAATACCTCTATACCCTCTATACCCAAGGTTGATTGGTTTCTATTATGGCCTTGAGAGCGTTTGGATATCTGGTGGTTTCTGGCTGTAGAAAAATATCTATTCCTTGTGTAGTATTGGATTTTGTTGTGTTAATTCTGCTTTCCCATATTGCTCTGGTAATGTAGACACTGTAAAGGGTGCTACAAGGTTGTACTTTCTCAATATTGTTCTGCTAACAGAGCCAATCTCCAAGAGGCAAGGCTGCAAGTGGAATGGGTCCGGATTAATCCATAACCGGTACAATAGCTTATAGGATCACGGTTCTCAGACCCAGACCCAATCTGATAAGCTAGTGGAACTTATTGGATCGGATTGGGATGACCTAACATCGAGTCAATCTGATTACTAAACCTGTTAAATTTGATCTTTTACTTTAAATGTGTCCGCGGAGATATAACGTTACCGTGCTGTCCATTATAATGGTCTTAATAATGGGTCACAGCATGGTAAAAAGCAGTCAAAATAATATTTATTTTTTTATAAAAACATCAAACAGTAAAATAATGTCATAATTTTAGAAGTCCAAATTTTCTGGGTTTGGGCTTTATTTTTTCGCAAACAATGTGATGGTGGAGTGTTACCGTTATAATGGCTGTAACAAAAAAATATTTAACCGTGAGTCAAATAACAAATGGTCTTGTAAGACAAAAAAGAGCCAAAACTGGGTCCGTGTGGTCATGCTTCCTTGCACCTAAGAACCCCCTTAGTAGGGCTGTCAATGGATCAGGTCGCCCGGATGAGGTTTTTACAGGATAATTGGACATTTCTTTTGGTGAGCAAGATGATGAACGTATTCAGACCTGTGTGTAATTGTTCACTTATAGCATACCGTATCTCAAGGAATTAACAGTACTTTCCCATAACGATGATGTTTTTTCTCCAAAATCCAACTTCGTTGTTCAGCATCTTGGACTAGACATCCCTTAGAAGGGAGAAAAAATTCGCTGGCCCCCGGGAGACTTCAAACTTTGAAGTATCCCTCCCAAAATGTCTGACAAGTACCCCTTGTTAACCACTAACCAAGGGGTTAACACGCGTTGGGGAGACCGGAGCAGTAAATGTTTCTCCTCGTAATGAAATGGATGTCGCAGTGGCTCGCGGGAACTTAGTTTTTTACTTGATCCGGGGGGATGTGTGATGTATGTGTCATTCCAAAGTGATCTATTAATATGCTAATAAGTCATTTCAGAGCAATTTCATCATTGTTTTATTGTGAAAGACCATATTGGCCCGTTCGGCCATAAATATTGTTGGGGTTGGTGATGGATAAAATCACCACCCTTGATGCTTTCGTAAGGTTGAGAGAGCATTGCTTTCTTTGAGAAGAGTAGTTTGGAAAATCTTAAAGGCCTGAGATTTATTGGACGGTGCCATTACGAGGTCAGCTCCACAATTTCAGATTAAACGTTTGTCCACTAGTCGAGTAAGTGGGGACCCATCAACAATCATAAACGTTAATCTCTTCTAAGTTTTACATATATTTATATTTTAGTTGCAAAGTTTTAAAATCGAATTTTTGAATTTTAAAAGAATTAAACATGAATAAATACAGTTACGAACTTCTATCATTCCTCAATTTTTTTGTCAATTTATTGTTCGAATTTTTTAAGCTCGAAACTGAATTATACTCAAACTTTTTTCATCTCGAACTTTTGCTGTATCTAAACTTAACAACTTGGCCTCGAACTTGATTCGCGTAAGATTTTATAAATAATGATATTAATGGAACTGGAGAGATCCAAATTCTGTCGTTCATCGATTTTTTTTGCCTATTTATTGTTCGAATTTTTTAAGCTCGAAACCGAATTATACTTGAACTTTTGCCTATGTAAACCTAACAACTAGGCCTCAAACTTGATTCGCCTAAGATTTTATAAATAATGATATTAATGGAACTGGAGAGACCCAAATTTCTAGGAGCATTAATGTAGTTTCCACAAACCTAGTTGTGACAGAAGTTTTACTGTCTGGTCGGGGTTCAGGTTCATTTTAGGCCTAGTTGGTGGAGTAAAACTTTGTCCCTCGGTGGACCTATAAACCAAAATGAGCTTGATTATGATTTACAACCTTTGGATCTTTGCACCGGAATATTGCTCAAATTTCTACCTTTAAAATCAGCCCATGAAAATAACTTCAATCGAATTGCTTAGAAATCACTAATTAGGCTGATTTTTGGTTTAGAGGTTCGCCATCGATGGACTGGCCAAACATCCATATGGTCAGTGTCCACAAAGAGTGTACCACGTGGCTCGTATTATGGTTTGTGCCAGAAGCAACCGTCGCAACGCTGTGACAAAGTTTTACTCTGGTTGGTGTGGTGCCAGACCGACCTGGGCAAATGATGAGATGCATTATTGCACTCGGAAGGAGTAAAACTTGTGTCACAAGATGTTGTGACGGAAGCCGGTCACAGCACTCGATACAAGACACGTGGCACATGATCATAGGGTGATAACTGTATTGATGGTTGGCCAAAATCAGCCTGATTAGTGATTTACAACCTTTGGATTTTTGCACCCAAATAACGCTCAATAATCTCAAATTCTTACAGTTAAAATCTACCCATGAAAATAACTTCAATCTAATCGGATAGAAATCACTAATCAGGCTGATTTTTGGTGTACCAATCCACCGAGGGACTGGACAAACATACGGTCATCGTCCTCTAATTGTATGCCACGTGGTTCCTATTGAATGCTGTGACCGGCTTCCGTCACAACATCTTGTGACACAAGTTTTACTCATTGGGAAGGATCCGATGGTTGCTCCTTTAATGAGAGGACAGGTAGTTAAAGGGTCCTTCAAATGTCTACTCCGTCATTCCATCTATCAATATCAAGATAGCAATTGTTGCATGATGTCAAGCAACATAATATATCCCAATAACGACCCTCATTTAAGAAGAGGGAAAAAGATGTAACAAGGTATACCTGAAACTGTTTCATTTGCGGAAGCGGCAATTTTAGTAGTCACTGCTGGAAGCGGCATTTGTAGTAGTCACCGCTGCCATCACCGCTGCCATCTGAGCCTACTGACCGCATGGACGTTTATCCCTTGGTGGATAAACAGACCAAAAATTACCTTTATTGGTAATCTATAACCATTAAATTTCAACACTTTTTAAGGTGTTCTTATAGCAGTTGAATGCAACCATTTTTGGAGTACTAAAACCAACGGCTAAAAATCATTAAACAAGCTGATTTTTTGTATGAATTTCTACTAAGGGGTGGGCTAAACATCCATGCGGTCAATGGGCCAAGAGGGCAGTGGTGACTACCAAAAATACCGCTTCCTGCAAATGAAAAGATCTCAGGTATACCTTGTTACATCACGAACAGTAACATGATGAGAAAAGATGAGTTGGTCCCGGGGACCTTCAAACTTTGAAGGTTCACTCACTTGACTTAAAAGGGTGTCACACAAATCAAGGGCCCTGTATCAATAATAGGGAGAGGGGTCACTTTTCATGTAGACCACCACTGATTCACGTGAGGCCCTTTGGTCAAGCAATGTGTGTAGCAAAATTTTCTCCCGGCTGGATCCATCATCTAATGGGTCCCACCTAGAGATCTCCAAAGTTTAAGAAGGCAAGCTTAACAAATGATCGCAATTATGACGGTAACACCCCACCTCAGTTCTTACTTCGAAAATGACACCCAAATCCGAAAATGCAAACCACCGTTGGATTCCCGGAATCCAGAAGGCCTGTCCCGTGAGAGACTGTCATAAATGGCCGGTCACGGGAGCCTGTGCCTATTACTATAGGTCCTTTCCATTCGAGGTGAGGCGAGGTATAACAAACAGGGTCGTGATCAGGGGAGTTGCCTTTTGCACTCGTCTTTTCACTTGTGCTCTCGGGGGCGGATTTTAAGAATCCAATGATTCCAGTGGTAGTTGTTGGATTCTCGAAATTCATGGCTGAGAACACGAGTGAAAAAGACGAGTGCAAAACGGGCGAGTGACTCGCCTTGTCATAACCCAGTTAGATTATGCTTGCCAGGTTATATCTGGCCTACCCTATAGCTAGAATAGCGAATTTCAACTCCATGGCTCCCTCACCTCAATGGCTCAAAGGGCTGTTCTTTGATGCAGCCTTCTGTGTCAAAATTTTGAAGCAGAAGTCTCTCAGATTGCAACGTAATAGACTCGTGCAGGCCCACTTGCCACTTGAATGCCTGGCCCACACAATGATAGACCTACACACCAAAAATCAACGTGATTGGTGATTTCTAGCAGTAGGATTTGAGCACCTTTTCATCAAGGCCTAGGAGTTGATTCCAAGCCCATGATGAAAAGTGCTCAAATCCAATGACTAGGAATCACTAATCACACTGATTTTTTGTGCGTGGGTCCACCGAGATGTGGGCCTGAAAGAGTCTACTACGTGGCAAATTGAGGGACTTTTACATTAAAATTTTGATAAAGAAGTCGGTATCATAGATTTTTCCCTAGATTTTTCCATGGCTCCAGTGACATTGAACTAACGACCTTCCTAGAAGAGAGGGTACACACTACACACTACACACTAACAATATAGGCTGGCTAGGTGTCTTCCATATTACTTAGGAATATTGCACACAGGCCCCTACACTTTTTATTACTACGATGAAGGCTTTCTCAAAACACCTTTATAACTCATAAACCCCTTCCCATCAGTGTCTATGTATTGGTTTTCAACTCTCTCTATTTTTTTTTTTCCAACTTTTCCGTCTCACTTGATGATGCAGAGTGGAAAATGTGTGTAATATCACTTACTTTTCAGGACCACTAACTTTCTAATAACTTGCAAAGTTTGAAAAGGAGTAAACAAATGATGACGGAAATGATTCTATCTAGCTAGATTTAGCTACTCTTATAGACCTACACATTTCCACGTTTAGCAATTCTTGTAGACCTACACATTTCCCACCACTTACTACAATAAGGATGGCACACGATATATATGTCTTATTTGAAATTTTCACAAAACCTATCAGCTTATTATAAGCTGTAAATATGATCTACAAGCCGCATTGGCGTGTGTAGATTACAGAGGGCGCAAATGTAGAAGCAATGGTGGAGCCAGGATTTTGTTAAGGGGGAGCAAAATTGTAAAAAGAGAAAAAACCATGGTGGGGGGGCAAATTAAACGAAAATGGATGTTTAAGAAGTAAAAAAAAAAATTTAAAGAACTTTCAAAAGTTGGGGGGTTGGCTGCCCCTTACTAGATCCGCCACTGTGTGGAAGGGCAGAGGACGCAAATACGGAAATGCACTTTGGTACAAGTTGGAGGTTATAAAAAGATAGGACGGCCGAAAATGACATAAAGTGAGGTAGTAAGAAAATATATTTGAAAATATTTATTAATAGAAGATATAGTTATTAATAGAGTCTATTGACAAAATAGAATTCATGTTGTCAACTCAGATAGTTAGGATTAAATATAGATGATACCGATGAAACCGAACTTTTTGACCTAAAGATTAGATCATTTGAATTATTTTTTACTACAGGAATTCTCAAGTTTGAGCCATTAATGGAGCTAGAGTTTGTCCCTAGATTGAAGCATGGTTCAAAATCTTAGGATTGGAGGCCGGATCTGTGGGCTCTAGTCTGATCTAGAATGGAATCGGTGGGTCTAATCCCAATCCGGATCGCCTGAGACTTCGAACTATGGAATGAAGTCCCCCTCCCAAAATGCCACGTGGAGCACTCTTTAGAGCTCGTCCCTCTCCCAAAATGCCCCGTGGAGCACTCTTTAGAGCTCGTCCCTCTCCCAAAATGCCCCGTGGAGCACTCTATAGAGCATGTCCCCCTTATCAATGCTTAGTCCACCGCTTGATGGATTGGCACATCTAAAATGAATTTAATTGATGATTTCTAGCGGTTGAATTTGAATACTTTAATAGCGTGATTCTGACCTTTAGATTTGAGCATTTTTTTAGATGTTAAAACTTGACAAAAAAATTTAGGGCTTTTTTTCTTTACCCCCTTACTTTATTGATGCAATTTGTATCTCACCAAATGTTTTTAAAATATTTGTGTCTCACCCATAGACGGTCTTCAGATGGACATCCCAATATTTTTTAAATGACTATAATGACCTTGGGTGAGATGCAAATATTTTAAAAACATTGGGTGCGATGCAAATTGCATCAATAAAGTAAGGGGGACAAGCAAAAAATACAAAATTTCGGTTTTTTTTTTGAGGATTGTGAGCTCAACCTTTTTTTGAGGATTTTGAACTATAAAAGGAAGGAAAAAGATGTAACAAGGTATGCCTAAAACATTTTTAAATGCGGAAGCATAATTTTGTTACTCACCACTATCATCTGGGGCCACTGACTGCATGGATGTTTATCCGACCCCTTGGTGGTTATACACACCAAAAATCACCCTGATTGGTAATCTACAACCATTAGATTTTAGCCCTTTTTAGCACTTTTTAGGGTGTTCTTATAGCCGTTGAATTCAACCATTTTTTTAGTACTAAAACCAATGGCTAAAAATCATCAAACAAGGTGATTTTTGGTATGAATATCTACTAAGGGGTGGGCTAAACATCCATGTGGTCAGTGGGCCCAGATGGCAGCGGTGACTACTAAAAATGCCGCTTCCGCATTTGAAAAGATCTCAGGTCTACTTTGTTACATCACGACCCTAAAAGGAACTCACCTTCACAGGTTGTTAAGCATGCTAATGTCCCTCATCAATGATGATGAGGGACAACAATATGAGCCACGTGACACATTCTTAGAGGTCACTAACGTACAGATGTTTGGCCCATCTCTAGGTGGAGCTACATACCAAATATCAGCCTGATTAGTGATTTCAAACCATTGGATCTTTGTACCCCAAATAATATTCAAATTCTATGGATAAAATCAACCAAGGAAAAAGACTCTAATCCAATGATTAAAAAGAAACAATCACATTAATTTTTGGTCTGTAGGTCCACCTACAGTTGGGCCAAAAGTAAATGAAGAAAGGTTTTGAGCTCACAATCCTCAAAAAAATAAAAAATCCTGAAAAAAAAAAAAAGAGATTTTTGCTTGTCCCTCTTACTTTATTGATGCAACCCAATGTTTTTAAATATTTCCGTCTCACCCAAGGTCATTATAGTCATTTAAAAAATATTGGGATGTCCATATGAAGACCGTCTATGGTCAATGATGTTGACCATAGTCAAAGGGTGAGACACAAATATTTTGAAAACATTGGGTGAGATGCAAATTGCATCAATAAACTAGGGGGTAAAGCAAAAAAGTCCAATTTTTTATTTATTTTGTAGCGTAGGTCCAATAAGAGATTTAGGGCATACGGACCTTGGGGATGTTTGTTCCGTGTGCCCTAAAAAGTGGTCCACGTATCATTTGGAGTGAAGGAGCAAATATTTTCTCCATTGAATGGTTCGTCCACTTATCCGTCCACGTGTTTGACATTCCTTGTATAGACTATGATTAGGGTCAATAATTCTCCAGACAGTGAATTATTGGTCAAAATATCAATGGTTGTTAATTTGAGAAAATGATTTCCAAAATTTCTATCATGCGTGCGTGTGCAGATCGTATCACTGATTTAAAAAAGTTTAATTTTAAAATTTAATTAAACACGTTTTTCAAGGTGCATACGACGGTGCATTTATAGGCCATTATTTCAGTTTATAAACTTCAGAGGAAAACGAGGAAAAATTAATTTTGGTCAACGGTCTGGACTAATGGGCTCCTATTTGCTGTCCCCGCCCAAAGACCACGTAGAATACTCTTTCGGTCCCACCAACCTTTTGGATGTTTGTCCCACTTTTTCGTGGACTCACACACCAAATATAATTTTAATTAGTGATTTTGAGCGGTTGGATTCCAGCATTTTAAGGGGTAATGTATGGACGTTGGATTTTGAGATTTTTTTTGTTGCTAAAATCTAACTGATAGAATCGTAAATTAAGCTGATTTATGATATAAGGCCCAAAAAAAAGTGAGACAAATATCCATAAGGTTAGTGGGACCACAAGAAGGCTCCATGTGGCATTTTAGTATGGGGAGACTGCAAACATTGAATGGTCGTGTGATAGCAAATATTTGCTCATGTTCTAATGACCATAATGTCGGCCATCAGAATATCACGCCGACGTCAGGGTGATTCCGGAATCCAGAGTAAAACTTGGCTGACCGTCGACAGTCAGCGAAGCTGCTGACGTCTCACACCACTTGGCACACTCTTAACGGGTCTGACCGTATGGATGTTTGGCCCAAGGTTTAAAGGGTACCGTTATAACGGTATAACGGACTGGGGGTGTTACCGTTTTTTCAGTTATAATGAAAAAAACGCTCAGGGGCAAAAACGGAAAAAATGGGAAAATAACGGAAAAAATGGCCCCGAAATTCAAATTTTGAATTTTAAAATTTGAATTTCAAAATTTCAAAAATGGAAAATAATGAAAAAAAAATAGAATATAACGGGAAAAAAATGAAAAAAAACTGCCATTTTTTTTTCACAAAATTTTCTAAAAAATAACGGTCGTTATTTTCATTATAACGAAAAAATAACGGAAAATAAGGGCCGTTATTTTCTGGGCGTTTTAACGGTCCATAACATAACGGGGTAGGTCCAAATCCGTTATAACGGCCGTTATTTTCGTTATAACGGCCGTTATTCTCGTTATAACGGCAGTTTTTTAAACCTTGGTTTGGCCAATCCCAAGGTGGACGTACAAACCAAAATAACGATCTTGTACCCAAAATAATGATAATAATGCTCAAATTCCCGCGCTTAAAATCAACCTATAAAAATGAGTCCAATCCAATGAGTAAAACTTCTATCACAATTGTGGGGGAAAAATTTGATGGACCCCTCTCGCACGATCCCCGAGGAGTCGGATTGATGAATAGTGGATGAACTGTCTGGTGTGGTCGGCCTTACTTCCGATGATCTCGAGAGGATTGGGCCGACTGGTGTCCTTTCTTATCTGGATTGGTCTGTCGTTACTCCGGTCGCAGGGGTACCTGCAAATTACACTCCGACGCTCAAGTCAGTGTGGATCTAAATACTGTTGAGCTAGTTCTTGGTGCCCGTCTCTTTCTTTTGCTTGTCTTTTTTCAATCTCCTCTTCACTAGATTCTCTTTCTTTTTATAAGGCCCTCAACAAGGAGTGTATCGTCGTTGAGGAGCCTGTAATCGTTATTTCTTGATAATGGTTTTCTGTTACGTTTCTTGGTTTGAGGGGAACGTTTCCCCTGAGCGTTCTGTGAGATGACATTCTAAACGTCCAGGTCCAATGTCTGTCAATTTTTGGCGACAAGCCTTTTCTCCTAGCTGGTCGACTCTGTCAGGTGTTCCAACATGGAACATCCTTTAGTCGGACGGTTTCGTCGGATGTTCCGACAAGGACGAATGGCTTCTCCTGTTGTTCCGACAAGGCCCATCCTATAGTCGGACGGCATCGGCAAGTAGTCCGACAAGGATGTATGACTTCTCTTGCTAGCTCCGACAAAGCTCATCTTCTAGTCGGACGGTGTCGGCAGGTAGTCCGACAAGGACAGACAGCTTGTACCTTTGACTCCAACAAGGCTCATCCTTTAGTCGGACGGCGTCGACAGGTAGTCCGGCAAGGACGGACGGCTTCTCCTGTTGGCTCCGACAAGGTTCATCCTTTAGTCGGATAGCGTCGGCAGGTATCCTGGCAAGATATATCATTTAGTCGGCGGTAGTCAAATGCTCCCACAAGAAGGCATGTTTGTCGGATTCTGGGCCGAGGTGGTTCGTGACCCATGGAAGCCAACATGCCTCTTCCGAGAGAACGTCCATCATTTAGTGACACGTGGCATTGTCTTAGCTTATCAGAAAATAGGGTACCCACAACAGTGTTCTAACGGATGCTTCTGTTACAATGAAAATCATAGGACACGTGGCACACTCTTAATGGTTGCTGACCATGTGAATGTTTGGACAATTCCTAGGTGGACCTACAAACCAAAAATCATCCCGATTAGTGATTTCTAAGCAATGGATTGGAATAAAACTTCTATCACATCTTTCTGACAGATGATTCTGTCACAATGAAAATCACATGCATGTGGCACACTATTAGTGGACGCTGGCCTTATGGATGTTTGGTCAGTCCCTAAGTGGACCTCTAAACCAAAAATCAGCCTGATTTGTGATTAACAACGTTTGGATCTTTGCACCCAAATAAAACTCAATAATGCTCAAATTCTTATTGTTTTTTTTTTTCTTTTTTTTTCTCAACTAATTCCCCCTAGGTCCTTGTTGACCCCTCCTAAACACCGACCAGGTGCTTCTAGGATAAATCCTAGTAGGGTGGCCATCAGGGGGCGCAGTCTCAAACTCACGACCTTGGAGAGCATACCCAAGTTGCTATGTCTTACCATTGAACCACTCCCCTGATGGTTGCTCAAATTCTTACCGTTAAAATTAACCCATAAAAATAACTTCAATCAAATCACTTAAAAATCACTAATCAGGCAAATTTTTTGTTTAGAGGTCCACTGAGGGACTGACCAAACATCCATAAGGTCAGCGTCCACTAATAGTGTGCCACATGGCATGTGATTTTCATTGTGACAAAAGCATATGTTAGAATGCTATGATAGAAGTTTTATTCCAATCCATTGCTTAGAAATCACTAATTAGGATGATTTTTGGTTTGTAGGTCCACCTAGGAATTGTCCAAACATTCAGACGGTCATAATCCTCTAAAAAGTGCCACATGGCTCATATTGTGGGCGGTCAGTGGAGTTTTACACGTGATTTTCTTCACACCAACATCAGAAAATGGCCAATCAAACCCAACGAGAAAGTACCTACCGCAGTCCTCTGAAGTAGGGCTATCAACGGATACTATTCAGATCGAATACAAGTATAACTGAATCTGAATCCAAAAAAAAAAAATCTGATATCCGAATCCGATTCAATATTCGACAGATATTCTAAATCAATATTTGAATTCGAATCTGATTAATTTATCGGATATCCAAAAATTGGATATAGATAATATATTATTATATTTACATATAATAATAATATTATTATTAAAATAAATATTAATTAATATGATAAATATAATATAATATATTTACTATAAATATAATTATTAAATAATATATCGGATATTATCGAATCAAATACATCAAAATCCGAATCCGTATCTGAAAATTGTTTGAATATAAAAATGATAAATCCCATTTTCGAATACGGATTCAAATCGAATTCGAATTTTTGACTATCTATTGACAGCCCTAGTCTGAAGTTTCAACCAAGGTTTAAAGGAGGCCGTTTTAACGGTTAAACGAACTGGGGGCGTACCTGTTTAAATGGCAGTTAAAACGGATTGAAACGGCCAGGGGCAAAAATGGAAAAAAGGGGAAAAATAGAATTTAATGGGTTTTAACGGAAAAAAATGGGAAAAATGGCGCTGAAATTCAAAATTTGAAATTTGAAAATTAAAAAAAAAAATAGAATTTAACAGAAATTAAACGGATTTTAACGGAATTAAACGGATTTAACGGCCTTTTTTTTCACAAAATTTTCAGAATTAAACGGCTATTTAAACGATTTTAACGGCCGTTAAAACAAAAAAAGGGCCGTTTTTTTCAAAACCGATAAAACGTGATTAAACGGTTTTAACGGAAAAGGGCTTGGGGCGTTACCGTTTAAACGGCCGTTTTTAAAACCATGACTTACAACTTTCAACTGCTTCAACTCCATTGAAGACGACTTGCGTGTTAAATCTTTTAAGGCGCACGCCGTCGCCATCAAAAGGGGGTGTTTTCGTTTTGTTTCTCCGTTGTACACCTTTTAGCCGTCCTTGACCTTCCCCATTATCAAACACGAAAGAAGCAGCAAAGCGCTTTCAGATTTAAAAATGGACGGTGGAACAAGAAATCAAGAGATTAGAGTTCTTCTTAGAAAATTAGGGTTTTACTTCTGCCCCACCGACGGACCCTTCTTCACTCCTTCTAGAGTTGTTGATTCTCGTCTTCTTTGCTCTATAAAGCCGAATCGATTTCGTTACGGTTTGCAGCATTTCGATCTCCAGTTAGGGTTTCGGATTTAATTACTATGGTAAACTACTTTCCTCTAAATCGAGGTCTATTTTTTCTGTTTTGGCTTGAATTTCTTCCTTAAATCTGTTGATTCCGATTTTTTCTCGTTGGTTGGTGATTCGGCTTTTTAATCGAGGTCTTTTTTTTTTTTTTTTTCTTGTTTTGGCTTGAATTTCTTCTTTAAATCTGTTGAAATATCGACTCTCTCTCTCTCTCTCTCTCTCTCTCTGTATAGATTTACTAATGATGAATTTTTGTGATTTTTGGGTGGGTTGGATGTTAAAGAAGAGAGATATTGCTAGGGTTTAGTAGGGGCAGAGATCTAATTGGATAGCAATGAACCTTTGCTGCTTCGGTGCATTGAAATCGTGTAAAGGGAAGAATGCTCGCACTTCAGGACAGGCAGAAGGTAAGAAATTGAATGTCTGGATTTGTTTGAAAGTGTTTGGTGGGAGCGAATTCTAAGAAATTCTGAAAAGGGATTTTAGAGTTCTTCTATGAATTCTTATATAACCAGTTTGGGTTGGTAATTAGTTCAACCAGATTGAATTGCTGCTTTTTTCTTCTATTTTGATGAAGCTTTAGCCAACTTGATTTTCCATTTAGGCTCTGTATGGTTGCCCTGAATAAGTTTTCTAGAAATGCTTTTTGCGTATAAATGTGATAAATTTTTTTTCTGTACCAACAGTTTCCAACATACAAATCCATTTCTGTAAAACTTTTTGTTGATCACCATACAGAGCCTAAATGTCATAAAACTTTTTCTGTATCAACACTTCCTGACATACAAATCCTTTTTTTTTTCTGTAAAAATTTTTGTTGATCACCATAGAGAGCCTTAATTTAAAGATTTTGTGGGTGCAAAAAACTAGCTTATTTTAAACAAACTAGATTGGTTGTTTGGCAGCACCCATTTGGAGGCGATTAACTCAACCAAGAGGAATGCTAGTGGAACGTGCTCAAGTGCAAAAGTGGGAGGAACTCCGCCTCTTTCTTGGACATTTGTCCATATACGGGTTTATTAGTAATTTACAGGGGACAAATCAAGGTGTTGTAAATTACCAAAACATTCTTATATGGACAAGTGTCAATCAAGGAGGGCGAGTGCTCCTTTTTTTTGTATTTGCGTGAGGGCCACTAAGCATTCCCATTCCTCATTCAATTACAATGCAACAATTTACAATTTACACGTTCTTTCTTGAATTGAACATTAAATTCTTTTCCTGGGTGTTGTAGTCTCCTTCCTACAATCCAGATTCTAGGCACTAGCCACTAGCCACTCGCTCCTTCCCATTTAAATATTTGAATTGTAGACGATCTAACATAATGAATGAGCAAACTGATTTGGTAGTTACATATTAGTATTGCCTTTCTGTTTTCATTTCTATCTCTTACTTGCAATTTACCCATCTATCATACTGACATTCTTATATATTGTTTATCTATTTGTGTGTGGTTAGAGCTCACTACCAGCAATGTCAGGCTATTTTCCTATAACATGTTGAGGTCTGCAACAGGGAACTTCCATCCATCAAACAGATTAGGTGGAGGCGGCTTCGGAATTGTCTATAGAGTGAGATTATGAGATTATTGACTATCCTTTTTCTCAAGATTCTACTATCATCGTATTCATATTCATATTCATATTTACCACATTCATCCCTCGACCTAAAGAAAATGAGTTATATCTAGCTTCTTCTCTCTTTGTGTGTGTCTGGCCACATCATTTTTCTTTTACTTTTTAAATTACCCAACTTTGGTGTCTTTGATTGCAGGGAGTTTTAAGGGATGGAACCCAAGTTGCGGTTAAGTCTCTTTCTGCTGGTTCGGAACAAGGAACACATGAGTTTTTAACTGAGATTGACATGATATCAAATGTTCGACATCCAAACCTGGTTCAACTCATTGGGTGTTGTATCGAGGGAAGTAATCGAATGTTGGTATACGAGTATCTGGAGAATAACAGTCTTGCAAGTGCTTTACTTGGTAAGTGGTAGAATAACAGCAGTTGTATGTGAAAATTATGCTCCTTTCCTAGGAAAGAACCATGACGCCATATCAATTAGAAATTCGTGGAATAACAGCAATAGCTCCTTAAAAAAGTAACCCCTGTAGTTGGGAAACTCGTTGAGTCAACTCAGACTCAGCCAAGTCAGGGCATTTCTATAGAAGAGAATATATTCATACATTTTCATACTAAACTGACATCCTGCATTCATCATTTCAGGTCCAAAGAGTAAACAGATTACTCTGGATTGGCCTAAAAGAGCTGCTATCTGCATTGGTACGGCTCGAGGGCTTGCATTTCTTCACGAGGAAGCCGATCCGCATATTGTCCACCGAGATATCAAGGCTAGTAATATACTTCTTGATGGAGACTTGAATCCAAAAATTGGAGATTTTGGGCTGGCAAAACTTTTTCCAGACAATGTCACTCATGTTAGTACGCGAGTGGCAGGAACTATGTAAGCATACCTTTTTGATTGTTTGACTTTCTTTTTTGTAAGTTGCCTGAGCTATTTTACCCGTCCAGTTTATGGAAACTTGGATTGGTATCTGGTTTAAGTTAAATAGGTAGTCCATGAAACCTAACTTAGTAGAACCAATGTTTTTAAACATGGGGCCATGGAGCAACAAGCAAGGCACTTCCTAAAGCACGATGCATAAGCCTCACAAACACTCCATTTTAAATGAATACTAGGAGTAAAAATGAATAAATTATAGGTGAATTCAATAAAAAAGACAACGTAAGGAATTTTTCTGTGAAAAAAAAGGTTTATCTATTTCATATTAGGGAAAGATGTTTTGTTGCTATTATTAAATTTCTAATAACTTATTATTACTTAACTCAGGGTTGGGGGTGGGCGGGAATGGAAATAAATTGACTTTTTAAGGTTAGGCAACCAAAAATTATTGCCACCACCATATGCATGTGAGGCTCACACCTTTAGCACGAGTCTTTGGAAAAGGCGTGGAGCATATTATGCTTTAAAGCTTCAGTGGATGAGGCATATGCTTGCCTAGCATTTTATCTTTTTTAATAAGCCTAAGGGTGTTTTGAGGAAGCGTCGCCTCAAGGCATAAGCCTCAGGCACCTTTTAAAATACTTGAGTAGAACCTCGAATACTGAATTCTGCAGGACCTGTCTAGAAGTTATCCTTTAAATAAACTTATGAGGAAATCTAGGTTGTTTTTCTAGTAGGGATGGTCTAGTAACGGAATAATGGTAAACATGGTTTTACATGCAAGGGAATGCATCTAAGATACCGCCTACAAGAAAAATGGACCCAATTGGATCATCGAATCTATTGCATACTTTGGAAACACAAATTTTGTGGTATGAGAAATCTCCTATGGGGGACTAATCACAAGGTGGATCCTGCTACGGTACACATGCATGGTGTTTTTCATTGTTGTCGTTGGTAGACTGTCAATCATATAGTAAACCAAATGGGCGTTAAGTTTCTCTAAATATATCAAGGTACATTGATGAGTTGTTTTGAGAAAGATTTAGTTTTCCCCTAGTAGCTTTTACTGGGTTTACTTCCCCTAGGACTGGAAGGATATCCAAAGAATTTTCCATTATAGCATAAAGCTCAAATATTTACAAAATGCATTGGACCTCCCAGAAATTATTAGTAAGTAGATATGAACAGGCCAATCTCATAAGCCCAAAATGAGAAAGGCCTCAAGTCAATTGCAAGTTGAGGTTCTTCTATATAACCACTGTCACTTTCACAAGCGCAATCTCCTTGCACATGGATTAGGTTCTTGTAATGTAATTCATGAGAAAATATAAGAGAGAACATTTGCAACATAATTGCATAGGCCGAAGCATTGGGGTATAATGTATTGAAGGCTTTACATTTTTTTCTGCATTTCCATTGAATCTTAATTCATTTATTTTGTATGTGCAGTGGTTATCTGGCACCGGAGTATGCCTTATTAGGACAGCTGACGAAAAAGGCCGATATCTACAGTTTTGGGGTGCTTATACTTGAAATAATCAGTGGCAGAAGTAGTAGTAAGTCAGCATGGGGGGAGGATATGATGATTCTTGTGGAATGGGTCTCTCTCTCTCTCTCTCTCATTTGTCTCATTCGCTAATTGCACAGAAATCATGCGAGTGACTAATAAAGCTTGAGTTCTTTTAGAAAAAGAATAAACCAACAGTAATCTAATGGTGAAATCCAAGATCTTATTGAGTACACCATTGATAAAACCTTCCATTGGCATTAGCTGCAAGGCAGCAGGGGGGTTGTGACTTGTGACCCACCATTGGAGAAAAAAGGGTCCCACCTATGTTGGATGGATTCTTCTAAACAGGTGAAATATCCGTGTCAGACATGTGTTGGAGTCTGACACGACGCAGATTCTGTTGTGTTACTCCCAAATTCTGTTCTGTTTTCTTCTTTCCTTCCTTGCAAGGCTATAGGTTATGAGTTTACCTTTTAAAATTGAAGTTTTCTATACAACAAATATAACATTACATATATTTATTATCTTGTTTATAAGTATATGATGCAAATCATAAGATACACATTATCCACTATTACCTCATAATTATATGAAAAAAAACAAGTGCTTTGTTTCACATTATTTGAAGAATATTGTTTATTAGCCCACGAATTCTATTTTTCAAGGTTTGCTGATTCGGACACTCCACACCTGTGTCAGACTCCAACACCAGTACCCGTATCAGTACAACAAAGGGTCCCACCTAGCAGATATTCTGTGCTAGATAAACTCATTTTGGATTATTATAACCATCCAATCTCTTGCATTCATTTGGAAGGGCATAGAAAAGAGGAAAGATGGTGGCAAGTACCAGAAGAAAGTAAATAGATCATGGTTATGGTTATGGTTATTTGATCAGATCAAGTTTTTGGCGTAGGAGATTGTCAGACTTGTGGGATGCACTCCCCTGTATGCGCATTATATTTAGAACTCTTTATCACTTGTGGGAAGTATTATAGTTTGCCCAATTTGTTGCTTGCAATATTCTGTTTTTAAACTTATTAAAATATTAAAAAATAAGAGGTATTCGTCTCTCTTCTTACATAGATAGCATTGAGTATGATTGTTCTGATTGAATGTATGGATAATGTTTCAGTCTTGGAAACTGCGAGGTGAAGGTAGGCTCTTGGACATTGTGGATCCAGAACTGGTAGACTATCCAGAGGATGAGGTGGTGCACTTTATCAAGGTGGCACTCTTCTGCACTCAAGCAGCATCACAGCAGAGGCCTTCCATGAAGCAGGTAGTGCAGATGCTCTCCAAAGAGATGACCCTCAATGAGAAGGCGCTAACCCAGCCCGGTGTCTACAAGGGTCATACTGCCCGAAAATCAGCTGGCAGTAGCTCACAGGAGAGCTCTTCATCTCAGGTGAGCAAAGGCAAACAATCGATAAATCCGTTCACGACTTCAACGCGTTTAAACAGCTCTTCTGAAAGCATGACAGTGATGCAGCCCAGGTGAAGCAGAGATGGTGTTTTATACATGGGAGCTTTAGTTTTGTGGAAGAATGTAAAGGCCGGTTGGGTTGTTCGAATGGATCGGAATTGGATTGAATATGAGAAAGGAAAGAAGGGAGCGATTTAGAGGTCCGTTTGTATACAATTGTATTAATTGTGTAATTTCATATTGTTGTTAGGTGGTTGAAGTTACAGGGTCCAGTAATGGAAGGATGGAAAACAAGTAGAGAGAGTTTATTCTCTTTAAATCTCAAACCCTTCAAAACGTGTATCGGCTGGGATAAGTTGCCTAATGGCTGCGGAACAGGATCCGCTAAACCCAAAGTGAGAGAGCAAATGGTTATGAATCTTATGATCATTCGTTTGGTCAGTGTTTTAACAAAGATATCCTATGCGGGACCCAGTGAATAATGATCACACTATGCAAACACACCACAAATCAGGGTGATTGGTGATTTCTAGCCGTAGGATTTGAGCACTTTTTCATCGTATGCTTGGAACCAACCCGTAGGCCTGTTCATGAAGCCCACATTGAAAAAGTACCCCGATTCCAACAGCTAGAAATCACCAATCACGCTGATTTTTGGTAAGATCCACTAATGTGTGGACCAAACATTCATTGTTGCAGTGGGCCTGAAAGTGTACTACGTGGCAATTTGAGGGACTTCTGTATCATAGAATGGCTCGACTTCCTGGGGGAAAAACACCCTTCTAACCAGCTGATTCATTAATCCTGAGGCATGCATTTGGGTGGCTAAACCTCTTGAATCGGGACTACTCTGGCAATCCATAACAGCTTTGCCGAGCAAAAATAAATAAATAAACAAATATCTGCAGTCAGAAGCCGGGAAAAGCGGTAAATCCAATGGTTACAGCAACCGCGCGTAAATGTCTATCAAACCATTCACAAGCAATAAAGTCTGGATTGATGAATCAGTGGGGCTGGGTCACATGTATATGTTCTAGGGTGTCAATAAATCAAGGGGTTGGTCATAAGGTCACCTGGCTGTAATAGGACACTTAACACCAATACGAGTGGAACTCGGAATCAATGGCTACCTAGGAAATCTGTTCCCTCTTATGAAAAACCAATAACAAAGCAAAGAGGTAGAACCAAAAAGCTGTGTTACTGCTTTTTGTATCTATCTATAACACACTTCCAATGCCTATTATAACCAAGAAGTTGAGGCTCTGAGAAGGCATCCATGAAAAACAACAATCACACTCCAACAAGTGCGCCAGGAGATAAATCCAGTAAGCTTTGTGTTGCATTATAAGATTGTGACCGCATTTCAAATTTAATCTCCTCAGTTTTCACAAGCTGCATCAGTGTCAATTACAATGAAGTTAAAAAGTCAAAAACTTAACATTAGATGATATCTGGAGCTTCAATTATAGCAACAACTTTTAACAAACTAAAGCTTCAACTCAGATCTTGGGGCCCTGTCAAAATGAATTGACTTTGAAGAACCCCCCAAGTTTTTTTATTTTTATTTAACATTAGAGCTAATCATCTAAAAAAGTTCGCATTGGTTCGAAATATTTTATTTTCCATAATTCTGTATAGTTTGTTATAATACATGGATTTTATGTTTCATCAAAAAATAAACGACTTTTACTGAATCTTTGAAAAGTTTGATCTTATAATTTATTTTTTCAAAAAAATTGTAAAATATACAAACTTACTAACAAGGGTTCTAACCATTCAAATGGAATTTGCAACATAAGAACTGGATATGATTATCGAAAATATGAAAACGGGGTATTATGTGTAATCTAAAATGTAGTGTTACAACCATCCTTAGGTGGCCATCCCTAGGTCCAGACCACTGATGGTGATCGGTATTCCCACCACTCAAGTCTCGAAGACCATCCAATGGTCTGGACTTAGGGAACACGATACTATAGTATCGTACTCAGGACGATATTATAATTTTCCATCTAATCAAAGGTACGATCTCCTCAATTGACAGGTAGCACAACTGGTCAACAATCTGAGGTATGGTATTTTTTCCCTTCAGTCAACTGAAAGATCATTTCCCATCTAACAAAATGCATCTAAGAAGGATCATCTAGATGAGAGATCAGAGTGGGAAAAAATAAAAAATAATCCAGTAATTTACCTGAAATTCCTGACCGTGCTGGAAGATAAGCTATCTCACACACAAGATTCTTTACCTACGTGATTTCCGGTACTGCATTTCCTCTTCCTCTCTGCGCCGATGGGAGGAAGAGTCCCTATCATACCTTGATCTTTTCTCACTTCCCCTCTGATCTCTATCTTCTTTTGGGTTTGGTTCTGATTCATGCCTTCTTGACCTGTCCTCCCTTCCTCTCCTATCACGATCTTCTCTTGGATTTGGTTCTTCTGACTCGTACCTTCCTGACCTCTCCTCCCTTTCTCTTCTATCACGATCTTCCCTTGTGCGTGGTTCAGACTCATGCTTTACTGACCTTCTCTCAGGAGCTCGCCTATCCCAGTCTTTGTGATTTGGTTCCTTATACATTTCTGACAGTTTCTCTATGACTCGCTTGTCCTGATCCCTTGGATTCATTTCACTTTGCTTAGGGTGGTTCTTCCTGTCCCCCTCACTGTCCTCTGCTCTGGACATTCTCACACCTTTATCATCCGATCTAAACCTCGAACCTTGTTCCTTAAAATGAGACTCTGGGACGCGATCTGATGAGATGTTACCAGATCTTTTGTGGCTATTTGATGGACCCTCATGCTTGTCGTGTTCCCATCTTGAACTGCCATCCTTGGGACCCCAACCTGTGTTTGCACATCTCTGAATTGGGAAAATACAAAGCATGGATAAGTACCTTTATCAGATGAAACAGCCATAGAAAACCTGTCTTTCAAGTTCCAATCCTGACTCACCTCATATAAAAAGACAAAGTTGACAATAACCAATATGAGGAAAATTGAAGCCAAATTCCTAAGATTCTACCAATTCTTTACATATGTGCATGCGTGTGTGTGTTGGTTGATGAGAACAGATAGATGATAAATGCAAAACTAGAACTAGGAGGAATGCATTAGAATCTATTGGTGTTAAAAGTAAGTTGGACCAAGGACATAGTATATAGAGTGCAACTTTAGTAGCTACATATTGTTAAGATCAATGAACATGAGAGATCCCAAAGAGACCATTTCCTTTATCTTGGTTCAATTACCCATAAAGGAGAGAGAGATTGAGAAGATCTTGCCCATAGAATTAGAATTGGGTGACTCAAATGGAGATGTGCTTCTAGAGTTACGTGACTAATGCATACAAATCAAATTAAAGAACAAATTTTATAAGATGAAAGTAAGACCGCTTAATCGCGTATGCTTTCTGGAACTAGATAGAAACAAGATGTATGTAAAATAAGTGTTGCTGAGATGGATGAGTGGTAAGACTAAGAACGTCAAAATTAGAAATTAGTACATTTGAGGGAATCAAGGAATAGCTCTTATAGCCAATAAAATAAAGGGAGATGGCCCCTAAAAGATTAACGGTTGATGCAGATGGCAACTGAGAAATCGTCCAAAATGGGAAGTCTTATTTTATTTTTTTGGGTCAGGGGGTTAGGAATTGGATAACGTTTTGTTTAGACAGAAACAGAACTGAGTCAACCAACACTTCTGACTAGAGAGGTATGTTAAAAGGATTGCCATCCCAAAATGCCAGCTTATACCCAATCATGCAAAACATGATATAGTCATCAAATGTCAAAAACTATAATACTGTAACAGGAGTTTTTTTTCAACATTAAACAGGATTTGTCACTAAATCTCTGTGGTTTGACACTCTCTCAATCAAAGGTGGCTACAAGTTTACAATCTACATTCCTCTGCGACAAACAGACTATATTTGATGGGGTGGGAAATGGACAAGGGTACAATGCAAGAAGCAGATAATTCATGCTCTACAACATTAGTACCAAAAGTCTTACTGATCCAGCATATATTATTTTTCAGGACAAATGGACTGATACAAACCATATCGGCATGCTCCATTATCTGCCAACCCTAAACCACTGGTCCCTATAATATGAATGTTTACGGATTCCTTTCTTTGGTCGCACAGACATAGTAACTTAAGAAAAACAAATTCCTTTCTTTAACTTTTAGTTCTGTAAAAAAAAGTTATTTTCTCTTGACAAGGACTTCAGTTGTCATTTAGATAAAGTCCTGTATCTCTTTCAAACTTTTCTGGATAAATCATACAGATGACTATTAAAGGAAAAAATAATCAATGGAAACAGTTTTTTTTTTTTACATTTTATCATGTTATGACTGAGGGCATACTTGAATATAGTAGCACAAGGAGAACGTTGACCAACGTCAAGTACAGAAAATAGTTCACTCAGTTGACTGAGGAGATCATTTTGCATCTAGATATAGTGGCATGATGGTATCTTACTTGCTCATCATGAGAAAATTTGCATGATGCTCCACGGTTACATTCACCTTTTTGGAAAGCTCGACATACACCTCGTGCCTCCCTTTTCTGCTGCTCTTTCTCTTCATCCTCTTCTTCTTTCTTTTTGTAATTAGTAACATGATCAACCCTTATAATCCGACCGAGAACACTGGCTCCATTCAAATTATCTACAAGGAAAGATTAGAACAAGAGGCATTTCTTTATGTTGCAATCTTGTAGAAGAAAAGGAAATCATAATAAATTTTCTTATGGTGATCAATATATCCAAGGAGTTCCCGTTAAACACAAAAAATAAATAAAAAGAGATCTGAAAGATGACCAACCTACAGCAAGATTTGTACTTCTCTGATCCTCATATGCTATAAAGGCAAATCCTTTGGATTTACCAGTAGCCTTATCTCTAACAAGATTAACATCAACAATCTCCCCATACCTGAAAATTACTCAATGAGCAAGCACAATTCAGTGCCCAAAACAAAATATAACTTTATTCTTATAACTGAAAAGGAAAGTACTAGTAAACATGAGGTAAGAGATGGAATTTTACGAAAAACACAACCAAATTTGATGGTACATACGAGGCAATCTCAATTATGCAAGCTTCATTTTTCCATGCCACGAATTCAATATATTCAAATCAATAATAATATTGTAGATAGCATTTTTCAACAGAGCTCTAAAAGACCTATGCTGTGTTGAGATATTTTCCAAAACTGGCTCCCTCCAGTAAACAGGATAGGCTAATCAAGGCCCCATTTTAGGAAGAAATTTTAGAGAGGCATACTTGTTAAAATTGGAAAAAATTGAGAACACCTCCATCCTAACTTTTACCAAAGATCCTCAATGAGAACATTACCATTATCTAATTAGATGGATTGAGCTGGAAACCCACTTGGCATAATCCTCAAATTGGCTGGATTGATGGTAGTTCTATTGGCAAAAGTGGCCAATTGGTACCTGCAGAGATCTTATAAATGATCAATGCTCAATTTTGAAAGCCCTTCTGAAACAGCAGGAGCAGTGTATTTTGATGAAGAACAGTTGTGTGCACTAATGCGAGGTCTCAAGGTTCATTAATTTTTCTCTTCAGGGCAGTACTATTAAAATCATACAATTTACAATTTGAACCTAGGATTTGAATCAAATCCCCAAATGACTTAAATATTATGTTTATATCCCTTTAAGTAAAAACAGTATGCATCTTACACCTTATGATTCTTTCAAATCTTATGATTTGAATAAAAACATGAGGCCATTTTCAAGAGAAAATAATGAACTCCTATGTTAGAACTTTTAGTTTTTCCTAAATGTCGAATAGTACAAAATAGAAAATAATGGGTACTTTTACTAATTAAACAAATTTATAGCATATTTCTTGTGATATTTTTTCACTCAGGCATAAAACCATTTTAACATAGTGCAGATATCCCAAACAAAAATAAATGTAGATATCCCAAACAAAGATCAGATGGCACCCGAACGTCAAAGTCAAACAATGACCCATGCAACTTATCTATTAGACGGCACCCGCACGTCAAACGATGACCACTTACCTATCAGAAGGCACCTGCACGTCAAACGGTGACCTGTGCAACTTATCTATCAGACAGCACCGCATGTCAGACGGTGACCTGTGCAACTTATCTATCAGACGGCACCCGCACGTCAGACAGTGCTGTATATCGATGTCTTTCATTCACAAAGTGCCCATTTGGTACTTGCATATGACGCTAAGACGATAGTCTTGCTCGCGCAAAGGTCACATGCTCGCTAATAGGGATTCCATTTTTGCAACGCTAGTTAGTATTGCACACTAGCATAGGGGGTCAAAGATAAATCGTAGGCGGAGCGAGGTTATGGGAGGTCGATTAGAGGCGATCTTGTTCGCAAAACCACTGAAACACGTGGGAACGGGATACTCACGATCGACTGTCGTCTGGGCTACATAGATGCATCGTAACATGCCACATCTTTTATCAAAGGGTCGTAATCAAATACGACAGCGCCACCTCTGATCTACGTGACACAATAAGGACGCACGATGAGAATTTCCACATTTATTATAATCGTGCCCTCTTAACCTTCAACCCTCCACTATAAATAGAGGAGGGGTTGAAGGGAAAAGAGGAGGATGCAATGGTCAAAATGTTACCCTAATCTTCTACCATGTTCATTTCCTCTTAGCCTCTCATCTTTATCTTCCTTCTTTGTGTTTTTTACAACCGTTCAGTCCACAGAACTTTGGACTCGGATGCCATGTATTCCTTTTTAACATTGCTTTAGCTATGTTGCTTTGTGTTCTGAAGTAATTATCATCAATACAAGGAATCAATTATCTTTTCCGAGTTCTAGATCTCATTTATCTATTTACACATAGTTCCACCATCAACAATGGGTTATTTTTTAGTTTTTTGACTTTTATTGTTCCTCTTTAATATTTTGACGTAAAAAGGCCCTAAAAGATTAAAAAAAAAAAAAAAAAAAGATAATAAAGCCCTTAACAAAGAACTCCTAAAAGGTTGGAGCTAGTGACAAGAATTTTGTACAAGTGTTCTATGAATAAGGGGATTGTTTGTAGTCCATTTTTAGTTGTTTTCAAGGCATTAAGTTGATTATACTTTCAAGTAAGAAGAATAAACTTAATATTCTAAATAAGCAATTTTTGCAATACAAGTATGAAATTGATTTTTCCAGTAAGCTTTTTACTCTTCCAATCGACATTTGATGAAAATACCCTTCTAACAAAATTGTCTTTATCTTTCTTAAAAAATCAAATGGGAAGAGAGAGTGTCAAATGTGATAAAATTTTGATTGGAAGGGGTAAGAAGCTCATTGGAAAAATCAATTCCCTACAAGTATTGTAAAAAAAATAGTTTCATTGTAGTGTTTTCCACACGAATGACCGCCAAACATGGATGACTAGAAATGAATGTCCGTGCACGCAACTTAAAAGATTGAGAATTGAGATTGCCGATGAAAGATGGAAGCTTGCTTAATTTGACAATACATTGTTTTGATTTTCCTTTTTGCAAAAAGATCTTTTATTTGTATAACTATGCGTTTAGAACAATGCCTCTATAGTTAATATCGAGATTGCCTCCTAAATTGGTTTGTTATTATTTTTAAGTGTGTGTGCAAAACCTTACCATTATATGATGGGTTATGGAGTAGTTAGGCAAATTATACACTCCTCTTTAATTTTTGGATATTGTTTCATAACTTTTAAGTTTTAACTCTTAAAGAAAATATTTATGAATCTAACTATCCAGCGTTTGAATCCCACTCCTTATGATTTTATGATCCAATTCGATTTTGACAACATTTCTTCAGGGTCTTCATTTTGAGCACATCCCTAACTCGAGGCATTAAAAATGAACAAAAAGGATGTAGCTTATGCCTTTTTTTACACCTCATGTACTGAGGCATGAGCCACACACGTGTCCATGCCTTTTAACTATACCTCAAGGCGTTTTGAGGAAGCTAGAGGAATACACCTCAAACACCTTTGAGAACAATTAAAGCTACTTATGTCATGAGTGTAGAGGAATCGATTTGCATCCTTCTGATACTTTTAGTTCTTACAGCTATCTTAAAATTATTTTTTCCTAGTTTAAAGAAACGAAAATTGATAAAAAAAAGAAAAAAAAAAAAAGAAAAAGAAAAGATATGGGTGGAGTTTATAACTTTTTCCCAAAAATACATCCCTGCATATTTCACCCTTCTGGTTAAGCAAACTTGCGATTCGTCAAGAACATTTGGAAAAAGAAAGAAAAAAGTGGAATTTTGAAGACAAGTATGACACAAAAGCTTGGGCAGTAGAGAAAATCAATTCTGCATTGTTCTATAAAAGAATTCAAAGGAGCTACATGTGCTGACTTCATTACAAGATGGGATGCTATAGTTTGCGGTGACAACTTCTTGATTTTCTCATTTTTGTGCTAATGAGTGTCTTGTCTCATAAGCCTTTATTTTTGTACGTGGCCCTATGCTAATACAAATACTACATTTATCTGACCCAACAATATATACTCACTATAATTCCCTGAGATTACTTGGTTAGACATCAGCAGGACTTGAATTGCAGTGTACAATCCCTAAGAAGGAGACTGGACCAGTTCCCAATTTGCACCAAACAATGAGATCGGATCGAATATAGAATTCAAATTCTAAATCGTGCAAGGCTGAACTATATAAGAGAATACAAAACTCAGCTGGGTTCTTTTCTTTATGTGCAATGCGTCAGTACTAGGACACATACTCAAATGAGTACTGCTTCTGCATATGTGCAATAGGGGAAGAAAAGCGCAACAATAACGAGCTAATGTTTGGTGTTCACACAAATGTTTCAACAAAGAAAACAGTAAATAACTAAACAAGATAGCTGAACTAGACTGGACTTACTGGGCAAAAACCGCGAGGAGATCACCTTCGGTGAGATCGAACGGAATGCCACCAACAAAGACATAAGCTGATTCTTTATATTTGGCATGCCATGAAGCTCCTTCGGAAATCCCTAACGCTGCTTCTCTTGAATTTATCTTCTGTATACGTTTCACCAACGTCAGAGGATTCATATTTCCCTAGATCAGTATATCGAATTCCGCTACCACAGAGCCCCAACCTACTCGATCTTGAGTCTTGAAGAAAAATTTCAAAACCCTAGAAATCAAGGAAAGAAACTTCTATACCCTAAAAGCCAAACTCGGATTGGACTGAAGAGAATTCTTCGTTTATGAAGGTGAACATATCGAAACCGTAGATTCGAGCTTTTACATGAACGAAAGAAGGATCGAAAAGAAATCGAACTATATGGGGGGAAAAATTCGAACCGTGAAATGAGAGATTTTGTAGGGTTTGCTAACGCTGCGCTTTTGTTGTGCAAGTGAAAGTGTTCAACGACCTACTGAAATGGGCGTGCCTCTCCATTTAAGACGCGACTCGCTCATGTTAACTCAGAATCTCAGATGTCCAAAAACTCCTAACTCGAACGCGAACGAGTTAGAGCATCTCCAACCCTCTACTCGACCCTACCTTATCCTAGACACTTTGGGTAGAAAAGAGGGGAAATGACAAAATTACAAGAAGGACATAAGTGACATTAAGTGAAAAAGGGAAAGGACATTGTGTGGAATTAATATAAAAGAGGGAGGAGAAGGGGGAATAAGATTTTATTATCTCACCCTAAATCCTACCCTAATTTGAGGTTACCCTAAGATAATGTGAACTTTAGAGTAGGATTGGAGATGGTTTTTTTTATGTTTTTCACCCTATCTTAAGGAAGGGAAGAGAGCTTAGGGTAGGGTTGGAAATGCTCTTAACACCAATCTAATTATTTGTTTCTTTTTATGGGTAAGCTCAGGTGGTTGATGCAAAAATTAGTTGTAAAGTGGGCACGAGCCATAGTTAGCAATTCGGAGTGTGGCAAAGGTTCGAGTACAATTTGGGTTTATCATTACAAAATGCGTTTAAAAATTTGATACGAATAATTTAAAACTAGAAAAAATAAAATAGTGACAACTTTTTGTCTTATAAAATAAATTTTTATGTTCAAAACTGAATATTTTAGAAAAGTTCGTGAATTATTCGAGAATAATTTTATCATGTTAAAAAATGCGAGAATTTTTTCAACCTTTAAATGAGACGTTGTTCAGTTTTTTTTTTCTTTTAATAATTTGCACAGCTCGCAAATAATTCGAGGATTTACCATGGGCACGACTTGGATAGCCTTACTGTTGAGGGTCTTTGTTCCATCCATAATTTATTGGAGGTATTTGGATGCAAGGTTAGGTCTAGCTATTAACATCCCTTTTTTTTTTTTAATAGTACACAAGCAAGGATGGTCAGCAGATTAGAAAGTCCGTGAGGACCAGTTTTGTTTTGAACCCAGGTGATCACAAAGAAAAAATAAAATAGGTCACGGTTTCCATACTTGGCCACATTTTTTTTGATAAGTCCAGAAATACATTAATGAAAAGGAGATCGAGAAGATCTCAAAGTACAAGCAAAATGATAAAAAGAAGCCAAAGTAAATCAAAAGAGGACTTGCTGAAACCTAAAAACCATATCCCCAAAGAAAATACCCCTAGTTTCTTGACAAATGCTACTACATTCGAATACTAAAGCTTTGATGCTTAAGATAACATCGTGAAATAAGCTTTCTTTGTCTTCAAATGTTCTCTTGTTTCTCTCCAGTCATATCTGCCACACTTGGCCACTTTACCAACTCACTAAGTTGGCATCCTGTTTAACTACAATTGGTTAAAAGGGGTCTGCATTTTGCATTGTTTTCGGGGTTCAATACCAACTCCTGTAAAAGGACTGCCTTCAAGTCAATTAAGTGTTTGGCTCTCATGAGCTTAGTTAGCAATTTCCTGTTTAGTGTGTATTTGACGATTAGGGCACTGTATTATACATTTATATCCATATTAAACCCATATTATACACGAATTATTGAAAAAACTGATTTTCAGATATGACAAAGAGTGCAAACAAAAACATTTGTTAATTTCAAAAAATTTATTGCTTTTTTATTTTATTCTTTACTGAATTTTAAAACATATTTTCAAGTACAAATCCGAATTATACTCGACCCACCTTTCATATTATTACAGAGCAGAACTTTGATGACAAACCACAATGTGAGCCATGTGGCACACTATTAGAGGCCATGGACCGTCTGGATTCTTTGGCCCATCCCTAGGTAGACTTACGCAACAAAAATCAGCCCGATTAGTGATTTCTAACCTTTGGAATATAATGCTCTAATACTCCCACCCCTCCCCCTCCCCCATGACTCCGTGAATTATAGTGATGGAGCCCACTAAGAGAAGATTTGCAGTAATGGATAGAAATGGGCTTTAGAGTCTCAATCTAGTAACCCCAGATTACGTCCCCATTACCTTTCACAGGTCCCACCCTCGTGGGAGAACGTGCAGGTAGCCTGAGAGTATCATGCTGAGATGGCTAGTCAAAGGAGGCTAGCATCTTTTATTGGATTATTATTAGTTTGATTTAATTGATCTTCTTGGATGGAGGGCAAGGATTAAAACACGTTTGGGGTGGTTGTACTTACCCCCACAATTATGGAAGGAAAATAGGGACAACTGTGACAATCTTTTATTGACTTTAGAAATTTGTCCATGGGAGAAGTCGATCTAGGGATTGTATAATGTTTGTCACCAAGTATACATCTGTATGCAGTTAAAGACACCTGCCTTTGGGTTCCTAGTGGGGCCAGATGAATGGAATAGTAGGGGGTAAGATGGAAGGTTGAGCACATTCCATAGATTTCTTTTTGAATCATATCAGGATTTCCAAAACCATCAACAGTTGCTGGTTCCAACTCATGGAATGGAAGGATGTGAAGCTCACAGCCAAGCAGTGTCGCATTGCTTCAATCTAGCTTCAAGCATGCACTAGAGAGATGCAGAAAATTAAAATGCAGGGACGATAATTAACAAAGCCTCTTAAATTTTCTTTTAGGGATTTATCAATAAGGTGAAGCAAATAAAAACCAAACTTTTCGATTCCCAGTTGAAACATTTCAAGTTTGCATAGATGTGCGTTCACGGTACCTCATAGCATAGATGATGAACTGGAAAGGATGCCTGATTTCACTAATAGTACAGAACGCCATGAAGACGTAAATTAGCTGCCAATCTGTACCATAAACTTTACATGAAGCATAGAAGAATGTCGTCGGCTCTTTCAGGAAATTGGTTCTCTTTCTAATCTCATGCTGGTTTGGGTTTCCTAGAAATCTTAGGTGGGTACCTTCGGAGAGTGCACAAAATCAGTTCAGATCTCAGGATTATGGACCCCATGAATCACCTGCCACACTGGCTTGCAGGAGAGGATCTACCTCCTCTCTCACTGCAAGATCATAATCTTCTACTTCGCTTGCATCCAAACAAGGGGTGTTGTCATTGACACTCTGCTCGGAACTAGCATAACTGCTCGTGGCAAGAGGAGAGTCTGAAACACTAACTGCCCTGCTTCTTGTTGGCCCCGATCTCACACTGTACATTGAGGAAGCTGGAATGTTCGTCATCAATGGGCGTAGGCTACCTGGAATGCTTCGCCTTATATCCTGCTCAAAAGGAAGTCCCTGAATCAAAATATGACAAACTACATAGACTCCTCAATTTGTATAGCACTCATTCCCTTTGTAACATTTTAAAGAAGCTACGAGTTCTAGAAAATAAAGAAAGAAGTATTAAGACCATGATGTGAGTTAACCACACGTACATCACACCGTTACCTTAGTTGTCAGACCTGCTTGATCCATAAATCACAGGGTAAAATGGCAGCTATATTCAATGTAATGATAACACTATTATAGTTTATTTTAAATAATTTCTATCCATTTAAGATATTTTATAATAGGAAATATTCAGGTGAGCCTAATCCAACTTCAATCACATACCCATACCCATGTCACGTTGCGTTGATATGGATATCAAGAAAGATCTGAAGGGTCTAGCTACCATGTGCATACCTGAATGCATTGGCCGACTATCCTTATGTTCTACCTGGCAGGTATTGTTTTGTCTTGTAAGGAATATGGTACAAGCTGACAAGGAGAGGGACACATACCATATGCCTCAGTGCCATATCTAAAGATTTCTTTGAGAGCGTTCTTCCAAAGCCCAAACTGTCCGGGGATGAAGATGACTTCCCTACGGGGTTATTATGGGTAAAGCATTGGTCATCTTGCTTCGGGGGCGCCAGTTTCCGCATGTTCACCACCCTTTCAACCATCTTGGTTCCAATAAGAACAGGGCTCACATTGTCGCTACCATTGGAATGTGCCCGGCTAACTGCAGGAACAGAGCTCCCGCTGCTATGGATACTGCCATTTGGAGCCCGTCCTCTCGAAGGAGAGCTTGACTGTCGTCTTGGCCTTCCATTAGAACCAGCCTCAACCGAAGAGGATCGAACACTAGGTGCTCCAGACCTACCCCTGGAGGCTGAAACCGGCCTTTCAGGCAATGATGTCCTTAAATTAGGGGGGGCATCAAGTGAGAAACCAGGCATCTCTGAGGGCTTCCATGGTCTGGATTTTACTGTTGGAGAACTGCCTCGTGATGGCACTGGATTTCTCATTGTTGTGGGACCTGTCTTGGTAACTGAAGAAGACCGAACAGGAGGAGCAGATACACTTGATGGGGTTGATGGCCGCCGAGTTGGCGTCGCTGACCTTGATGTGGGCTTGGATGCCGGTACAGTGGGCCTGGCTGTTGGTGTAGAAGATCTTGCAGAAGGGTTTGAGGATCTTGGTGGAGGAGCCGTCGGCTTAGAGGAAGGTAATGTGGCCCTTGATGTAGGAGTGGAAGGTCTCGACGGTTTAGCTGTGGCAGATAATGTGGGGCGTCCGGTTGGTGTTGCTGGTCTAGATGCAGTTGAACCTGGGGCCCCTGATGATGAAGGTCTGCGAATTCCTGCATTAGAAGAGTTCAACCCAGGGGGCAAAGTTGGTTGCTTAGATACTTCCCGCCCCCCTGATGATGAGGGCCTGCGAGTTGCTGCACCGGAAGAGTTCAACCCAGGGGATAAAGTTGGTTGCTTAGATACTTCTCGGCCCCCCGATGATGAGGGCCTGCGAGTTGCTGCACTGGAAGAGTTCAACCCAGGGGATAAAGTTGGTTGCTTAGATACTTCTCGGCCCCCCGATGATGAGGGCCTGCGAGTTGCAGCACTGGAAGAGTTCAACCCAGGGGATAAAGTTGGTTGCTTAGATACTAGGTTGCTCCTTGAAGCAAGCTCCGGCTGAGGATTTGCTAACTGCAACCACAATAGATAAATGACTTGGCAGCATGAATAGGTAACTTGAGAATAACAACCCAAGAAATCCCAAACAACCAATTAAATTCGAAAACCTTTTCCTTGAATACCTCAGAAATTTGAGAACTTTTGAAACATTACGAAGTATTCTCATCTGTTTGCATTCCATTTCAATCATTTCCTAACTCAACATTAGGCTTTAATAGTAATGTAATTTTCTTTAAAGTTGACTGTTCAAACACAAAAATATCCAGATGCAATATGAAAGATTGCCATCACAAAGTAACAACACAAGACATCCATTAAAAAAAAGAACAAAAACCCAAGGGGAACTATGTTCCTAGTTCTGTTAGACCAAAATTGCAATCTAAACAAACTGTAAGCGTGTTGCACATGCAAGGGGATGAACCACCAATTGATGGTTTCCAAAAACCTAAAAGTTCAGATGGTTATGGTTCTTCGATCCGGCTTCAAATATAGGATGATACATATATTACCCATTGAATGGTGAATACCTCCCCTGAAAGTGCACCTACACAGATGGCTGCGTTTTTATAGACCGTAATTGTGGTCTGTATAGGACCACATATTTCCCCTAATATTTGAGGTTTTAGTAATATGGTCTCATATTTTTATGATTGTTAGAGATGCTTAACACTATAGTCCATCCCTATAAAGAATCCAAAAGTTAAATTAAGTAGTGTTCTTACCCTAGATTTCAGTGCAGTGGGACGAGCTTTAGGAGTTCCAATCTGACTCATAACGGTTTTTTGTGATTCCATCTCCAAAGAAGGAAAAAGAGGAGTGCCGGGCGGTGTCAGAAGCCTGCAAAAAGAAGAGAAGTTCAATAAATGCCAGTGCTAAAAACATATCCATTTCCACAAGATTCACATCAAGCATGATACAAGAACCTGAACCCACTACCACACATAAGATCGAATATAAAATCATTTCAAATGCACATATGTTTCCAATAATCACAGAAAGCTACTTCACAATCTGCAACTGCAATAACACGTATTGAAAAAATATCTGTTTAACATGTGAATATCAATTAAACAAGAAAACTATTGTGACATCCATGTAGTCAATCATCTCCTTCGTAGGAGTTCCATAAAGAATTCTGTGGATCATTTGTTTATTCACTGAGATGTTGCTAGGGAGTCTATTTCTTAATCTCTTTGCAATGGAATGGTGTTCATTGAGGAGTTTGTTTTTAGTTCTGCTTGGAATTGCACACCTTGAAAAGTTGTTATTTTGCCCCTCATGCAGAATGTAGAAAGAACAGAATAATATATTGATCAGAAAAGAAAGAAAGAGAGAAAAAATGAAAAGAAAAAATAATAAGACTTTCAGGGGGAAAGCAATCTCCAACATGATTCTTTTCAATGGAATCGGGAAATACAATATTTGCAAATCCTCGTAATGATAAAATCCCACTATATCATAAATAAGGAATCAACCATCTAGTGAGAATTGAAAGTAAATGATGAGTGGACACTAAAAACAGAGATCCTTCAACTCAATGGAGGAAACAAGAGTCAAGGATTCAAGCTACAGCTTTGAATTGGATGGAAGCTCCATTGGTGAAACCCTTCCAGGCCATCAGTGTTGTATTGAAGAAAAAGCAGAGTCTGGTTAAGATGGTTCTCTCTGATGTCTGATCTTATAGGGATATAGACTTAATTGCAGTAGAGGTGACGACATCATTGGAAGGAGATACTCTGGTCATTACTTCAGGCCAACAACAGTTCCTATAACGCTACAAGGATGTCAGATTCACAAGACTTTCTAACATCTTAGATCAAATACCCTTTGACACAATTTCAGGCCTGGACATTCCATTCAACCACATTCCTACGAAAGATGATGAAATGGCTGACTAACTAAGAAAAGAATTTGTCCATCCATTGTTGGATTCTTTTTTTTTTCTAATCTAATTCCTAATTGATTTCTATTCTCCTTTGATTAAATTGAATTGAAGATTTGAAAAGCAACAACGTAAACAAAATATATGTCTTCTAATGACAACACGAACCATCAAGGTCGATCAAGAAACAGAGAAACCCAAACACAAATGAGGAATATACTTCTTTATTCAATGGAAGTAAATTCCATTTACAAGAAGCAGACTTTGCATAGTTAACTTAACTTCACAACACCATAACTGAAGATATTAAATCATTGTCCAATTCTGAGATTAACAAATGCTATTAAAGAAAAAAAATATCTTACTGCAAATTAAAGAAGTGCTTCCACATTACCAATCATAATCGTTTTTATCACTTTCGGAATTTAAGAAATCATCAGCAGGTGTCTTGCGTGGAGGCATTGATGAAACGATCTTGAATATTGGAGAACTGCCAGGTTTAGATCCTGCGGCCATAAATATCAGTAAGTAGAACAAAAGAGAAACCAAAAGACAAAATTTACATTGGCAACAGGTTTTCATTTCTTTTCATCATTATTTTTGTTGGCAGATAAAGTAGATTGAACCCGCGGCATCACAGTTGCATTAAACATCAACCAATTGAGTTACAGACTCAAACCCTCAGACTTTAGAAACCACTCAAATTTTATAGGACATATAAGCCTGTCGAGATGCCTACGAAAATCTACAAATGCAATCAAAATAATGAAGGCGAAGATGAAATAAATAACTTAAAATTCGATAAAAATTAGGCATTTACAGGAGCTACTCCAATTACACTATGCAATCTCAAATATAATGTAGTTGCAAGCAGAATCTAAGGTCTCTTTGGATCGCCATTTTTGCCCCAATAAAACCTATCAGCTTTTTGAGCAAAAATATTACTTTCTGGCGCAAAAACAACAATAAAAAAATGCTCTAAAACTCTAGATTAAAAGAGCATCTCAAGTTATCTCAACGGATTGATTGAGAGCTCATCGTTGGTGGATGAAATCTTAAAGAAACTAAATTGGAAGAGAAGTAAACAATTAAAGCATTTTAAAATACAGAAAACCACTACACGATCGAAAACCTAATATGACACCGAGGATATCGATGACCAAAGCCATACCTAATGGAGTATCAAACTCTTCCGAGTTGTGAAGAAGAAGAAGATTGTTCTTTCCTTTTCGCGTTTCCGCATCTCGAGAAACAAAGCGAGCTCCTCTTCCTTCTCTTTCATGAGTGTACCCACGTGGTTTCTCCCTTGCTGCCTCTGCTGTACGGGAGCTTGCATTTGCGATGCCTGAGCTCTAAAACTGCGATTTATCTCCGAGTCGAACCTCTACTAACAGAAATAAGGAGAAGAAAAAAAGGAGAGATCTCCAACCTAAACCTAACTTCTCATCTACTCCAAACACCAAAGTTTTTACACCAAAGATTTCTCCAGAAACGAAAACGAGAGCAATGGATCTGAAATCAAGCTCGAAAGGTGTGAAAAGCGACAAGGAAATTTGCAGGAAACAAAGCGGCATTTCGCGTTACTTTCACAAATCGAATCTCTCTATAAACGAGGAAACTTAACGAGCTCCACCGGAAACCTAACTCTCATCTACTACTCCTAACACATCATTACTACGCCGTTAGATTTCAAACGAAAGCTTTAACTTAAATAGTCCGCCATTGTTGCAGAAACAGAGAGAGAGGGAGAGAGTGCAGAAATGGAGTTTTAAGAACTTTGAAGATCACAGGCGCGAGAGAGAGAAAGATTGTGGGAGCTCTACTTTTGTCTGGACTCTGAAGTGAGATAACTGTGCGTGAGAATAGGGGAAACGATTCAAACGAATGAGGATCAGGGGCAGGGCCCTTTTGTTTTGATTTCTTCTGACGGGAAAGGCTACGTTTTGGGACCGGATTATTAAAATAGAGCCAGGCTCGATGGACTCGTCTTTTCACTCGTGCTCTCGACCGTGAATTTCGAGAATCCAACGCGGAATCCACACCCGAAACTTCAACGTAGATTCCAAAATTTACCTATACCAATAAAATCATAACACGTGTACATAGAAAACGGAGGGACCATGTGGAACCAATTTTTCCCTTTCTCTTGTACCAGCGGAATACTACGTGGGATGCACATGCACCTTACACATGGGAGCACCTCAGAGATCGATGACTGTATAGACATTTTGCCCATCCCTATGGGGATGGGGATCTACGTACGAAAATTCATCCTGATTAGTTATTTTTGTCCATATGATTAGAGTCTTTTTCATTGTTTGTTTTTTACCGTAGATTTTGAGTATTAATTGGCTAGTAACAAAATGACACCACTATACAACATGATATCCATGGCTTTTGAACCATGTGATCATTACTATTTTAATAATGAAGTATGTACGGTAGCTTTTGGTTTTATTTTTATTCTTGAAACATCCAAGTTGATGATGGACCATATTATGATCCACGTGGAACACTCTTAGATATCACTCACCGTATAGATGTTTTTACCAACCATAGTTAGATTTACGTATCAAAATTCACCCTGATTAGTAATTTATAGCGTCATTAGATTAGAGTCATTTTCATGGATTATTTTCCACCGTGTATTTCAAGAATTACGATCAAAATGTTAGAAATTACTAATCAAGCTTATTTTTGTTACGTAAGTTCATTTAGGGATGTGTTAGACATCCATACAATTAGTATCCTCCGATAGTATGTCATATAGCTTACAATGTGGGTCGATCATCAACTTGGATGATGGATCTAACATCTAATTTTTTCCAATTAGTTTAAGTGCCTTGAACAATTACATTGGAATGTGAAAATACTGAATGACCAAAGAACTCTTAAGAATTAAAACAATTTCTACACCTGAAAGAAGCAATGCTTGTCAATTTAATGAACTTAAGGGTAATATTATGAATAATTTTTTTTTTTTTTTTTTTGTAATAAAAGAGAGCATTGAAGAGTTGCAGGGCTGACGTGTCTTTGACACCAATAAGACCGAAGAACCCCTTCCAAAATAAAAAAAAATCAAGAAAATGAAAAAAAACAAAAGATGAGTATTTTGGACATATTTGGGGTTTAGTGTGAGGCATGCAAGAATGACCTTCGTCCGTTGTATAGTAGAATAGATGTTTTGTTTTTCTAAAAGGATTCGGATTGGGGGACAACCATTTTGGTGTACCCACGTAGAAGAAGAATCCAAGGTTTAAAGGGGACCGTTATAACGGACTGGGGCGTTACCATTTTTTTCGTTATAAAATGCTCACGGGCAAAAACGGAAAAAAGTGAGAAAAAAATAGAAAATAACTGAAATAATGGCATTGAAATTCAAATTTTGAATTTTAAAATTTGAATTTCAAAAATGGAAAATAACAGAAAAAGCGGAATATAACGGAAAAAATGAAAATAACGGCCTTTTTTTTCACAAAATTTTACAGAAAATAACGGTCGTTATTTTCGTTATAACAGAAAAAATAACGGCCGTTATTTTTGTTATAACAGCTGTTATTTTTTGGACGTTTTAACGGTCCATAACGTAACGGGGTAGGTCCGAATCCGTTATAACAGCCGTTATTTTTGTTATAATGGGTATTTTTTAAACCTTGGATGAACCAATGGCTGATTTTTGGTGATGATGATTTCCTCATCATATAGATCACCCCAGCAAAAAATCAGCTCATTCAAAAATTTCTAACCCCAAGTCACACCGTAAAAAACGACGGGCCCATAATTCTTCAACTTCTAAACCAGTCTATGAAAATCGCAATGATTTGAAGTTTTGTGAGCATGCTCTCCTCACCATAGAGATCATCCTCACCAAATATCGCCATTGATTCATCTTCTATGTAGGTAAGCCAAATGGTTGTCAAAAATGGTTGCCAACCCTTTCAAAAAAGAGTTAGATGTCCTAGATAGCCCGAAACTTTCGTTCACACTCCCACGACAGTTGCCATTTTCTAAAGACAACGGGTGGTGATGCAAGCCGGAAACCTTTTGGTTTTTGTTACTCAACGCTGCCATGTGGGCCCACTGATTGCATGGATGTTTAGCCCACCCCTTAATACACACCCATAACAAAAATCAACTTGTTTGATGATTTTTAGCAGTTGGTTTTAGTACTAAAAAATAATGGTTGAATTCAATAGCTATAATCATAACTTAAAAAATACTACAATCTAATGGTTAAAGATTACCGATCAGGGTGACTGTTGGTGTGTATATCCATGAAGGGGGTGGGCTGAACATCCATGCAGGCAGTGGGCCTGATTGCAGCATTGAGTAACAAGAATCGTCCAAAAAGTTTCAAATATACCTTGTTACATCTTTTTCCCTAACGTGTTTTGCGACCAGGGCCCGAAGGCGCTTTTTCAGTCGCCAAATCAAATCTGTGACGCCTATCGAATCAACTCGCTCCCGCTGGAACCAGTGAATCGGTCAGGTGACTCTTGTAGCCAAAACTTCTATCACACGAAATTGTAAATCACACAATCACAAGCCATGAGTTCTCGGCACGTACACAAGTACTTTTGCAACGTACCCATGTGCTTTTGTTTTTAGGTGTACGTGCCGAGAACTCATTAGCTGTGTTTGTGTGATTTGCAATCCCATTGTGACAGAAGTTTTACTCCCTAGTGACCTAGTCCAAAAATAAAGACTGCTGTAACTTGTAACGAATATTCGGCTTTTCGATTTTGAGCATTATAACAGGAAAAAAACGTAATGGGGTTGGAGCATTACCGTTTTAACGACTGTTATTTTCATTACAATGATCCTTTTTTAAACCATGGTATGGCATTTAGTGAATAATTCCTTGTACATATGCCAGTCCAGGGATGTGATTGACTGATGAATAATCTAAAAACTGACACAAGGCCCCACTTGTCATGTACGGATGACATTGTGCAGACCATGGTTTTAAAAACGGCCGTATAAACGGTAATGCCCCAAGCCCGTTTCCCTTTAAACACGTTTTAACTTTTTTGAATTTAACGGTCGTTTTTTTTTTATTTTAACAGCCGTTAAAACCGTTTAAACAGCCGTTACATTTGAATTTTTTTTTTTAAAAATGGCCATTAAATCAGTTAAATTATTATTTTTTTAAAAATTTTTAAAATTAAAAATTTGAATTTCAGCACCACTTTTTCCTTTTTTCCATTAAAATTCGTAAAAACCCGATAAATTCTATTTTAATTTTTTTTTCTATTTTTGCCCCTGGCTGTTTTAATCCGTTTAAACGGTAAGGCTCCCAGTCCGTTTAACCATTAAAGTGGCCTCCTTTAAACCTTGGTACGGACATGCAAATGGGTTTCACCTAAAACTATTTTCTCGAGGTCATAGAGTGGCACCTATAAAATCAAGGGTGGGGCCACATGATTTGACATACAGGAGAATATTCTAAAAATTGTCGTGGAGTCATCCTACCATGTGCATTTTTTTGCATGTGCATGTGCAAATGGCACTCTTTGACTGGCAGCACTACCCACACATTGTAGAACACTTCAAAATTTACACTATAAATTTATCCTAATTTATATTACGGAAAATTGCACAAAAGAAAACAAACTTTAATTTATTTACAAAAAAGAATACAACTTTTTGCAAATCCCAAAAAAGAAAACGAAACGCCCTTTCAAAGGGCGTTTCGTCTGCTGTCAGTCCAATCAGTCGAGTCAGAATGACTGATGGCTGACACGTCTGACAAACGCCCTTTTAAAGGGCGTTTATTCATGAGAAATTTTAAAAAACGTCCCATAATTCCTCAACTTCTAAACCAATCTACGAATATCAGAATGATCTGAATTTTTGTGAGGATGATCTCCTCACCGTAGAGATCATCCTCACCAAAAATCAGCCATTGATTCATCTTCTGGGTATGCCAAAATGGGCGTGAAAATTGAGGTATCAAAAAAGCCCTTTAAAAGGGCGTTTGTCAGTAAAAAACGCCCTTTAAAAGGACGTTTTCTACTGACACACGCCCTTTAAAATAACGTCTGTCAGTTGTCAGAGGTCTGACAGACGTTTCTGATAGGCATTTTTTAAAAAGGCGTCTATTACTGAAAAACGCCCTTTAAAATGACGTTTTTTACTGACAAACGCCCTTTTAAAGGGCGTTTTTTCATAAACATGTGCCACGTAATCGTTTTCTTTTTTGGGATTTGCGAAAAGTTGTATTCTTTTTTGTAAATAGATTAAAGTTTATTTTCTTTTTAGAAATTTTCCGTTTATATTATTATAAAGCAACAACCAGGGTTGCCACCCATGTGACACGATTGAAGGCCTCTCTACTTTCAAAGGTAAAGCCTTCTCTCATTAAATGTCCTTCCACAATTCAGGTTGCCTTTCACGCCCAATAGTATAAGCCATGTGGCACACTCTTAGAGACCACTGACCTTATGGATGTTTGTCCCATTCCTAGGTGGACCTATTTGCCAAATATCAGTCTGATTAGTGATTTCAAACCTTTGGATCTGAGCACCCCAAATAATGCTTAAAATCTATGGTTAAAAATATATTGCAGTAAAAATTCTGAGTTTAAAAAAGGCGAAACTGCCCATACCAATTAGAGATTTCCTTTGTATATATTACAGTAAAAATATAAGAAGGGCAATCGATGTAAAAAACCTTTAATCGGCCTTTCTCTTTATAGATGTGGAGATGTATTCTATTAGATTCCTTCAAATGTTTTAGGAGGAGCTTAATTACTAGGAAAAAATTTAGATGCAGAAGACTTTGAGCCCACTAACCGCATGGATGTTTGCCTCACCCTTTGGTGGATATACATACCAAAAATCAGTCTAATTGATTTTCTCTAGCCATAGATTATAGCACATTTTTGCATAATTTTGGATACTTAATCCAATGGCTAGAAATTATCAACCAACGTGATTTTTTGTATGTAAGTCCATCAAGGGGTGAGGTAAACATCCATGCGGTTAATGGGCCAAAAAAATGAGCCATGTAGGGCCACGAGACCCCTCTGCATCCAAAGTCCTCTGCATCTAAATTTTTTTCTAATTACTAGCTGCACCTACCTTTGCCCTTGAAAAAACCATATCTTTTACTAGCATTCCTCCAAACTAAGGGTCAACTTTGATGGCTATTTTTGTGTTTTTTGTTCCGCTTAAAAAAAAAAAAAAAATCAAATTCATGTGCGCGACAACAACGAATTAGAAAATATTATCAAATGTACTGTATAAAATTAGACAACTTTCGTTTTTTATTTTTTATTTTTATTTTAATCAAGATACAATGATTCAATGCATCATTTATTTTCCTGTTTGTGGCTAGCTAATGCGCGTCAATCCGATTCAGGCCGCTTACACCAACCCGTTGGTGACCCGCCCATTTTTAAAACTTTGGATTCTCTTATTGTTTCTACCAAATATTCAATATAACCCCCCCGGGTCACATGAATAATCTCTTACTTGTGTGATTTGTTTCCTTGACTCGGCGGTTTAAAATAAGGGCGTGTTTAATTGCACAGAAAATTTTCCTGAAAAAATACATCAGGGAAATGCCTTAAATGGTTGATTGATTGCAACTTATAACAGACTAGTGGGTGCCCCGTGCCATCAGCACTCCTCGACAAAGAATTTGCCAAAATCAGGAGAGTGGCGGAGATCCACCATCCATTTGGGGGAGGATTAGATCTCGGCCATTCTTTGTTGATGCTTATAAGAGGAGGTATAAGTAGGGAGACAACCAATGTGTTTTGTTGTATAGAATAGTAAATGGTTCATGCCCACGGCACTCTCCGACAAAAGTGTTTGCAAAAATTGGGTACCCGCACTTGAAAGGTATAACGGACTGGGGCATTACCGTTTTTTTCCAATATTACGGCTGTTATAATGGATTGTAATGCATAGAGGGAGAAATGAGAAAATAACAGAAATAAAAAAAAAATAACAGTGTTGGAATTTAAATTTTGAATAAATTGAGGTCAAATGAGGCGGATTAAGTAGCTGAAATCTAACCATCCACATTAGATCGATGGATTTGATCTCAACCACTCTTTATCTAACCGTCCACATTAGATGGATGGATAAGATAAGAGAATACAACTGAGTTGTCTTGATATATGCGTGGGTGGCCGGTGCCCACGGCACTTTCCAACAAAGTTTTTGTCAAAATCGGGTATGAGTTAATCTCAGCCATTGATATGAAGCATAGTGGATCTCAGCCGCTCATTATTGAAGCCATATAAGAAAAGAGGGGTATAGGAAAACTATTAAATTTCCGTTAAATTCTATTTTTTTTTTCAATTTTCAAATTTCAATTTTTTAAAATTTGAATTTCAACACCACTTTTTTTCTTTAAAATCATTAAAATCTATTTTTTTAATTTTTGCCCCTGGCCGTTTCAATCCGTTTTAACAGTAACACCCCTCTCGAGGGATAAAAAGTGGGGCTCCAGAGCCTGACCCTTGGGCTAAATGTAAATCCAACCCATTTCATTCCTTATATGTAAGTAAATAGTAGGTGACCCGTGCCCATGGCACTCATCACAAAGCATTTGTCGAAATTGGGTGTGAGTGGCTGAGATCCAGAGTCCATTTGGTGTGATAAGATCTCGGCCATCCTTTATGAAGCCGGATAAGAGGGGGAGACAACCGTCCTGTTTTGTTATATAGATATTTCGATCAGGTGAGAAAATAAAGGTGTATTTTCAGGTGGAAATGAATTCCGGGCTTAGTAGAAAAAATTATCCACATTTAAATGGCTTGGTAGAGAAAATTATACAGATTTAAAAATGACTATCTAATAATGGACAGTTCTGTTTTTCTAAAGAAAATGCAATTTTTTCACTTGACAATCAAACACTCCCTAAGGGTAGGCAAATTCCATCAATTCCATGATATATAACGTGGATGAAATGTTTTCCACCAGGCGCTAGCGCCTCATTTTTAAGCAGGGGCAGAGGCAGAGGCAGAGTCAAGTTTGTTACGATCAGCAAATTAGCCTTGCGTCGTGCTGATTATATTTGTTTTTGGAGCAAAACATGAAAGAAAAAAAATACTAATAACAATTGAAAGGTAATGCAATTCTGGTAAAAAAAAGAAAAAAGGATATTTAAGCTTTGAAAGTAATTTGTAGCAAGGTTTAAAAGGGACCGTTATAACGGTATAATGGACTGGGGGCGTTACCATTTTTTCCGTTATAACGAAAAAAAACACTCAGGAGCAAAAACAGAAAAAAGGGTAACGCCCCCAGTCCATTACTCAGGGCAAAAACGGAAAAAATGGAAATAAAGGAAAAAAGGCGCTGAAATTCAAAATTTAAAATTTTCAAAAAGTGAAAAATAACAGAAAAAACAGACATTTTTTTCACGAATTTTTTCAGAAAATAAAGGCCATTATTTTTGTTATAACAGCCATTATTTTTTGGGCGTTTTAACGGTCCATAACGTAATGGTGCAGGTCCAAATCCGTTATAACTGGCCGTTTTTTAAACCTTGATTTGTAGTACCCACTCCCTTATAGTTTCAGACTTTAGGATTACCCCCCTTGACCCAGTTTAATCAACATTTGACTAACACGCGCTTATTAATGCACCCATGAAAGGATCATAATATTGCAAGTACAAAGCTAAACGGGTGTGATTCAAGTCCGTTTTAACATAAGTCAACCACCGTTGAACTAGGTCAAAAGTGGTAATCCTAAAGCCTGAAAGTATAAGGGAGGGGGTACTACAAAATACTTTCAAATTTCAGGGAGGTGTTGGTAAAATACCCTAAGGAGAAAGACATTCCAGAGTTCAGGCTATAGAACCATCATTCGACGACCATTTGGATAGGTCCGGTGCTATTTACTTACAATGTTACGGGTCTATACCATCCAGAGGTGCGCATTGCTATCAATCCTGGCCGTCAGTAAGTGATCCCATCAATTAATCTGTCATATCTCAGCCAAAATGGATGATCCCAACCATCCAACGGTGGCTCACCAACAAGAACCATCCAATTACTAGCTCAAATGATGGTGCGAAACTGCAAATAATTATTTACATGTGAAAATTTGTCGCCCACGTTTGGATCACTTTGGATTTTCTCATCCAAATGATGTATGAAGTCTGTTATAAAGCCATAAGTTTATTTCTGTTATAACGTCTGTTATACAGCCCCTATATTTTAACGGACAATAACGGTATTATTTTCATAATTCTCTTTATATCCATTATATGTAACGGGGTTTGAATGGATTTAACGGCCATTATTTTTGAGAATTTATAACTGATTTTAAAGTTGAAATTCAAAATTCAATTAAAAAAATGAATTTTAAAATAACAAAAAATCACGACCCATACAGTTTGTGTAGACAGGAATTCTCAAATACCAGTATACGAATTTCAAAGAACGCCCAATGGTCATTGCTAGGCTCGTCAAAAGCAACAAAGCCCATTCAGAATCGGCTGACTAGCAACATTCGAACATTTTACGAACTTTTATTTAATTTCTTTACCATGAAGGTCTTGCTTTGTAGCACTACAATCTTTTGCGTGCAAACGTTTGCGGCATTTGTCTGTGCTTGATAGCGCAACATCCAACAAATATTTGCATTAGACCCAATTAATTATTTTATTTTTTTGCCAAAAAGTGCTCTAATATTTGCAGCCAAAAAGTGGCTGCAAACAATAGGCAAATAACTGTCATCCGCCTTGGTCTCCCCCAATACCTCTCCACTCCCCAACCATATTAATATTTTCCCAACAAATGTCGATTATCAAATATTCGCCTACAAACATTTTCCTGCAAACTAGAGACAGAATACCAAGCCGGGTAACTGGTTTCCAGCATCGGGTTGAAGCCCCAAACTAGTCACCACAGCCAAAGCTTCACAAAATCGGCCTGGCCGGCAAGCATTTCCATTGACACAGGCCAAATCAAAGTTTAAAACCAGAAAACAGACTTTTGAGTTCAAGTCCCACAAGTCGAGGAATCGGAAGCATTGTCCCATCTTTCGATGAGAGCAAGGGGAATAACATTGCCACGATGCTTCAGCTGTCAGGATCACGGAGTTCTTCACTAGTTAACCCACCAGAGGCACAATGGTTCAAACAGAATTAAAATGAACGAGGAATAGCAATCTATGTTATTGGGGCAGCTTGGTTAGCTGCTGCAATGAGAAATTACCAATGTCTAGGAATCCAGAGTAACAAGAACATATAGGTAGAGAATATACAGTTAGAAATTTTGAATAGGTGATGCTCCTCCGAGCAGAAGGCTAATCAAGCATCATCAGCATCACTACCACCAACCTGAGCTTCATGAGTGAACCAGTAGTTGCTCCCATCAGGACCTGATACCTTAAACCTGCTCAACAAGAAAGGCTCTTCTCAGATACTTCGTAACTTTTAAATGTAACCAATTGGAATCTGACAACTTTGTTATCCTCCTACCTCTCGAGGATGAATTTCCCTTCTTTGTACTTCTGGTTCTTCTCATAGGCAGTTTCCTGAAAGAAAACCATCGGCGGAGTAACCAACCACTACAGTATGATAGCATAAAGATCATAACTTAAAGACCCCCGTCCCTGATCTTACATATTTCCACCCAACGATCGACCCACACACAACGCAGAATATGTCAGCAACAGTGTGCAACCCAGTCATCATCATCCGGTCTTCTTTCGTTCCAACAGTGACATTCGCACTGTCAAGCATTGAGGGAGAATACATCATTTGGAGCCTCCAAATGCGTCTATCAAGAAAGATGCTTTGAAGATATGAACTATGTTTAAGTTTGTCTGGGAGTGCATGGGAGTGGGTATGCCGATATGATGCAACAATTAATCACTATCTTCGTTGATTTTCTTCCCTCCACACATATCTATTCGAACTTACCTCTATCTCCATCTCTTCTATTCTAATTGGACATTCTTGAACAGATCACAGAACCTAAACTGGATTGGACAAACACAAACAGAATACTATAATAGGACATGAGATGCTTTTGATACACGCACATTTGAATTTTCAAAAAGGAAATTCAGAACTTCTCGTAGCAAGAACAAGCTAAACTCATCGAGCCAAAGAAAGAAAATAAGAACGTCCAGGCAACTGACGTGTTATTTTCCAGTGGTGGTATAGAGTGCGAGTAGGAACCTTACTAGCTGTGATATTGTTCACATACATGTACATCAACTCTAAATTGTTGTCACCAGGGTAACCTAACGACTTACTAGAACAAGTTTGCACCAATCTTCAGACAAGTCTTTCCAATAAAAGTTCTCGGAATGTAAGATGCTAGAACAAGTCTTTAGTAATCTACCGATAATATTTGATAATCAGATATGCAGTTGCAGGTTTGTCCACACTGATTATGGGAAAAGTACCCACCTTGTAAGAGAAAGAAAAGCCTATTCCTCTTAAGATAATAAAAGGACAAACGCATACAAGATTCAATTTACATGGTATATTGGTATTTAACAATTAACATATATAAGAGTACAGAAAATCAAGAAATACTTACACCTTGCTGAAGAGATAAGCCTTCCCATGCCTGGAATGGAAAGCCTGAATAAAAGAACACAGCCAAAACATTGAGTCAGAATGTTTGCCTGTCAAACCATTCTAACAAGCATAAATTAGACAATGAAAACACATAAAAGCAAAAATAAGTCTTCAATAAACAAGAAAAGCATCATGTGGTTAAAGCACTAGTACAAGTCATGCCAATATCCAATCTAGTTGCAAATAAAGCCTTTTGATCCATGATCAAAGTCAGATGGATTTAGATACAAAATATGAATATGATTCATGCTCAGTAAGTCAGACGAGAATATGGACAGTTGAAGTTTCCACTACTAAGAAACGAAACATTAAGTAAAAGCAACCTCTTTACAAGAGCTATTGGTACTTTGAGTCTACAGGTACTGCTGTTTCTTTTTTTATCACCTTTTATCTTACAGTTTTTTGAACACCTCGCTGTACCAGGGGTGGCACACATTAGCATCACCCTCATGGCAAGCAGCGTTACCAGTTTGCGAGAAGTTAACATGTTTACTGAGGGCTTTGATTTAAGAGTGCCTTCATGAGCGTCATGGCTTCTTATTAGCTCAAACTTTATTCAAGTTCCCAAACAAACTTTGTCATTTCAAGCATTCTCTACTTTTGTTCACCCAATCGGGAAAAAATTAGGAATAAGTTCAGTCTATAAATCTGAACACAAAATTCAGGTTAAGTTGTGAAATGTGAATCATAAACCAGAAACTTCTTGTTGGTGTGAAATGCTATGAGGATATGTCACAACATCAATGGATAACAGATTAGCTGCACCTTGAACTAAATAGAATAGTCCATCTCTAATAACCATGATTTCTGACAGGGTTGATCCAGTCCCATTGAAAAAGATAACATACAAGGATAAACTGATAAATTCTTCGTCACCCATGTTCTCTGACAAGGAAAGCCTTCATTTATTAGCAAAATCCATGACTAACATCAGCTTAGAGATCCCAACACTCAGTTATCCACCAAGAAACAACATTAGCAGACAATGTTGGGATTATTTTAATAGTTCTCCAGAGGTCCTAAACATGAAAATAAATGCCTGAAACTGAAAAACTTCCAACCATGAATATGCTAAAATTTTCAGTGCAGTCCACATGGTCCAGTTATTCATCAAGAATTAACAATAATTCAATGAAATGCTGGGATCATATTCAATGCCAAAGCCTACAAAGAGAACCCTTTTACCAACTAGAGAGTCAGAATAACATAGCACACAACACCAAATGGAGAGGAAAATGACCGATCATTGAGAATAAACCCCAATTTTCGTTTTCCCTCTTGATTTCTCTTATCTAACAAGTTCCTCCAATTGTCAGAAAATGTGCCGAGTAACATCAAATTTGAGATTCTCACAACCCACACGAATTCAAGAATCTGTGATCATCTGAAGGAAAAAAAATCCATTAGATCATAGCCACGATATCCGCCTTGAATCCAACCAAAGAGAATCTGATCATAAACTAAAGAAACTAATAACCCAAAGCACTGATAACTAGAGAAACTAATAACCCAAAGCACTGCCACGAACTGAGCTTCATTCGATAACCCAGAAAGACCAGACAACCCAAATCAAGTACCTGCAACTTTTTGTTTTTTCTTCTCTCCAGTTGATAATTGAACAGACTAGCATAAAGAACAAAATCCTTTAATTCTTCTTTTGTGAAAAGGGAGCCTCCAATAACAGAAAAATGAGAGGAAAATGAATTAAAGGAAACATGGACCATGGGGATACAATCAGAGCCATTTCTCTGTCAAGAACTTACAACACTCCCAATAGAATATTCCTACAAGATCCCAATAATAAAATCCCTCTAAAAATATCAAAATTTTAATGCAACGCAAAAAAAAAAAAACAGCATATGATTATTAACTAAAGAACTAGATGAAACTGGAATGTCAACGCAAGAACTCAAGAACACAACACCACAGCTAAAAATAGAGTAATCACCACGAAATTTTCTATAAAGGGACAAAACCCCAATTGGGTTTCTCTATATTGTTCATCTCTGACAAAAATCCTGCAATAATTACCGAAAAATGCTAAAAAAAAAAACGACCCCTTCGCAGAACAATCCGATGATACAGTTGTCCATCAAGAACTCATATAATTCCAACAGAAAATCATATAAAACACAGGGGGATTCAAAATTGAGATTGAAGAACAATAAATAATGGAAAAGGATTAATAATTGAAAGTAAGAGGAGACGATACCCTGGAAACGATGTCTTCCCAGAGAGCGAGATGGGTCTGGCAGTGCTTGCAGCTGTAGATCTTGCCTTCCAGATAGACCAAATAAAGCCTACCCATGTCTACTCTCTCCCTCCCAAATCCAATCCAACTCCTCGCACTCTCCTTCCCTCCCTCTATCTAATCTATCTCCTTATCACCACAGAGAGATTTCCACTTTCTTCCCTTAATTCCCTTAAAAATCAGAAAACCAGTCTCCTTAAGGAAAAGAAAAACAAAACCCAGAAGGAAAGAATTCAGAAAATTGATCAAACCCAGTTGATAAAATATGATTGAGAGAGAACGCAATGCTTATAGACCGAAGAAAAAGAAGAAGACGAGAGAGAGAGAAGAAAGACTGGGAAGATGGATGATCTCACCTGCAGGCTGCAGGCGTTCCTTATTTCTTGTAGGAGTAAAACTTGTGTCACAAGATGTTGTGACGGTAGCCGGTCACAGCATTCAATACGAGCCACGTGGTATATTATTAGAGGACGATGACCGTATGGATGTTTGGCCGGTCCCCCGGTGGAATGGTACAAAAAAATCAGCTTGATTAATAATTTCTAACCGATTCCATTGAAGTTATTTTCACGGGTTGATTTTAACGGTAGGAATTTGAGCATTATTGAGCGTTATTTGGGTGCAAAAATCCAAAGGTTGTAAATCACTAATCAGGCTGATTTTTGGTTTGTAGGTCCACCGAGGGACTGGCCGAATATCCATACGGTCAGCGACCTCTGATCGTGTGCCACGTGGCTCGTATTGAGTGCTGTGACCGGCTTCTGTCACAACATCTTGCGACACGAGTTTTACTGAGAGAAAGGACACTGATACATAGCTGGTGGTAGTTTAGGAGCAAGACTTGCCCGTCCACCCGTGGTCAGGTAGCTCCCTGACCACCTACAATATAAGCCACGTGGAAATTTATTAGAGGACACTGACCGTATAGATGTTTGACCAATCTGTAAGTGGACCTACAAACCAAAAATCAGCCGGATTAGTGATTTCAAAACCGTTGGATCTTTATACGGAAATAATGGTAAATAATGCTCAAATTCCTACGGCTAAGATCAACCAACGAAAATGACTTCAACTAATACCTAGAAATCACTGATGAGGTTGATTTTGGGTTTGTAGGTCTACCTAGGGATTGGCCAAACATCTTTACGGTCAGTGTCCTCTAATAAACTTCCACGTGGCTTCTATTGTGAGTGGTCAGGTAGCTACTGACCACGGGTGGTAAGGCGAGTCTTGCTCATAGTTTAGTACAATACCACCTTAATTTCAGATCCTTAGATTCATAATAATGACGTCATTATTTTCAAATGCAGTTTGTTTGTTTTTTCGTGTAAGCCAAATCCAAAAACGGCCATTATAACGGGAAAGCCCTGACCCGTTAAGTTATTTCGAAAATAACGGAAAATCGGGCTTAGCATTATAACAGCCATTATTTTTGGAAAAAGAAAAACACCTTTTTTGACGATTAACAAGATTTAAAAAAAAAAAAACAATAAAATACTAATATTTTGATGATTATTTTGCCCAAACGTGACTGATGTGACCATTATATTGGTCATAACGGTAACTTAAAGGGCTGTTATAATGTTATAACGGATCATTTACAGATGCAACGCACAAAATCGACGTAACAATATATATAGTGTTTTAGTGCGTTGTATCCGTGTACTTGTTGTGCTTTGTTTGCTTAAACGAAAGGGAGAGATTGAAAAGTAAGAACGGAAATAGGTGAGTTGGATGTTAGGCCCATTTGCTCATTGCAGGACATGGAAATGCCACGTTTCTTTTTGTGCAAGTAACGGTTTTAAAAAATTTATTTATAAGCTTATATAATAGAGCCGTGATACTTCACCGTTACCAGCAAAAGAAGTTGTGCAGTTGAGGCCATTGACAATTGGGATTCAAGGGATCCATGGTCCACAAGTAAAACGACTATTTTGTCCTTTGTTGTCTCAATGGACTCGGGCTGCACAGTTTTTCTTTTTTCGGCTAATACTAGTGGGTCGAGCACTGCCTGACAAAGTATTTGCTAAAATTGGGTATGAGTGGCTGAGATCCACCGTTCTTCCAGTTGGGGGAATAAGATTTTGGCCCCCCCTTTATTGAAGCTTATAAGAGGGGTATAAGTTGGGAGACAACCAGAGTCACTTGTTATATAGATTGCAGGGTTTGCATGTGTTGATCAATAAGATTTTAGTTTAGTTTAGGGTGTTTTTGTAATATCCCTTGAAAATTGAAAACATATAGTAATATTACTATATACTTTCAAATTTCAGAATAACCAGCCTTAGACCTAGTTTAACTGTCATTTGACTCACATTAGCATTGTATTTGTAATATTTTGGTCATTCGATCCATGTCAGGATCAAATTTGAAAGTATAAGGGGTATTACTATTTATTTTTTGACAGGGGTAGTTATAAAAATACCATTTAATATAGGGTTGGGCTCCAGGGACCGGCCTTTTTTGATAGGCTCCTGTTACAAGACACAATGTGAGCCATGTGGCACAATCTTAGAGGACTATGACCATATGGATGTTTAGCCAATCCTTAGGTGGACCTACAAACCAAAACCAGCTTGATTGTGGTAACAAGGTTAAAGTTTGCTTCTTCCTGACAAGATATCTTTTGGGGAAAAATTACAACTTGGGGCTAGGTTAAGGTCTTACAAGACCTATAGACCATTAAATCAGTCTGATCAGTGATTTCAAACCTTTGGATCTTTGTACCCCAAATAATGGTCAATAATGCTCAAATTCCATGATAAAAAATCTCCCATGAAAACGACTTCAATCAATCCAACGCTTAGAAATCACTAATCAAGCTAATTTTTGGTCTGTACGTCCATCTAGGGTTGGGCCAAACATCCATACAGTCGAAAATCTCGAAGAATATGCCACGTGGTTCATATTGTAGGCAGTTCTACTCAATTGACCGTGGACCCCTTTGAACAAAATCTTGGCCCCGCCACCGAGAACAAACTAAGAAAATTGTACAGTAGAAATATTCATGCATATCATAAATTCCCATTTCATATCGAGTAGTTCCATGTTTTAATATTTTTACAACTGCTTACTCCTAACCAAATTTGATTATGAATTAGCATTCAGATTGAGATTTTTTTTTCTTCGAAACTCCCAATTTAACGACGTCCACGGGCAATGATGATTGAGGCTTACTTACTAAAATACACTTACTTTACACTTTGGGCGACTGGGCACTGTCGTCAACGAAATCTCACCATCCAAAATAATCCCAAGTGTAAACTTATTAATGGTTATGGATATTCTAATTCTTGTTTTCTAGCATCCAAACAACATTTTAAACCTGGGCCTAGAGTAATTAGTCTACCCTTAAATTGGATTTTAAGATCGCTTCTAGTCTTGTTTGGTATGTTTGCTGCATTAGATTACAATAAGAAGGAACACATATAGGGGTGTTCGATAAAATTAAGCCTCGCAGTGTCAAATATAGTAGAATTTTTACAAGATGGAAATATTATCTCACTAGGCAAACGAGGGTAAGAGAGAAGCTTAAGAGGAGAAGGTGTCAAAGATGGTTGTGTGAAGTGGGTCACTCAAGTGGGTAGCCCAGTTGTTGAGTGGGCCTTTGCCGGTAGCCGCAGCTTGGACGGCAAAGCCAAGGAAGCCAACCATGGCCAGCCGGGCATGCTTGATCTCCGCCAATTGAAGGGTAGCCTTCTTCTCCGGATCAGCGGCCAAACCGAGGGGATCAAAGAACTTTCCACCCGGGTACAACCTCTTTTCCGGGTCAAGCTCTGCGTTCCTTTGGAACTCAATGTATCCAATCACTAGCACCTCGATCCATATCAATGTGGTTATGGAGAAGGGAAGAGGAAGGCCCAGGTAGGATGACCCCTCAACCAGCTCCACCTGAAAAAGTACCGACCCCCGGAATCAATTAAGCTCACAACAACAACAGCAAAATTACATATCCAAAATGGGTATTTTAGTAACACCCCCTGAAATTTGAAAGTAATTAGTAATATCCCTTTATACTTTCAAATTTTAGGATTACCTCCTTGACCTAGTTTAACCGTGGTTGACTTAAGTTAAAGGTACAGGCTCGATGGACTGACCTTTTTTTGCACTCATAATTGCCCTCATGCTCTCAGGCGTGGATTCGAGAATCTACCGAGAAACCAACGGTGGGTTGAAACCCATGCCCGAGAAGACAAATGGATTTATGAGTGCAAAAAGAGAAGTTCCCGGTCCGACCCTATGTCAAAATAGACTTGAATTACATGCCGTTGGCATTGTACTTGCAATATTATGGTCTTTTCATAATTGCATTAACAGCGCATGATGCATGTCAAGTTTTAACGTTAGTCAAATGATGGTTAAAAGGTTTAAATAGTCAAATGATGGTTAAAAGGTTTAAAAGGCCCTTATAACTGTAACGGACTGGGGCATTACCGTTTTTTTTCGTTATAATGGCTGTCATAACAAATTGTAACGCTCAGGGGCAAAAACAAAAAATAATGGGAGAGAACGAAAAGAAAAAATGCGCTGAAATTCAAATTTGAAATTTTCAAAAATGAAAAATTTTTCACAATTTTTTTCAGAAAATAACGGTCGTTATTTTTGTTAGAACAGAAAATAAATAACAGCCATTTTTTAAACCATGGGTTAAACTAGGACAAGGGGGTAACCCTAAAGTTTGAAAGTATAAGGGGGTATTACTAATTACTTTTAAATTTTAAGGGGGGTGTTGTAAAATATTAAATTAAACTGACAAGAAGTTAAATTAGGATACAAGAGGTACTTCTTATAAACCATAAATATGGTCTATAACTTTAACTTATAAATGCTCCTAGTTGGCCCTTTGGTTTAATTATCGTCTATCAAACTTAGATCTAATTTATGTGTGGGATCCAAAGTCCAAGGGTTGTGGTCATTTCAATATCTGGATGATTTAAGCATGGTTTTAAAAACGGCCGTTTAAACGGTAACGCCCCAAGCCCGTTTCCGTTTAAACCCGTTTTATCGGTTTTGAAAAAAACGGCCATTTTTTTGTTTTAACGGCCGTTAAAATCGTTTAAACGGCCGTTTAATTTCGAAAAATTTTGTGAAAAAACGGCTGTTAAAACCGTTTAAATCCGTTAAATTCCTTTTTTTATTTTTTATTTTCAGATTTCAAAATTTGAATTTCAGCGCCACTTTTTTGTTTTTTTTTTTCGTTAAAATCCGTTAAAATCGTTAAAACCGTTAAAATCCGTTTAATTCGGTTTTTTCCCATTTTTTTCTATTTTTGCCCCTGACCGTTTCAATCCGTTTTAACGGCCGTTTAAACGGTTTAAACCGTAACGCCCCCAGTCCGTTTAACCGTTAAAACGGCCACCTTTAAACCTTGGATTTAAGATCCTATTCTGTGGTCCTAAGGAGTAAGGACAACCGTGGTGACAGAGAGAGAAAATGTGTCTATAATTAAAGAGCAATAATAATTGGATCGATCAATTTGGACGGTTAAAGCAGGAAGTGCATATATTATGGTGGTACATTGCAGCATACTATCATCCATAAAGAGACAGAGGACATAATCTACAAGTCTACATACCTTTCCCGCGTCTTGCCAGGTGACTCCGGTGAGTGACTCAACAGCGAGTGCACCGAGTGTAGCGAGCATGGCCCACCTCCCATGAATGAGTTCGCACTCACGGAATCGTTGCAGTCCAAACACCTCGGTGTACGGCTGGAATGGAGTCGACTTCACGTCCGAGGTCTCGAATCGAGTCCCGATGATATCACCCGCAGGGTTCTTAGCCAAGTTCTGGTCCAACGAGTCCAACTCGAACTGCAAGTACTCGGCCGGTTTCCCCAATCCGAATGGGTCGAACCCGTAGTCACCCACTAGACTCCCGTCGAGGTACTCGGGCGCTTTCGCACCGGGAAACCAGAGCGGGCGATCTGTACTCGGCTTCAGGGTCTTCTTTGGGGGCGATTTCTTTGATCCAAATCCGAATCGGGCTTGAAACTTGCCCGAGTTGGAGTGAACATCGTGCAAGCGAGTTCCCAAGAAAGACGACGTTGCAGCAGCTGTGGTGGTGGCCATGGCTACGGTCTAACGTGCACCAGGTGAGAAAGTGGTGGAGGGAGGAGGGATTGGAGAGGAGTGTTGATGTGGTCGATTTATATTCGGTGGTGGGACTAAATTTTAATAAGCATTTGTGGTTTATCCATAGCGTTGGTTTATGACCTTCAGATGTGAAGAGCGTATCCATCCAACGGATGTGAGAGTCTCGGCCTTATCTTTGCCTTATCTACTAGGCGAGGCCTTTCGCTTACGTTGCTGCGTGGCAAGGCACGTTCTATTGTTTTTGTGGTTCTGGTTTCACGGTAGAGAAGATCTTTGTCTACTGGAGTTTATTTTTCCAGTCACTTTTTTTACTTCTTCCCGTGAACATTTTACAAAAATGCCCCCTCTCATTTACCCTGTTTTTTTCTCCCTCTTAGACCCGCACGCACGCGAGTGAACTTGTGGGGATGTGAAACACACTGCGATTTATTGATCGTTGATCGTCCATGATCACAATACCAAGATCCCTGAGATGTGGAAAAATGAGAAATTAGCCTGAGAGAGAGAATGCCATGTGGCAGCTTTTATGGGCCCACCCCTTAGTGGACTTGCTTACCAAAAATTAGCCTGAACGACGATTTTTAGCCATTTGATTTGAGTACATAAAAAAAATGCTCGATTCCAACGGTTAGAACTCATCCAAGAATAGTGCTCAAATCAAATGGCTATAAATCAGGCTCATTTTTCATTCATAGGTCCACCTAGGGATGCACCAAACATTGATGGGTCAGTGGGCTTGGAAGAATTGTCATGTGGCGTTCATTCATGGGTCAGTGTGTTTGACGGCCCTTAATTTGAACGACCCCCTTTGCGTCAAGGCGAGGGAAAACTATTCCAGATTCCTAGCTGTGGATTTGAGCATTTTTGGCTTTGGAACTCAAATGTTTTTCACCTATGGGCTTATTCGTGAAGCCCAGGAAAGGAAAAAAAAAATGCTCGAACCTACCTGCAAGAACTTGCCAAGTAGGCTGAATTTTTTGCGTGGGTTCACCGGGCCTAATATTCAAGGGTCAGTAGCCCAAAAGAGTGCCAAGCGAAAATTTTGCCTTGTGGAGGATAGAACTGGAGGAGCTCATTGAGAAGTAGACTTGTTTGGATGAGCCCACAATCCCCCTAGCGAGTGGTCATGAACCAGTGAACCCCACACATCAATACTACGCGATCTCGAATTGGTCGACGTCCCCTTGGCCAATGCATATGGACCAGTATATTAACGTTGTAGGACTAGATATTTTATATTCGGATTTTTTTTATTCCGGTCTACATTGCTATGTGACGTTTAGATGTTATTTATCATTCCGATTTATCCTTGCCGTTTTGTAGAGCGCTATATTTTTCGCAAACGCCAAACACTCACACATTAGAAAATGTAGGGTTCAGCTTAGCATCATCATCATCATCTACGCCTTACTCCAATTGTCCGGAGTCGGTAAAATAAATCCTATTTTGTCATTCGATCTCTTAAGAGTAAGGGTTCAGTAAGAGAAAAAAGAAATATATAGGAGATGTTGAAGGAATGTTCCATCATCACCTATATATGCCTTATCCCAAATGTTTGGCGTTGGTAACATGAATCTTATTTCTCCATTTGACTCTTAGAACCATGTCAAAGTAGGGCTATCACTGTATCAGGTCGTCCTGATAACCCAACTCAACCCATAACATCATGGGTCTGGATTGAGGAATCATGATACAATAAGCTATTGGATCGGTTCTGAGTCGACCTTGGTAAGATCCATCCGATAACGTCGGAATCTTAAATTATTCATAAAAGATATATAAAATGTTAAATTTATATAATATTTATAAAATATATTATATCAATGAGACATGCTTCCATAGAACTTTGGCCGTTAATTTGTTATTGGGAGCTCATATTTGCACACCCCATTTCCTATCCGGTGGACTCCTAGTCGGGGCACCCCCCCAAAAAGAGAGATTTCTCTCTAAAACCTGACTGACTGTTATTGTCAATGAGCCACTTGTCATATTTTTAGAGGACACTGACCGTATGGATGTTTGGACGATATCTAGGTGGACCTACAAACCAAAAATCAACTTGATTAGTGATTTCCAAGTGTTGGATTGGAGCCATTTTTAAACTGTAGGAATTTGACCATTATCGACCATTATTTGGGGTGCAAGATCGAAAGGTTTGAAATCACTAATGAGGCTGATTTTTAGTTTGTAGGTCCTCTTAAGGATTGGACAAACATCCATAAGGTCAGTATCCTCTAAAAATATGCCACGTGTCTCATTTTGTGGACGGTCATGGTCAGCCAAGTTTTAGAGAGATCTGTCTTCTTTGGGGTGTGCCCTGACTAGGATTCCACCGGGATAGGAAATGGGGTGTGCAAATATGAGCTCCCTTGTTACTTGACTTAAAAAATTTGCAACTTTTTTTGACCCCTCTCGGTGTTCGCTTGCTTGGCTGTGGGTTTCACGAATCCAACGGTGGTTGTCAGCGCCCCAAATAGTGAAAAAGTGATGCCAGCTCGGCGCTGACAACCACCGTTGGATTTTTGGAATCCAATGACTGAGCACACGAATACGAGAGGGGTCAGAAAAGAGGTCCCCTGAGCCCGACCCGAAAGAATTAGTCTCCAATAGCTCAGTCGATGCTTTGGCAACTCTCTAATACTTCTTCAGCCCAAACCAGCTCTGTTATAACGTAATTTTTCTGTTATAACAGAAATAACGAGCGTTATTTTTTCTAGAAAATTTTGTGGAAAAAAACGGCCATTATTCCGTTAATTTATGTTTTTGAAATTCAAAATTCAAATTTCATTGAGCGTTATTTTTTCTAGAAAATTTTGTGGAAAAAAACGGCCATTATTCCGTTAATTTATGTTTTTGAAATTCAAATTTCAAATTTCATCGAAATTTGAATTTCAGTGCCATTTTTTTTCTGTTTTTTTGCCTCTGAACGTTTACAATTTGTTATAACGGAGAAAAGGTAACGCCCCTAGTCCGTTACAACGGCCCCTTTTAAACCTTGAAATAGACCTATCCTTTCATGTAAAGTGTCATTGCCAATTTTTTCGGGCCCACTACCCCATGAATGTTTGACCACTCCTTGAGGGACTTCCACAGCAAAACTCATCCTGATTGGAGATTTCTAACCATTGGATTTTAGGACATTTTCATCATGGTTCCATATATAACAGACCCATTGGAGGGCTTGAAAGTTGGAACCCCAAATGAAAAATGCTCTGATTGTACACCTTTGTGTCTGGCTATGTACATGGATGTGCATAAAGAAGGGACATCTCTCTCTCGGGGAAGAAGTTCCAGATCTAATGGCTAGAAATCACCAATCAGTTGATTATTGTTGTGTAAGTCCAGCAAGGGCAGGCCAAACAGAGTAAAACTTGTGTCACAAGATGTTGTGACGGAAGACGGTCACAGCACTCAATACGAGCCATGTGGCACATGATCATAGGATTATGATCGTATGGATGGTTGGCCAGTCCCTCGGTAGACCTACAAACCAAAAATCAGCCTGATTAGTGATTTGAAACATTTGGATTTTTGCAACCAATAACGCTCAATAATGCTCAAATTCTTACCGTTAAAATCTACCCATGAAAATTACTTCACTCGAATCGGTTAGAAATCACTAATTAAGCTGATTTTTTGTGTACCAGTCCACAGAGAGACTGGCCAAACATCCATATGGTCATCATCCTCTAATAGTATGCCACGTGGCTCCTATTGAATGCTGTGACCGTCTTCCGTCACAACATCTTGTGACACAAGTTTTACTCGGCCAAACAAACATGTGGTCAATGGGCCGAAGGAGTATGCCACATGGCAATTTTTTCTTTTTCTTTTTTGGAGTTGGGTGATTCAAAGTTTGCTCCTCTCAGAAGCAGCAAACTTTAATTCGGGTGTTGGGTCACCTTAAACTGCCACATGGCACATTCTTAGAGATCGTTGACAGTGCGGACACGTTCGAAACATCCCTAGGTGGATCTGCAGACCAAAAATCGCTTGGTTGGTGTTTTCTAGGCGTTAGATCCAAGTACCCCAAAATAATTCTCGAATTCCATGGTTGAAAATCAGACCATGAAAAAGATTCAAATCTAAGGGATAGAAACAACCATTCAGACATATTTTTGGTCTGTAGATCCACTCAGCAATGGTTCAAACATCCATACGGTCATTAATTTCTAAGAGTTAGGTATGCCCAATATAAAAATGCGAGGTTTAATGTCGTCTTATGGTATGCATAGAACAACAGGGTGATGAGATGCCTTTATTACCGGTGCGAGGAGAGTTAGGGCATGTTTATTTGCCAATTTTCCCATGGGAAAATCGCTTTTTATTGGGAAAACGTAATTTTCCCATGTTTGATAGCCATTTTAAGCAGGCCAAATTTTTCCGAGAAAATGAGATTTTTCCATCCAGGCCTGACATTCATTTCCCTTTCGCAAAGGCTAGAATTCGTTTTCATGAAAATCAATCCTTATTTTCTCACGTAATTGAAACTTGAAAGTTACATATTTTCTCCTGCGCAATCAAACAGTCCTATCAGGTGTATTTTCCCTAGAAAATTTTCTATTCAATCGAACGCCCTTTATTTTTTCTCAAACATCAGTGTACGTCAGTGATTCTTACAAGGTACTTAAAAAGAGAGAAATATTTGCTGTCGACTTCAAAATTTGAAGTCTCCCTCTCCAGAAAGGCCACGTGGAGCTCACCTGTAGGGCCACTGACCATATAGACGTTTGGTCCACTTCTTGGTGGACATACATACCAAAAATCATGTTTGTTGTCCACAGGGGAGCACTCTTTCGGGCCCACTGACCCTTATGGATGTTTGATGATCCACCTCTTGGTAGATTTGAGCATTAAAAAAAATTAATTTAAATCAGTTTAAAGGGGTTATTTCCAGCCGATGGATTTTTTGGATGTTAAAAACTAATTTTTTAAGTTGTGATCAAGATGATTTTCGGTATGTAGGTCCACCAAGAGCTGGACCAAACATCTATAAGGTCAGTGGGCCAGAAAGATTGCTCTCCACATGAAGTCTCCAAGGGACAGGAATATTTTTTATCCTAAAAAGATTATCTTAATTTAATTTACTAAAAATCATAGAATACATTTTCAAAGAGGAGTGCTATCACACCAGCTCATGCGCCCACTTTGATTGGCGGGTTGAAGGGTGTTTTGGTAATTACATCAACTCCATTGCGTAAGTATATTACCAGAAACACTCAGCCTGATCGACTTCGGATCCAGTTAGGATTGATCCGAACTGATCCAAACCCGATCCGGAGCAGGGTTGATCTAGAACCGATCCTATATCTTTTTGGATCTACCTACAGGATCTGGATCTGCTAGTTGTAATGGGATTGGGCGACGCGATGTGAGAACGATGTCTATTTCCTTCCCCGAGGGAGGCTGCTTCCCAACTGACTCATACGACTCAATACCATTGGATTGGATTAGGTCTTTGGAACAACCCGATCCATTGATATTCAATCAAGTGGAAGTGTGAGCCTCTTTAAGCACACGGCCCACCCCTTCCGGGTCTTCAATGTTACTCTCTTGTTGAAAAAATTAAAAAATTTCTTATTCATAATATGACTTTCAAGTTTCTTAAATTGACTAACATTGCTCTATATTTTACTTTATAGAGGTGTTTTGGTCATTCAACATTTTCACATTTCAATTCCATTGTTAAAGTATTTATTGAATGCCCATCATCTAAGTTGATGATAGACCTACAAAGTGAGTCACGCGGCACACTATTAGAGGCCACTGACCGTACGGATGTTTCGCTTATTCCTAGATTGATTTCTGTAACAAAAATCAGTGTGATTAGTGAATTCTAACCTCTGAATTAGTACCCCAAATATTGCTAGATATCTATGGTTAAAAATAATCCACAGAAAAAGACTAATCCAATGGATAGAAATTACTAATTAGGATGAATTCAGTATGTAAGTCCAACTAGGGATGAACCAAAACATCTGTACGGTCAGTGGTCTCTAAGAGTGTGCCATGCATAGGGTGCACGTGCACCGCACGTGGGGTATATATATAAAAACAAGGACATTTCTCTCCCCCTCTTATCCGGCTTCATAAAGGATGGTCGAGAACTTATCACACCAAATGGACGGTGGATCTCAACCACTCACACCCAATTTTGACAAACGCTTTGTCGATGAGTGCCGTGGGCACAGGTCACCTACTATTTACCTACATATAAGGAATGAAATGGGTTGGATTTACATATAGCCCAAGGGTCAGGCTCAGGAGCCCCACTTTTTATGCCTCGAGAGGGGTGTTACCGTTAAAACGGATTGAAACGGGCAAGGGCAAAAATGAAAAAATAGATTTTAATGATTTTAACGAAAAAAAGTGGTGCTCAAATTCAAAATTTAAAATTAAAAAAAAAATAGAATTTAACTGAAATTTAATAGTTTTTTTATACCCCTCTTATCTTATATGGCTTCAATAATGAGTGGCTGAGATCCACTATGCTTCATATCGATGGCTGATATTAACTCCCACCTGAGTTTGACAAATACTTTGTCGGAAAGTGCCGCGAGCACGGACCACCCACACATATATCAAGACAACTCAGTTGTATTCTCTTATCTTATCCATCCATCTAATGTGGATGGTTAGATAAAGAGTGGTTGAGATCAAATCCATCAATCTCAAGTGGACGATTAGATTTCAGCCACTCAATCCGCCTCATTTGACCTCAATTTATTCAAAATTTAAATTTCAGCACCGTTATTTTTTGTTATTTCTGTTATTTTCCCATTTCTCCCTCTTTGCGTTACAATCCGTTATAACAACCGTTGATTATAATGGAAAAAAACGGTAACGCCCCAGTCCGTTATACTGTTTGAGTGCTGAAGGCACCCAATTCTTGCAAACGCTTTTGTCGGAGAGTGCCATGGTCATGGGCCATTTACTATTCTATATAACAAAACACATTGGTTGTCTCCCTACTTATACCTCCTCTTATAAGCATCAACCAAGAAGGGCCGCGATCTAATCCTCCCCCAAATGGACGGTGGATCTCCGCCACTCACCTGATTTTGGCAAATTCTTTGTCGAGGAGTGCCGATGGCACGGGGCACCCACTAGTTGTATAACAAAACTGAAAAATTGTCTCCCTACTTATACCCCTCTTATCGGCTAAACAAAGGATGGCCGAGATCTTATCCCCCAAGTGGATGGACGGTGGATCTCAGCCACTCACACCCAATTTTGGCAAATGCTTTGTTGAGGCCACCCCCGCTAGTATATATATAAAAGGACATTGAAAAGATCTCTCGAAACAATGAAGGGGCGATAACCGCCAAGTACGCAACACAATTAACTCTCCAGTATGGAGAAATTTTTTGAAGTGGCAAGATTTTAGAAGCAGCGATCATGCACCCAATGATCCTGCACCATATATGCTAGGGGTCTAGGATTTGGTTTTAAAAACTTTTTAAAGAGTAACCATGGGTACATGTGGCGTGCGATCATTGGTGCATGATTGTTGCTTCTAAAATCCCGCGGCTTCAAAAAATTTATTCCAATACTGTATCTCGCCCAGTCCACATTTAGTAGGCCTTGAAATCAAGCTCGGCCCGGCTTATTTCACTCCTACATGCATAGTTGCCTACCACGTGGCCTAGAAATATCTTGCAATTACTTTTGCTGAATTAGTTTGTTGAGGACCTTGGAAATTCTGTCTCAATAAGAAACGGAAAATGATTTCCCAAGACCAACCGACGAGTCACGAGTCACACCGCAACTAACTATTACGAGAAGGGAAGTTTTTATGCTCCAGACACTTTTCGATGGAAAAAATTTAAATGCAGAGGGGTCTCGTGGCCCTACATGGCACACTTTTGTGGGTAAACATCCAATGGGCCCACTAATCCCATGGATGTTTACCCCACCCCTCGGTGAATATGCATACCAAAAATCAACTTGGCTGATAATTTCTGGTCGCCCAAAAATTAGGTATGCAAAAAACATGCTTGAATCCAACAGCTACAACCAATCCTAAAAAAGTGCTAAAATCTATGGTTACCACGAGACTCCTCTACATCTAAAATTTTTCCCATTTCTCGATACAGTCGAGTTGTGGCCCTACCTGAGGCATTTTTATGGATACACTGACCACATGGATGTTTAAACCATCCTTTTGTGGCAGGTATCCTCAAAGTCGTAAGACCATGTATGGGTGCTTACACCTGCCCAGTGCGGAAAGGTCAAAGAAGTTGGTGACCTGATAACAGGGAGCCGGACTCTAGCTAAATCAAGGACCAAGATCCCCTAAAAAAAGTCGACCAAGAAATCGATCGAATAGCAAAGATAGGGGCATGGTTCGTTATGAGTTGATCCCTTATACAAACGAAAATAGAATGGCGCCAAACCAAAGTCTTATTGGGATACAACAACCAAGACTTAAGAAGTGGACCGGAAAAAGAAAAGGACTCTCCCTTACTTTGAGAAGAGAATAGTTGGTTTTACCGACAGACTACATGGGAGTACAAGATCTAGGCGTCCACTGACCACATGGATGTTTAGCCCATCGCTTTGTGGATATACATACCAAAAATCAGCTTGATTGATGATTTTAATGGATATAGTACACCAAAACAAAATACTTGAATCCAACGGCTAGAATATCCACATTTAAAAGGTGTTGAAATCTAATCGCAAGAGATAACCAATCAAGGTGATTTCATTGGTGTGTATATCCACCAAGGGGAGACCCAAAACATGCCCTAATAGGGATACGTAGGAATACTAGATCAACTGGCTCAAAACCCCGCGGAAAATTAAAATAAAATTCCTCCAAATGTCGGGAATTTTTATTTTTTATTTTTTTGCTTGAGCGGATCGAGTTTTGCTCCAGTTGATCAGTGGCCTTACCTAACGGATTTTTCTTGGCCCACTGATCGCATGGATGTTTACTCCATCCCTTGGTGGATATACAAACCAAAGAAAATACTTGATTGATGATTTCTAGCTGTTGGATAGTACCCAAACAAAATGATTGAATCAGACGGCTTGATTCACTTTTAAGTGTGTGCTAAAATCTAATGCATATATATAATCAATCAGGGTGATTTTTGGTGTGTATATCCACCAAAGAGTGGGATAAACATCCATGTGGTCAATAGGCCCAAAAACTTGCGCTGTATAGATGGTTCAAAGTCTCGGGGGATCCTGTTCCGGATCGGGCGATCTGGATCGGGATTGGAGTCCATCGATCCGATCCATACCATGCTCTGTCTCGCCCGAGTTCTCTGTTTTCTTAAGGATTTTCACACCGTCTCGGGGCGAGATGGCCGATCCTGTTCCGTATCGGGCCGATCTGGATCGGGATCGGAGCCTACCGATCCAGCCTCCGATCCCGAGACTTTCATCCTTATGTAAGGTAATCTTAAGCTCAGTTCAAAGCTCACGAAACCCAGTTGACTCAGCCGAGTTCCAAGTCTATCTACTAAAATGCGCGAGATTTTGAACTTGTATATATCTACAACTACCCATAAACGGGTGGTCACAGAAGCACCAACTACCATTCAACGTACAATAATAATACTATCCAACTAGCTTCCTTCCTTCACCAAATCATCACCAACCTCCTTCTCTCTCTCTCTCTCTCTCTCTCTCTCTCTCTCTGCAACAGCCATGTCGGTCTCATGGGAAGCCAGCGTCACAGACTCAATCAACACCATTTATCTCCTCTTCTCTGCCTACCTTGTCTTTGTAATGCAGCTCGGCTTCGCCATGCTCTGCGCCGGCTCAGTCCGAGCCAAGAACACCATGAACATAATGCTCACCAATGTCGTTGATGCTGTCGTCGGTAGCATCTCTTACTATCTCTTTGGTTTCGCTTTTGCCTTTGGTGTCTCCAACCCTTTTATTGGCTCTCACTTCTTCGCTCTCAAAGACATCCCCAATGACACGTATGACTACTCTTTCTTTCTCTATCAATGGGCTTTTGCTATCGCAGTTGCTGGAATTACTAGTGGTTCTATAGCTGAGCGGACTCAGTTCAGTGCCTACCTCGTTTTCTCCTTCTTCCTCACTGGTTTCGTTTACCCCATTGTCGCTCATTGGGTTTGGTCATCAACCGGTTGGCTCAGCCCAAGTTCATCTGAGTTGCTTTTCGGGTCCGGCGCTATTGACTTCGCCGGTAGTGGGGTGGTCCACTTGGTGGGTGGAATTGCCGGTTTGTGGGGTGCGTTCATAGAAGGCCCAAGAGTTGGACGGTTTGACGCATTTGGCCAGCCTGTGCCAATGCGTGGACACAATGCAACTCTAGTCGTACTCGGCACATTCTTGTTGTGGTTCGGGTGGTTCGGGTTCAACCCGGGTTCGTTCGACAAGATACTTGTTTCATACCCAAACACAACCAATCAAGGTAATTGGACCGGTGTGGGTCGGACTGCAGTCACCACTACATTAGCCGGTTCAACTGCCGGAATTGTGACGTTATTCGGCCGACGATTACTAGTGGGTCACTGGGATGCTTTGGATGTGTGTAATGGCGTGCTTGGTGGGTTTGTTGCGATCACATCCGGATGCTCGGTGGTCGAGCCATGGGCTGCGATCTTGTGCGGGTTCGTTGCGGCTTGGGTCTTGATTGGGCTAAATGTGTTGGCACTCAAATTAAAGTTCGATGACCCATTAGAGGCGACTCAATTGCATGGTGGGTGTGGGGCATGGGGTCTGATATTTACGGGTTTGTTTGCCAAGGAGGAATTTGTAATTCAAGCTTACAATTCGGGTGAAAGCGGTGTGGTGCGCCCATTTGGAGTCTTGATGGGTGGGGGTTGGGGGTTGCTTGCAGCCCAAGTGATAGAGGTCTTAGTGATTGTGGGTTGGGTGAGTATGACCATGGGGCCTCTCTTCTATGCTCTTCATAAGCTCAGGATTTTAAGGATATCGGTTGACGACGAAGTCGCAGGGCTTGATATCTCTAGTCACGGCGGGTACGCATATGTCGCCCATCATGAAGAAAACCAACCTCGATTTTACGCCGATTACATGAGGATGCAAGCAGCGGGAACATGATCATTTTTTTTTGTTGTTGTCGTAGTGAGCAATTTGATTTATTTATCATCAATAGATACAAAATTAATCTAAATTGCTTCTTAGTTTTGTAGCTCCCTAATCGATGGAGGGTATGGGAGTGATCTTCCTGAAATTTTCTTTTACTTTTTTTTTTTTTTTTTTCTAGTATTTTATCATTGGAAATTATTGAAGAATGGATTTGCAGATGTAATGAAAGGTCTCAATTGTTTCTTTTTTTTTTAATTTATCTTAGCAAATTTCCTAACAAATAACATTTTTGAAAATGATCTTGTGACATGATCAACCATCCCCACTTATACCCCCTCTTATAGGCTTCAATAAAGAAGGGCCAAGATCTTATCCTCAATTGGATGGTGGATCTCAGCCACTTGCACCCGATTTTGAGAAATGCTTTGTCGGAGATTGCCATGGGCACGGTCCAAATATCCTATAGCCATTTCATTTAAAGCAAATTAACTGCTGGTACATCCGCGATATTTCAAGCTGAACATATCAAAATGGAGCCTAAGGTCCTTAAAACAAAATTGGAACTTGCATGTCAAAAAGTGCTTGCACTGATTTGCCACAAATTCCTGACCAACCAGAAATTATCCACCTGATCTCCATTCTGTGATTCATCCAAGTTTCGGTGTTCCACCAAAGATGGTCGATCATATACCAGTGTTTCAAAACCCGGACTGGTCATCAAACTGGGAAAGGGGGAAGGTGGGTTCAAACCCAGTTCACTCGTGAGGCATGACATCTATTGAGATATAAAATGTTTATTAATAAAAAAAATGGAAACTTTAGTAGTCGAAATACTCCTAGTTGAATGATTGAACCGGCCAATTCAAGCGGTTTCCAATATTAAAAGTGGTATTTTTTACAAGATGACAGGTTGATATCACCCCCGACGGTCTTTGTGGACGGTTCACCAGTTCAATCAGCCGGTCTGGTCATGTGCGGGTTTGAATCGTACACTGCATGAATGTTCAGCCCACCCATTAGTGGATAAAAAGCATGGTTTTAAAAACGGCCCTTTAAACGGTTTTAACGCCGTTTATATGGTAACACCCCAAGCCCGTTTCCGTTAAAACCGTTTAAACACGTTTCAACCGTTTTAAAAAAACGGTCGTTTTTTTGTTTTAACGGCCGTTAAACTCGTTTAAACAGCCATTTAATTCTGAATTTTTTTGTGAAAAATACGGCCGTTAAATCCGTTTAATTCCGTTAAAATCCGTTTAATTTCGGTTAAAATCCATTTTTTTTAGCGCCATTTTTTCCGTTTTTTTTAGCACCTTTTAATTTCAGTGCCATTTTTTCTGTTAAAACGGTTAAAATCCATTTTTTCCATTTTTGCCCCTATCCGTTTCAATCCATTTTAACGGCCGTTTAAATGGTAACGCCCCCAGTCCGTTTAACCGTTAAAACGGCCTCCTTTAAACCTTGGATAAAAGCACTAAAAATCAGTTTGATTATTGATTTCCTGTCAAGGGGTCTTACCTGACCCTGTGAGTCTGTGACCCAAAAAATTGGAAAAAATAATAGAACAAAAAACCAAGGTTTAAAGGAGGCCGTTTTAACAGTACAATGGACTGGGGGCTTTACCGTTAAAATGGAAAAAAATGGCCAAGGGCCAAAAATAAAAGGATTTTAACAGAAAAAGGCGCTTAAATTCAGATTTTGAAATTGAAAATTTCTAAAACAAAAAAAAAAACAGAATTTAATGGAGGTTTTTTTCACAAAATTTTCCATAATTTAAGGGATATTTAAACCATTTTAACAGCCATTAAAATGAAAAAAAACAGCCGTTAAATTAAAAGAGTCATAACAGGTTTTAATGGTTTTTAACATAAACCATGCAAAAAACAATGAAGGGTGGTTTTCTGATTTTATCAATAAACAGTAAAATCTAGTCAAAGGAGCAAGACCAAAATAATGAAAACACAGGAGAGTTTTTCAGGGTATTAAAAAAAAAAAAAAAAAGCCAAATCCTAAAGAATTATGATCCTATACATCAAGTTTGATGCCAACTGGTCCACAAACCCAACGATCAAATCGTAAGATCAGTTGTCTACCTCTTGTAATTGGAAGATCAACTCTATGGAAAATAAATACATAGAAGTCAACTAACAATTTTGTGGAGATGGTACAATATGATCTATCACCTTGGAAGGACTTGGTCAGACGAGGTGCATTGATCTAAAGTTATGAACAATACAATCACTTACCTACTTTTGCATGCTTAGCTAAAGTTACAGACAACAGTACATAAAGCTCAATGATTTGGCCGTTAAAATCATTTAGAGACCATTGACCATACAGACGTTTTGTCCATCTCTGGGTGGACCTACCTACAATAATTCATCTTGATTGTCAATTTATATCCATTAGATTAGAGTCTTTTTCATGATTTGTTTTAGCAGTAGATTTTTAGTATTACTATTTAGTACATTTTTGACCAATGACAAAATGACACCACAGTGCACCTCTATAATGCACGTCTATGGACTTTGGAGTGGGTGTGTAAACTTCTATTTAACATTTTTTTGTTTTTTTAAGCTAACAACGAGTTTCGACACCATAGTGATGAGGCGTCATATTATGAGCCACGTGGCACAGATCCTATAAATGGCTATGCTCATGCATGTATGATGGTGCGAATCGAAGTGTGAGAAAGCAGGGGTGGTAGACTTTTTTTTATTTTTTAATACAACCGTGGAACTGATCATACATGTAACATCACATGGTCCATCACCCCGCCACGTGTTGGCATATCGGATCTCCACAAATGTTTTCTTGTCATCCCCCCTATGTGACACCTTCGCAGCAATGCTTTTGATCATGGCGAGAGAACCAGGGAAACAGGAGATAGACGGTAACAAAATTCTCGTCTGCTGACGCGTGCCTGTGTGGTAGCAAATACCAGAAGTTTACTGGTTGGGCCGGTAGCCTTATAAACGCTACCTGTCGATCGTACCCATATTCTCTCTCTCCCTGCTTTGCTTTGCTTTATTTCTGAGCGCTTGCTTTACTCGGTCCTTTCGTGCTGCTTTCTTTGCTGAGGGATTGCCGTTCGCTTTCCTCCTTCAAAGGTTTTCTTCTTTGTCTTTCTTTTTCCTTGAAATATTAGTTCGTTTCTAGATCTGTTCTTTGTTCTTTATTGAATTCGTATCGATTTTCTTCTTCTTCTTCTTCTTCTTTTTGAAAATTCTCGGAAGAATTTCTAATGTGAAGCTTAGGATGCTCGTTTGCTTGTTTCTGTGATTTTTTTTTTCCCGGAAAATTTTCTGTCTGATATCAGTTCATTTTGTATAAAATGTTGTCACTTTGTCTCAAACTCTCTTTTTCCTTGGATCAATTATCTTGTTGGTTTGACCGAACTTAGCCCTTCACAAGCTTTTCTCATGCGTTGACTTTTATTGCGGACGAATTCGCACTGTTTAATTTTTATTTTTTTTTAATTGTTCGTGTTGCTTGCTCCACCATGATCTTCTTTTTTTGCCAAAAAACAAATCATTCCATTTAATTTTTGTAATAGGATTTCAGGGACTTTTCGATGAAGGCTGCCAAGGGGAAGGGGGCAGTGAGGAAGGAAAAAAAGGAAGTGTTGAAGCCTGTTGAGGACAGGTTAGTAAGTTCATGTTCTGTTTTAAATTTTAACTGATCCTTATTTGGATTTACCTTTGTTTTCTTAAGCTTCAGATAATCGTGTTAATGGCTAATTTTTTTTGTAGTTTTAGTTTTTTTTGATAAGTGGACGAATTTTATTAAGAAGCAAAGCAGAAAAACACTCGGAATAGGTTGAGACGACCCTGCCAACAAGAGCTCTTGGTTCCTAAGCCAACAAGTTAACCAAAGCTATGCACCATTACATCCCACTTGTAAACAAAATCTTTGAAAAAGACCCCTCTAAGTCTAAACTGCTTGAAGCGCTTTGCCCATCAATACATAGAAGCCTTAATAGAAATGATGATGCCTTGGAGCTCATCCTCCTTACCATCCAAGCCCTAAATCATAGCAAAGGGGAGAAGCCTCCAAATAATAGCCTCATGGTTGAGTGTTTTTTCATATCTATGTTACAGTCAATGATGGGTATAGCAATTAGTTGAACAATTTAGTGACAGGTCACGGGTTCACGTGTCTTCCATTTTCAGGAAGGTTGGGAAGCGAAAGGCTGCTATTAAGGCAGATAAGAGTAGCAAAAGACAGACCAAGAAGGAAAAATTGGCCAAGAAAGACCCTAACAAACCAAAGAGGCCTCCTAGTGCTTTCTTCGTGTTCCTGTAAATATCTATTCTTCTTCTTGGTTGGTAATTTGGGAATTGCATTCTCCTTTGAAGATTATTTCTATGATTCATGTCATGTCAATGTTACAGGGAGGAATTCAGAAAGACTTACAAACTAGAGCATCCTAATGTGAAGGCTGTCTCAGCTGTAAGCCGTAAATGTGAATTAAGATTTCCTTTTTAGAAAAGGAAAAAAAAATGTGATTCAGTTTCATAATTCATTCTTTCTAGAGTAAATAATTGACTTGGTTGCTGGATGCTTCAACTGAAGGTTGGGAAAGCTGGAGGAGAGAAGTGGAAATCCTTGTCTGATGCTGTAAGTGTTCAAACATCTGCTGAAAGTAACTAGAATTGGTTGCAATATATTAAATATAATGGAAAGTTGATTAATTTTGACTTAAGAAATAAGTTGATTAATTTTGACTTAAGAAATCCAATGGATATTTTTGTTTGTAAAGGTGTTGCAAAATTTAGTGATGGGGACTCCAACTTGATTTGGCCTTTGGACCAATCCAAACTCTTGAAGCGCTTGTTCGATGATTTCAAATATCTTGGTGGTTTGGCTAAGCCAATGCTTACCTTGTGTAGTCTCCTTGAGCACTGGATAAGTAACATTGTGCAGGGAGCAAGACTCAAAACTGATTGGTGGAGTTAGAGATAGAGACCTTTTGAGACGTGGCAAGTTGGAAACTAGAGTAATTGGTATTTAGTCATGATATTTAAGTTAAGAAAGCAATAAATTAAGCTTCTTACATGATTTCTGTTGGTGTCTATCGTTTCTATCCCCTCCATCCATAACTTCTTTTGTTGTACGCAAAGGGGAATTAATTAATTATGCTGTTCTTTGGTAACTCTATTTGGCTGGGTTTGGCAGGAGAAAGCTCCATACGAAGCTAAAGCTGCTAAAAGGAAGACTGAGTATGAAAAGCTTATGACCGCCTATAACAAGAAACAGGTGAGCATGTTGCACTGGTCCTTTACCATATAAAACTATTGCTTCTTGGCTGACTTGTTTACTCTCTTAAATTATCTTTGTTTCATCCACAGGAAAGTATGGCTGATGATGACGACGATGATGTAGAGTCTGACAAATCAAAGTCTGAGGTGAATGATGAAGATGACGAAGAAAGCGGAGAGGTAAACTTTCTGAGCTCTCACTTGTTATTGTTTGCAGAACTGCTTTCTCACATGTTGCATGACATAGTCACATTCATGGGCTGTACGAAATGGAAAATGAAAATATGTTTTTGGAGACATCAGTATAATAATTTGGGTTGAAGTAACGGTTACTTCAAATTTATTTTTTGAATTAATGGATTGGGTTGGGTTTTCTCTAAAGATAAGTGGTATTTCATTTTCAAAAATCATTTAACTTCAGTTTTGATGGTATTGGAGGATGGCTAATTCATAAATTTGGGCCCCATATGGATCCACCAAGGTTTCATCTTTCTTTAATCACCCTTCATTATTCTCCATGGCTTCATCTGTCATACCACATGGATGACTTATTCAAATTCGTACACCCTTCATATGATTACGGCCAGTTCAATTTAGCCAAATTATAACTTTGAACCTTTTAACCTCAATAGGGAACATGCAGTTGGTCCTACCTCTGTGTGCCAGGAGCTCACAGTTGTCTTGATTTTTCCTTGCAAAATTCTTGGTATAGACTCTTTTGCTGTTGGTAAAATGGTTCTGTCTTTGTAGCATAGAAGCAAGGGTATATGGAGACTCCTATGATGTGTAGCTGGGAAATTTATAGAAAATCTAAATTTTGCTCGACATTTAAAATTTTGTTGGACAAAGTTCGGTCTGTCACTTGTTAGTGCATCCTCACATGCATAAGTTGCTTACACAAAAAAATTAATAGTTCATTCACAATATCCATCTCGTCTTTTGTTTGCTATCAAATTGTTTAAACTTCCCTCTTTTTCTCATGTTTCTGTTGTTAGTACTGATATAAACAGCTTGGATATCTGTAGGAAGAGGAGGATGACGATGACGATGACGATGACGACGATTGAAATTGGCGTGTTTTCTGACTTTGGCGTCCTGGTTGATCCAGGACATCAATTCAGGATTTTGTATGATCATACCTTAGGTTATATGTGGTTGCCTTTTGATTGTGAACAAATATGCAGCTCTCACGACACCGCTGCCATGTTTCCATATTAGGTTGCGTATTTACTAAGCATATTTTGCTTGTATTTACTAAGCATATTTTGCTTCCTTAATCAGTTATATATAGCATGCTTACGACTCACATCTTAGTCTGTTGCATGAGAGTTTTAACATATGGTTTTTTCTTTCTTATATGGCATTAGAAATGCTTAAGTTTGCATCATTAGGAATGAGAATTTAAGCATATTATTTTTCTGTAATAGATATAGTATGAACTCTTAAGAGGCATGGGCTTCTATCACTAGTTGAGCTTCTTTACTCTTCTTCACTAAGATGCATCCAATTTTCAAATAGATGCATTTAGGTAAATGAAATGCAGAGTGTTGCAGGCAAAGTTTTGTAGTTGTTGGAGCTTTATGCTTGATATGATTAAACTGTTGGAACAAGATGGCATTCTACTGTCATTGATCTCATGATTGGATTACTTATTTATGGTAAACTCTGAAACTATAGTAGAATGTGTTTAGCAATTTCTCTAGATTGGCTGGAGGAGTAACTGTAATGTGTACCCCAGTGGACAGCTCAACCCTATGAAGCTACACTTCCAAGACTCGTGTAGTAACTTGCAATGTGAAACAAATTCCAACTTTTTTTAAATTTTCATAAATAAGCACACTATCTATAGATGTCAAGGAGCATTTTCTTCTCGATTGGCTAGCACGTGCAGTCTTGTTGCTTCATTGTGTCACCCTGTACTTTCCTATCCTTGTGACTTGTTGTAAGAGTAGAACTCAACAATTGGTGTTAGAGATTGCTTGCTGATGACAGGTGCAAGCAGTTGATTGTGGCAAGCCTGGTCACTTTGGAGAACAAGAATATGATTTGGACTCTGGGTAGTGGTTGACAGTATCATAAGAGTAGAAGTTCTCTAAATTAGTAGGTAAATTTGTGCTCAGTGAAGGTTTAGATTGTGGTATATGGTAGTGCGGGACATTGTGGTTGAGGAACATACAGTCAAGAAACACTGCAGAAGATGTGATTGTGCTAAACTGTGGAAACAAGAAGAAGAAGCTTCTTTTGCACTTAAAATGGCAGTGTGGGAATAAATGAATATCTGGGGAGTTAACATTGTTTCTTCACTCAAAGTTCCAATTATGGAGAAAAGAAATGAAGCAAGGAGAATTTGCTTTGATAAAATGAAGACTTCTGATGCAAGATGTCAACCTTAGCAGTTTGTCACAGGCAGGAATATAGGGATTTGGACAATGTCCCATGTTCTAGGAACCTGTCCATGATCCAGTTTTGATTCACACTGATTCGCTTTGAGAGGCTTCAATTAAGGAAGACTAGGTTGTGTTGTACCTTATTTTGGAGAATCCAAACCTGCCATTGGTAGCTTCTGTTTTTTTTTTCCTTTTAAATTTCATTTCTTAGAATTGTCTCTCTGTATGAGAACTGATCAAATTCCATAGACCGTCTTTTTAACCTATATTACCTGGATACTTCTAAATGGGTACCGTATCCATGTTGGGTGTTGAGCGTAAATGTTGTATCCTTGCTGTGTCGGGTCTGTATCTTGTCGTATGTAGGTAACATAGTTTGTAACTCCTCCAACTCCATTAAGTTGGTATCAGCAGGATACTAACCTCTGCGTTTGACGACTCCTAGGCTAGGAGGAGAATGGAAGCCAACTCCCTATGCATTTTCTTTTTTTTTCTACATTTCTGACACAAGTTTTTGATGTCTCGTGGGATATTTACCTACAACATTGCTCTAGGACTGGAAGACCCTTTTTGTAGTCTGGATTAAGAAAGTTTATATGCTTAATGTGCCACCATTGAAGAGGGAGACTAGATCCTCTTGTGAGGCCAGGGAAAGAGGAGAACGACTGGTATCTCCCATTGGGGTGGTCATGGCCCAAAAGTCCACAACATTTGCAAGTGAATCAGCAAGGCATGGGTTCTCCACTTGATAGGGAATGAAAATCAGTGTCCTGTTGCACGCGCATTCATATCATGCTGGATTTGGGGAAGGGAGCATTTTCAGATGGCCAAGGTACCATATGCTTGGAGAGCACACTTCTTCGATGTGAGGAAGCTACTATCAGCAACCTCAGCGCCAAAGGCCGTCGGTCCATGGGTTATCTGCTATAGGAACTGCTGTGGGTGAAAATCTCCACACTTATCTTCTAAGATACTACAGTTGAAATTTGGAAATGCCAAACAACCTGCTTGTTGGAGTTGCTTCTGAGTCATGACTAGGGCAGCAAGCTTGCACCTGCTGGGTACCAAGACCTGACCCGATTAAAATTGGGTCTACGTTCCCCGTTTATTAGTTCCATATATTAAATGGGTCTGCTTCTCGTTCTCCATTAATTAGGCTGACCCAACTAGGTCCATATCCATTTAATATATGAGAGGGTCTGGGCCATCCGAAAATTGACCTAGAACCCTTTCTGCTTATTTTGTTAAACTCTGTTTGTTAGGACCTGTATATCGTTTTGAGCCCAAGCCCGGCATGGGGTACATGTAGCCAGGCCAAGCCATGATCAATTACAAGATTAATGTGTTAGGCCCAAGCCCGGACCATTAATAGATTTAATTGGTTGGGACATTGGAATCATAGCAGGCAAGATTATTTTCAAGCCCAAGCATGGTACATTTATATATTGGGCCTTAAAATCATACAGGCCTAGCCCAATGGGTCATCGGGCTTATATATGTAGGCCAGGCCTGGGACCATTAGGGCCGAGCATAAAAGCCCATCGAACCAGCCCGGCCAATTAGCACCCCTAACTATAAGATGATTAAACTGATATGAATCTGTCAACGGTAAGTCCTGAGTCGTTCATGAAACCCATGATGAAAAAAGTCGTTGAATCGAGTGGTTAATAATAACCAATAAGGCTGAATTTTGGTGTGGTTAATAATAACCAATAAGGCTGAATTTTGGTGTAGGTCCACCAAAGGTTGTGTCAAACACCGAGGGACTGGCCAAACATCCATACGGTCACTGCCCACTAAGAGTGTGCCACATGGCTCGTATTGTGCATTGTGACAGAAGTTCTATGATGACAGGAGACGAGTTTGAGGGAGACTGCCCAAGTCTTCCTTACAGTCTTGGCTGATGAGTATTACCTGGCAATGAGGAAGGGGTTGGGTTCTCGACGTTGACATTAGTCCAAAAACTTCTCAGAGGCCACTACTTGCCTTCCTTTTGTGCCATTAAACGTATCATTATTACCTACCAAAAAGTCTTTAAAGGAGAAGAATTATCAACCTAAGTCGTTTTGCACATTAAAGCACCACGTGGCACAATCTTAGAGATCTCAATGACCGTATGGATGTTTAATTGAACCATTTCTAAGTGGACCTGCAGACCAAAAATCAGACTCGCTACTTATTTTTAGGCGTTGGATCTGAGTCTTTTTCATGGGTTCATTTTCACCCGTGGGATTCAAGTATTAATTTGGTGTAGTCATATCTAACGCCTAGAAACCACCAATCAGGCTGGTTTTTGGTATGCAGATCTACCTAGTGATGTTTCAAACATCCGTACGGTCATTGATCTTTAGGAGTAGCGTTTTTAGGGTCCAGCCCGGCAAGGGAGCCAGGATTTTGTTCCCGGGGGCAAGGCGGCACATGACAGAGAAAAGTCTAACCTAGTTCAGACGTAAACATAAAATATCATAATCTCCTCCACTATGTAGGAGAAGTGCAATGCAGCATTACAGGCATATTTTATAATACCTCCATCCCCTCTAATTTTTAGTTTTTTTTTTTTAAATATGTAAAAATAGCTTCTCCTCCTCCACTATCTACACACATGGCTACTTGTATTAGCATCAGAGCGTCCAACCTGTTTTTGGATGTAGTCTGTAATGACAATTGTGCTACACTGAATCAAAACTCATTTCATGAATCGTATACAACCAAGCCACGCCAAGAAGGAAATAAAGTCAAATCTGAAACTGTGTAACAGCTATGCTGAAAATCCTCCACCAAATAATCTTTCATCAAAGAATCCTCCATCAAGAATGGAAAGATACTGATTATATGTGTGGCAAATCTTTTACCAAAGATGGAAATGTGTACAACTGGGTTGTAAAACGATTCTGTAAATCCTCTGTATTTACACTATAAATACCAATACATATCTCTCCCTCATCAAAAAATTGAGTGAGAGATCACGTCTTGCATTACTCCGTGGGACACTGCGTGCGACACGGAGGACATAACACTTCTTGGTCAAGTAAAAAAGATTGTCCTATCTATCTGTATAACAAGTGACAGTGGTTGTCTCCCCACTTATACCCCCTCTTATTGGTTAATTTCAATAAAGAAGGGCCGAGATCTTATCACCTAACTGGATGGTGGATCTCAGCCACTCATACCTGATTTTGACAAAGGCTCTGTTGGGGAGTGCCGTGGGGCACGGGCCACCCACTAGTTTATTACATAAGATACTGTCATACTTCTCTTCTTCATGCATGTATCATCAGCTCAGTCCACAAATTTCGGCTTCCCAAGAATATAAGATGGAGCGTTTGCATATGGGTGGAAGGATATTTCTGTCATTTCTCAAGAATATAAGATGAAGCCTGATTAGTGATCTCTAAGCATTGGATTGGAGTCGTTTTAATGAGTTTATTTTTAACCGTGAAATTTGAACATTAGTTGGGGTACAAATATCCAAAGGTTCGAAATCAATAATCAGGTTGATTTTTTGGTATGTAGGTCCAGATAGGGTTCATAGGGATGGGTCAAACATCCATAGATTCCATACGGTCAGTAGTGTCTATGAGTATGCCACATGTCTAATATTGTGGTCATGACATGAGAGCTTCCAAAAAAAAAAAGAGTAATCTAAAAGGTCAATATATCATCTCCTCCACAATCTATATAACATAACAAGATGGTCTCCACCTCTTATCCGGCTTGATAAAGGATGGCCGAGATCTTATCACACCAAATGGACAGTGGATCTCAGCCACTCACACCCAATTTTGACAAATGCTTTGTCGATGAGTGCCATGGGCACGGGTCACCTACCATTTACCTACATATAAGCTATGAAATGGGTTGGATTTACATATAGCCCAAGGGTCAGGCTCAGGAGTCCCACTTGTTATGCCTCAAGAGGGGTGTTACCGTTAAAACCGATTGAAAGGGCCAGGGGCAAAAATGAAAAAAATGGATTTTAACGGATTTTAATGATTTTAACGGAAGTGGTGTTGAAATTCAAATTTAAAAATTTAAAAATTAAAAAAAAAATAGAATTTAATGGAAATTTATGGTTTTTTTATACCCCTCTTATCTTATATATGGCTTCAATAATGAGTGGTTGAGATCCACTATGCTTCATATTGGATAGTGCCGCGGGCACGGGCCACCCACGCATATATCAAGACAACTCAGTTGTATTCTCTATCTTATCCATCCATCTAATGTGGACGGTCAGATAAAGAGTGGTTGAGATCAAATCCATCGATCTAATGTGGACGGTTAGATTTCAGCCACTCAATCCGGCTCATTTGACCTCAATTTATTCAAAATTTAAATTTCAGCACTGTTAATTTTGGTTATTTCTGTTATTTTTCCATTTCTCCCTCTGTGCATTACAATCCGTTATAACAGCCGTTATAATGGAAAAAACAGTAACGCCCCAGTCCGTTATACCGTTTGAGTGCCGAAGGCACCCAATTTTTGCAAACGCTTTTGTCGGAGTGTGCCGTGGGCATGGGCCATTTACTATTCTATATAACAAAACAGATTGGTTGTCTCCCTACTTATACCTCCTCTTATAAGCATCAACAAAGAAGGGCCGAGATCTAATCCTCCCCCAAATGGACGGTGGATCTCCACCACTCACCTAATTTTTGCAAATTCTTTGTCGAGGAGTGCGGATGGCACGGGGCACCCACTAGTCTATTACATATGATAAGATGTACGATCAGCTCGGGAAAACCATTGGCTGTGAATTGTGTGGGGACACATGGCTTCTTGTATTAGCATCAGAGCGTCTAACCTTTTTTCCGTTCAAACAGAAACACAAAAGGTCGAGTAAAACCTCTATCACAGTGTTCTGACGATGATTCTGTAACAATGAAAAACATAGGCCACATGGCACAATCTTAGCAAAAATCATCCATGCGGTTAGTGGGCCCAGATGACAGTGGTGAGTAACAAAAATCATGCTTCCCCATTTGAAAAAGTTTCAGGCATACCTTGTTACATCTTTTTCTTAACATCTGTAATAAATAGCAGGAGTGTCCAATGGGGAATCATTTGGACTTGACCTAAAAGGCTTATGTCCTCCGGACCCGACTCACACGACATTCTTAAACGCGAAAGAAGGGGAAAATTTTAGATGCAGAGGACTTTGGATGGAGAAAATTTTTGAAGCAGTGGAAGTTTGAAGCGGCGAAGATGCGCCAGTAGCATTTCGCCAACCGTACTATTGCTAATGTGATGTTAACCGTACTATGCTTTTAAAAAACCTTCTAAAAAAACGTAATTTGCTTTAAAATAAAAGTAAGTTTCTTTTCTCTCTCTTAACGGACTTTCTGTGTGAACTTCGCCCAAACTTTGCTTCAAACTTCCACCGCTTCAAAAATTTTCTCCATCCAAAGTCCTCTGCATCTAAAATTTTCCCCTTCTTTCGCGTTTAAGAATGCCGTGCGACTCGGGTCCGAGGACATAAGCCTTCTAGGTCAAGTCCAAATGATTCCCCATTGGACACTCCTGCTATTTATTACAGATGTTATGAAAAAAATATGTAATATGCCTGAAACTTTTTCAAAAGGGGAAGCACGATTTTTGTTACTCACCACTGTCATCTGGGCCCACTAACCGCATGGATGTTTATCCCACCCCTTGGTGGATGTACACACCAAAAATCACCCTGATTGGTAATCTATAACCATTAGATTTTAACACTTTTTAACACTTTTAAGGCGTTCTTATAGCCGTTGAAAGCATCCATTGTTTTTAGTACTAAAACCAATGGCTAAAAGTAATCAAAACAAGCTGATTTTTGGTATGAATGTCCACTAAGGGTTGGGCTAAACATCCATGCGGTCAGTGGGCCCAGATGGCAGCGGCGACTACCAAAAATAATGCCGCTTCCGCATTTGAAAAGATCTGAGGTTATACCTTGGTATGAATCTCTCCTCACACGTCTTGCATCACTCCGTGTTCTTTCACGCCTTGCAACACGGAGGACATAAGCCTTCTTGGTCAAGTCAAGAAGACTGTCCAGTGGACAATCATATTTAATACATAATATACTATCATAGCCTTCTCATCTTCATGTATCATCAGCTCAGTCCTCAAATTTCGGGTTCCCAAGGATATAAGATGGAGCATTTGCAAATGGGTAGAATGCTCTTTATCTCATTTCTCTTCCATTCAATCCTTCTCCTTTGCATCAATTCTACTTGTGCCACTGCCACCAGCAGGAGCATCATCTTTACAAACGAAACTGATCGACTTACTTTGCTCGCCTTCAAGAAACAAATAACTCAGGATCCTCTTCAAGTCATGACCTTATGGAACGATACTCTCCATTTCTGCAAGTGGCGTGGTGTTACATGCGGTCGCCGGCATCAAAGGGTGGTGAGTTTGAACCTAACGTCCTATCATTTGGTGGGGCCTATATCACCTTACATTGGAAACCTGACCTTCCTTACTTTCATCTACCTCCAAGGCAATAGTTTCCATGGTGAAATCCCCCAAGAAGTTGGTCGTTTATTTCGGTTAAAACATCTTAATCTGTATAACAATTCTCTTGGTGGTGAGATTCCGGCCAACCTAATTCATTGTCTGAATCTTAGAGTGATCGATATTGCAAAAAACAACCTTGTGGGCGAAATTCCAGTCCTACTTGGCTCTTTATCGAAGCTCACTTTCCTATCTGTTGATACCAACAATCTAACGGGAGATATCCCACCTTCTTTGGGGAACCTTTCATATTTGGACACACTCTCTCTAGATAGGAATAACCTGGAGGGAAGTATTCCAAATTCTCTTTGCCGACTGAAAAGCTTAACTCGTATTGGCATGAGTCAAAACAAACTGTCTGGTATGGTCCCTCCCTGCCTTTACAATCTCTCATCACTCAAAGAGCTATTTTCGGTAGAAAACCAACTCTCGGGGACTCTTCCCTTCGACATAGGTTTCACTCTTCCTAATCTCCAAGCACTTGGTATTGGTGGAAACCAATTTATTGGATCAATTCCAAATTCATTACCAAATGCTTCACAACTTCAACTTCTTGAACTGGCTCAAAACAATTTTGTCGGACCTGTCTCTATTAATTTCGGAGGTATGCAGCTTCTATGGTGGCTAAGTTTGGGCTATAATCATCTCGGACGTGGGAAAGCTGATGACTTGGGCTTCTTCACTTCTTTGTCAAATTGCACCAATCTAGAAGTATTGGCCCTCGGTGGGAATAGTTTTGGAGGTATGTTGCCCAACTCTATAGCCAATCTCTCAAATAAACTCAATTCTCTATACATAGAAGGAAACCAAATAGTTGGAAGCATCCCGATGGGAATTGAGAACCTCGTCAACTTAGCTACATTGGCTCTAGAAGACAACTTCTTCGAGGGTAGTATTCCCACTGATATTGGGAAGCTTCAGAAGCTACAAAAGTTGCTATTATCAGGAAACAAATTCTCGGGACTAATCCCATCCTCCATTGGCAATATCACTCAATTGTATGAACTCCTGTTAGAAGAGAACAACTTGACAGGAAGCATTCCTTCGAGTCTTGGAAACAGTCGACACTTACAAATATTGAATCTTTCACGAAATAACCTTAATGGCTCCATACCTAGACAAGTCATAAGTCTCTCATCCCGTTTGATTTACCTCAACTTAGCTCATAACAATTTTACTGGTTCATTACCTGTGGAAATTGGTAGCTTGAAAAATCTTGGTGAATTGGACGTCTCTGAGAACAAATTGTCTGATGTAATCCCCAGTACACTTGGTGATTGTTCGTCATTGGAACGACTTTATATGGAGGGTAACTTCTTTGAAGGAAATATTCCTCCATCTTTGAATTCTTTGAAAGCTATTCAAGATTTAGATCTTTCGCTCAATAACTTGTCCGGCCAAATTCCAAGAGAACTACAGACCTTATCCATTTTACGAAATTTGAATCTGTCTTTCAATGATCTTGAGGGTGAGGTACCAACAAAAGGTGTCTTCCAAAATGCAAGTGAAATTTCTATAGTTGGGAATAAGAAACTTTGTGGGGGCATCCCTAAATTGCAGTTGCCAGCTTGCCCCATCCAAGAGTCTAAAAAACATGGAAAACCTTTTGCTTTCAAAGTTATAATTATAATTGCTAGTGTGGTTATATGCTCAACTTCGATGGCATCTTTAGTTATTCTCTGTTGGAGAAGACAGTCAAGAAAGAAACCTCCTTCCACATTTTCCCTTGTGGATCAACATTTAAGAGTTTCATATGGAGAGCTCCTTAAGGCCACTGGTGGTTTCTCAATAGCCAATTTGATTGGTATCGGAAGTTACGGTTCTGTGTATAAAGGAATTCTTGATCAAGATGAAACAATTGTTGCGGTGAAGGTGCTCGACCTTCAACGACGAGGAGCTTCAAAAAGTTTCATGTCTGAATGCAAAGCCTTGAGAAGCATCCGACATCGAAATCTCCTTAAGATCTTGACTTCGTGCTCGAGTGTGGACTTTCAAGGTAATGAATTTAAAGCTCTTGTTTATGAGTTTATGTCGAATGGGAGTCTAGAAGGATGGTTGCATCCAAGTGCAGACGTGCAGTATGACGAGAGAAATCTTAGCCTTATCCAGAGGCTAAGCATAGCCATTGATGTTGCTTCTGCATTAGATTATCTCCATCATCACTGCGAAACAACAATTGTTCATAGTGATCTCAAGCCCAGTAATGTTCTTCTCGATAGTGACATGACTGCTCACGTGGGTGATTTTGGGCTTGCAAAGGTTCTTTCTGCCCCTTCCAGTTATTCCGGACACTCACAAACTAGTTCAGTTGCTATTAAGGGTTCCATTGGGTATGTTGCTCCAGGTAAGGATTTCAATTATTTTATTTTTCTTTGATAAGTAGAATATTTAAGATCCCTTGCCTTTATTTTTATTTTTTATTTTTTTATCCTCTTAAGTGGCATCCTCCTCCCTTAAAAAGCATACTAAAGTAGAAGATCCATGAATTTGCAGAGTATGGTATGGGTGGTGAGGTGTCTACACATGGTGATGTGTACAGTTATGGGATCTTATTGTTGGAGATGTTCACGGGAAAGAGACCGACAAATGACATGTTTAAGGATGGTTTAAGTCTTCATGAATTTGTTAAGATGGCTTTGCCTGAGCAAGCGATGGAGATTGTGGACCCACTTCTACTCATAAAAGAAGGATATGATGAAGTTCTTGCCCACATAGAAATTCAACGTGCGAGAAGACGTCGAATGTGGGAGTGCTTGGTTTCAGTATTCAAAATCGGAGTTGCATGTTCTGTGGAATTGCCTAGAGAGCGAATGGAGATGAACGATGTCGTCGTGGAACTGAGTTTGATTAGGGATGTTTATCAAGGGGGTTGAGATCGATCGATCGAGAGATAAAACAGGGACCAGTTAGCAGGTTAAGGCGCGCATATCTTACCTTAATAACTATTAGGATTTGTACTATAAATTTTATTTTGGTTTTGTTTTACAATGTGATTATCACCATTCGTATCTATTATTAATAACTTTTTTTTTTGCTTATGTTGTTAAAATCTGTTTGCTTGGATTACATGAACATAGTGTTGGATCCTTGTGTACTCTGTGTGCTTACAAATCTGTTTGCTGACGGATGTCCGTCATTAACGTTGATGACAAACCACACTAAGAGCCACGTGGCATACTCATAGATATCGCTGAGCATATGGATGTTTGGCCCAACCCTATGTGGACCTACAGACCAAAAATTAGCCTGATTAGTGATCTCTAAGCGTTGGATTGGAGTCGTTTTAATGAGTTGATTTTTAACCGTGAAATTTGAACATTAGTTGGGGTACAAATATCCAAAGGTTCGAAATCAATAATCAGGTTGATTTTTTGGTATGTAGGTCCAGATAGGGTTCATAGGGATGGGCCAAACATTGATAGATTCCATACAGCCGGTAGTGTCTAAGAGTATGCCACGTGTCTAATACTGTGGTCATGATGACATGAGAGCTTCCAAAAAAATAAGAGTCTAATCTAAAAGGTCAATATATCATCTCTCCTCAACTATCTATATTATAGAACAGGACAGTTGTCTCCCCCTCTTATCCGGCTTCATAAAGGATGGCCAAGATCTTATCAAACCAAATGGACAGTGGATCTCAGCCACTCACACCCAATTTTGACAAACGCTTTGTCGATGAGTGCCATGGGCACGGGTCACGTACTATATACCTACATATAAGGAATGAAATGGGTTGGATTTTCATATAGTCCAAGGGTCAGGCTCAAGAGCCCCACTTTTTATGCCTCGAGAAGGGTGTTACCATTAAACGGATTGAAACGGTCAGGGGCAAAAGTGGAAAAATAGATTTTAACAAAAAAAAGTGGTGCTGAAATTCAAATTTTAAATTTTGAAAATTGAAAATTGAAAAAAAAATTAATTTAACAAAAATTTAATGGTTTTCTTATACCCCTCTTATCTTATATGGCTTCAATAATGAGTGGCTGAGATCTGCTATACTTCATATCGATGGTTGAGATTAACTTCCACCCGATTTTGACAAACACTTTGTCGGAAAGTGCCGCAGGCACGGGCCACCCACACATATATCAAGACAACTCACTCTTACCTTATCCATCCATCTAATGTGGACAGTTAGATAAAGAGTGGTTGAGATCAAATCCATTGATCTAATGTGGACGGTTAGATTTCGGCCCCTCAATCCGCTTCATTTGACATCAATTTATTCAAAATTTAAACTTTAACACCGTTATTTTTTGTTATTTATGTTATTTTCTCATTTTTTTCTTCTGTGCGTTAAAATTCGTTATAACAGCCGTTATAATGGGAAAAAAATGGTAACGCCCCAGTCCGTCATACCGTTTGAGTGCCGAAGGCACCTAATTTTTGCAAACGCTTTTGTCGGAGAGTGTCGTGGGCATGGGCCATTTACTATTCTATAAAACAAAACACATTGATTGTCTCCCTACTTATACCTCCTCTTATAAGCATCAACAAAGAATGGCCGAGATCTAATCCTCCCCCAAATGGACGGTGAATCTCCGCCACTTATCTGATTTTGGCAAATTCTTTGTTGAGGAGTGCTGATGGCACGAGGCACCCACTAGTCTATATAACAAAACAGGACGGTTGTCTCCCCCTCTTATCTGGCTTCATAAAGGATGGCCGAGATCTTATCACACCAAATGGACAGTGGATCTCAGCCACTCACACCTAATTTTGACAAATGCTTTGTTGATGAGTGTCGTGGGCACGGGTCACCTACTATTTACCTACATATAAAGAATGAAATGAGTTGGATTTACATATAGCCCAAGGATCAGGCTCAGGAGCCCCACTTTTTAAGCCTCAAGAGGGGTGTTACCATTAAAACGGATTGAAAGGGCCAAGGGCAAAAATGAAAAAATGGATTTTAACGGATTTTAATGATTTTAAAGGAAAAAGTGGTGCTGAAATTCAAAATTTAAAACTTTGAAATTTAAAAATTAAAAAAAAATAGAATTTAACGGAAATTTAATAGTTTTCTTATACCCCTCTTATCTTATATGGCTTCAATAATGAGTGGCTGAGATCCACTATGCTTCATATCGATGGCTACTCTCACACAATTTTGACAGACACTTTGTCGGAAAGTGCCACGGGCACGGGCCACCCACGCATATATCAAGACAACTCACTCTTATCTTATCCATTCATCTAATGTGGACGGTTAGATAAAGAGTGGTTGAGATCAAATCCATTGATCTAATGTGGACGGCTAGATTTCAGCCACTCAATCCGCCTCATTTGACTTCAATTTATTCAAAATTTAAATTTCAACACTGTTATTTTTATTTATGTTATTTTTCTATTTCTCCCTATGTGCGTTACCATCCGTTATAACTGTCGTTATAATGGAAAAACGGTAACGCCCCAATCTGTTATACCGTTTGAGTTTCGAAGGCACCCAATTTTTGCAAACGCTTTTGTCGGAGAGTGCCGTGGCCATGGGCCATTTACTATTCTATATAACAAAACACATTGGTTGTCTCCTTACTTATACCTCCTCTTATAAGCATCAGCAAAGAAGGGTAAAGATCTAATCCTCCCCCAAATGGACAGTGGATCTCCACCTGATTTTGGCATATTTTTTGTCGAGGAGTGCCGATGGCACGGGGCACCCACTAGTCTATTACATATGATAAGATGTACGATCAGCTCGGGGAAAACCACTGGCTGTGAGTTGTGTGGGGACACATGGCTTCTTGAATTAGCATCAGAGCATCTAACCTTTTTTTCGTTCAAACAGAAACACAAAGGTCGAGTAAAACCTCTATCACAGTGTTCTGACGATGCTTATGTAACAATGACAAACATAGGCCACGTGGCACACTCTTAGTGTACGCTGACCGTATGGATGTTTGTGCAGTCCCTCAGTGGACCTCTATACCCAAAATCAGCCTGAAGTTATTTGTAAACGATTTGATTGAAGTTATTTTCATGGGTTGATTGTAACGATAAGAATTGGAGCATTATTGAGCGATACTTGGGTATAAAGATCCAAAGGTTTTAAATCACTAATCAAGCTGATTTGTGGTTCATAGGTCCACCGACAGACCACCCAAACATCCATACGGTCAGTGTCCACTAAGAGTATGCCACGTGGCCTATGTTTTCATTGTTACAGAAGCATCGTCAGAACACTGTGATAGAGGTTTTCCTCTAAAAGGTCAAGCCCTCCTTACACGTCTTGCATAACTCCTGACCTACGCAAGAGGAAAAAATTTAGATGATGTGATTTTGGATGCAGTCGATGCAGAGGGGTCTGGTGGCCCTACATGCCTCATTTGTTGGGGGCCACTAACCGCATGGATGTTTACCCCACCACTTGGTGGACAAGCATACCAAAACTCATCTTAGTTGATAATTTCTATCCCTTGGAGTTAGTGCCCAAAAGAATGCAAAAAATATGCTTGAATCCTACGTCTACAATCAATGAGACTTATTTTTCTTATAGAAATACACCAAGGGGTGGGGTAAACATCCATGTGGTTAGTGGGTCCTGCGCAACGAGACCCTTTGCATCGACTCCATCAAAGGAGAAAATTTTTGAAACGGTGAAAGTTTGAAGCGGCGAAGATGCGCCAGTAGCATTTTGCCAGCCGTACTAAGGTTAATGTGATGTTAGCAAAAATCATCCATGCGGTTAGTGGGCCCAGATGACAGTGGTGAGTAACAAAAATCATGCTTCCCCATTTGAAAAAGTTTCAGGCATACCTTGTTACATCTTTTTCTTAACATCTGTAATAAATAGCAGGAGTGTCCAATGGGGAATCATTTGGACTTGACCTAAAAGGCTTATGTCCTCCGGACCCGACTCACACGACATTCTTAAACGCGAAAGAAGGGGAAAATTTTAGATGCAGAGGACTTTGGATGGAGAACATTTTTGAAGCAGTGGAAGTTTGAAGCGGCGAAGATTAACCAGTAGCATTTCGCCAACCGTACTATCGCTAATGTGATGTTAACCGTACTATGCTTTTAAAAAACCTTCTAAAAAAACGTAATTTGCTTTAAAATAAAAGTAAGTTTCTTTTTTCTCTCTTAACCGACTTTCTGTGTGAACTTCGCCCAAACTTTGCTTCAAACTTCCACCACTTCAAAAATTTTCTCCATCCAAAGTCCTCTGCATCTAAAATTTTCCCCTTCTTTCACGTTTAAGAATGCCGTGCGACTCGGTCCGGAGGACATAAGCCTTTTAGGTCAAGTACAAATGATTCCCCATTGGACACTCCTGCCATTTATTACAGATGTTATGAAAAAAGATGTAACAAGGTATGCCTGGAACTTTTTCAAATGGGGAAGCACGAGTTCTGTTACTCACCACTGTCATCTGGGCCCACTAACCACATGGATGTTTATCCCACCCCTTGATGGATGTACACACCAAAAATCACCCTGATTGGTAATCTATAACCATTAGATTTTAACACTTTTTAACACTTTTAAGGCGTTCTTATAGCCGTTGAAAGCATCCATTGTTTTTAGTACTAAAACCAATGGCTAAAAGTAATCAAAACAAGCTGATTTTTGGTATGAATGTCCACTAAGGGTTGGGCTAAACATCCATGCGGTCAGTGGGCCCAGATGGCAGCGGCGACTACCAAAAATAATGCCGCTTCCGCATTTGAAAAGATCTGAGGTTATACCTTGGTATGAATCTCTCCTCACACGTCTTGCATCACTCCGTGTTCTTTCACGCCTTGCAACACGGAGGACATAAGCCTTCTTGGTCAAGTCAAGAAGACTGTCCAGTGGACAATCATATTTAATACATAATATACTATCATAGCCTTCTCATCTTCATGTATCATCAGCTCAGTCCTCAAATTTCGGGTTCCCAAGGATATAAGATGGAGCATTTGCAAATGGGTAGAATGCTCTTTATCTCATTTCTCTTCCATTCAATCCTTCTCCTTTGCATCAATTCTACTTGTGCCACTGCCACCAGCAGGAGCATCATCTTTACAAACGAAACTGATCGACTTACTTAGCTCGCCTTCAAGAAACAAATAACTCAGGATCCTCTTCAAGTCATGACCTTATGGAACGATACTCTCCATTTCTGCAAGTGGCGTGGTGTTACATGCGGTCGCCGGCATCAAAGGGTGGTGAGTTTGAACCTAACGTCCTATCATTTGGTGGGGCCTATATCACCTTACATTGGAAACCTGACCTTCCTTCGTTTCCTCGACCTCAGAGGCAATGGTTTCCAAGGTGAAATCCCCCGTGAAGTTGCTCGTTTATTTCGGTTAAAAGTTATTATGCTGTTAAACAATTCTCTAGGAGGTGAGTTTCCGGGCAGCATAATTCATTGTTCGAACCTTAAAAGGGTCACACTAGCAGGCAACAACCTTGTGGGCGAAATTCCAGTCCGGTTGGGTTCTTTATCGAAGCTCACTTTACTAAATTTTGCTGCCAACAATCTAACGGGACGTATACCTCCTTCTTTGGGAAACCTTTCAAATTTAAACATACTTTGTCTATCATATAATAATCTGGAGGGCAGTATTCCAACTTCTCTCAGCCGACTAACGAGCTTAAAAACTTTTGTCATCGATGCGAACAAATTTTCTGGTATGATCCCTCCCTGGCTTTACAATCTCTCATCACTCAAAGAGATGTATTTGACATATAACCAACTCTTGGGGAGTCTTCCGGTCGACACAGGCTTCACGTACACTTCCTAATCTCCTTGTACTTGCCATTAGTGGAAACCGATTTACTGGATCAATTCCAATTTCATTATCAAATGCTTCACAACTTCAAATTCTTGATCTGGGTCTAAACAATTTTGTCGGACCCGTCTCTATTAATTTCGGAGGCATGCAGCCTCTACAAGTGCTAAGTTTAAGCTCTAATCATCTTGGACGTGGGGAAGCTGATGACTTTGGTTTCTTCACTTCTTTGTCAAATTGCACCAGTCTACAAGAATTGGATCTAGATTGGAATAATTTTGGAGGTATGTTGCCCAACTCTATAGCCAATCTCTCAAATAAACTCAATTATCTAGAAATAGAAGGAAACCAAGTAGTTGGGAGCATCCCGATGGGGATTGAGAACCTCGTCAACTTAGCTGATTTGGGTCTAGAAAACTTCTTCGAGGGTAGTATTCCCACTGATATTGGGACAGCTTCAGAAGCTAAAAAAGTTGTCCTTGAGAGGAAACAAATTGTCAGGACAGATCCCATCCTCCCTTGGCAATATCACTCAATTGTATCAACTCAATTTAGAAAAAAACAAATTTACAGGAAGCATTCCTTCTAGTCTTGGAAACAGTGGAAAGTTACAAATATTGGATCTTTCACGAAATAACCTTAATGGCTCCATACCTAGACAAGTCATAAGTCTCTCATCCCGTTTGATTTATCTCAACTTAGCACATAACCACTTTACCGGTTCCTTACCAGTGGAAGTTGGTAGCTTGAAAAATCTTGGTGAATTGGATGTCTCTGAGAACAAATTATCTGATGAAATCCCCAGTACACTTGGTGATTGTTCGACATTGGAACGACTTTATATGGAGGGTAATTTCTTTGAAGGAAATATTCCTCCGTCTTTGAATTCTTTGAGAGCTATTCAAGATTTAGATCTTTCACGCAATAACTTGTCCGGCCAAATTCCAAGAGAACTACAGACCTTATCCATTTTACGAAATTTGAATCTGTCTTTCAATGATCTTGAGGGTGAGGTACCAACAAAAGGTGTCTTCCAAAATGCAAGTGAAATTTCTATAGTTGGGAATAAGAAACTTTGTGGGGGCATCCCTAAATTGCAGTTGCCAGCTTGCCCCATCCAAGAGTCTAAAAAACATGGAAAACCTTTTGCTTTCAAAGTTATAATTATAATTGCTAGTGTGGTTATATGCTCAACTTCGATGGCATCTTTAGTTATTCTCTGTTGGAGAAGACAGTCAAGAAAGAAACCTCCTTACACATTTTCCCTTGTGGATCAACATTTAAGAGTTTCATATGGAGAGCTCCTTAAGGCCACTGGTGGTTTCTCAATAGCCAATTTGATTGGTATCGGAAGTTACGGTTCTGTGTATAAAGGAATTCTTGATCAAGATGAAACAATTGTTGCGGTGAAGGTGCTCGACCTTCAACGACGAGGAGCTTCAAAAAGTTTCATGTCTGAATGCAAAGCCTTGAGAAGCATCCGACATCGAAATCTCCTTAAGATCTTGACTTCGTGCTCGAGTGTGGACTTTCAAGGTAATGAATTTAAAGCTCTTGTTTATGAGTTTATGTCGAATGGGAGTCTAGAAGGATGGTTGCATCCAAGTGCAGACGTGCAGTATGACGAGAGAAATCTTAGCCTTATCCAGAGGCTAAGCATAGCCATTGATGTTGCTTCTGCATTAGATTATCTCCATCATCACTGCGAAACAACAATTGTTCATAGTGATCTCAAGCCCAGTAATGTTCTTCTCAATAGTGACATGCATGACTGCTCACGTGGGTGATTTTGGGCTTGCAAAGGTTCTTTCTGCCCCTTCCAGTTATTCCGGACACTCACAAACTGGTTGCTATTAAGGGTTCCATTGGGTATGTTGCTCCCGGTAAGGATTTCAATTATTTTATTTTTCTTTGATAAGTAGAATATTTAAGATCCCTTGCCTTCTTTTTTTTTGTATTTTTTAATCCTCTTAAGTGGCATCCTCCTCCCTTAAAAAGCATACTAAAGTAGAAGATCCACGAATTTGCAGAGTATGGTATGGGTGGTGAGGTGTCTACACATGGAGATGTGTACAGTTATGAGATCTTATTGTTGGAGATGTTCACGGGAAAGAGACCGACAAATGACATGTTTAAGGATGGTTTAAGTCTTCATGAATTTGTTAAGATGGCTTTGCCGGCCGAGCAAGCGCTGGAGATTGTGGACCCACTTCTACTCATAAAAGAAGGATATGATGAAGTTCTTGCCCACATAGAAATTGAACGTGCGAGAAGACGTCGAATGTGGGAGTGCTTGGTTTCAGTATTCAAAATCGGAGTTGCATGTTCGGTGGAATTGCCTAGAGAGCGAATGGAGATGAACGATGTCGTCGTGGAATTAAGTTTGATTAGGGATGTTTATCAATTGGGTTGAGATGGATCGATCGATCGAGAGATAAAACAGGGACCAGTTAGTAGGTTAAGGCATATCTTACCTTAATAACTATTAGGATTTGTACTATAAAATTTTACTTTGGTTTTGTTCTACAATGTGGTGATCGATCACCATTAGTATCCATTACTAATGACTTTTTGCTTATGTTGTTAAAATCTATTTGATAGGAGAACCTTAATATAGTGCATGCTAGATCCTTTGTATTCAACAAATATGTTTAACCGTAGTCCAAGATCTATGCCAATCTATGATTCAATAACGATATAATTAGGGGTGTAGCTAGGTCAAGTAAACCATAGCCCAATCCCGGTCTAGGATACATGTAGCTAGGCCAAACCATGCCTGACCAATTACAAGATCATTGTTTTAGGCCCAAGCCTGACCCATTGATATATATATAATGGGCTGAGCTATTGTGTTCATGCCAGGCCTAAGGTTATTTTTGTAAAAAGTCAAGCCCAAGCCTAGCCCATTTATCTACTGGGCCTTAAAATCATACAGGTCTGGCCCTCCTGGATAGTTTGATCCGACCATATTTCATAATATAACCATTAAACAATCAGGTTCAGTTTGATTTCTTTTAATCAGGTGCGTTTACACTACATCACCAGCAAACAATCGCTCTATTACGGATTATAGTTTTGGTACACCTACATAAAAATTAGGCTGATTGCTGATTTCTAATCGTCGGATTGAAGCATTTTCACGGGCTGCTTTTCTAGCTGTTCGATTCGAGCATTTTACTAATCTACAGCTAGAAATGGCCAATCCAGCTGATTTTTTTCTGTCTAGATCCACCAGAAGTGGGCCAAGCAATGATGGGTCAGTGGGCCCAAGGTGTGCTATTTGTAAACCTTCGAAAATGATTTTTTTTCACTAAGACTTTGTGCTGCTTGTCTGGACCTAACTACGATATTGCCTAGAATAAACGGAACTGATCCAAGTTGGGGCATTTGGATGGGCTGCAACTCATGCTCATGGTCTCATTATTTGGACAGTTGTAACCAACCGATCGAGAGAAAATTTTGAAGCGGCGGGATTTTTGAAGCGCGATCATGTGCCACATGTACCTGGGTTTAGGATTTGTTTTTAATTCTACATTTTAAAAATTAACCATGGGTATATTTGGCGCACGATCATTGGCGTGATTCAAAAAATTTCTCACAGATCGACCTCTTATAGTAACAGGAGGTAAAGTTGAGAATTTCGAATGATTACAGTGCCTGTCAACCCAATGCTTTCATCTTAGCATGATTGACATCGGTCAATCATACATTGATCATACGGTCAGGATGAGTGGATCAGTTATGATTCTTCGGACGTTAACAACACAGGCTGGCCCTGCCTTTATGGAGTAAAACTTGCCTGACCACCGGTAGTCTGGAATCTACCAGACCATACACAACACTGCCCACGACACCAGCTCCTCCCACTCATGCTTATATTTTAGAATTGCGGAGAGCGTGAGAGTTCTTTCCTTGTTCATCAGTTTCTCACTCATGCTTCTCTCTTCTCATCAGTACAGGCATGAAATGAAATAAGCTGAGACAAAACTGCACCAGCACCCACACAGGCATGGCAGAGACATGGTCAGGATACGTCATGGACACGGCATTCATACATAGAAAATAAAATGTTCTATAAACTTAACTTATAGTAGTAGAGAGCAACGCGACGTGATCTCAATTAACAAAAACAATAATACTAGAAAATTTGTGATGAGCTAAAAGAAAAAGTTGATCCAAAATGCGACGTGTCAGACGAACGGGCTCCCCACACGTGTTCATCTCAAGATGTGTCGTCGAAAAGTAGTACGTATTATTAGTATTGGTCACATGGTGGCGAGACATGCTCATGTGGATGGAAAGACTTCAAAAACCAAAGAAAAGTGACTTGTGAGTGTACATCTGCTTTGCACTCCCATGCTGTCAAGACTCCAGAACAAGAAAATTATGTAAAAAAAAAAAAAAGAGCCATGTGGCACACTTTGTCTGGATGTGTGCGCATCAATCTACACACCAAAAATCAGTTTGATTGGTAATTTCTAGCTATTTGATTTGCATACCCCCAAAAATGCTCGATTTCAATGGCCAGAATCATCTCATGAAAAATGATCAAATCATCCAAAGGCTAAAAACCATTACTCTGGCTGATTTTTTGTTGTGTAGACTAACGTGTGGGCCAAACATCCATAGGTCAGTGGTCGCAAAAGAGTATTCCATGTGGCCTTGTGGGAGGAGAAAACATCAAACATTGAACAATTCTCAAGATTATATCGCATTTTACATGCGTTCGGAGCCACAAATCTTCCATATCAGGCCTACAAGAGAATGTCGAGCATCCTTTTTATGTCCCAAAACCAAGGGATTACAGCCCTTAGGCTTCAAAAAGAGATCTTCCTGAATTTAAAACTGGTTAATGGGCCGGGTTTGGGCCGCACCGAGCTCTGTCCAAGCCATCCTGAGATAATAATAGCTAAGACCAAGCCTGGCCAGCCCACGAAGAGTAAAACATGTTTGGCCCAATTCCAGACCAGCAAGAGACATAATGGGCCGGGCCATTAGATTCGGACCAGGTCTAAATTAATTTTTGTTAAAAGTTAAACCCAACTTGGCCCATTTATCTAGCAGGCCTTAAAATCAATCCCAGTCCCCTGCATGTTAAGCCTATAAATGCAGCCCAATCCCTGGCCACTTGGGCAGGGCATAAAAACCCAGCTTTTGATCAAATTAGAAGGGTTAAATTAGTGAGGAGAATGCTAGAGGCTCAAAATACTGTAGAATTAAATTTCTTTCATCCCTGCCATACCTAGCTTTTCCCGGTTTTTAAGCACTTATCGAATAAACAATGCATTTGGTAAAACTGAAAAAGCAGTTTTTTAATGTCCTATAAGCTCCCAAAACACCATAAGCGACTTTTGTGGGAAGCCGTTCTTAAAAAAATTCATTACAAGTTTATCCTTAAAAACTTTTGTAATACCAAAACCTTTTCAAATTTAACACTTTTTTAAATTATAAACAATAAGCCAGATTTTAATGACTTCTACTTCACCTGAAAAAATTAGCCAAAAACCCCAAAAAAAAACTAATTTTTATAAGATAAGCTGACTTTTAACTTATTTTGAGCTCACCCAAATGCAGCTTAAGTGCGATTGTGTAATCACTAAAGATAAGCTAAACACCCAAACGCAACCTAAGCCAGTTATCGACAAAAGGACACAGAGATTAGAATTAAAAACTTTGGGGATCAGCTTAATTATAAAGACTAGCAATGAAGGAACATGGATTTTAAAAAGATTGGGACCCACCCATCATTGGTGAACTTGAGCTTGTTTACATTCTGTACCAACTCAAAAGAATACTTATTCTTAACCAACCTACTTTATATAATTAAGTAGCTTTTTGTCTTCCTTTTTTCCAACCAAACAACGACTAACCATCCTCTTTAAAATCTAAAACTGAACTGTAATGTCGGATTATACTTTTGCTTTTCAAGGGGAAGGATTAGTTAGACGATTAGCGAATGATTGGTGAAGGTGAAGAAATTCCTTAAATGCTTGCAACACACAAACATTGCTCACTTTTTTGGGCCTACTAATAATCCAACGGCTAGAACGCATCAATCAAGTTGATTTTAATTAGTGTGTGTATCCACCAATGGGTGGGCTCAACATTCATATGGTCAGTGGGCCCAGAAAAAGGAGGTACGTAAGGCTACACGAGTCCTCTCATTGGGAGACCTCTCTCTCGCTCAGAGAGAGAGAGAGAGAGAGTAAATTGACCCTAATCAGAATGACCTGTACGTGTTTGGCCAATCCCTAAGTGGACCTACAAACCAAAAATCAGCTTGATTAGTGATTTCAAATTCCTACGGTCAAAATCAACTCATGAAAATGACTTCAACTAACGCTTAGAAATCATTGATCAGGTTGATTTTGGGTTTATAGGTCCATCTAGAGATTGGCCAGACATCCATATGGTAAACCAAGTTTGAGGTCCAGGGATTTTACTCTCCACCTGGGCCAAACACCACGGGTCAGTGATTCAGTGGTCTCTAAAAGTCTGCCACCTGACTCGTACTGTGGTCCGTCCGACAGCAAAGTTCTACTGATTGCCCTTGGGCCAAAACACCCATACAGTCAAAGATCTCTAAGAATGTACCACGTGGCTCCCCATCAATGTTGATGACTGACGTTCGTTCAGCAAGGTTCTACTCACTTCGGGGATAAAAAAATGAACTCATTTGCAGGGACAACTTTGCTGACGGACATCCATCATCAACGTCATTGGGGACCACAATATAACCTACATGGCAGATGTTTAGAGACCCCTAACCGTATGAATGTTTGGCCCATACCTAGGTGAACCTAGATACCAAAGAGCAGCTGGTTAGTTATTTCAATCCATTGGATCTTAGTACCCCAAATAATGCTCGAATCCCACGGTTAAAACCAACCCATGAAAATGACTTCAATCTAGCTAACGCTTAGAAATCACTAATCAGACGAATAATTTTGTCTGTCCACCTCAGGTTGGGCCAAACATCCATGCGGTCTTCGACATTGATCCGTCTTCAAAGTTCAAAGTTGAAGACGGATGTCCTTTGTAGCAAAGAGAACAGCGCTGTCAATATCCGTAGCTTACACTGACAAACCACACGTGTAACTGATCAGACTTTGGGACGTGTACCAAGAAAGACCGTCACTTCTGCAGAGCAGATAAACCCACGTGTGCAATAGACCTCGTATTTCGTGTAAATAACAACGTCATTTTCAACCCGATTTATATCTACTATCTGCTATCTACTATCTACTATCTACTATCTAGAGGGCATCTCCACTAACTAGGTGTGCTACAGCACTGATAACCGGACAAAACTATATACGGTTGATGCCATTGACCATGGGATTCAAGAGACACAAGGTCCACAAGGCAGCAATAACTATTTTATCATTTGCAGTTATTACCTTGTGTACTGTGTATCTCTTAAATTCAATGGTCAATAACCTCCACACCTTTTTGTCCGGGATCGTTGGGAGGGATAGCATTTTTTTTTACGGAAAAACGGCTTGGTGAGTATAACTTTGATGACGGAGTAGGTGAACGTTGATGACCGGTCACAATATGTGCCACGTAGCACACTATATGAAGTTAATTACCATTTGGTCCGGATACTAGTTTGATAAGAACTGGAATCTCTAGGTTCGTATCAGTTCCTAATCCTTCAGTTCCAGTTCAGAAATAGCTAGTTCCATAACCGGGATAATCAGTTGGGGTTCCTATTCCTTAGTGGTTTCACGGGTACAAACTTAGGGACGACAGGATGACCAATGGTCAGGAGGACAAAGGATATTATAGACATTTCCGAACGAGTAACCTGCGTGGGAATATACTCCCCTGATTACGTCATAATCTTGCAGATTTGTTCCTAAAATAATATTGATATATGTGTTTCATAGAGATTACAAAAATATCGTCTACAACAGAGAACAGCTTCCCTTTTTCTTCTCTCTCTCTCTCTCTCTCTCTCTCTGTATATATGCCGCTTAGAGTCTTTTCCGACGATGGATGTCGATTGGGGAGCGCTTGAGAGTCCTGGTGGTGGGGAAGAAAACCACCTTGTCTTCCTCTGCAGGAACCCAGCTGTCAAATTGGAAAACCAGGAACCGGTTATAGCAAGTTCCTTAGGCTCGGAAGGGGAAAAAACAGCTTTCAAAATTAATATTGCCATGATTACAAAATAATAATAATAATAATAATATTGCCATGCATGTTTTCATATGACGAAAATGCGCCGGTAAAACTTCGCTGACCGCCCATAATATGAGCCACATGGCACACTCTTAGAGCACGCAAACCGTTTGGACAATATCCCTAGGTGGTCCTACAACTAAAAAATCAGCCTGATTAATGATTTCAAACCCTGTGCCCCAAACAATGGTCAATAATGCTCAAATTCTCACTATTAAAATCAATCCATGAAAATGACTCCAATCCCACGCTTAGAAATCACTAATCAGGTTTATTTTTCGTTTGTAGGTCCACCTGGGGCTTGGGCAACCATCCATACGATCAGTGTCCTATACAAATGTGCCACGTGGCTCATACTGCGGAAAGCGAGCGTATTCGCTGACTGTCGGCGAAGTTTTACTCAAAATGCGCCCTAACGTTTAATTGTGGTTGTTCTAACTTCTAAGTAGTACCTAAAACCGGTGACAAGATGATGAAGGAAGACTGAGATTTCGACTCTGGCTAGCTCGTATCCTGGGCAGAGCCGTGGGCCCCCTCCAAATGGCGTGAACAGATTCCCTCCGCTTGATGATGGTGCTGAATTCTTCTGATACACACATTAAATTATGTTTTTATACATACTAGTCACTTAGAGAGAGAGAGAGAGAGAGAGTAACCTGCCATCGCCAGGGATCAAACGTTCGGGCTTCTTTGTAGTGATCTTGATCCAGATGGACAGCCCTGAAAGATGTGAAAACCTTCCAACCTTTGGGAATGGTGTACCCTGCGCGTGTCAAATAGAAGTAATATTAACTCCTGATTCTAGAATGGCCATTTTAATTAAAAATTCTAGTGATTTGTTGCACGCCGTCGGATTCTCGAACCCCACCCAGACCCAGGGATGAAATATCTAACCTTTGATATTGACGTCCGTGGTTGCTCGCCTAAATACCCCACTTATGATGTTTGCCACTCGCAAGGTCTCGTTAATTACCTGGAAAAAATTAAATACAAATATTTAACAAGACGTATCGAGGGCAACGAGAAGAGGTGTGACTCTTTGGTTCGCACCGTTGGATCCTAAGGGCCTGCTGATTTCAACTTGAAATTTAAGTTTAGGCGTGCATATCCACGATTTAGGATCATATCGAAAGGTGCGAACCGAAGTCAACGTTCTTCTCAGCTCAGGTGTACAAACATTTTTACGATTTGTGAAGGGTTTACGCATTGCGTGAAAGGCATGGATTTATAGTCGCTCCACTGTAGACCCTCATCGTGCTGCTTCTTCGCTCTGATCTCGTCGTGCTCTTCCTGCAAAAGCGACAGGATTATCTAAGAGGTTGGAAATTTTCCAGAAACCCGCCTCCGACAAAAGCATATTCTGGTCCACTCTTTCGAGGCCCACCCTGGACGGGCCTACCTACCAAAATTCAACACGATTTGTGATCTATAACAATCAGATACACGCGTTTTTCATGGGATGATTTCTTTACAGTTGGATTCAAATAATTTTTTGAGCGCACCAATTTTTTGTTTGGACGACGACCGCATGGATGTTTATCCCACCCCTTGGTGGATAAACACACCAAAATCCAACCTGATTGGTAATTTCTAACCACTAGATTTTAGTACCTTTTTAAGGCGTTCTTATAGCCGTTGAGCTAAACCATTTTTTGAGTACTAAAACCGACGTCTAAAATTCATCAAACAAGCTGATTTTGGGCATGAATGTCTATTAAGGAGTGCGCTAAACATCCATTCCGTCAGTGGACCCAGATGGCAGCGGTGAGTAACAAAAATGCGCTTCCGCATTTCAAAAGATCTCAGGTATATCTTCTTACATCATGACCCAAGAAAATAATGCATGGGTCAGTGGGCCCTGAAGGGAAAAACTCGACGTGGCACATCAGAAAAATTCGCCCCCTGATTTAATCAGGATATATTTTGGTCTGTGGGTCCACCTACGACCAGGGCAAACATCCAATGGTCAGAAATCTCTAAGAATATGGCACGTGTCTCATTGTGGTTCATCGGCAATTGACGGATGCGTGGGTGAGTAGAACTTTGTTGACCAGCGCCGGTCAGCAAAGTTGCTGATCGATCAAGGCTGAGTCACGTGGCATATTCTTAGAAGATGGACCTACAAACCAAAAATCAGCTTGATTAGTGATTTAAAACCTTTGGATCTTTTTACCTCGAATAATTGTCAATAGTGCTAATCTCTAAGAATATGCCACGGTTAAAATCAACCTATGAAAATAATTCCAATCTAACGCCTAGAAATCACTAATCGGACTGATTTTTTGTTTTGTAATCCTCTAAGAGTGAGCCACGTGACTCATATTGCGTCCCGTCATCGGCCTCGATGAAAGAGCCCAGTCCTCAAAGTTGAGTAAAACTTCTATCACACGAAATTGTAAATCACACAGTCACAAGCGAATGAGTTCTCGGCACGTACACAAGTTTTACTCCTCAAAGTTTTATCCTGTTTTCTGTATGTGAAGAAGAAAAGACGTGTCTAGTGGACTCCAAGGCAAGTTGAGACATTCGGAGATATTGGAGTAACTCGAGATGTTGCTAGTCTCAAAAACATGTTCCTGTGAAAATCATTAAATGTTCCGTGGCAATATAATTTCATATTAAATTAGAGAAAAGTAATGATTATTTTAGTAACACCCCCCTGAATTTGCAAGTAATTTGTAATACCCCTTTATAATCTCAAACATTAGATTAACCCCCTTGACCTAGTTTAACTTTCATTTGACTAACGTTAAAATGTGGCATGTATCATGCAGCTGTTAATCCACTTATGAAATGATCATAATATTGCAAGTACAATGCTAATGCCGTGCGATTAAAGTCCGTTTTAACTAAAGTCCACCACTGTTAAACTAAGTCAAGGGGGTAATCCTAAAGTTTGAAAGTATAAGGGGGTATTGCAAATTATTTTTAAATTTCAGGGGTGTGTTACTAAAATACCCAAAATTAATTAAATAAAAAGGAGATCCAAAGTCAGAACTGAGTACAAAAGAAAGGATCGTCCAAGAAAAAGATACGGAATTAAAGAGCAACCGTTCTGCCATACAGTCTAAGGGCGGCGCATAGAAATACTAACCAATGTTCCCACTGTTGATGTAACAGGCTGTAGCTCACGCCATAAACGTGAGCTAGCACCATTTCGTTACTCACCGCTGCCATCGTGACCACTGACCAGATGGATGTTTGGCCCACCCCTTGGTAGACATTCAAAAAACAAAATCAGCTTGTTTGATGATTTTTAGCCGTTGGTTGGAGTACTAAAATTTTTTTGTTGAATTCAACGCCTAAAGATTACCAATACCTGTGATTTTTGGTGTGTATATCCACCAAGAGGTGGGCTAAACATCCATGCGGTCACCGGGCCCAGATGGCAGCTATGAGTAACAAAATTTAGTCGGCATCATGCCGTAATATATTACCTAATCGTACGATATCAGGCTATGGCAGTTTTCTCGTTCTCAATTTTCCAAGCGAGGCCAGTGATTCTATAGGTTGGACGGGCGGAGATCCTCGACTGGGACACTTCACGGGCTCAAACTTGACTTTTCTACGTCCTGACGTATGTCACGTGTGTTTGGGTACTACTTTGACTTTTTGACTTGTACTTCCTACTTTGACCAAATAATACCACTACCCACTCTCTCAATGACACGCTTTATTGGACTAACCAGAGTGAGCTCAAAGTTTGCTCATGCGTGACACGTGTGTAAGCTTTTTAGCTTTCACACAGGCAATAGGTAATACCGTAATAGCGAGGCAGATTGAGAATTCCTTCATGTTTGATGTTTTACGCTTTACTCTCCCTAAATGCCACGTGGCCACTCTTCGGGCCCACATACCCATGGATGTTTGGCCTACTTTGGTGAATTTTACACCCGATATATCTGATCAGTTATGATCATGAGCTGATTTTAGTGTGTAGATTCACAAAGAGGTGGGCCAAACATCAAGAGTGCCACGTGGCATTGTGGAGAGGAAAACATCGAAGATCAAGCAATTCTCAAGATGAAGCTACATATGATACGAGAATAAGTGGGCATTTGGGTAATTATGAAAATAAAGGCACAAATATTTTGGTGACTAGAGGTTCGTACCTTAAGGTGAGCTAAAGCGAGAGGTGCGTCACCGAGAAACTTGACGGCAAGAGTCATGATGGTAGAGGTAGTCTCGTAGCCAGCGACGAGCAGAGCAAGCAAGAAATCGACGATCTCCTCGTCACAGAAACCACCATCTCCCTCATCGAACAGAGCTTCCAACATGTCTTTCTTCTTTCCTCCTCCACACACGTCTTTCTTCCTCCTCTCTCTCACCACCCATCCAAGCGCCTCTGCTACCTTCTTTCTAGCCTATATATAATTATCAAGAACAGATAAATAATTTAATCAATTTAAAAAAGAAAAATAAAATTATTAATAATAATAAAAATAAAAATTACTTTGATTGCTCTGCCGTATGTGGTGAAGAAGAAGGGGAAGGGAAGGGTGAAGAAGCCATTGATGAGGAGAAGATACTCTTTTCTGAGGTTCTCTGTCCATTCCCCTGGATCTATGCTCATCAGTTGCTCCACTGTCAATTCGAATGTTATCTGCAATAATTTAATATTACCCACCACTTCAAGCTAGCTCACCAAATTCTAGCTTTTTCAATCAACATGGACCAATTTAACAATATTAAAAAAAAATCAAAATCTTTTGCTAAATTGCGCTGAATACGTTCTGTCGGTTTTTTTTTCCTAACACAGAGTATCCCCTCCCTTGTTTTTGTTCGGGATCGGACAAGCCAGGGAGCAGAATCGAACTTGAGCCTCCCGGGAGAAAACCCAAGGTCAAGCCAACTCAGCTACCTGTCGGCTAAATTGCTAACGTGTGCAAGATGATTCAATAACTTCATTTGGAATTGCTAGGACTCATGCTAAAGTGCGCCGTAGTCAAGCAATCATCATACGAGAAGATTGGAGGATTTGCTACGAGTTTGCTAACGTGAACCGGAAAGAGCAGTAAGCCTAGTGGATGGCGTAAGGCCTAACTCCGAGGATTATGCTAGTGTTCTCAACTCTCAAGAATGTAACCATGGGTTTTGCTAACATACGCTGGAACCGCACAGTTTTTGTCTCGATCTGGACGATAAGTCGGTCGATCAAGGGAATCGATAGAGTAACTGAGTAAGTAAAACAGTGAAGCGAAGAAGAGAGAAGAAGGATTTGGCTAACGCAAGCTGGTAGCGCAAAACGCACCTTCTTCGCCTCGTCTAGAAGAAAAACCCGGCCGGTCCAGGAATCCAAGTTGAGACGGACCAGCCGATCGATGTCGACGAGTAGATTATCTCTGATAATGGAGGAATTCGCAAAGCTCATCGTAAGCGCATGCATCCTCTTGTGTAGACTCCCTTTCATCAGTAACAATGAACGCCTTCCAAGAAGGTTCGAGATCGAAGTCGGGTAGCTGCTCTCGAACAGCTTCCCTTCGTTCTGCAATATAAACCGATTCACCTCCGAGTCAGCTGAGAACACGGTCGGTTCGCCGAACAAATGAGTTGTGAAAATTTTTCCATATTGAGTCACGCGAGAATCAATAAACGGTTCTGGATTCTCGGTCTTGTAAGCTGCGATGAGTTGCAGCGTCTCGCCGACAAAGGGAAGACCAAGATTTCCAGGCGGGAAACCGAGTTTTCGTCGGTTGAATCGGGAGTAACGGAAGAAGAAAAGGAGATACAGAGAAGAACAGACGAGGAAGGAGAAGATAATGACAAACGCCATGAGAGAGAGAGAGAGAGAGAGAGAGAGGTTTCAGGTATTCATTAATGGAGAGAGTTGAGAGCGCACGGGCGGGTGGTGTTTCTGCAACGAATAAAACAAACGATGGATGGACGGAAGGGGATGTCGGTTATTTCGGGGAAAAAACTTTTTCTCGTACTGCGTAGGAGCGCCAAAAAGGCCAAAAACTATCTTGATTGGTGGCTTTTATCCATCTGATCCGAATACCCAAAAATGTTTGAATCTAGCGGTTATTAATCATGGAAACAACTTGAATCCAATGGGTAAAAATCACCAATCTAACCGGTTTTTGGTGTCTAGATACATAGGGGTGTTGAGTGGGACCTGAAAGAATTGCTAGTTGCTACTTGACATATTTGAGTGGGTAGGAGCAGAGTTGGCACGTGAACCGTCGATATCAAGAATGCGACGGTCCACGGCTCAAACACATGGCTCTTTTCGTTGCAGACGTTATTTTCTTATCTGTTCGTTCGCTCATTCTCTCTTTTTCCGTAGTGAGAGTACAAAAGAGCCGTGGAAGAACTTTATTTATTTATTTATTTTTTCTTTCTTATGGTACCATCTTGAACGTATGGATGTTTGGCCCAACACACTAACTAAAACTTGCCTGATTTCTAACCGTTGGATTTGAGCCGTTGGATTGTAAACTTTCTCTCATAATAATATTCGTTTTCATGATATTTTCAGATAATATCCAATTTTTCAAATACGGATTCGATCGAATTCGAATTTCCGAGTATCCATTGACAACCTAATTGTTTCCCAACTTCTACGCTTCATACCCCGTTTCGAGAAAAAAAGTTTTCATCTAATCTACGGTTGTGAATTGGTTGTATTGACTGATCTAATTACTAGAGAATTCACAAAAGAACTGCCTATATGGTTAGGATCTCTGCTTGTGGCCCACCCAAAAGAAATCAATCAACTGGACCTAGACGATACAGAATTATTCGTTTGTCCACCTAATTCTAAAAAAATATCTCATTAATAGAATACTTATAGTCTGTATTAGGGATTTCGGTAACCCGGGCTTATAGCTTATTCCTATAAGCGGTGGGTAAATACAATGAGTTTGGATATTTTAGGACGATTTTGCCATTTAGAAAAGATATTAAAGACTAGCAGAGATAATTTTGTTATTTATATATGTTATTTTAAGTTCAGAAAGATTATTTTATCATTTTAAAAAGTAATTAAAATGTTAAAAAAGATTATTTTAATATTTAAAAAATTTGACGTAAGTTTAGAAACTGCAATCCACATAAACTATAAGCTGAAACAAATTTTCAGTTGCCTCAGATGTTGTTTCAAACAGCTAAAACCTAACTTTCTTTATGCGGGGGTGTGAGGATGAGTTGCCGACAAATGAAGCTTTAAGTAGACAAACTAAACAAGTTTAGCAATTAGCCACGTGTCATCAAATGATGAGAAGTGAAAAGTATATATAGTTTTTTTTTTATTATTATTAGAGGTGTTATGATATATATGTAGCCTCTTTCTAGGGGTGTGTTGTCACATGAGATGGTCCCATAAGGGACATTCAGCTCTCTACCCACTAGACAACCAATAAAATAATGAAACAATGAAAGGAGAGAGAGAGAGAGAGAGAGATTTGTGAATCTCTCTCTCTCTCTCTCTCCTCCTTTCCTTCACTTACTAGGCTGTACATAACCATGGACCCGTAAGGCTCTTTTCTATATATATGTAATTAGGATCTTGTAGGTAGGTTTGTTGGTTTCAGACAGACTAGAACTGATGATTCCTACTGTTTTAAAATTATTGCGATGGGCTTCGACGATGCATGCCGCCATGGTACCCGAAAAAGAAAAAGAAAAAGAAAGTAGTGATGTTGATACATGCTTCATATTCTGACCCACCATTAGCGAATATATTCAAAGTGATTTTATTTTATTTTATTTTATTCATTTATTTATTTATTTATTTGTTGAAGTGTGATCAATCCCGGTCGCATATCTATACATGGCGGATTGGGGCCCACTTGATTTGATAGTAAAATATTCGAAAAAGTGCCATGGGTTCGACAATGTGTGGTTGGGATCATATTGAGCACAATAATTTTAAAAATAATTACACCTATTTTTTTTTTCCCATGTTACTGCCTTTGTGGCTTGTCCTTACATTATGCTAGGGGACGTGTACCTTACACGTGGCAGCACTTTATACGTAGCATATTCTTAGAGATTACTGACTGTATAGATGTTTGGCCCAATTCCTAAGTGGGCCTACGTACCAAAATTCATCCTGATTAGTATTTTTTTTATCCATTGGATTAGAGTCTTTTTCATAGTTTGTTTTTAACTGTGGATTTCATTATTTGAAAGAAATGACACACTATTAGAGACCACTAACCCTATGGATTTTTAGCCCATCCCTAGGTGGACCTACATGCAAAAATTCGGCCTGATTAGTGATTTCTAAGCATTCGATTGGACTCGTTTTCATGGGTTGTGGAATTTGAGTATCACTATTTAGCATGTAACTTGAGGCTAATTTTTAGCCAATGACACACATGCATGTCCATGGACCATGTGATCGTTACTCTTTTAATAATGGGGTCAAGTACGGGATTTTTTATTTTTTTTCAAATATTGAATTTTAACACCAAATAATTTGTGCTACGTTGTTGATGCCACGTGGCACTCTTAAAGACAACTGACTATTGATGTTTGGCCAATCCCTCCCTAGGTGGACCTACATACTAAAACTCATCCTGATTAGAATAGATGTAGTTGCTTTAATGTGAAGGACTGGCCCAATGGGCTTTTATACGTCGGGTCTTAATTTGAAGGCCTGCCAGACAAATGGTCTTGATATGGCTTAACTTTTAAAAGAAATAAGCTTGGGCCCCGATTCTTTTGCAGGATTGGGCCTGAATTGCTAAGTCATATTAAGTAGATCAGACTTTGGCAAAGCCCAGCAAGATGGAGACTATCTTGTACCCGATTCAAATATAAATCCGGTTTGAAACATGGAGCCAGACTTAGCTGCATCCATTGGCTTGTGCGACCATCAAGATTTGACCCACAAGAACTGTCATTTGAGGTGGGTTCATGCCGTTGGAACCAAATATTGGAAATTTATAAAAATATTTTCAAATACCACAGATCTCCTAAAATGCAAATTTCTATAACTGAAAATCTCTAATGTTCTAATTTGGAAGAAAATTTAACGCACAACATACATTTTGTGTTGTGCTTGGATCTGCCGATAACATTTGGGGTTGTGTAAGGGCGTACATTCAGGCTACCCAAAGCCAAAAAATTTGGCTGGCTCTGTGCGAATTTTGGGCTTCGGCTCAGACCAGAATTCGGACTTGGGTGGTTTCAGGTTCACTGAAATCCTCTTTTAAAGGAAAAATCTCAAGAAAAAAAAAATTGGATTTGGGCCAGGCTTGGGCTCTGGTATTGGGCCTGAGTTCGATCTGGTCTCAAGGTGGAACCCACGCCAGGTAGCCCAATACACGAGTTGGGTTGGATTTAGACCGAAATTGGGGCCAGGTCAGGTATCGGGCTGGGCATACACCCCTAGTCATGTGTCTGCCCAAAGGCTGGTTGATAAGTCTACCCAATCAAACCCAAAACTCCCCAAAAGACCAAAGACCTGTTTGGAAATCTCATGTTTTCGGGGCTACCCCAGTTGAGAGAGGTAAGCCAACTCTGGTCGGAAAAAATCTGAAAAGGTGGGAGCACACAAAGTGGGCCCATACAGGTTACAAAAGATAGACAAGAACAATTGAACCTGGACGGCCCACAGGTGGCAGCGTTTTTTTCATGGGCTGAGAACATATTTAAGTGCCTGTCCATGTAGCACATGATGAAAAAAAAAATGCTCAAATCCCATGGCCAGAAATCACCAAGAAACAATCATTGATAAAAAAAAATGCTCCAAATAATACATTCATTTTGCAGTACAGCAAACAGCTCCTTAGCTCGAGCACCCACACAAAACTCTGATTTAAGCCTTCCAGATCACATGAAAAACAACACAAGTGAATTTGATATATATATTCTATATTGATGTACAAAAGATCCATAAATCAGAAGCATCTTGTTGATGACTGTCAAAACAACAGCCAACCAGTATTTACAGTTTTAACAGAGAGAAAAACAGAGACATCTTTATATACAAGAAGCAGGCTTTATGTACAAATTGTTTCCAGCACCTCTAACAATTGACCTCACCTGACATGAGAATCATAGGAAAGAAACATGGGATCTGGAATGATAAGAGGCAACTTATCTATGTACATGAACAGCCTCTTTAAATTTTCCCTGCAGATTGCGGACATGTCCACAATCTCACGGTTGTCAGTGTAGATCCAAAGGTCACTTGAGTTCACTCTTCTGAGGCTATCCCGACAAAAGGGGCACGATTGAGACCGTGCACGCCTGAACCAAGAAAGAAACAATACATAATGAGTTCCTACTCAATTTTTAGAAAAGGCACCCTAAGGACCCAACATACAGAGAGATGAGAACATGGTGCAGAACAATAGAACCGATTCTACACGAGTGCAAGCTAAAGCTAAAAAAGAACTGGAATCCACCAATTCAACAATGTTATCGACCATTTAATGAAGAATAACTCTTCACAGGTAAGGTCTTCACCTACTCGAATTCTACAATTGAAATCTCCTACTACGAATATACTTTACATCTTTCCTACTTCAACAAAAAATGAAGATAATAATCCTAAAATTAAAAACTGATTAAAAATGGGTCTTTTGTAAGGTCCACTAGATGGGCTGCAGGATGGGCTGGAGATGCTTCTTTGGGCCCATGGCCTGTTCTGCATCAGAACCTTAATTGCACGAAGTGGGAGTGGGAGTGGGAGTGGTTGTGTGAGAGGAGGATTTGGGTGCAAGAGCGAGGAAGTGGCTGCTACAAACAAATTTTAGTTGAATTATTTTAGGAAGCAAGAGAAGAAGCGAGATTCTTGAGCAACAGGGGAAGCGACAGCAGAACCTAGGATAGAAGGTTCCTGCAACTAAGACTAGAACATCAATAGTACCATGTAGACCATTGGAATGGCCTAACAACAGCTTCTTGGTAAATGCAATGCGCATTCAGGAAGGTAAGACCTACCTAGGAGATCTTCCCCACCAAAACCCAAATCTCATCAGATCAGACTAACAAACCAAGCTATAGATTTGCTGGATCGTTTGCCATATATTTCTGACATCCAAAAAAAGTATGAATGGTGGTCACCAGTCACATGTTAAGATCAATTTGGCGTAAGATACCTACTAGGTGGCACCCATAGACTGGTTTGTCCAGCCTCCTGCATGTAGACCATGTGTACCACAATGCCAATGGTAGAATTTTCTCACAGGACGCCCAACAGCTATGCAACATTACTAGAAAAGAACAACTGAAGCCCACAAACTTTAACATAGGGGAAAGTCAAGCAATATGGTTCTATCTTTGTCTAGTAAGAAAGAACAGGAAAAAATATACACTAAAAATAATTATAACGGGAATATACCAAAGATCATAAATGGGTGCCTACCAATCCCGGTAGCACTTCATACACAATGCGTGGTTGCAATTGGGCAAGACAACCTTACTGTTCATCTCCATGCAAATCCCACACTCCTCTTCTCTCTCTATATCAAGTTCAGAGAGTTTGCCCTTTTCTATCTCATTCTTTTTTTTGTACTTGGCAGCACAAACCTCTCTCTGTTTCCGATCCTCTACATCGGAGATTCCTCTATGAAGTTGCAATAAAGAGGGAAATATCACAGCTGTCCATGGAGAACCAAACTTCTCAGTACATGAACATTCTCTCATCGAATAAAAAAAAATGAAGAAGTCAAAAATGTAAATGCATCAAAAGTAACAAACTTGTACATAATTATAGAAAATATTCATTTCTTCAGTCCACTCACCATAAAACTCTCTAATGCTAACTTTCCTTTCATGAATAGACATAGTGGTCTTGCCATCCACATAAGCCTACAACAGCTCACCATATTGCCACAACCCCCAAAAAATAAATATGTAAGTAATGTTGACATTAACTCAATGTTCTTTTTTTCTTCTGATAAGATACTGATATTACTTCAATGTCAAATAGGAGAAGTAAAAGTAATCACAAAAATAGACCTGAGAAGTAAGATCAACATTATGCATAGTGTATAGTAGGCAGGAATTTACCTTATAAACAAGGATCCTCAGAAATCCCAGGGAACCAGCAAGTTGACAATCAGTCCATTGAACAAGGAAAAGGAACAAGTGTGCAGCTGGACTATAAGATAATCTCATCTGAAGGCAGCCACCATTGTATTCCCTCGGATAATCCGAAGCCCTGAATGAACAGAAACAAAAATACACAAAATTAACAGATACCCACTACAACATAATAAGTTTAAAAAGAGAATTAAAAAAAAAACTACACAACAGAAAAATAGCTGACGCAAATAAAAGTATGAGCAACAATAAAGACTCAAGGACAAAGGCAGTTAACAAAAAATGAGCTTAAATTTTTTTTTACATGATTCAATCAAAACCCAGAACTAAAACCATTGTAAGCTTACAAAGGCTTTTGAAAAGACAACTTGGATTTCCTCAGAATGCAACAACCGTTAATTCCAGAAACAAGAACGTACACGCAAAGAGGTGAAATAACAAAAAAGAAAAGAAGAAGAAAACAAAAGCTTGTAACCAATTAAAAAGAAAACATGTTCGTTTGAAAATAAGAATCCCGTTAAGTTAACCTTGTCGAAGAATTAGAGACAAGAAAAGCAAAACAAAAGAATTGCAGCACGCATTGAGACATAACTGCCTACATTACATAAGTCTACATTACTCCATACTAATAATTTGCCAGTAATCAAAAGGATTTGAGACAGAGCCCAAGAGACAGCTACACAATAAGATATTCAAAGAAGTTAATAGGAGGGGGGAAGAGTGTTAAGACCCAACCAATACACCAAAAGCACCTAGGTGATAGAGGTGCGGGAAGTTTAAGTCTTAACCTCTAGGATCGTAACATTCCACTACGCTTCGATGGACGTTGCACTACGCTTCGAAGGCCAACGTCCACGGTAGACCACTCTAAGGCGGCTTTCACTCCAGTACCCCTATTTTCTCACTTTTTGTGAGCGAGGCCCGGGCATTTTTTCCAGTACCCCTACTTTCTCTTTTTTGAGCGAGCCACCAGGTAGCCCTTTCCTCAGGTCGCCCCTCCCATGACTTGAACCCATGACATGGGGTTGGTTCTGATACCAAATGTTAAGACCCAACCAATACACCAAAAGCACCTAGGTGATAGAGGTGAGGGAAGTTTAAGTATTAACCTCTAGGATCATAACAAAGAGGGTAGTAAGTAAGAGATGATACCAAGATCCATAATTCTAACAATTCCCAACAACATATTTGGATCAGAGCCCATGAGCTAGCTAGAGCAATCAGATTCCCATACCCAGGTGGATATCAGGGGGATTATGAAACATATTAGAACACCAAAACATAATATGAAACATATTAGAAATCCCATTAAATCAAAGACAATTCCCTGCATTTTTTGAAAAAGTAAAGGGGGCAAAGATCCAACAAATTGTCATGGAAAAACAAAATAAATAAATAAATAAATAAATAATCCTGGATTGAATTTAAGGGTTCTGGTTCCTCATTTTCTGCCTAGAAACAATGATATTTTGTGCACAAAAAAAGCTCTTCAAAATTTTTGACGCAAAAAAGCCATCCAAAGTCCAAACAGGCCCTAAAGCTATAAAAACCACTATTTTGAATATATGTCAATGAAAACTCCGTAATTCTCCCAAAAAACTCAAAAATCGGCTAAATTTAGAGACGAAAGCCGCCAAGTAGATGACACAAACCAAAAATCGATCAGATATTTCAACAAATTTTAACAAAATTTAAAAAGCAAATTTAAGGAGGGAGAGATAGAGAATTACAGAGTATTGGCGTGTTGGATATCGGCTTCGAGCGCTTTGAGGGAATCCTTGAATAACTTTCGCATGGCCGTATTTCTCTCTGCAACTAAATCCCATCCAACAACAACAACACTACAAGAAACCCCACAAATCTCTCTCTCACTCTCTCTCTCTCGCTCTCTCTCTCTCCCCCCTCAATTCTCCCCGTTCAGCTGAGAAACCCTAAAACCCTAGTAATCCCAGAAAACCAATAAGTTCCTCTCTCTCTCTCCTCTCTGTGTCTGGAAGGTTTTACTGTCTAAATGTTCCAAACTTCTAATCTCACGCTACTAATGTGTGCTTTAACGCCGATTACAAAAACACAAAAATGCAGATCCTGTGCTCGGAAACTTACCCAACTCATACATTTCGGGTTTGCCACGTACCCCTTCTCTTGGTGCAGATGTCCGTGGCAAGCAGATAGTGTCGGCTGAGCGGGTAACTACCCAACTCCGTGGAGTGAATAGAACTTTTCTGACGGACATCCGTTATCAACGTTGATGACAGGCCACAATATGAGACACGTAGTATATTCTTAGATATCTTCCCTCTGGGCCCACTGACCGCATGGATAATACACACCAAAAATCACTGCGATTAGTAATCCCTAGCCATTAGATTTTAGTATTTTTAAAGCGTGATTCTAACTGTTGAATTCAACCATTTCTTTTACTACCAAAATCAACGTTGCGTGCACGAATCGAGAAATCCTGTACAACACACCTTGTCGGCTGTTTTGCCACGTATCCTCTTCATAGTTCTTTTTATTTTTGTTTCTAGGTAAGTCGTACGTGGCAAATAAGCAACCCTTGGCGTTGCCGTGTCGGGAAAAAAATTAGATGCACACCTCTCCCGATGCAGGGGACTCTTGTGACCCTACTACCCACAGACCATATGATGTTGAGCCCACCTATTAGTGGCTATACAAAGTAAACATCTTGATTGATGATTTCTAGCCGTCGGATTTTGTACTTAAATCTTAAAAGGTGCTATATCTATAGCTAGAGATAACCAATCAGGCTGATTTTGGTATTTAAATCCACAAGGGGTGGGCTAAAAGCCACGTGTATATGATCTTATTTAACAAAATTACGTCATAATTTGAAGTCCTCCCTCTTCAAAGTACTCCTTGTTAACTCTCCCTTAGGCCTTAACCAACTAACCAAGGGTTTAACGTGGGTTGAGTTAAGGCCTTCGGATTAGGGGTGTCGACAACTTCGGAGGGTACTTCAAATTCGAAGTCCCAGGACACAGCGAATTGTTTTACCGCGAACTTTGGAACGTGACCTCACTTTCGCAGAATATTTATTTACTTTTTTTTTAATGGTCCTACGGTTAAAATCTACCCAAGAAAATGACTCCAATCCAACACTTAAAAATCACTGATCAGGCTGATTTTTTTATTTGTAGGCCCATCTATGGATTGACCAAAATCCATACGGTCAGCATCCTCTAAAAGTTTGCCATGTGGCTCCTATTGTAGGTGGGGTCATCAGAGGTGGTAAGCAAAGTTTTACTCGGTGTGCTTTCACACCGTTGTCCTTGGCAATGACCTGTATGGAGCATGGCAACCTCCTAGACGTCGAAACACTACCTCTAATGAAGATGTGGGGTCGAGATCGCGCGACAAAAAATGTGACACGAGCCGACAAGATAATCTTAAAAAGCTATATGAGTAAGAGGGGGAGTAAACCTTGTGTCACAAGATGTTGTGATGGAACACGGTCACAGCACTCAATACGAATCACGTGGCAAATTATCAGAGATCTTTGACCGTATGGATGTTTGACCAGTCCCTCGATGGACCTACAAACCAAAAATCAGCATGATTAGTGATTTACAACCTTTGGATTTATGCACCCAAATAACGCTCAATAATGCTCAAATTCCTACCGTTAAAATCAACCCATGAAAATAACTTGAATAGAATCAGTTAGAAATCACTAATCAAGCTGATTTTTTGTGTATTAGTTCACCGAGGGACTGCCCAAACATCCATACAGTCGTTGTCCTCTAATAGTATACCACGTGGCTCGTATTGAGTGCTGTGACCGTGTTCGGTCACAACATCTTGTGACACAAGTTTTACTCGTAAGAGGGGTCCTCGTTTGCTGTAATAGTAAAACTTGCTGTAAGATTGTGTGTCCAATAATCCTAAGTTGTCAATTCAAATTAAATTCAATAACTAACCCAACCTACGTCAAGCGGCTCTCCAGCAAGACACGTAACCCTCCAACAACCCCTTTATTTTACAAAAAATCTCAAATTTCTTTTAGAAAATAATGGATGTGGAAGGCTTGAAGCTACAATATATTGTTGTGTGGCCATCAAGGTTTAAAATATCATTCCATCTTATTATCTCAAATAATTGAATAATTGAAAAAACGAGGTATCTCGACTAAGACAAAACAAGACAATTATATATATATACTTGTGTTACAGAAGACATATACCATGAAAAATAAGTTTTTAAACCAATTTTAATAATTAGAATAAGGTTTTGGCGTGGGCGACACATTAATGTATCAGAAGACGGAACCATGATGGAAAATTGCATAGAAGCAAAAATGCTCCGAGAGAAAGAATAAAAAATAAAAATTCTTGTCAATGGGCAGAATTTTATTTGACCCACCTCTTGATGGACTAGGGTACATGTTCCTGATCAGGGCCATCTCGATGCATGTTGAGGCCTAAGGCGAAAACTCCATATGAGGCCTTTTTTAATAGTTAATATATTAATATAAGTGGTATTAATTAAAAAAAATTAACTCTCTGTATAGTAGAAAATCTTATTTAACAACTATTCATGATAATCAAAGCTACGAAAAAATTTAGATGCAGAGGATTTTTCAGTATTCCTGTTGCAGTGCATGCCGAGGACTTTTGCGGCCCTACATAGATCTTTTTTTGGGTATAATGACTGCATAGATGTTCAGCCCACCCATTGGTAGATAAACACACTAAAAATCAGTTTGATTGATGATTTCTAACCATTGGATTTACTACTCAAATAACATGCTTGAATCCAATGGCTAAAATCAGTCTTGAAAAGTAAAATCTATAACTAGAGATAACCAATCAGGTTAATTTTTGGTTTGTATATCCAACAAGGAGTGGGCCTAAACATCAATGTTGTTAGTGGGCTGGGGCCTTGTCTCGTGGGGCCTACGGCGACCGCCTTCTTAGCCCTATGGTAGAGACGGCCCTGTTCCTGATCCAAGACCGTATGGAGGAGCTCGCGATGCAAAGGAGCTCGAGAACTTCCTCCCCTATTGAGTAAGTGGAGCAAGACTTCCGGGCTGTGCGACCTGACTCGGAGGAGTCTAAGGTTGTGATGGCCACCATGTACCTAGCAGGGGATGCAAAGTTGTGGTGGAGGACTCGCTATGACGATATTCAGAATGGTCGATGTGTCGTTGATACGTGGGAGGATTTTTTGAGAGAACTCAAGGCACAGTTCCTTCCAGAGAACGTTGAGTATGTCCTACACACCAAAAAAACCAGTTCTATTGATCATTTCTGGCCGTTGGTTTTGAGTACTCCAAAAATGCGTGGATCCAACAATGTGCCTTCTGCTAAGGCACGTCTGTATTTACTAAATAACAAAATGTTACAGAAAGATCGAATTGGTGCCCGTTCACCAATATAAATAGAATATGGAAATCAGAACATTGGTGTATCCAATTTAAATAGCAGAAGGGCTTTGAAACAACATAATTAGCATGTTGTGCTAATTGATGCAACCCTTGAGATAGCTGTGGTGCCCCTCCCTCACCCTTGATCAAGACAAGCAACTCAAACTGGAGAACTTCATCAAGCCAAGAGCAAGGGTCCTGGTTGAATCCACAGAGAGCTTTAAACATGAATGATAGAGACCATAATTACATTATCACGGATAGGTCCCACCTACTCCTTCGTGTAGAATCTGTGTAATTCGTTACGAATCTCGCCCACCGTAACGTCTTTGCCTTTGCTGAAATGAATGTAAGGCCTCTATAAACTCAGCCTCCCCAAAATCGGGCCAGAGTGATCGTACAAAGAAGAGTTCTGTGTAGGCCAATTGCCACAACAAGAAGTTGCTCACCCTGAGCTCACCACTAGTGCGGATAAGTAGATCTGGGTAGGGGAACTTAGTACAATTTGTTTCTAGTTCTTGTTCGATTAGAGACTCGCTGATGTCTTCTGGTTGAATCACACCATCCTTTACTTTCTGAGCAATACTTTGGCAGGCTTGCACCATGTCATACCGCCCACTATAGCTAATTGCAACAACCACTTGGAGTCGCGAGTTGTTCTTGGTGGTCTCCTCTGCATGGGTTATCAGTTCCTGTAGGGACTTTGGGAGCTTCGAGGAATCCCCAATTACGGATATTTGAATGCCTTCCCTGTTCCAAATCAAAGAAACTGATTGGATTATATAATCATTGCCATACATACACCCTCAGAAGGATCAAGAACTCAATAGGTCAGCTATCTTCCCAGGAATGGTATATAACCTAATAACAGCAACAACCACAATAACAATAATAGTGACAAATGTGATGACAAACTGACAACGAAGATAGCATGAATAACAATATTGACATATCGAAAAATAATCTTAAAAGAACTACATCCCTGCACAACTAGTAGATATCAGTTTCGTACTATTAACCAATTCTTTTGGTCTTCTACGTATGTTTGTTTGTGTCAGGGGGACTTCAATAAGTATACCCTTATCAGACATATAAAACCTAGTCAGGAACACACTGGTTTTTACTCAAATTTTCAATGAAACCAAAGCTCCAAGTGAAACCCTAGAAACTGTGTTCTTCATCTGCTGTGGATGTTCAGCCCTACTAAACCAGTCTATGCTGCCTTGCATATTGATATGTTGACGTTGGATTGTTGACTTTGATTATTTGGAATTATATGGTGACAGGATTAGCTTCGCAGTTCTGATCTTGAAGAAACTCTTTATGTCTATCCGTACAACTAAGTGCAGGAACGTGTTTAGAACTTGTGGAAATGAAACTAACTAGGAAACCCTTGGAAACAAGATCCTCTAAAACGAGGATCTCCATTTTCCTCAACCACTTGTGTATTAAGATACGCACAGAGACAAAACACATAACATATGAAGTTTCTAGTGGCTGAACAAACTCGTACTCACATTTGTTGGAAATTAGGAGACATTCTCACCATTAATATCGAGAAATAATGTTATTAATCATGACAAACTAATTCTAATTTAATGATCCTAAACTTATGGTTTGCCAAATCAATAAACACCTGTGGTGCAAGAGAGTCTGAACTTTGCAAGTTCTTCGTAAAAGGTGGTAAAGTAACTGCTGTAGTATAAAAGGTATTATGAAGGGTTATGACCCTTAGACTTAAGCGGATGTAAAATAATAGAGCTACATGGATTTTGACAAGTTAACTCCTCTCTTTATCACCATACACAGTGCCCTATCACTGTACACAGTATATCTGATCCTGCCACATGCAAGTGTTGATTCATTTTATCGCCAGAATATGTTCGATCTAACACCCCTTTCTCAGACTAACCAACAAAGCATCTATAGCAAGGGGAAGGATAAACCATCATGAATTGTTAACAACTTCAAGCAAAGAAACAAAACTCTCTACACCTTAACACAGGGAAACTATTTCACTATCAGCACCAATGGAAACAGTGCAAGTAAAGCCAAAAACCACAATTCTGAATCAAAGAATAAGGCAGTTTATAATTTAAAGATAAGGATCCTGGTTATCTTATACCATTTACGAAATTGAATAATCAACCATCACCCTACCAATCAGTACGCATGCCTATCCAAACCGTCTCACTGCAGGGCCACTTCTTGGAAGCACCAATGGTTGGACTAAAAGCTAATCATGTTTGAGAAATGGTACTACTCACCCGATTCTTATCTCTACATATGAATCACTAAAATAAAATTATAGACTAAAAATCATCCTATCTAGGTATTGGAATAGATTTTCTTCTGACCCATTGATTTAAGACAAGCAAACTGAGAACCCACTTCAATGAATCCATCTAGTATACCGAGTTCAGTCTACAAACCCCAAAAAATGCCACCTAGCACTGTAGCACATTCTTTCAGGCCCAATGATCCTATGAATGTTTGGTCCATCCCTTGGACCTACATTCCAAAATAGCCAAATTGATGATTTCTAGCAATTAAATTTGAGTGTTTTTTCATCATGGGCTTAGAAGCCATTAATGGGCATGTTCATGAAGCAATGATAAACAAAATGCTCAAACCACCAATGTTGTGTATACCCACCAAGGGTTTGAAGGATCGGTGGGCCCAAAAAGAGTGCCACGTGGCATTTTTGGGGTTCAGTATAAACTTTTGTATACAGATACTAGATTTTTGCCACTTCAATTCAATTGGTTTTCTGCACGATGTCTCACAAACTTTTCCATCAATAGCAACTTTTTTTTTTCTAATAAAACAATTGCATCTTTTGGAGTTGACTTCTTCCCCTGAGCCACCAACTCATATCACATATCAAAAAATCATTCAGTTCAGTTTCTTTAAGCAAAATTATCACATGAAATTATCCCAAAATAGAGACTTCTAACCATTTAAACTAGAGAAGTTTGCAACCTTGAGGAATCGATTTTTTTTATCTTAATTGTCCAATTTCACACCAAATGTCAAAAACCATTTTCAATTCATTAGTTTTTTGGAGTCAGGAAGATTACCTCACAAAATTCTCCAGTTCCGCCTTTATCCCTCTTTCAAACAAACTAATTATGAAGTCAACCTCCATCTGTAACACAATCAACAAATCAACACAAAATTTGACAAAAAATTATCGAAAACAGAGCAAACAAATAGAACCAACTGACTTTGGGCCGAATCCAATTATCATAGGAGAATGCGAAAACCGTGAGAACCCTAACTCCCCATTTACAACAGAGCCCAATGAGCTCTCTCAGAGCTCGAACCCCGGCTTCGTGACCTGAAGACAATGGCAACCCTCTCTGCCTCGCCCACCTCCCGTTTCCGTCCATTATCACCGCTACGTGCTTCGGCATAAATTCTCGCCGGAGACCCGTCGGCAAGAGCCCTTCCTCCGCCGGACCCCTAGCATCGGTGAATCTTTCCTTCGCTTCTTGTTCTTGCAGTTCTTCAACGAACACATCTGCTGAAGAAATGAAAGCACGAGATGTGCGAAGAGAAACAGAAGGGAAGACGTGTGAATCGTTTCTGCTACTGCGAGATCGTTCATGAAGGAGAGATGAAAATGGTTTCGATTTCAAAGCAGAGAGTCTGTTTTCGATCGGTGGGAGTGCGAATTGCAGAGAGAGCATTGTTATTGTTAGGGTTAGGGTTGGGGTTGGGGTTTCTGCTCAAGAGGAATAATTAAAGACGACCTTCGTCTCATCGCTTCTTGTTATTCCTTAGTTTTTGCAGGAGGCGATTTTAAACGAATGGTACGACTTATGAAAGTGAAGGCTCGTTTGGCAAAATAGTAAAAGTGAAAAGTAACTTCTAAATTTTGTTAAAACACTACTTATAAGTCAAAAAGTTAAGTAGTGTTTGGTAAACAATATCAGCACTGGAAGCTTAAAATACTACGTAAGTGATAAAGCAAGTGAAGCACAATATTAGCCACGTGCAACACTCATAGAGACCACTGACCCGTATGAATGTTTCGCCCATCCCTAGCTGGACCTACGTAACAAAATCAGCCGCATTAGTGATTTCTAACCTTTGGATCTGATTACCCCAAATAATGCTCAAATCCAACGGTTAAAAATATTCCCATGAAAATTAAAGGGTCCAATTCATAGGTTAGAAATCTCTAATCAGGTTGATTTTTGGTCTGTAGGTCCACCTAGGGATGGGCCAAACTAATATACAGTCAATGGTCTCTAAGAGTGTGCCACGTGGCTCATACCGTGGTCTATTATCAACGTTGATGATTGACATCATTCGTCACTCAAAAAATGGCTCTTGAGCACTGGAGAATAATTAAAAAGTTAGACTTTAATTGTCCTTTTCTATATTCTATATAGCAAGGTTTAAAGGAGGTCGTTTTAACGGTTAAACGGACTGGGGGCGTTACCATTTAAACTGTTTAAACGGCCGTTAGAACGGATTGAAACGACAAGGGGTAAAAATGGAAAAAATGGAATTAAACAGATTTTAACGGTTTTAACAGAAAAAAACGGAAAACATGGCGCTGAAATTTAAATTTTGAAAATTAAAAAAAAAAAAAACTGAATTTAACGGATTTTAACATAATTAAACGGATTTAACGGCCGTTTTTTTTACAAAAATTTTCAGAATTAAACGGCTGTTTAAACAATTTTAATGGCTGTTAAAACAAAAAAACGGCCGTTTTTTTCAAAACCGTTAAAACGTGTTTAAACAGTTTTAACGGAACCGGCTTGGGGCGTTACCGTTTAAACGGCCATTTTTAAAACCATGCTATATAGGAATAATACTATCAATAAAAATGTTATCAACACTTTTGACATTGTTGGTTAATCACCACTAGAGGAAAAGTTGGTAGACGAGGGAGTGATGGGTCATTTTTTTAATCAAAAGATAATAAGGGCAGAAATGTCAATATAAAAGATTCACTTAAGTCGGTTTTTGCCTGAGGGAAATTTTAGTGGCACCCCACGAATTTCGAGGGAATTTTTTTATTTTTTTTATTTTGAGTGGGGTACTGGGGTGGTGGGGCTGGTGGAAATGGAAGATGATGTAAAAATAAAAATGAAAAAAATTGGAGTGTGGCGTAATTAAGCGGAGTCAACGCATTGTCCAACAAAATTTTCTTCCACCAAATGGAAATTTTACTTAATTTCATTGAAAACAAAAGGAGCTTCCACACCTCTCTCACGTTACAAGAAAGAGCAAAGAGCTGCTCTTCCAGGAATCATCTCCACATCCCCGCCCACAAAAATGGAGCTTCCATACCAGAAATCAAATCTATATTGGTCATTTCACTTCTTTGCACTAATGAGTGCGAAGGCTTTAGAATTTAGTCCAAGGGAGAAGGAAGTCATTGGAGCCTTGACAGAGAGAAACTTCCATAATGAATCTTGGACCACCATCATGCGAGGAAACTAATAGGGGGAAACTCGAAGAGATTTAGGGGAACCTTTATGCGGGAAATGTGAAAATGACTGACAGGGCTACAAGATTCATATACATTTACTGAGCAGCGAAAAAGAAAAACAAAAATTAGAAGGTTGCTTATGTATGTGGGGCTGAAGTTATTGTAAGTCAAAGCATTTGCGCCTTGTAGAGCGGAAGATGGTAGACGAGGGAATGAGGGGTCATTTTTTTTTTTTATCAAAGGGTTATAAAGGTAGAAATGTCAATATAAAAGATTCACTTAAGTTAGTTTTTGCCCAAATTTTATACTTAGGGTTGCAACGTAGGCAGCCCAACCCGAGCCTGACACAAGCTCAACTTGACATTGGGCTCAGGTTAGGTTGGCCTCTTCAGTACTCAGTCTCGGGCTGATTAAAAAAATTATAATAATAAATTAAATTTTTTTACAATCTTTTGCATTGATTTTTCAATAATTTGGAATAATTCATGTATATATATTTAAAAGACAAATTTTCACAAATCTTCGGAAAATCAACTGTATGATACATTTCCTTTAAAAAATCGTAAAAAAACGTACTTATGATACACTTATAGAACTTACCATCAATGCTCTAGATCCTAGTTTGCAATTCGGCATATGGAAAAAAGCGGGACAGGAATAGTGCGATTATAGTCCGTTTTGAAAATTTTGTAATATGATAAAAAAAAAAAAAAAAAACTATCAAATAAACGGAAAATGGGAAAAAAACAGTTCGAGAATAATTTGTGTATAATACGATTTAGTATAAAGAGTTTTGCACAAAAAATCCGTGTGTATATATGTATATATGGTCTATTTTTAGGTACGGCCATGCGGGATAAAAATCAAATATATCAAAAGAAATTCCCACATGGAACACTTTTACTGACCATTGAATGTATGGATGTTAGGCCCATCCCTAAGTAGACGTACGGACCAAACATTAGCATGATTAATGCTTTATATCAGTTACATTTTAGTCTTTTTCATTGGTTGATTTTTCAACCATGGGATTGGATCATTATTTTTAGGGCGGGTACAAAGATCCAATAGCTAAAAATCACCAATCAGACTGATTTTCAACTGAGATTGGAGATTGTCCAGATAAAAAAAAGAGTCAAGACATTGATCTCTAAGAACGTGTCAATGGACGTTTACCCGCGCATGCTGAATTTGAATTATATTGGAAAGTTTTATTGAAAAAACAGAAATATGTGTTTTAATCGATTTCTGATTAAAAAAAAAATGGAGTACAATCCGGACAATTCAATGTATATGATTTTTTTTTAAATTTTCTAAAAAAAACTTACTATTTGGGTATAATACCCGTATAGTAGTACGCAGATGCTAATAGGCTCCAAACCCCTTATACGAAATGGAAGATGAAGTCAAGATAAAAATGAAAAATAAAAAATTGGAGTAGCGTAGATTAAGCCGCGTCAACGGTTTGTCAAACAGAATTTTCTTCCACCGAATGGAAATTTTACTTAATTTCATTGGAAGCAGGAGTTCTTCCACACCCTCATTACAAGAAGATAAGAACCCTTTCTTCAAAGAGCAAAGAGCAAAGAGCAAAGAGCTGCTCTTCCAGAAATCATCTCCACATCCCCGCCCACAAAAATGGAGCTTCCATACCAGAAATCAAATCTATATTGGTCATTTCACTTCTTTGCAGCCCTTCTCATATGTTCAGGATCCACCATCTCAAGAGACGAAACACTCTCTCTACTCGCCTTCAAAGATCAAATATCAGACGACCCTCTTGGGGCCTTGGCGTCATGGAACAACACCACCCACTACTGTCGATGGCGTGGTATCACCTGCAATCATCAGCACCGCCGGGTTGAGATCTTAGACCTTGAAGGTCTTAGCTTGCATGGCAACATAACTCCCCACATAGCTAACCTCACCTACCTCACAAAGATCAACCTTGGCCACAATCATTTCGTTGGAAAAATCCCTCAAGAGATCGGTCAGTTATTTCGGTTACAATATCTCTGGTTAGAGGATAATTCACTACAAGGTACAATCCCAACCAGTCTAAGTAGATGTACTGAGCTTGTATCTCTCAAATGCGATTACAACAGTCTCACCGGACGTCTTCCCTTCAAGCTTGGCTATCTGTCCAAACTCTCAGTCTTAAGCTTAGAAGATAATGCACTCACCGGCACCATCCCTCACTCCTACGTGAACCTCTCGTCTCTCACTCTTCTCACTCTTGAGGACAACTTGTTGCATGGAAGCATTCCCAAAGACCTCGGTCGACTTGTGAGGTTACAAATCCTACTTCTCGGTCCAAATCATTTATCAGGGATCATACCTTCTTCGATTTACAATATCACTGGATTGTTTGAATTCTCGGTAACGGATAACCAACTTGTCGGTAGGCTCCCCCCTGACATAGGCCTCACTCTTCCTAATATCGTTGGTCTATTTATAAATGGGAACAAATTGAGGGGGCCTATTCCATTGTCACTAATGAATGCCTCTTCTCTCGTGCAGCTTGATTTAGCAGATAACCATTTGGATGGGTCGGTGCCTGTGAATTTAGGCAGTTTACGAAATCTTAATTCCTTGAATTTGGAATTTAATGAGCTTGTGACCAGTAGAGCTGATGGTTTGAGCTTTTTTACTTCTTTGGTGAATTGCAGTATTCTAGAATCTCTGGACATAAAGTCCAATAGTCTTACAGGTGAATTGCCAGAGTCCATTGGCAATCTCTCTACCCAATTGAAAGATTTTGAATTGAGCAACAATCAATTCTCTGGAAGCATCCCCGCAGAGATCGGGAACCTTGTCGGCCTTACACGCATGGATTTCGGTAACAATTCATTCTCTGGTAGTATTCCACCAGAGATTGGGAAGCTTAACCAGTTGCAAATATTGTGCTTGTCTCAGAACAGACTCCTGGGAGAAATTCCTTCATCCATTGGCAACCTCACCAAATTGAATGAGCTCTATTTTGATGGAAATGGTTTGTGGGGAAGTATACCTGAGAGTTTTGGTGAGTGTCATCTACTTCAAGCCTTGAACCTTTCTCAAAATAACCTTAATGGGACCATACCGAGAAAGCTGATGAGTCTTTCCTCCCTATCAATTTCTCTCAGCTTAGCTTCAAATTATTTAACCGGATCGCTTCCTTCTGAAGTGGGTAGCTTGAAAAATCTCGAAGCGATGGATATCTCAGGCAACAATTTGTCTGGTGATATTCCAAGTGCTTTAGGGAGTTGTGTGAAAATGGAATATCTTCGAATGGCAGGTAACTATTTGCAAGGGCGAATTCCTTCATCTTTGGGTGATTTAAAAGGAATTCAAGTTTTGGATCTTTCGCGCAATAATTTATCTGGACAGATTCCCAAAAGCTTAGAGAAGCTATCACTTTTGTTGAATTTGAACCTCTCTTTCAACAATCTTCAAGGTGAGGTTCCAAAAGAAGGGATATTCAGGAATATAAGTGCAGTTTCAGTTCTCAGAAATAAAAACTTATGTGGGGGTGTCCTTGAGCTCCACTTGCCTGCATGCCCTGTCCAAGCAATTAAGAGACAACACTCTGTTCTACTCAAAATATTAGTCCCATTGTTGTGTTTATTTTTCTTCTTATGTTTCATTGTGGTTGTTTACTGGAGAACAAAATCAAAAAGGAAACTTTCTACTACATCTTCTTTGAAGGAGAAGTACAGAAGAGTTTCTTACGCCGAGCTTCTAAAAGCGACAGATGGATTCTCTTCTAGCAATTTGATTGGTGTGGGTAGTTTTGGCTCTGTTTACAAGGGAACTTTGGATAATGGAGAGACCCTTGTCGCGGTTAAGGTACTCAACCTTCAACAACAAGGAGCATCAAAGAGTTTCAATGATGAATGCAAAGCTTTGAGAAGCATCAGGCATCGGAATCTTGTCAAGATCTTGACTTCTTGCTCTAGCATGGATTTCAAAGGTAATGATTTCAAAGCTTTAGTGTTTGAATTCATGCCCAATGGGAGTCTAGAGAAATGGTTGCACAATCCTGTAAGGAGTTTGAGTCTCATTCAGAGATTAAACATAGCAATCGACGTGGCTTCAGCATTGGATTATCTTCATAATCAATGTCAAATACCAATTGTTCATTGTGATCTGAAGCCAAGTAATGTGCTTCTTGACACCGACATGACTGCTCATGTGGGCGACTTTGGCTTGGCAAAGCTATCTTCTGCAACTAGTGGAGGCTCCTCTAGGCAACAAACCAGCACTGCTGGATTAAAAGGATCCATTGGCTACATTGCTCCAGGTAATCTAGTTGTTTCTTTCTTCCTTTCTTTTCATTTTCTTCATTCCATGCACTCTTTTCTGGACCAAAATTCAGCCCCATTAGAAATACAGCAGTAAGAGTCTAGAAAATCAAGTGTATTTATAGGATGGTTAAAATCATCTGATTAAGCTAATTTCTGATCAGAGTGATCTTCTACATGGAGCACTGATTGAAAAATACATGATGTTGGTAAGAATATGCACCATTTATGTACCTTATAGTAGGTACTGCCATAAAAATGGCAGTACAGGGATTAACTAATGTTTCTACTTGTAAATGGTAAGACCAAGTAAGAGTTAGGCAGGCTTCCTAAGTTTCTTTTTTCATTTTTTGTTTCTAGTGCGATGGGTGATAGGCAGATCGTCATATGTGGATTGGCGAACTTGAGTAAACACACTACAGCTGATTTAGTTTAAATTCTACTGATAATTATTAGGTGGGGAGTCATGAACTTAATGCGCACTTGCGAAAGTCTTTGTTGCTAACATTTAGAATAATAAATTTATGTTTTTTTTTCTTTAATGCGTTTCATCAAACCAAAGTTTGAATTTTTGATTTGTAGTGGCTTGAAACTTGAAAGTCATGATAAGCATGAGCAGCTTGTCCTTTAATTAAGGTTTTGTCAGTGAGCTAGGTGGTCAAGTGGGCTTTAAGGCTCAAACCTCTAGATCAGCCTTGACCCAATTTATGACCCCATCGGCTGGGCCATCCATATGTGCAACTAAGGTGATACCATGCTTTTGACCCAACCCCAGCCCTATCCATCTACAACTGATGGCTATTAAGATTCACTTCTCATCTCTTCTGGTGTTGTGCAGAGTATGGAATGGGTGGCGAGGTGTCTATACACGGAGATGTGTATAGTTATGGCATCCTCTTGCTGGAGATGTTTACAGGAAAGACTCCAACTGACGACATGTTTAATGGTGATCTGAGCCTTCATAAGTTCGCCAAGATAGCACTTCCAGAAAGAGTGATGGAGGTTGTGGACCCCCGACTGCTGATACAAGGAGAAGACGTAGCAATAAACACCATCAGAAGTAACACAGATATGAGAGATAGAATGCATTTGTGCTTAGTTTCGGTGATCAGAATCGCAGTGACTTGTTCTCTGGAATCATCTAGTGAGCGGATGGGCATGAATGACGTTACCACGGAACTGCATTCCATTAGGGATGTCTTTCTTGGTGTTGGGGTCCATCAAGAGAGAGGAAATGGGGGACAAGAAAGAGGTGAAGGTCCATCTCATCTTTCTAATTACTAAGATGTGTAGCCCTTAAAAATACATTTTCTCTTCTATCACAATCCAAGTTTTAGTTCTTGGTCACGCATTAAAATAGGTTCAATTTGTACCGTTCATGGCTATTTGAGATGTTGACTATCGACCTTTCACAAACCGCCAAAATAGAGAACCAAAAAAATCAATCACAGACAACAACATTTATGTGACTTGACAGCGTGCGATTCCACAGGTGAGAAAGGCTCTTTCAATATGCTCTAAATAATTAGGGTTACAATAGTTTTCTCTCTCAATGAATGAGTACAACCCAAACACAAATTGTACAGACCTATATGGATTTGTATGGACGCCATTAATCAGGCACCGCCGACAAGGGGCAGCCAGCTCAATGCGGAATTGGACACGCAAAATCTGTAGCTTAATTAACAGTATAATCCCTGCAAAAGAGTACTTCCTGCAAAATACAAGACACCTAACCCAACATGAGAGTTGGCCTAGCGAGTGACAATCATTTGGGCACTTCCGCACATGTAGATACTAACCCTCTCGTTGCCACCACCAACAATTAGATTGAAAACAATTGAAAGAAACACAACAGCAGCATTACATACTTGTATCGACGCTTCACTCTTTCTAGACATTACAGCAAGAAAACTCTATGTTTGGTAAAACTTAACTTCAGCACTGAAAGCTTAAACTGCTTAATTTAAGTGCTGAAAGCTTAAGTGGTTAACTTTTGTAAATTTTAGATAGTTTGGTAAAGGTCTGTCTGAAAATTAAGACAAGGGCATATTGGATAATTTAAAATGTTTATTAGGACATTTTGTAGGTTTCATATAGAGAAAGCTTCAATACAAGGGCATATTAGGTATTTTTAGTTAATCTGAAAGATTCTATCACTAACATTTAGAGAAATTGTCTTACCGCATTAAGTGAAGGGGGAATAACTGAAAAACTATCATTGAATCTCAGCGATACTAAATCTCAGGTGGTTACCAAACAATCTGAATGTCACAGCTTAGACTTATGGTTTGAAATTAAGTTTTACCACACGCCACCTGAGAACTTAGTAGAGTTTAACACTCGGAATCACAAAGCATGGAAATACTTCAGCTTCTAAAGTCAACTATCACATAAACTTGTTAGATGCAAACAAACAAAGTTGCTTACACATCTTTTATGGGTGCTAATTCACCTTGAAAAAGAATGATTTGGTAATGCAGGATGGGTATGGTTTTGCAATCAGATAAGGTTTCGGTGAAATCAGTCCACCGAATTTGAAGGAATCACTCCTTAGAGAAGGGTTTCGATGAAATCACTCCACCAAATTTGAAGGATTCACTCATTCGGCAATACCATACGATGAATTGATAGGATCACTCCACCGAGTTTGAAGAAATCGCTCCTTCGGGAAGAATCACTCTTCCGTTCCAAGCATCTCACCCAACAAAATTGCGTATCGCACAAAAGAAACTCAATATTTATTAATTAATCTCTAATTTTCGTTTTTACACATGCCCTACACTTATAAGTTATAAGCAATGAAAACTATTAACAACCACTTTACTCTAAGAGCTTAAGCTGTTGGAGGGGAGCGTAACAATGTATATCAAAGGGTCCACAAGTCTAACAAAGGTGGAGTGCTGGCCACACAACTAAACAACAAACTCCAACAAAACCCTCCCTTAGCACTTTGCCGAGGACTCGAACCCACAGCCTATTGGGACTGTCTACTCTAATACCATGTTACCAACCACTTTACTCTAAATCACCAAAAACTACTCATATTGGACTTCAAAACATTCACAAAATCTATCCTAATCCTAAGGTAAAATAAACAAATTTCTAAACAACAAAAACTCTAAACAAATCTAAAAATAAACAAGTAATCCTAAGGTAATTCAAACTCTCCTACTATTTTCTAGAACCTCTTAGACCTATCTAAAAATAGTAAAACAAGATTTAGAATTTACTATAAATAGTAAAAACAGGAAGCACAACGTAGCACTTTTCTTCTTCTTCCTGTTGTAAGCCAACCTCTTTTTGTTTACGGGTTTGATTTGGTGTAACGCAAGTACATCGTAGCTTGGATGCTCCCGCATCATTTGGTATCTAAGAAATTTTCATGGTATTTGTTTGAGAAATTACTAACTAATCTTGCACACCACCATTATGGAATTCTAATTTCACATTATGTGTTATTGCTTTTGCTCTATAACATATAGGTTGGTGATGACAATATGTTTTTCCACTATACATCTTCTAATGTTGATTGGGGTTGGGTGCTGAGAGAACTCTTTCTGAAGACACCCTTACATTCACAACAGCATGAGAAGAAACTCAAGAAAAATGCACACAAATAAAGTGTTTTTCAGAGATACAAGGAATTAAAGAACATGTGCTGCTAATAATACCATTGCAAATAGCTCAACCACGTACTGTTAAGACAGCTTAGGTTGTCACCACAAAATTTTCACTTCAAAGTAGCTTTATCTTCAAATACTAGATCGACAGTTATCCTGATCAGCAAAGAGCAATTTCAAACAGCGAAATGTAACAGTACTATAGAACTGGAAAAAAGAATATATAAAAAAAGTGTCAATCAGGTCTACCAAATTCTCTACACCTCTTCCTAAAACATCGTTGATAATTACCATGTTCTGAAATGGCATCAGAGCAGCTGCCATCATCCCATAGAATGTAAAATAGGTGAATGTTGTGAACATAAACAGAAGGTGTTGGGCAAAATTTGAGAGCGGAACAGTCCTCGGAGGTTGGCCAAAACACTTCAGCTTGGCCAAGTTTACAACAACCCATAATAAATAAATATCATAGCCAGTATTTACCTGTCCAAAATTGTCGCTCAACAATCAATATATAAGCAAATGTTCAAAGTATCATATTTGAATTCAAAAGGTGCACGTACGAGTGGCTGTGGGTCCTCTCTTAGGGGGATGGGTTGATTCAGTTGCAACAGAGAACATCATCGATAAGTTGAACCTGGGGTAAATTAAGCACAAGTTATTTGTAAATTTAGCGTACTCTGCATTAATGAGTGCGAAGGCTTTAGAATTTAGTCCAAGGGAGAAGGAAGTCATTGGAGCCTTGACAGAGAGAAACTTCCATAATGAATCTTGGACCACCATCATGTGAGGAAACTAATAGGGGGAAACTCGAAGAGATTTAGTGGAACCTTTATGCGGGAAATGTGAAAATGACTGACAGGGCTACAAGATTCATATACATTAACTGAGTAGCGAAAAAGAAAAACAAAAATTAGAAGGTTGCTTATGTATGTGGGGCTGAAGTTATTGTAAGTCAAAGCATTTGAGATTGTTAGTGCAAACTCCACACTTCCATAACCATTTCAGGTACTCATACACCTTTTCTATGATGTACAGAATTAAAGAATCACCTCCGTGAATCAAAATATAATTTTGATTACAGTCTAGAACTGAATTCAAAGAGAAGATAAATTTAGAATTGAACTTCATCCAAATGGAGATAAAAAAGCCATCAGCAAGAAGTTTTAGACAGATTCTGTAACTGAAAAAGGAGAGATTCTGTGCAACTTCATACGAAATCTAAATAAGAGTTCGTTCTTGAGAAAGGTACAAAACTTTTGTTCGGAATTTTCAGCAACAAGAAAGTCAAAACTTATTTGATGCTAAAACTCTAGCATGAGCTGCTGTGTAAGGGATAGGGGAGTACATTCTAGCCACCGTCTTCTCGTAGTAACAGTCCTTTCCATGAAAATAACTGGCTGTACTGAAGATGCACTGTTGGCAACAACAAATGATAAGGCAGGCAGCTAAAGAACTCCAATAGCCACAAATAAATCATGTTGCATATCCCTTAAACATTGGGATTCAGGAACATGTTAGTTGACTAGCATGATTCTTGTCACAGAGAGAACAAACAAGGTTTTTATTAATTTGGATAAAACCATATTTTCCCATGCCGTCCATGCCCAACAACACTTGATAGATCATAGTCAACTTTCTTCCATACATGCATAATTTGGATCTTGGAAACATGATATGAAAAGTGAATTACAACATACTTATAAGAGAGATATGAACGTGCTAGGTGTGAATCATGTGATTACAAACCTGTAATGGTTCACTTGGTGTGATCACCAACCTAGAATGGTTCACTTGGCATCATCACCAACTTTTCTCACGGATCCTTGAAATGGCATTATGTCAAAGAGCATCAGAACTAATGGGAATATGTCGAATGCATGACGTGTTCAAGCCCCTAGTCACCAATTCACCCTAGTGACAGATACAACAACTTCCACACCGATTACTGATGATGCTAATCTACAATGATATAATATCATCAGCAATTACCGAAGGCACATTAACCAACTGTTAAACAAGAATATCTAAAATTAACTGAAGTTCAAATTTTGTTCAAACCTTGGTACCATTGCTTGGACTTTTCCCTTACGAAATCATATTTAATTTGTATACATTTGCCTCATGAGTTTAAGATCTGAATTGTGAATAAATCAAGATAGGAGAATGAGAAAATGGAATGCCAATACACTCCGGCACGTGTGGAACGGGTGACTATCGTGCCCCGAGGGACTAGTCGGGTGCTCTAAGTGAAGAGGCCCCGATACCCAAGGTCTCAAAAAAAAAAAATGGAATGCCATTTGCAAGCCTATCAAGAATGAAAAGAAAAAAATATTCCTTACCACCTTTCTCTTTCAGAACTCCCTTCAAATACAGAAAACAAAAACTCAAATATCTCCCTTCGTGCTCATGTTTTCCAAGGAAAAGATGGCTACAAGTCAACCCCAAATACCCCTTCTCTTACAATAATAAACTCACAAGACGATTCTGGCAAATGGGGTGCAAAAACAACCTGCAATCTCCTCCTTGTCCGAAAACCACCATTCGGATCCTCAAAACCCATATCATTACAAACAACCTTCTCGTCGCTCCTCGACAAGAACAGCCTCGAATTAACACAATTAGCCCACGATATCCCCAAAGCTGGGCAAACCCGTCTCCCAGACGAATATAAACAACCTAAATTCCCAACCCTCATCCCATTTATCCCATCAGGTCCTATAAAATCAACGACCTGATTTGTTACCACAACCGCCAAGCCAAACCTTTTGGCCTGCAACTTCAACTTCGCAGTAATTCTAAAGAAAAGAGACGATCTCCGCTTGAGATCTGCCGGGTTGTTGTCGAATTCGGAACGGAAAAGTGCGGCGATGGAATCGATCACAATCAATTTAACGGGTACTTGAGAAGGTGGGTGAGTGAGGAGGGTATCGATCCGGTCTAGTAGACCGAGCAATTCTTGAGGCGATTGAACTCCACGGACGAAGATGCGATCGCATGGATCTTGAGAGGGTAAAAGGTGAGGGTGAGAAGAGCGAAAAGAGAGGGAGAGTTGTTGGAGGCGGCGAAGGGGGAACGGAAACTCAGAGTGGATGTAGAGAGAGGAGGCGGAGAGGCCGCCATCCGAGAGGGGGAGCTGAGCGGAGAGGAGGAGCTGGAGGCAGAGCTGGGTTTTGCCGCAACCGCTCTCAGAGACGAGTTCGGTTATGGAGTTGCAGGGGATTCCGCCAGAGAGGAGTCGATCGAGGATGGGACAGCCCAGGGTGCATTTCTGGGTGGAGAGCTGCAGGAGATTTTCGGGTTTCATCAGAAGGGGAATAACATTTGATTTTGCCGCGAAAAGGTAAGATGTCGTGCCCTAGAAATTTAGATCACAGAGGAAAGAGCTTGTGGGCGGCGAGAGACTGCATAGTTTGGGCGGGAAAGAGTTGTTTAATATTTCGAAGAGTTAAAAAGATAGGGTCGCTCTACGGGCACCCTCGCCATTCGGCTCGGCACCCACATGGGACCAAAATGCCCTCCCTCTCAGTTTGGGCACCCCACCCCTTCTCCTTCGATTTCTCTCTCTCCTGTAACTCTCTCCTCTCCCCTCCTTCAGACTCACTCTCTCTCCCTCTCTCCTCTCACTCCCTCACTCTCTATGATTAAAACGGACTTGATTGGATGACTATAACCAAGGTTTAAAAGGGGGCCGTTACAACGGTATAACGGACTGGAGGCATTACCATTTTCCGCACAGGGGCAAAAATGAAAAAAATGAGAAAATAAAGGAAATAAAAGGGAAAACAGAGCTAAAATCAAATTTAAAATTTTGATAGAATTTAATTTATAACGGAAAAAACAGAAAAAAAAAACAAAAAAAACCAAAAAAAACGGCTTTTTTTTAACACTTTCTCCAAAAAACAAGTCATTATTTAAAAAAAAAAAAAAATGTTCATTGTAACAAAAATAACAGCCGTTGTTTTCGGGGCATTAAAACGGTACATAATGTAACGGGTGGGATCCGAATCCGTTATAACAGCTGTTATTTTTGTTATAAACGTTCTTTAAACCATGATCCTATCTACCAGATTCTTTTACAAACAAGGGTGGTTGTCCATCGGATCAAGGTGGATTTGTTGGTGGGAGTTGAGCCACATAGGATGGTAACAAGCAGCAATGATCTGTGTAATAGATACACAGATCCAAAAGTTAGAAATCACTAATCAAGCTGATTTTTTGTATTTAGGTCTAGGAAGGGATGGTCCAAACATCCATATGGGCAGTAGTCTATAAGAGTGTGCCACGTGGCTCACACTGCACCCAAAGAAGCATCAAAGTTTCGGCAGATCCCGTTCTTGGGATCTGTGGCCATCGAGACGATCCTGAAATGGGTTTGTCTAGCCCAATATGCACTGCTCATGAAGAACCATCACGAGCGAGACGGTCCGAGACGAGCGATTCACCCTCCAATCCGGATTGGGATCGGCGCTTACCCATCCAGCCTCTGATCCCAAGATTTTCAACCATGCATGAAGTTTCATGCATTCTCCAACATAATCAGTCAAAAAAGATGGGTACTCATGTGGAAAACAAGCCATCCAATGTTATTTTAATGGCTAATCACATCTGTATGAACGTAAATTAAAACAATAAAGAGAGTCAACCAGCACAAATTCAAGGAAAACTATCAATTTATATAATTTGCTGTGGTGCATCAGTGCATGCACCACATTCTCTCAAGGAATGAGCCACTCACTTCTCATGCAATCAACCCAATACAAGATCGAATCAAACGGCTGATAACTCGTCTTGAACCCGAGCTGATCAGCCTTGTCTCGAACCACCAGCATCTTCACTGGGCATCGAAACAGATCATCCATGAATCCCCAATTAGCCAAATCATCCATCTTGGTTCGACGTAAACCTTCCATCTCTACAATCTCTTCCCACACACCTCCCTTACCAGCCATGAAGGAAGAAATCGAGAAACTCGGCGAAAACATATCTTCTACTACTTCCACCCCAAACTTCGCTGCAAGTGCAGGCCAGATCTCTTTCCACGTGAAACTCGAGCCGTTAATCGCATTGAACGCTTGGCCTTCTGTGGATGATATATCATCATTGGTCGATGCCCAGATATGCTGCTCGGCGACTAGCCGAGCATCTGAGCTATCAATGTATACCTCTTCCCAACACTCCCTTGTACCTCCAAATATGAAAGGGAGATTGAGATGTCTACATATGGTTCCATAGACACATAGGCAACCCATGACATTGAAGATGGTCCTGTAAGAACTACCTAGAATCAAACCCGGTCGGAGTATGGACCATGGCACGTTGCCGGATAATCTCTCCTTCAGCAAGTCCTCTAGTACATAGTAGAAATTATAACAACCTTCATTAACCCTGGGGCTCTCCTCGTTGAAGTAACGAACTTCGTTGTCGTCGAAAGGTCCACTTACAGATACATAATGTTTAGTCCCAGTCTGAAGGGACACATGTTTCAGTGCCTTGGCAATGGGAAGAACAGCATTCAAGGCATTAGACATCATGGACTTGTTCTGATCGCAACATTCTTGGGTGTCTAAAGGGAATTGACTAGCCCAAGTGAGCCAAAAGATATGGCTCACGTCTTCTAATGAAGAGAGCTTTTCAGTGGTTTGTTCAGGGTTTAGGAGGTCACAGGAGATGAACTGGTAGTCACAATCTTGAATGGCGAGGATGTCAGGATTGCGAGCTACGCCGTAGACCTTCCACCCAGATTTCGATACGAGGATCCTAGCGAGCTCCTTCCCAACAAGCCCAGTAACCCCGAAGATGAGCGCAACATTGTTGACGACAGGAGCTGTACTGATTCTTCTGCCTTCCATTAACACTGGCTATGCACTTTGAGCCTTGTGAGGTTAAGTTACAATCTCTTATGAGGGGTTCAATGCCTAAATCAAATCAACTAGTCATAGAAAAATCTTTTTTGGGGGACATTATTGACATCAACTGGATCTGCATGTTGTCACTATTTTAGGAGGATTTTGGTGTTCTTGCAAGCTTTGCGTCGATGTCTACGTTATTGATTTCCAACAATACACTTAAATTTCTTCTTTTTAATATATTACAGTTACAGACAATGAAGCCCATTGAATAGCTAGTTGGCCTGCAGATTGCGAAATAATAAATACTGTGCTTTGATTCTTGTTTAGTGGGTTAATCTGCGGCCATCTGATGTGTAATTTTTTTTTTTGTATTTTACCATTTTTTCTGACCATCACAAAGAAAGTGATGGATTGAGACGCCAATCATCTCGAATCAATTGTGTCGTTTGTAGGTCGTTATACAATCAAATTTTCTGGTTTTTTTAATAAGATTTTTGATTTTTTTTATGAGGAGATTAAGAAATGTTAGAAGTCAATGACATGTATGTGAATGAATATGCCAGCTATAGGCTTCTAGTTTGCTCCAGTTTCTTGATTAAGCTGAGTGTTGGTTCATTTTTGTATTAACAAATTGCAATTCCTCGCCGACGGCAACTGAGGCGCCACGAGATAGGCAACTCCCATTAATGCATCTGAGTCGAATAAGTAGGTCGGGGTCAGTTTTGTTTGATCGATATGCGGTTGGCACTTTGTACACTTGTCACATTCTATATGAGAATAAGGAAGAAAAAAAACTAATTTGGCCACTTGATCTGCTAAATTAGATCACAATTCATAGGGATCTCAATTAGGGAATTGTTTAATTTAATCAACTTGGATATTTTCTTTTTTCAAATGGTTATATTTTAAGCTTTGACAGATAGTTAACCATCGTGAGAGTCATGCATGTTTTAAAAAGATGGAAAACAATTGAATATGGAAAATGATTTCATAGCCCTGGTGGTAACTTAATATAAAACCAACTCAATCAGGTGCGCGTGATCATCGATATTGTGAATGGGAGAAGAAATAACTCTTAAGGATCCAACCCAAAATCAGTTCCCATGAAGCAAATCTATGTAATTTTAAGAGCTCTGCAAAATTGAAGAATCAAGTAGAAGTTCAATTCTTACAAAATCTAGATCAGGAAATTACGAATCGCTGGCTACTCCATTGTTCTAGCACATCATACAAGATGGTCTCTTTGTGGAATTTGGAACTCCACTTAAAATGGCAAAAAATTGAGATTGGGAAAAACACAAATCACAAAAAATTATCCGGATTGGTCATCTGCGGATGCTGTGGTTTTTTTTTCTTCCCGGTTTTCCTCCATAATTCTCTCAAACTCTTTCTGACTGGCCGCTATCAGACCTTTAACGGTGTCGAAGGTGGTAAGCCTAATACTGCAAAATAATTCATGAGTTAATAAAAGAGGATCATGACATGGAATGAACTGGCCCAACTATGAAAATTTGACTCAGGCAAGTGGATTCAGTGTGACAGATGAGTCAAGAACTTATTCAAAGTTTTTTAATCATAATCTTTTAAGCTGTATTCGTTTTTATGAAAATTGTCATGACAAGGCTGGGGTGCTGCTTATGCAAACACGGCCAAGTCGAGGCATATTTTAATTGTGGCTGAGTCACCTGAAATTTCGAATCCGTAGGCCTAAAAGTGCCTTGACTTGATGGAGTCAAAAGCTGTCTAGCCTGGTTTTCAAATCAAGCAATGAAGTTTAAATAGGGGAGTACACCAAGTAAAAATAAACATGATGCAGGAAGAGTGGGAATGGACCTGCTGTTGGGAAGGGTTTTCAGTGCATTGGGCAGAAAACCCCTGTACAATCCGACGAAACCATCACATGCCACAATACCTGCATCATGGAATCATAAGACCGCATTACTTGGCAACGAGAATGGGTATTTTTACATGAAGGAAAACAGAAATTTAACTTCCACAGAAGCAAATGAGAAGATCTGACTTTTTGGTACAAGAAAACTTAAGTACGTGTTGAAGTTAATATAAAAGTCCACCAACTCTGCTTACCAATCAAGTGTTCAACAATTAAAAACTTGCTTCTAGAACTTGATGAAGACTAAGATGAGCTAAGGGCGCAGTTTCTGTTTTATATGATATAAACCCAAGAAAGGTTGATTGAGTGATCTAAAAACTCAACCGAATACGATAATAATCAAAAAAATTACTGTCTTGACAATAGTTTATGGAAATATAAGATATAGAAAATGCTTACAAACAAATATATTTACTATCAAAAGAGTATAAAACTATAAATAGTACATAATTAATAAAAGAGAATTAGAAAGAAATAAATTACAGTTCTGATACTACGGCCCTGCTTGGTTCACTGCAAATTGAGTGCAATGCACTCACTTGCCACAATTTTGGGATCACAAGTGATTGGTTGGAGGCGGTAAATGAATTGTCGTGCAAGTGGGTTCCAAGCCCTTGCAAACTCCTTAACAAAATAGATGCAAACAAGTGCAGCCCAAAAACTGATGCAAGTGGGTGCATTGTATTAGCTCAACATTTTTTCTACTGAAAAACATTAATAATAATAATAACTGATTTTTATTATTATTATATTTCTATTTTTATTTTTGTTTTTATTATTTTTGTTTTTTATTTTTTTTGATATAGTTGGTCGGAACCGCCTAACCCCTAGCTCTCCCCTCTAAAAAAAATAACAGAAAATTTCTAAAACGAAAACTAAATTTAATGTATTTACAAAAATAAAAATAACTTTTGAAAATTCCCAAAAAAAGTAAATAAACGCTCTTTGAAAAAACGTCTGTCAGTCGTGATAGACAGTCTGACAGATGCTCTTTTAAAGAGCGTTTGTTACAGACAAACGCTTTTTAAAAAAGCATTAAATGTGATTTTCAAGTTGCACGGTAAAAATCGACGGTACATAATTCTTCAACTTCTAAACCAGTCTATGAATATCAGAATGATTTGATTTTTCGTGAGGATGATCTCCTCACCATAGAGATCATCCTCACCAAAAATCAGCCATTGATTCATCTATGTGGGTACGCCAAAATGGGTGTACCACGTGGATGCAATAAGAGCCACGTGGCACTCTCAGAATACTCTGACCGTATGGATGTTTTTTCAATCCCGACATGGACCCACAAACAAAAAATCAGCTTGATTTGTGATTTCAAACCTTTGGATCTTTGGTCAATATTGATCAAATTTCGCACGGTTAAAATCAACCCATGAAAACAATTCCAATCCAACGCCTAGAAATCACTAATCGGACTGATTTTTGGTTTGTAGGTCCACCTAATGATTGGCCAAACATCCATACGGTCAGAGTTCTCTAAGAGTGTTCCAAGTGGCTCTTATTGTGCCCTGTCATCGGCCTTAATGACAGGGCCTATCATCAAAGTTTTATTCGGCGCTGACAGTATGGATGTTTTATCATCTGTCAGGGAGAAACGCTCTTTAAAAGAGCGTTTACTCCTGACAGATGCTCTTTCAAAGAACATCTGTCAGTGTCAGATGCTCTTTTAAAGAGCGTCTGTCAGAGAAAAATTTGACTTTTAGAAAACGCACATTTAAAGTGCGTTTAGTTACTCTTTTTGGGAATTTACAAAAGATATTTTTGTTTTTGTAAATACAATAAATTTTTTTTTCTTTTTAGAAATTTTCCGAAAAAATAATAATAATAAAAACAACATGATAACAATAATAATTTTATTGTGTATTTTTTTATAAAATCAAAAAATAAAATAATCCATTGCATTCTTTTGCAATGCACTACCAGCCAATCAGTTAAACTTCGTTTACATCTATTTACAGGGCGAGAACCAAACAGTTGTAAGTGACTTGCATTGGAAGTGATTGCAACGCAAGTCACTACATTTGCACTACAGTACAAAATGCACTCAAGTGTAGCGAACCAAGCGACGCCTAAGTTGCACGAAGAGGGAGCAGATGTAATTCGGGACCAGAAGCATAGTAGAGTGGTGTCGGAAAGTCAGGTAGCAGGAAGAGGCGGGCAAGTCAACATCTACACCATATTATCTAAAGATTGTTTAGAAGCCCTAAAAAGATTAAAAAATAAACGAAGGAAAAAAAAAAGGACTACTATACAAAACTAGTGGAACTAAAGGCAGATTAGGCAAAATCCTGCAGACAGTTGGCAATGGAGGCCGTAGAAAAGGAGTCCTACATCCTTGGAACGCTAACAAGAACTGAGTCTACAAAACGGGTGTGAACCTTGAATAGAAGTTTCCTGTAAATGTCTGACATACATAACCAAACAGCAGTTTTTAGAATGGACTGCCATAGATGCATAAACTCCAAACAAAAGACAAGAACATGTGAACAAAACTAGAAATCCAATTTTTTTTTTCTCAACAACTAATTCAAAATAAAATAAGTATCTCAGCTGTCATTATGAAATATCTGCATCTCAGATGAAAAACAGAAAGCACGGACTGTACAACGACTTCCTAGTCTTGAAGGATTACTAACCACACCAAAAAGTACGTCTATTGGAGAGACTCAGAGAGATAAAATCAAAGAATGTGATACATCATATGGTTACAATCATCAAACTAAGTTGATTTTTTACCAAGTAGATATTCCAGGTGTGATCAATCAAATTGTGGGCCATACCCCCATGGCTGTGCTCTGCATTTCCATCTATTGTACTTTATAGATCATATTTCCAGTTTATGGCTCAGACCAGATGTTTCCCCTTCGATATTATAAATGATGATATAACTGTACAATACGTGCCCTGCACCATGTTTATAAAGGTTTCCATGTCTGACAAGTATCCGTCTCTAACACAGATACCCTTGTTTGTGCTTATATTGTTATGTAGATGATTAGTAGTGCAACACCTGCTACTCTTGGTAACTTAATCAGTGATTCAGTAGTATATTATTAGTTACTTACTAATACCATAATTTTACCTGGAAAAGCATCAAGAACCGTCTTGTATGGTGTATTCCTCATTTGCATTTGCCTTCTCACTGTGTCCAAAGGGTAGCACATAAGTGTCGCAAGAGTTGCCGACACCAAAGCTGTTGCGAGAGATGATTCTGTCCTATTTTGATACTTCTCTGGCAGAGATTTCTTCACCCTAGAATCCAAATACCGAAGAGTGAAACTTTCAGTTCACAATATTCCAATTGCACTCTCTCCATACTAATAAAAAGGGATATCACCAGAAGAGTAAGCTCACAAGTCGAAAAAGCAAAAGTTCACAGCAATATAAGGAGCTATTCCAAGAAGAGATGGTCCAAGGCCGTTATAAAAGGAAGCAATTCCCTCATCTCTTAGCATATTTAATGCAACCTGAAAACAACCCATTAAAATCCATTATTTCATGTGGAGATGTTTCTGTGGTGTAAACATTATCTACTTATAAAAAATAAAAACGATCGGTGTAAACATGATCTAACTTAGTGATTCCTACCTCAGACATAGTTTTGTACCCGGGTTCAACAGCTAGCCTTAACCTCAGGACATCCAAAGGATATGTTACCTACAAAGAGTACAGGATCAGAATTTTTAACATTAAGAAGTATATGAAGTGAAAGAGACAAGAAGTCCACAAAAATCCAAATGATAGATAGAAACAACTACATTTTACAGATTATAAGAAGAACATAAGAATGCACCGCACCCATGCAAGGAGTTGAAGCTATTATTAACTGTCCCCACCTAGGAATTTTCAAGGTAAAAAATCTACTCCATCAGGTGATCGCAACCATCCAATCCCTGGACATTTTAGAGAATATTTTTGAAGCGGTGAAAATTTAGAGGTGGTGATCATGCACTCAATCATATTGCACCAGGTACACCTAAGTGCAGGTGGAGTGATATTGCGCCAGGTTAACTCTGGTGTACCTGGTGCAATATGATTGGGCACATGATCGCCGCTTCTACATTTCCGCCGCTTCAAAAAATTTCTCGACATTTTACCAGGCCTTCCTCTGATTTCTTTCATCATTAAGAGTGCCACATCCGAAGTAATTTGGGCCAGCAACACAAATCTCTGCCATTCAAATTTACTTAGAGAACCGTATGTTCTGCTAAAGCATGGTCTTCAAATCTTTTCTTACTACCTCAATGAATCGATGTCTTTTTTAGCCTTCCCCCTCTCCCTTCTAGAGCCTTTTTTTGTAATCACCCTTTTAGAGCCTTCAACCTGCACCAAACCTCTCCTTCTCACAATTTCGCTTAATCGCTGCTGTCAACATTGGTCTTCTTTGTACATGCTCAAACCACCTCAATTGGCATTCACTTATTTTATCCTTTATTTAGTTACTCCTTGATTCCCTTGGATGTAATCATTTCTATTTTGTCATTCTTAGTCTCGAAATTAGAAATGACTAAAATGAGCATATCCGAGGCTGTTTTCTTTGATCGTCCAAAATAATGCGATAGATTGGATGGTTAAAGTCATCCAGTCAGGTGGAATTTTGCTGTGGGGCTAGCAGATCTAGATAGGACGAATGGTTTTCCCCGAACTCCTGCATGACCATCACCTGACCTGACTTTTCATTTAAGCAGAACTATAGTCTATAGTACTTAGGTTATAGATTCACATTTACCTAAAAGAAACATATTGAAGCCAGAGAGGTGACAACGCCACAAATACAAAATAATAACGAGAATGAACTAGAGTCATAAATGGTACTTACAAGAGTGGATGTCATGCCGGCACAAGCCCCTGCTGCAAGTCTTCCAACAACAGAGAGCTCCCCATCCTCTCCTCTGAAAAGTTTCTATAACCCCAAATGCAGAAGACAGATCACATGTCTCGTACAGTACTGATTCTGAGTCCACATAATACCACATTAAACTTCACATAAGGATGATTTATTCTATTACCTTGTAAGTTTCATAAGCAAAAAGCTGGACTGCACTATACGGTATGATGCGTATCACCTGGAATAATTTAATTAGAGAAAAAGAAAAAAAAAGAACAATAAAAAGAACAAAACCTGAAACATTGAAACAAAAGCTTATTCCTGCAGTTTAGGAAGTGAAGTACCTGAGGAAGGTTGCCTTTCCAGTACCCTTTAATTCCTTCTTGATTCCCAATCAATGTAATGGCCTGCAGTTTGTGTGCATTGAGATACTATGACTTGATATGGAAGATGTTATGGGATAGGATGCCCGATGCCCATGTAACTTGGACGAACACGGTTATAAGGCAACAGAAATGGGACTCCAAGAGAGACTAGCATGTCTGTGCAAGTATATTAAAGCAAAATAAAATGTATGTTATATTTTTATAGCAGTATCAGTACTTGATGAAAGTGAAGAAAATATAAAAGTTAAGAAGTCGCAAAAAAGATATTAGGACAAAATAGGTTAAACGTTGTTCTATTAAGAGATAGTGTTCCTTTATTTTTATTTATTTTTTATAAGTATAAGCTTTATTGAGAAAGAAAACAAAGAGAAAACAGCAGAGGACGAGGAAGGCTCCAAAAAACAACAAACAAACACAGACAAAAGACGAAGAAACAAGGAGGCCTAATCACCTCTATACAGCATAGCGTCCCATCTAAAAACAACCCTCTACAAGGCTTCAAATCATCCTTGCAACAATCAATACCCCTTAAACAAATTTCTACGAATTTAAATGAACTCAAAGAACAGTTTCTTGATTACAACATAAAATTATAAAAAATAAAAATTAAAAAAAACAGAAGAAAAAAGGACCTAAAGGAGCACTCTTAAGCATCCTCCACAAAATACCTTATCCAAAAAAGAACTCCAACTACAAGATGCAATATTTGACTATGGCTATTCTAGAATGATGGGCAACTCTCTCATAATTCCCAAACTAAATTGGCATCCAAGTGCATTTTGACTTTTGAGTAGAAACATGCATAAATTAGGATTAAAATATTTAAAATTTCTTGTATTTGAATTTAAAATATACGAAAATTGACTTCTGATTATCTTAAGGAAATAATCTCTAGACTTGGAAATAAAATTTAGAAAATAAAAACTACAAATATTAAACAATTGATAGTTAATTTGTGGTAGAGGCAAGAGGAGCTTAAGAAGCAGGAAGAAGAATTAAATAAAGGATGATTGACTCTTAGCTGAGAGGTTTTGAAACTAAGGTTTGGAAAGAACTTTCCACTTTCCAAGACATGGATATATTCTTGATTCCTTTTGATAATGCTACATGTCTAGGTGGAAGTCTAAATAACTCTACAAAACTTATGTAATTTTCTTAATGTACTGTATTTTCTCATTCTGTAAATAAACTTTGGTTAACAAGTAAATCATATTTTGATGAGAACTTCCACAGCCAATAATTTAGACAAAGAGGAAATCAAGAAAATAGCCCTAAGAGGTTGCCCTAGTTTAAAACTTTGGAAAAAATAAAACAAAATCCTGAGAAGTGTAAAATACATAGAATCCCATAAATGTGAAACCATAACACACCTCAATAAAACCAATACCGTTCTTCACACTTCCTTGCCCAGCACGTAACCCATGAGTCTGCAAAAAAAAAACATTAATCAATGGAGAGCAGCAAGCCACATTTCAATATTCCAACAAATAGAAACCTTTTTTATATTTATGAAACCTTGCTACAAGAAAAGAGACCAGAAAAAATGGGGCATCATTTCGTTTAGAAGCACCACTATCTTGCAGTCAGAAGCAAACCCATTTCACAAAAACAAATACAAAAAAACTGATGAATCAACTCTCTTAAAGAAGGAAATCAAAATACTACTACATGCAAGCATACAAACATAGAGAGAACAGAAAAAATGGAACTAAGATTACTTCAACAAAATAAGCAATTCATACATGAAAAAGAAAAGAGAGCCAACTAAAGCAAACAGACATTTCAATATCTTGATGTGGGAAAAGTCCTGCATAAGTGGATTATCGATTATTTTTCCTCTTTTTTAATTATTCCAAGCTATCTTCACCAATCCAATGGCTCCAGGTATGTGGTTTATCATTTTTAATTATTTTTATTCTTGCAAAATAATAGAACATGCCAGTCAATCCTATTTTATGTATATTTAAAATACTCGAAATTTATCAATAATTTCAAGAGAAATTACTTCAAGAAATATAAAAACCAGCATTATTTCAAAATCAGAACAAACTCATTTCCATAAATAAACAAGAAAAATAAGAGATGGGTTGACACAAATATAAGTTTTGCAGTTTCAGGAGAAAGAGAATTCAAAGATATAACCAATTCAAGCAAAACCCTACTTGTAAAATCCAGCATTTTTTTCAGAATCAAACAAACCCATGCTCATAAAAGAAACAAAGAAAGTGATGGTTTGAATTACAGAAGAATAAAACAAGAATTACAAAACCAGTGGAGTTAATACCTGCATGAGCAGCTTGACTCGGTCAAGAGGAGCGGTGAAGGTCTTGGCCGCAGCACCTGCTATCGCCCCGGCCACGAAGAGTGATGCCTCTTTGGGCACAAAAGCTAGCAAAGTCAAGGGATGCTTCAAGAGCTGATCAGCAGTCGGCATAAACTCCTTGTTCTCTCTCTTCTCCACCATTGAAACACAAGCGAACCCACCACCTCTCCACCTCCCTCTCCATTGTTCTTCCTCTGTTGCTTCATTGCAACTCCTCTGAAAACTCTCGAGACCTGGAATTCTTCGCCACAACAATACACTCTTCTCCTCCTTCATCTTCTCATCAGAGTTCAAGGACGAAGAAAGCTTGCCCGTTTGTGTTCGAATTTCGAAAGCAAATGAAGAGATAAGGAGACGAAATACTCGCAGAGAGGGAGGAGGAGAGATCTTTGTCTTGTAACGAAACTTTATTGGTTCTTTTTCATGGGTTGAGACTTGTATAGGACCGGGTCTATAAAAGGTTTGATAGGCACCCTCTAAAAGTGCCACGTGTCACAATCTTTCTGGCCCATTGAGTTGACCCATGAATGTTTGTCCCACTTCCACACCAAACATGGACCTAATTGATATTTTTAACCGTTGGATGGGAGTCAGTTATGTATAGAGGTAGTTAGGCCAATGTTTTTGTGAGAAGGTACCCTCGACCTCCTTCCTTTTCTTTTTTTAATATATCTTCACCTTATAAAAAATAAAAAAATTTATTTTTAACCGTTGGATTTATGATTTCTTGTCATGGGATTCATGAGGTTAGAACTCATCCCAACAGCTAGAAATTATCAATGGAGCTGATTTTTAGTGCGTAGGCCCACCTAGGGGTGTCAATTTGAATTTCGTAACCAAACCCAAACAGACCCGAACCCATGGGACCCAGAACCAAAGTAGGTAATGGGTTCCGGTTCTTGGTACACTAGTATCTGGAGTAAACCGGAACCTATAAGACTCGAATCGATGGAGACAATACACGGATAGCCGTGCATGATGGGAGAACATGATATTTATCGGTTAAGTTCTGGCTCCACTTGTTTAGGAACTGAATCGATTGGAATCCTAACCGTCATACCTGAAAATAATAGGTTCTGACTTTGGGTACATTGATGCCCGAAACGAACGGAACCGACCTGTTGACATCCATAGGCTTAGGTCAACCAAGGAGTAGGCCCCAAAATATTTATTGTTCAGTGGTAGGGTTGCAACTTGGTGGGTCCAACCCAAGCCCGGTGGGCCCAATCTGAGTTTGGGTCGGGCTTGGGTTGACTCAAACAGAACTTGGGTTGGGCTCGGGCCTGAAAAGTTGAACCCAATGAAAACTCAGGTTGGGTTGTCTTGTCTTTGATTGTCCGTCGACTGCGTTGTAAGTCAAGGTACGTCTCGTTCTCTCTCCTCCTCACTCCTCTCTCTCTCTATTTCAATTTCTTTCATGTCTTCTCTTTTTCTCACGTCGTCTCTTCTCGCTCTCTTTCTCTCAATGCATATTTAAAAGGAGTAAAACTTGGATGATCGGCAATGGTCAGTGACCACCAACAAAATGAGCAAGGTGGCACATTTTTAGACACTGACCGTATGGATGTTTGGCCAATACGTAGGTGGACCTACAAACCAAAAATCAGTCTGATTAGTGATTTCAAACCTTTCGATCTTGTACCCCAAATAATGGTCGATAATACTCAAATTCCCACGGTTAAAATCAACCCAGAAAATAGCTCCAATCCAACGCTCAGAAATCACTAATCAGGTTGATTTTTGGTTTGTAGGTCCACCTAGAAATTGGCCAAACATCCATACAGTCAGTGCCCTCCAAAAAAAAAGCTCGAATCCAATGGCTAGAAATACCCAATAAAAAAAGCTCAAATCCAATGGCTAGAAATTACCAATCAGGCTGATTTTCTGTGTGTAAGTCCACCAAGGGTGGGCCAAACATTCATTTGTTAGGGGACCTTGAAGAGTTGCCACATGGTGTTTTTTTAGAGGAAAAAATCAAAGTTCTTTGCTCATACCTGGTAGGAGCACAAAATTTTCCATGAATCTGTAATCACGGTTGAAACAATACAACGTGCAATTAAAGTTAGTGAAGTAGTAATCACGCATTAATATAAACTATGCAGTAAGTGGGATCATCTTTATAAATGGTCGTACCTTGAAATCATCCTGATAGATCTTAGCCATCCATCTAAAAGATCAAAATTGCCAAGAAAAAGTTGGAACAAATTATGATTAGTACCACTCCATCAATACGACTGTACGAGCGTTTGGTCCAACCCATCTAAGTGACACCCCAATGGGTTAGAGATCAGCCTGTCATTTTGGACTGGCCCAGCTCGGATCCTCCCTCTTGAGGCCCAGCCACACGAGCACGGCTGGCCCGACTCTAGCCTGGCTCGGGATCAGGACGGGCCACCTAGGGCCCAACTGTTTTCGGGCTGGACCAGGCCGGGCCAAAATCTCAGGGGCTAGGACTGGGCCCAATACAAGGCCCGTATGGATTAAGCTTCAGGGTGGGCTTATTTGGGCCGGGCTTTGGCCCATCAATTTTTAAAAAAATGTAAAAGAATCAGGTTGGTCAGGCCATTTTTGGGTCGGGCATCAAGGGGGCAAGCCTGGCCTGGATTGGGCCAGGCCACGGGCCAAATTTACACTTAACTGGACTCTCCATTACCCATGTGGGGCCCACATAGAGATGAGTCGATGGATGATGTATGTGGTGATGATTATCACAAATATCATTCCATTCTGAAATTTCTAGCCCTATATATATAACGAAAGGTCATCCCATTCTATAGTTTCTAACCTAATGTAGAGATATATCCTCCCCAAAAATCAGCCCTGGGTCAGGATCGGGGGACAACCATTTGGCGGACCCACATAGAAGATGAATCAATGGCTGATTTTTGGAGAGATCATCCTCACAAAAATTCAAATCCTTCGTAGACTGGTTTAGAAGTTGAAGAATTATGGACCGTCTATTCATTCCGTATACTTGAAACCCACATTTGAGGAGGTTAGATATTTCAGAATGGGCTGATTTTTTGTTGGGGTGATCTATATGGTGAGGAGATCATCCTCCCCATAAATCAGCTGCCATTGATTCATCTTCTATGTGGGTCCACCAAAATGGTTGTCCCCCAACCCTGACCCATCAGCCCTTTAACTCATCCCAACCCTACCAAACCATTTTGCCAAGGACCCATTGTTTTCACTGATCTGTCTCTCTCTCTCTCTCTCTTCTTCTTCTTGAAACATTCAATTCCACCAAACAAAAGTTACTCGAAAAATGAACTTTTCATTTATTGGATACAACTCTTTTGATGGGCATTTATTGGCTATTACAGAAACAAAAGTAATATATGTAGAGCGAATAAAACCCATGCCCTTTGGCCTTTGCAACTCTACACTAGATTTAGAACCCAAACTCATTTACAAAACATAGAAACAGCTACATACACATGCCCATCCTCTCTATAGGGTCTGTCTTCTCATCTTCTTCAAGCTTCATGGCTTCTGAACTCAGCTTTGGCCTTTTGATTCATCACAGATCCCTCCATGGATTAACAAAATCTAAATTGCTCAGTGCTTGAGGACTTGCAATGACCACTTATAACGTCGAATGCACTCGGTCATGAGACATAGACGCTCAACGATCTTTATCTGGTCCATCCCCAAAGACCAAACCTGCTTGTTAAGCTATCAGGACTCCTCCAGATGATGATTCAACTCCCAAGTTGAGTACATTTGTTGGTTCTGGCATAAAAATTCAAGAAAACACTAGGTTAATTAAAGACATTGTTAAATTTCTTCTTTAAAAGCTCCAATTTTTTGGCTAAGAACTTACTGAGTGGAGTTTTGAGGACGAAAAAGCACGTCCCGATAACAATGTAGCAAAGCAGGAGAACCAGTCCTTTCATGTAATGTGAAGTCCCGTCCTGCGATAACAATATTTAGATTTTTATTTTAATTTTATTGAATTTTTAATAGATACCGACTAAACTGAAACCATATAGTATTATTTTACGGTTTTCACAAACCGGTCCAAGGGTTGCCGACCTAAGAGACTTATTAAGATCATTAGGAAATGAACTCTAATTGATTGTGTGATCTAAGAGTTTAGGGTGTCCAATGATTATTGTTATTTAAGTGTGGTGGTTACCTATTCAAACTAGCAAGTGCAATCCCCTAATCCAAGGATTATTACTATTTAGCGGGCGTTTGGGAACGAGAAGTAAATCACTTCTACTTGTAGTAGAAGATACTAGTTGTTTGTTTACCTCCAAAAAAGTCATAGAAATTAAAAGCGTCATGAGGCCTTTTGAGAAGTAATTTCTCTTTAAAGTAAAAAAGCTAAAAAAAATTAGCTTCAGTTTTAAGTTAGTTTTTAACTTTTGAAAAGTTAAAATATTCAACACATCCAAAACTAACTTTTTGGCTTATAAAAGTCAATCAGTTACTTATTTTTATGTTGCCAAACTAGAAAGTGCAATCCCCTAGTCCCTAGTTTTCATGATGGGAAGGAAAATTGGAAACTAGGATATTATAAATATCTATAGGAGGGGACATCCTTATCTTCACCAATCCATTCCCAGCCCCATCAATTTTGGCAAAGGAAGAAAAGAGAAGAAGTCCCACCTCCACCGTTGGATCAACAATAAGCCATCAATGATTGTCCATCAACAATTCAACAGAGCGATTCACAAGTATGTTAATCATTTGATAATCATGATTAGATCAATATGTAGCTTGATCAAGCTTTCAGGTTCTAGATCTTGGATTAACGGTTGTTTTTCTTACATTATTTTGCTATATATCAAGTAAGCTACTGAATAGTATGGTTATACTAGAGAGCAATTTTGTTCTTTGTTGAATAATAAAAAGTGTGCGCCTCATCAAATTAATCGCAAATCCTAATTTTAGATGAATATTTGAAATAAAAACAAAAAAGATCATAAGTTAAGAACTATTGAAAAAAGAAATTGTTAATGAAATGGTTAATTTGATGGATCATACCTGTAAAGTGAAGGTTGTGACCAGTATTGCTAAAGCCAAAGAACCAGTCTCAAGGAGATTAAAATCAAGATCCATGTCGATACCCATTATCCACGCAACGAGCACGTTTAAGGGAACCTAAATCATGTTAGAAGATAATTAATTAGAACAAGTTTCCATCTTGGTATTGCCAGACAAATTAAGATTGATTAAGAGCTAGCTCTCACCACAAACATAGAAATTTGAGCTGCAGAACCCAAAGCAACACCTAAAGATATATCCTGCATTATATCCAAAATATACTCAGTAAATATGTTAAGCAACAAAAATCAAAATATCCATAAAAAAACTTCCGCATCACGTACCAACTTGTTCTTAAAAGCGAATATGACCGCACCGGCGTGTTCAGCAGCGTTTCCGACGATGGGTAGCAAGATTATGCTGATGAAGCTGACAGAAACTCCCCAAGTATTTGATGCATCCTGATTAAGAAGGCATATTCCAGATTATTAAAAAAAAGAGATCAAACTGTGAATATACCTTAATTATTCTCACAATCAAACTGTGAATTTACCTCGATTGTACCCACGACATACTCAGATAACAAAGCTATGATGATCGTCATTCCAGCCAGCCATGCAAATCCACTCCAGAATCCTATCACGGCCTGCTCATCGGAATTCACATCATCACCATCTTCTTCCTGATCAATTCCATAAAAAATGAGTTAGCTTTGTTATCCACTACTTGGTATCATACAAATGAATATCGTTAATTATGTCGCATATATAATTATCTATATAACAAGGACACTCTATTTTCTAAGAATTTGCCGTGACACCTTGTCGTTTTGAAGTGTTGGACACATGATTACACACATTTTCAAGCAAATTTCAATATATTCAAATATTTTGTTTTCATCTATTATTTATATATGGTTTGTGTGATTTAATTTATGTCGGATTAATCTAATACATTCTTTTGTGTATTGTCTACTTGAATGGCATCTCTCTTTTTTGAGAAGGTGATCTGTTTTAAGGTGGGAGAAGGTTTAAGGGTGAGATTATGGGAAGATTGTTGGTGCGAGAATCAGTCTCTTTAAGTAGAATTTTCTTTTGATCTCTGTCTTTTTTTCAGAAAGAAAGGTCGTACTATCCAAGTTTTGTGATCAGGGAAGGGGAGATCTCTGTGTGAGACTTTGGTTTACGGAGAAATCTCGACGACTAGGATATTGGCACCATGGTGAGCTTGCTAATTTGTATTAAGGAGCTCCTCTACTCGGGTCGGGGTAGACTTTCCTTATAACAGTCATCGACGACGTCTTTACTGGATTTTCGATTTTTTGCATTTTCTTCTCAAAGCCGTATATTCTTTGGAGGCTTCTCCCTCCCCTTTGCTAAGGAATCACAAAGGCGCCACTGTTCCAAAATTTTGACAAGAACATGGCATATGGCTTCCCAATTCCAAAGTCCACCTCAGAGAGTCAAAACCAAATTGACTATTAATCACCTCTTGCGCTTCGAAAAGTTGCCGATGAGTCTTCAATTGGAAGAAGAGATACGCCGTGTAGGCAATTAGCATGACGATACTGCTTACTCTCGACATCTGGAGAGTAGGGACGGCCGTGAGAGTGCTGGGGTTAGCAGCATATCTGAACATCAGAGGAAGCATGTGGCACAACAAAGCCAGCAACAGGAGTAGCGAGTTCACGTCTGCTTGCTTCTGTTAAAGCCAGGACAAAATATGATAATCAAACACGAACCCAGATAGTGAATTGTGTGAAATCATCACAAGAACAAGGAATTTGATTTTTCGAATTAAGTGCTTACTCTATCATATTTTTGTTCCTTTCTTAAGTTGGCTAAGCCTCCACAGAAAAGAGAAGTCCCAAGAACAAGAAGAAGGTTCGAAAGAATGGAACCCAAAAGAGAGTACTTCACAACATCTACTTTTCTTTGATATAGAGCAAATAATGCTATTATGAGCTCCGTTACGTTACCACATGTTGCATTAAGAAGCCCTCCAACTGAAAATCCAAATTCAAATTTCAAAGTTATTATTTCAATTTTTCAAGAAAGAATTAAAAAAAATACAAGTAAATTAAAATTTCCTCCAAAAGATGCAAGATAATACCTGTTGGACCAGTGTAGTATGCAATTTGTCTGCAATTTTTACAAAAGAATTTAATGGAAAATAAATAAATACCCATAAAGAAAAATGAATAAAATTAAAATTAGAATTCGAATTTGCCGACTTACTCGGTGAGAAAGCTAACACGTTCAGCAAGTGGGGTGAGCCCAAGTAAACTCAAAGCAAAAATCCATGGCTGTTTGACAAAAAGATTAAAAATACACAAAACCCCAAATTAGGAAAAAAATTATTAGCAAGAATGTTGAGCAGAAGGAAACTCCGGCAGATAATGGCTCTGATACCATGGATAGAAAATAATATTTCTTGATAATTAAAACGGGATAAATATATTGACCCTAATCAAGGATTTATATAAAGATAAAAAGATTTAAGAGTCCGCTAGAGCTACACCCATTTCTTACATCCAATTCTTACACCCAGTGGTGGAGCCCGGATAAAGATCATGTTGAAAAATCCAATCATACATTGAGTTTTCCTTGCCACGATGATCACCAAAAGTCTTGTCATTTTCAACATCGTTAACCATATAAATTTTTTGATCTAAGGTAATAGTTTAATTGAATGGTCTGGATCTCTCAAATTCAAGTAAATTTTTCATGAGGTTAGGAATGTCGAAATGGATTAATTTTTTTTTGTAAGGATGGTCTCCACATTATGGAGAATTCACAGGGCGATCTCTATGTGGGACCCACTACGGCCAGGTATAAGAAATGGGTGCAGCTCAGGAGGGACTCAAGATATAATAAACTAATTAAATTTAATTAATATAATGTTATAATGGATAGAAAGATTAAAAAAATTGTGATATGACGTATCTCATACACCTTATTACAATGTATATTTTATCTCTTGAACTTGATTAAAACAAATGCTTACTTCTCCAAAACTACAATATTTGGCGACGATAGCTAGAGGGATGGCTGGGAATAGAATGGAGAGCTTGGTTCCCAAGATGACTTCCTGGAGGTTAGTCAGGAATTGTCGTAGGAGTCCACACGGCACCTTGGACACAAGCACGAGATCCGACTTCTTGCGCAGTGAGGAAGACGACATGTTGTGCGCCGTCCGTCCGTGCCGGATCTCCTTGCTTGAGCCCTTGAGGTTGCCGTCCTCCAAGTTGCAGGGATCATGTGAGGCCATACTGAACAAATGTTAGGTATCTCAATTTGACGAATTTCTTATTACAGCCAATTACTCTTAGCCTCGCACTCCAAGCTATAAATATATAGGAACTGGAGGTAGAGACAGGCCAGTCCTTGGGCGCATTTCCAGGAAGCTTCGTTCATTGTTTCTTTCATGTATGGCCCATTATGAGGGTGTCACCCACGTGGCGATCCTCCAGATATGACAAGATGTTCGAGTCTGGCATCGGATTGGATCGGGCGACACTGCACCAACCATGTATTTACCACATTCAGTCATTCATGGCCAGCGTTCTGTGACTCACTGAGTCAACCCGTCCTAGTTAGCCTAACCATATGTGCTGGATTAAACTGAAATAATCTTTGGACGAGAGAGCTCTTCAACACTGAAATGAATCAAACTCACAGATCTCACTTAAGTCAACGGTGTTTAAGCTTTTAAGGTCAAAGTCTTCGACCTTTTTTACCCTATGAGGTCAAAGTTACTTTGTGCTTGAAACCTTAAAAGCAAACCAAGGGAAGACAATGAGGGAGTTCAGATTCTTCAGATTCAGAATGTGGGATTCGAGTTGTTTGATTCATGGTTTAAAAACGGCCGTTTAAACGGTAACGCCCCAAGCCCGTTTCCGTTAAAACCGTTGAAACACATTTTACTGTTTTTGAATAAAACGGCCATTTTTTTTTGTTTTAACGGCCGTTAAAATTGTTTAAACAGCTGTTTAATTCTGAAAATTTTTGTTAAAAAATGGCAGTTAAATCCGTTAAAATCCATTAAATTCTATTTTTTTTTAATTTTCAAATTTCAAAATTTGAATTTCAGTGCCATTTTTTCCGTTAAAATCCATTTAATTCGTTTTTTTTTTTCCCATTTTTGCCGCTGGCCATTTCAATCCGTTTAAACAGTAACGCCCCCAGTCCATTTAACCGTTAAAACGGCCTCATTTAAACCTTGGTTTGATTTAATTTGAATGATAAACGATAGCAAGCAGCCCCTTAATAGAGTTACCCGGATTATACAAACCCGCAAAAAAAAAAAAAAACTGCTTGGAAAATCACATCTTTGAATTATATTATATCGCCATTTGTCAGGTTCGCAATTTCATTAAGGGGCTGGTTGCTAATATTCTTAAATTTGAATTTTAGATAATATATGAATTTTGTCATTTTGCCAATTATTACCCTTCGAATCTCTTTAATGACTCCTCTTGGTGTTCGTTTCCTCGGCCGTGGATTTAGTGAATCTAATGGTGGTTGGCATCACTTTTGGGGGCATTGACATCCACCGTTGGATTTGTGAAATCCACGGCCAAGTCCGCGACAGCAAGCGAGGGGTCAGAAAAATTATAGGGTGTCCTCGAGCCTGAGCCATATGGAAATTAATCTAACTGCACCATTTTCTTTTTTTCTTTTTTTCATTATGAATGAAGTCATTATTCTAACGGCATACAATTAGGTGGTAAAACAAAAATATATTTTAAACTATTTATACAAACAAAAAGAATTTGTAAAACAATGTAACTAAACGTCCTTTCGAAGGGCGTCTCTCCCTTGCAAAAATTAAGGCTCACAAACGCCCTTTTAATTAAAGGGCATCTGTCATGTTTAAACGCCCTTTGAAATGCTGACCGTATGGATGTTTGGCTAATCACTAGGTGGACCTACACACCAAAACTAAACTTGATCAGTGATTTTTAAGCATTAGATTGAAGTTATTTTCATGGGTTGATTTTAACCATAGGAATTTGAGTGTTATTTGAGTGCAAAGATCCAAAGGTTATAAATCACTAATCAAGCTGATTTTTGGTTTGCAGGTCCACTGAGGGACTGGCCAAACATCCATACGGTCTGAGTCCACCAAGAGCTTGCCACATGTCAGCCTTAATTTTTTGTTAGGTAGAGATGCCCTTTGAAAGGGCGTTTAGTTACTTCTTTTTTACAAATTTTCAAAAATTATTTATATTTTTATAAATAGTTTAAAATAAAATTTAGTTTAAAAAAATTTTGGTATATATTATAAACTTACCATTGGCGGTAGGACACGATTGTCATTCCTTTAATATGCTTATTTTTTATTTACTTTTTATTGATAAGAATTTTAGGAAATTATTAATAATGTATGCCTTTTCTTGTATATTTTCATTTTTTCTCTATTTTAAAAAAAAAAAAATTAATCAATTTACTCCTTCATTGATAAGGAGTCCTATCTACATACGACACCCATACACATTACATCTCACTCCATTTTTCTCCTTGTCAGATCACCAATATCATTCAATCTTTGTCAGTCATTAAATTTGCAGATGCACATGCTGATTGACTGATCTAACCATCCAAGCAGGAGATAAAACTTCAAGAGTAAAGCTTACCTGATCCTCGACGGCCAGGGACTACCCACAATTTGAGTCACGTGGCACAATCTTAGAGGACGCTGACCGTATGCTAATCCCTAGGTGGACCTACAAACCAAAAATCAACCTAATTAGTTATTTCAATTATTTGGGCTGCAAGGATCCAAAGCTTAGAAATCACTAATTAGGTTGATTTTTTGTTTTAAGCTAGGTCCACAGTCAACCTAAGGATTGGTTAAACATCCATACAGTCAGTGTCCTCTAAGAGTATGCCATATGGCTCATATTGTGGACGGTTACGGGCTTCCCTGACCTTCCACGGTGTTGGTCGGGCAAGTTTTACTACTCAAGGGTCGAGCTCCGTTGACAGATCTAAAATGACAGGTATCTGTGCAGGGATACAATATAATACACACGGCACACCCTTACAGGACTCCAACCGTATGGATGTTTGTCCTATATGGTGGACCTACAAACCAAAAATTAGCCTGATTAGTGAATTATAGGCTTTGGATTGGACTTATTTTCATGGGCTGATCTCAGCTGTGGCAATTTGAGCAGTATTTGAGGTACAAAGATCCAACACTTATAAATCACTAATCACGCTGACTTTTGGTTTGTAGGTCCACCATAGGATACGACAAACATCCATGTGGTCAGAGTCCTGTAAGAGTGTGCCACGTGGCTTCTATTGTGTCCCTGTACAGATACTTGTCATATTTCATCTGTCAACGGAGCCCTACCCTTTACTCAAACTTCAACAGTCATGAAATATACGTTTTAGCATAAAAAAAAGTTGTCCACAATACCACTGACGCGTGGTTTTTCTACGACACCAACTCCTCTCACAAACTAATTACCTCTTAACTATGTAAAACTTCGATGACATGGCCCTGTCATCGAAGGAGATGACAGGGCAGCAGATCACGGCACTTGGAATTTGTACGGTTGGACCACCTCTGCAGGCACTGTCGAGTAAAACTTCTATCACACGAAATTGTAAATCACACAATCACAAGCCAATGAGTTCTCGGCACGTACACAAGTGCTTTGTAACGTACCAATGTGCTCTTTCTTTTAGGTGTACGTGCCGAGAACTCATTGGCTGTGTTTGTGTGATTTGCAATCCGATTGTGACAAAAGTTTTACTCGGCACTCTCTTAAACACCAAAGACATGTAACAAAGCCTAGTGATTTCAATCTTTTGGATCTCTTCTTACACGTGACACTTTTAGAAACTATTTGTACGCAACCCGAGGTACATTTTTAACTGTAGATTTTGAACTTTGTTTTTGGTACAAAGATCCGAAGGTTGAAAATCAGTTGATTTTTAGCCAATGACAAAACGACACCACCATGTATGTACACCTTAGACCATTTGATCATTATACTCTTTTAATCAAGGCACGTACCAGACATCTAAATAGAACATTTTTTTTAAAAAGTTTGAATTTTGACACAATTGATGAAGGCCCATATAATGAGCCACGTGGCACTCTTAGAGACTAATGACCGCATGGATGTTTGGTACTTCCGTATTTAGACCTACAAACAAAAATTCAATCTGATTTGTAATTTCTATCAGTCGAATTAAAGTATTTTTCATTTTTTCATTTTGCACCGTAGATTTCTAGTAGTATTTGACATACTCAGATCCAAAGGTTATAATTCCCTAATTAAGCCTATTTTTGTTATGTTTATTTATTTAGGGATGGGACAAACATCCATACGGTTAGTAGTCGCTAATAGTGTACCATGGCTCACACAATGATGTCGCATCAACGTTGTGATGGATATCACCCATCAAAGTTTTCTTATGGAGTTAATTCAGGTTCAACGTCAATATACAATAAATGCTTCAACAGGTGGTTTGAAATATTAAAATGTGGAAGTATTAAAATGCCCCTAAAGAGTAAAATAATTACAAAGATGAAAATGTAATATTTGTGAATTTAAAATAAATTGAGGGTTATTTTAGGAAGAAGAGGTTTTTTGATTTTTTTTTTTTTATAGGAAACAGTATTTAATGAACTGCACGTAGCACACAAACCTGAGTTAAGAGAGTTAGTTTGTGGGAGTTGGTGTTGTAGGAAAGCCACGCGTCAGTGGTATTGTGGTACCAAACGGCAAGTTTTACTCAAATTTTGATGCAGAAGTCTCTCAATTTGCGACGTAGTAGACTCTTACGGACCTCTGCCTCCAAAAATGTTTGAGTAAAACTTCCGTCACAATGGGATTGCAAATCACACAAAACACAGCCAATGAGTTCTCGGCACGTACACCTAAAAAAAATGCAGATGGTACGTTGCAAAGCACTTGTGTACGTGCCGAGAACTCATTGGCTGTGTTATGTGTGATTTACAATTTGGTGTGATAGAAGTTTTATTCCATCTTGGTGTACCTACACAGCAAAAAATCAGTGTACTGAGAACCAATGGAACAATAAAGACAATACAAATGCTAATTAAGGAGAAAACAACAAATCGAACGGATCATGTACTAATAAGAACCTTCCTGGAACCTTCAAGCTCTCTATACAGTCGATTTTGCCCCCGTTTTTGCATGTAATCACAAAAATGACAAACCGCTATGTGATTGGTTGGATGGGGACAAATTTAGTATGCAACCATTTGCATTGTGAGTACTGTTGGATTTCCCTTGAAAACTGTTTTATTTTAATGTTTTCAAAACGAAATATTTAATAAATTAAAAACACGTTTTTCAATGAGCATTGAATGGTGGATACAATGTTTGCATACTTTTAAGTATGCAAATGGTTGCATACTATTGGGTAAGAGGTTGCACGAAGTTTCCTCCTTGTATCAAAATTGATTACGAGGTAATATTCTACACTCATATCCTACCGGTCAAAAATAATTCATTCACAACCCTCCAAAAAAAAAAAACTTGGCTAAAGACTAAAGTCCAATCATAATCTGGAATATTATGGAAAAAAAATAAAACTTCATGTTGCCCAACAGATCAAAATTGCCATGTGGCCACGTCGGGCTGGTGTACCGTGATATCTAGATTTTTTTTTTCCTCAATCTTCTGCAATAATTTCATGAAGTACAATATCGTACTGAAGTATATATTTGTCCTCCCTACACATTTTCTAGGAAGCTTCCAATATCGCATTTGCATAATCGGTTTCGATCAAATTATTAATTCCATAATTAATAACCCGACAAGCGACAAGCGATTACTAGATATTTTATATGCTAAACACGAGACATATCGATCAACAAACGGAAGAAATTAAGGTGTGGACTTATACGTGCGCAAGTGGATATTAATCCAGATTCCAGACCAATACGATAGGACCACGTGTACAACGTGCATTTTCGATGAAGTTTCTTTAGTATGTGTCAACTAATAATGTCCAAATTTTGCTGAAATATTGGACGTCGACAGACGTTTCGAGGTGTTTCGATATGTACCAATGAAAAATAGAAACAAGGAAACTTATTTATGAAGTGTTTAATGAATTAGAAGCCTATGGTTGTGGTTGAATCTTTTGCTTATTTGTCAGATACAGAAGTTTTGGAGTTGTGCACGTAAGGGAGTTTTCGATCCTTGCTTTGGTTGATCGACTCGCGAACGAAGATAGGCCACAAATGTAATGAGAGGACGACAAAAAAAAAAATTTGATGAAGGAGGTCTCTGTCATGCGTTCTGAAAAATCCGAAAATATTGTGGCATGTAACATTTGTGAGGTTTATGTTTTCCGGAAATTCATGTGGAGGTCTTTCTGGAACATTTTTAAGGATCCTGGGATCAGCAGAAGACACGTCATTATGGTAGTGTACGGTTCGTATTCCGGCTTGCGAGTCTATGCGCGTGTCAAAAACGTACGTGCTTAAGATGTTGACCTGAAATGAGTTGGTTCTGCGAACTTGTGATTTTTCAAGTCTAGGAAGGAGGAATAGAGCACGGGCCGAACCCCGGTAGTTGTCCCATAGATCTCACCAAATTTGATGTGGGTGAGGATATCTATATAGGGGTCACCATGAGGAGAAAAATTTTGATCTGGCATTTTTTTAATCCAGGCGTCCGTACTGCACTTAAAAACGACACGTGGCATACTCTTAGTGATCACTGACCGTATGGATGCTTGAACCCTTCTTAATTAGGTGGATCTACGTACAAAAAATAATCCTAGTTGATTGTTTTAACCATTTGATTTGAGTATTTCCATGGCCTGGTTCTTTTAACCGTGGGATTTGAACATTATTTTGAGGTACTCAGATCCAATGCCTTGAAACTACCAATCAGGCTGATTTTTTGTATTCGGGCCCACTTAGGGATGGTTCAAAGTTCAAACATCCATACGGTCAATGATCTCTAATAGTGTGCCACGTGGTGTTTCTAGGTGCAGCCTGGAGGCCGGATCAAAATATGCCCGCATAAAAAAAAATTCTCGCCCATGACCGGGCTGGAGTTGGGCTTTCAACAAAAGGAGCTGGACACAAAGCTAGCCTAAGTTCAGCACAAGGCCCAGGACATCTAGCCTAAGTTCGCTCACCCCGGTGTGAGCAAAGCCTATCACAGCCCATGGGATGAGCCACGTCGCACTCTTATTGGACGCTGACCGTATGGATGTTGGGCCAATCAGTAGGTGGACCTACAAACCAATAATACACCTAATCAGTGATTTCTAAGCATTTGATTGAAGTTATTTTTCTGGGGTTGATTTTAACTGTAGAAATTTGAGCATTATTGAACGTTATTTGGGTGCAAAGATCCAAAGGTTGTAAATCACTAATCAGGATGATTTTTGGTTTGCAGGTCCACCGAGGGACTAGCCAAACATCCCTACAGTCAATGCCCTCTAAGAGTGTGCCACGTGGCTTATATTGTGGGTTTTGATCGGCCTCGCTCACGCCGTAAGGTTTACTCAAATTTTTTGTTGTTGCACCAATAAAGGCAGGCGAAGTTTATGATGAGGACATGTACGTCTGACTGTCAGTCCAGTCATTTTCTCCGCTCCATTTTCTCATATGGAAAAAGATGTAACAAGGTATGCCTGACAGCTTTCTGACATGCTTCTGTCACAATGATAATCATGGGTCACGTGGCGTAATATTAGTGGCCGCTGACCGTATGGATGTTTGGTCAGTCCCTCAGTGGACCTCTAAACCAAAAATCAGCCTGATTAGTGATTTCCAACCTTTGGATCTGTTCACCCAAATAACTCTCAATAATGCTCGAATTCTTACGGTTAAAATCAGCCCACGAAAATAACTTCAATCGAATCGCTTAGAAATCACTAATCAGGCTGACTTTTGGTTTAGAGGTCCACTGTGGGACTGGCCAAACCAAGGTTTAAAGGAGGCCGTTTTAACCGTTAAACGGACTGGGAGCGTTTAAACCGTCTAAACGGCCGTTAAAACAGATTGAAACGGTAGGGGTAAAAATGAAAAAAAATGGGAAAAAATAGAATTAAACGGATTTTAACGGTTTTATGATTTTAACGAAAAGTGGCGCTGAAATTCAAATTTTGAATTTAAAAATTAAAAAAAAATAGAATTTAATGGATTTTAACAGAAATTAAACAGATTTTAACGGAATTAAACAGTTTTAACGGCCGTTATTTTTTCAAAATTTTCCAAAATTTAACAGCTGTTTAAACGATTTTAACAGCCGTTAAAACGAAAAAACGGTCGTTTTTTTTCAAAACCGATAAAACGTGTTTAAATGGTTTTAACGGAAACGGGCTTGGGGCGTTACCATTTAAATGGCCATTAAAACCGTTTAAACGGCCGTTTTTAAAACCATGGACCAAACATCTATAGGGTCAGCGTCCACTAGGAGTGTGCCACGTGGCCTGTGATTTTCATGGTGACAGAAGCATCTGTCAGAAGGCTGTGATAGAAGTTGTACTCATTTTCTATGGACTGAGGGGTTTTCCTTACACTTACGTAGGACCTGAGGTGGCAGACCCAATGGAGTCCATGTATTTTTCCACCACATCCTCTCCTCATGTGACAAGTTTTAATCCGATGGCTCTTGGCCAATTGGTGAAAAGAAGGGAAGGGGGTGTACTTTGAATCAAGGTTTAAAAGGGACCGTTATAACGTTATAATGGTGGGGGCGTTACCGTTTTTTTTTCGTTATAATGGCCATTATAATGAGAGAAAAAAACGCTCAGGGGCAAAAATAGAAAAAATGGGAAAAACAAAAAATAACGGAAAATAATAGGAAGAACGGAAAAAAAAGGGCACAGAATTCAAATTTTGAAATTTCAATAAACGAAAAAAAATTTCACATTTTTTTTTCAGAAAATAACGGTCGTTATTTTCGTTATAATAGAAAAATAACAGAAAAAAATGGTCGTTATTTTCGTTATAACGGCCATTATTTTCTGGGCGTTTTAACGGTGCATAACGTAACGGGGTAGGTCAGAATCCGTTATAATGGCCGATTTTTAAAACAACGGCTTTTCTTCTATATCTTTTGTGTATGCTCCTAGAGCATCAAACCAGACTGCTCATGTAATTGCCGAAGAGGTAAAGTGTTTTTAGGATCCTTCTCTTTGGTCTGGGATTCTTCCTTATTGGCTGTCTAAAGCCGTGGCAAAGGATCAGAATCCTAAACCATCTCCTTCTTAGTTTCTAGTTGTTTTTCTCCCTTCTTCTAGTTAATAGATAACTTACAAAAGAAAAAAAAATTGAAAATAACGGCTGTTATAACGGATTCAGACCCCACTCGTTATGTTATGTACCATTTTAATGCCAGAAAATCATGCATGGTCTTTAATTATTATCATCGATCATAACGGCCGTTATTTTCGATATAATGGCCCTTTTATAATGAAATGTTAAATTTTTTTTAAGATGATTTGACTATTGCAACTTATTTTACGTCAATTGATTTATATTTATTATACACGTGATGAAAGATAGATTGGTTGAATTATTTGAATTACATCTGCTATTATGATTTCAATTCTATAGAGCTCTTTTTAATTATATGCCCTGCTTTTAAAAATATTACAAAAATATATGTAACTGAATGTTATGCAGACTATTCAAATTCTTATTATTTTATTATTTATTTGGTTACTTTCATTTTATTACGTTCCCCCCCCCCCCCCCCCCCGGCGATTTGGAAAAGCTGACATACCCCCCTATGACTCGGTCCACTGTCATTTGACCAGTGTTGACTTGAGTAGACTACACAATTTTGTACTAAAGGATGAAAGTGCCATTTTCTTCAACTTTAGAACCAGGGTTTGGGTTTAGGCCAAAACCCAAACCCCAAATCAAACATGAAAAGAGGAAATTAAAAATAAAAACCCATGTAGATAAACTTGAGAATTTTTTTTCGATTTTTTGATAAATTAAACGAATATTGAGAAGAAACCCCCCCTCCCCCAAACAAAAAGGATAAAACTTAATAATCCTCCCATCTTTCCAAAATCCATGTCTCAAAAGCTTAAAATATAAATTCATTTGTCTTGCTTTTCATTTATGTTAATGAAAATTTTAAAACTAAAATTTTATACTATTTTTTTTTTAACCTTAGATTTTAAATTATTGCCGGAGTGGTGGCCGGCTGACCATGAGATTCCGGTGGGATGGTCGCCGGTGATGGGCTACCAACCCATTGGAATCCCTTGGTTGGCCATCCACCATAGCCGTTTTGTAGGGTTTGGGATTTTTCTCAAACCCTTGTGTCAAAGGTTGAAGACAGGGGCATTTTTGCCATTTAGTAAAAACTTTGGTAGTCAACACAGGGGCGGGGGGGAGGTGTGTATGTCAAAGATCCTATTATTTTAAACCACATCCCACTGAAGACAGGGGCATTTTTGCCATTTAGTAAAAACTTTGGTAGTCAACACGGAGGGGGGGGGGGAGGTGTGTATGTCAAAGATCCTATTATTTTAAACCACATCCCACTATAGTATTTTTCCCAAAAAACTTGCCCCTATTATTCCCTCTCAGATTTCATTATAGATGATGCAGAGCTTTGATGTGATTCAGTGTTTGGTAGATCTTGGTGGGGTTTTTTTTTTTAAACTGGATAACTTTATATATAGCGGCAACTAGACCCTAATGTTACTTTTTGCTTTTTATACATATTTAAGGTATCACAGAAACATTGTATATTAGCATGCTTGAAACTTGTATCTCATCTGCATATATACATAGTATGTTTAAAAAAAAGTTAATGAAATTACTTTAATTTTAATTGTTTAAATGATTAACAACTCAATTAATAGGATTTATAATTATATGTAGCACATTATATTTTATTTCCGTTGCTTACCCGTGGCTTCGAAGTTATATTGAGCCTAATAATTATCTGGATAGGTGATTAGTTAGGTTGACCTCACACCTCAATTTCGTGCAACGAGTTTCAAGTTGGATGTATTCATTAACTAATGACATTTTATACTTTTTAAATGCCTTAAACACGTTCATACAGTGGAAGTAAAAGATGTGCAAAAGACTAGAAAACTCCTACTAAGTAAAATAATTTTAAAAAATAGTAGAATATGGGGTATTTCTGAAATTATAGAAATTTCGCTAATACTACAAGAAGACCCTTTGTGCGTTAATAAGGACACTAGATGTATGGATCTAGGGCTATCAACGGATACTATTCGGATCGAATATAAGCATATCCGAATATGAATCCGAAAAATATATGATATCCGAATCCGATTCGATATCCGACGGATATTCTAAATCAATATTTGAATTCGAATCCGATTTACTTATCGGATATCCGATAATACCTTATCCAAAAATTGGATATATATAATGCATTAATAATAAATAAGTGTAAAATAATTATAAATATTATATTTATATATAATAAATATTATTATTATTATAAATATTATTTAATATGATAAATAAAATATAATCTATTATATAAAATAAATATAATTATTAGATAATATATCGGATCGAATATTATCAAATCGAATACATCAATATCCAAATCCATATCCGAAAACTATTCGAATATTAAAAAGATGTCCGAACCCGAATCTGAGATCGGGACTCTTCAGATAATATCCGATTTTTTGAATACAAATTCGAATCGATTATGGATTTTCGACTATCCATTGACAACCCTATATGGATCCCACTTGAACCAAACCCCAACCCATTCAACAAATAAGTGATGTTTTTGAGTCAAAATCAACCAGACCCAGCCACTTGTGATTGGGTACCCATGCTCAAAACTATATATAGGTCAGGATCGGGGGACAACATTTCTTACAACAATTTTGGTGTACCCACATAGAAGATGAATCAATGGCTGATTTTTGGTGAGATCTCACCATATAGATCACCCCTACAAGAAATCAGCCTATTCTGAAATTTCTAACCCCATCAAGTGTGGTCTTCAGGTTAACAGTAAAAATAGACAGTCCATCATTCTTCAACTAGTAAACCAGTCTACAAATGTCAGAATGATTTGAATTTTTGTGAGTAGGAGTTTTTGCCGGGAAAGAAAAATCAGAATATTCCAGTGGGGTTTTATGGATCGTATCAATAAGCTAAATCCATGCTACAATTGTTTAATGCCATTAACGGTTCAATGGTTTTTGAATCCATACCCATTTATTACTTTTCGGTCTGGTTCTTCCCCTACCCCATCTAGACCCGGACAGCTCTACGTTAGATGCCAACCCCAGCTCGGACCCAGCCCATTCAATAAATGGCCTTAAAATCAGGTCCATGCCTGGACCATTAGGTAAAAGTAAAAGCCCAAGACTGGCCAAAACGGACTTTGTTTGGGTATCCATCGGGCTAGATCATCCCATCTACACCCCTGTTCATTTCTTAGGTGGTCCACCAATTGAATGGAACGAGGGGCATGATAAGTTGACGATCCCGAACCTCATCCAAAATATGCCATCCACTATGATCAGAAAATATTAAAAAATAAATCATATGTAATCCATTGACTAAAGGACAATTGTCAAGATCAACGACATTAGAACATTTTGAGGCCAAATAAAATCAAACCCGTTGATTCACGATCAGACGTTTAAGATTCATATGTTTATTGATCTTTGTTTTTTTCTTACAGGCCATGGGCTGATGTCGTCGTCATCATCATCATAAGCCTCAACCCCAACTATATGATCAATTTAGATGATTTTTACGTACTCTGATCTTAAATGCAATTGTCTTGGGGTCACTAACACAGTCCACCCATGAAAACACCACGTGGCATAATCTTTTGGACCTGCTTACCCCCATGAATCGTCTACCAGATTTACACACCAAAAACCAACCTGATTGGTGCTTTTATGGCCATTGGATTTGAGCGTCTTTCACCAAATGATTTCTAGCAGTATGATTTGTTCACTTTCTGAGGTACTCAAATCTAATGGCTAGAAATCGGTAATCGGGCTGATTTTTTGTGTGTAGGTTCACTAAGGGGTTGGCTAAGCATTCATAGAGTCAGTAAGTTCGGAAGAATGTTCCACGTGGCATTTTTTTTGGGGTGGACATCAAAGTTTTTGTCTATTTTCTCTAGACACTTCTGTGCACACCCTATGTGCCACACTGCCATTTAAAAGAAAAGCTGTTTTATTCTCTGTCCTTTGTTATTCTATAGAGAAAACCAACTGAGTGTTGTTACTAACACCTATCCCACATGTTGGTAATGCCAAACATTGCCAAGTGGCATGCTCTTGGCACAGTGATCTATAAAAGGTGGCCCCAACCTTGATGATCATACAAGAAAAATAGAGCCTAATAGCTAATTCTTTAGCCAATATATGGGTTTGTGAATTTTTTTCATTATGGGATTGGACAACGTTTTTCAGACCATTCCCCAGTTCCATAATGGAAAATACTCAAATCCAATGGCTAGGAATCACCTAAGGTTGATTTCGGTAATGGGGGTCCACTAAGGGCTGAAAAGTGAGCCAGTTGGCAATATTTAGCATGGCCAACACACAGGACAAGTACTAACGACTAACACCTCAGGCTTTCCCTATTATCTAATATGATAATATTATAATATTAATAGAAATAAATTTGAATTTCCTTGTTCTTTATAAATAGCCAATGCTTAGAGGGACGTTTTCTCCATAGCCAACTTGACCACAAGCTTCTCTTCTCCTCTCTCCTCAGGTATGGTACAAACACAAGCTATAAGGATGATTTTGGTTACAGTATTAACAACTATGTGTTCTCCTCCTAAAGGCCATTTTGCATTTTATAATGTTTCTGTGAGAGAAAAACTTGGTTTCTGTTTCACTGGCGTAATCAAACACGCCCTTAAGTTTATAGCTTTAGGGTGATCCAGGTTTTGTAAATATTATAAACCTTCATAGTTGTCTACAGGCTACAGCTCAATTTTGATGATATATAGCTGATTTTGATTTTGCTCCGCTTAATCAGGTTCTAAGGGATTTCTACCTAAACAAAGGTTTGAAGGAAGGTTCTTATACATAGATAATAAAAATATACAAAGTGAACAAGACATTTTATCGAAAAAGAAAAACAAAAAAATAATGATAAAGAGAAGTGAAAAAGAAGTTATGATTCTTACTCGCGCTCGCGTTGTTAACAAACCAAAACGTTGCATTGTTCGTCGGGGCCGAAATGATGTTCATCGGACACTGGTCATGTATTGTAGTTTGAAGATGCGAGTCTATTATAATTTGAAGATGCGAGAAGGAAGATCCATGAAAGATCACCTTGATACCATGATGAAGATGGCCAAAGAGTTGGCCTTAGCTGGTGAGCCTTTGAGTGCTGATAGGCAAATCGTTACCATTCTTACATCACTCCCTCGCTCTTGGGCGGGAATTTGCTCACTCTTATTAGACTCATCAAGTATAAAAACGGTGAAAGGAGTTTGTAGCTACTTATTAGAGTTAGAAGCAGAGAGAAGGATGGGAAAGAGCAGATCTTGATATTGTGCATCAAGGGACTTTGCTACATGGAGTGCATCTCATCTCCTTGTGTTAGCTCTAGTTGTACATATTAATACATAAACATTACTTACAGAAAAATTCTCACATCTATACATACCATTATAAAGGCAATCCTACGGCAGCAGCGGAACCAGGATTTTGTTCAAGGGTGGCACAATCAATTGAATAGAATCACCAACAATATGAGTCTCTTGGCATATTCTTAGAGATTTCTGACCGTATGGATATTTGGACCAACTCTAAATGGATATATAGACCAAAAATTAGCCGCATCAGTGATTTCTAAGCGTTGGATTGGGGTCGTTTCATGGGTTGATTTTAACTGTTGAATTTGGACATTAATGACCATTATCTGGGGTAGAAAGATCAAAGGTGTGAAATCACTAATCAGGTTGTTTTTTGGTCCGTAGGTCCACCTAGGGATAAACCACTAAACTAAAACTGAAGGAGGGCAATAAAGGACTTGAACTAAGAAATTTTTTTTGAAGTATTTTCAAAGTTGGGGTAGGGCCCCCTGGCCCTGCCCCTGCCTACGGGTGACACATGGCTCACATTTTGGTTATATTTTCCAATACGTTCCTTTAATCATTTTCAATATCCACAGCATCCAAAAGGGGTAAAAGAGTCTTTAGACAGCAAGTATAGAAAAGGTAAAACTCACTTTTTTCTCTAGTGTTCTAGAAGGTGGAGATGTGAGGTGGTGGGACCTTGAGACGCCTGAGGCGCAGTAAAACTTCGGTCACAACCCACAATATGAGCCACGTGGCACACTATTAGAGGGCTCTGACCATATAGATGTTTGGCCGTCCCTCGTTGGACCTGCAAACCAAAAATCAGCCTGATTAGTGATTTACAACCTTTGGATCTTTGCACCCAAATAATGCTCTAATTCCTACGGTTTAAATCAACCCATGAAAATAACTTCAATTCAAATGTTGTAAATCACTAATCGGGCTGATTTTTCATTGCAGGTCCACCTAGGGACTGGCCAAACATCCATACGGTCAGCACCATCTAATAGTATGCCACGTGGCTCATATTGTTTAAATTTTAACAAACCACGAATATGTCATAGGTAAGGATGGCCTCATTTCACACATTTATCTATAGCTCAGGCTCAGTTACCGCCCTAAAATGGCAGGCTCCGGTTACGGGACACAATATGAGCCACGTGGCAACTCTTAGAGGACTCTGGCCGTATGGATGTTTGGCCAATCCCTAAGTGGACCTACAAACCAAAAATCAGCCTCCGTAGTGATTTATAGGCGATGGATATTTGTCCGTCCTTAAGTTTATAGCTTTAGGGTGATCCAGGTATTTTATAAACCTTGATAGTTGTCTACAAGCAACAGCTCAATTTTGATGATATATAGCTGATTTTGATTTTGCTCCGCTTAGTCAGGTTCGAAGGGATTTCTACCTAAACGAATGTTTGAAGGAAGGTTCTTATACATAGACAAATAAAAATATTTAAGTGAAGAAGGCATTTTATCGAAAAAGAAAAACAAAAAAAAATAATAATAAAGAGAGGTGAAAAAAATTATGATCCTTACTCGTGCTCGCATTGTTAACAAATCAAGACGTTGCATTGTTCGTTGGGGCCGAAATGATGTTCATCGGACGCTGGTCATGTATTGTAGTTTGAAGATGCGAATCTATTATAATTTGAAAATGCGATTGGCCAAACATCTATATGATCAGCGCCCTATAATAATGTGCCACATGGCTCATATTGTGGGCTGTGACCGGCTTCGGTCACAATGCATTGTGACTGAAGTTTTACTCCTAATAGCGTGATATGGACTCAAATTTCTGGAAAACATCTTTCCTAAAAAATAGCTATTTTGCTTGAGTCCATTTATGTCACTTGCTTTGGTGACTAAGCAAGTGACTCGTCTCGTCACTTGTACACTTGACTTGACACGGACACAACTGTGGTTTTAAAGTTTAAATATTTTTTCTTCAAGACAGTCTTATCAGTAGGGCTGGCAATAGATTGGTTCGAGTCGGATTGGTACTGATTTGGTACCGATCCAATAAGAAATTCAATCGATCCGGACCCGATCGGATGAATAAAATTCAGTTCCAGAACCGGTCAATATGATTAGATCTGTTCCGAGTCCGATACCATATGTATATAACTAGTGGGTGCCCTCGGCACTCCTCAACAAAGAATTTGCCAAAATCAGGTGAGTAACGGAGATCCACCGTCCTTTTGGGGGAGGATTAGATCTCGGCCCTTCTTTGTTGATGCTTATAAGAGGAGGTATAAGTAGGGAGACAACCAATGTGTTTTGTTATATAGAATAGTAAATGGCCCATGCCCACGGCACTCTCTGGCAAAAGAGTTTGCAAAAATTGGGCGCCTTCAACACTCAAACAGTATAATGGACTAGGGTGTTATTGTTTTTTCCATTATGACGGCTGTTATAACGGATTGTAACGCGCAGAGGGAGAAATAGAAAAAACAAAAAATAACGGTATTGAAATTTAAATTTTGAATAAATTGAGGTCAAATGAGGCGGATAGAGTGGCTGAAATCTATCCGTCCACATTAGATCGATAGATTTGATCTCAACCACTCTTTATCTAACCATCCACATTAGATGGATGGATAAGATAAGAGAATACAACTAATTTGTCTTGATATATGCGTGGGTGGCCTATGCCCGCGGCACTTTTCGACAAAGTGTTTGTCAAAATTGGGTGGGAGTTGATCTCAGCCATCGATATGAAGCATAATGGATCTCAGCCACTCATTATTAAAGCCATATAAGATAAGAGGGGTATAAGAAAACCATTAAATTTCCGTTAAATTCTATTTTTTTTTTTAATTTTCAAATTCTAAATTTTGAATTTCAATACCATTTTTTTCCGTTAAAATCATTAAAATCTATTTTTTCTATTTTTGCCCCTGGCTGTTTCAATCCGTTTTAACGGCCATTTTAACGGTAACACCCCTCTCGAGGCATAAAAAGTGGGGCTCTTGAGCCTGACCCTTGGGCTATATGTAAATCCAACTCATTTCATTTCTCATATGTAGGTAAATAGTAGGTGACCCGTGCCCACAGCACTCATCGACAAAGCATTTGTCAAAATTGGGTGCAAGTAGCTGAGATCCACCGTCCATTTGGTTTGATAAGATCTCGGTCATCCTTTCTGAAGCCAGATAAGAGGGGGAGACAACTATCCTGTTTTGTTATATAGATAGTGGGTGCCCCGTGCCATAGGCACTCCTCGACAAAGAATTTGCCAAAATCAGTTGAGTGGTGGAGATCCACCGTCCATTTGGTGGAGGATTAGATCTTGGCCCTTCTTTGTTGATGCTTATAAGAGGAGGTATAAGTAGGGAGACTACCAATGTGTTTTGTTGTATAGAATAGTAAATGGCCCATGCCCACGGCACTCTCTGACAAAAGCGTTTGCAAAAATTGGATGCCTTCGACACTCAAACGGTATAACGGATTGGGGCGTTACCGTTTTTCTTTATAACAGATTGTAACGCACAGAGGGAGAAATGGGAAAATAAGAGAAATAACAAAAAAATAACGATGTTGAAATTTAAATTTTGAATAAATTGAGGTCAAGTGAGGCAGATTGAGTGGCTGAAATCTAACCGTCCACATTAGATCGATAGATTTGATCTCAACCACTCTTTATCTAACCGTCCACGTTAGATGGATGGATAAGATAAGAGAATACAACTGAGTTGTCTTGATATATGCGTGGGTGGCCTGTTCCCCCAGCACTTTCCGACAAAGTGTTTGTCAAAATCGAGTGGGAGTTAATCTCAGCCATCAATATGAAGCATAGTGGATCTCAGCCACTCATTATTGAAGCCATATAAGATAAGAGGGGTATAAGAAAACCATTAAATTTCCGTTAAATTCTTTTTATTTTTAACTTTCAATTTTCAAATTTCAAAATTCAAATTTTAAAATTTGAATTTCAGCACCACTTTTTTCCGTTAAAATCATTAAAATGCATTTTTTTCATTTTTGCCCCTGGCCGTTTCAATCCGTTTTAATAGCTATTTTAACAGTAACAGCCCTCTCTAGGCATAAAAAGAGGGGCTCCTAAGCCTGACCCTTGGGCTATATGTAAATCCAACCCATTTCATTCCTTATATGTATGTAATATATATAGTAGGTGACCCATGCCCACGGCGCTCATCGACAAAGCGTTTGTCAAAATTGAGTGTGAGTGGCTGAGATCCACCGTCCATTTAGTGTGATAAGATCTTGGCCATCCTTTATGAAGCCGGATAAGAGGGGGAGACAACCGTCGTGTTTTGTTACATATATATATATCGGGTCTATATCGGATCGGAACAAGGTCAATCCAAAATTGATCTGATACAGAAAAATAAAGTTCCGAACCGATCCAACACCGAAATAGCGTTGTGACTGAAGTTTTACTCCTAATAGCGTAATATAGACAATCTGTAATCCGATACCGAAAAATAAAGTCTCAAACCTCATTTTTTTGGATCAGATCGGATCTTGGGTTTAATCCGATCCATTGCCAGTCCTACTTATCAGGCTTGTCACTTGTAAGTTGTCATTGGCAAAGTTTAAAGGGACCGTTATAACGGTATAACGGACTAGGGGCGTACCAAAAAACGCTCAAGGGCAAAAACAGAAAAAATGAAAAAAAATTGGAAAATAACGGGAAATAATGAAAATAACGGCCGTTTTTTTTTTCACAAAATTTTCCTGAAAATAACGGTCGTTATTTTTGTTATAACGAAAAAATAATGGAAAATAACGGCCGTTATATTTTGTGGGCGTTTTAACGGTCCATAACGTAACGGGGTGGGTCTGAATCCGTTATAACGGCCGTTATTTTCGTCATAAGGGCCGTTTTTTAAACCTTGGTCACGGGTACTTCTCAGCTTGACGGGCTTTAGTGACCGAGATGAGTCTAGACTCTAGACCAAGTCACCAAAACTGGACAGAATTTGCCTTGTGTCAAGTGTCAAGTGTCAAGTATCATCAACACACAAAAAAAACGTTAATTCCACAAGCATAAAAAAACGCGGGAAGGAAAAAAATCCTAAGATGGAGGAGAAATTGGCACCAGAGAAGCGCCACAGCTTCGTTCATGACGGTAAATCCCATTCTCTCTCTGTTCGATCTGAACCAAGTAAACTCGATTCTGTGCTAATGGTTTCGACAATTTGATCCGTCTTCTCATTCATTCCTAGAGTTTGGATTTCTCTCTCGCCCTTTTTCTCCGATTCATTTCTAGGGTTTCAATCTCTTTGAAATTTTTTTTTCAGGCCAGAAGGTCTTCGAGTGGGATCAGACGCTCGAGGAGGTGAACATCTACATCACTCTTCCTCCCAATGCTCGTACGAATCTCTTCTACTGCAAGATACAGTCCAAGCATGTCGAAGTTGGGATCAAAGGAAACCCACCTTATCTAAACGTAGGTATCAACAACCATCTCTTTGTGTTTATATCTGTTTAATCGTTCATGGAGACGATGTTGTGACGATTAGTTTTCTGTATTTATTGGTTCTCAGCACGATCTGACTTGTCCTGTTAAAACTGATTCATCATTTTGGACTATAGGTATTCACCTCTTCTCGCTTTTCCTATTCGAAGAACTTATTTCTTACAGATATGGATGGCGAATGGAAATAGTAATTTCCATTCGGTTTTTACACCTCAGCTTCTAAATTAGGGTTTCAATGGATGCCGCATTTCATCTCTGTCGTTCTTGTTGTTGTTGTTGGATGTGGTAGAGGATGACACAATGCACATTACCTTGCAAAAGAGAGACAAAGGGCAGACATGGTCTTCTCCTATACTACGTGAGGGTCAGCTCGATCCTTACTCAGTTGATCTTGAACAGAAGCGCCTTATGCTGCAGAGATTCCAGGAAGAGGTGAACCAAGTTTTTCTTCTCATAAACCATACGGTTTACTCTTTGCGAACTGTGTGCTTGAAGGTTTATCTATATTTCTTTTTCAGAAATCGTTTATCTATTTTCAAAAATCAGTGCTTGTTTAATGTTTGAGCCATGTTAGAGTTAGAGTAGATCCAAGTTACCCAACATCCACAAGAGGAGATGCGGACCTTAGATCAACTCAATTGCATTGTTCTTCAAGATATGTGCCAAGTAGGACGAAAGGTTGAACTGACATGCATCCCAAGGACTAACAATCCATCGAATTTGACCTAATGCCCACCACTGTTTGTATACCACAAGTATACTCTTAACATTTTCCTTATGGGAATTTTTGACATACCCCCAAATGTTATTTTGAAAATTTGACATACTGCCCCACAATTTGAAAAAGCTGTCATACCTCCCTATGACTTGGTCTACTGTTATTGATCAGTGTTGACTACCAAATTTTGCATTAAAAGACAAAAATGCCATTATCTTCAACTTTGGAACAAGGTTTTGGGCCAAAACCCAAACCCCAAATCAGTGAATTTTTAAATTGTTTTTGGATGAATGGATTTTAAACTGTTCGTTCAATGGGTAACCTCTCGGATGGGGCATAGCTCAGAAGATTGGATAACTGGAGGATCTTAACATTAAGATGCAAAGCCCATACTTGAATAGCTGACTGTCAGGAAAAGAAGTTCATCCATAGAACGGTGGAAGTGTATTTGAAAGTTTAAACCTAGGAAACTTGAGCAAGTATGTGAACTTGGACCCTTTCGTTGTTCATGTTGAGTTTTGAGTTCTTAAACTAGGGTCTCCAAAAGGCAGCTTTTTCTTCCAACAGATCTACATTTGCACATTCTGTATCTCGTGGCGCTGACAGTAAGACCGTGGGTTGATCCTGTAGCTCAATTCAGTGGTATTTTGTACTGCAACCGTGACACCATAGGTTTCACACCTAAAAAGGAAAACAATATGCCCATTTGGTATTCCATGACATGAAATTCCATGGCTCAATTCTTCTGATGGTTCAACCAATTAAAAACACATTGATTTGGGGTTTGGGTTTTCGCCCAAACCCTTGTTCCAAGGTTGAAGACAATGGCATTTTTGCCTTTTAATGCAAAATTTGGTAGTCAACTCGGGTCAACTGAAAGTAGACCGAGTCATAGGGGGGGCATGTCAACTTTTTCAAATTGTGTGTGTGTGGTTGTTGGGGGGTGGGGGGTTGTGTGTGTAAAATTTTAAAAATAACATGGGAGTATGTCGAATATTCCCTTTCCTTAATTGTTTTCTTTTGTCTTATTTTCTAGTTCATATAAGGCTAGGGTATCTTTGTAATTTCTCTGATAGTTCAGGGACTTGGTTGTGAATATCCAAAATACCTATTAATAAAATATGGGACGTGTGGGCTATGAGAACACGTATTCCACTTTCTCTTTTCTTTTTTTCTTCTTTCATCAAAACCCTAGAAAACTCACATAGTATCAGAGCAAGAATTTCTAGCGTTTCATTTCATCTATTTCATTCATCTTCTTTCATGGTTACTATTCACATTTACTATTCCAGTGTTACTATTCACTCTCAAACCCTAATTTGATTTAGGGTGTGTTCTTTTTTTGCTTTCCTTAATCGTTTTCTCTTGTTTTTTTTAGAATGTCTTATTTTCTAGTTCATATAAGCCTAGGGTATCTTTGTAATTTCTCTGATAGTTCAGGGACTTGGTTGTGAATATCCAAAATACCGGTGTTACTATTCACTCTCAATTAGGGTGTGTTCTTTTTTTTGCTTTATGGGATTTCTATCCCATGTTGTGCTCTTTGTGGCAAAGTGATGAGACACCCTTCTTTATGTCAATAAAAGAAGAGAGTATGACGTCTTTCTCTTGAAATTTAATGGTGTAGTTGTTGGAAATCAAGTAAAGTGTGTTGAGAGAATGTTATCTCGTAGTTGCTGATTGAATATAGGCTAGAAAATCGAACGAGGGCAGATCATATGATTTTGGGAGTTTTTAAAAGTGTTGGAGCTACTTGTTTGGTGCCTTAGATTGTTGAGGGTTGTTTGGTCAAATTGCAGGCCATATACCCGTGTTTTGTGAAGCTTCTTGATTTGCTTGATGGTGTTAGGTGTGAAATCCCAAGCTCTTTGCGAGGTATTTTCTTCCTTGGCTGTTGCGATCACTTTATTTTGTTGGTTTTAAAAAATGGAAGAGTAATTTATTTCCTCTCTTAAATTTTTATGAAGTGCCTATGGGTTGGTTATGGCGTTTTGCTACGGAGATCGAGAGCCTATGGAGGAAGGTGGTCATAGCTAGGCAAGGAGTTGAACCGATGGGTTGGTTTAGTAGCTTAGCTTGTACTCCTTTTGGCTGCGGGGTGTGGAGAGGTATCCAAAAGATGGTGGCCACCTTCATGGAAGGTATTCTATTCAAGGTGGGGAAGGGGGATAGGGTGAGATTTTGGTGCGATGTGTGGTGTGGAGATAAGGCGCTCAAAGAGAGATTTCTCCAGATTTATGCGATCTCGGATATGAAAGATAGCACCGTCCAGGATGCTTTGGTAGATGAGGTTAAGGTGCGTCTTGGAATCTTGGGCTGAGATGACATCTAAATGATTGGGAGATTTCCGCTTTTGCAGCCCTCCTCGAGAAGCTTGATGGTGCGTTAGTGGATAGCTCCAAGGAGGATGTGATGTGTTGGGCTTGTAGGACAGATGGGGCTTTCTCTGTTCGTGCCCTTTATGAGTGGGCAAATAGGAGGTGGATATCCCCCGCAACGTTTTCGACTCATGTTTGGCGTTCAGATTACCCCTACGGCTAAAGTTTGGGGATTGAGAGTACCGTCGAAGGTAGATTTCTTCGTATGGTGCGCATCCCTTGAGAAGATTCTCACGGTGGACAACCTAATCAAAAGAAACTGGGCTATGGCAAACTATTGCGTTATGTGCAAGGCAGCAGGGGAATCGGTCAACCATCTTTTTCTTCATTGCAAGTTTGCTCAGAAGTGTGAGGTATTTTCTTCAGCACCTTCAGAATCTACTGGACACTCCCGGCCTCTGTTTTGCAAACTATTCAGAGTTGGTCTTCTAGATGCTTTGCTACTTGTGGGCGTAGACTTTGGAGCATTTGGCATGAACGTAATAGGAGGATCTTCGAAGGCAAGGAGGCGACCATTCAGGCGATCGTGATTAACATTAAGGCCCTTCTCTTTTACTGGTACAAGATGTTTAAGGATTGTACCTTCGAAGACATGGTCTTTAGATGGGAGTCCATCATGTGTAAGGACGGTTAATCTTCTTTGGTTCTCTAGGGAGGTTTTCTCGACCTCTTGCGAGTTTTGTAGCTTGCCTTGCTTTTGAATAAAACTTTTCACCTTATCAAAAAAAATAAAAAATGACTCCTATTAAATTGAATGGTGCGAATTACTTTAAATGGACAAAATCTATGGAAGTCTTCCTAACGGTAAGAGGAAGTAAAACCCCAACAAGGGTCAAAAGAGTATGATAAATGAATTCAGGAGAATGCTCAGATCCAAACTTGGTTGTGGAATAGCATGAAACCCAATGGTAGCATGGATGTCATTTTTCTCGATACAACTAAAGAAATTTGGGATACTCTACGAGACATGTACTCGGCTGAAAAATAAACATATCTCATACTTATGAATTGTTCCAATCTCTTCAACAATGAGACAATCATTGGGGGAATATTACTTAGAGCTGCATGGTATATGGAAAGAGTTGAATGTGTATCAACTTCTGACTATAGACCTCGAAACTGTGAGGAATTTAGGGTAGCCAAATTATTATATGGTTTAAAGCCCAAGTATGAACATGTTCGATATCAAATTTTAGGAAGCCGTGAACTTCATTCCTTAAATTATGTAAAGTCATGATTGCAACGAGTTGCACTTGTTGCCCCAACTATTAGTATAGGGGACAAATCTGCTTTAGTTGGTCCATTTGACTGTGGAGATAGTAACTATGGTGGTGGATGTGGGGGTCAAGGTGGTAGATCTTCTCGTGGTGGTAGAGATTCAAGGGGAGGCCGAGGTAGAAGACATGAACTCATTGTGGCCTGACCAATCACACTATTGAGTTTTGCTAAGATCTGCATGGGAAATCAGCTCAGACTAATTAGGCTACTACCTCTGAAGACAAAGTACACAGTAACCAAGTTGCCCAAATTCAAGATGAGTCGGAAAAATTAATGAAGAAGATGCAATTGATGAATCTTCCTTCCTCTTATGAAGCTATATTGGTCAATTTAAGTAACCTTGCATTCACCTAGTTCATCATTCCATGTTTCTTTGACTCTTGGAGCTTCTGACATATAGGTAATCCTGATCTATTTGCTAGCCTCAAAAGTGTTGTTTTAATAATTCATTTGTTACACTTGCTAACGGTACCAAATCCAAAATTAATGGATTGGTACCGTACATCCTTGTTTGTCATTATCTTTGTCTTTAATCCTCTATGTACTTCATTGTCCTTTTAATCTCATGTCTGCTAGCTACATTACTAAGTCTCTAAACTGTTATGTAACTTTTTATTCCTCCCATTGTGTTTTTTAGGTTCTAAAGACAAAGAAAGATTGGTGGAGGATATGAGAAGGGTGGTCTCTAAACTGTTCTGTAACCTTTTATTCCTCCCAATTGTTTTTTCTAAGGATCTAAAACCAAAGAGAAATTCTGGTGGAGGATATGAGAGGGTGGTCTCCATTACTTCGAGTCTACACCTTCATGTAGAAAATTAGCCTTGAATGTAATGTCTCCTCTCATTAGTGGTACTATTGTTTGGGTCACCCTCCTTTGAATAAATTGTGTAGTTTAGGACCTGTTTGGCAACAAAAAAATAGTTGCTTTTTTGCTTGCTAAACCAAAAAAGTTGATAAGTTTGTTTGGGTGTCAATTTCGGAATTGCTTTTCAAAACTCGAAAAAGTAGTTCTTTATTTTTGCTTTTCGCTTCTAGCAGAAGTAGAAGCAAAAAAATTTGCTGTTCGAATTTGAGCAAATGTGCCAAAAATAACTTAAGTGAATCTTTTATATTGCCAGTTTTGCCCCTTTAATCATTTGAAAATAAATACAGCACACTCCCTCCTCTATCGCCTTCTACGGATTTAGGGTTTTCTATGTTTCCAGCAAGCTGCTGAGATCCAAGCTCCGTTTTTCTACACATCTTCACCAACAGAACTGCATTCTATAGTAGTTTTGAGGGCCCATAACCACCACCACCATCTTATACTTCCAGTGTAGATACTCACTCTTCTCAACAAAAAGGACTCTTCTTCTCAGTTGTAGTTCTTGTCTGCGTAAGGAAAGAACGAAAGCAAAGCAGAGGCAGAGTGGAAAGATCAATTGTCGTTTTGGATCTTTTAGTCTCGTATTGCAAATCCAACAAGGTACAATCTTCAAAAACCCATATAGTTTAGTTTCTTTCTCCATTTTCCTTTTTTTTTGGAAAACCCGTTTAGTTCTGTTGCCTTTTTTTTTTTCTTTTTTTCTTTTTCTGGGTTAGTTTGAACTCCTTTTGTTTATTGTCTCTGATTTTTTTGGTTCTTCGGGTTCCTTTCTTTCAATCTTTAAAATTTAGAAGAACCCATTTGATTTTGAACCATTTTCAAACCCTTTTGTCTCTAATTGAATGCTTGCAGTAGAATTTATCACTTGTTCCAGAGATAAAATGTAGAGCTTTGGATCCTCACTGTCATACCCAGAATTTCCACACTTCTTCTATATGGGATTTGTTGCCAATACGCATCCTCACTGTTATACCCAGAATCTCCTTATTTTGTATGAGATTTGTCGTTAATATGCACCACCCTCACTATTATACATAGAATTTCAACACTACCTCAAGGCTGCTGTTCCAATTTGTAACTTCTATGTATGCTGGATACAAGTACTTTCTATTCGATAAAGAGAGGAGGAGGAGTTTGGCAATGTCATTCTGGCCTAATAGATTATCCATTGTCATTATATTGGGAAATGTTCATCTGTTATATTATATAATTGAATGATCTTGAATTGTGAAACTAATTGGAAGAGTGCAACTATTAGAAACCTAATTTTGCAATTTCTCTGTGATTGGAAAGCCATTCTAAGCCAAATGCTTAGAAAACCCATTTGCGTTCAGAATGATTGTTGCATCTAACTATGTAACAAGGACACTGCACTTTTAGTGTTTTTTGCCGTGTCGGACACCTCGACACCCGGACACGCGTTTTGACACTTCCCGACACACATCTGGACATTTATGGCCGTGTCACTCCTTGTTTTAGTAATTTTTAATATAAAATTGATTTCTACAAGCAGGTTGGTGTGTTCCATCCTCCATATAATTATAAACTAATAAATATTTTTTCTGCTTTATTTTCTATCTTTTGTTATTTTATTAATAATTTTAAGCATTCATATATGTTTATATATTTTAATAAAGATATGTACGGAGAGATTTTTTTAGGTTGCCGTGTCGGACACCTCGCATCCGTGTCGGATACCGACACCCATGTCAGTGTCCTTGTTATGTAGCATCTAAGTGATGTGAATTTGGATTCACTGGAAGAGCAATTATTGGAGATACAATTGTGTGCTTTAGAGTAAATAAAGCTTTTTATGGGGTGCTTCAGGTACATAACTTGTTCTTATGTAAGTCATGGACTGTATGAGAGAGACTTTGAAAGAGACAAGTATGAGAAGAATAGTGGTAAAAGTAGAAGCAACTTAAGTACTGCAGTTCAACAAATAGTCTGTTCTTTTCTAAGCTAAATGAGCTCAAAGGTGCAAAAGATGCCACAGGTTGATGTCCAAATCTACTTGGGATTGGGTATTTGATCCGTATGTTGGTAGCATTGGCTTTACCTATTCTGTTAACTACGAACCATGTTATTTCAATTCCTAAAAGGATTAACAATTACGATATCATCTTTCCACTATGAACTCACTGTCCATCTCTGAAGTTAATAAATTTTGTTTTCTAAACTGCGTTTGTTATTGTCATTTTACGCTCCTAATTTAGCTACTATACTATTATGTTCTGAATATAGATCTTGATTCACTGTTCTTTGTTGGATGTTTCTACCTTAATGTAAGCATAAAATAGCCATTAACTTGTTTTTCACTAACTTCCTGAGTTAATCGCTATTTAATTAACTTTTTTTATTATTAAATAACCGTTTAAATTGTATTCATATGGCTTTGAACCAGTTCTCATTGCCACCATTTGGAGCGGCACAAGAAACCCAAGCCACTTGGACACAGTCGCAGGAGTTATTTTATATAGACTTGATGGTAGATAAGGTCATTGCACGTGGTGATCATAGGGTGACGTGCACATTCACCAAAGATGAATGGTTGGACATTAGGAAGCAGTATTATCAGAGATGGGGGTTGAAATATGATCTGACGGCATTCAAAAACAGGTTGACATACCTCAAGGAGCGATTCAAGAATTTTAAGAAACTTGTGGAGGAAAACATTGGATTGGGATGGGATCCAGTGCTAAGAACTGTCATTGCCCCTAATTCATGGTGGGATGATTATTTGAAGGTGATAAATTTTTTGAGCCCCTGTTAATGGTATAGACTTTTTAATTTAACTGATAAATGAATTAGAACTAACTTGTCATTGTACTAACAGACACACCCAAGAGCGAGGAGGTTTCGTACTCAAGGTTGTCCTGAGTATGAGAAGTTGGCAACGATTTTTGGAGGCCCCATAGCAATGGGACATCTTGAAGCAACAACAGAGCATAAATTCAACTCCACGGATTTGGAGGATGGTCTAAATGAAAACTTGGCTAAAAGTATCATGTTTACACCTTTTCGTGCAACTCCAACGGAAGGGATTTCTATTGACACTACTCAAGGGATTGATGAGCAAGACGGATATGGGCAAGGCGAACCTCAAAACCGCTCGTGTACTCCGACTACTAGCACGGTTGGGGAGGATGGTCTAAATGAAAACTTGGCTAAAAGTATCTTGTTTACAACTTTTTGTGCAACTCCAACGGAAGGGATGTCTGTTGACACTACTCAAGGGATTGATGAGCAAGATGGATATGGACAAGGCGAACCTCAAAACTGCTCATGTACTTCGACTACTAGCACTCGACGTCGCAAGCGGGATAAAAAGGCATTTGAATTATCTGAAGCATTGACAATGATGGCAGAAGCTTCCCAATCTAGGATAAATAATCAAAGAAAATACACTATAGCAGAGTGCATGGAGATATTAAATCAGATGAGCCCGGAAGTAGGGGATCATATATACATGCAAGCCACGAAGTTGCTTCAAGAGAAAGGATGGAGGGAGGCTTTTGTTCATATGTCAGCTGAACGAAGGAAGGGGTGGTTGCGAAGCATTGAAAATGGGGACATTTAGGAACTTTTATAACATGCATAAATGTTTGGATTTGTATGGGGTTACTTATTGTATGTTTTCATTTTCATTACATTTTAATAAACTTCGATGTGGATATGAACTATGAATTTTGATGAAATTTTATGGATGTATCTCTTTGGACTTTCATCTTTTGCGTATGATTTTAAAAAGTTAAGAGTACATGGAAATTATATTCACCCAATAGGTTGAAGATGAGTTCAGACACTGAAACGAGTGATCAGTCAACATCGACTGATACTAGTGATAGGGAGTGGTAGGTTGTTGAATTGGTAGCAGTAGAGGCGATTTATGACTAAACTTGCAAGTACTTCTGCAAGCAACCATATAGGACTGACCCATTATCGGGAAAAAGAGTACATTAAAAATGTATTTGGAGGACATGATGATCGATGCCCAGATTTGCTCCGCATAAAATCAAATGCCTTGTATAACTTATGTGATGCATTGAGAGAATGAGGACTATTGCGGGATACACGTTATGTTAGTGTGGATGAACATGCATGTATATTCTTATAGACAATTTGTCATAACGAGTCTAATAGAAATGTTGCAGATCGGTTTCAACATTCTTGAAAGACTGTATCTCGTCACTTTGGGACAGTCTTGAAGGCCATTTATATTAAATCCCCAACTTCAATATTACTCTCTTTCATTGTGAACAGAGGCGATAAATATTATCCATGATGGACTTTGGGATGTCTTGGGTGATGTATGGCTCATTGATTAACCTAGACTCTGGGTGGCATACTTTTGCCTTTTCTTCTAGAGGGCGAGTGTTGTGGCGGTTTCTTCCTTTCGTGGTTTGTTGAGAAATCGCAGAGTTTTTTATGGCAAGGAAGAAGAGGTGGCGGCTGTTATTCTCAATATCAAGGGGTTGATGTACGTTTGGTTTAAAGCTTTTAAAGAATGTAATGGTCCCTTCTTCGAAGATTTTGTGTTCCCTTGGGATCTTGTCTGTTCTAGAGATTGTTGTTAGTTTGTTTTGAGTTTTAGTTCTTTGTAGGTCATCTCAACCTCTTTGATTGTTTTATGACCTTTTGGCGTTAGCCTTTTAATAAATTCTATAATTATTAGAAAAAAAAAGATTATCCATGGCTTTCGGTAAAATTTGTCATATATTATACGTTCTACATGTTTATATCACAATAAACTTTTTAGTGCTTTGATGTTGTCAGAACTATATTAGAGCAATTGATGGGATGCACGTGAGTGCATTTATGCTATTGGGTAAGAAATAGATACCGTGTCGAGGAAGGTAGATCATCCACTCAAAATGTCATGTGTGCATGAATTTGATATGTGTTTCACGTTCGTTCTAGCTGGTTGGGAAGGGATGATGAATGATTCAAGGTTGTTTACGAAGGCAATCACAAACAAACGCTTGAATTTCCCACAACCTCCAGAAGGTAACTTTTCTTTGCATTATATTACATTGTTCAATTATGATATGATTTTATAGGAAAATAATGTGGTTGATTTTAGGTACGCTAATACAACTGAATTTTCGACTCCGTATAAAGGGAAGCAATATCATCTAAGTGATTATAGACGACATGGTAGACTACCCCAAAACTGCAAATGAGTGATTCAATTATGTTTACTCCTCACTGCACAATGTTACTGAGAGAGTTTTCGGGGTAATTAAACTTCGCTTTTACATTTTGAAGATGATGCTACTGTATAGCCTTTGAAAGTAGTGAAACATCGTTATAGTCATATGTGTGTTGCATAATTTCATTAGGAAACATGCTCTTGAAGATGATTTCTTTGAAATGTTTGGGAGAGATAGTATAGTTGTTCTCAGTGAAGGGTGGTGTTGAAGCAGATGAAGCTTCTATAAGTATAGGAGTGGACCACGGATGTTGGGAGTAGTAAGAAATGATATATGCTGGAACATGGCCATGTATTACCGACTGCGTATTAGATATGATATATGCTGAACCATTTATGTGTGCAATGATATTATGATTAATGTGGTTGTGGACTTTAGAAATCATTTTGAAGTTGGCATGGGTGGTATTGTAGATTATTTTATATTGTTTTGATACTTGTGACTTACAATTATAACTGTTGTTTCAATTTTAAAGGCATAACAGAGGAGAAATTGGGTCTTTAGTCATTATATCCTCCAATATTGAATCTTGGTTGCTGGATGTTATTTTTCGAGTAGATTCAACAAAAATAAGACATGAAAAGAAACTAAAACTTCAGAATTCGATATTTGAAACCTCTCAAGTTGAATGGCTTCTTTCAGAGGCTTTTATTTCCTTTATCGAGGTATTCGCTGGTGTATTTCTAGAGAGTGACTCTCATCATGGGGTTTCCATAGAATGATTAATGGTGATTGTATAGATATTAGATATCAATCTCTTTTGACCCTTAAATCTTAGCGTGTTATAAGACACACGTCTTAAAATGTATTTAATCTCTTACTTTAAAATTTTAATTTTTTCAAAAAACTTTTGCAGGTAGTAATTCCCATTTATGCCAATCGAAAAATGGATGTGCTACATAAACAATTGGTCGGCAAAATCAATAGTCTAGGGAACTTACAGTCATGAATAAATTCATTATTACTGTAGAGCCTCTACGGATGCACCTAGAACAACATAGTAGGGACCATTTATTACTCAAGTCATCCCTTATTTGGGAAGCTACGCACTTGACAACATGGTTCAAAGGATCGGCTGATCCTAGGATCACCCGATCCAACACTAGTCCTAGGTAATACTTATGTTGCCAGGCACAGTACAACTATCAGTTTTGAAATGGCTACCAGTACTTAGACATGTCAGTCTCCGAATGAGTGTGTATACATTAGAGTGAATCTTCCATTTAACTAGCATACATAAGAGTATGAGAAAAGCCATATGAACATCATGGAAAACAATATAAAATGACAATATGCATGGGCTATCTCCTCTCTTTGAAGTGCAATCAATCTCACACTGAGAATATCCTTCGATCTCTATGAAGCCTTGGAACAGACTTGAGTCAGGTAGTGGATGGATGAGGCAATAACAGTAGTTGGAAGTTGATGTGAAATGTTTGAGTGAAGCAGTGATAACCCCAGTCCTGAAAGGTTTGGTGTCTTTTTCTTACCCTTGATAAGTAAGTTTACATGCTGCTCTGGCGACAAGGCATGCTTTATTATGATTATTTCTTGGTCCAAGGGTTTAGCTCTGTTTATGGGCTTCTGTGGCATGTCTCTCTCTCCCCAGTTCTGGGATTAGGGATGCTGCTTCACCCTTTATCAGTGAAGTTGCTGTTGTCATTACTCGTTGCTTTGTGTTGAACCAAAAGTTTCATGCTTATTCAAATGAGTGGACTTCATGTATCCCACCTCAAACCATCCTAATTCTTAATTTCTGTATTCACTTATTTGGAAATTGTTTCCTGCTGTTTATAAAGGAAATAGGCCGATAGTTTAGCAAGAAATGGGCTCACAATTCTGTCTTCCAATAAGATATTTGAGATCTGATTATCTGCTTCTTTTTGTGTCTTCTTAATGTGAAGCCACTATAATCCCATGATCCAAGACACTTTGGGTCTTAAAATTTAGCTTAGTTTTCACTTTGCTGCCCAACTCGCTTGGTAACCATAATTTCCTGTTCACAGAATCCAGGCTTTGGCTTCTCACAGGCTCAGTTTACTGGAAACTGCCCCGATCTACGGACATTTATGGGTGGGATCCGCTCCGATTGACAATCTTGGTATGCTTCAGCAATTCCCTTCATCTGTTCTTGGCCTTTCTCTAGTAAATAGAGCAGTGTAATTAGCTGCTGCTTTTCCTCATTCATCTCATTCTGATTACTTGCTAACCATTCATGTATGCAGTTTCTGTAAAATATTGACATTGTGTTTGTAGCCATGTGTTGCTGCTAATAAACCATATCTCCCTTGCTTTGGCAGTTCATATAGGCTAATTGACGTTTCAATTAAAGAGTCCAATCCTGTATGTCAGGGAGTTGGGTTACTACCCGACTCCCAGTCTCCTTCGCACGCCATGTACTCCATCTTTAACATGAGGATAACAGGCGCAAAACAAAAATAGAAAACTGACTTTAAAGAGGTATGTGACGCACAAAGGAGACTGGGAGTCGGGTAGTTAGCCAACTTCCTGGAGTACAGGTTCTACTTTCTTCAATTAAGTGTGATTGGCAATTTTTTCCACCCGTTCAATCTGGACACATTTTCTATTTGATATATGAACACAATAATTTTAGTATGTACAGAATTGATGAACAAATGTAAGGGGTTTTTATGCGGCACGACATTACTCTTAGGCACCGTTCAGTGCAAATTATGTTCCAGGAGTGGAGCTGCTCTCCATATTTTGCTGCCTAGGCGATTCTCCTGGAGAGGGGTGCTTCTTACCTGCCCTGCCCAAGGGTGAGGGTACCCTAGCATCTTTTTTCAGAAAGATCTCTCACGTTTCCTCATACCTAACATGTCCGCACAAGCTTATGAATTTTAGATGGTCAGCAACATAAGATACAGTTGGTGCAATCTTTGGTTATAGCCAATCCAAGAGGTAGCTCGTCAATTGCATGGGCTGATATATTGGAGCAGACAGAGGATATTGTACTTACTGCTGATACTAGAACTTTGTAGCCTGAGAATTGAGGTTACAAGTATCCAGTTCCCTTGATTTTTTTGGAGTTAGCTCACCAATTGAAAGGGTACGATGAATGATTTTTGGTGGGCCACATCTGTAAGTCCATGTTCACGCATACCTCTACCTTAAAAACCAAAGATTGAGCTCTATCAATGTCCCTTTAAATCCATTTCTCATTAAATTCTGCGTGTATTGTGTATCACTGTACATGTAAAATAACAAAAATGAAAGAAAATTCCTCAAAATACAATGTTTCAGCAGGTCATGGCGGCTCTATCGATGGCACAGATTCGTCGCACTTGTATAGCAACAGAATGGTAAATCAGAGCATCTTCTTGGGACGATACTGTAGTATTGTCCCTACGTCTAGACAATTGGATGGTCTTCGAGGTTTCTGTGGTGTCAATACCAAGGACCACGAGCTCTCTGGACCTACACCATAGGAAAGACGGCCACTTGAGATGATGGTAACAGTCCTTACTCCTTCCAGAATGAGAATATTTGAGTGGTTTTTACTTGCGTTTAGCCCCTCTCGAAGGGGTGATTGTTGTTGCAGACATGTTGCTCCAGGTTTTGTTCTCATGCATTGGCCCACCTCTACCAATGACCCACACTCATGCCCACTTGATGGGCTGAGGGTCGGAGCGTTTTTAGCAAATTCGTTTTTCATGGACGACTTGAAAAAAAGGCAAATCATGGGCATCAGATTCACAAACGCGGACTTTGTGAAAACACCTGGAGGTACGGAAAAAGGTTATCAAGATGACCTGTAACACGACCGGTGATGGATGTCATAGGTGGCAAAGAATAAATAATCCCCCACTTGCGGATCACTTCACTCTTTCTTCTTGCAGAAGCTTTTGGTACATGTGGGTCCCCTTCTTGCAAGCGGAAACCTGCACACACGGCACAAAATATGCTCAGCCAATTTCATTTCCCATCTCCAACATATTGGTGCGTAATACGAATCGTGTTTTTTTTTTTATTTTTCCAAAACACTCACCTGTGTACGTGTGTTGTGAGGCCAAGGTTGTCCGTCCTGCCCTGTCATTGAAGTTTTGCTGGATATTGCGATTCTTTTCCTAAAAGAAAGGAAGGAAAAGGATCGCAATATCGAGTAAATCTTCGATGACAGGAAAGCAGATCACGGCACGTGTAATTTGGACGGACGGACAACCTTGGCCTCACAGCACAGGTGAGTGTTTTGAAAAAATAGTACTCAAGTACTCACCTGGGTACGTGTGGTGAGGCCGAGGTGGTCTGCCGTACAAAATACACCTGCCGAGATCTGCTGCCCTGTCATCTCCCTTGATGACAGAGCCCGGTCATCAAAGTTTTATCCCGCGATATCTATCAGGTCGGTGTTTGTTACGCGTGGGATTGCGTAAGCAAATCAACCGGAGGCGGGTCCGTCCAACGCGCATTCACATGGTTTAACTTTCACGAGGTCTAACCCAACTTCCAAGGCAAGCCAGGTATAGAGTCCTCCCCGGATGACTGTAATTAATGATCATCTTAGATGCTAATCCTACGTATCAATCAACTCTGTTCAGCTATGGGTCCCATCTAATCGAAAAACGTTATCTTGATTAAAAGATTTTAATCATCCGACTTCTTTAAAAAAAAACGAATAGAACTTTGTTGACCGCCCATAATATGAGCCACTTGGCATATTCTTAGAGATTTCTGACCGTATGGATGTTTAGCCCAACCTTAGATGAACATAACTAAAAATTGGCCTGATTGGTGATTTCTAAGCGTTGGATTGGAGTCGTTTTCATGGGTTGATTTATAACCGTGGAATTTGAGTATTATTGACCATTATTTGGGGTAAAAAGATCTACAGGTTCGAAATCACTAGTCGGGCTGATTTTTGGTTTGTAGGTTCACCTAGGGATTGGCTAAACATCCATACGGCCAGCGTCCTCTAAGAGTGCCACGTGTCTCATATTGTGGCAATCAGCAAAGTTCTACTCTAAAAACCCAATGAGGTTGATTTCTAGGTGATCTCTAAAACGGGGAGCCATCAATCCTACGGTCCAGATTGGTTTTTTGGCAGGTACACGAGCTTTACGGTAATGACGAGTGCAACTTCTCATTTAAGAACTCGTACACGAAATGTCAAAAATTTCCCTATCTTTTACATTTTTTCCAATTGAATGTCCAAGAGAGAGGGAGAGAGGGATCTCAGTCTTACAGCTTCAATGTCAATTTTGTAAATAAGCAGCTTTCTTCTTTCCCGGCAGCTGGTCCGATACGCAACAACTATATGACCAACCGCCAAAACCAGCGAGCACATAAACAAAGCTACTTCCATGGCTCGAAGATACCCTTCGCTTCTCGAAGACTCGAAGACATAGGAGGCCTTCAGCGAAACAAAAGCCAGAGACGACAAAGAACACAACGTAGTAATCCCCAAGTAAGGCCCACGAGAAAGCCGAGGCCCATCACAGAAACAATAAACGCCTGTAACATAAACAAAACCAAACCTTGTTAGCATTTTCTTCCATCTGTTTACAATTTTGGATACGAAAGAAAATTTGGGTTCTTGTTCTTACAGAAGATAACAGCCGATCTAACGATAGAGATTAGAGGTATGTCGACGAGAGAGTATCGAAAATCATAATTCTTGAGATGAGAAGAGAGAGACTGTAATGAAAGAGAAGGAGAGAGAAAAGCAGAGAGAAGAGCAGAAGGGAGAAGAGTATCGGCTATAACGAGTAGAACAGGAGCAGAGAATATGAGAAGAGAAGCTAACATGGTGATCAAGAAGAACAGAGTCTTCACTCCTCTTAAAACTTTTCTCGATTTCTCATCTTTGCAAGATCCCATCTCTCTATATCACCTATCAAAATAAAGAACTTGTTCTGGATTTGGGTTTGGATTTGATACGAGAAGGAAGTTGGAAACAGTGAGAGGGAATTATAAAAGGGGTGTTAGAGAGAGGAGGAGCGATGTTGGGGAGGAAAAATGGAAAGAAGTTGCAGACCGAACTTGGATAATTTGACGGGAGTGATTGCAAGTCGTGAGTCATGACGACAAAGGATTGAGAATTTATCATTGGGAACCCGCGGAGCTTGCGCGTCAAGGAGATGGAGATTGGAGGCTCTTTTTTGGGCCTCGTCATTTTTTTTGGGCCCGCCCATTACCTTGGTGGATATACACATCAAAAATCATCCTGATTGGTTATATCTAACACTTTTTTAAGGAATGATTTTAGCCATCGGATTCAAGCATTTTTTTTGGGTACTAAATACAACAGCTAGAAATCATCAATCAAGCTGCTTTTTGATGTGTTACCAACTTACCACTAAGGTATGGGCCCAATGTCCATGTGATCATTAAGCCCCATTTGCATGACTGCTGGTCACAATATGAGCAATGTGGTGCATTTTTAGAGGATACTGACCGTATGGATGCTTGACCAATCCCTATGTGGACCTACAAACCAAAATAAACCTGATTACTGATTTCTAAGCATTGTATAAGAGTCATTTTCACTGGTTGATTTTAACTGTGGGAATTTGAGAATTATTTGGGGTACAACATCAAAAGGTTTGAAATCACTAATCGGACTGATTTTTGATTTGTAGGTCCACCTAGGGATTGGCCAAACATCCATACAGTTAGCGTTCTTAAATATGTGCCACATGGTTCATACTGTGGGCGGTCATGGCTTATATGACTGTCGGCCGGTCATGCAAGCTTTACTCGATTTAGCCCACCTCTAAGTGATATACATACCAAAAGACTCAGCTTGACTGTTTTCTCTGGCCATAGATTTTACCACTTTTTAAGGATTGATTCTAGCCTTTGGATTCAAACATATTTTTCGCAAAAAAAAAAATTTGGTACTAGAAATTATCAATCAAGCTGATTTTTGGCATGTATATCCACCAAGGGGTGGCTAAAGTGGGCCCAAAAAATGAGCTATGTCGGGCCACGAGATCCTCTGCGTCGACTGCATCCAAAATCCATCTCAACTTTTTCCGTGTCAGCTTTCTCTTTAACATTAGAAAGAAAAAAAAAGCTACTAGCCTCTCAGTGAGAACTGAAGTTTGTTTTTGTTTAGTTTTTTTGAGCCGCCTTTGGTCGGGGATAAGACTCAACAGGTCATCCATGCATCTAGAAGTCTGGATTCCTTGTCGAGTACGGGAAAATTTGAGGAATGCTAGCAAATCATGCACGGCTTGAGTTGCATAATCAAATTATTATAGCTCTACAGCACAGGTAGCGTGTTGCTTGCTAGCATTGTTTTAGAAATTTTTTTTTATGGAAGCTTCTTCGTTAAAAAAATGAAGGAACTACTCCTGAAAGTCGCTAACGTGTGTAAGGCCAAAATTAAATATATACTTGTAAATCTTGTACACAGCGACTTTCAGGAGTAATTCCTTCATTTTTAATAGAAGAAGCTTCTTGAAAAATTCTTGTTCGATCCCATTTTGGATTGGGTGATCCGGATTGGGATTGGAGCCCACTGTTCCATTCCAAAAAAAATGGATACCGACCATTGGTTCTTAAAGAAGCACTCTCACATTGTTTTGAGAGCAAGATGTGCCAATCCCGTTTTGGATCAGGAATGGAGCCTCCAATCCTGAGATTTCGAATTATTTTTAGACATTAGAGCATCTCCAACCCTACCCTAAACTCTTTTCCCTTCTCTAGGATAAGGTGAAAAACATAAAAAATCATCTCTAACCTTACCCTATTTTAAGGTAACATCAAATAATTCTTCGTTCTCCTCACTCTTTTCTATTAATTCTATTGAAAGTCCTCTCCATCTTTTCTCTTAATGGCTCTTGTCTTTTTATAATTTTTGACATTTTTCCTCTTTCTATTGGTTCTTATATTGAGAGGGAAGGGTAAAATTTAAGATGGACTATTAGAGAGCTTTTTCAAGTTTTAGGTAAGAGAGAGTCTTTTCTACCCCACTTTAGATGTTTAGGGTAGGGTATCAAAACCTCCATCACGACACGATAGGGTGGATGGACTACATCACTGTCAAGCAGTGTCGTGGTCAACATCAAGAGGGCATCATGCCTCGGACCTAGACTGTTGATGGTCATGGTGAGTGGCATGGTGCGTCTCTCTAGAACCATCAATGGCATAGGCCCAGGGAGGACATTTTCTTGGGGAAACCATCATTTTGCTATAAAATCATGTCATCCTACGGTGCCATGTACAGATGGTCGTTCCTTATCGGTGAATGGTCTTCTCTTTTGATATTTTGACACTTGGCAGGTATTACAAATTGCTTTCACATTTCAGTGGGTGTTACTAAAATACCCTTTTTTTTTTTTATAATCGCCCAAATATTATATATATTATTCCATTGCCGAACGGTTGTGGTCATCTTAGGTGAGACCAGTTGACCTTTAGATCTTCTAGAACTAAAATATGGTAGACTTGTATAAGAGAAACTTCCATAACTCTGCGTGAACACGTACGGAAAATTTTTTAGACGAGGACTTAAATGATAAGAGAATATTCAAAAAGCACTGGGGTCCACTTTCAGTTGTATATGTGGCGATTAGTGAGGCGTATAGCATCGAAAATTAAGAAAAGGCCGGAGGTAATTTAAGAAGTCTCAGATGCAGACTTGGAAGGCTGCTGCACACAATTTTCTCCGCGTGGAGGGCTAATGTGTGGTCAATCCTTATCATCCATCACCTAATATGAAATCTTTATATTGGCCGATCAAATCTTTGATGACGGACGTCCGTCATCACACTAGATACACTTTTAGAACCTGTATGGATGTTTGGCTCATCCCTTGGTGGACCTACATACGAAAACTCATCTTGATTAGTTATTTCTAACCTTTGGATCTGAGTACCCCAAATAATGCTCGAATTCTATGGTTAAAAATCAACCTACAAAAAGGACTCCAATCCAATGGATAGAAATCACTAATCAGACTGAGTTTTGGTCTGTAGGTCCACGTAAGTATAGACCAAACATCCACGCGGTCAGTTGTCTCTAAGATTGTGCCACGTGTTCATATTGTGATCCATTATCAACAACGTTGTTGATGACGGATGTCCATGTGACACGGCAACGTATTCTCCAATGTAACGAACTTATTAGTCATTCCCTACGTATGACAAACGTTGACCGTCGGAAGGAATTTGTCCAGTCGAGCCGTGGACCGTCGGATTCGAGAGATCGATGGTCCACGTGGCAATTGCTTTTACAACTTTTAAAATACCTATTATACCCTTATCTTCTTCCTTCATTTTCAAGAAAGAACCACTGCACCGTCAATTCTCTCTATTATTCAGGTGGTCTCCGCGGCTCCGCCTCACAAACAGTCACAGGAATGTTACCGAAGAAAATGTTGAACCTCGTTTCTCCTCAAGATTTGCTTTTGTTCATGGACCGCGGATCTTTTGAATCCAACGGTCCATTGCTCGACTCGACAAATCCCTCTCCACGGTCAACCGTGGATGGCACGACTCTTAATTCTTTTAAACAAAAGAAAAGAGAGAAAAGGCTCGCTTTTTTCCATGTGGTAAGGGAGTGAAACGACAAAACAGGTAGACCCTTTGGTCCAACTACCTCATATACCACACCGTGCGGTCCACACGTAATAGCCACGGCCATAAAAACCCAGCTTCTAGAAAAATGGACTAGTTTTCTTGGAGTTATAAATTTAGGGTGGGGATCGGGGGACAACTATTTCTGACAACTATTTTTGACAAACAATTGGCCGACCACATAGAAGATGAATCAATGGCTGATTTTTGGTGAGGATGATCTCTATGGTGAGGAGATCATCCTCACAAATTTCGAATCAATCCCATATTCATAGGCTGGTTTAGAAGTTGAAGAATTATGGACCACCATCTATTTTCTCCATGTAACTTGAAAACCACATTTGATGGGGTTAGATATTTCAGAATGGGCTGATTTTTGTTGGGGTGATCTATATGGTGAAGAGATAAAAAAAAATCAGCTATTGATTCATCTTCTATGTTGGTCCGCTAAAATGGTTGTCAACAATGGTTGTCCCCCCGACCCCGACCCATAAATTTATGGGTCAGGCTCAAGGGACCAACAAAAGTGAACCGAAAAAGTTTATGTTTGTTATCAGCCGTGGATCCCAAAAATCCAACAGTGGTTAATAGTGCTGAGTTGGCATATACTTTGCGAAAGCAAAGCCATCGTTGGATTCTCAGGATCCACGGTCGAGAACAATCGTGAACTTGTAGGTTCACTTTTGTTAGTCTCTTGAACCCGACCCTAAATTTATCATAACTACTATAAAAACTAAAGAAACAACAAGAGGTAAAGTAGCCATATAATCTCACAACTGGTCATGGCCATGGTCCAATATTCAGCTTAAGTAGAGGAACAGGAAACAATATTCTGTTTCTTAGACTTTCAGGAAATGAGTGAATTGTCGAGGAAGGAACAATAACCAGAAATAGACTGCCGATCTGCAGCTAGCCCAATTAGAGTCAGAGTACCCTTTTAATCGAAGGGAATTTTGAGCTGATGAAAAAGAGTCCTTGACTTGGTGCCCTTTTAAGTGGCGTAGCACACGCAATGCAGCATCGAAATGAGACTTGCGTGATTGGTGCATAAATTGACTGAAAAGGCTACCTGGGGGCTTGCTCAAAAAGAGAAAATAGGGGTACCAAGAAAAAACGTCGATGCAGCTTAAGCTTTTAGAGTAAAGTGGTTGCCAACATGGTATCAGAGTAAGAGGTTCTAATAGGTCCTAAGTTCGAGTCCCCAATAAAGTGCTGAGGGGAGGTGTTGTTGGAGTATGTTGTTTAGCTATGTGGCCAACACTTTACCTCTATTAGACCTGTGGACTCTTTTATAGACATTGTTATACACCTAATAGATGAGAAATATAGACATTGTTACACACATCAAAAAACCATTTTTTTAACAACCACCACCACCTTCTTATTCCTTCCTTCCTATATGTCTTCTTCTTTCCCTTCCTTTCCTTCATTCCTTCCTTCCCATTGTTCCTTAAAAAAATATTAGTGTTAGACGTGAACTAGAATGAAGACAAAAAGTAAAAAAATTCCTAAAGGCTATATTGGCAGGGCTTGTCGACACCACCACATGTCGACTCTGAACTGAGCCGACTTGTACAATTTGGAATTTTTTAAATTTTGTTCTCTATTTTAGTTCACATCCAACACTAAGAGAGAGAGAGAGAGAGATACGTGGTGGTGCATTGGTTCAATTTTGAGAAGAAGAAAAAAAAAACGAAGGAGAGGGTGTACATATTAAAACTTGAGGGAAAGTTTTGGCATTTCAAAAATATGTTTCGAGGGGGTGTACATATTAAAATGGTAGGTGCCGCAATTGGCACCCGTGATCATAAACCGATTCGGGCCATATGGGGGTAAATTTGGGACGGGATCCTGGGTCGACCCATTATCTATCTTAGAATAAGACTCGCCGGGTGAGCCGCGCTCGGACATTCATTGCTAAGTTCTCTTGGTTCTGTCCTGATTAAAAACACACCGTGTCTTTCCCCGCTTGTTTGGTTCTTAAAATGGCCACGCGATCTCTGTGGCGCGCCCGAGCGAAGCTAGCGGTGGTTGCCACCGCCTTCGGTGGCGGAGCTGCAGCGATTGCAACCACCGATGATCCATCAAAAACTTTTAAGATCTGCACCACTGTTCCTCTTCGCCTCCTCCGCGATTCTATCACCGCTGCCAATATCGCTTTTGGTACATCTCTCGTTGCTATCCAATCTGCTTTAATCTCTTCGAAATCGTTCCCAATGTTAGGGTTAGGGTTTATAAAATCAGTTTTTTAGTTATATTTCTTCTCTTTAATCGATTGTAACTGGAACTCTCAGAGATTACACTGCGTAGGTTTACGGTTTAATTATTCTTCTTTGTCTGTTTCGACATTGGTGAAATTGGATATGATTGCTAATATTAGAAGTTTTAATTAAACACCAAATATGTAGATTCGAAAAATTACAAAAACTACAAATGTTGAATTTTTTACTCGAATTGAAGGTGGTTGTTCGACCCGGTAAATCCGAATGGTTTCCCTTCCATTCAAATTAGATAACGACACTGAAAGATTCCTAATTGTGTTTAGATAACAAGATTTGTTTGAGCTCTCCATATAGAAATGTATTTAGGTAAGAGGAGTTACAATACCAGCATGAGACAGATTGACCCCAGTATGTACATCGATCATCTACCTTCGTTTCATGTTTGCATCAAGATTCACTGTGGGATTGATGAACTTAGAATTGTGGGTCCTACTATTGGATTGAAGGATGGGGATTCTATCAGTTGATTTGGTGGATGATTTGAGTGGTTTATGTTTATTTTGGATGCATTTTTGTTGCTTTAAAGAGAACTACCAATTATGTTACATGGGTAATTAATGATTTAGAATTCTTTTGTATGCATTTTTGGTACTTTGGAGAGAATTACCAACTGTGGGTCTCACGATTCCCACCATCAAGTTTCACGTGTGCTTTTGTTATATGGGCAATTAATGTTTTAGATTCTCTTTGGAGTTTCCTGAGAGTTGATCCCAATGCTTTTGGGCGTCTACTTAGTTTTGTTCTTGTTTATGTGATCAGATTATGAATACTCATTGTGGGGACTTCCGGAAGGAAGTGTTGAGAGGGCAAGAGTTAAACATGAAGTTCACACTAGGTGCGCGCGTAGGCTTCAAGAACTATGTTTCAGGAATGGTGGAATCTATATCAAGCTTGGTCAACACATTGGTCAGCTGGTATGCTTTTAATCCGCTTCATTAGTTATTGACGAGGAAAAAAAATGGAATGTTAGTTCTGTTTCTGAGATTGAATTTCTTAAATACTCTAATATGGTCAACCTGCTGTTCAGCTGATGTGCTTTTATTCTGCTTCATTAGTTACGTACGAGGAAAAAAAAATGGAATGTTAGCTTTGTTTCTCAGGATGAATTTCTTAAATATTTGAATATTTCGGTATTGGATGAGAAGTATGAAAATGGTGTTTGGGCTGTAAGAATCTTTTTTCTGCTAGATACCTGCAGACTTGGTTAAATCTGAATATTAAGGGTAATGTATAAGTGCACTATCTAAATGATATTCCTCATTTGTGGGCTGTGGTTGTTATCGTCTCTCCTCAGGAATACTTGGTTCCTGAAGAGTATGTCCAGACAATGAGGGCTTCCATGTTGAACAGATGTCCAGTTTCTTCATATGATCAAGTATGTAAAGTCATCAAGAAAGAGCTTGGAGGGATGCCAGATGAAGTGCGTTCTCTTGCTCTCATATTATTTTTGCAAAATATCCATTCAGAATGTTATTTGTGCATGAGCAGTTCACTCACATCAATCTGTTCATCATATCTATGTGTGCCTTTCTGTTAATTTAGTTAATAGATTATTCAAAACAGGATAGCAGACTGGTTTAACATTGGGATACAATATCTGCATACTGAATCCAGCACTTGTCAATGTACAGATTTTTGATGAATTTGATCCTGTCCCACTAGCAAGTGCTTCCCTTGCACAAGTTCATGCTGCTCGTACACATGACGGAACAAAAGTTGCTGTGAAGGTTATGATCATGTTTTAACTTCATTTGGAAAGTCTTTATGTGATCTTATAGTATTGGAACTATTTATAGAGCTGATGGCAAAATAGGATTCAAGTTGCCGACCCCAAATATTTGGGATAAGGCGTAGATGATGGTGCTGATGACATTACTAAAACATTTTCACATTGAATTTATGGTTTAATATTGGATTAAAATTTAAATATTTCTTATGAGCTTTTTCTATCCATCTTCCATTACTATCTCGATATCCAGGTTCAGCACACTCACATGACAGATACTGCGGCTGCAGATTATGCTACTGTTGAGATGATAGTGAACACCCTAAATTGGTTGATCCCTTCATTTGATTATAGGTACTGCTTTTTTATGGTTGCTTATTTGTTAGTTCTTTTCAAAAAATTGTAGTTTCCGAGAAAACTAAGTGGGCCTCGAATGTGAGAGTTTATGTTTACCATGGATAGAGAGACATGCATACACATACATACAAGACTCACAAATACACAGCTATTGACATCTATACAAAGAGGCATGCATATCTTTGTATATGTATCTTTATGTGTGTGCATGTATGTAATTTTTGTGATCTTTGAAGCACCTCACATCAATTGACCTGTTCTTGAATTTCAAATGTAGGTGGTTGCTTGATGAAATGCGTGAAAGTTTACCAAAGGCAAGTATTCTTTATAATCATTTGAGTTCTATTGTTTTTCCACTACTTCTTGAATATATTTAACTTGATGCTGGCTTTGCAGGATTAACTCTTTGAATGATGTCTGTATATCTATAATTCACCGTGTTCTTATTACATGCATGATTGTGTGTTTACCTTATTCCTTCTATTATATTTTTCTTTGCAAGATGGGACAAGATCCATGACCAGAATGTTGCAGGCTTTTAGGCCTTGCATTCAAAGTTTATAATTAGGGTAGAACATTTAACTTGAAGTTTTGTATGCATGTCAATCTTCATTGATGGCCCTTTTGTATTGATTAATTGATTTCTTCAAATGGATACAAGAACTTGGATTAGGGTATTAATTTGCATATAGAGTGTGATGCAGGACTATGAAAACTAGCCTATATGATGAACTGAGATCACAGAAAAATTACCACGGATAATAAAAAGTATAAAATAGATCTAACAACCTACCACAAATATTTAAAATTGTTAGCAAATAATTAAATTAATTATTCAAAGCCTAAGAATCTCAATCAAACAGTGAAAAATCATCAATTATAGATTGAAGGGCCTAATGGAAGTAAGGACTTCCTTTTCCAAGATAGAATAATTTTATTAAGGTTCAAGAAGTTTTCTGGCAAGTTTCTGGGTTTTCGGACAAGTATCAGCTTTTTCAGCGGGTTTCGACTAAAAAGGAGAACATGTGAATTTTAGGGTTTGAGAGGGAGAAGGGGATTTCTGCCAAAGATGTAGGCTTCAATAGGATCTACAGTGTATGCCGCAGGCCTATGGGGGTGTAGGGGAGTATGCCAGGGGTTTTTGGGAGTTGTAGGGGTTGTTGCAAAGGTGAATTAGGGCACAACGGTGTGCCGCAAGGAAGAACAACTCCCAGAGGGTGCCGCAGGGTCCTGTAGGAGAATGGTAGAAGGGGTGGCAGGGTTAGGGAGGAGATGGGAGTGGTTGTAGGTCAGACATAAAATTTGGGTTAGGGTTTAAGTAGGTGCGATTAGGGTTTCAGAACTAAATTTGATCACAAGAAGGTAAATTAATGGAGAGGAGAAGAAGAGAATAAGATAGAAGAGAGAAAGAGAGGAGAATACCTTTGGCTTCGCACCAAATTTGCTTGGATTCACACCAAGGAAGGATGGCTTTGCACCACATTCGATTTCTCAAAGGAGATTTTATATTTCATTCATCATAATGAGCAAAGTACATAATAGTTTACTTAAATACTAACTCAAATTACCCTAATCTAATCTCAGTCATTCAATAGATCCAATGGCTATAAATAATACAATAACTTAAACTAGCCAAGCAAAATTACAATGAGCCCCACAACTTTGGGCTATTTATTTGGACACCCAAAAATTAAAAAAATATAAAACTAAGCCTAAATGGCAATAAAAACTGTCAAAAAGCTCACTAATGCAGCCCACATGTATATTTCCAATGTGAAGTCTTCAAGATGCGCATGCATGTGGGTTCTTCCGCTCCCACGATCATGGAGAACTCGAACTGGGCCCACATAGTCATCAAAGCACAATGATAAGGGAATGGGTCCAGTTCTCCTCCTCCTTTGGTACACTCTAGGGGACGTCCTGATGTCCTCATCAAAGTGTGAATGTTGGATTGTTATCTTCTGTTGCTGGATAAAGTTAAAACTGCTGCAATGGAGAATAGAATACAAGAAGGGAATGGAGTGATTAAAAGCTGTTGGAGAACAATGGAGAGTATGCAAATTAATCGAATTGGATTTTCGTGCTTATTTTACAAGGCAGGTTCGTTCATGTTTGCAAATGAAGCCCTAGGATTGCTGATTATATTAAAGGTAATAGATAAGAATATGCATGCATAGAATGAAGGTATTGCAATTCTCGCTGTGAGAGATGCTACGTATAAATAGTCCTATTACTGCAATGCTAAGTGAATTAATTCTAAAGTATCATTAAGAAGAATATCTAAGAAAGATCAGACATGAAATGCATATACTCTTACCAAATTCTCCAATGACTGTTTGAGTACTTTTTTCAATGTTTTTTTCAGGTTATTGACAGTTATTTGACCCTCTTATGTTATGATATTTATATACTTAGTACCATTGCTCATATGAAGAATGTATAGTTTGAATATTCTAAACTTGCACTTAAACTAATAGCCAACTTTAGTTATAATTTTTAATGTGCATCCCTGTATTTTGTTTCTCATTGTGTAGTTGTATTGTTTGGAGACTTATCCAAAGTGTTATGTACATGATTTTGATCATTTATGATTGTGGCCATCAGGAACTAAATTTCTTGGTTGAGGCCAAGAACAGCGAGAAGTGTTTGGATAACTTTAGGAAGTTATCTCCTCATCTTGCAGACTATGTATATGCACCAAGGGTTTATTGGAATTTGAGTACCTCAAAGCTTTTGACCATGGAATTTATGGATGGTGCGGAGATAAACGATGTGAAGAAAATTCGATGTCTTGGAATTCAACCAAGTGAAGTTGCAAAATTAGTAAGTTCATTGACTGCATATTACCTGATAACTGTATTTGGTTGGAGCAATACAGATCAGGACATCCACCTGTCCACTGGACTGACCTACTCATTTGATGGGTCTCACCTAATTATCTCCTGGGCCAAAATTTGACTCTCAGATGATCCTAACCATCTGACCTGTACACTTTTTTTATGGACCACCTTGCTGATTTTTCTGACAATCCAAGAATCGAGGTTAGGATCATCCAATTGGGCCAATATTTGGCACATCAAATGGTAGGTCTCAACCTGTTTGCATGTGTGACATGTGTATGGGACTGGTAAGTCGAACAAATCTTGGATGTGTGGACATCCTGAGTGAAGTATTTCTCGTTGTCTTCTTGTATATAATAATGAGCATTGGTAAGTTATTGTTTTAAATTGTGCAGCTTAGCCAAGCTTTTGCAGAAATGATTTTTAAACATGGGTTTGTGCATTGTGATCCGCATGCTGCCAACTTGCTGGTTCGGCCTATGCCATCTGGCAAGAGGAGCATTTTAGGTAAGACTCTTGTCTTTGGTGAGGTCATCAACTAGCGCAACCTCTCCAACCAATTTTGTGACTGACCTATTGTCTAAGTAGTTGCATTGTGAACCTTACTGTATATCCAGTAATTTTGTTAAAGAAGTAATCGACATTCACGCTCTTCTTCTTTTAAGCTATCTATTTCATTGATGCTAAATTTCTACTAGCATATTTACATTCCACAATGATCCATCTGGACATGCTTTGCATTTTCATAGCATGTAAATATAAAAGATGCATGTAATCCTTACTTGTGATTTAGGTTGTAACAGTGGATGAACAAACAGAGTTGCAGGCCTTCTTATCATTGGTAAGGAGCCTCAATCTTAGCACGGTAATTGGGAAAAAATTGAAACTATAACAATAAAAAAATAAAAAAAACTTTTTGAAACTATAACAGATCTCAATCTAAAAGCCACATCAATGCAAGTAGACAAATAAACATTTCTACAAAGCAATAGTAAAAGGCCATTGGCATCATAGCCCCGGTGGTAAGATAATATGATACAATCTCAATGTCAGCCCTTGGGTATGGGAATGATGACATATGTCCTGTGCTGCATTGACGCGGATACTGATGTCAATGTCCAACACATGTTTGGAGTGTTAGGGCAGATTTGGCAAACCATGGAAAGTAGGATTTATGGACTCTGCAGTATACTTTAGATATATTAAAAGAAAGTAATTGTTTTTCTTTAATATATATAATAACAAGGATAATAATGGATACCGTGATGGTATCTTATGATATGTATCTTATACATATAGACAATAGAATACAAAATTGTAACATTATATTTGCTCATAAGAAATTTTAACTGGAAAAGGTAGATCTCATAACTCGTGGTAAATGTTAACTAATCTCTTGCAATTTAGAATAGAAAAAACAAAAAGAAACACGGATAATGATGGGTAATGATGGATTCTTCTAACAAGGATAATAATGGATAATGTGATGTTGTTATCTTATTCTTATGATTTGTACCTTATGCTGGAGTTTATGTTATAGGCCCACGTGGGTGTTCATAAGTGGGCTGCGTCCCACTTCTCACGTGGGGACCTTTGCTCATATGTTAGAGGGTTAAGTGGGCCAGCCACTTAACCCACGTTTTTGACTTTATGTGATGGGACCACTTAGCTCCACGATTTGGCTTGTAGGATTTCTACCCATGTTATATATATACTTGAGTGAGAGAGATTGAATGATTATTCTACCCCTTCTCTTTCCCATATCTTCTCTCTCTAACCCTTATCTCTCTTCTCATCTTCTTCCGCCTCTACAACTATTTCTCCTCTTCTCTCTGTTAATCTTCTCCTATTGGTTACGATCTAATTTACAACATGGTATCATAGCATGGTAGCTCTAGGCATGTGTCTTTGTCCCCTAGAGCCTCCATTCCAATCTAAAATTGTTATGTGAACATCCGGAGCCGGCGAAAGCACTTGGAGAAATTGCAGAGAGCATTCCTGCGTGATATGTGGATCAATCTCGAGGCAAAACACCAGAGCTTCTGATTTCCTGACTTGTTTTTCCTTCAGTCGTATCGGAGATCCTGTCACCGTCCTCTCCTCAAGCTTCTCCAGTGGTTTTCCGACCAACACGTTTTCCAAGGTTTTTGATTTCCTTGAGATCCGCACCACGGTAGGACTCTGTCTTAGCCGCCCTATCCAGTATCCTCCTAGGGATTGTCAGATGGTCGTTTTGCAATTTTCTGACCCCCGGAGCACCAATTTCCAAAAATCGGCCCAATCTCAAAAATATTGGGTTTTTTATTTTCTCAAGATTTGCACAACGGGAGGCCCCTCTAGCCTAGCCGCCCCCTCCAGAATACCCATCCGGACATTCAGAAACTTGGTTCTTAATTTTTTGACCTGTCCGAACCCTGTTTCCAAAAATCACCCGGATCTCTTCCTATTTTTTGGGTTTCGATTTTCTTCTAAAATCAGACCTCTCTGGACCTTCTTTCCCTAGGCGCACCACCCATTGGGCCTTTGGGGATCCCATCCAATAGTCTTTCCTTCTCAGTAATCTCTATGATGAAGTACAAATGGTTTTGAGGCATTATCTGAGAATACTATCGTGAATGAGAAAAGGTTCATAGAAACCCCTTCCAAGATAAGCTGGACAAGAATGGTAGGATTTGGCTATGTTATGTATGGTCTTGTGCACTAAATTCTCATTTACAAATACATTCAATTTTTTTGTCTCAAACAAATAACAACGGCTCCTACCTTGATGGGTGCTGAAATTATGGATCCCCCGGCATCTATCTGATCATGTCCATGCATCACAGTTTCTCTTGTCATTAATGTCAGATAGTTTTTGTTAGCTTCTACAAAGATACACAGGTTTCCTTTTCCTCACTATCTGTATTTTCCTTCTTATATACAGGCAAGAGAAAACCACAGTTGATAATTCTTGACCACGGTCTGTACAAGGATCTTGATTTTCCCACTCGAACCAACTATGCTGCACTTTGGAAGGTATTATCATCTCTTGGTTCCCGAAAAATTCTGGCTTCCACGCTTGCAATGCAACTGCTTCTCACTTGTTAACAGTCTGTCATTCAACGGTTGTTTCCCCAAACAATTATGGCTTCCATGTTTGCAATGCAACTGGTTCTCACTTCTTAACAGTATAATTCATCTTTTGACTGTTGTTGCAGGCATTGATATTTGCTGATGCCAATGCAATAAAGGAAAATAGTGTGAAACTGGGTGCTGGAGAGGATCTGTATGTACTGTTTGCAGGGATTCTTACAATGAGGCCATGGAATAGAGTCATTGACCCAGCTGCTGATCATTTGGTTATGCAAGGCAACGAGAGTGACCGTTCAGAACTCCAGGTTATTTTTTGACTTTATTGGGCATCTTCTGTCAGAGGATCGAGTTTTTATCAAAAAATTTAGATCCATCTACAGTTTTATGCCACATGGATGCTGTCATGGATCGCATCGATTCCAATTCTTTTCTTTCTTTACATGGAGCGATTTAGGATCATTGTTTCTTTTTATAAGTAATGATCTTGTAACACCAAGAACCCCATTACTATTATAGTAATTTTTATGCTGTTCACATTCTAGGTATGGTAATGTAGGGCAAAGTGGAAAGCTTCTCAAGAACCTTTGTTACATCTCACTTGATAATGCTTCTCTTTGGCAGATGTATGCTTCTCAGTATTTCCCTCAGATCTCGGAGCTTCTAAGGAGACTGCCGCGTGATATTGTGTTAATGCTGAAGACCAATGACTGCTTACGGGCAGTCAATAATTCTCTGGTATTGCCATATTTCCCTCAGATCTGTGGTGCTTTGCATATTTTTGGTGTGATACTGTGGATTGCTTTTGTGAATATGTCTGAAGGAATCTATTTCAAGGATATTTTTCGCACTTTCACTTTAATGTTATCAATACACCATATTTAATCTTACGAATCCTCTTGTGAGATCCATAAATGTCTGCTACATTTACATGGTACATGGCTCATGGTTCCTTGCTAGTAATTTTTAATTTAGACTGCATCTGAACCAGTATTTTAGCTCTTTGTAAACATTGCTCATTCCAAGACATATTTCTTCGAAGCTTTTCATTACAGGTAGCTTCAAGCCAAATGTTTGAATTAATATTTCATTGCTGAGGTTCTTACGCCCTTGCCACTTGAGATTGTCCTTTTCTCGTCTCATTTTTTGTGTGATATGTATAGTCTTGGTAATTCTATTCTCTTGGAATGAGAATTACCATCTATACACAACAAATTGCAGGACATGTGCCACATGCGTTGAATTGGGACGCCGTTTGATGTGTATTAGGTGATCTCCTTGATCAAAACTCAATCACATCACATGATATTAACCAGTCAATTGTTGAATCCTTTTGAAAATCCAAAAAGTTTGTTAGTCAAAAAGAAAAGAAAAAAAAATCATAAATAGGTTGGGTGAGGTCATCTGATCTGGTTGATCTTTGACCTAGGAGATTCCTCAGGTGGAACACATTGAAGAATCGTTCCCGGTGCCTTGCATTTGTGCCCCATTTACTGGTATTTACTATGAGAACATAAATTATTGAATGTACTCGGACTATAGGGAATCTTCATAAAAATTGTGAAAGATGGTAAGGAAAAATGTGGACTACAGTTTTTCCTGACAGGGCTTCTTTGACAGTTGCAGGGGTCTTCTCTTTTGACATTCTTGATCATTGGAAGAGTTTCATCGGAGGCAATTATCGAGACAAAGATGTTGCAAAAGAAGTCTTTCTTGTCAGGCTTGAGCATATGGTTGGAGGAGATCTTGGTGGAAGCTCGACTTTTCAGTATGCAGATTGCGTTGTGGTTTTTACAGCTCAGGAATGCTTTGTCTGGGTGAAACTCAAAACTACATAGGAACCCTAGGTTCACCAATCCAATTTTTGTTTGTTAGCTAGCCCCTCATATTCTTCGTCTCCGAGGCTCAACTTCCCAGATTTGCCTGCAAGTTGTGTGAGCTTGGATTGACATCTTGAGCAATTTATATATGTGCAGCGAATATTGTTGTACTTTTTCCCGAATAAATGTGATGTTTACTGGAATCTGATCTGCAATTGTAAAACCCCATCAATGGGGAAAAAGGTGGAAATGCCAAATAAATTATTGTTGAGATGATTAAATAATAATATGCAATTTATTTACAAGTATCTACAAAGGGATTTATTGATTGTTGCATCTCCAGACTATCAAAATTGGGTATGGATCTAAAATATTTTTAAGTAATGGATCTTGCTTTGAATATATGATTATGATGATCGTTGCGACTTTTTTGCCACAACCCATCCAAGAGGTGGTTCGGCAATTGAATGGTCCAGGTTCATGCATAGGCATAGCACACATGAGCTATAGCTTCTTTTTTGGATAAACCATATGAATCACATTCAAGTACAACCTTTTGTACCCACTAGCATGTGCGCGGACACACAAACACACACAAATAGAGAAGAAGAAGAAGAATGAGCGGGGCATGATCTGAGCATCACCTAATTTTTTGCATTGGTCGAATATTTTTCAGTTGCTGCCTGTTTTGACACTGTTTTTTAACTTGTTGAGTTCGTATATATTGAGAACATTTTGGTCACTGATTTCAGATGTTCCTTGGCGTCTTTGCTGTTTCAGCAAAGTTTTCTTCTGCTTTGTAAATCAGTGGCATTTACAAACTGAATTCTGTTTGTTTTAATTTCTATTTGTTAAAGATTATGCACACAAAAAACCCACAGGGCGTCTTATGCAACCATTTCAAATTACAACGCTCAAAAACCCCAAGTCTTAAAATCATATTTTAAGTTTTCAGCTGCATAAGAATTCCTTTCTTGACCTTAATTTTAGCAGGTCCAAATGAAAAATAACAGGTGACTTTGTTTAACCAAGTCGGAGGGGAAAAAGTCCGTCTCGTCTGAATTGTCACATACAGGACATAGATAGAACATACAAAAGCACTCCACCTGGCACCTGGTTTCACTAGCATCAAGGAGGAAGTCCTGACCAACATAACAGACTCAAAAAAGTTGTAAAACGGTGTAGGATCCAAGGGCCTGCTCCTACAGAGATCAATCAATGTAGTTGACTCACAAATTGGTTCAGAACTCAGCCAAGCCGGTTTGGCAACAATTTTAGGGAGGTCCAACTCATTGGAGCATTGACTTCACTGGTTACTTTTTTTGCTCTGTACTACTTGTCTTTCTAGGGCTGATGCAATAAACGCGGGACCCAATATGCTCCACAGCAAGACCAGCATCTTCGCACCCAGTGAAGAACAATGCTTCCTCCTCCTTTCCAATCCTGCGTCTCCAGCTCATTAAGAATGCTGGCCATGACAATTCCACATCTGTTTCTGCAGCAAAGAAAATGATTAAAGTTCACTGACTCCTTCCCTCAAATTCTAACACTAACTAGCATAGTACCGGTCTGATTATCCTGAGAGCTTCCAGGACCCGCTTTCTTATCCTTCACCTTGTATGTTTTAAGGAGGAAGGATAGTGTCTTGATCAAGTTTGGGTACTGTTTCACATCTACAAGCAACACAAAAGGAGAGCAGCATTACATATACAGGTTACATCAATCATTTATAGAAGACAGGGTTTTAAAGACTTGGAACTTGGGCCCCGCAATAGCCTGGGTCCAGTCAATGTAAAACTTGGTTTAGTACCCTATCGAGTTTGACATGCCACCAAAACTTGACCTGGGCATTTGATTTGCTTAAGTCAACTAGCCGAATTTTCTCATGATTGTAAATGCCAATATGAGATAAAAGCAGCAAACCTTACACAGTAGAATATCACTGGCAATGACCAAGTCCCAGTCTGGATCAGTGGTTGGAAATGTGTCTCCCCACGAATCTGAACATAATCCCAAAGACGTGAGTTTAAAGGCTAACAGAAACCACTGCATAAAAAGGAAAATGAAAAGTTTGCTGCAATCCTTTGTCCTATTATCCTCACAAGGAAATCCTCTCTTCCATGTTGGTTGTCTACTATGGCACGAATGGCATATGGACAAATGTGGTGCATTTGCAGGAGTCAGGTCTCACCATTTGATCAGCCCCACCTTGGATATATCATACACCTTAAATTAACTCAATCAAATGATCATAACCATCCACTTTGTTGTAACCTTTTGGCCAGTGAAAATAAATGGCGAATGGTCCAGAGAAAAAAGTCTACAGCATGGATGACTACAATCAGCTGATCAGATCAATTTTTGGCATAGGAAGTCTCCTAGGTGGGACCCATTAAATGGAGGCTTCAATGGGTGCCTTAGATTTGCTCTCCTCCCCAGTAGTTAATTAAACATAAAAGCTCTAAGGTTCCATAGGAGTAAGGAAAACATACGTCGGATGTGTGGCAACACAGGTATTATGCCATTAACCCTACAATTATGGGCTATGTTCTCTTCAACTTCCTCATCATTGAAGTCCGAGGTCGTGATGTCAACTCCAAATGATTTTCGTAGAAAGATGGCCAAAGCACCAGTGCCACTGCCATGAAATAAATAGAAGAAACTCGTCAAGCCAAATTTTAATATGGATCCTTCAACTTTAAACCCATTGCTACAGTTATCTAATTTAAAAGTCTAGAAATCATTCAGTAATAATGAAATTTTGAATCAATGAGAATACGAAATATCAGGACTCTCGCAGGAAATCTGCACAGTAATAAATAAAGCTAGGTTACAGTGACCTCAGGCATCAGATTAGCAGATGGCCCTGGATTAAGGGATAAATATGGGCACTGTTGAGTTAGAATTTAGTATAGGGTTTAAAGGGGTAGGGTAGAATTTAAGTATGCTAAATGAAGATCCCTCATTCACTCCATTTGTTCATCCCACCCTCTTACGGGAACAAGAAATGACTGTTAACAAACGGATTCGATTATCCACGCCATCCAATAACTCCGGTTTATCAATTGTTTAGGATGGTCCAGCAAAATCTAACAATAGCTCCAGGAAAAAGTCTACAGATCACATGGTTGAGATCATCCTATTGTATTCACTTTGAACTAGAAATCCTGTAGGTGGAACTCATCAAATGGTGGGTCAGAGTCTCCTAAGACGCTTGGTGTGCACCAATGTTCTGATACTGTGATAGGTTATTTCAGTCTGTTGCACTCAAGACTATAGATCCCCTTTCCACATAAAGTCGTAAACATATGCATTAGAGTGTAGTTGTAATGACAGCAAGATTCAATTGCATAAAACAAGGGAGAAAGGAACGTATAACTGAACGCAAAGAAAAAAAAAACTATATGAGCAAAGGATCACCATACATCAAATAAGTGTAATATTTTAATTGCAATTCATGAAACATGCCTGCCCAACTCGATGATGCGTCGTCCTTCTAACCAAGACTTGTATTGAACTAACCATTCTGCAAATGCAAATGTCCCTGGCCAAAGCAAGTTGGCATTCAGCTGATGAAATGAAAATTCTCGGATGAGCAATTCCTGTAGATAATCCAAAAAATTTAGAGAGGGTTGCAAAGAATTTATTTTATAATGAGCCCAATAAATGAAGTTCAAGAGCTAGAACAACCACAGAGATTAATACTAAAAACAATTGTGGCAATTTTCAAGGGCTACATTCTTATAATAAGTCACTACAAGTTGATGCAGGGTACCTCCTTATATTAAGCCACTTCAGGAAAGAATTAGAATATTGGAATGCCGAGTTGCATGCAAGTTGTGTGTTCGAGTCTGAAACCAGACATGGGTGTGTGAAATTAAAGCATATGATAAACTGATAGCCTGAAGTGTAACAATATGTTTGAGGGGCACTTTGTGTAGGTCGCCGCCACACAAGTCAAGCAAATTTCAATGTATTCTTGCTTCACAAAACTTGGTCTCTCATGATAGGCCCACATGAGTTGAATCAAACTAATATCTGCATCGCTTCAAATTACCCAGGTTTGATAACCCTTGATCTCAACCTCAATGTGCTACTCCTTACAGGATTTCACATGATTCTTGAAGCCAACCCCACCCTTATTCTGTCACTATTATCTTGAGTATGGTTCAAAACTTCAAATTATGAAACTGTATTTTACGAACTTAAACATACTCTATCACAGAAGAGGATCGTAAAACTCATAACCGATACCCATCTTATGAGTTGTAGCACCATCCCTCCCTCTCCTCAACAAGATCGAGAACGTGTAACCAACTGAAACAAAAAGGATCATCTGTGTTTCTTCAACAAAACCATGAATGTTTCCTTTCATTTGTTTTCGACAAACAGAAGCTTCTCCAATACATGGGATATGACAATTTATAGGAAAGAGATATACCCAATTCTTGTATCAGAACTGCTTCCCATGGCTCAAGGGACCGAGGGTCCTGTGTGAACCAGTCTCTATTTATCTATAACTAAACAGAAAATTCTTTCCCCGATAATCAACTCAAACTAATCAAATCAGTTCTGTGAAATGTGAATTCAAAAATTCAAAAAAAAAAAAAGGCCGACGATAGAGAAAATGGAGACCAAATTGGAGTAAGAACTTGATGGGTATTTGTTAAGTTTGAATAAGAGGGTAGGAGATTAGATCAATCAACAACAAAGACATGCTTCATTATCATAATTGTTTCATTTTTTTTCGTTTTCTTTTTCTGGGTATTACAGAAAAACATATCATTACTTACCATTCCAGGAAATTGGTGGCTTCTCTCCACGTAGCTCTGATGTGTCTCTTCCGTCTCTTCTCCTGCCAACAAAAACTAGTAAATTTAGCGAGAGGGAGAAAGGGAGAGGAAGAGAGAGAGAGAGAGACTACCAGGAGACTTGTCATCGTCGTCGGCGAAAAGCAAAGAGGGAGAGAAGAGCGCGATGTCCATCTCTTCAATACTGCGTAGGTATTGAAAACCTGAGACTTAAAAAAGTTCATTTAGAGGATGTTTGGTCTCAGCGATAACTCTACTCGAAGAGATTCACAGGGGCTTAAGTATGCAAGACCCACACCAGTCCCAGAGGCTGTTTAGCCAAATAATTTAGGGTATTTTAGTAACACCCCCCTAAATTTAAAAATAATTAGTATTACCCCCTTTTATTTTTAAACTTGGGATTACCCTCCTTGACCTAGTTTTACAGTGGTTGACTTAAGTTAAAACGGACTTGAATCACAGTCGTCGTTAGCATTGTACTTGCAATATTATGGTCCTTCGCATGTATGTGTATATATTATGGTCCTTTCATAGGTGCATTAACAGACGCATGATTTAGATTGGATCTGCTCCCATTCTTCGGTTTTTTTGCTCCGGCTACTCGGTTTTTTGTTTCCTGTTTCTTGCTGTGCAAGTGATCTCAACCCTTTCGATTTTAACATTGCTGGATCTTCAGAGATTTCGATGGGGGCATTTTGAGAATGTAAAAAATGGGGGGGAGGGGGAACCAAAGGGCAATGAGAATTTGCGGTCCTTATATTCAAAGTTTTTTCTATTAAAAACTTGCACAAATGTCTCGATAAACATTTTAGAATAGGGTCGCTCTACGGGTGCCCACGTCTTTCGGTTGGGTCACCCACATGGGACCAAAATGCCCCTGCTCTGTTTGAGCACCCACCCCCTTCTCCTTTGTCTCCTCTCTTTGTTATCTACTCTCCCTCTAGGCTATTGTGCTGAACTATTGTGACTATTGTGAGAGAGAGCAAATGGCCCTGCTCAATGCTTGCCACGTCAGCAAAAAAGCAAAACTACCCAGGCAACCGCAACACAAGTTTGTCAGTTTTGATTTTTTTTGTTCTTTTAGTTTTTCTTTTTAATTTTTTCGCTGATGTGGCAAGCACTGAGCAAGGCTGTTTTGTTTGTTCTATACGGCCCTGGCGCATGGAAGCCTCTCCCCATTTTGTTCCAACTAGTGTTATTGGCCCGTGCTAAAGCACGGGGTAAAAAATTAAAAATAATTTTTTTATAAACAAAGAAATTCATAGAAAATAAAAACTTTCATTATGACTAAATAAAAATTAAAAGGAAAATATAATTCGACCTCTTGCATATAAAAAAATACTTACAAATTTAACACTATGCTCTAAATATATTTAGTAAAAAAATCTCCAAAAAATATCTAGAATAATTATGTTACCACGTCCTTTAAAACGGTAATATAATTACGTAAGACTAAAATGTGTTATTGGCGACTTCATGATTAAGATCTTTAAGATAAAAAAAAAAAAAAAACTACAATAATATACAATAAGCAAGACATCATTATTAGTTTACAATTTTACATTATAATTCTTAACTAATACGGCCATATACATCAAATTGATCTTAAAAAAAAAGACAATCTTTTTTTATCCACATTCATACATTCATTTTTAAGAGTGTTCCTCGTAGCCGAGAGCAAAAATTGTCTCAATTTCTTTTTCTTTGGCTTGATGTACACTTCTCAAAGCTCCGAGTTTTCAAAAAATATATTCACCTGCACTTCTGAAATTCTGATAAGTGATCATGCTACAAAGGATCAGCCGATCACATTATTCTATCTTCATTTGTTGCCTACAAAGCTCTATCAGTCCAAGCGGGTGCTAAAGAACTCGGCAATTGCTATTAAGAATAACAGATTTGCGTCAATTCATCATGCCATTTTCATTCTATTATATACATATAGAATATAGATAAAAAAATAAAAAGAAAATAGAAATTCAAATAAGAAGTGGAAGAAACATGCCTGCAATTTTTGTAGAGAGTTGTGTAAAAGATCACTGATGTTTTTCCCGTCCATGTACAATTTTTGTCTAATTAAACAAAAAAAGAAAAAAAATAATGAAAAAATAATCTAAAAAAGAGAAAAAATATACAATGAGGCAAAAAAAAATACATGATCAATAAGTTGATTAGCTCGCATCAATGTAGAGAAATTTTTTGCCCATACGTCTTTTGCTAGGAGACGTTTTAGCCATTGGATAGTAGAGGGAGATATTTTATAAAGAAAGCAGAGATATTTTAGGAAGTTTTAGGTAAAAAAGCATAGATCAACGTTTTAGGAAAGCGTATAGACATTTTAAGGAGAGTTTTAGAAAGATTTAAGAAAACAAATAGACATTTTAAGAATGAAAGACGTTATAAGAAATCAAATAGATGTTTTAGGAAAATGTAGATAAGTTTTAAGGAGAGTTTTAGAAAATTTTAAGAAAACAAAGAGACATTTTAAGAATGAAAGACGTTTTAAGAAACCAAATAGACGTTTTAAGAGAAGAGATAGACGTTTTGGATAATATGTAACAGTTTTGGAATAATATACACTTAATGTTACCAATTAAATTTTGATATAGTCATTAATTGTATTAATGCAGGAAGGAAGAATAGATGATAGAAAATTCGGTGTCGATGACATGTCACTCTGCATGAGGAGAGTACCACGTCAACTTGATGTGGAGGAAAGGGAATGACGCTGCCCACTTCTTTGCTATAGTATAGATATATAGATAGATATGGGTGTCCAACTCAGACCCTTCAAATATCTAATATGCCATTGTCTAAATTTTCATAAATAAAAACTTTTAGGAAATCAATGAAAATTTAGTGCTTCAAACCAAGGTTTAAAGGGGACCGTTATAACGGATTGGGGGCGTTACCGTTATAACGAAAAAACCGTTCAGGGGCAAAAACAGAAAATAACGGAAATATTGGAAAAAATGGCGCTTAAATTCAAATTTTGAGTTTTAAAATTTGAATTTCAAAAATGAAAAATAATGGAAAAAAATGAAAATAACGCCCGTTTTTTTTTTTCACAAAATTTTCCAGAAAATAACGGTCGTTATTTTCATTATAAGGGAAAATAATGGCCGTTATTTTCGTTATAACGGCCGTTATTTTTTGGGCGTTTTAACGGTCCATAACGTAACCGGGTAGGTCCGATTCCCTTATAACGGCCGTTTTTTAAACCTTGCTTCAAACTTCAATGTTTAAGCACTTTACATTAATTTTAAGTGTTAAAATTAATTTTACAAACGGTCCCTTACTTTACCACGTGGTAGCATACTAGCATGGAGTAAATCTTTGATGATGGATGTGACGGACCACAGCATGAGCCACGTTGTCAAAGATTAACGAGGTAGCACCGTAGCACGACTCCTATCTACATCAAGCATCGCTTTCTCAGGTTCGCAACTCAAAGCAATAACGATCGTCAGCCCCCAATCTCGTCTCCGAAATTCCCAATTTCCAAGAATCAAAATCTATTCCCATTACTCCCCCCATTCGATCTTGATCGAAATTCAAATCTCCATTAATTCTGTGTGTCCCCTTGGTCTTATTTAGAGACACATAAGACTCTTTCTCTCTCTTAACATGTAGACGCTTACTTTGTTGGCGCGCGTCGTCTCTCTATCAATGCAAATGCAGATTCATTTTGTCCACATTGCAGTGTCTCATTTCTATTTCTCTCTTTGATCCTCTATTTCCATGGAACCTCACAAACCTAACCCTAGCTTCTGCGAGCACTCATGATACCTCAATACAGACACGACGACGAACACCAAGAAACCCTAATATTTCTTCCCGATCAAAGCAACCATGGTGCGAGAAGTAGAAAAAGAACCAGAGCTGGCGAATCGCCGAGGTCTGGTGGTCGGGAATTACTGCCACGACGTTCTGATCCGAGACGGCAAAGTCATCGGCGAGAGCCTCGGAGGTGCGGCCTCCTTTGTCTCCAACGTCCTCGACGGCCTCTCGATCACTTGCGATTACGTGTCAAAGGTTGGTTTGGACTTCGCCTACTCGGTTTCGCATTCTCCTCTCTGGTCTCCCTCGTCGATGACAACTCTCTTCCATGCTCATTTCTCCACCGATAGAGTTCGAGATGGAACTCAAGATCGAGTTCTTAGAAGAATTCATGTCTGCGATCCGATATTGCCGTCTGATCTTCCTGAATTGCAATTCGATTTCGGTCTGGCCATCGGTGTCGCGGGAGAGATTTTGCCGGAAACCCTTGAGCGCATGCTCGATATTTGCCGTGTCGTGTTCGTTGACATTCAGGCACTTATTCGGGTTTTTGATCCTGTTGATGGCACTGTGAAGCTTGTGGACCTCAAAGAGAGTGGGTTCTTCCATCTCCTCCCGCGGATTGGATTTCTCAAAGCGTCGGCTGAAGAAGCTCCATTTGTTGATGTTGAAGAGGCAAGAAAATGCTGTTGCATTGTTGTCACGGATGGGAAGGATGGTTGTAAGGTTTATTGGAAGGAAGGCGAAGTGCAAATTTCCCCTTTTCCGACCGTCCAGATTGATCCTACTGGTGCTGGGGACAGTTTCTTGGGTGGATTTGCCACTGGACTTGTTCGTGGTTTGGCTGTGCCAGAAGCTGCACTCTTGGGGAATTTCTTTGGTTCGCTGACTGTCGACCAGATTGGAGTTCCCAAGTTCGACTCGGGGATATTGCAGGTTTGTTATGTTATTTCTTTGACTTCCTATTTGTCTGTAAGATAATTTATGGATTATTTTTATTTTTCTCACTTGTGTTCTGTTTGAGATGCAACTGTTCTTATCTATGATATTCTTTATTTCTTTAACTTGTTTTGGAAACCAATCAATTTGGTACATTTTTTTCTTCTCTTAAATACTTCTTGAAAGGATGTCTGATACTGCAATTTAAGAAATGTCAAAATCGTTATCCAAGATCAGCATTGGCAATCTAAATCTGAGAACCTTAACCGAGAGAGTAAGTTATTACTGAACAGTTCAGATCGCTTGCAATGCTTGACAATTCTCCAAAAGCTTCTACAGTGGTAGTTAGTGGGCCTTTCCTCTTACCAGATAGATGTAATGTACAAACATACAAGAACACTGCATAGGCAATGATCTCAATTCTCTTTTTCTTCATTGTTTACACATATGTATAGATCTTAAGCACAAGGATAGATATTGCTTGGAAATATTCAACTCAGAAACCCTAACATATACATTTTAACATATTTTGACCATTTTCTTATTAAGCTTTCGAAAAGCAATTTTTTTTAGCAAAATAACTCTTAGCCCAAGAAGGAAGGTTGCTGATAAACCCAACAACTACATCCAACACAATATTCCTTGCAGCCAGGGATCAACCCTACAAAGAGAACTCGAAAAAGAAGGCCAAACATGCTAACATTCCTAGTCCAGGCACCTCAAAGTTGAAAGTGGAAGGTGGTCTTGTAGATTCTAAAATGACGTTCATGCATTAAATGAGGCAAAAGAGATTTTTAGGAAACTAAAGGTAAAAGGCACTCATAGAAAGACACTTGATGGTGGAGTGATGAGGTCCAAAAGGCTAGTAGCAGTAGAGAAAAAAGTTTTGGTACAAGATTTGACAACAAACTAAAGCAAGGAAAAAATTGAAAAATAATATAGAAGTGCTAAAAAGTAAACAAAATAAATCAAACTTATGGGCCACACTATTAAATAATGAAGGGGTGTGATGGAGCACATATTAGGACAAGAACAAGGATATCACATGATTACTTTTGCTTCATGTTAGGGAGATCACAAGGTTGTCTTCTTAGACAATTAATGGAGAAGTTTTGATAAAAGAGGAAGATTTCCCACGTAGTCTTTATTAACTTAGAAAAACGTACGATAAGTCTATAGACTTAATTTTGTAGGTATTAGGGAAAAAGGATCCTAAGCAAATATTTCGGCATCTTTAAGGATATGTATGGGAAATTTGTAACTAGTGTGAGAATAGTTGGTGGTTAGATAAGTAACTAATTATAATGGGTTTGCACCAGTGTCAACCTTGCATTTCTATTTTTTTGCACTAGTTATGAATGAATTAATTGTTCACATGTCCTTTCCTTAGTTGTACTATTTGCAGATGTGTAGTGCTAGTTAATAAGACTAGAGAGGGTGCAAATGCAAAATTAGAACTATGGAGGGATACCTTACAAACCATAAGTTTTAAACATCCAATTGGTTCGATTTGATGTATCCGGAGGATACTTTATATATATCAAAAGGATGTACAGTCAAACCTACTTCTCAATTCAATAGAATCCCAAAGAAGTGAATAGGGAACCCAAATAATGAGAGATATCCAATCCATAGGAATCAATAGAAAATGTAAATTAGGAACAAGGCCACGTATATTAAGTGTGATTTTAGTGAGGACACCCAAAAAGATGAAGTGTTAGTTGAGATTGATAGGTAGGAGACACCCTAACATGACTGCTTTTGTTATTCAGATCTAATTATCCATACAAGCTAAAAGGACGAGTATTGAAGATGATTTTGCTCATATTAGGTGGTTAAAGCGGAGATGCACTTCTAGAGTGTTAAGTGATCGATGTATACCAATCAAAAATCAAAATGAAGGAAAGTTTTTACAAGACAAACAATAATACAAGCTAGAATTGTATTACCTTACAAGCTAAAAGGACGAGTAAGGCTGAAATGATGCGAACTAAGGTAAGGTATAAGGCTCCTTGACAGAAGATATAGCTCTAGATAGAATTAAATGGCAAAATAGGATTCATCTTGTCAACCACAAATAGTTGGGATTAGGCATTCTGAAAGATGGCGATTCATGCACCAAATGACCTTGTAAGGTCATGAAGAGTTCACAAAGAGCTACAAATGTTTAATAGTATAGTTAGATTATGAGGCAGAGCATGTTACCTATGTCAAAATTCCTTTCAAATTGTTGTTGATTGCTATTGCTTGTTGCTTTGAGCAAATTTTAAGTTCCTTAATATTTGCAACACCGAAAACTCATTTTAACCTATGTAACAAGGACACGACACTTGTAGGGTTTTTGCCGTGTCGAGCACGTTGACATAAATATTTGTGTTGACACAACCCGATACACATGCCGAGAAGGGTTGTTGTGTTCCATTCTCCATACAGCTCTATGTTCGGTTGTTAAACAGAGTTATAGTTGTTCGATAGTCTTCCCTCATATAAATCTATTTATATTTATTATATTATTAGATAGCTTCATAGCATATGGAGATGTTTTCGTTTACTTTATACATACATACGTACATGCTGTTCTTACTAATAAATGACTAATGGATGTGGGGCCCACATGCAGATGAGTTAAGAACTGATTTTTTGTGAGGATGATCTCACCATGGAGAGCATCCTCACCAAAAGTCAATAGTTTTTATAACTTCTAACCCTATCAAATATGGACCTAAATTTAACTGTGAAAATGGATAGTACAAATTTTTTTAACTTGCAATCTACTTTTCATAAGGCTACAAATGTTGGACTGGGCTAATTTTTTGTGAGGTTGATATCCATGTTGAGAAGAATATCATCACAAAAAATTAGCCCTTAACTCATTTACATGTGGGCCCCACATCCATTAATCATTATATTATTAAGAATAGCACAAGTCAACGTACATATTCCTGATTTTTATTAAAAAACCTTTTAGTGTAAATATAACTAAAATACTACATTACAATAAATACCCATAAAAATATTATATTACAATACATGTGTACTGAAGTGTTTGCGTTTTGGATTTCTTAAAAGGCATTGTGTCAGACACTGACACACGTGTCCATGCTTGTTACGCAGATTTCGACATATATGTTAAATAAATACAAAAAGTGTTATTTGGGTTAGGGTTTTAGAGAGAAGAGAGGAGTAGAGTGAAAGAGAAAGGATCAATCAAATGAGCTTGTACTCACTAGTGACCTAATATTATAAGGCATAAGGTAGAAAGGACAAAAATGCCCCTCGTACACAAGGGAAACAATAACCAAACCAACACTCCCCCTCAAGTTGGAGCATAAACATCATGAAGCTCCAACTTGGAACAAATTAAATTCATTAGTGCTCTGAAGAGTGCCTTTGTGAACAAGTTTACAAGCTGGTCTAAAGACTTAACATACAGAGTAGTGACATCACCACATACAACCTTGTCTCTAACAAAGTGACAATCCATCTCAATATGTTTTGTACGCTCATGAAAGAATGTATTAGAGGCTATGTGAATAGCCGCCTGATTATCACAGTACAAGTGCATTGGAGATTTCGCACCAAAACCCAACTCATGGAGACGATGCTTCAACCAAGTCAACTCACATGTAATATGAACCATTGCCTTGTATTTGGCTAAAGCACTTGACCGGGCTACTATGGATTGTTTCTTACTCTTCCACGATACTAGATTGCCACCAAGAAAAATACAATATCTTGTAGTGGACCTTCTATCGGACGGTGATCCACCACATTCAGCATCCGTATAACCAACAAGCTGAATATGTCCATGACTTTTGTATAGCAGACCACGACTTGGTGCACCCTTCAATGTGGTGCTTGGCTTTACCTTTGGCAAGTAGAAAGACCTCAACGGATTTGGCCCAGGGAACAAAATTGCTTCCATTAAGCTTAATGGAAGTCATCTAAACATTGAAAACATCTCCTGACAGAGTCGTACCCGATTTAGACTCCACATGACAACTAACCGAAACAGCTAAAAGAAGGAGAATGAGGTGCAGAAGCACCTAAATCCGTGAAATAGCGTCTACACCATACAAACGCGCGTAAACCACTAGCACCAAAACCATACAACAACATCTAAACCACGAAAGAAGAGGTGCAGATGCACCTAAATCCCACACACAATGGTGTGGCAGCACCTAAGTACAAAAATAAAGGAAGCGGCATCGTAGGTAAGGACTTCATGCGTGTTTTGGAGGAGTTTCATCAGGAGTCATGGCTAGACTGGAGAGCCAACACTACATTCATCTCATTGATTCCCAAGATTGAAGGGGCTGTTTCTCTCACTGACTTTCGTCCTATCAGCTTGATCGGAAGCACGTATAAAATCATAGCCAAAGTGATGGCATCCAGAATGAAAGGGGTGTTGGGGAAGCTTATCTCGTCCTTCCAAGGGGCTTTTGTCAGTGGCAGGCAAATCCTTGACGGAGTCTTGATTGCTAATGAGGTTATTGATTCCAGAATCCGAGAAGGAATCCCAGGGATTGTGTGCAAAGTTGATTTGGAGAAAGCGTATGACCATGTAAGTTGGTCTTTTCTTGATTATATGTTGGGGCGCATGGGATTTGGATCCAGATGGAGGAGGTGGATTCAAACTTGTGTATCGACTGTTCGTTTCTCGATCCTTGTTAACGGTGCCCCGGAAGGCTTCTTTAGGAGCTCGAGAGGACTTCGCTAGGGGGATCCGCTGTCTCCATACCTTTTTCTTATAGTTGCAGAAGCATTGAGTAGGCTAACATCTAAAGCAGAGAATGATGGTTATCTGGAGGGTTTCAGAGTTGGTAGGGAGGGCCCAAGCATCTCTCATCTGCAGTTTGCAGATGACACAATCTTTTTTCTCAAGGCCTTCAACCCGCAAGCCAAGGTCTTGATAGGGATTCTTAGATGCTTTGAAGCGGTCTCAGGTCTCCGAGTTAACTTATCCAAGTGTGAAGTGTTCGGGGTGGGAGAGGTGGGGTGTTTGGACTCGATTGCGGCAAGCCTGTCTTGTAAAAAAGGGAAGTTTCCAACATCGTATTTGGGCCTTCCTCTTGGGGCGAATTATAGATCCAAAAGCATATGGGACCCGGTCATTGAGCGTATCCAGAGGAGATTGGCCTCATGGAAAAAAATTTATCTCTCCAAGGGTAGGAGAATCACCTTGGTTAAGAGCACTCTCTCCAACTTGCCGATCTACATCATGTCTCTTTTTTCTATCCCGGTCGGGATCGCCAAGAGGATGGAAAGCATTATCAGAAATTTCCTTTGGGATGATAAAGAAGACTATCACAAGTTTCATCTTGTTAAATGGTCAAGGATATGCAAGGCCAAAGAAGATGGTGGTCTGGGGGTCCGACAAATCAAGCTCATGAACAATGCTCTCCTGGGGAAGTGGCTTTGGAGATTTGGAGAGGAAAGAGAGAGCCTATGGAGAAAGGTTATCTCAGCCAAGCAGGGTTCCGATCAGTTTGGGTGGGAGAGTAGAGTCCCTTTCTCCTCTTATGGTAAGGGGGTGTGGAAAGGTATCTCAAAGTTACTTCCGGTGATTAGGAATGGTAGTAGATTTAAAGTGGGCATGGGTAATAGAGTGAGATTTTGGGAAGACAGATGGTGCGGAGAAAATGCCCTTAAAGATGATTTCCCCTTGATCTACGACATATCGAATCGTAAAGGTGAATCGATCCGAGATATTGCTTCCTTTGACAGTGACACTTTATCCTAGGACTTGGGCTTAAGAAGGCGGATCAATGACTGGGAGATGGATTCTATGGCAGCTTTACTCACGAAGCTGGAAGGGATCAAGCTTTCGGAAAGTGAAGAAGACAGCAGATGGTGGATCAAGGATCCTAAAGGCAAGTTCTCAGTTAAATCCCTCTACTCTCTCCTCCAGGGCCCTAATCTTGCATCATTCCCAGCTAAGCGTATATGGAAGACTCCTATCCCCTCTAAAGTTACTTTTTTCACGTGGTGTGCGATGCTGGATAAGATCCTCTCAGTAGAGAATTTAAGGAAACGAGGTGTTCAGCTTCCTAGCAGATGTATCCTGTGCCGTGCAGACGAAGAAACCACCAACCATTTGCTTCTTCATTGTAGGGTTTCTAAGCAGATTTGGGAGTGCTTTTTGGGCCTCTTTGGCATGTCTTGGGTTTTCCCTAAGACGGTGCTCGATACTTTTGATGGCTGGTATTCCAATAGCCTTTCCGCTAGTGGGTGTACGATCTGGAGGATGGTTCCGTATACCATTTGTTGGGAACTGTGGAAAGAAAGGAACAAACGAACGTTTGAAGATAAGGAGAAAGAGTTAGAGGAGATCATTTTGAACATTAAAGCCACCTTGTTCTTTTGGGGATCAGTAATCCCAGTTCTTCAAGGATTAAGATTTGAAGATTATGTATTTGGGTGGGACCGCCTTTTGTCTTAGTTGCTAGTTGTTGGAGGTCTCTGTTTTGGTTTTGGGGGACTTGTTTTGTTGGCTCAGCCGTCCCTGTTTTAGCTGATGTTTTGTTCTTCTTAGGGCTTTCTCAACCCCCTTTTATTTAATATCTTTTTATCAATCAAAAAAAAGTCAGCAACAAACCAAAATACCTGGAGAAAAGACAGGACGTGTGGAGATCTGGCTTAAGATCCTTCTTCACCGAGCTTCAAATCTTGTGGCAGTGTTAAGAGGGGTTCATAGACCTTGTAGCAGCCCCAAATCAGCCCATATGAGGAGATACATCAACAAGGGTTGCTACAGTTTCTACATAGGCCTGTGGCGCCGGTAACCCTAGATCTCTGGAGAAGTTGTCGCCCTTAGAGAAAAAATGAAGAAGAGAGGGGATGGGATTAGGTTTGAGATGAAAGGGTTAGAGTTGAATCGGATCAGAAGTGTCTTTGATACCATGTTATTTGGGTTAGGGTTTTAGAGAGAAGAGAGAAGGAGTAGAGAGAAAGAGAAAGGATGAATCTGATGTGCTTGTACTCACTAGCGACCTGATATTATAAGGCATAAGGTAGAAAGGACAAAAATGCCCCTCATACACAAGGGAAACAATAACCAAACCAACAAAAAGAAAGAAAAACTTGTTTCAACCTATCAACATCAACCATTTGGACATGTGTAATGTGATAATTATAGGTTGTTGATTATAGCCAACTTCATAAGTAACCTTTGCCATCCAAGTGATATTTAGTGTCATTCCTCTCTTGGAGTCTGCAGATAACTACTGGCCGTTTTTCTGCTGAATAAGGTAGTTTAGCTTCCATGCATTAGTTGACTGATTTTGTGTATCTATCTCTTAGATAATACATTGAATTGCTGACCTGATACGCTTTAAATGAAAGAAGTCTCACTATTATTGAGTGTTAAAACTAGCATCTCTATCGCAAATAAATTAAATAATATCAGCTAACCGTATTGTGGATTTGGAAAACATTATCACTAAAAAGGTTTGTAACAGTGGTTGTTGTATATTAATCCTTCACTTCTTAAGATATTTGGGCAGATAGCTCTTGGAGAGAGTATTTTCAGGTGCTCAAGCATGAAACTACCTGTTCCACAAGCAAAATAACGAGACATTTACCCCATTACTTTGTCCTTTACGAGGCAATTCCTTGGAACTGACGACTTGTGTTGAATAAGTTCACAGTCAAGACACCTGGTAATGTAGTATGGATGCCATGATTTCTTGGGTGTGTAGGTGGCTGCGTATTGACTGAAGTGTGAGCACCTGAAATTGTGATGTATCAAATTTCTTTTGAATGCATTAATCTCCAAATGGGACATTTTAAATTGGTCATGAAATAATACACTTAACTCTCAAGGTACATGATTGAGAATAGATTTCAACTAGTTACTTGCATAGCAAACTCACAAATAACACTCAACGGGATATAGAACATACACTACACATCACATGTGATGGAACACTTGCTAAGATAAAAGTCATTCTAGTTACTGTGTGATCATGTGAAAACCATACTGCTCATTGGAGATTCTGAACCCCTAACAGAAACTCACAACTTCATCTTGTGAAACTTATATTGATCTCTTGTGCTATAGGTATTGGTTTATGGTAGATTGGGACAAATCTTGGATATGTAGAGATATTTTTCATTTGGCCAAGGATCAACATTGTATTGTGCACATGTTTCCAATGTCATTGTGATGTTTTCTACGATCGCCAAAACATAATTTTTTTTTTGCTTTAGAGGAACATGCATTTTTGGATCTTTAAGTCGGTATTACTGCTCCAGTTTGTGAGCATCCACTTGGGCTTTAGGCGGCCAAGCGGTTGTCTTATGGACACCTGAGTAGTCACAAGATTGCCTAAGCTCGTAGCATCTGTGATATTAGTGATGTGTATCATCATCATAGCCTTATCCCAACTATTTCATCTACATGAATCCTGTCTCCATTGTTGCTTCTTAGATATGGAGCAATCAAGCACCTAAAGTTGACCAAATCACGATCACACATGTGCATATCTAGTTGCAATTATAATTGTAGATTTGTAGGGCAACAACTATGTTTAAATCCTTACCTTTATAAGGTAGCATCCCTCCCTCAGCCACACACCATTTACACTGAAATTATGGCATGGATATATATATTAATTCATTTGTTTAATTATTATCTTAGGATCCATAAATTTGTTTCCATTGAATTAATCAATATAACGACTGACTATCATTTGTAACAGCACACTTTCATGATTTGGGTGGGCATGACATTGTTTTGGAAATTGGAATGTATTGAAGTCTCAAGAATATTGTTGTTAATTGCTTTTCTAGTTTCTTCTAGAAACCTTCTGATGCAGGACATTTAACCAATACTCCCCAAAAGCCGCGACTGTTGGTAGTGTGAGATTAAATTCCTTTATCTCGTGGCACAGATCCAGGCCCTCGGTCGAACCCTCCTTCGTGGGTCCCATTTCACACAGGCCATCCCACTCCGAATGTGCCCCATATGCGCAGGCTGCCCCACTCAAGCCCAATGTGAAAATGCCCCTGCATTAATCACCCCCGGTGAGAAGTCTCGAACACGAGACCTCCCACTTTGATACCACTTTGATGCAACACATCTAACCAATACTCCCAAAAAGCCACGACTGATGGAGGCGTGATATTAAATACCTTTATCTAATAGCCTAGATCCAGCCCTCGGTCGAACCCTCCTTAGTGGGTCCCATTTCACACGGGCCATCCCACCCGAGTGTTCCCCAGTTACGCAGGCTGCCCCACTTCCACTTCTAGAAGCTAAATATTAGGGGAATGACATCCCACTCGAATGTTCTAGTTTGGCATCTTGCTGCATGAGAGATCCTTCTTTGATGAAGGAGTAAAGAAAGTTCTCAATCTCGTGAAATTTAGAACAATCACTGGTACTTTAACATAGCTAGGTACTTGTTATCATTCTTCACCTTTTAGTGTCATGCTGGGATTGGTGCTTCTGGTGGGGATGTGCTTTTTGTGTATTTAGTCTTTGTAGAAGCCACTGGGCCAAACTTTTTGACTTTGCATGTTGCTTACAAATTTATTCGTTTATTCGGAGTGGACTACACAGTTGCTAAGATGAGCAAATTTTTGTACATTTAAACATGTGTAGGTAGTAGCACTTTTTATCCATGTTTTTGGGGCTCATTTTTTAAGCTTCACATCCAATGGAGGCTGCACTTAGTGTTACACATTTAATGTGGTTCTTGACTCGTTATGGCACATTGACTAGTAGGAATTGATGTTAGTAGTGAATCAATGATGGGGAGCCAAAACATGCACATACAGCCTCTATGCTATGCTTGAGATTCCTGAGCTCAAATGGTCAAGTATCACGGTTGCCTTTCTTGCCAATCCCACACAAAGTGCAGACGGGCAGCTCCGGGGAGGGGGGAATTCGCTGGCCCCTTTGAAGTCCCCCTCCCAAAATGTCTGATAAGTACCCCTTTTTAATCACTAACCAAGGGCTTAACGCTGGTTGGGTTAAGGGATTGAGGTGTGTGTCAACATTTTTGGGTGGGGAGACTTCAAAGTTTGAAGTCCCCCGGGGCCAGTGAATGTTTAGTAACCCTATTTTATATTATTCAATCATTACCAAGGAAAGAAATAACTAAATGATTACGAAAACCACCTAGAATTTTTCTGCTGCTTTTAAGGTAATGCAAACAATATAGTCATATCTACATTTAAATAGCTATCATTGCAATCTACTAGAGTCAAATGGCGAAATAGAACTCATGTTGCCGACCCCAGATAATTGGGATAAGGTGTAGATGTTGATGACGTTGAACTCAACTGTTGCATCTCCTTGATACTTATGGTTTAAGCAATGGTTGTTTTTTTTTTTACGCATTCTTTCAAGTACAATGTGTTTTTTTTCCCTGTAACTTAAAAGATCTTTATGTACTCACTCCTTTTCTTTTTCAGAGAGTCAAGGATGAGTTGCAGAGAAGGAAGATGCAATGCGCTGGCTGCTGTGAAGGAAGAGATGTTGGACCTGAGTTTACGAAGTCAGTAGAGCACGAAGAGTTCCAAGCGTCCCTTTTTGGAGCAGCTAAGCTTCTGGCCACCTACCACAATGAGGAAGATCAATGGCACCCTCAGAATTCCCCTGCTCAAACAGTTGAGAAGAGTGTCCAGCACCAGAATAATGGTCAGCATAAGCTATTACTTAATCCTGTTTATGAAAAAGCAACTTAGCCCATTGAAGCTGACCATGACACAAGCAGAGCCAATTTTGTTAAATCTGCACAAATTCTCTCGTCAATAAGTTGATCGACATGGAGATTTCATGTTGGTCATTACAGCATGAATTTTGAAACTACGAGCGCTGTAACCTAGCCACCCCAAGCAGTCGTAAGTGCAATTGAAGTGTCAAAATCCCATATGATTGCACGCAAATTTCCTTGTGTGCATGTCCTTTGATGTGTTATTGAACGGCCAAGAGCATCCAAGGCAATAAATAGTATGGTGGCATGCCTGGCAACCTTAATCTTGATCTCCTGGACGGTATTTTTTGAGAAGGGATGATCTACATGTCAAGTCTTACAGAAGAGGCACATGCCCTCATCTGATCGGACTTCTCTGGATCATTGGTCAAATGGGAAGTCTAGAATCGGACTACTCAAAAAACACTTTAAATGATCATCCTGTGTGGGGGATTGGGACCCAACATTTGGTTGGACTGTTGGGTCCCACCTAAGAGATCTACAGTGCCAACAATCAATATGATCAGATGATCTCGGCCATTTCATTTGACTCTTCATTTTGATGGTGGAAAAAAATCTGATAAAGCTAAAAAAGGGTATTTTAGTAATACGCCCCTGAAATTTGAAAGTAATTAGTAATACTCCCTTACACTTTCAAACTGTAGGATTAGCCCCCTTGACTTAGTTTAACCGTCATTTGACTAACTCTAAAACGTGAGATGCATCATGTGCTTGTTAATGCAGTGATGAAATGACCATAATTGTAAGTACAAGTACAATGCTAACAACTTGTGATTCAAGTCCGTTTTAACTCAAGTCAACCACTGTTAAACTAGGTCAAAGGGGATAATCCCAAAGTTTGAAAAGTATAAGGGGTATTATTAATTACTTTCAAATTTCAGGGGCTGTTACTAAAATACCCAAAAGAGAGAAACGTTAATTAAAATCCATCTGATGATGTTGACTTGTAGGACTATGAAGTATGAACCGAGGTTTTAAATGATGTGTTATAACTGTCATCATAACGGTCATATCAGTCACGTCTGAGTAAAAGGGTAAGAAAATTATTATCTTAATATATTTCGGCTGTGAAAAATGGTAATCTTTTTCAAAATAGTGGCTGGTATAACAAAAGTAACGACTGTTATAACGGATATTGGGCCTTAAAAACAGGAAAATATGTAATTGGGTCAGGGTGTTAGTGTGTTACTGTTATAACCACTGTTATTTTCGTTATAATGGCTGTTATAACCATGCTATGAACAACTAATGCAAGTCACCATAAATGAACTCACAGAACAATGTACATATCAGCCAGTCACAATCATTGGAACATCGTAAAGCCTACGAGATCGGATAAACTGGAAGTAAATGATGTCCGTTTTCTTTTCAATTTTGGTCATTTTAGAGGGGGATTTCATTGAGTTCTTCGCGACTTTTTTATCATAGTTAGTGAATATCTTTTTACAGTTAGAAAAAAACCACAATCTTCGTCACAAAACCGTAACTATAAAACTTTACGTCAAAACGGGCTCCATTTGTTTTGAAATCGAACTAACAAAGCAATCTAGCCGGAGGTCGCTGTTTTAGCCGGAAATCTAGCAAGCAAAATGGCTTTCTGCTGGGGAGATAGGATTTGAATCTCATGCAGAAAAAATTAGTCTGATTAATATTTTTTAAGCATTCGATTGGAGTCATTTTCATGGGTTGATTTTTAACCATATAGTTTGACAATTATTTTGGGTACAATGTTCCAAAGGTAGGTTTAAATCACTGTAACTAAGAGGTCATTTAGGGGTTTTATTGAAGTTTAAGGACAGAGCTTATTTAATGAGCTGAGTATGTTGAGGGACAGGTAGGCAACATAGAACTTCAATGACGAGGCCACAATATGAGTTACGTGGCAGATATCACAGACCTAATGAATCATTGGCCCATCCCTAGTTGGATCTACTCACCAAAATTCAACTTGATTAGTAATTTCTATCCATTGGATTAGAATTCATGATTTATTTTTAAATGTGGATTTCAAACATTATTTGGGGTATTCATATCTAAAGGCTAGAAATCACTAATTAGGCTGATTTTTGGTATGTAGGTGTACCTAGGGATGGGTCAAACATATCAATAGTCTTAAAGAGTGTGTCACATGGCTCACACTAACGTCACCTCAGATCGTCGTTGATGATGGACCTCTGAGTGGTGAGTGAAAGGCGTGTGAAGGACATGTCCAACCCCAGTTTTGGCTTTATAATAGTATAGATAGATGATGGTTGGGCCTTTAATTTTTTTTTTTATTTTGGGGGGGGGGGGGGGGGGGGGGGGGGGGCTTAATCTATTATCTATTATCTATTATCTATACTAAAGCTTATCTATTATCTATACTAAAGCTTGAACCTACTTAGGTGGCGCTCTCTCCATCTTTTTTATACTATTTTTTCCAAAACTACCCTTGACCTCTTTCCTCTATCCTCTCTTATATCTAATTTTAACCCAAAACGTCTCTTCTTATCCCTCTCCCTCCGCTTCCGTCTCCCTAAAATAATTCCTACTCTACCATAAATGCTAAATGCCTAAAATAATTCATACTCTTACCATAAATGTTAAATTCTCTTGCTTCTTAACACATTTTACAATAAAAAAACGTAGATCTTTCCGTTACTACCAAAGATGTCTTTCTATCTCCCAACAACTCTCTTCAACATTCTTACAACGTCTCTTCCCTTCCTATCTTTCCTTTTCCCTAACATCTCTCTATTGCCCAATGGAAACGTTTTTTTTTTTCTATAAAAGAGGTCATGGCAATGATGGAGACGAGAGAGATCGCAGGTTGGATTGGCAACTGCGGGTCGATTTCACCATAGTTGAAATGGTCTTAAGGTTTTTCTTTCAAAGGAGCGTATCTATTCTATGGCGCGGTTGTTTAAGCTGTTGTCGTATTTGTCGTGGCGTCTATAGTATTGCCAAGCTCTATGACATCCATTTTCAGGCTGGGTAGTGGGAGGGAGAGGTATTTTCGCCAAGGATTGAAGTATGGAGGTACCCTGAGATTCTTGCCGGTTAGGTTATGGCGGAGATTTGCTAAACAGTATGCATGCATAAAGAAAGTCTCCTTCTCCTATAAAGAAAGTCTGCTGCCATATCATAATTCATAAGTCCATAACCAACATAGAAAAGGGATTGTCGAATCCATTGTGTCCTACCATTGAGAATTCTATATCAGAAGTAGATCTGATTGTATGATCATAGCCGTTTGATTTACAAAATGTTTTTTCAAGTATTTCCTACTATTTGCTTACAGTATAAATTTTTATCATCAATTTGAAACTTGAATTTAGCCGTATACTAGCTCATCAATCCAAATCGTATTATCTAAGTCGTCTGATCAATGGCATTTTTCTAGGTTGTTTATACTTTATACTAACAAAATATTCTCGATCTCCAATCGATGAACCATCTCTTCAAAGTCTACACTAATGAACCTTTTTGATTGGTTGTTGATGGTTTGATGTCCGATTTCCCGTCCATGGCCCACTGATGGAACAATCTCAATCTAATTTAGTAGAAGAGTATTTGTACATAGAATTTCTGTGCTCCAATCCCATTGAATACCAAAGGTAAAGTACCCAACTATGTAATTCAGAGAATCGCATGTCATCAACCAGTACACCACATGCAAACAAGTCCGGGGGTCACAAAATGTCTTTGATTACGAACGTCCATGGCACTCTTAGAGACTACTGACCATATGGATGTTTGACACATCCCTAGGTGATTTCTAACTGTTCAGTCTAAGTACTCCAAATAATGCTCGAATCCCATGGCTGAAAATCAACCCATTGAGAAGACAAAATCTAATGGTTATGATTTAGGAATCAGGCTAATGTTTGGTCTGTAAGTATGCCTAGGGATGGTCCAATTATCCATACGGTCAGTGGTCTCTAAGAGTTTCCCACGTGGCTCATACGGACTTTTGTGATCAAAGACGTTCGAGATGGAAACCAGACGGGCACGCTCTTATCTAATTGGTTTAACAACGACCAATATATCGAAACTAACAACCGTTAGAGATAGCAGCATCATTTTCGAAAAGTAAATTTTTTAACAACGATTTTTATATAATATTAATATTCTAATAGACGTGACTGATGTGAGTCCCCATTATAATGGTCCTACCATGAGTACAAATTTGTTGACACGCACTGGTCAGAAAAGTTGCTGACTGACCACAATATTAACATTACTGTTACTTTTTTTATTTTTTATTTCTTTGCCGTGCACTAGCCAATAACACTAGTTGATATTGAAGGACCAAAAAAAAAAAACAAGAGTGATTTGTGGACAAAAGAGAAAGTGAAAACAATTATTGTACCTTTTTATAATAAAGATGCTTTATAACAGTAAAGATTTATCTTTTCCGTGCATTATTCAATCAGAGCAATAAACTCATTCAAAAGAAAATGCCACCATGAACGACACGTGCCATTTTCTCATACACCACTTTCCCTACGAATGTTTGTCTCATCTTTAGGTGGACCTACGTACCAAATATCAACATTATAAGGGTAATTCTATTTGCACCCCAAAAATTCCATAAGCACCCAATTTGGGTGCATTTGGCCGAAAATACCCTTGACCAAAAAAATAAAAAAAACCTTAAGCACTCCACCCCACTCTTCGTCTCTCCCTCTCCACCTCTCCCTCCACCTCTCTCCCTCCCTCTCCCTCTCCCTCTCCACCTCTCACCATCCTCTCTCCCTCCCCACCTCTGTCTCTCTCTGACCTTGAAACAAACCCAAAACAAAGAAAAAAAAAAAGAGGAAGAAGGAAGAGTAGGATGACGCCGTCGCCGTTGCCGCCGCCACCACTAGCACCATAAGTACGTCTCTCTCTCCTTCTCCACCTCTCTCTCTCTTTCCACGGCACTAACTGCCGTGGGGACTGTGTAGCCCACGGCCAGCCTAGCCGTGGCTTCTATGGTAGCCACGGTTGGGCTGGCCGTGGACTACACAGTCCCCACGGCACCAATTGCCGTGGAGAGAGAGAGAGAGAGAGAGACGTACCTGTGGTGGTGGCGACGGTGACGACCTCCTCCTTCATCTTCTTCTTCCTTTCTTCTTCTTCTTCTTCCTTTCTTCTTCTTCAACAACCAAGTGGGGTGGGGTGGGTGCTTGGGTTTTTTTTTTTAGTCTAAGAGTATTTTCGGCCCAAAAGCACCCAAATGGGGGTGCTTATGGAATTTGTGGGGTTCAAATAGAACTACCCTTTCTCAAAACGTGTTGGGTCTACGAGAATGTTTGAATACTCAAGAGTATGCAAACGTTTGCAGACTAGATTTTCCCTGCTGTGGCCGGTCACTGCCAGCGAAGTTTTCTCTCCAGATTTGCTCAACAGCACTGTTAGGAAAACGAAGCATATCCAGCAGTTCTCGAGTTCTCATTACTCAGTAGTCACAAGAGGAGGAGGTGGAGGTATTTGTGGTGTTTCGTATTTCTAATTTTATCAGAGCAACAGATGGTGGGACCACAAAGGCCTCTGTTCGTGCTCTTCGGATCCTCCATTGTTCAATTTAGCTACGGCGATGGCGGATGGGGAGCCATTCTCGCTGACATCTACGCCCGTAAAGTATTTCTTCTTCTCCTCCTCCTCCTTCCTCTCTTTCTTAGGGAACAAAACTTTTTCGTTACTAAACAAATTTAATTGTTCGCGATGTCTCTGATCGAAGGGGTTTTTCGTTTTTTTTTTCTTGATGCTGATGACTCGGGGCCGACTCAGCCAAGTCGTACATGAAATTTATTCCCGTCATCAAAGATTTATTCCGAATCCGAGATGACTGAGCCATGTTGCATCCAAGTTGGGCTGAAATTTTAGACCTTGAAGGGAATCATCTTTACCAACTGGTTATTTAATTACTTGCTCTTCTCATACTAAGCAAACTCTGTTTTCATATTTTAGAATCCTACTTGAACACCGATGAGTTGTTCATTTTGCAAGCAGGTTAAGCACTTCTGGGGCCCAAAATTTTGATTTTTGAATGGATTGCCTAGGTGTTCTGCCTAACAGACGACTCATGCTCTGTCTTTTTAGCTTCTAGAAATGCTAGGCCCCTTATAAGACCAGACCCTAGTTAGCAATTTTCCTGTTTAATACGCGTATTTAACTTATTTTTAAGAAAGCGTATTATACTGCATGTTATTCAAAGATTCGGTAAATTTCGCATATTTGATGAGGAACTGTATTAAATACCAATTATTAAAAAAAAACTTTGAACTGTGAAAAATGCGACAAAATATTGTTTTTAGAATTTTTAAATGTTATTTTTTTATTCTTTGCCAAAATTTTAAACGTATTTTCGAATGACAATTCTGAATTAAACTCGGAACTTTTGCTGTGCTGTATTTTTGCCGTGTGCCGAATTGCTAACCATGGACAAGACTTAATCATGTCCTTGTCTCAGATGCCATAAACACAGTATCAGATTGGTTTCAATTTGTGTTGTACTTATTGATAACCAGTTTGGTTTCTTCAATTTGAGTCGCTTCCATGATGTTTACCCAACAAAACTGCAAGTTTGAATTTAGTTTTTTTGCTTGCTTCTCCTCCATGATGAATTTTCAGTCCAATTGGATCCAAAGTTCAGAAGAGCTAAAGCCCTATTAGAAGCCTTCTTAGTCTTTCGAAGATCCATTAGACGGTCTCTTTGTAGCAGAAGGGGACTCTTTCAGTGCAATCAAGACTTCTAATCCGGAAGGAGTCCCTGGGAGGCTAGTTTCATGCGTATTTTCAGAGGTTTTCATATAACCTTGTTCATTGGGAATTCTCTTCCCAAGCTCTTCTATGTATCCCCCCTTGTATTTTCCAATAAATTTTGCTAATTTTAGATTAAAAAGTTAAACCTTGAGGACCTTTCTTGCTGCAAGCCTGCAACCTAAACTAAATCAAATCCGACTGCAGTCAACCATGTGAATTTTTTTTTTGGTGGACAAGTGGGTCAGTGATAAGTGCCCAGTGGGTTAAGGCAGAATTTGAACTCAGATTGTGGTATCAACAAACCTTGCCAACTTAGCAAGCTGATACCTTCAACCATATGGATTCCTAGAATTGGAAACAGTAAGATTTCCTTATTGAGCTCATACATTACAAACTGACAACTTTGTCTTAAAACTTCTGTTCAAAATAATGTCAAATGGAACTCTGCTGCATCCTGGAAGTGGACCCAAATAGCCTATTTCATTGATTGCTTCAAAATCTCATCCTGTTGAACTTTGATCAACAAACCTTTAAGTTCCTGAGAAATTACTGAGTTCTTAGACATTGTTCGACTTTTGGATTTTACAGGGTGTTCTCGGTAGTTCTAATGATACCTGTAATATTGAAAAGTTTTCTATAGTATGATTTGTCGAAACATACTATTTATATATTTTTGTTGACAAAACACAAGGATATTCTCAGGAATTGAGAAAATATCCAATAGTAGAACGAGACACGAGTGAATAGTAATGTATAAGTATCCAACTATCCACGTAATATCGGGTACCAATATAGAATCATATTGTTTCGATATAGGTACGCTGGGCGTGTTGAAGTATCTGGGCATTACAAATTAAGAATTTATTAATGAAACATCATAAGCAAAGAGACCTACACTAGTTTCCTTTCTCATTGTATTTTTTTTTGGTTCTTTTTTATACCCCTTCAATTCATTGTTCAAGCAACATACATGTTTCTTGTGATTTTGCATAGGCCGATATATTGTTGCGAGGATACAGTGGTTGGAACTCGAGGCGTGCTCTCCAAGTTGTCGATCAAATTTTCCCAAAGGTATTATATGTTTGGTTGCTAATTGCATCTTTATGTTGACAAATTTATATAATCATCAGTTAATGTCCTTGGATATTACTGATATTGTTTTTGGCATGCTCTGGATTGTCAGTGTTGATTTTTGCGCATTTTGATGGAATTGCTTAGGCCATAATATATATTCTTAGCATTTTATATAAAATTACCATTTTGTAAATAGAATATGAAAACACATGATCTAGTGGGCCCCACCTAGGAGATAATCTAGGTAAAAAAGTGAAGCAATTAGATGATTGTAACCATCCAATCTATTAAACCCATTTGTATGGTAAAAAACAAGGTACTACACTTCTACGTAACCTTAAACTCCGCTTAGTTAAAACTCGGAATTAATTTGAAGAAGTTCCGCTTGAGATTGAGAAGTTTTGCGAAAATTCACCAACGTAGAGAAGTTTGGAGATCTAATGTATTGTAAGTAATACTAATGTAGCTTCGATAAGCATTTGATCTTGATTTCAACCCCTACAAGTAGTTTTTGACTCAAAAACTCTTAATGGAGTGACTGTTTTTCACCTAAGAACCTCTCAAAAGCAAGGAAATGTGGAAAAATGGGGTAAATGTGTTTTGAACACTTTCATCTATTTTAAAGTTTTAGGTAAACTTCACTTCGACGGGTCATAAATTGATAAAATTTGTCAAAGCTTCAGCTAATTTTAATACCATGGTCAAAAGAATTTATTGAACAGTGAAATGTTTATGGGAATCCAACCAGATTGAACTTTGACCTAGGAGATCTCCTAGGTGAGGCACATCAAATGGGGGATCGAACCCCCTGTATGTTTACAATGTGCATCTACATTCTGGTTATAGATGGTAATTACAATCTTCTTCTCAGGCTATAGATTTACCCACTACTGGGTTGCCTTTGATGCTGTTTCCATCTAGATGTTACAAGGCCTGATTCTTGTCCTTCAGTGTTGTTTCCATACATGTATGTGGGCATGTATGTATGTAGATTCAATTTATGAGCCATGTTTTCTAATACCAACTAATTTCCTTCCAACCATGTGTAGAATAAACACCATAGTTAGAATATAGCAGTAAATCTAACATGGATCACAGTTTGCTACATTCCCTTTGAAACTAACAGGGAAATAGTTTATTAGTTTGTTAAATCCAATAACAGTTCATGGGGATGTATAACAAGCCTGGTATTATGGTATATGCTCCTGTTAAATCCAATCACAGTTCATGGGGATGTATAACAAACCTGGTACTACGGTATATGCTCCTTTGTGTCTCACTGACATTTGTCGTACTGCACATGTGGCCAGTTTTTCTTCATTTTGACATGAAAATGGAGCCAGCACTCTTGTTAAGGATTTTGGTATTATCTTCTATTAGTCATAATTGTGACACCAACACCCTGTTTTTGTATTTGTTCTAGGATGCCCCTGTGCAACCTTCTTTGGTGATAGTATACTTTGGGGGTAACGATTCAGCAGAGCCTCATCCATCTGGCCTAGGCCCTCATGTACCACTTCCAGAATACATTGAAAACATGAGAAAGATTGCAATTCTTCTCAAGGTAATCTTTTCACATATGATATTGCTTTGGTGCCACCTGGGAGAATCTGAGCTACTCACTAGGTAAACCCTAAGGAAAGTCTACCAGTTATATACTGGTACAAGTATGGAGGGGGCTTCCACCATTGGATGGGTCATGCCTAGGAGTTCTATTGCACCAAAAATCGACCCAATTGGATAATACAAACCATCATTTTTACAGACTTTTTCCAGAACTGTCCCTTTTCATTTGACCACCAAACAATTATCTGATTGGGTCAATTTTTGCCACATCACTTGGAGCACTATGCCATTGGATCATCCTTAAGCTATACTGGACAGGTACGTTAGATGTCCTCCTACCTGAATATGGTTTTGGGTGGTCATTCTAACGCAATTTTTGTTGTCAGAGCCTTTCAGAGAAAACACGCGTTATTTTTCTTAGTTGCCCTCCCATCAACGAGGAAAAACTTCACAAATTGTAATGCCTTTTTTTCCTTCTTGTTTTCCCTTCTTTTCCATTTTCTTTTTCTGTAAGTGCTTACACGTGTTTTTTTTTCTGAAACCAATAGTTTATTTGGTAAGCTAGTCCGGTCAAATGAAGTCTGTCGAAAATATTCAGAAGCTTGTATAGAGCTGTGTAGGAAGATGGACTTGAAAGTTGTTGATCTTTGGACTGCGATTCAGAAACGTGATGATTGGATGAATGCTTGCTTTACGTAAGTTGGCTTTCTTATTTATTCTCTATTCTATATTTCACTCAACTTGTTGATTATTTAAATTTTTAGGATGTTGAAGGTACCCATTGAGTCCTAGCGACAACCTACAAGTGGAATGGTGGTATACATTGATAATGTACAGGGGAAGGGGCACCATTAGATCATCCTACCTAGGATATATCGTAGGCCAAATATTTTATATGATTGGGTGATCCATTTGTCATTCTTGATCTGTCCATTCGTAAAAATGCGATGTGTGGGCGCACAAATCTGGGATTCGATGTCGTCCGCCAATTTTCTTCAGAATTTTTTATTTTATTGAATGTCCTATTATTTATTTATTTATTATTATCCATTTACAAAGGCTTACCCATGAGGCTTATGCCCCACGCCTTGGGGCTTATGCTTCATGCTTTAGGGCATGAATCACCTCACAGGCCATGAATCACCTCGCCCAACACCTCTGCGTTTAAAAACATTAATCACAATCGGAACTGTTGTTATAGTTTTTTTCTTTTCTGTCGCAAAAGATGAAGTATATGTTTTCCCCCTTTATTTTTTTCACCCATATTTTGGCAGTGATTGCATCTCTAGATATTCAAGTTTTCGGTTTCAAGTTTTGAACTTTAATTTCAATTTATTTCATTCTCACAGGAGATTAACTTTATCTGAATATATTACTTTATTTTACCTTAGGCCTCTCCTTCCTTATTCAAGGAATCAAGGTTTTTATTTGGATGATCTTCTTGGATAAAATTTTGATGTAAGATCATCTTCTTCGTGGGGGTTTTCCATTTTCTATTAATAGAACATGTTTATAAACTAGTCAAGTCACTACATCTCAGCCATGTTGACTCAGTTGTGTTTGGTAAGAAGTCGTTTCTATGAAGATTGATCTTAGCAACTGCATTCATGGTGTTTTATAACGAAACTCGATGATTTGAACTAGTTACATCTGTTTGACTCAGTTTTTGTGCTGGGGGTTGCACTCAGCCTTTTTACCATGCAATCTTTGGACCATATGTTATCCATCAGGAACCCCTTTGCAATCTGTTTGGAGATTGAGTGGAGTGTGGTTCTTGCCATAGTGTCCATTTGGTAAGAGAGGCATTTGCCTTGTGAGTTTCTTTTTTAAATACCATTTACAAAGAACATATTAGATAGAGAGCTCCTTTCTCTTATCTTTTGTGGAGGGTGTCAGTGTGAAAGGAACACGATGCAGTAGCTTTAGGGTTAAAATAATCTCAATAGAGTGGGGATTCCCTCTTACCCATGTTTCTTTTTGTTGGTCAATAAATTCAGTATTCGTGAAAGGAAACCCACTCAAAAATGCGTTTTTGTGCACTTTTTGGCGGTGTGTTCCAAAATAGATGGTTTGCACTAATACCTCAGGAACTCTATCTGGATGGTCATTGTAGGAACGGAAGTAGCCAGGTCCATTTTCTTCATTTTGGTCTGAACTAGCAGGTAATAAATTGCATTTGTGGAATGAACTTAACATCTATTTCTTTTCCAGAGATGGTATTCATTTCAGTTCTGAGGGGAGCAAGATAGTTGTGGAGGAGATACTGAAGGTCCTCAAGGAAGCTGAAGAGTGGGAGCCGTGCTTACACTGGGAGTCCTTGCCAACTGAATTTGGAGAGGACTCACCATATTATCACGTCGCATCCAATGAAAAGGACACTATAAACCCCTCTGAATTGACCCTTCACTAGGAGATCCAGTGGAATTAGGTTCTAGAACAATCTATGCTTGCAGGTCCATGGGAAGGTGGTTGTATAACTTGTATGCAAGGACATGAAAGAGTCAAACTTGAGGTCCTTTAAACACATTTGAAGAAAGAATCATTCTTGGATCATCTCTATGACTATTATCTGGTGGATAATTAATTTTCCAAACAATAAATGTGAGTCAGTACACACCTTTGCATTTTTCTTTTTTCATCATTGAGAGCAGTTTGAAACTTTTTTTTTGGGTTGGTGACAAAAATGACCTATGTCTGGATCCTTTCCTCAAAAATATAAATTTTGGGTGCCTGGTTAATTTAGAAGAGCAAACTGATCAAAACGTAACTATGTTTAGTGATCGTTTGAGTTTCTTAATGAGGTCTTTCTAACAATTCACACGATAGTTGCATTCCATGTTCTCACTTAACTGGAGGAAATTCTCAGAAGTTCCTCATCCATTGTATGGTTCAGTATTTGCTCGGCAAGTCTTGGCTAATAATACATAGTTTTTTTATTATACTAGGGGGGGCATGTGCACCTTACACGTAGCACACTCTTAGAGATCACTGACGGTATAGATGTTTGGCTCATCCCTAGGTGGACTTGCATACGAAAATTCATTGAAATTAGTAATTTTATCTATTGGGTTAGTCTTTTCCGTGGTTTGTTTTTAACTGTGGATTTTCAGCATTATTTGGGGTACAAAAATCACAAATTTTGAACATTAATTAGAGATCACTGACCACATGGATGTTTGGCCCATCCTTAGGTGCAGTGTCGGAGCCAGGATTTTGTTAAAGCGTGGGCAATATTGCACAGATTTTGTTCAGGGTGGGCAAAAGTGTGCTTTTCCAAGGTGGGCAAAAGGGTACTTTGCAAAAAAACAAACCCTACCGACCTTTTGAAGTTGCGGGTGGGCAGCCACCCTGGCTCCGCCACTGCCTAGGTGGACCTACATGCAAAAAATAGCCTGATTAGTGATTTCTAAGCATTCGATTGGAGCCACTTCCATCAGTTGAATTTTAACTGTGGAATTTGAGCGTATTATTTGCACACAACTCGAGGTACAATTTTAGCCAATGACAAAATGACACCACTAAGCAGTCTATCGACCTTGAAGTCTTGGAGCATATGATCATTACTCTTTTAGTAATGGTGTATTTATGGGGAATTTTTTTTTTGCACAATTGAATTTGACATCATATAATTGGTGCTACATGGCACTCTTAGAGACCACTGACCCTATGGGTGTTTGGCCAATCCCTATGTCAACCTACATATGAAAAATCATGATGATTAGCACTTGCTATCCATTAGTTTAGAGTCGTTTTATGTTTGTTTTATTTTTTACTGTGGATTTCAAGCAATATCATCCAGAGGTTAGGAATTACTAATCAGGTTGATATTTGTTGCGAAAGTCAACCTAGCGATGGGACAAACATCCATATGGTCAGTGGCCTCTAATAGTCTGCACATGGCTCAGACTGTGGTCCATCATCAACGTTGATGATGGACGTATACCTTGTACAATACTCCTCTTGAAGGAAGAAAGTGACTTTTGGGAATACAATGACCCTTTGCGTCTTTATTAGGCCGTGGAACCGGTAAGAGCCATCCGCTTCCATTGATGTTGGTTCTTAAATCCCAAAAAAATACTCATCTACTTGTAGACTCAAATACCATTTAGAAACAGAATTTTTGTGAATGGTATACAGAGATTCGAGACGCAACCCTTCATGGATCGCAAATTGACCTCATTGCAGCCATCTAATCTATAGATTTATCCTAACAGATGGCAAGTAAACCTTTCACTTTGACCTTCCAATATAATGCAGTAAGTCCCAAATCCCAAACCCATGAATGCGAGCTTAGCCTTGGTATGAAATAGTTGGTCACCATGCTTTCATCAAGATTGAGGTACAAGCATTCTCAGGTGCACATACGTGGACATACTGATTTGCAGCAAATATCAAGAAGAAATTTGTTCCTGACAGAGGTCAAATTACAGCACTGATAGTTGACCAACCCCAATTCCCACATCCCTCTAGCAGAAGATATTTCCATCACAGGTTAAATGACAATTTACAAAATAAATCAACCATGAAATAATACAGAGAAAAGGAAAGGAAGATAAAAGAGAGGAAAATAGAAGAAATACCCCAAAAGCTGCGGATAGCACCAGCATACACCAAACCTTCTAACTGCAGCAATCAATTTACACTCGGATGATAACAGCCTCTTTCTCCCAACATAGATGCATGGCAACAAAATTAGGCTATACACATCCAATCTGAAAACCACTCCGAAATGATTGATAGGCTTTGAGAATTCTTTTTTTTTTTTTCTTTTGATAAGTTAGACTGAGAATTTTGAAAGCCCCGCGCAGCCCACGTTCTTCAGCAAGACACATAGTTCAACTGGAAAGCTGGAATCTACCACTGGGTTTTCTCTTTCTCCATCCCTAAACAGAATTTCCATATAGTAAGAGTAGGTCATCTGAATTACTGCTGTACAGAAAGGAGTAAAACTTACAAAGGCTGCATAGTACACAAATGTCAGTCCTGCTAGAACAATAAATGCAATTTGAAACACATTATACCTGAAAAGTCAAAACCAATTCAATCAGTAGAGCATAAAAACGCCTAAACAAGTGTCATAGAGCACAGATGCAGATGTAACTAACTTGTACAGATATTTAATTCCGCGGAGGGACTGCAAAGTGTGGCCAAATATTTCCTGAGCAGCAGTCGCTTGAGCATAGTAACCAAATGCTGTGGCACAGAACTGAATTACACTGAAATAGCAAAGACCTACAACGATTACCACAACACAACATCAGATCAAGATTTGGGCCTCTGAGGAAATAAATTCCAGAACACTCTAAAATGGACTCCTCAAAATTTGAAATATTAAAATCCCATGAAATTTCACAAAACAATTGCCTCCTACCATTTTCCTCACAACTAAATGGTGATGTAACAAGGATTCGTTCACTTAATGGATAGCATCCCATAGTCCCATCCATAACTTCAACCAATAGTCATCATCACAATCTAATATTTGATGAGACGATTGAATTGGGTAGCTCGCAAGCTAACAATACTAATGGCAATACAGGTTCCAATACCATGGATCCCACATTCCATGGTCACGTCAACACAGTTCAAACACTCTGGATACTGGATCAGCAAGGCCATTTAATATCGGAGCATGCAAGCTAATGAATGTTTTTTGTTTCTATTTACTCTTCCTCTGGTTAAGTTATAACTGTTTGCTTCCTAGATAAGTCCCGGTCCTATCAGATACGGTAGCGGATCACTATACTTTCCAACCATCAAGTAATTAACTGAAGTATCATCTATTTTAATTTCCAACAGCATCTCCTTTATTTTCAAAGACACAAGCCAAAGTGATACAAGTTATTTGAAAGAAATTTCCTGTACCAAAAGCCCCCATTTCAATGTCCAAGAGGGCTTAGAAGATCAAATGTGCAGACCTGATGGAGCAAGGAAGAATGAGTCCCACATTGAAAAGAAAAGAGTTCATCGGAATTGCTCCCCACCTGAAACCAAATTGGTTCAACTGACAAACAATCATGATGGAAAAATGTCAGCCTGTCACCAATGATGTGGTAAATATAGAATCATTTAAGGAGGCCTGTAAGTAGGCTGAGATAGTTGCATAATAGATAGTGACAAGGCCTGTAAGTCGGCTGCTCGGGGATGAGATATGGCATATGTCACAGAGATATGAATTGGCCTACAAAGATACCCGTTATATGAATGAGTACAAGGCATGTAGGTCGACTACCAGGAAGCCAAGAGAAGGTGTATGTAGCCAAGATAAGATTTGGCCTGCCAAGATACTCGTTATGTGGATGAAAACAAGGCCTATAAATCAGCAACTAGAAGCCCGAGATTTGGAGTATGTAGCCAAGATAAGATTTGGCCTACCGAGATACCCGTTAAGTGGATGAAAACAAGGCCTATAAATCAGCAACTAGAAGCCCGAGATTTGGAGTATGTAGCCAAGATAAGATTTGGCCTACCGAGATACCCGTTAAGTGGATGAAAACAAGGCCTATAAATCAGCAACTAGAAGCCCGAGATTTGGAGTATGTAGCCAAGATATGATTTGGCCTGGCAAGATACCAATTATGAGGATGAGAACAAGGCATGTATGTAGGCTGCTAGGAGATAGAGATATGGCGTATGTAGCTGAGTTGTTGATGGATTTCAAGCCATAAGCCATTACATAGGGGGATTCTTCGGTAGGTTGGCGAGGGTCGTGCGGTAAGCCCATAGCACTCATGTAAGACTTGTACCCATCATCCTTTAGCGTTATCAAGCCTTTTCTTCATAATTTCGCATATAGCCTTGTTTGTAGCCTTTGCTTGCCGTTACCTAGGGAATATCAAGGCATTCATAAAAGATGTTGAATGCCACGACCTTTTCAGAATTTTCTAATTACCCGGCTATCAAATTCATTGTCGTTGTCAGTTATAGTCGTATGATGGATTCCGAATCAACATGCGATATGCTCCCAAATAAACTTACGGACATCTGGGTCCTAGATTCTAAAATTTGGTACTACTTCAACTTACTTTGTGAACTAGTCTGTGGCCACGGGGAGATATTCAAACTCTCCAGGAGTTTTAGGAAGAGGGCCCACAATGTCTAGTCCCCATCTAGAGAACGACTAGGGACTGCTTAATGGGTGGAATTCATTGGTTGGTAGAACTTGACACTTCTCGCATTTCTTGAATAGCTCGTTCGCTTATGTTTGAATGTAAACCCAAAAGTACCATTGAGTTAATAGCCTTAATGGACCAAGGAATGTCTACCGGATTGATTCCCACATTCTCCGGAGTGTATTTCCAAGAGGACTGAGGCGTCTTCCTCTGGATGGAGACATCGCTGGTGGGGTCTGTTAAACCACCATTTACCCCAAAAGATCGACCTGTTAGGGGAAGGCGAAACAACTATGTGTACCAACGGGTCGTCGGGCCAACACAATACGTGCACGGGAAGACATCATCCGCTAACACTCCCCCTCAGCGGGAATACACTCCGCTGGAGACTTGAACCCGCGACCTCCCAGGCCATAAGGGTCTGATACCATGTTAAATAACCATTTACCCCAAAAGATCGACCTATTGGGGAAAGGTGAAATAACTATATATACCAACTTGTCGTCGGGCCAACACAACACGTGCACGGGAACACACCATCTGCTAACAGGGTCCACTAGACGTTAGATGGATAAGGCCACTTTGAGGATATCTAGGCATTGAGAAAAGATGTGGAATGCTACTACTTTTGTAGAATTTTCTAATCACCCAGCTATCAAATTGATTGTCTTTGTCAGTTATAGTTGTGTGATGGATTCCGAATCAACATGCGATATGCTCCCAAATAAACTTACGGACATCTGGGTCCTTGATTCTAACAAGGGGTACTGCCTCAACTCACTATGTGAAATAGATTGTGGACATGAGGAGATATTCAAACCTCTAGGTGTTTTGGGAAGAGGGCCCACAATGTCTAGTCCCCATCGGGAGAACGACCAAGAACTGCTTAATGGGTGGAATTCCTAGGTTGGTAGACGAATGTGTAATGAGAACTTCTGACACTTCTCGCATATCTTGAGTAGCTCTTTGGCTTGTGTTTCCATGTACAGCTAGAAGTATCATTGAGTTCATAGCCTTTATGGATAAAGGAATGTCTGTCGGATTGATTCCCACATTCTTCGGACTGTATTTCTTAGAGGACTAAGGCGTCTTCCTCTAGATGGATACATAGCTGGTGGGGTCCACTGAACGATAGATGGATAAGACCCCTTGGTCAGCTGACTAGGGGCCAGGGTAGCGGCATACACTATCCAGGGATTGGAGATAACCATGCCCAAGTCTGCGATATATTGATTAAGAAACTTGGTTGGCTTATTGGGGGCAGAGGTAGCGGCGTACACTGCCGAGCGCTATACTTGGGCCAGCTGAGATAGTTGCATAATAGATAGTGACAAGGCCTGTAAGTTGGCTACTCGGGGGTGAGATATGGCATATGTCACAAAGATGTGAATTGGCCTACCAAGATACCCGTTATATGAACGAGTACAAGGCATGTAGGTCGACTACTCGGAAGCCAATATAAGGTGTAGGTAGCCAAGATATGATTTGGCCTGCCAATATAACCATTATGTGGATGAAAACAAGGCCTATAGGTCGGCTACTAGAAGGCCGAGATATGGAGTGTGTAGCCAAGATACGATTTGGCCTGCAAAGATACCAATTATGTGGACGAGAACAAGGAATGTATGTTGGGTGCTAGGATATCGAGATATGGAGTATGTAGCTGAGTTTTTTTATGGATTCCAAGCCATAAGCCATTACAAAGGGGGATTCTCTTGTAGGCCCTCGAGGAGTAGTGCGGTAAGCCCATAGCACTCATGAAAGACTTGTACCCATCATCATTTTGCCTTATCAACCATTTTCTTCAAAATTTCGCGTATAGCCTTGTTTGTATCCTCCGCCTGGCAGAAACATTGAGGATATCTAGGCATTGAGAAAAGATGTTGAATGCCACAACTTTTGTAGAATTTTCTAATCACCCAACTATCAAATTGAATGTCTTTGTCAGTTATAGTTGTATGACGGATTCCAAATCAACAGGCGATAAGTTCCCAAATAAACTTACGGACATCTGGGTGTCCTTGATTCCAACAAGGGGTACAGCCTAAACGCACTATGTAAAATAGATTGTGGGCACGAGGAGATATTCAAACCCTCTAGGTGTTTTGGGAAGAAGGCCCACAATGTCTAGTCCCCATCGAGAGAACCAGGGAGTGCTTAATGGGTCGAATTCCTTCGTTGGTAGAAGAATGTGTAATGAGAACTTCTGACACTTCTTGCATATCTTGAGTAACTCTTTCGCTTATGTTTGCTTGTACAGCCAGAAGTACCATTGAGATAATAGCCCTTACGGACCAAGGAACGTCTGCAGGATTGATTCCCACATTCTCCAGACTGTATTTCCTAGATGACTGAGGCGTCTTCCTCTACATGGATAAGGCCCCTTGGTCAGCTGACTAGGGGCCAAGGTAGCGGCATACGCTATCCAGCCATGGGAGATAACCATGCCCAAGTCTGCGATATATTGATTAAGAAACTTGGTGGGCTTATTGGGGGTAGAGGTAGCAGCGTACATTGCCGAGCTATACTTGGGCCAGCTGAGATAGTTGTAAATAGAGAGTGACAAGGCCTGTAAGTCGGCTGCTCGGGGGTGAGATATGGCATATGTCACAGAGATGTGAATTGGCCTACAAAGATACCCGTTATATGAACGAGTACAAGGCATGTAGGTCGACTACCAGGAAGCCAAGATAAGGTGTAAGTAGCCAAGATATGAATTGGCTTGCCGATATACCCATTATGTCGATGAAAACAAGACCTATAGGTCGGCTACTAGAAGGCCGAGAGAACAACGAATGTATGTCGGCTGCTAGGAGATCAAGATATGGCATATGTAGCTGAGTTGTTGATGGCTTCCAAGCCATAACCCATTACATTGGGGGATTCTCCGGTAAGCCGTCGAGGAGTGGTGCGATAAGCCCACAGTACTCATGTAACATTTGTATCGAAAATCCATTTGCCTTATCAGGCCTTTTCTTCATAATTTCGCGTATAGCCTTGTTTGTAGCCTCCGCCTGGCCGTAACTTCGAGGATATCTAGGCATTGAGAAAAGATGTGGAATGCCACTACTTTTGTAGAATTTTCTAATCACCCAGCTATCAAATTGATTGTCTTTGTCAGTTATAGTTGTATGGTGGATTCCGAATCAACGGGTGATATGCTCCCAAATAAACTTACGGGCATCTGGGTCTTAGATTCCAACAAGGGGTACTGCCTCAACTCACTATGTGAAATAGATTGTGGGCACGAGGTGATATTCAGACCCTCCCAAGTGTTTTGGGAAGAGGGCCCACAATGTCTCGTCCCCATCAAGAGAACGACCAGGGACTGCTTAATGGGTGGAATTCCTTCGTTGGTAGACAAATGTGTAATGAGAACTTCTGACACTTCTCGCATTCCCTAAGTAGCTCTTTGGCTCGTGTTTGCATGTATAGCCAGAAGTACCATTGAGTTAAAACACTTTATCGGCCAAGGAATGTCTACCGGATTGATTCCCAAATTCGCCGTAGTATATTTCCTGGAGGACTGAGGCGTCTTCCTCTGGAAGGAGGCATCGCTGGTGGGGCCACCGAACGATAGATGGATAAGGCCACTTGGTCAGCTAACAAGGGGCCATTGGAGATAACCATGCCCAAGTCTTCAATAGATTGATTAAGCCACCAGGTTGGCTTATCGGGGGCAGCGGAAGCAGCGTACACTGCCGAGATATACTTGGGCCAATTGAGATAGTTGTATAATAGAGAGTGACAAGAACAGTAAGTCAGCTGCTCGAGGGTGAGATATGGCATATGTCACAGAGATAAGAATTGGCCTACCAAGATACCCGTTATATGAACGAGTAAAAGGCATGTAGGTTGACTACCAGGAAGCTAAAATAAGGTGTATGTAGCCAAGATATGATTTGGCCTGCCAAGATACTCGTTATGTGGATGAAAACAAGGCCTATATATCGGCTACTAGATGCCTGAGATATGGAGTATGTAGCCAAGATATGATTTCGCCTGCCAAGATACCAATTATGTGGATGAGAACATGGCATGTATGTCGGCTACTACCAGATCGAGATATGGCGTATGTAGCAAAGTTGTTCATGGCTTCCAAACCATAAGCCATTACAAAGGGGTATTCTCTAGTACGCCGTCGAGGAGTGGTGCAGTAAGCCCATAGCACTATTGTAAGATTTGCACCCATCATCCTTTTGCCTTATCAAGCCTTTTCTTCATAATTTAGCGTATAGCCTTGTTTGTTGCCTCTGCCTGGCTGTTACCTTGAGGATATCTAGGCATTGAGAAAAGATGTTGAATGCCACGACTTTTGAAGAATTTTCTAATCACCCAGCCATCAAATTGATTGTCGTTGTGAGTTATTGTTGTATGGTGGAATTCGAATAAACAGGCGATATGCTCCCAAATAAACTTACGGACATCTGGGTCCTAGATTCCAACAAAGAGTACTGCGTCAACTCACTTTGTGAAATAGATTGTGGGCACTTCTGACACTTCTCGCATTTCTTGAGTAGCTCTTTGGCTTGTGTTTGCATGTACAACCAGAAGTACCAGTCAACTAATAGCGTTTATGGACCAAGGAATGTCTGCCGTATTGATTGCCACATTCACCGGACTGTATTTCCTAGAGAACTGAGGCGTCTTCCTACAGAAAGATACATCGCTAGTGGGGTCCACTGAACGATAGATGGGTAAGGCCCCTTGGTCAGCTAACTAGGGGCCCTGGTAGCGGCATACGTTATGCAGCCATGGGAGATAACCATGCCCAAGTCTGCGATATATTGATTAAGAAACTTGGTTGGCTTATTGGGGGCAAAGTTAGCGGCGTACACTGCCGAGCTATACCACCTGAGATAGTTGCATAATAGATAGTGACAAGGCCTATAAGTCGGCTGCTCGGGGGATGTGACATGGCATATGTCGCGGAGATATGAATTGGCCTACCAAGATACCGGTTATATGAACGAGTACAAGGCATGTAGGTCGACTACTAGGAAGCCAAGATAAGGTGTATGTAGCCAAGATATGATTTGGCCTGCCGATATAACCATTATGTGGATGAAAACAAGGCCTATAGGTCGGCTACTAGAAGGCCGAGATATGGAGTGTGTAGCCAAGATATGATTTGGCCTGCCAAGATACCAATTATGTGGATGAGAACAAGGCATGTATGTCGGCTGCTAGGAGATCGAGATATGGCGTATGTAGCTGAGTTGTTGATGGCTTCCAAGCCATAAGCCATTACATAGGGGGATTCTCAGGTAGGCCGTCGAGGAGTGGTGCGGTAAGCCCATAGTACTCATGTAAGATTTGTACCCATAATCCTTTTGCCTTATCAGGCCTTTTCTTGTTAATTTCGCGTATAACCTTGTCTGTAGCCTCTGCTTGGCCGTTACCCTGAGGATATCTAGGCATTGAGAAAAGAAGTGGAATGACACGACTTTTGTAGAATTTTCTAATCACCCAGCTATCAAATTGATTGTCGTTGTCACTTATACTTGCATGATGAATTCCGAATCAACAAGCAATATGCTCCCAAATAAACTTACGGATATCTGGGACCTAGATTCTAACAATGGGTACTGCCTCAACGAACTTTGTGAAATAGTCTAGGGCCACGAGGATATATTCAAACCCTCCAAGTGTTTTGGGAAGAGAGCCTACAATGTCTAGTCCCCATCGAGAGAACGACCAGGGACTGCTTAAAGGGTGGAATTCGTTGGTTGGTAGACGAATGTGTAATGAGAACTTCTGACACCTTTCGCATTTCTTGAGTAGCTCTTTGACTTGTGTTTGCATGTACAGCCAGAAGTACCATTGCGTTAATAGCCATTATGGACTAAGGAATGTCTGCCGGATTGATTCCCACATTCTCCGGAGTGTATTTCCTAGAGGACTGAGCCGTCATCCTCTGGATGGAGACATCGCCTGGTGGGGTCCATTGAACGATAGACGGACAAGGACACTTGGTCAACAGACTAGGGGAAAAGGTAATGAAATACGCTATCGAGCCATTGGAGATATCCATGCCCAAGTCCTCGATAGATTGATTAAGCCACTTGGTTGGCTTAGTGGGGGCAAAGGTAGCAGCGTACACTGCGCACTATACTTAGGCCAACTGAGATAGTTGCATAATATATAGTGACATAGCATGTAAGTCGGCTGCTTGGGGGTGAGATATTGCATGTCACAGAGATATGAATTGGCCTACCAAGATACCGTTATATGAACGAGTACAAGGCATGTAAGTCGACTACCAAGAAACCAAGATAAGGTGTATGTAGACAAGATATGATTTGGCCTGCCGAGATACCCGTTATGTGGATGAGAGAAGTCATATAGGTCGGCTACTAGAAGGCCAAGATATGGAATTTGTAGAAAAGATATGAGTTGGCCAGCCAAGATACCAATAATGTGGATGAGAACATGCCAAGTTTGTCGGCTGCTAGGAGATCAAGATATGGCGTATGTACCTGAATTGTTGATGGCTTGCAGGCCATAAGCCATTACAAAAGGGGATTCTCCGGTAGGCCGTCGAGGAGTGGTGCGGTCAGGCCATAGTACTCATGTAAGATTTGTACCCATAAGCCTTTTGCCTTACCAGGCCTTTTTTTCATAATTTAACGTATAGCCTTGTCTATATCCTGTGCCTGGCTGTAACCTTAGGGTTATCTAGGCATTTAGAAAAGATATTGAATGCCACGACTTTTGAAGAATTTTCTAATCACCCAGCCATCAAATTGATTGTCGTTGTCAATTATAGTAGTATGATGGATTCTGAATCAACAGGCGATATGCTCCCAAATAAACTTACGGACATTTAGGTCCTAGATTCTAACAATGGGTACAGCCTCAACTTACTTTGTGAAATAGTCTGGGGCCAGGAGAAGATATTTAAACCCTCCAAGTGTTATGGGAAGAGGGCCCACAATATCTAGCCCCATCGAGAGAACCACTAGTGACTGATTAAAGGGTGGAATTCAATGGTTGATAGACGAATGCGTAATGAGAACTTCTGACACTTCTCGCATTTCTTCGGTAGCTCTTTGGTTTGTGTTTGCATGTATAGCTAGAAGCACCATTGACTTAATAGCCTTTATAGACCAAGGAATATCTGCCGGATTGATTCCCAAATTCTCTGGACTGTATTTCCTAGAAGACTGATGCGTCTTCCCCTGGATGGAGACATCGCTGGTGGGGTCCACTGAAAAATAGATGGGTAAGGCTACTTGGTCAGCTGACTACAGGCCGAGGTAGCGTCATACGCAATTGAGCCATTGGAGATAACCATGCCCACGTCTCGAATAACAAAACTTGGTTGGCCTATTGGGGGCTACAGAGGACGTGTACACTGTCGAGCTATACTTGGGCCAGCTGAGATAGTTGTATAATAGAGTGACAAGGCCTGTAAGTCAGCTGCACGAGGGTGAGATGTGGCATATGTCACAGAGATGTGAATTGGCCTACCAAGATACCCGTTATATGAACGAGTAAAAGGCATGTAGGTCGACTACCTGGAAGCTAAGATAAGGTGTATGTAGCCAAGATATGATTTGGCATGCCGAGATATCCGTTATGTGGATTAAAACAAGGCCTATAGGTCGGCTACTAGAAGGCCGAAATATGGAGTATGTAGCAAAGATATGATTTGGACAGCTAGGATACCAATTATGTGGATAAGAACAAGGCAAGTACGTCAGCTGCTAGGAGATCGAGATATGGCGTATGTAGCTGAATTGTTGATGGCTTCCAAGCCATAAGCCATTACATAGGGGGATTCTCCGGTAGGCCGTCGATGAGTGGTGCGGTAAGCACATAGTACTCATGTAAGATTTCTACCCATAATCCTTTTGCCTTATCAGCCCTTTTCTTCACAATTTCGAGTATAGCCTTGTTTGTAGCCTCCACCTGGCCGTAACTTTGAGGGTATCTAGGCATTGAGAAAAGATGTGGAATGCCACTACTTTTGTAGAATTTTCTAATCACCCAACATTCAAATTGACTGTCTTTGTCAGTTATAGTTGTATGATGGATTCCAAATGAACAGGCGATATGCTCCCAAATAAACTTATGGACATCTGGGTCCTAGATTCCAACAAGGGGTACTACCTCAACTCACAATGTGAAATAGAATGTGGGCACGAGGAGATATTCAAACCCACCAGGTGTTTTGGGAAGAGGGCCCACAATGTCTAGTCCCCATCGATAGAATGACCAGGGACGGCTTAACGGGTGGAATTCCTTGGTTGGTAGACAAATGTGTAATGAGAACTTCTGACACTTCTCTCATTTCTTGAGTAGCTCTTTGGCTTGTGTTTCCATGTTCAGCTAGAAGTACCATTGAGTTAATAGCCTTTATGGACCAAGGAAAGTCAACCGGATTGATTCCCACATTCTCCGGTATGTATTTCCTAGAGGACTGAGGTGTCTTCCTCGAGATGGATACATCACTGGTGGGGTCCACTGAATGGTAGATGGATAAGGCCCCTTGGTCAGCTGACTAGGGGCCAAGGTAGTGGCATACGCTATCCAGCCATGGGAGACAACCATGCCCAAGTCTGCGATATATTGATTAAGAAACTTGGTTGGCTTATTGGGGGTAGAGGTAGAAGCATACATTGCCGAAATATACTTGGGCCAAGTGAGATAGTTGTAAATATAGAGTGACAAGTCCTGTAAGTCAGCTGCTCGGGGGTGAGATACAGCTTATATCACAGAGATGTGAATGGCCTACCAAGATACCTGTTATATGAATGAGTACAAGGCATGTAGGTCGAACTACCAGGAAGCCAAGATAAGGTGTAAGTAGCGCAGATATGAATTGGACTGCCAGGATACCAATTATGTAGATGAGAACAAGGCATGTATGTCAGCTGCTAGAAGATCGAGGTGTGGCGTATGTAGCTGAGTTGTTGTTGGCTTCCAAGCCATAAACCATTACATAGGGGGATTCTCCAGTAGGCCGTCGAGGAGTGGTGCGGTAAGCCCATAGTAATCATGTAAGATTTGTACCCATAATCCTTTTGCCTTATCGGGCCTTTTCTTCATAATTTCACGTATATCTAGGCATTGAGAAAAGATGTGGAATGCCACTACTTTTGTAGAATTTTCTAATCACCCAGCTATAAAATTGATTGTCTTTGTCACTTACAATTGTATGATGGATTCCGAATCAATAGACGATATGCTCCCAAATAAACTTACGGACATATGGGTCCTAGATTTCAACCAGGGGTACTGCCTCAACTCACTATGTGAAATAGATTGTGGTAACAAGGAGATATTCAAACCCTCCAAGTGTTTTGGGAAGAGGGCCCACAATGTCTAGTCCCCATCAAGAGAACGACTAGGGACTGCTTAATGGGAGGAATTCATTGGTTTGTAGAACTTCTGACACTTCTCGCATTTCTTGAGTAGCTCGTTCGCTTAAGTTAGAATGTACAGCCAAAAGTACCATTGAGTTATTAGCCTTTATGGACCAAAGAATGTCTGCCGGATTGATTCCCACATTCTCCGGAGTGTATTTCCTAGAGGACTGAGCCGTCTTCCTCTGGATGGAGACATTGCTGGTGGCATCCACTGAATGATAGATGGTTGAGGCCACTTGGTTAGCTGACTATAGGCCAAGGTAGCGTCATACGCTATCGAGCGTTTGGAGATGACCATGCCCAAGACTTCGATAGATTAATTAAGCCACTTGGTTTGCTTACTGGGGGCAGCAGAAGCAGTGTACACTGCCGAGCTATACTTGGGCCAATTGAGATAGTTGTATAATCGAGAGTGACAAGGCCCGTAAGTCGGCTGCTCGGGGGTGAGATATGGCATATGTCACAGAGATATGAATTGGCCTACCCAGATACCTGTTATATGAAGGAGTACAAGGCAAGTAGGTCCACTACCAGGAAGCCAAGATAAGTTGTATGTAGCCAAGATATGATTTGGCCTGCCGAGAAACATGTTATGTTGATGAAAACAAGGCCGAGATATGATTTGGCATGCTAAGATATGAATTATGTAGATGAGAACAAGGCATGTACGTTGGGTGCTAGGAGATCGAGATATGGCGTATGTAGCTGAATTGTTGATGGATTCCAAGCCATAATCCAATACAGAGGGGGATTCTCCGGTAGGGCGTCAAGGAGTGGTGCGGTAAGCCCATAACACTCATGTAAGACTCGTACCCATCATCCTTTTGCCTTATCAAGCGTCATCATAGTTTCGGGTATAACCTTGTTTGTAGCCTCCGCTTGCCTTGTTTGTCTTGATCATCGTTTTGCTTTATAAACCCTTTCCTACAAAATTACGCGTTATCCTTGGTTGTAGCCTCCGCCTGGCCGTAACTTTTGAGTATATCTAGGAATTGAGAAAAAAAGTTGAATGCCACGACTTTTCTTGAATTTTATAATCACCCGTCTATCAAATTGATTGTCGTTGTCAGTTATAGTTGTATGATGGATTCAGAATCAACAGTCGATATCCTCCCAAATAAACATACGGACAAGGGGTCATATTCAAACTCTCTAGGAGTTTTTGGAAAAGGGCCCACAATGTCTAGTCCCCATCAAGAAAATGACCAAGGACAACTTAATGGGTGGAATTCCTTTGTTGGTAGACGAATGGGTAATGAGAAATTCGGACACTAGTCGCATTTCCTGAGTGGCTCTTTGGCTTGTGTTTGCATGTACAGCCAGAAGTACCATTGAGTTCATACACTTTATGGGCCAAGGAATGTCTGCAGGATTGATTCTCACATTCTCCGTAGTGTATTTCCCAGAGGACTGAGGCGTCTTCCCCTGGATGGAGACATAGCTGGTGGTGCCACTGAACAATAGATGGATAAGGCCACTTTGTCAGCTCACTAGGGGCCAAGGTAGCGTCATACGCTATCGAGCCATTGGAGATAACCATGCCCAAGTCTTCCATCGATTGATTAAGCCACTTGGTTGGCTTACTGGGGGCAGCGAAAGAAGCATACACTGCCGAGCTATACTTGGGCAAGTTGAGATAGTTGTATAATCGAGAGTGACGAGGCCTGTAAGTCGGCTGCTCGGGGGTGAGATATGGCATATGTCACAGAGATATGAATTGGCCTACCAAGATACCCGTTATATGAACTAGTACAAGCCATTACATAGGGGGATTCTCCGGTAGGGCGTCAAGGAGTGGTGCGGTAAGCCCATGGCCCTCATGTAAGACTTGTACCCATCAACCTTTTGCCTCATCAAGCCTTCTCTTCATAATTTCGGGAATAGCATTTTTTGTACCCTCTGCCTAGCTGTTACCTTTGGATATCTACGCATTCAAAAAAGATGTTGAATGCCACGATTTTGTAGAATTTTCTAATCACCAGGCTATGAAATTCATTGTCGTTGTCAGTTACAGTTGTATGATGGATTCCGAACCAACAGGCGATATGCTCCCAAATAAACTTACGGACATCTGCATCCTAGATTCTAACAAAGGGTACTGCCTCAACTTACTTTATGAAATAGTCTGGGGCCACGAGGAGATACTCAAACCCTCCGAGTGTTTTGGGAAGAGGGCCCACAATGTCTAGTCCCCATCAAGAGAACGACCATGGACTGCTTAAAGGGTAGAATTCATTGGTTGGTAGAACTTCTGACACTTCTCGCATTTCTTGAGTAGCTCTTTCGCTTATGTTTACATTTACCCATTAAGCCAACATAGATAAGGCGTCTTCCTCCGGATTGATTCCCACATTCTCCGGAGTGTATTCCGTAGAGAACTGAGGTGCCTTCCTCTGGATGGAGACATCGCTGGTGGCGTGCACTGAACGATAGATGGATAAGGCCACTTGGTCAGTTGACTGCATATGCTATCGAGCCATTGGATAGAACCATGCCGAAGTCTTCGATAGATTGATTAAGCCACTTGGTTGGCTTATTGGGGCCAGCGGAGGTGGCGTACACTGTCGAGCTATACTTGGCCCAGCTGAGATAGTTGTAAATAGAGAGTGACAAGGCCCGTAAGTCGGCTGCTCGGGGGTGAGATATGACATATGTCACAAAGATATCAAGTGGCCTACCAAGATACTCGTTATATGAACGAGTACAAGGCATGTAGGTCGACTACCATGAAGCCAAGATAAGGTGTACGTAGCCAAGATATGATTTGGCCTGCCGAGATACCCATTATGTGGATGAAAAGAAGGCCGATAGGTCGGCTACTAGAAAGCCGAGATATGGAGTATGTAGCCAAGATATGATTTCGCCAGCCAAGATACCAATTATGTGGATGAGAACAAGGCATATATGTCGGTTGATAGGAGATCGAGATATGGCGTATATAGCTGAGTTGTTGATGGCTTCCAAGCCATAAGCCATTACATAAGGGGATTCTCCGGTAGGCCGTCGAGGGGTGGTGCGGTAAACCCATAGCACTCATGTAAGACTAGTACCCATCATCCTTTTGCCTTATCAACCCTTTCCTTCAAAATTTCGTTTATAGCCTTGGTTGTAGCCTCCGCTTGGCCATAACTTTGAGTTCATCAAGGCATGAGAAAAGATGTTGAATGCCACGACTTTTGTTGAATTTTCTAATCACCCGTCTATCAAATTGATTGTCGTTGTCAATTATAGTTGTATGATGGATTACAAATTAACAGGTGATATCCTCCCAAATAAACTTACGGACATCTAGGTCCTAGATTGTAACAAGGGGTAGTGCCTCAACTAACTTTGTGAAAGAGTCTTTGGCCAAGGGGAGATATTCAAACACTCCAGGAGTTTTGGGAAGAGGGCCCAAAACGTCTAGTCCCCATCGATAGAACGACAAGGGACTGCTTAATGGGTGAAATTCCTTCGTTGGTAGACGAATGTGTAATGAGAACTACTGACACTTCTCGCATTTCCAGAGTAGCTCTTTGGCTTGTGTTTGCACGTACAGCCAGAACTACCATTGAGTTAATACACTTTATGGGCCAAGGAATGTCTGCCGGATTGATTCCCACATTCTCTGTAGTTTATTTGCTAGAGGACTGAGGCGTCTTCCTCTGGATGGACACATCGCTGGTGGGGCCACTGAACGATAGATGGATAAGGCCACTTGGTCAGATGACAAGGGGCCAAGGTAGCCATTGGAAATAACCATGCCCAAGTCCTCGATAGATTGATTAAGCCACCAGGTTGGCTTATTGGGGGCAGCGGAAGCAGCGTACACAGCCAAGCTATACTAGGGCCAGTTGAGATAGTTGTATAATCGAGAGTGACAAGGCCTATAAGTCGGCTGTTCGGGGGTGAGATATGGCATATGTCACAGAGATATGAATTGGCCTACAAGATACCCGTTATATGAACGAGTACAAGGCATGTAGGTCGACTACCAGGAAGCCAAGATATGGAGTATGTAGCCAAGATATGATTTGGCCTGCTACCTGCTAAGATACCAATTATGTGGATGAGAACAAGGCATGTATGTCGGGTGCAAGGAGATCGAGATATAGCGTATGTTGCTGAGTTGTTGATGCCTTCCAAGCCATAAGCCATTACAAAGGGGGATTCTCCGATAGGGCGTCAAGGAGTGGTGCGGTAAGCCAATAGCACTCATGTAAGACTTGTACCCGTTATCCTTTTGCCATATCAAGCCACTTCTTCATAATTTTGGGTATAGCCTTCTTTGTAGTGTCAGCCTGCCCGTTACCTTTGGATATCTACGTATTTAGAAAAGATGATGAATGCCACGACATTAATAGAATTTTCTAATCACCAGGCCATGAAATAGATTGTCGTTGTCAGTTATAGTTGTATGATGGATTCCGAATCAACAGGCGATATGCTCCCAAATAAACTTACGAACATCTGGGTCCTAGATTCTAACAATGGCAACTGCCTCAACTTACTTTGTTAAATAGTCGGGGCCACGAGGCGATATTCAAACCCTTCGAGTGTTTTGGGAAGAGGGCCCACAATGTCTAGTCCCCATTGAGAGAACGACCAGGGACTGCTTAATGGGAGGAATTCATTGGTTTGTAGAACTTCTGACACTTCTCGCATTTCTTGAGTAGCTCTTTCGCTTATGTTTGCATGTACAGCCAGAAGTACCATCGAGTTATTAGCCTTTATGGACCAAAGAATGTCTGCCGGATTGATTCCCACATTCTCCGAACTGTATTTCCTAGAGGACTGAGCCGTCTTCCTCTAGATGGAGACATTTGCTGGTGGCGTCCACTGAATGATAGATGGTTAAGGCCACTTGGTCAGCTGACTATAGGCCAAGGTATCGTCATACGCTATCGAGCGTTTGGAGATAAGCATGCCCAAGACTTCGATAGATTAATTAGGCCACTTGGTTGGCTTATTGGGGGCAGCGGAGGCGGCGTACCCTTCCGAGCTATACTTGGGCCAGCTGAGATAGTTGTATCATGAGTGACAAGGCCCGTAATTCGGCTGCTCGGGGGTGAGATATGGCATATGTCACAAAGATGTGAATTGGCCTACCAAGATACCCGTTATATGAACAAGTACAAGGGATGTAGGTCGACTGCCAGGAAGCCATGATAAGGTGTATGTAGCCAAGATATGATTTGGCCAGCCGACATATCCATTACGTGGATGAAAACAAGGCCTACATGTCGGCTACTAGAAGGCCGAGATAGGGAGTAAGTAGCCAAGATATGATTAGGCCTGCCAAGATACCAATTATGTGGATGAGAACAAGGCATGTATGTCGGCTACTACTAAATCGAGATATGGCGTATGTAGCTGAGTTGTTGATGGCTTCCAAACCATAAGCCATTAGAATGGGGTATTCTCCGGTACGCCGTCGAGTTGTTCGGTAAGACCATAGCACTCATGTAAGATTTGTACCCATCATCCTTTTGCCTTATTAAGCCTTTTCTTCATAATTTCGCGTATAGCCTTGTTTGTTGCCTCTGCCTGGCCGTAACTTTGAGGATATCTACGCATTGAGTAAGGATGTTGAATGCCACGACTTTTGTAGAATTTTCTAATCACCCAGTCTTCAAATTGATTGTCGTTGTTAGTTATTGTTGTATGGTAGAATTCGAATCAACATGCGATATGCTCCAAAATAAACTTACGGACATCTGGGTCCTAGATTCCAACAAAGGGTACGGTCTCAACTCACTTTATGAAATAGATTGTGGGCACGAGGAGATATTCAAACCCTCCAGGTGTTTTAGGAAGAGGGCCCAAAATGTCTAGTCCCTATCAAGAGAACGGAAAGGGACTGATTAATGGGTGGAATTCCTTGGTTGGTAGACGAAAGTGTAATGAGAACTTCTGACACTTCTCGCATTTCTTGAGTGCCTCTTTGGCTTGTGTTTGCATGTACGACCAGAAGTACCATTGAGTCAATAACCTTTATGGACCAAGGAATGTTCGCCGAATTGATTCCCACATTCTTCGGAGTGTATTTCTGAGAGGACTGAGACGACTTCCTCTAGATGGATACATCGCTGGTGGGGTCCACTGAATGATTGATGGATTAGGCCCCATGGTCAGTTGACTAGGGGCCAGGGTAGCAGCAAACGCTATCCAGCCATGGGAGATAACCATGCCCAAGTCTGCGATATATTGATTAAGAAACTTTGTTGGCTTATTGGGGGCCAAGCTAGTGGCGTACACTGCCGAGCTATACTTGGGCCAGCTGAGATAGTTGCATAATAGATAGTGACAAGGCCTCTAAGTCGATTGCTCGGGGGTGAGATATGGCATATGTCATAGAGATATGAATTGGCCTACCAAGATACCCGTTATATGAACCAGTACAAAGCATGTAGGTTGACTACCAGGAAGCCAAGATAAGGTGTATGTAGCCAAGATATGATTTGGCTTGCCGATATAACCAGTATGTGGAAGAAAACAAGGCCTATAAGTCGGCTACTAGAAGGCCGAGATATGGAGTATGTAGCCAAGATATGATTTGGCATGCCAAGATACGAATTATGTGGATGAGAACAAAGCAGGTATGTTGGGTGCTAGGAGATCGAGATATGGCGTATGTAGCTGAGTTGTTGATGGCTTCCAAGCCATAAGCCATTACATAGGGGGATTCTCCGGTAGGCCGTCGAGGAGTGGTACAGTAAGCCCATAGTACTCATGTAAGATTTGTACCCAGAATCCTTTTGCCTTATCAGGCTTTTTCATCATAATTTCGGGTATAGCTTTGTCTGTAGCCTCTATGATGCGGGAGCATTCTACTACGTTCGTCCGCGCTAAACCGAATCAATGCCCAATCAAGTGGATTCTATTTACTATTTATAGTAATTCACGTTTTTACTATTTATAGTAAATCTCGTTTTTACTATTTATAGTAAATCCCGAATTTACTATTTATAGTAAATTTTGATTTTACTATTTTTAATGGACCCCACGAAGATTTATTTTAATTTAACTAGGATTTTTTATTGAGATTTTGTTTCCAATTAGGATTTTATTATTGATTGCAATAGTTGATTTGTATTAGGAGTTTCTAATTTCAATTAGATTAGAATTAGGAAAGTTAAAGTAGGGAGTCTTATAAAAGGTGATGTACCCATTGATTATAAGGAGGAAAAATTATGAATGAAGAAATAGAAATCTCCTTAAGAAATCTCTCTTGTGGTGTGAAGCCATCTTCTCTTGGTGCGAAGCCGAAGGTATCTTTTTATCCCTATCTCTTTCTCTATTTCTTCTTGTATTTTCTTCTCTTTCTCCATCTCTATTTCTTTTTTAGTCAATTTATTACCTAAGAAAACCCAAATCATACCATAGCACTATGAATAGTGCTGCATGAATAGTGACGTGAATAGTGCCGTGAATAGTAAACTCCTCTTCATTCCTTCTCGAATCGCGGAACGGGTATCCCGTCCTGCGTCACTCTGCCTGGCCGTTACCTTGAGGATATCTAGGCACTGAGAAAAGATGTGTAATGCCACTACTTTTGTAGAATTTTCTAATCGCCCAGCTATCAAATTGATTGTCGTTGTCAATTATAGTGGTATGATAGATTCCGAATCAATAGGCGATATGCTCCCAATGGGTACTTCCTCAACTAACTTTGTGAAATAGTCTGGGGCCACGAGGAGATACTTAAACTCTCCAAGTGTTTTGCGAAGACGGCCTACAATGTCTAGTTCCTATCGAGAGAACGACCGGGGACTGCTTAATGGTTGGAATTCATTGGTTGCTAGACAAATGTGTAATGAGAACTTTTGACACCATTCGCATTTCTTGAGTAGCTCTTTGGCTTGTGTTTCATGTACAGCCAAAAGTACCATTGTGTTAATAGCCTTATGGACCAATGAATGTCTGCCGGATTGATTCCCACATACTCCGGAGTGTATTACCTAGAGGACTGAGCCGTCTTCCTCTGGATGGAGACATCGACTGGTGGGGTCCACTGAACGATAGACGGATAAGGCCACTTGGTCAGCTGACTAAGGGCAAAGGTAACGAGATACACTATCAAACCATTGGAGATGAACATGCCCAAGTCTTCGACAGATTGATTAAGCCACTTGGTTGGCTTAGTGGGGGTAGAGGTAGCGGCATACACTGCCGAGCTATACTTGGGCCAACTAAGATAGTTGCATAATAGATAGTGACAAGGCATGTAAGTCGGCTGCTCTGGGGTGAGATATGGCACATGTCACAGAGGTATGAATTTGCCTACCAAGATACCATTTTATGAACGAGTACAAGGCATGTAGGTCGACTACCAGGAAGCCAAGATAAGGTGTATGTAGAAAAGATATGAATTGGCCTGCCAACCCGTTACATGGATGAGAAGAAGTCATATAGGTCGGCTAATAGAAGGACGAGATATGGAATTTGTAGCAAAGATACCAAATATGTGGATGAGAACATGGTAAGTTCGTCGGCTGCTATGAGATCGAGATATGGTGTATGTACCTGAGTTGTTGATGGCATCTGGGCCATAAGCCATTAAAAAGGGGGATTCTCCGGTAGGGCCTCGAGTGGTGCGGTAAGCCCATAGCATTCATGTAAGACTTGTGCTCATCATCCTTTTGCCTTATCAAGCCTTTTCTTCATAATTCCGCGTAGAGCCTAGTTTGTAACCTCTGCCTGGCCGTTACCTTGGGGATATCTAGAAATTTAGAAAATATATTGAATGCCACGACATTTTCAGAATTTACAAATCATCTGGCAATCAAATTGATTGTCGTTGTCAGTTATAGTTGTGTGATGGATTCCGAATCAACAGGCTATATGCTCCCAAATAAACTTACGGACATCAAGGTCCGAGATTCTAACAATGGGTACTGCCTCAACTTACTTTCAGAAATAGTCTGGGGCCAAGAGAAGATATTCAAACCCGCAATGTCTAGTCCCCATCGAGAGAACGACCAGTTACTGATTAATGGGTGGAATTCATTCGTTGGTAGACGAATGTGTAATCAGAACTTCTGACACTTCTCGCATTTCTTGAGTAGCTCTTTGGCATGTGTTTGCATGTACAGCTAGAAGTACCATTGAGTTAATAACCTTTATGGACCAAGGAATTTCTGCCTGATTGATTCCCACATTCTCTGGAGTGTCTTTCCAAGAGGACTGAGGAGTCTTCTTCTTGATGAAGACATCGCTGGTGGGGTCCACTGAAAGATAGATGGATAAGGCCACTTGGTCAGCTGACCACAGGCCAAGGTAGCGTCATACGCTATCGAGCCATTGGAGATAACCATGCCCACGACTGCGATATATCGATTAAGAAACTTGGTTGGCTTAATGAGGGTAGCGGAGGCGGTGTACACTGCCGAGCTATACTTGGGCCAGCTAAGATAGTTATATAAAAGAGAGTGACAAGGCCTATAAGTCAACTGCTCGGGGGTGAGATATGGCATATGTCACAGAGATGTGATCTGGCCTACCAAGATGCCCGTTATACGAACGAGTACAAGGCATGTAGGTCGATAACCTCGAATCTAAGATAAGGTGTATGTAGCCAAGATATGATTTGGACTGCCAGGATACCAATTATGTGGATGAGAACAGGGCATGTATGTCGGCTGCTAGAAGATCGTGATATGGCGTATGTAGCTGAGTTGTTGAGGTCTTCCAAGCCATAAGCCATAAGCCATTACATAGGGGAACTCCGCTAGGCCGTCAAGGAGTGGTGTGGAATGCCGCTACTTTTGTAGAATTTTCTAATCACCCAGCTATCAAATTGATTGTCTTTTTCAATTATAGTTGTATGACGGATTCTGAATCAACAGGCGATATGCTCCCAAATAAACTTACGGACATTTGGGTCCTTGATTCCGACAAGGGGTGCAGCCTAAACTCACTATGTGAAATAGATTGTGGGCACGAGTAGATATTCAAACCCTCCAGGTGATTTGGGAAGAGGGCCCACAATGTCTAGTCCCCATCGAGAGAAGGACCAGGGAGTGCTTAATGGGTGGAATTCCTTCGTTGGTGGAGGAATGTGTAATGAGAACTTTTGACACTTCTCGCATATCTTGAGTAGCTCTTTCGCTTATGTTCGCAAGTACAACCAGAAGTACCATTGAGTAAATAGCCTTTACGGACCAAGGAACGTCTGCCGGATTACTTCCCACATTCTCCAAACTGTATTTCTTAGAGGACTGAGGCGTCTTCCTCTAGATGGATACATCGCTGGTGGGGTCCACTGAACGATGGATGGATAAAGCCCCTTGGTCAACTAACTAGGGGCCAAGGTAGCGGCATACGCTATCCAGCCATGGGAGATAACCATGCCCAAGTCTGCAATAGATTGATTAAGAAACTTGGTTGGCTTAACGGGGGTAGAGGTAGCAGCGTACATTGCCGAGCTATACTTGGGCTAGCTGAGATAGTTGTAAATAGAGAGTGACAAGGCCTGTAAGTCGGCTACTCGGGGGTGAAATATGGCATATGTCACAGATATGTGAATTGGCCTACTAAGATACCGTACAAGGCATGTAAGACGACTACCAGGAAGCCAAGATAAGGGTTATGCAGCCCAGATATGATTTGGCCTGTCGAGATACCTGTTATGTGGATGCAAACAAGGCCTATAGGTTGGGTACTAGAAGGCCGAGATATGGAGTATGCAACCAAGAAATGATTTGGCTTGCCAAGATACCAATTATGTGGATCAGAACAAGTCTTGTATGTCGGCTGATAGGAAATCGAAATATGGCGTATGTGGCTGAGTAGTTGATGGCTTCCAAGCCATAAGCCATTACACTGGGGGATTCTCCAGTAGGCCGTCGAGGAGTGGTGCGGTAAGCCAATAGCACTCATGTAAGACTTGTACCCATCATCCTTTTGCCCCATCAAGCATTTTCTTCATAATGTCGTGTAAAGCCTTGTTTGTAGCCTCTGCTTGGTCGTAACTTTGCGGATATCTCAGCATTGAGAAAAGATGTTGAATGCCACGACTTTCGTAGAATTTTCTAATCACATGGCTATCAAATTGACTTGTCGTTGTAAGTTACAGTTGTATGATGGAATCCGTCTCAACATGCGATATGCTCCCAAATAAACTTACGGACATCTGGGACATAGATTCTAACAAGGGGACTGCTCAACTCACTTTGTGAAATAGTCTATGGCAAGAGGACATATTCAAACCCTCCAAGTGTTTTGGGAAGAGGGCCCACAATGTCTAGTCCCCAATGAGAGAACGAACAGGGACTACTTAATGGGAGGAATTACTAGGTTGGTAGACGAAAGTGTAATGAGAACTTCTAACACTTCTCGCATTTCCTGAGTACTTCTTTGGCTTGTGTTTGATTGTACAGCCAGAAGTACCATTGAGTTAATAGCCTTTATGAGCCAAGGAATGTCTGCCGGATTGATTCCCATATTCTCCGAGTGTATTTCCTAGAGGACTGAGGCGTCTTCCTCTGGTTGGAAACATCGCGGGTGAGGTCCACTGAACGATAGATGGATATGGCCACTTGGTCAGCTGACTAGGGGCCAAGGTAGAGCAATACGGTATCGCGCCATTTGAAAGTTGTATAATACATAGTGACAAGGCATGTAAGTCAGTTGCCTGGGGGTGAGATATGGCATATGTCACAGAGATATGAATTGGTCTACCAAGATACCCGTTATATGAATGTGTACAAGGCATGTAGGTCGACTTCCAGGAAGCCAAGATAAGGTGTATGTAGCCAAGATATGATTTCGCCTGCCGAGATACCCGTTATGTGGTTGAAAACAAGGCCTATAGGCCGTCTACAAGAAGGATGAGATATGGAGTATGTGGATGAGAACAAGGCATGTATGTCGGCTGCTAGGAGATCGAAGATATGTCGTATGTAGCTGAGTTCTTGACGGCTTCCTAGAGCTAAGCCATTACAAAGGGGTATTCTCCGGTAGGCCGTCGAAGAGTGGTGCGGTACGCCATAGCACTCATGTAAGATTTGTACCCATCATCATTTTCCCTTATCAAGCCTTTTCTTCATAATTTTGCGTATAGCCTTGTATGTAACCTCTGCCTGGCCGTTACCTTGAAGATATCTAGGCATTGAGAAAAGATGTTGAATGCCACAACTTTTGTAGAATTTTTAATAACCCAGCTATCAAATTGATTCTTTGTCAGTTATAGTTGTATGATCGACTCCGAATCAACAGGCGATATGCTCCCAAATAAACTTACGGACATCTGGGTCCTAGATTCCAACAAGGGGTACTGCCTCAACTTTGTGAAATACATTGTGGGCACGAGGAAATATTCAAACCCTCCAGGTGTTTTGGGAAGAGGGCCCACAATGTCTAGTCCCCAGCTAGAGAACCATGGATTGCTTAATGGGTGGAATTCCTTCGTTGGTAGACGAATGTGTAATGAGAAGTTTTGATAGTACTCACATTTCCTGAGTAGCTCTTTGGCTTGTGTTTGCATGTACAGCCAGAAGTACCATTGAGTTAATACACTTTATGAGCCAAGGAATGTCTGCCGGATTGATTCCCACATTCTCCGTAATGTATTTCCTAGAGGACTGAGGCGTCATCCACTGGATGGAGACATTGCTGGTGGGGCCACTGAACGATAAATGCATAAGGCCACTTGGTCAGCTGAAAAGGGGCCAAGGTAGCGGCATATGCAATCGAGCCATTGGAGATAACCATGCCCAGGTCTTCAATATATTGATTTAGCCACTTGGTTGGCTTATTGGGGGTAGCGGAAGAAGCGTACACTGCCAATCTATACTTCGGCCAGTTGAGATAGTTGTATAATCGAGAGTGACAACACTTGTAAGTCGGCTACTCGGGGCTGAGATATGGCATATATCACAGAGATATGAATTGGCCTACCAAGATACCTGTTATATGAACGAGTACAAGCCATGTAGGTCGACTACCAGGAAGCCAAGATAAGGTGTATGTAGCCAAGATATGATTTGGCCTGCCTAGATACCCGTTATGTGGATGAAAACACGGCTTAAAGGTCGGCTACTAGAAGGCCGAGATATGGAGTATGTAGCCAAGATACGTTTTGGCCTGCCAAGGAACCACTTATGTGGATGGGAACAAGGCATGTATGTCAGTTGCTAGGAGATCGAGATATGGTGTATGTAGCTGACTTCTGATGGCTGCCTAGCAATAAGCCATTACAAACTGGTATTCTCCGGTAGGCCGTCGAGGAGGGTGCGGTACGCCCATAGCACTCATGTAAGAATTGTACCCACCATCCTTTTGCCTTATCAAGCCTTTTCTTAATAATTTCGCGTATAGCCTTGTTTGCAGCCTCTACCTGACTGTTACCTTGAAGATATCTACGCATTCAGAAAAGATGTTGAATGCCACAACTTTTGTAGAATTTTCTAATCACCCAGCTATCAAATTAATTCTTTGTCAGTTATAGTTGTATGATGGATTCCGAATCAACAGGTGATATCCTCCCAAATAAACTTACAGGCATCTGGGTCCCAGATTCCAACAAGGGAAACTGCCTCAACTCACTTTGTGAAATAGATTGTGGGCACGAGGAAATATTCATGACATCCAGGTGTTTTGGGAAGAGGGCCCACAATGTCTAGTCCCAATCGAGAGAACGACCAGGGATCGCTTAATGGGTGGAACTCCTTCGTTGGTAGAAGAATGTGTAATGAGAACTTGACACTTCTCGCATTTCTTGAGTAGATTTTTGGCTTTGGCTTCCATGTACAGCCAGAAAGTACCACTGAGTTAATAGCCTTTGTGGGCAGGGAATGTCTGCCGGATTGATTCCAACATTCTCCAGAGTGTATTTCCTAGAGGACTGAGGCGTCTTCTTCTGGATGGAGACATCGCGGGTGAGATCCACTGAACGATAGATGGATAAGGCCACTTGGTTTGCCTACTAGGGGCCAAGTCAACGATATATTAATTAAGAAACTTGGTTGGCTTATTGGGGAAGAAAAAGCGGCGTACACTGTCGAGCTATAATTGGGCCAGCTGAGATAGTTGCATAATAGATAGTGATAAAGCCTATAAGTCGGCTGCTCGGGGGGTGAGATATGGCATATGTCACAGAGATGTGAATTGGCCTACAAGGATGCCCGTTATATGAACGAGTACAAGGCATGTAGGTCGACAACCAGGAAGCCAAGATAAGGTGTATGTAGCCAAGATATTATTTGGCCTGCCGATATACCCATTATGTGGATGAAAACAAGGCTTATAGGTCGGCGACTAGAAAGCCGAGATATGGAGCATGTAGGCATGATAATGGCCTGCCAAGATACCAATTATGAGAATGAGAACAGGCATGTATGTTCGCTGCTAGCAGATCGAGATATGGCGTATGTTGCTGAGTTGTTGATGGCTTCCAAGCCATAAGCCATTACAAAGGGGGATTCTCCGGAAGGGCCTCCAGCAGTGGTGCGGTAGGCCCATAGCACACATGTAAGACTTGTACCCATCATCCTTCTGCCATATAGAGCCTCTTCTTCATAATTTCGGCTATAGCCTTGTTTGTAGCCTCTGCCTGCCCGTTACCTTTGGATATCTACGCATTCAGAAAAGATGTTGAATGCCACGACTTTCGTAGAATTTAATAATCACCAGGCCATGAAATTGATTGTCGTTGTCAGTTATAGTTGTATGATGGATTCCAAATCAATTGGCGATATGCTCTCGAATAAACTTACGGACATCGGGATCCTAGATTCAAACATTGGGTATTGCCTCAACGTTGTGAAATAGTCTGGGATCACAAGGAGATATTCAAACCCTCCGAATGTATTGGGAAAAGGGCCCACAATGTCTAGTCCCCATCGAAAGAACGACCAGGGACTGCTGATTGGTTGGAATTCATTGGTTGGGAGAACTTCTTAACACTTTTCGCATTTCTTTAGTAGCTCTTTCGCTTATGTTTGCATTCACCGCCAGAAGTATCATTGAGTTAACAGCCATTATGGACCAAGGAATGTCCGCCAGATTGATTCCCACATTCTCCGAAGTGTTTCCTAGAGGACTGAGTCGTCTTCCTCTAGATGGAGACATCGTAGGTGGCGTCCACTGAACGATAGCTGAATAAGGCCATTGGAGATAACCATGCCAAAGTCTTCGATAGATTGATTAAGCCACTTGGTTGGCTTATTGGGGGCAGCGGAGGCGGCGTACACTGTTGAGCTATACTTGGGCCAACTGAGATAGTTGTATAATAGAGAGTGACAAGACCCGTAACTCGGCCGCTCGGGGGTGAGATATGGCATATGTCACAGACATGTGAATTGGCCAACCAGTATGCCCATTTATTGAACGAGTACGAGGCATGTAGGTCGGCTACCAAGAAGCCAAGATAAGGTGTACTTATCCAAGATATGATTTGGCCTGCTGAGATACCCGTTATTTGGATGAAAACAAGGCCTATAGGTCTACTAGAAGGCCGAGACATGGAGTATGTAGCCAAGATATGATTGGCCTGCCAAGATACCAATTGTGTGGATGAGAACAAGGCATGTATGTCGGTTGCTAGGAGATCAAGAGGTGTATGTACCTGAGTTGTTGATGGCTTCCAAGCCATAAGCCATTACAACGAGGGATTCTTCGATAGGCCGTCGAGGAGTGGGGCGGTAAGCCCATAGCACTCATGTGAGACTAGTAACAATCATCCTTTTGCCTTATCACCTTTTTTTTCAAAATTTCGTGTACAGCCATGGTTGTAGACTCCACCTGGGCGTAACTTTGAGTATATCTAGGCATTGAGTAAAAAGATGTTGAATGCCACGACTTTTGTTGAATTTTCTAATCACCCGTCTATCAAATTGATTGTCGTTGTCAGTTATAGTAGTATGATGGATTCCGACTTAACATGCGATATTCAAACTCTCCAGGAGTTTTGGGAAGAGGGCCCACAAGATCTAGTTCCCATCGAGAGAACGACCAGGGACTGCTTAATGGGTGGAATTCCTTCGTTGGTAGACAAATTTGTAATGAGAACTACTGACACTTCTTGCATTTCCAAAGTAGCTCTTTGCCTTGTGTTTGCATGTACAGCCAGAAGCACCGTTCAGTTAATACACTTTACGGGCAAGGAATGTCTGCTGGATTGATTCCCACATTCTCCGTAGTGTATTTCCTAGAGGACTGAGGCGACTTCCACTGGATAGAGACATCGCAGGTGGTGCCACTATACGATAGATGGATAAGGCCAGTTGGGCAGCTGACTAGGGCCAAAGTAGTGGCATACGCTATCGAGCCATTGGACATAAGCATGCCCAAGTCTTCAAAACATTGATTAAGACACTTGGTTGGCATATTGGGGGCAGCAGAAGAAGCGTACACTGCAGCGCTATATATGGGCTAGTTGAGATAGTTGTAAAATCGATAGTGACAAGGTCTGTAAGTCGGCGGCTCGGGGGTGAGATAAGGCATATGTCACAGAGATTCGAATTGGCCTACCAAGATACCCGTTATATGAACGAGTACAAGGCATGTAGGTCGACTACTAGGAAGCCAAGATAATGTGTATGTAGCCAAGATATGTTTTGGCCTGTCGAGAAACCGGTTATGTGGATGAAAACAAGGCCTATAGATCGGCTACTAGAATGCCGAGATATGGAGTATGTAGCCAAGATATGATTTGGCCTGCCAAGAAACCAATTATGTGGATGAGAACAAGGCATGTATGTCGGCTGCTAGGAGAACGAGATATGGCGTATGTAGCTGCGTTGTTGATGCCTTCCAAGCCATAAGCCATTACAAAGGGGGATTCTCCGGTAGGGCCTCAAGGAGTGGTGCGGTATGCCCATAGTACTCATGTAAGACTTGTACCCATCATCCTTTTGCCTTATCTAAAATCTTCTTCCTAATTTCAGGTATAGCCTTGTTTGTAGCCTCTGCCTGCCCGTGACCTTTGGATATCTACGCATTCAAAAAAGATGTTGAATGCCAAGACTTTTGTAGAAATTTTCTAATCATCGGGCCTTGAAATTGATTGTCGTTGTCAATTACAGTTGTATGATAGATTCCAAATCAACAGGCGATATGCTCCCAAATAAACTTACATACATATGGGTCCTAGATTCTAACAATGGGAACTGCCTCTTAACTTACTTTGTGAAATAGTCTGGGGCCACGAGGAGATATTCAACCCTCCGAGTGTTTTGGGAAGATGGCCCACAATGTCTAGTCCCCATCAAGAGAACAACCAGGGACTGCTTAATGGGTGGAATTCATTGGTTGATAGAACTTCTGACACTTCACGCATTACTTGAGTAGCTCTTTCGCTTATGTTTGCATGAACAGCCAGAAGTACCATTGAGTTAATAGCCTTTATGGACCAAGGAATGTGTGCGGGATTGATTCCCACATTCTCCCGAATGTAATTCCTAGAGGACTGAGGCGTCTTCCTCTGGATGGAGACATCGTTGGTGGCGTCAACTGTACGATAGATGGATAAGGCCACCTAGTTAGCTGACTAGGGGCCAAGGTAGCGGCATACGATATCCAGCCATTGGAGATAACCATGCCCAAGTCTTCGATAGATTGATTAAGCCACTTGGTCGGCTTATTGGGGGCATGGGAGGCGGTGTACACTGCCGAGCTATACTTGGGCCAACTAAGAGACTTGTAAATTTAAAGTGACGAGGTCGATAAGTCGGCTGCTTGGTGGTGAGATATGGCGCATGTCACTGAGATGTGCATTGGCCTACCAAGATGCACGTTATATGAACGAGTACCAGGTATGTAGGTCGACCACTAGGAAGCCAAGATAAGGTGTACGTAGCCAAGATATGATTTGGCCTACCGAGATACTTGTTATGTGGTTGAAAACAAGGCCTATACGTCGGCTACTACAAGGCCGAGATATGGAGTATGTAGCCAAGATATGATTTGGCCTGCCAAGATACCAATTATGTAGATGAGAACAAGGCATGTATGTCGGCTGATAGGGGATTCTCCGGTAGGCCATCAATGAGTGGTGTGGTAAGCCCATAGCACTCATGTAAGACTTGTACCCATCAAATTGATTGTCGTTGTCAGCTATAGTTGTATGATGGATTCCAAAACATGCGATATCCTCCCAAATAAACTTACGGACATCAAGCTCCTAGATTCTCCAGAGTGTATTTGCAAGAGGACTGAGGCGTCCTTTGGATGGAGACACTTGGTCAGCTATCTAGGGGCCAAGGTAACAAGATACGCTATCGAACCATTGGAGATAACCATGCCCAAGTCTTCGATAGATTGATTAAGCCACTTGGTTGGCTTACTGGGGGCAGAGGTAGCGGCATACACTGCCGAGCTATACTTGGGCCAACTAAGATAGTTGCATAATAGATACTGACAAGCCATGTAAATCGGTTGCTTGGGGTGGGTGAGATATGCCATATGTCACAGAGATATGAATTGGCCTACCAAGATACCATTATATGAACGAGTACAAGGCATGTAGGTCGACTACCAGGAAGCCAAGATAAGGTGTATGTAGCCAAGATATGATTTGGCCCGCCGAGATACCCAATATGTGGATGAGAAGAAGTCATATAGGTCGGCTACTAGAAGGCCGAGATATGGAGTTTGTAGCCAAGATATGATTTGGCCAGCCAAGATACCAATTATGTGGAGGAGAACATGGCAAGTTTGTCAGCTGCTAGGAGGTCGAGAAATGGGGTATGTAGCTGAGTTATTCATGCCTTCTGAACCATAAGCCATTACAAAGGGGGATTCTTCGTTAGTAGACTAATGTGTAATGAGAACTTCTGACACTTCTCCCGCATATCCTAAGTAGAACTTTGGCTTGTGTTTGCATGTACAGCCAGAACTACCATTGAGTTAATACACTTTATGGGCCAAGGAATGTCTGCCGAATTGAATCCCACATTCTCCGTAGTGTATTTCCTAGAGGACTGAGGCGTCTTCCTCTAGATGGAGACGTCGCTGCTTGGGCCACTGAACGATAGATGGATAAGGCCACTCGGTCAGCTGACTAGGGGCCAAGGTAGCGAGCGGCATACGATATCAAGCCATTGGAGATAACCATACCAAAGTCTTCCAAAGATTGATTAAGCCACTTGGTTGGTTTATTGGGGGCAGCGGAAGCAGTGTAGACTGCCCAACTATACGTGGGCCAGTTGATATAGTTGTATATCGAAAGTTACAAGGCCCTGTAAGTCGGCTTTCTCGAGGGTGAGATATGGCATGTCACAGAGATATGAATTGTCCTACCAAGATACCCGTTATACGAACGAGTAAAAGGCATGTTGGTCAAGTACCAGGAAGCCAAGATATGGTGTACATTGCAAAGATATGATTTGGCCTACCGACATACCCGTAATGTGGACGAAAAGAAGGCCTATAGGTCGGCCTCTAGATGGCCGACATATAGATTATGTAGCCAAGATATAATTTCGCCTGCCAAGATACCAATTACTTGTATGAGAACAAGGCGTGAATGTCAGTTGCTAGGACATCGAGATATGGCGTATATAGCTGAGTTGTTGATGCCTTCCAAGCCATAAGCCATTACAAAGGGGGATTCTCCGCTAGGGAGTCGAGGAGTGGTGCGGTAAGCCCATAACACTCATCTAAGACATGTACCCATCATCCTTTTGCCTTATCAAGTCTTTTCTTCATAATTTCGGGTATAGCCTCTGCCTGGCCGTTACCTTTGGATATCTACGCATTCAGAAAATATGTTGAATGCCACGACTTTGGTACATTTTCTAATCACCAGGCTATGAAATTGATTGTCGTTGTCAGTTATAGTTGTATGATGGATTCCGAATCAACATGCGATATGCTCCCAAATAAACTTACGGACATCTAGGTCCTAGATTCTAACAATGGGTACTGCCTCAACTTTGTGAAATAGTCTGGGGCCACGAGGAGATATTCAAACCCTCCAGGTGTTTTGGGGAGAGGGCCCACAATGTCTAGTCCCCATCGAGAGAACGACCAGGGACTGCTTATTGGGTGGAATTCCTTGGTTGGTAGACGAATGTGTAATGAGAACTTCTGACACTACTCGCATTTCTTGAGTAGCTCTTTGGCTTGTGTTTCCATGTACAGCCAGAAGTAACATTGAGTTAATAGCCTTTTTGGGCCAATGAATGTCAGCCGGATTGATTCCCATATTCTCCGGAGTGTATTTACTAGAGGACTGAGGCGTCTTCCTCTGGATAGAGACAGCGCGAGTGAGGTCGACTAAACGATAGATGGATAAGGCCACTTGGTCAGTTGACTAGGGGCCAAGTTAGCTAAATACGCTATCGCGCCATTGGAGATAACCAAGCCCAAGTCTTCGATAGATAGATTAAGCCACTTGGATGGCTTATTGGGGGCATTGCCGAGCAATACTTGGGCCAACTGAGATAGTTGCATAATAGATACTGACATGGCATGTAAGTCGGCTGCTCGGGGGTGAGATATTACATATGTCACAGAGATAAGAATTGGCCAAACAAGATACACGTTAAATGAACGAGTAAAAGGCATGTAGGTCGACTACCAGGAAGCCAAGATAAGGTGTACGTAGCCAAGATATGATTTGGCCTGCCGAGATACCCGTTATGTAGATGAAAACAAGGCCCAAGGCCTATAGGTCGGCAACTAGAAGGCCGAGATATGGAGTACGTTGCCAAGATATGATTTGGCCTGCCAAGATACCAATTATGTGTATGAGAACAAGGCATGTATGTCGGCTGCTAGGAGATCGAGATATGGCATATGTAGTTGACTTGTTGATGCCTTCCAAGCCATAAGCCATTACAAAGGGGTATTCGCCGTTAGGCCGTCGAGGAGTGGTGCGGTAAGAACAAAGCACTCATGTAAGACTTGTACCCATCATCATTTTGCCTCATCAAGCCTTTTCTTCATAATTTCGCGTATAGCCTTATTTGTAGCCTCTGCCTGGCCGTTACCTTGAGGATATCTAGGCATTGAGAAAAGATGTTGAATGCCACAACTATTGTAGAATTTTCTAATCACCCGGCTATGAAATTGATTCTTTGTCAGTTAAAGTTGTATGATGGATTCCGAATCAAAAGGCAATATGCTCCCAAATAAACTTATGGACATCTGGGTCCTAGATTCGAAAAAGGGGTACTGCCTCAACTCACTTTGTGAAATAGATTGTGGGCACGAGGAGATATTCAAACCCTCCAAGTGTTCGTAGCCAAGATAAGATGTACGTAGCCAGGATATGATTTGGCCTGCCGAGATACCCGTTATGTTGATGAAAACAAGGCCTATAGGTCGGCTACTAGAAGGCTGAGATATGAAGTATGCGGGCAAGATATGATTTGGTCTGCCAAGATACCAATTATGTGGATGAGAACAAGGCATGTATGTCGGCTGCTAGGAGAACGAGATATGGCGTATGTAGCTGAGTTGTTGATGGCTTCCAAGCCATAAGCCATTACAAAGAGATATTCTCTGGTAGGCCGTCGAGGAGTGGTGCAGAAAGCCCATAGCACTCATGTAAGATTTGCACCCATCATCCTTTTGCCTTATCTAGCCTTTTCTTTATAATTTCGCGTATAGCCTGGCCGTTACCAAGAGGATATCTAGGCACTGAGAAAAGATGTGGAATGCCACGACTTTTGTAGAATTTTCTGATCACCCAGTTATCAAATTGATTGTCGTTGTCAGTGATAGTTGTATGATGGATTCCGAATCAACAGGCGATATGCTCCCAAATAAACTTACGGACATCTTGGTCCTTGATTCCAACAAAGGGTACTGCCTCAACCCACTTTGTGAAATAGATTGTGGGCACGTGGAGATATTCAAACACTCCAGGTGTTCTGGGAAGAGGGCCCACAATGTCTAGTCCCCATCGAGAGAACAACCAGGGACTGCTTAATGGGTGGAATTCCTTGGTTGGTAGACGAAAGTGTAATGAGAACTTCTGACACTTCACGCATTTCTTGAGTAGCTGTTTGGCCTGTGTTTGGATGTACAGCTAGAAGTACCATTGAGTTAATAGCCTTTATGGACCAAGGAATATCTATCTTCTTAGGTCGGTTCCTTCAGTAAACTTCTTTGGTAAGTCAGAAGTGAACTTTATATAAGTAAGCCGGATTGATTCCCACATTCTCCGGACTGTATTTCATAGAGGACTGAGGCGACTACATCTAGATGGATACATGGCTGGTGGGGTCCAAAACGATAGATGGATAAGCCGCTTGGTCAGCAGACTAGGGGCCAAAGGTAGCAGCATACGCTATCGAGCCATTGGAGATATCCATGCCCAAGTTCTCGATAGATTGATTTAGCCACTTGGTTGGCTTATTGGGGGCAGAGGTAGCGGCGTACACTGCCAAGCAATACTTGGGCCAGTTGAAATGGTTGCATAATAGATAGTGACATGGCATGTAAGTCGGCTGCTCGGGGGTGAGAAATTGCATGTCACAGACATATGAATTGGCCTACCAAGATACCCGTTATATGAATGAGTACAAGGCATGTAGGTCGACTGCCAAGAAACCAAGATAAGGAGTATGCAGCCAAGATATGATTTGGCCTGCCGAGATATGCGCAATGTGGATGAAAACAAGGCCTATAGGTCGGCTACTAGAAGGTCGAGATATGGAGTGTGTAGCCATGATAAGATTTGGCCAGCCAAGATACCAATTATGTTGATGAGAACAAGGCATGTATGTCGGATGCTAGGAGATGGAGATATAGCGTATGTAGCTGAGTTGTTGATGGCTGCCAAGCCATAAGCCATTACAAAGGGGGATTCTCCGGTAGGCCGTCGAAGAATGGTGCAGTAAGCCCATAGCACTCATGTAAGACTTGTACCCATCATCCTTTTGCCGTATCAAGTCTTATCTTCATAATTTCGCGTATAGCCTTGTTTGTAGCCTCTGCCTGGCCGTAACTCTGAGGATATCAAGGCATTGAGAAAAGATGTTGAAAGCCACGACATTTGTAGAATTTTCTAATCACCAGGCTATGAAATTGATTGTCGTTGTCAGTAACAGTTTTATGATGGATTCCGAATCAACAGCCGATATGCCCCCAAATAAACTTACGGACATCTGGGTCCGAGATTCTAACAATAGGTACTGGCTCAACTTACTTTGTGAAATAGTCTGGGGCCATGAGGAGACATTCAAACCCTCCAAGTGGTTGTGGAAGAGGGCCTACAATGTCTAGTCCCCATCGAGAATCAACAAGGGACGACTTAATGGGTGGAATTCATTGCTTGGTAGACGAATGTGAAATGAGAACTTCTGACACTTCTCGCATTTCCTGAGTAGCTCTTCGGCTTGTGTTTGCTTATACAGCCAGAAGTACCATTGAGTTAATAGACTTTATGGGCCAAGGAATATCTACCGGATTGATACGCACATTCTCTGGAGTGTATTTCCTAGAGGACAGAGGCGTCTTCCTGTAGATGAAGAAATCGCTTGTGGGGTCCACTGAACGATAGAGGGATAAGGTCACTTGGTCAGCTGACTAGGGACTAAGATAGCGCCATACGCTATCGAGCCATTGCAGATAACCATGCCCAAGTCTTCGATAGATTGATTAAGCCACTTGGTTGGATTTTGGGGGGCAGAGGTAGCGGCGTACACTGCCGAGCAATACTTGGGCCAACTGAAAGGATAGTTGCACAATAGATAGTGACATGACATGTAAGTCGGCTGCTCAGAGGTAAGATATGGCATGTCACAGAGATATGAATTGGCCGACCAAGATACCCGTTATATGAATGAGTACAAGGCATGTAGGTCGATTGCCAAGAAGCCAAGATAAGGTCTACTTAGCCAAGATATGATTTGGCCTGCCGAGATACCCGTTAAGTGGATAAAACAAGCCCTATAGGTTGGCTACTAGAAGGCTGACATATGGAGTACGTAGCCAGCATATGATTAGGCCAACCAAGATACCAATTACGTGGATGAGAACAAGGAATGTATGTCCGTTGCTAGGAGATCGAGATATGGCGTATGTACCTGAGTTGTCGATGGCTTCCAAGCCAAAAGCCATTACAAAGGGGAATTCCTCGGTAGGCCGTCGAGGAGTAGTGCGGTAAGCCCATAGCACTCATGTAAGACATTAACTATCATCATTTTGCCTTCTCAAGCCTTTTCTTCATAATTTCGCGTATAGCCTTGTTTGTAACATATGCCTGGCCGTTACCTTGACGATATCTAGGCATTGAGAAAATATGTAGAATGCCATGACTTTTGTAGAATTTTCTAATCACTCAGCTATCAAATTGATTGTCGTTGTCAGTTATAGTTGTATGAAAGAATCCGAATCCACATGCGATATGCTCCCAAATAAACTTCCGGACAGCTGGGACCTAGATGATTCTAACAAGCGGTACTGCCTCAACTCACTTTGTGAAATAGTCTGTGGCCACGAGGAGATATTAAAACCCTCCAAGTGTCTAGGGAAGAGGGCCCACAATGTCTAGTCCCCATTGAGAGAACGACCAGGTACTGCTTAATGGGTGGAAATCATTGGCTGGTAGACGAATTTGTAATGAGAACATCTGACACTTGCATTTCATGAGTAGCTCTTTGGCTTGTGTTTGCACGTATAGCGAGAAGTACCATTTAGTGGGGTCCACTGAACGATAGAGGATAAGGCCAAATGGTCAGCTAACTGGGGGCAAAGATAACGGCATATGATATCGAGCCATTGGAGATAACCATGCCCAAGTTTTGGATAAATTGATTAAGCCACTTGGTTGGCTTATTGAGGGCAAAGGTAGCTGCGTACAAGGCCAAGCTATACTTGGGCCAGCTGAGATAGTTGCATGATAAATAGTTACAAGGCCAGTAAGTCGGCTGCTCGGGGGTGAGATATGGCATATGTAACAGAGATATGAATTGGCGTACCAAGATAACCGTTGTATGAAAGAGTACAAGGCGTGTAGGTCGACTGCCAGGAAGCCAAGATAAGATTTGGCCTGCCAAGATAATCGCTATGAGGATGAAAACAAGGCCTATAGGTTGGCTACTACAAGGCCGAAATATAGAGTATGTAACCAAGATATGATTTGGCCTGCCAAGATACCAATTATGTAGATGAGAACAAGGCTTGTATGTCGGCCACTAGGAGATCGAGATATGGCGTAGGTAGCTGAGTTCTTGATGGCTTCCTAGAGATAAGCCATTACAAAGGGGTATTCTCCAGTAGCCCGTCAAGGAGTGGTGAGGTACGCCCATAGCACTCATGTAAGATTTGTACCCATCATCCTTTTGCCTTATCAAGCCTGTTCTTCATAATTTCGAGTATAACCTTGTTTGTAGCCTAAGCAAGGCCGTTACCTTGAAAAGATATATAGGCATTGAGAAAAGATGTTGAATGCCACAACTTTTGTAGAATTTTCTAATCACCTAGCTATCAAATTGATTCTTTGTCAGTTATAGTTGTATGATGGATTCCGAATCAAAAGGCGATATTCTCCCCAATAAACTTACGGACATCTGGGTCAAGATGCCCCAGATTCCAACAAGGGGTACTGCCTCAACTCACTTTGTGAAATAGATTGTGGGCACGAGGAAATATAAATACCCTCCAACTGTTTTGGGAAAAGGGACCACATTCTCTAGTCCCCATCGAAAGAACGATCAGGGAATGCTTAATGGGTGGAACTCCATAGTTGGTAGACGAATGCGTAATGAGAACTTGTGACACTTCTCGCATTTCTTGGGTACCTCTTTGGCTTGTGTTTGCATGTACAGCAAGAAGTACCATTGAGTTAATAGCCTTTATGGACCAAGGAATGTCTGCCGAATTGATTTCCGCATTCTCCGAAGTGTATTTCCTAGAGGACTGAGGCGACTTCCTCTAGATGGATACATCGCAGGTGGGGTCCACTGAACGATAGATGGATAAGGGCCCTTAGTCAGCTGACTAGGGGCCCAGGGTAGCGGCATACGCTATCCAGCCATAGGAGATAACCATGCCCAAGTCTACGATATATTGATTAAGAAACTTGGTTGGCTTATTGGGGGCCGAGGTATCTGCGTATACTGCCGAGCAATACTTAGGCCAACTGAGATAGTTGCATAATAGATAGTAACGAGGTCTGTAAGTCGACTGCTCGGGGGTGAGATATGGCAAATGTCACAGAGATATGAATTGGCCTACCAAGATACCCATTATGTGAACGACTAAAAGCCATGTAGGTCGGCTACCAGAAAGCCAAGATAAGGTGTAGGTAGCCAAGATATTATTTGGCCTGCCGATGTACCCATTATGTGGATGAAAACAAGGCCTATAGGTCGGCAACTAGAAGGCCGAGATATGGAGTATGTAGGCAAGATATGATTTGGCCTGCCAAGATACCAATTATGTCAATGAGAACAAGGAATGTATGTTCGCTCCTAGGAGATCGAGATATGGCGTATGTAGCTGAGTTGTTGATGGCTTCCAAGCCATAAGTCATTACATAGGGGGATTCTCCGATAGGCCGTCGAGAAGTGGTGCAGTAAGCCCATAGCACTCATGTAAGACGTGTACCCATCATCATTTTGCCTTATCAACCCTTTTCTTCAAAATTTCGCGTCTAGCCTTGTCTGTAGCCTCCGCTTGGCCGTTATCTTGAGGATATCTAGGCATTAAGAAAAGATGTTGAATGGCACGACTTTTGTTGAATTTTCTAATCACCCGTCTATCAAATTGATTGTCATTGTCAGTTATAGTTGTATGATGGATTCCGAATCAATAGGCGATATCCTCCCAAATAAACTTACGGACATCACAGTCCTAGATTCTAAGATGTAGCCAAGATATGATTTGGCCTGCCGAGATACCCGTTATGTGGATGAAAACAAGGCCTATAGGTCAGCTACTAGAAGGCCGAGATATGGAGTATGTAGCCAAGATATGATTTGGCCTGCCAAGAAACCAATTATGTGGAAGAGAACATGGCATGTATGTCGGCTGCTAGGAGATCGAGATATGGCGTATGTAGCTGAGTTCTTGATGTCTTCCAAGACATAAGCCATTACAAAGGGGGATTCTCCGGTAGGGCCTCAAGTAGTAGTGCGGTCAGCCAATAGCACTCATGTAAGACTTGTACACATCATCCTTTAGCTTTGTCAGGCTTTCATCATAATTTCGGGTATAGCCTTCTTTCTAGCCTCTGTCTGCCTGCTACCTTTGGATATCTACGCATTCAGAAAAACTGTTGAATGCCGCGACTTTGGTAGAATTTTCTAATCACCGGGCTATGAAATTGATTGTCGTTGTCAGTTACAGTTGTATGATGGAATGCGAATCAGTAGGCGATATGCTCCCAAATAAACTTATGGACATCTGGGTCCTAGATTCTAACAATGGGTACTGCCTCAACTTTGTGAAATAGTCTGGGGCCATGAGGATATATTCAAACCCTCAGAGTGTTTTGGGAAGAGGGCCCACAATGACTAGTCCCCATCGAGAGAACAACCAGGGATTGCTTAAGTGGTGGAATTCATTGGTTGGTTGAACTTCTGACACTTCACGCATTTCTTGAGTAGCTCTTTCACTTATGTTTGCATGTACAGCCAAAAGTACCATTGAGTTAATAGCCTTTATGGACCAAGGAATGTCTGCGGGATCGATTCCCACATTCTCCGGAGTGTATTTCCTAGACGACTGAGGCGTCTTCTTCTGGATGGAGACATCGCTGGTGGCGTCCACTGAACGATAAATGGATAAGGCCACTTGGTCAGCTGACTAGGGGCCAAGGTAGTGGCATACGCTATCGAGCCATTGGAGATAACCATGCCCAAGTCTTCGATAGATTGATTAAGCCACTTAGTTGGCTTCTTGGGGGCAGCAGAGGCAGCGTACACTGCCGAGCTATACTTGGGCCAGCTAAGATAGTTGTATAATATAGAGTGACGAGGCCTGTACGTAAGCTGCTCGGGGGTGAGATATGGCACATGTCTTAGAGATGTGAATTGGCCTACCTAGATACCCGTTATATAAACAAGTACAAGGCATGCCGGTCGACTACCAGGAAGCCAAGATAAGGAGTATGTATCCAAGATATGATTTGGCCTGCCAAGATACCCGTTATGTGGATGAAAACAAGGCCTATAGGTCGGCTACTAGAAGGCCTAGATATGGAGTATGTAACCAAGATATGATTTGGCCAGCCAAAATACCAATTATGTGGATGAGAACAAGGCATGTATGTCGGTTGATAGGAGATCGGGATATGGCGTATCTTGCTGAGTTGTTGATGGCTTCCAAGCCATAAGCCATTACATAGGGGGATTCTCCGGTAGGCCGTCGAGGAGTGGTGCGGTAAGCCCATAACACTCATGTAAGACTTGTACCCATCAACGTTTTGCCTTATCAACCCTTTCCTTCAAAATTTCGCGTATATCCTTGGTTGTAGCCTCCACCTGGACTTAACTTTGAGTATATCTAAGAATTGAGAAAAAAAGTTGAATGCCACGATCTTTCTTGAGTTTTCTAATCACCCTTCTATCAAATTAATTGTCGTTGTCAGTTATAGTTGTATGATGGATTCAGAATCAACAGTTGATACCCTCCCAAATAAACATACGGACAAGGGGCGATATTCAAACTCTCCAGGCGTTTTTGAAGATGGCCCACAATGTCTAGTCCCCATCGAGAGAACGACAAGGGACAGCTTAATGGGTGGAATTCCTTTGGTGGTAGACGAATGTGTAATGAGAACTTCGGACACTTGTCGCCTTTCCTGAGTAGCTCTTTGGCTTGTGTTTGCATGTATAGCCAGAAGTACCATTGAGTTAATACACTTTATGGGCCAAGGAATGTTTGTGGGATTGATTCTCACATTCTCCGTAGTGTATTTCCTAGAGGACTGAGGCGTCTTCCCCTAGATGGAGATATAGCTGGTGGGGCCACTAAATGATAGATGGATAAGGCCACTTTGTCAGCTGACTAGGGGCCAAGGTAGCGTCATACGCTATCGAGCCATCGAAGATAACCATGCCCAAGTCTTCAATTGATTGATTAAACCACTTGGTTGGCTTACTGGGGCAGCGGAAGAATCGTACACTGCCGAGCTATACTTGGGTAAGTTGAGATAGTTGTATAATTGAGTGACGAGGCCTGTAAGTCGGTTGCTCGGGGGTGAGATATGGCATATGTCACAGAGATATGAATTGGCCTACCAAGATACCCGTTATATGAATGGGTACAAGCCTTTACATGGGGAGATTCTCCGGTAGGGCGTCATGGAGTGGTGCGGTAAGCCCATGGCACTCATTTAAGACTTGTACCCATCATCCGTTTGCCTTATCAAGACTTTTCTTCACAATTTCGGGTATAGAAATGTGTGTAGCCTCCGCCTGGCCGTTACCTTTGGATATCTTCGCATTCAAAAAAGATGTTGAGTGCCACAAATTTTGTAGAATTTTCTAATTACCAGGCTATGAAATTTATTGTCGTTGTCAGTTACAGTTGTATGATGGATTCTGAATCAACAGGCGATATGCTCCCAAATAAACTTACGGACATCTGGGTCCTAGATTCTAACAAAGGGAACTGCCTCAACTTACGTTGTGAAATAGTTTGGGGCCACGAGGAGATACTAAAACCCTCCGAGTGTTTTGGGAAGAGGGCCCGCAATGTCTAGTCCCCATCAAGAGAACGACCAGGGACTGGTTAACGGGTGGAATTCATTGGTTGGTAGAACTTCTGACACTTCTCGCATTTCTTGAATAGCTCTTTCGCTTATGTTTGCATTTACCCAATAAGCCAACAAAGATAAAGCGTCTTCCTCAGGATTGATTCCCACATTCTCCGTAGTGTATTTCCTAGAGGACTGAGGCGTCTTCCTCTGGATGGAGACATCGCTGGTGGCGTCCACTGAACGATAGATGAAAGGCCACTTGGTCAGCTGACTAAGGGCCCAAGTAGCGGCATACGCTATCGAGCAATTGGATAGAACCATGCTGAAGTCTTCGATAGATTGATTAAGCCACTTGGTTGGCTTATTGGGGGCAGCGGAGGTGGTGTACACTGCCGAGCTATACTCGGGCCAGCTGAGATAGTTGTAAATAGAGAGTTGCAAATAGAGATAGTTGTAAATAGAGAGTGAGTACAAGGCATGTAGGTCGACTACCAGGAAGCGAAGATAAGGTGTACGTTGCCAAGATATGATTTGGCCTGCCGAGATACCCGTTATTTGGATGAAAACAACGCCTATAGGTTGGCTACTAGAAGGCCGAGATATGGAGTACGTAGCCAAGATATGATTTGGCCAGCTAAGATACCAATTATGTGGATGAGAACAAGGCGTGTATGTCGGTTGACAGGAGATCGAGATATGGCGTATGTAGCTGAGTTGTTGATGGCTTCCAAGCCATAAGTTATTACATATGGGGATTAGCCGGGAGGCCGTCGAGGAGTGGTGCAGTAAGCCCATAGCACTCATGTAAGACTAGTACCCATCATCCTTTTGCCTTATCAACCCTTTCCTTCAAAATTTCGCGTATATCCTTGGTTGTAGCCTCCGCCTGGCTGTAACTTTGAGTATATCTAGGAATTGAGAAAAAAAGTTGAATGCCATGACTTTTGTTGAATTTTCTAATCACCCATGTATCAAATTGATTGTTGTTGTCAGTTATAGTTGTATGATGGATTCCGAATTAACAGGTGATATCCCCCCAATAAACTTACGAACATCTGGGTCCTAGATTGTAACAAGAGGTACTGCCTCAACTAACTTTGTGAAAGAGTCTGACGCCACGCGGAGATATTCAAACACTCCAGGAGTTTTGGGAAGAGGGCCCAAACATCTGACACTTCTCGCATTTCCTGAGTAGCTCTTTTGCTTGTGTTTGCACGTACAGCCAGAAGTACCATTGAGTTAATACACTTTATGGGCCAAGGAATGTCTACCGGATTGATTCCCACATTCTCCGTAGTTTATTTCCAAAAGGACTGAGGCGTCTTCATCAGGATGGAGACATTGCTGGTGGGGCCACTGAACGATAGATGAATAAGGCCACTTGGCCTAATGACAAGGGGCCAAGGTAGCCATTGGAGATACCATGTCCAAGTCCTCGATAGTTGATTAAGCCACCAGGTTGGCTTATTGGGGGCAGTGGAAGCAGTGTACACAGCCGATCTATACTAGGGCAAGTTGAGATAGTTCTATAATCGAGAGTGATGAGGCCTCAAAGTCGGTTGCTCGGGGGTGAGATATGGCATATGTCACAGAGATATGAATTGGCCTACCAAGATACTCGTTATATGAACGAGTACAAGGCATGTAGTTCGATTACCAGGAAGCCAAGATAAGGTGTATGTAGCCAAGATATGATTTGGCCTACCAAGATACCCGTTATATGGATGAAAACAAGGCCTATAGATCAGCAACTAGAAACCCGAGATATGGAGTATGTAGCCAACAAATGAGTTGGCCTGCCAAGATACTAATTATGTGGATGAGAACAAGGCATGTATGTCGGGTGCTAGGAGATCGAGATATGGCGTACGTAGCTGAGTTGTTGATGCCTTCCAAGCCATAAGCCATTACAAAGGGGGATTCTCCGATAGGGCGTCAAGGAGTGGTGCGTTAAGCCCATAGCACTCATGTAAGACTTGTACCCATTATCCTTTTGCTTTATCAAGCCACTTCTTCATAATTTCGGGTATAGTGTCTGCTTGCCCGTTACCTTTGGATATCTACTAATTCAGAAAAGATGTTGAAAGCCACGACATTAGTAGAATTTTCTAATCACCAGGCCATGAAATAGATTGTCGTTGTCAATTATAGTTGTATGATGGATTCCGAATCAACAGGCGATATGCTCCCAAATAAACTTACGAACATCTGGGTCCTAGATTCAAACAACGGGTACTGCCTCAACTTACTTTGTGAAATAGTCGGGGCCACGAGGCGATATTCAAACCTTCCGAGTGTTTTGGGAAGAGGGCCCACAATGTCTAGTCCCCATTGAGAGAACGACAAGGGACTGCTTAATGAGTCGAATTCATTGGTTGGTAGAACCTCTGACACTCTGGATGGAGACATCGCTGGTGGCATCCACTGAACGATAGATGGTTCAGCCCACTTGGTCAGCTGACTATAGGCCAAGGTAGCGTCATACGCAATCAAGCCATTGGAGATAACCATGTCCAAGACTTCGATAGATTGATTAAGCCACTTGGTTGGCTTACTAGGGGCAGCGGAGGCGACGTACCCTGCAGAGCTACACTTGGGCCAATTGAGATAGTTTGATAATAGAGAGTGACAAGGCCTGTAATTCGGTTGCTCGGGGGTGAGATATGGCATATGTCACAGAGATGTGAATTGGCCTACCAAGATACCCGTTATATGAATGAGTACAAGGGATGTAGGTCGACTGCCAGGATGCCAAGGTAAGGTGTACGTAGCAAAGATATGATTTGGCCAGCTGAGATATCCGTTATGTGGATGAAAACAAGGCCTATAGGTCAGCTACTAGAAGGCCGAGATATGGAGTAAGTAGCCAATATATGATTAGTCCTTTCAAGATACCAATTATGTGGATGAGAACAAGGCATGCATGTCGGCTACTACGAGATCAAGATATGGCGTATATAGCTGAGTTGTTGATGGCTTCCAAACCATAAGCCATTACAAAGTGGTATTCTCCGGTACGCCGTCGAGTTGTGCGGTAAGACCATAGCACTCAAGCAAGATTTGTACCCATCATCCTTTTGCCTTATCAAGGCTTGTCTTCATAATTTCGTGTATAGCCTTGTTTGTTGCCTCTGCCTAGCCGTTACCCTGAGGATAACTAGCCATTGAGCAAAGATGTTGAATGCCACGACTTCTGTAGAATTTTCTAATCACCCGGTCATCAAATTGATTGTCGTTGTCAGTTATTGTTGTATGGGGGAATTCGAATCAACAGGCGATATGCTCCCAAATAAACTTACGGACATCTAGGTCCTAGATTCCAACAAGGAGTACGGCTACCAGGAAGCCAAGATAAGGTGCATGTAGAAAACATATGAATTGGCCTGCCGAGATACCCGTTATGTGGATGAGAAGTCATATAGGTCGGCTAATAGAAGGCCGAGATATGGAATTTGTAGCCAAGATATGATTTGGCCAGCCAAGATACCAATTATGTGGATGAGAACATGATAAGTTTGTTGGCTGCTATGAGATCGAGATATGGTGTATGTACCTGAGTTGTTGATGGCATCTAGGCCATAAGCCATTACAAAGGGGGATTCTCCGGTAGGGCGTCGAGGAGTGGTGCGGTAAGCCATAGCATTCTTGTAAAACATGTAACCATCATCCTTTTGCCTTATCAAGCCTTTTCTTCATAATTCCGCGTATAGCCTAGTTTGTCACCTTTGCCTGGCCGTAACCTTGGGGATATCTAGAAATTTAGAAAATATATTCAATACCATGATATTTTCAGAATTTTCTAGTCATCTGGCTATCAAATTGATTGTGATTGTCAGTTATAGTTGTATGATGGATTCCGAATCAACAGGCTACATGCTCCAAAATAAACTTACGGACATCAAGGTCCTAGATTCTAACAATGGGTACTGCCTCAACTTACTTTCAGAAATAGTCTGGGGCCAGGAGAAGATATTCAAACCCACAATGTCAGGTCCCCATCGAGAGAACGACCAGGGACTGATTATTGGGTGGAAATCATTGCATGGTAGACGAATGTGTAATCAGAACTTTTGACACTTCTCGCATTTCCTGAGTAGCTCTTTGGCTTGTGTTTGCATGTCCAGCAAGAAGTACCATAGACTTAATAGCCTTTATGGACCAAGGAATTTTTGCCGGATTGATTCCCACATTCTCCGGAGTGTATTTTCACTGCGAATGAGGAGCCTTCCCATTGATGGAGACATTGCTGGTGGGGTCCACTGAAAGATAGACGTATAAGGCCACTTGGTCAGCTAACTCCAGGCCAAGGTAGCGTCATACCCTATCGAGCCATTGGAGATAACCATGCCCAAGACTTCGATAGATTGATTAAGCCACTTGGTTGGCTTATTGGGGGCAGGTGGCGTACACAGCCGAGCTATACTTGGGCCAGCTTAGATAGTTGTATAATAGAGAATGACAAGGCCTGTAAGTCGGCTGCTCGGGGGTGAGATATGGCATATGTCACAGAGAGGTGAACTGGCTTACCAAGATACCAGTTATATCAACGAGTACAAGCCATGTAGGTGGATTACCTGGAAGCTAAGATAAGGTGTATGTAGCCAAGATATGATTTGGCCTGCCGAGATATCCGTTACGTGGCTGAAAACAAGGCCTATAGGTCGACTACTACGAGGCCAAGATATGGAGTATGAGGCAAAGATATGATTTGGACTGCCAGGAAACCAATTATGTGGATGAGAACAAGGCATGTATGTCGGCTACTAGAAGATCGAGATATGGCGTATGTGGCTGAGTTGTTGAGGGCTTCCAAGCCATAAGCCATTACATAGGGGAATCTCCGGTAGGCCGTCGAGGACTGGGGCAGTAAGCCCATAGTACTCATGTAAGATTTGTACCCATAATCCTTTTGCCTTACCAGGCATTTTCTTCATAATTTAGCGTATAGCCTTGTTTGTAGCCTCCGCCTGGCCGTAACTTTGAGGATATCTAGGCATTGAGAAAAGAAGTGGAATGCCACTACTTTTGCAAAATTTTCTAATCACCCAGCTATCAAATCGATTTTCTTTGTCAGTTATAGTTGTATGATGGATTCCGAATCAACATGCGATATGCTCCCAAATAAACTTATGGTCATCTGGGTCCTAGATTCCAACAAGAGGTACTGCCTCAACTCACTATGTGAAATAGATTGTGGGCATGACGAGATATTCAAACCCTCCGGGTGTTTTGGAAAGAAGGCCCACAATGTCTAGTCCCCATCGAGAGAACGACCAGGGAGTGCTTAATGGGCGGAATTGCATTGTTGGTGGACGACTGTGTAATGAGAACTTTTTACACTTCTCGCATATCTTGAGTAGCTCCTCTGCATAGGTTTGCAAGTACAGCCAGAAGTGCCATTGAGTTAATACCTTTACGGACCAAGGAACGTCTGCCTGATTAATTCCCACATTCTCCAGACTGTATTTCTTAGAGGACTGAGGCATCTTCCTCGAGATGGATACATCGCTGGTCGGGTCCAATGAACAATAAATGGATAAGGCCCCTAGGTTAGCTGACTGGGGGACAAGGTAGCGGCATACGCTATCCAGCCATGGGAGATAACCATTCCCAAGTCTGCAATATATTGATTAAGAAACTTGGTTGGCTTAATGGGGGTAGAGGCAGCAATGTACATTGCCGGGCTATACTTGGGCCAGCTGAGATAGTTGTAATTAGAGAGTGACAAGGCCTGTAAGTCGGCTGCTCGGGGGTGAGATATGGCATATGTCACAGAGTTATGAATTGGCCTACCAAGATACCCATTATATGAACGAGTACAAGGCATGTAGGTCGACTTCCAGGAAGCCAAGATAAGGTGTATGTTGCCAAGATATGATTTGGCCTGCCGAGATACCCGTTATGTGGCCGAAAACAAGGCCTATAGGCCGGCTACAAGAAGGATGAGATATGGAGTATGAGGATGAGAACAACGCATGTATGTCTGCTGCTAGGACATTGAGATATGTCGTATGTAGCTGAGTTCTTGACGGCTTCCTAGTGATAAGCCATTACAAAGGGGTATTCACCGGTAGACCGTCGAAGAGTGGCGCGGTACGCCCATAGCACTCATGCAAGATTTGTACCCATCATCATTTTGCCTTATCAAGCCTTGTCTTGATAATTTCGCGTATAGCCTTGTTTGTAGCCTCTGCCTGGCCGTTACCTCGAAGATATCTAGGCTTTGAGAAAAGATGTTGAATGCCACAACTTTTGTAGAATTTTTAATCACCCAGCTATCAAATTGATTCTTTGTCAGTTATAGTTGTATGATCGACTTTGAATCAACAGGCGATTTGCTCCCAAATAAACTTACAGACATCTGGGTCCTACATTCCAACAAAGGGTACTGCCTCAACTTTGTGAAATAGATTGTGGGCACGTGTAAATATTCAAACCCTCCAAGTGTCTTGGGAAGAGGACCAACAATGTCTAGTCCCCAGCAAGAGAACAACCAGGGACTGCTTAATGGGTGGAATTCCTTCGTTGGTAGACGACTGTGTAATGAGAACATCTGATAGTTCTCGCATTTCCTGAGTAGCTCTTTGGCATGTGTTTGCAAGTACAGCCAGAAGTACCATTGAGTTAATACACTTTAGGAGCCAAGGAATGTCTGCCGAATTGATAACCACATTCTCCGTAATGTATTTCCTAAAGGACTGAGGCGTCGTCCACTGGATGGATACATCACTGGTGGGGCTACTGAACGACTTGGTCAGCTGAAGACGCGTACACTGCCGAGCTATACATCGGCCAGCTAAGATAGTTGTATAATCGAGAGTGACAACGCCTGTAAGTCGGCTGCTCAGGGCTGAGATATGGCATGTATCACAGAGATAAGAATTGGCCTACCAAGATACCCGTTAAATGAACGAGTACAAGGCATGTAGGTCGACTAACAGGAAGCCAAGATAAGGTGTACGTAGCAAAGGTACGATTCGGCCTGTCTAGATACCCATTATGTGGATGAAAACAAGGCTTATAGGTCGGCTACTAGAAGGCCAAGATAAGGAGTATGTAGCCAAGATATGATTTGGCCTGCTAACAAACCGATTATGTGGATGAGAACAAGGCATGTATGTCAGCTGCTAGGAGATCGAGATATGGTCTATGTAGCTGAGTTCTTGATGGCTTCCTAGCAATAAGCCATTACAAAGGGGTATTCTCCGGTAGGACATCGAGGAGTGGTGTGGCACGCCCATAGCACTCAAGTAAGAATTGTACCCATCATCCTTTTGCCTTATCAAGCATTTTCTTCATAATTTCGCGATGCTCCGAAGTGTATTTCCAAGAGGACTGAGGCGTCCTCCTTTGGATGGAGACACTTGGTCAACTATCTAGGGGCCAAGATAACAAAATACGCTATCGAGCCATTGGAGATAACCATGCCCAAGTCTTCGATAGATTGATTAAGCCACTTGGTTGGCTTACTGGGGGCAGAGGTAGCGGCGTACACTGCCGAGCTATACTTGGGCCAACTAAGATAGTTGCATAATAGATAGTGACAAGGCAAGGCATGTAAGTCGGCTGCTCAGGGTTAGATATGGCATATGTCACAGAGATATGAATTAGCCTACCAAGATACCATTATATGAATAAGCACAAGGCATGTAAGTCGACTACCAGGAAGCCAAGATAAGGTGTATGTAGCCAAGATATGATTTGGCCCGCCGAAATACCCGATATGTGGATGAGAAGAAGTCATATAGGTCAGCTACTAAAAGGCCGAGATATGGAGTTTGTAGCCAAGATTTGATTTGGCCAGCCAAGATACCAATTATGTGGATGAGAACAGGGCAAGTATGTCGGCTGCTAGGAGATCAAGATATGACATATGTAGCTGAGTTGTTGATGCCTTCCAAGCCATAAGCCATTACAAAGGGGGATTCTCCAGTACGGCATCGAGTGGTGCGGTAAGCCCATAGCACTCATGTAAGACTTGTACCTATCATCATTTTGCCATATCAACCCTTTTCTTCATAATTTCGGGTATAGCCCTGTCTGTAGCCTCTGCCTGGCCGTTACCTTTGGATATTTACGCATTCAAAAAAGATGTTGAATGCCACGACTTTTGTAGAATTTTCTAATCACCAAGCTATGAAATTGATTGCCGTTGTCAGTTATAGCTGTATAATGGATTCCGAATCAATAGGCTATATTCTCACAAATAAACTTACGGACAACGGGGTCCTAGATTCTAACAATGGCTACTGCCTCAAATTAATATGTGAAATAGTCTGGGGCCATGAGGAGATATTCAAACCCTCCCGAGTGTTTTGGGAAGAGGGCCCACAAAGTCTAGTCCCCATCGAGAGAACGAATGGGTGGAATTCATTGGTTGGAAGAACTTTTGACACTTCTCGCATTTCTTAACTAGCTCTTTCACTGATGTTTACATGTACAGCCAGAAGTACCATAGAGTTAATAGCCTTTATGGACCAAAGAATATCTGCCGGATTGATTCCCACATTCTCCGGAGTGTATTTCCTAGAGGACTAAGGCATCTTCCTATTGATAGAGACATCGATGCTAGCGTCCACGGAACGATAGATGGATAAGGCCACTTGGTCAGCTGGCTAGGGGCCAAGGTAGCAGCATACGCTATCCAGCCATAGGAGATAACCATGCCCAAGTCTTCCATAGATTGATTAAGAAACTTGGTTGGTTTACTGGGGGCAGCGGAAGCAGCGTACACAACCGAGCTATACTTGGGCAGTTGAGATAGTTGCATAATCGATAGTGACAAGGCCTATAAGTCAGCTTCTCGTGGGTGAGATACGGCATATGTCACAGAGATATGAATTGTCCTACCAAGATACCCGTTATATGAACAAGTAAAAGGCATGTAGGTCAACTACCAAGAAGCCAAGATAAGGTGTACGAAGCAAAGATATGATTTGCCCAGCCGACATACACGTAATGTGGATGAAAAGAAGGCCTATAGGTCGGCCTCTAGACGGCCGACATATGGATTATGTAGCCAAAATATAATTTCGCCTGCCAAGATATCAATTACATGTATGAGAGCAACCCATGAATGTCAGCTTCTAGGAGATCGAGATATGGCGTATGTAGCTGAGTTGTAGATGCCTTCCAAGCCATAAGCCATTACAAAGGGGGATTCTCCGATAAGGCGTCGAGGACTTCTGAGATAAGCCCATAGCACTCATCTAAGACATGTACCCATCATCATTTTGCCTTATCAAGTCTTTTCTTCATAATTTCGGGTATAGGCTCTATCTGCCCATTACCTTTGGATATCTACGCATTCAGAAAATATGTTGAATGCCACGACTTTGGTAGAATTTTCTAATCACCAGGCTATGAACTTGATTGTCGTTGTCAATTACAGTTGTATGATGGATCCGAATCAACATGCGATATGCTCCCAAATAAACTTACGGACATCTAGGTCCAAGATTCCAACAAGGGGTACTGCCTCAAGTCACTATGTGAAATAGATTGTGGGCACGAGGAGATATTCAAACCCTCCAGGTGTTTTGGGAAGAGGGCCCACAATGTCTAGTCCCCATCGATAGAACGACCAGGGAATGCCTAATGGGTGGAATTCCTTGGTTGGTAGACGAATGTGTAATGAGAACTTCTGACACTTCTCGCATTTCTTCAGTAGCTCTTTGGCTTGTGTTTCCATGTACAGCCAGAACTACCATTGAGTTAATAGCCTTTATGGACCAAGGAAAGTCGGCCGGATTGATTCCCACATTCTCCGGACTGTATTTCCAAGAGGACTGAGGCGTCTTCCTCTAGATGGATACATCGTGGGTGGGGTCCACTGAACGATAGATGGATAAGGCCCCATGGTCAGCTGACTAGGGGTCAAGGTAGCGGCAGACACTATCCAGCCATGGGAGATAACCATGCGCAAGTCTGCGATATATTGATTAAGAAACTTGGTTGGCTTATTGGGGGTAGAGGTAGAAGCATACATTGCCGAAATATACTCGGGCTAGCTGAGATAGTTGTAAATATAGAGTGACAAGTCCTGCAAGTCAGCTGCTCGAGGGTGAGATATGGCATATGTCACAAAGATGTGAATTGGCCTACCAAGATACCCGTTATATGAACGAGTACAAGGCATGTAGGTCAACTAGCCAATATAAGGTGTACGTATCCAAGATATGATTTGGCCTGCCGAGGTACCCCTTATGTGGATGAAAACAAGGCCTATAGGTCGGCTACTAGAAGGCCGAGATATGGAGTATTTAGCCAAGATATGATTTGGCCTGCCAAGATACCAATTATGTGGATGAGAACAAGGCATGTATGTCGGCTGATAGGAGATCGAGATATGGCGTATGTTGCTGAATTGTTGATGGCTTCCAAACCATAAGCCATTACATAGGGGGATTCTCCGATAGGCCGTCGAGGAGTGGTGCGGTAAGACCATAGCACTCATGTAAGACTTGTACTCATCATTGTTTTGCCTCATCAACCCTTTCCTTCAAAATTTCGCGTATATCCTTGGTTGTAGCCTCCGCCTGGCCGTAACTTTGAGTATATCTAGGAATTGAGAAAAAAAGTTGAATGCCACGACTTTTCTTGAATTTTCTAATCACCCGTCTATCAAATTGATTGTCTTTGTCAATTATAGTTGTATGATGGATTCAGAATCAACAGTTGATACCCTCCCAACTAAACATACGGACGAGGGGCGATATTCAAACTCATCAAGACTTTTTGGAAGAGGGCCCACAATGTCTAGTCCCCATCGAGAGAACGACCATGGAAAGCTTAATGGGTGGAATTCCTTTGTTGGTAGACGAATGTGTAATGAGAACTTCGGACACTTGTCGCATTTCCTGAGTAGCTCTTTAGCTTGTGTTTGCATGTACAGCCAGAAGTACCATTGAGTTAATAGCCTTTACGGACCAAGGAACATCTGCCGGATTAATTCTCACATTCTCCGGACTTTATTTCTTAGAGGACTGAGGCGTCTTCCTCTAGATGGATACATCGCTGGTGGGGTCCAATGAACGATAGATGGATAAGGCCCCTAGGTCAGCTGACTAGGGGCCAAGGTAGCGGCATACGCTATCCAGCCATGGGAGATAACCATGCCCAAGTCTGCAATATATTGATTAAGAAACTTGGTTGGCTTAATGGGGGTAGAGGTAGCAGCGTACATTGCCGAGTCCTCGATATTTGATTAAGCCATAGTACTTATGTAAGATTTGTACCCCATAATCCTTTTCCCTTATCAGGCTTTTTCATCATAATTTCGCGTATAGCCTTGTCTGTAGCCTCTGCCTGGCCGTTACCTTGAGGATATCTAGGCATTGAGAAAAGATGTGTAATGCCACTACTTTTGTAGAATTTTCTAATCGGCCAACTATCACATTTATTGTCGCTGTCAATTATAGTGGTATGATGGATTCCGAATCATCAGGCGATATTGTCCCAAATAAACTTACGGACATCTGGGACCTAGATTCTAGTAGTGGCTACTGCCTCAACCAACTTTGTGAAATAGTCTGGGGCCACGAAGAGATATTTAAACCCTCCAAGTATTTTGGGAAGAGGGCCTACAATGTCTAGTCTCTATCGAGAGAACGACCAGAGACTGCTTAATGGTTGGAATTCATTGGTTGGTAGACGAATGTGTAATGAGAACTTCTGACACGATTCGCATTTCTTGAGCAGCTCTTTGGCTTGTGTGTCATGGACAGCCAGAAGTACCATTCCATTAATAGCCGCATGGACCAAGGAATGTCTACCGGATTGATTCCCACATTCTCCGTAGTGTATTACCGAGAGGACTGAGTCGTCTTCCTCTAGATGGAGACATCGACTGGTGGGTTCCACTGAATGAGCCGTCTTCCTCGGGGGTGAGATATGGCACATGTCACAGAGGTATGAATTGCCTAACAAGATACCATTATATGAACTAGTACTAGGCATGTAGGTCGACTATTAGGAAGCCAAGATAAGGTGTATGTAGAAACGATATGAATTGACCTACCGAGATACCCGTTATGTGGATGAGAAGATTTCATATAGGTCGGCTAATAAGAGGCCGAGATATGGAATTTGCAGCCAAGATATGATTTGGCCAGCCAAGATACCAATTATGTGGATCAAAACATGGTTAGTTTCTCGGCTGCTATGAGATCGAGATATGGTGTGTCTACCAGAGTTGTTGATGGCATCTAGGCCATAAGCCATTACAAAGGGGGATTCTCCGGTAGGGCGTCGAGGAGTGGTGCGGTAAGCCCATAGCATTCATGTAAGACTTGTACCTATCATCCTTTTGCCTTATCAAGCCTTTTCTTCATAATTCCGCGTATAGCCTAGTTTGTAACCTCTGCCTGGCCGTAACCTTGGGGATATCTAGAAATTTAGAAAATATATTGAATGCCACGATATTTTCATAATTTTCCAATCATCTTGGAATCAAATTGATTGTCGTTGTCAGTTGTTGTTGTATGATGGATTCCGAATCAACAGGCTATATGCTCCCAAATAAACTTACGGACATTAAGGTCCTAGATCCTAACAATGGGTACTGCCTCAACTTACTTTTAGAAATAGTGTGGGCCAGGAGAAGATATTCAAACCCACAATGTCTAGTCCCCATCGAGAGAACGACCAGCGACTGATTATTGGGTAGAATTCATTGGTTGGTAGACGAATGTGTAATGAGAACTTCTGACACTTCTCACATTTCTTGAGTAGCTCTTTGGCTTGTGTTTGCATGTACAGCCAGAAGTACCATTGACTTAATCGCTTTTATGGACCAAGGAATTTCTGCCGGATAGATTCCCACATTCTCTGGAGTGCATTTCCAAGAGGACTGAGGTGTCTACCTCTTGATGGAGACATCAATGGAGGGGTCCACTGAAAGATAGATGCGTAAGGCCACTTGGTCAGCTGACTACAGGCCAAGGTAGCGTCATACGCTATCGAGCCATTGGAGATTACCATTCCCAAGACTTCGATAGATTGATAAAACCACTTGGTTGGCTTATTGGGGGCAGCAGAGGCGGCGTACACTGACGAGCAATACTTGGGCCAGCTAAGATAGTTGTAGAATTGAGAGTGACAAGGCCTGTAAGTCGGCTGCTCGGGGGTGAGATATGGCACACATCACAGAGATGTGAACTGGCCTACCAAGATGTCAGTTATATGAACGAGTACAAGGCATGTAGGTCGATTACCTGGAAGCTAAGATAAGGTGTATGTAGCCAAGATATGATTTGGCCTGCCGAGATATCCGTTATGTGGATGAAAACAAGGCCTATAGGTCGGCTACAAGAAGGCCGAGATATGGAGTATGTGGCAAAGATATGATTTGGACTGCCAAAAGACCAATTATGTGGATGAGAACAAGGTATGTATGTCGGCTGCTAGAAGATCGAGATATGGCGTATGTGGCAGAGTTGTTGAGGGCTTCCAAGCAATAAGCCATTACTAAGGGGAATCTACGGTAGGCCGTAACTATAAGGATATCTAGGCATTGAGAAAAGATGTGGAATGCCACTACTTTTGTAGAATTTTCTAATCACACAGCTATCAAATTGATCGTCTTTGTGAGTTATAGTGGTATGATGGATTCTGAATCAACATGCGATATGCTCCCAAATAAACTGACGGACATCTGGGTCCTAGATTCCAACAAGGGGTACTACCTCAACTATGTGGAATAGATTGTGGGCACGAGGAGATACTCAAACCCTCCAGGTGTTTTGGGAAGAGGGCCCACAATGTCTAGATCCCATCAAGAGAAGGACCAGGGAGTGCTAAATGGGTGGAATTGCTTCGTTGGTAGACGAATGTGTAATGAGAACTTTTGACACTTCTCGCTTATCTTGAGTAGCTCTTTCGCTTATGTTTGCAAGTACAGCCAGAAGTACCATTGAGTTAATAGCCATTACAGACCAAGGAACGTCTGCCGGATTAATTCCAACATTCTCCAGACTGTATTTCTTAGAGGACTGAGGCGTCTTCCTCTGGATGGATACATCGCTGGTGGGGTCCAATGAACGATAGATGGATAAGGCCCCAAGGTCAGTTGACTAGGGGCCAAGGTAGCAGCATACGCTATCCAGCCATGGGAGATAACCATGCCCAAGTCTGCAATATATTGATTAAAAAACTCGGTTGCCTTAATGGGGGTAGAGGTCGCAGCGTCCATTGCCGAGCTACACTTGGACCAGCTGAGATAGTTGTAAATAGAGAGTGACAAGGCCTGTAAGTCGGCTGCTCGGGGGTGAGGTATGGCATATGTCACAGAGATGTGAATTGGCCTACCAAGATACAGTTATATGAACGAGTACAAGGCATGTACGATGACTGCAAGGAAGCCATGATAAGGTGTATGCAGCCAAGATATGATTTGGCCTGCCGAGATACCCTTTATGTGGAAGAAAACAAGGCCTATAGGTCGGCTACTAGAAGGCCGAGATATGGTGTATGTAGCCAAGATATGATTTGGCCTGCCAAGATACCAATAATGTGTATCAAAACAAGGCATGTATGTCGGCTGATAGGAAATCGACATATGGCGTATGTAGCTAAGTTGTTGATGGCTTCCAAGCCATAAGCCATTACATTGGGGGATTCTCCTGTAGGCCGTCAAGGAGTGATGCGGTAAGCCAATAGCACTCATGTAAGACATGTACCCATCATCCTTTTGCCCTATCAAGCCTTTTCTTCATAATTTCGCGTAAAGCCTTGTTTGTAGCTTCTGCCTTGCCGTAACTTGGAGGATATCTCGGCATTGAGAAAAGATGTTGAATGCCACGACTTTTGCTGAATTTTCTAATCACATGGCTATCAAATTGACTTGTCGTTGTAAGTTACAGTTGTATGATGGAATCCGTATCAACAGGTGATATGCTCCCAAATAAACTTACGGACATCTGGGACATAGATTCTAACAAGGGGACTGCCTCAACTCACTTTGTGACATAGTCTGTGGCCACGAGGACATATTCAAACCCTCCAGGTGCTTTGGAAAGAGGGCCCACAATGTCTAGTCCCCATCAAGAGAACGAACAGGGACTACTTCATCTGTGGAATTCCTTGGTTGGTAGACGAAAGTGTAATGAGAAGTTCTAACACTTCTTGCATTTCTTGAGTACCTCATCGGCATGTGTTTGCATGTACAGCCAAAAGTACCATTGAGTTAATAGGCTTTATCAGCCAAGGAATGTCTGCCGGATTGATTCCCCTATTCTCCGCAGTGTATTTCCTAGAGGACTGAGGCGTCTTCTTCTTGATGGAAACATCACGGGTGAGGTCCACTGAACGATAGATGGATATGGCCACTTGGTCAGCTGACTAGGGGCCAAGGTAGCGCAATACGGTATCGCGCCATTTTGTAGTTGTATAATAGATAGTGACAAGGCATGTAAGTCAGTTGCTCGGGGTGAGATATGACATAAGAGTTATGAATTGGCCTTCCAAGATACCCGTTATATGAACGAGTACAAGGCATGTAGGTCGACTTCCAAGAAGCCAAGATATGGGGTATGTAGCCAAGATATGATTTGGCCTACCAAGATACCCGTTATGTGGTCGAAAACAAGGCCTATAGGCCGGCTACAATAAGGATGAGATATGGAGTATGTGGATGAGAACAACGCATGTATGTCTGCTGCTAGGAGACCGAGATATCTCGTATGTAGCTGAGTTCTTGATGGCTACGTAGCGATAAGCCATTACAAAGGGGTATTCTCCGGTAGACCGTCGAAGAGTGGTGCGGTACGCCCATAGCACTCATGTAAGATTTGTACCCATCATCATTTTGCCTTATCAAGCCTTTTCTTCATAATTTCGCGTATAGACTTGTTTGTAGCCTCTGCCTGGCCGTTACCTTGAAGATATCTAGGCTTTGAGAAAAGATGTCGAATGCCACAACTTTTGTAGAATTTTTAATCACTCAACTATCAAATTGATTCTTTGTCAGTTATAGTTGTATGATCGACTCCGAATCAACAGGCGATAAGCTCCCAAATAAACTTACGGACATCTGGGTCCTTGATTCCCACGAGGGGTACTGCCTCAACTTTGTGAAATAGATTGTGGGCACATGGAAATATTCAAACCCTCCAGGAGTTTTGGGAAGACGACCAACAATGTCTAGTCCCCAGCGAGAGAACAACCAGGGACTGCTTAATGGGTGGAATTCCTTCGTTGGTAGACGAATGTGTAATGAGAACTTCTGATAGTTATCGCATTTCCTGAGTAGCTCTATGGCTTGTGTTTGCATGTACAACCAGAAGTACCATTGAGTTAATACACTTTATGAGCCAAGGAATGTCTGCCGGACTGATAACGACATTCTCCATAATGTATTTCCTAGAGGACTGAGGCGTCTTCCACTGGATGGAGACATCGCTGGTGGGGCCACTGAATGATAAATGCATAAGGCCACTTGGTCAGCTGACTAATGGCCAAGGTAGCGGCATATTCGATCGAGCCATTGGAGATAACCATGTCCAGGTCTTCAATAGATTGATTAAGCCACTTGGTTAGCTTATTGGGGGCAGCGGAAGAAGCGTACACTGCAGAGCTATACATCGGCCAGTTAAGATAGTTGTACAATCAAGAGTGACAACGCCTGAAAGTCGGCTGCTCGGGGGTGAGATATGGCATATGTCACTCAGATATGAATTGGCCTACCAAGATACCCGTTATATGAACGAGTACAAGGCATGTAGGTCGACTAACAGGAAGCCAAGATAAGGTGTACGTAGAAAAGATATGATTCGGCTTGTCTAGCTACCCGTTATGTGGACCAAAACAAGGCCTATAGGTCGGCTACTAGAAGGCCGAGATATGGAGTATGTAGCCAAGATATGAATTGGACTGCCAAGATACCAATTATGTGGATGAGAACAAAGCATGTATGTCGGTTGCTAGGAGATCGAGAGGCGTATGCACCTGAGTTGTTGATGGTTTCCAAGCCATAAGCCATTACAAAAGGGGATTCTTCGGTAGGCCGTCTAGGAGTGTTGCGGTAAGCCCATAGCACTCATGTAAGACTAGTACCAATCATCATTTTGCCTTATCACCCTTTTTCTCAAAATTTTGTGTACAGCGTTGGTTGAAGCCTCGGCCTGGGCGTAACTTTGAGTATATCTAGGCTTTGAGTAAAAAGATGCTGAATGCCACGATTTTTGTTGAATTTTCTAATCACCCATCTATCAAATTGATTGTCATTGCCAGTTATAGTATGATGGATTCCGAATTAACAGGCGATATCCTCCCTAATAAACTTACGGTCACCAAGGTCCAATATTCTAACAAGGGGGACTGCCTCAACTCACTTTGTGAAAGAGTCCGTGGCCACGGGGAGATATTCAACTACTAACACTTCTCGCATTTCCTAATTAGCTCTTTGGCTTGTGTTTGCATGTAAAGCCAGAAGTACCATTCAGTTAATACACTTTATGGGCCAAGGAACGTCTGCCGGATTGATTCCCACATTCTCCGTAGTGAATTTCCTAAAGGACTAAGGCAACTTCTTCTGGATGGAGACATCGCCCGTGGGGCCACTATACGATAGATGGATAAGGCCAGTTAGTCAGCTGACTAGGGCCAAAGTAGCAGCATACGCTAACGAGTCATTGGACATAAGCATGCCCAAGTCTTCAATAGATATAGTACGACACTTGGTTGGCTTATTAGGGACAGCGGAAGAAGCGTACACTGCCAAGCTATACTTTGGCCAGTTGAGATAGTTGTGTAAACGATAGTGACAAGGCCTGTAAGTCGGCGGCTCGGGGGTAAGATATGGCATATGTCACAGTGATATGAATTGGACTACCAAGATACCCGTTATATGAACGAGTACAAGGCATGTAGGTCGACTACCAGGAAGCCTAGATAAGGTGTATGTAGCCAAGATATGTTTTGGCCTGTCGAGATACCCGTTATGTGGATGAAAACAAGGCCTATAGGTCAGCTACTAGAAGGCCGAGATATGGAGTATGTAGCCAAGATATGATTTCGCCTGCGAAGAAACCAATTATGTGGATGAGAACAAGGCAAGTATGTCGGCTGCTAGGAGATCGAGATATGACGTATGTAGCTGAGTTGTTGATGCCTTCCAAGCCATAAGCCATTACAAAGGGAGATTCTCTAGTAGGGCCTCAAGGAGTGGTGCGGTAAGGCCATAATACTCATGTAAGACTTGTACCCATCATCCATTTGCCTTATCAAGCCTATTCTTCATAATTTCGGTTATAGCCTTGTTTGTAGCCTCTGCCTGCCCGTTACCTTTGGATATCTACGCATTCAGAAAAGATGTATAATGCCACGACTTTTGTAGCAATTTTCTAATCACCAGGCTATGAAATTGATTGTCGTTGTCAGTTACAGTTGTATGATAGATTCCGAATCAACAGGCAATATGTTCCCAAATAAACTTACGGACATCTAGGTCCTAGATTCTAACAATGGGTACTGCCTCTAACATACTTTGAGAAATAGTCTGGGGCCACGAGGAGATATTCAACCCTCCAAGTGTTTTGGGAAGAGGGCCCACAATGTCTAGTCCCCATCGAGAGAACGACCAAGGACTGCTTAATGGGTGGAATTCATTGGTTGGTAAAACTTCTGACACTTCACGCATTTCTTGAGTAGCTCTCACTTATATTTGCATGTACAACCAGAATTACCATTGAGTTAATAGCCTTTATGGACCAAGGAATGTCTGCGGGATTAATTCCCACATTCTCCGGAGTGCATTTCCTTGAGGACTGAGGCGTCTTCCTCTGGATGGAGACATCGCTGGTGGCGTCCACTGTACGATAGATGGATAAGGCCACTTGGTTAGCTAACTAGGGGCCAAGGTAGCAGTATACGATATCCAGCTATTGGAGATAACCATGCCCAAGTCTTCGATAGATTGATTAACCCACTTGGTTGGCTTATTGGGGGCAGCGGAGGCGGCGTACACTGCCGAGCAATACTTGGGCCAGCTAAGATGGTTGCAAATAGAGAGTGACAAGGCGTATAAGTCGGCTGCTCGGTGGTGAGAAATGGCGCATGTCGCTGAACTATGTATTGGCCAACCAAGATACACGTTATATGAACGAGTACAAGGCATGTAGGTCGACTACTAGGAAACCAAGATAAGGTGTACGTAGCCAAGACATGATTTGGCCTACCGAGATACCCGTTATGTGGATGAAAACAAGGCCCATAGGTCGGCTGCTAAAAGGCCGAGATATGGAGTATGTAGCCAAGATATGATTTGGCCTGCCAAGATACCAATTATGTGGTTGAGAACAAGCCACGTATGTCGGCTGATAGGAGATCGAGATATGGCGTATGTAGCTGAGTTGTTGATGGCTTCCAAGCCATAAGCCATTTCGTTAGGGGATTCTCCGGAAGGTCGTCAATGAGTGGTGCGGTAAGCCCATAGCACTCATGTAAGACTTGTACCCATCAAATTGATTGTCGTTGTCATCTATAGTTGTATGATGGATTCCAAATCAACCGGTAATATCCTCCCAAATAACATACTGACATCCAGGTCCAAGATTCTCCGGGGTGTATTTCCAAGAGGACTGAGGCGTCTTCCATTGAATGGAGACACTTGGTCAGCTATCTAGGGGCCAAGGTAACAAGATACGAAATCGAGCCATTGGAGATAACCATGCCCAAGTCTTCGATAGATTGATTAAGCCACTTGGTTGGCATACTGGGGGCAGAGATAGCGGCGTACACTGCGGAGCTATACTTGGGCCAACTAAGATAGTTGTGTAATAGATAGTGACAAGGCATGTAAGTCGGCTGCTCGGGGTGAGATATGGCATATGTCACAGAGATATGAATTGGCCTACCAAGATACCATTATATGAACGAGCACAAGGCATGTAGGTCGACTATCAGGAAGCCAACATAATGTGTATGTAGCCAACATATGATTTGGCCCGCCGAGATACCCGATATGTGGATGAGAAAAGTCATATAGGTCGGCTACTAGAAGGCCGAGATATGGAGTTTGTAGCCAAGATATGAGTTGGCCAGCCAAGATACCAATTATGTGGATGAGAACATGGCAAGTATGTCGTCTGCTAGGATATCGAGATATGGTGTATGTAGCTGAGTTGTTGATGCCTTCCAAGCCATAACCCATTACAAAGGGGGATTCTCCTGTAGGGCATCGAGGAGTGGTGCGGTAAGCCCATAGCACTCATGTAAGACTTGTACCCATCATCATTTTGCCTTATCAACAATTTTCTTCATAATTTTGGGTAGAGCCTTGTTTGTAGCCTCTGCCTGGCCGTTACCTACGGATATTTACGCATTCAGAAAAGATGTTGAATGCCAAGACTTTCGTAGAATTTTCTAATCACCAGGCTATGAAATTGATTGCCGTTGTCAGTTATAGTTGTATGATGGATTCCGTATCAACAGGCGATATTCTCAAAAATAAACTTATGGACATCTGGGTCCTAGATTCTAACAATGGGTACTGCCTCAACTTACTTTGTGAAACAATCTGGGGCCACGAGGAGATATTCAAACCCTCCGAGTGTTTTGGGAAGAGGGCCCACAATGTCTAGTCCCCATCAAGAGAACGAATGGGTGGAATTCATTGGTTGGAAGAACTTTTGACACTTCTCGCATTGCTTAAGTAGCTCTTTCGCTGATGTTTGCATGTACAGCCAGAAGTACCATTGAGTTAATAGCCTTTATGGACCTAAGAATATCTGCCGGATTGATTCCCCCATTCTCCGGAGTGTATTTCCTAGAGGACTGAGGCGTCTTCCACTTGATGGAGACATCACTGGTGGCGTCCACGGAACGATAGAAGGATAAGGCCACTAGGTCAGTTGACTAGGGGCGAAGGTAGCGGCATACTCTATCCAGCCATTGGAGATAACCATGCCCAAGTCTTCGAAAGAATGATTAAGCCCCTTGGTTGGCTTATTGGGGGCAGCGTACACTGCCGAGCTATACTTGGACCAGCTGAGATAGTTGTAAATAGAGTCAAAAGGCTTGTAAGTCAGCTGCTCGGGAGTGAGATATGGCTTAGGTCACTGAGATGTAAATTGGCCTTCCAAGATAAACGTTATATGAACGAGTACAAGACATGCAGGTTGACTACCAGGAATCCAAGATAAGGTATATGTAGCCAAGATATGATTTGACCTGCCGAGATACCCGTTATGTGGATGAAAACAAGGCCTATAGGTCGGCTACTAGAAGGCCGAGATATGGAGTATGTAGCCAGGATATGATTTGGCCTGCCAAGATACCAATAATGTGGATGAGAACAAGGCATGTATGTCGGCTGACAGGAGATCGAGATATGGGGTATGTAGCTGAGTTGTTGATGGCTTCCAAGCCATAACCCATTACATCGGGGGATTCTCCGGTAGGTTGTCGAGCAGTGGTGCGGTAATCCCAAAGAGCTCATGTAAGACTTGTACCCATCATCCTTTTGCCTTATCAACCTTTTTCTTCAAAATTTCGGGTATAGCCTTGATTGTAGCCTCTGTCTGGTCGTAACTTTGAGTATATCTAGGCATTGAGAAAAGTTGTTGAATGCCACAGCTTTTGTTGAATTTTTCTAATCACCCGGCAATCAAATTGATTGTCGTTGTCATGATGGATTCCGAATCAATAGGTAATATCCTCCAAAATAAACTTACGGACATCTAAGTCCTAGATTCTGACAAGGGGTACGGCCTCAATAAACTTTGTGAAAGAGTCTATGGCAATTCAAACTCTCCAGGAGTTTTGGGAAGAGGGCCCACAATGTCTAGTCCCCATCAAGAGAACGACCAAGGACTGCTTAATGGGTGGAATTCCTTCGTTAGTAGACCAATGTATAATGAGAACTTCTGACACTTCTCCCGCATTTCCTGAGTAGCTCTTTGGCTTGTGTTTGCATGTACAGCCAGAACTACCATTGAGTTAATACACTTTATGGGCCAAGGAATGTCTGCCGAAAAGAATCCCACATCCTCCGTAGTGTATTTCCTAGAAGACTGAGGCGTCTTCCTCTAGATGGAGACGTCGCTGGTTGGGCCACTGAACGATAGATCGATAACGCCACTTGGTCAGCTGACTAGGGGCCGAGGTAGCGGCATACGATATCGATCCATAGGAGATAACCATTCCCAAGTCTTCCATAGATTGATTAAGCCACTTGGTTGGTTTATTGGGGGCAGCGGAAGCAACGTACACTGCCGAGCTATACTTGGGCCAGTTGAAATAGTTGTATAATCGAGAGTGACAAGGCATGTAAGTCGGCTTCTCGGGGGTGAGATATGGCATATGTCACAGAGATATGAATTGTCCTACCAAGATACCCGTATATGAACAAGTAAAAGGCATGTAGGTCAACTACCAGGAAGCCAAGATAAGGTGTACGTAGCGTAGATATGATTTGGCCTGCCGACATACCCGTTATGTAGATGGAAAGGCCTATAGGACAGCCTCTAGATGGCCGACATATCAATTACGGAGCCAACATATAATTTTGCCTGCCAAGATATCAATTACGTGTATGAGAACAAGGCATGAATGTCAGCTGCTAGGAGATCGAGATATGGCGTATGTAGCTGAGTTGTTGATGCCTTCCAAGCCATAAGCCATTACAAAGGGGGATTCTCTGATAGGGCGTCGAGGACTGGTGCGGTAAGCCCATAGCACTCATCTAAGACATGTACCCATCATCCTTTTGCCTTATCAAGTCTCTTCTTCGTAATTTCGGGAATAGCCTCTGCCTGGCCGTTACCTTTGCATATCTTCGCATTCAGAAAATATGTTAACAGCGAATGCCACGACTTTGGTAGAATTTTCTAATCACCGGGCTATGAAATTGATTGTCTTTTGTCAGTTATAGTTTTATGATGGATTCCGAATCAACATGCGATATGCACTCAAATAGACTTACGGACATCTAAGTCCTAGATTCTAACAATGGGTACTGCCTGAACTTTGTGAAATAGTCTGGGGCCAGGAGGAGATATTCAAACCCTCCGAGTGTATTGGGAACACGGCCCACAATGTCTACTCCCCATCGAGAGAACGACCAGGGACTGCATAATGGGTGGAATTCATTGGTTGATAGAACTTCTGACATTTCTCGCATTTCTTGAGTAACTCTTTCGCTTATGTTGGCATGTAAACCAAGAAGTACCATTGATTTAACAGCTTTTATGGACCAAGGAATGTCTGCCGGATTGATTCCCACATTCTCCGGAGTGTGTTTCCCAAAGGACTGAGGGGTCCATTGAAAGATGCATGGATAAGGCCACTTGATCAGCTGACTAGGGGCCAAGGTAGCGGCACTATCAAGCCATTGGAGATAACCATGCCCAAGTGTTCGATAGATTGATTAAGTCACTCAGTTGGCTTATTGGGGGCATCGGAGGCGGCGTACACTGGCGAGCTATACTTGGGCCAATAGAGATAGTTGTATAATAGAGAGTGACAAGGCCTAAAAGTCGGCTGCTCGGGGGTGAGATATGGCACATGTCACAGAGATGTGAATTGGCCAACCAAGATACTCGTTATATGAACGAGTATAAGGCATGTAGGTCGACTACCAGGAAGCCAAGACAAGGTGTATGTAGCCAAGATATGATTTGGCCTACCGAGATACCAGTTATATGGATGAAAACAAGCCGATAGGTCGGCTACTAGAAGGCCGAGATATGGAGTATGTAGCCAAGATATGATTTGGCCTACGAAGATACCAATTATGAGGATGAAAACAAGGCATGGATGTCGGCTGCTAGGGATATATGGCGTATGTACTAAAGTTGTTGGTGGCTTCCAAGCCATAAGCCATTACAAAGGGGGATTCTCCCGTAGGCCGTCGAGCAGTGGTGCGGTAAGCCCATAGCACTCATGTAAGACTTGTACCCATCATCCTTTTGCCTTATCAAGCCTTTCTTTATAATTTCAGGTAAAGCCTTGTTTGTAGCCTCTGCCTGGCCGTAAATTTGAGGATTTCTAGGCATTGCGAAAAGATGTTGAATGCCACGACTTTTGTTGAATTTTCTAATCACATGGCTATCAAATTGACTTGTCGTTGTCAGTTGTATGATGGAATCCGTATCAACAGGCGATATGCTCCCAAATAAACTTACGGAAATCTAGGACAGAGATTCTACCAAGGGGTACTGCCTCAACTCACTTTGTGAAATACTCTGTGGCCACTGGGAGATATTCAAACTCTCCAGGTGTTAAGGGAAGAGAGCCCAAAATGTCTAGTCCCCATTGAGAGAACGACCAGGGACCGCTTAATGGGTAGAAATCCTTGGTTGGTAGACGGATGTGTAATGAGAACTTCTGACACTTCTCGCATTTCCTGTGTAACTCTTTGGCTTGTGTTTGCATGTACAGCCAGAAGTACCGAGTTAATAGACTTTATGGGACAAGGAATATCTGCCGGATTGATACACATTCTCCGGAGTGTATTTCCTAGAGGACTGAGGCGTCTTCCTCTAGATGGAGATCGCTGGTGGGGTCCACTGAACAATAGAGGTAAAAGGCCACTTGGTCAGGTATCTAGGAGCCAAGATAGCGGCATACGCTATCGAGCCATTGCAGATAATCATGCCCAAGTCTTCGATAGATTGATTAAGCCACTTGGTAGGCATTTTGGGGGAAGAGGTAGCGGCGTACACCGCCGAGCTATACTTAGGCCAACTGAGATAGTTGCATAACAGATAGTGACAAGGCCTGTAAGTCGGCTGCTCGGGGGTGAGATATGGCATGTCACAGAGAGATGAATTGGCCTATTAAGATACCGTTATATGAAGGAGTACAAGGCATGTAGGTCGACTACCAGGAAGCCAAGATAAGGTATACTTAGCCAAGATATGATTTGGCCTGCCGAGATTCCCGTTATGTGGATGAAAACAAGGCCTATAGGTTCACTACTAGAAGGCAGATAGATGGACAATGTAGCCAACACATGATTTGGCCTGCCAAGATACCAATTATGTGGATGAGAACAACGCATGTATGTCGGTTGCTAGGAGATCGAGAAGCGTATGTACCTGAGTTGTTGATGGCTTCTAAGCCATAAGCCAATACAAAAGGGGATTCTTCGGTAGGTCGTCGAGGAGTGGTGCGGAAAGCCCATAGCACTCATGTAAGACTATAACCAATCATCCTTTTGCCTTATCAAGCCTTTTCTTCATAATTTCGTGTATAGACTTGTTTGTTGCCTCTGCCTGACCGTTACCTTGAGGATATCGAGGCATTGAGAAAATATGTAGAATGCCACGACTTCTATAGAATTTTCTAATCGTACAACAATCAAATTGATTGTCGTTGTCCGTTATAGTTGTATGAAGGAATCAGAATCAACAGGCGATATGCTCCCAAATAGACTTCCGGACATTCGGGACCTAGATTCTAACAAGCGGTACTTCCTCAACTCACTTTGCGAAATAGTCTGTGGCCACGAGGAGATATTCAAACCCTTCAGGTGTTTTGGAAAGAGGGCCCACAATGGCTAGTCCCCATCGAGAAAAAGACGAGGGACTGCTTAATGGGTCGAATTCATTGGGTGGTAGACGAACGTGTAATGAGAACATCTAAGACTTCTCGCATTTCATGAGTAGCTCTTTGGCTTGTGTTTGCATGTACAGCAAGAAGTACCATTGAGTTAATCGCTTTTATGGGCAAAGCAATGTCTGCAGAATTGATTCCGACATTCTTTGGAGTGTATTTCCAAGAGGACTGAGGCGTCTTCCTATGGATGGACACATATCGATGGACACATCGCTAAGGGGGTCGACTAAACGATAGATGAATAAGGCCACCTAGCCAGCAAAATTGGGGCAGAGATAGCGGCATATGCTATCGAGCCATAGGAGATAACCATTCCCTAGACTTTCATTGTTTGACTAAGCCACTTGGTTGGCTTATTGAGGGCAAAGATAGTTGTGCACATTGCCGAGCTATACTTCGGCCAGCTGAGATAGTTGCATAATAGACAGTGACAAGGCAGGTAAGTCGGCTGCTTGGGGGTGAGATATGGCATATGTCACAGAGATATGAATTGGCCTACCAAGATACCAGTAATATGAACGAGTACAAGGCATATAGATCGACGGCCAGGAAGCCAATATAAGGTGTATGCAGCCAAGATATGATTTGGCCTGCCGAGATACCTGTTATATGGATGAAACCAAGGCCTATAGGTCAGCTACTAGAAGGCCGAGATATGGAGTATGTTGCCAAGATATGATTTGGCCTCCCAAGATACCAATTATGTGTATGAGAACAAGGCATGTATGTCGGCTGCTAGGAGATCGAGATATGGCATATGTAGTTGACTTGTTGATGCCTTCCAAGCCATAAGCCATTACAAAGGGGTATTCTCCGTTAGGCCGTCGAGGAGTGGTGCGGTAAGCACAAAGCACTCATGTAAGATTTGGCTTCTTCGTCTGACGGAGACATTGCGGGTGAGGTCCACTGAACGATAGATGGATAAGGCCACTTGATCAGCCGACTAGGGACTAGGTTAGCAGAATACGCTATCGCGCCATTGGAGATAACCAAGCCCAAGTCTTCGATAGATAGATTAAGCCACTTGGTTGGCTTATTGGGGGCACTGCCGAGCAATACTTGGGCCAACTGAGATAGTTGCTTAATAGATATTACATATGTCACAGAGATATGAATTGGCCTAACAAGATACCCGTTATATAAACGAGTAAAAGGCATGTAGGTCGACTACCAGGAAGCCAAGATAAGGTGTACGTAACCAAGATATGATTTGGCCTGCTGAGATACCCGTTATGTGGATGAAAACAAGGCCTATAGGCCGGCAACTAGAAGGCCGAGATATGCAGTATGGAGCCAAGATATGATTTGGCCTGCCAAGATACTAATTATGTGAATGAGAACAAGGCATGTATGTTGGCTGCAAGGAGATCGAGATATGGCGTATGCAGCTAGAGTTGTAGATGGCTTCCAAGCGATAAGCGATTACAAAGGGGAATTCTCCGGTAGGCCATTGAGTGGTGCGGTACGCCCCTAGCACTCATGTAAGATTTGTACCCATCATCATTTTGCCTTATCAAGACTTTTCTTCATAATTTCGCGTGTAGCCTTGTTTGTACCCTCTGCCTGGCCGTTACCTTGAGGATATCTAGGCATTGAGAAAAGATGTTGAATGCCACAACTTTTGTAGAATTTTCTAATCACCCGACTATCAAATTGATTCTTTGTCAGTTAAAGTTGTATGATGGATTCCGAATCAAAATCCGATATGCTCCCAAATAAACTTACGAACATCTGGGTCCTAGATTCCAACAAGGGGTACTACCTCAACTCACTTTGTGAAATAGATTGTGGGCACAAGGAGATATTCAAATCCTCCAGGTCTTTTGGGTAAAGCGCCCAAAATTTCTAGTCCCCATCGAGAGAACGACCAGGGACTGCTTAATGGGTGGAATTCCTTCGTTGGTAGACGAATGTGTAATCAGAACTTCTAACACTTCTCGCATTTCTTGAGTAGCTCTTTGGCTTTTCTTTCCATGTACAGCAAGAAGTACCATCGAGTTAATAGCCTTTATGGGCCAAGGAATGTCAGCCGGATCGATTCCCACATTCTTCGGAGTGTATTTCCTACAGCACTGAGGTGTCTTCCTCTTGATGAAGACATCGCGGGTGAGGTCCACCGAACGATAGAAGGATAAGGCCACTTGGTCAGCTGACTACGGGCCAAGGTAGCAAAATATGATATCGAGCTATTGGAGATAACGATGCCCAAGTCTTCGATAGATTGATTAAGCCACTTAGTTGGATTATTGGGGGCAGTGGAAGCGGCGTACAATGCCGAGCAATACTTGGGCCAACTGAGATAGTTGCATAACAAGTAGTCACAAGGCATGTAAGTCGGCTGCTCGGGGGTAAGATATGGCACATGTCACAAAGATGTGAAGTGGCCTACCAAGATACCCGTTATATGAACGAGTACAATGTATGTAGGTTGACTACCAGGAAGCAAAGATAAGGTGTACGTAGCCAAAATATGATTTGGCCTGCCAAGATACACGTTATGTGGATGAAAACAAGGCCTATATGTCCGCTACTAGAAGGCCGAGATATGGAATATGCAGGCAAGATATGATTTGGTCTGCCAAGATACCAATTATGTGGATGAGAACAAGGCATGTATGTCGGCTGCTAGGAGAACGAGATATGGCGTATGTAGCTGAGTTGTTGATGGCTTCCAAGCCATAAGCCATTAGAAAGAGGTATTCTCCTATAGTGGTGCAGTAAGCCCATAGCACTCATGTAAGATTTGCACCCATCATCCTTTTGCCTTATCTAGCCTTTTCTTGATAATTTCGCATTAGCCTTGTTTGTAGCCTAGCCGTTAGGATGAGGATATCTTGGCATTGAGAAAAGATGTGGAATGCCACGACTTTTGTAGAATTTTCTAATCACCCAGTTATCAAATTGATTGTCGTTGTTAGTTATAGTTGTATGATGGATTCCGAATCAACAGGCGATATGCTCATAAATAAACTTACGAACATCTGGGTCCTAGATTCCAACAAAGGGTACTGCCTCAACCCACTTTGTGAAATAGATTGTGGGCACGTGGAGATATTCAAACCCTCCAGGTGTTTTGGGAAGAGGGCCCACAATGTCCAGTCCCCATCGAGAAAACGACCAAAGACTGCTTAATGGGTGGAATTCCTTGGTTGGTAGACGAAAGTGAAATGAGAACTTCTGACACTTCACGCATTTCTTGAGGGCCCACAACGTCCAGTCCCCATCGAGAAAACGACCAAAGACTGCTTAATGGGTGGAATTCCTTGGTTGGTAGACGAAAGTGTAATGAGAACTTCTGACACTTCACGCATTTCTTGAGTAACTCTATGTAATGAGAACTTCTGACACTTCTCGCATTTCCTAAGTATCTCTTCGGCTTGTTTTTGCTTGTAGAGCCAGAAGTACCACTGAGTTAATAGACTTTATGGGCCAAGGAATACCTATCGGATTGATACGCACGATCTCCGGAGTGTATTTCCTAGAGGACAGAGGCGTCTTCCTCTAAATGGAGAAATCGCTGGTGGGTCCACTGAACGATAGAGGGATAAGGCCACTTGGTCAGCTGACTAGGGACCAAGATAGCGCCATACGCTATTGAGCCATTGCAGATAACCATGCCCAAGTCTTCGATAGATTGATTAAGCCACTTTGTTGGATTTTGCGGGGCAGAGGTAGCGGCGTACACTGCCGAGAAATACCTGGGCCAACTGAAATGATAGTTGCATAACAGATAGTGACATGGCATGTAAGTCGGCTGCTCGGGGGTAAGATATGGCATATGTCACAGAGATATGAATTGGCCTACCAAGATACCGGTTATATCAATGAGTACAAGGCATGTAGGTCGACTGCCAGGAAGCCAGGATAAGGTCTACTTAGCCAAGATATGATTTGGCCTGCCGAGATACCCGTTAAGTGGATAAAACAAGGCCTATAGGTTGGCTACTAGAAGGCCGAGATATGGAGTACGTACCCAGCATATGATTAGGCCTGCCAAGATACCAATTATGTGGATGAGAAGGCATGTATGTCCGTTGCTAGGAGATCGAGATATGGCGTATGTACCTGAGTTGTTGATGGCTTCCAAGCCATAAGCCATTACAAAGGGGGATTCCTCGGTAGGCCGTCGAGGAGTGGTGCAGTAAGCCCATAGCACTCATGTACGACAAGTAACTATCATCATTTTGCCTTATCAAGCCTTTGCTTCATAATTTCACGTTACCTTGACGATATCTAGGCGTTGAGAAAATATGTAGAATGCCACGACTTTTGTAGAATTTTCTAATCACCGGGCTATCAAATTGATTGTCGTTGTCAGTTATAGTTGTATGAAAGAATCCAAATCAACAGGTGATATGCTCCCAAATAAACTTCCGGACATCTGGGACAGAGATTCTAACAAGTGATACTACCTCAACTCACTTTGTGAAATAGTCTGCGGCCACGATGAGATATTAAAACCCTAAAAGTGTTTAGGGAAGAGGGCCCACAATGTCTAGTCCCCATTGAGAGAACGACCAAGGACTGCTTAATGGATGGAATTCATTGGCTGGTAAATGAATGTGTAATGAGAACATCTGACACTTCTCGCATTTCATGAGTAGCTCTTTGGCTTGTGTTTGCACGTACAGCGAGACGTACCATTGAGTGGGGTCCACTGAACGATAGATGGATAAGGCCACTTGGTCAGCTAACTGGGGGCAGAGATAGCGGCATATGATATCGAGCCATTGGAGATAACCATGCCCAAGTCTTTGATAGATTGATTAAGCCACTTGGTTGGCTTATTGAGGGCAAAGGTAGCTGCGTACAAGGCCGAGCTATACTTGGCCCAGTTGAGATAGTTGCGAATAAATAGTTACAAGGCCAGTAAGTCGGCTGCTCGGGAGTGAGATATGGCATATGTAACAGAGATATGAATTGGCGTACCAAGATACCCGTTATATGAAGAGTACAAGGCATGTAGGTGACTGCCATGAAGCCAAGATAAGATTTAGCCTACCGAGATACCCGCTATGTGGATGAAAACAAGGCCTATAGGTCGGCTACTGGAAGGCCGAGATATGGAGTATGTAGCCAAGATATGATTTGGCCTGCCAAGATACCAATTATGTGGATGAGCCCAAGACATGTATGTCGGCCACTAGGAGATTGAGATATGGCGTATGTAGGTGAGATCTTGATGGCTTCCTAGAGATAAGCCAATACAAAGGGGTATTCTCCAGTAGACCGTCGAGGAGTGGTGCGGTACGCCCAAAGCACTCATGTAAGATTTGTACCCATCATCCTTTTGCTTATCAAGCCTTTTCTTCATAATTTCGCGCATAGCCTTGTTTGTAGCCTGTGCATAGCCGTTACCTTGAAGATATCTAGGCAATGACAAAAGATGATGAATGCCACAACTTTTGTAGAATTTTCTAATCACCCAGCTATCAAATTGATTCTTTGACAGTTATAGTTGTATGATGGATTCCAAATCGAAAGGCGATATTCTCCCAAATAAACTTACGGACATCTGGGTCGAGATGTCCTAGATTCCAACAAGGGGTACAGCCTCAACTCACTTTGTGAAATAGATTGTGGGCACGAGGAAATATACATACCCTCCAGGTGTTTTGGGAAGAGAGACCACAATGTCTAGTCCCCATCGAAAGAAAGACCAGGGACTGCTTACTGGGTCGAACTCCTTCATTGGTAGACGAATGTGTAATGAGAACTTCTGACACTTCTCGCACATACAGCCAGAAGTACCATTGAGTTAATAGCCTTTATGGACCAACGAATGTCTTCCGAATTGATTCCCACATTCTCCAGAGTGTATTTCCTAGAGGACTAAGGCGGCTTCCTCTAGATGGATACATCGTTGGTGGGGTCCACTGAAGGATAGATGGATAAGGCCCCGTGGTCAGCTGACGAGGGCCCAGGGTAGCGGCATACGCTATCCAGCCATGGGAGGTAACCATTCCCAAGTCCGCAATATATTGATTAAGAAACTTGGTTGGCTGATTGGGGGCCGAGGTTTGGCGTATACTACCGAGCTATACTTGGGCCAACTGAGATAGTTGCATAATAGATAGTGACAAGGCCTGCAAGTCGACTGCTCGGGGGTGAGATATGGCTTATGTCACAGAGATATGAATTGGCCTACCAGGATACCTGTTATATGAACGAGTACAAGGCATGTAGGTCGACTACCAGGAAGCCAAGATAAGGTGTAGGTAGCCAAGATATTATTTGGCCTGCCGATATACCCATTATGTGGACGAAAACAAGGCCTATAGGTCGGCTATTAGAAGGCCGAGATATGATGTAGGCAAGATATGATTTGGCCTGCGAAGATACCAATTATTTCGATGAGAATAGGGAATGTATGTTCGCTCCTAGGAGATCGAGATATGGCGTATGTAGTTGAGTTGTTGATGGCTTCCAAGCCATAAGTCATTACATAGGGGGATTCTCCGATAGGCCGTCGAGAAATGGTGCAGGAAGCCCATAGCACTCATGTAAGACTTCTACCCATCATCATTTTGCCTTCCAACCTTTTTCTTCAAAATTTCACATCTAGCCTTGTCTGTAGCCTCCGCTTGGCCATTATCTTGAGGATATCTAGGCATTGAGAAAAGATGTTGAATGGCAGGACTTTGGTTGAATTTTCTAATCACCCGTCTATCAAATTGATTGTCGTTGTTAGTTTTAGTTGTATGATGGATTCTGAATCAACAGGCGATATCCTCCCAAATAAACTTAGGGACATCGAGGTCCTAGATTCTAACAAGGGGTACAGCCTCAACTCACTTCGTCAAAGAGTCCGTGGCCACGGGGAGATATTCAAACTCTCCAGGAGTTTTGGGAAAAGGGCCCACAATGTCTTGTCCCCATCGAGAGAATGACCAGGGACTGCTTAATGGGTGGAATTCCTTCGTTGGGTGACACTTCTCGCTTTTCCTGAGTAGCTCACTGGCTTGTGTTTGCATGTACAGCCAAAAGTACCATTGAGTTAATACACTTTATGCGCCAAGCAATCTCTGCCGGATTGATTCCCACATTCTCCGTAGTGTATTTCCTAGATGACTGAGGCGTCTTCATCTAGATGGAGACATCGCAGGTGGGGCCACTGAACGATAGATGGATAAGGCCGGTTGATCGGCTGATTAGGGCCAAGGTAACGGTATACCCTATCAAGCCATTGGAGATAACCATGCCGAAGTCTTCAATAGATTGATTAAGACACTTGGTTGGCTTATTGGGGGCAGCGGAAGAAGCTTACACTGCCGCGCAATACTTGGGCAAATTGAGATAGTTGGATAATCGAGAGTGATAAGGGCTGTGAGTCGGCTGCTCGGGGGTGAGCTAAGGCAGATGTAACAAAGATATGAATTGGCCTACCAAGATACCATTATATGAACGAGTACAAGGCATGTAAGTCGACTACCAGGAAGCCAAGATAGGTGTATGTAGCCAAGATATGAATTGGCCTGCCGAGATACCCGTTATGTGGATGAAAACAAGGCCTATAGGTCGGCTACTAGAAGGCCGAGATATGGAGTATGTAGCCAAGATATGATTCAGCCTACCAAGAAATCAATTATGTGGAAGAGAACAAAGCATGCATGTCGGCTGCTAGGAGATCAAGATATGGCGTATGTAGCTGAGTTGTTGATGTCTTCCAAGCCATAAGCCATTAAAAAGGGGGGATTCTCCGATAGGGCCTCAAGGAGTGGTGCGGTAAGCCCATAGCACTCATGTAAGACTTGTGCCCATCATCCTTTAGCGTTGTCAGGCTTTCATCATAATTTTGGGTATAGCCTTCTTTATAGCCTCTGCCTGCCCACTACCTTTGGATATCTACGCATTCTGAAAATATGTTGAATGCCACGACTTTGGTAGAATTTTCTAATCACCGGGCTATGAAATTGATTATCGTTCTCAGTTACAGTTGTATGATGGATTCCGAATCAACGGGCGATATGCTCCCAAATAAACTTACGGACATCTGGGTCCTAGATTCTAACAATGGGTACGGCCTCAACTTTGTGAAATAGTCTGGGGCCACGAGGAAATATTCAAACCCTCCGAGTGTTTCGGGAAGAGGGCCCACAATGACTAGTCCCCATCGAGAGAACAACCAAGGACTACATAATTATTGGAATTCATTGGTTGGTAGAACTTCTGACACTTCACGCATTTCTTGAGTAGCTCTTTCACTTATGTTTGCATGTACAGCCAGAAGTACCATTGAGTTAATAGCCTTTATGGACTAAGGAATGTCTGCAGGATTGATTCCCACATTCTCCAAAGTGTATTTCCTAGAGGACTGACGCGTCTTCTTCTGGATGGAGACATCGCTGGTGGCGTCCACTGAACGATATATGGATAAGGCCACTTGGTCAGCTGACTAGGGACCAAGGTAGCGGCATACGCTATCAAGCCATTGGAGATAACCATGCCCAAGTCTTTGATAGATTGATTAAGCCACTTGGTTGGCTTATTGGGGGCAGCGGAGGCGGCGTACACTGCAGAGCTATACTTGGGCCTGCTGAGATAGTTGCAAAAAGAGAGTGACAAGGCCTGTAAGTTGGCTGCTCAGGGGTAAGATATGGCGCATGTCACTGAGATGTGTATTGGCCTACCAAGATACACGTTGTACGAACGAGTACAAGGCATGTAGGTCGACTACCACGAAGCGAAGATAAGGTGTACGGAGCCAATATATGATTTGGCATCCCGAGATACCTATTATGTGGATGAAAACAAGGCCTATAGGTCCACTACTAGAAGGCCGAGATATGCAGTATGTAGGAGAGATATGATTTGGCCTTCCAAGATACCAATTATGTGGATGAGAAAAAGGCATGTACGTCGGCTGATAGGAGATCGAGATATGGCGTATGTAGCTGAGTTGTTGATGGCTTCCAAGCCATAAGCCATTACATAGGGGGATTCTCCAGTAGGCCGTCGAGGAGTGGGGCGTTAAGCCCATAGCACTCATGTAAAACTTGTACCCATCCAATTGATTGTCATTGTCAGTAATAGTTGTATGATGGATTCCAAATCAACACGCGATATCCTGCTAAATAAACTTACGGACATCTAGGTTCTAGATTCTCCGAAGTGCATTTCCTAGAGGACTGACGCGTCTTCCTTTGGATGGAGACACTGGGTCAGCTATCTAGGGGCCAAGGTAACAGGATACACTATCGAGCCATTGGAGATAACCATCCCAACTCTTCGAGAGATTGATTAAGCCACTTGGTTGGCTTACTGGGGAAGAGGTAGCGGCGTACACTGTCGAGCTGTACTTGGGCCAACTAAGATAGTTGCATAATAGATAGTGACAAGGCATGTAAGTCGGTTGCTCGGGGTGAGATATGGCATCTGTCTCAGAGATATGAATTGGCCTACCAAGATACCATTATATGAACGAGCACAAGGCAATTAGGTCGACTACCAGGAAACTAAGATGAGGTGTATGTAGCCAAGATATGATTTGGCCCGCCGAGATACCCGATATATGGATGAGAAGAAGTCATATAGGTCGGCAACTAGAAGACCGAGTTATGGAGTTTGTAGCCAAGATATGATTTGGCCGGCCAAGATACCAATTATGTGGATGAGAACATGACAAGTTTGTCGGCTGCTAGGAGATCGAGACATGGCGTATATAGCTGAGTTGTTGATGCCTTCCAAGCCATAAGCCATTACAAAGGGGGATTCTCCGATAGGGCGTCGACGAGTGGTGCAATAAGCCCACAGCACTCATGTAAGACTTGTACCCATCATCATTTTGCCTTATCAAGCATTTTCTTCATAATTACGGGTATAGCCTTGTTTGTGGCCTCTACCTGGCCGTTACCTTTGGATATCTACCCATTCAGAAAAAATTGTTGAATGCCACAATTTTTGTAGAATTTTCTAATCACCAGGCTATGAAATTGATTGTCGTTGTCAGTTATAGTTGTAGGATGGATTCAAAAGGCGATATGCTCCCAAACAAACTTCCGGACATCTGGGACCAAGATTCTATCAAGCGGTACTTCCTCAACTCACTTTGTGAAATAGTCTGTGGCCACGAGGAGATACTCAAACCCTCCAGGTGTTTTGGGATGAGGGCCACAATGTCCAGTCCCTATCGAGAGAACAACCAAGGACAGCTTAATGGGCGGAATTCATTGGTTGGTAGACAAATGTGTATTGAGAACATCTGACACTTCTCGCATTTCATGAGTAGCTATTTGGTCTGTGTTTCCATGTACAGCAAGAAGTACCATTGAGTTAATCGCCTTTATAGGCCAAGCAATGTCTGCAAGATTGATTCCCACATTCTCTGGAGGGTATTTCCAGGAGGACTGAGGCGTCTTCCTATGGATGGACACATCGCTGGTGGGGTCCAGTGACCGATAGATGGATAAGGCCACTTGGTCAGCTGACTTGGGGCAGAGATAGCGGCATATGCTATCAAGCCATAGGAGATAACCATTCCCAAGTTTTCCATAGATTGATTAAGCCCATAGGTTGGCTTATGGAGGGCAAAGATAGCTGCGTAGGGCAAAGATAGCTGCGTACACTGCCAAGCTATACTTGGGCAAGTTGAGATAGTTGCTTAATAGACAGTGACAAGGCCGGTAAGTTGACTGCTCGGGGGTGAGACATGGAATATGTCACAAAGATGAATTGGCCTACCAAGATACCCGTTGTATGAACGAGTATAAGGGAAGTAGGTCGACTGCCAGGAAGCCAAGATAAGACGTATGTAGCCAAGATATGATTTGGCCTGCCGAGATACCCGTTATGTGGATGAAAATTAGGCCTATAGGTCGGCAACTAGAAGGCGGAGATATGGAGTATGTTGTCAAGATATGATTTGGCCACCCAAGATACCAATTATGTGTATGATAACAAGGCATGTATGTTGGCAGCTAGGAGATCGAGATATGGCATACGTTGTTGAGTTGTTGATGCCTTCCAAGCCATAAGCCATTACAAAGGGGTATTCTCCGGTAGGCCGTCAAGGAGTGGTGCGGTATGCACAAAGCACTCACGTAAGACTTGTACCCATCATCCTTTTGCCTTATCAAGCCTTTTCTTCATAATTTCGCGTATAACCTTATTTGTAGGCTCTGCCTGGCCATTACGTTGAGGATTTCTAGGCATTGAGAAAAGATGTGGAATGCCACAACTTTTGTCGAATTTTCTAATCACCCAGTTATCAAATTGATTGTTGTTGTCACTTATAGTGCTATGAAGGATTCCCAATCAACAGGCATTATGCAGCCAAATAAACTTACAGAAATCTGGGACCGAGATTCTAACAAGGGGACTGCCTCAACACACTTTGTAAAAGTATGTGCCCACGAGGAGATATTCAAACCCTCTAGGTGTTTTGGGAAGAGGGCCCACAATGTCTAGTCCCCATCGAGAGAACGACCAAGGACAGGTTATTGGTGGAATTCCTTAGTTTGTAGACGAATGTGTAATGAGAACTTCTGACACTTCTCGCATTTCTTGAGTAGCTCTTTGGCTTGTGTTTCCATGTACAGCCAGAAGTACCATTGAGTTAATAGCCTTTATGGGCCAAGGAATGTCTGCCAAATTGATTCCCACATTCTCCGGTGTGTATTTCCTAGAGGACTAAGGCGTCTTCCTCTGGATGGACACATCACGGTTGAGGTCCACTGAACGATAGATGGATACGACCACTTGCTCAGCTGACTAGGGGCCAAGGTAGCAGAATACGCTATCGAGCCATTGAAGATAACCAAGCCCAAGTCTTCGATAGATTGTTTAAGTCACTTTGTTGGCTTATTAGGGGCAGGGGAAGCGGCGTACACTGCCGAGCAATACTTGGGCTAACTGAGATAGTTACATATTAGATAGTAACATGGCATGTAAGTCGGCTGCTCGGGGGTGAGATATTGCATATGTCACAGAGATATGAATTAGCCTACCAAGATACCCGTTATATGAACAAGTACAAGGCAAGTAGGTCGACTGCCAAGAAGCCAAGATAAGGTGTAAGTAGCCAAGATATGATTTGGCCTGCCGAGATACCTGTTATGTGGATGAAAACAAGGCCTATAGGTCGGTTACAAGAAGGCCGAGATATAGAGTACGTTGCCAACATATGATTTGCCCTGCCAAGATACCAATTATGTGTAAGAGAACAAGGCATGTATGTCGGCTGCTAGGAGATCGAGATATGGCGTATGTAGCTGAGTTGTTGATGCCTTCCAAGCCATAAGCCATTACAAAGGGGTATTCTCCGGTAGGCCGTCAAGGAGTGGTGTGGTAAGCACAAAGCACTCATGTAAGATTTGTACCCACCATCATTTTGCCTTATCAAGACTTTTCTTCATAATTTCACGTATAGCTTTGTTTGTAGCCTCTGCATGGCCGTTACCTAGAGGATATGTAGGCATTGACAAAAGATGATGAATGCCACGACTTTTGTAGAATTTTCTAATCACCCAGTTATCAAATTGATTGTCGTTGTCAGTTATAGTGGTATGAACGATGCCCAATCAACAGGCGATATGCTGCCAAATAAACTTACAGAAATCTGGGACCGAGATTCTAACAAGGGGACTGCCTCAACTCACTTTGTGAAAGTCTGTGGCCACGAGGAGATATTCAAACCCTCCAGGTGTTTTGGGAGGAGGGCCCACAATGTCTAGTCCCCATCGAGAAAACGACCATGGACTGGTTATTGGTGGAATTCCTTAGTTTGTAGACAAATGTGTAATGAGAACTTCTGACACTTCTCGCATTTCTTGAGTCGCTCTTTGGCTTGTGTTTCCATGTACAGCTAGAAGTACCATTGAGTTAATAGCCTTTATGGGCCAAGGAATGTCTGCCAAATTGATTCCCACATTTTCCGGAGTGTATTTCCTAGAGGAATGAGGTGTCTTCCACTGGATGGAGACATCACGGGTGAGGTCCACAGAACGATAGATGGATACGGCCACTTGGTCAGCTGACTTGGGGCAGAGATAGCGGCATATGCTATCGAGCCATAGGAGATAACTATTCCCCCAAGTCTTTCATAGATTGATTAAACCACTAGGTTGGCTTATTGAGGGCAAAAATAGCTGCGTGCACTCCCGAGCTATACTTGGCCCAGCTGAGATAGTTTCATAATAGATAGTGACAAAGCCAGTAAGTCGACTGCTCGAGGGTTAGATATGGCATATGTCAAAGAGATATGAATTGGCCTACCAAGATACCCGTTATATGAACGAGTACAAGGCAAATAGGTCGACTGCCAGGAAGCCAAGATAAGGTGTATGTAGCCAAGATATGATTTGGCCAGCCGAGATACCCGTTATGTGGATGAAAACAAGGCCTACAAGTTGGCAACAAGAAGCCCGAGATATGGAGTATGTAGCCAAGATATGATTTGGCCTGCCAAGATATCAATTATGTGTATGAGAACAAGGATTGTATGTCGGCAGCTAGGAGATCGAGATATGGCATCTGTAGTTGAGTTGTTGATGCCTTCCAAGCCATAAGCCATTACAAAGGGGTATTCTATGGTAGGCCGTCGAGGAGTTGTGCGGTAAGCGCAAAGCACTCATGTAAGATTTGTACCCATCATCCTTTTGCCTTACCAAGCCTTTTCTTAATAATTTCCCGTATAGCCTTGTTTGTAGGCTCTGCCTGGCCGTTAACCTTGAGAATATCGAGGCATTGAGAAAAGATGTGGAATGCCACAACTTTTGTAGAATTTTCTAATCACCCAGTTATCAAATTGATTGTCGTTGTCAGTTATAGTGGTCTGAAGGATTCCTAATCAATAGGCGATATGCTGCCAAATAAACTTACGGAAATCTGGGACAGAGATTCTAACAAGGAGACTGCCTCAACTCACTTTGTGAAATACTCTGTGGCCACAAGGACATATTCAAACCCTCCAGGTGTTTTGGGAAGAGGGCCCACAATGTCTAGTCCACATCGAGAGAACGACAAGGCACTGCTTATTGGGTGGAATTCCTTGGTTCGTGGAAGAATGTGTAATGAGAACTTCTGACACTTCTCGCATTTCTAGAGTAGCTCTTTGGCTTGTGTTTCCATATACAGCTAGAAGTACCATTGAGTTAATAGCCTTTATGGGCCAAGGAATGTCTGCCGGATTGATTCCCACATTCTCCGGACTGTATTTCCTAGAGGACTAAGGCGTTTTCCTCTGGACGGAGACATCACGGGTGAGGTCCACTGAACGATAGATGGATAAGGCCACTTGGCCAGCTGACTAGGGGCCAAGTTTGCGTAATACGCTATCGAGCCATTGGAGATAACCTAGCCCAAGTCTTCGATAGATTGATTAAGCCACTTGGTTGGCTTATTGGGGTAGAGGTAGCGGTGTACATTGCCAAGCTATACTAGGGCCAGCTGAGATAGTTGCATAATAGATAGTCACAAGGCATGTAAGTCGGCTGCTCGGGGGTGAGATATGGCATGTCACAGAGATGTGAATTGGCCTACCAAGATACCTGTTATATGAACAAGTACAAGGCATGTAGGTCGAGTGCCAAGAAGCCAAGATAAGCTGTATGTAGCCAAGATATGATTTGGCCTACCGAGATACCCGGAATGTGGATGAAAACAAGGCCTATAGGTCGGCTATTAGAAGGCCTCGAGTATGTAGCCAAGATATGATTTGGCCTGCCAAGATACCAATTATGTGGATGAGAACAAGGCATGTACGTCAGCTGATAGGGGATTGAGATATGGCGTATGTAGCTGAGTTGTTGATGCCTTCCAAGCCATAAGCCATTACAAAGGGGTATTTTCTGGTAGACCGTCGAGGAGTGGTGCAGTAAGCACAAAGCACTTATGTAAGATTTGTACCCATCATCCTTTTGCCTTATCAAGCCTTTTCTTCATAATTTCGCGTGTAGCCTTGTTTGTAGCCTCTGCCTGGCCGTTACCTTGAGGATATCTAGGCATTGAGAAAAGATGTTGAATGCCACAACTTTTGAAGAATTTTCTAATCACCCAGCTATCGAATTGATTCTTTGTCAGTTATAGTTGTATGATGGATTCCGAAAGAATAGGCGATATGCTCCCAAATAAACTTACGGACATATGGGTCCTAGACTCCAACAAGGGGTACTGCCTCAACTCACTTTCTAAAATAGATTGTGGGCACGAGGAGATATTCAAACCCTCCAGGTGTTTTGGGAAGAGGGCCCACAATGTCTAGTCCCCATCGAGAAAACGACCAGGGACTGCTTAATGGGTAGAACTCCTTCGTTGGTAGACAAATGTCTAATGAGAAATTCTGACACTTCTCGCATTTCTTGAGTAGCTCTTTGGCTTTTGTTTCCATGTACAGCCAGAAGTACTAATAGCCTTTATGGGCCAAGGAATGTCTGCCGGATTGATTCCCACATTCTCCGGAATGTATTTCCTAGAGGACTAAGGCGTCTTCCTCTGCATGAAAACATCGCAAGTGAGGTCCACTGAACGATAGATGGATAAGGCCACTTGGTCAGCTGACTAGGAGCCAAGGTAGCAGAATACGCTAAAGAGCTATTGGAGATAAGCATGCCCAAGTCTTCGATAGATTGATTAGGACACTTGGTTGGATTACTGGGGGCCACGGAAGCGGTGTACAATGACGAGAAATACATGGGCCAACTTAGATAGTTGCATAATACATACTGAAAAGGCATGTAAGTCGACTGCTCGGGGTTACGATATGGCATATGTCACAGAGATGCGAATTGGCCTACTAAGATACCCATTATATGAACGAGTACAAGGCAAGTAGGTCGACTGCCAGGAAGCCAAGATAAGGTGTATGTAGCCAAGATATGATTTGGCCTGCCGAGATACCCGTTATGTGGATGAAAACAAGGCCTATAGGTCGGTTACAAGAAGGCCGAGATATAGAGTACGTTGCCAACATATGATTTGGCCTACCAAGACACCAATTATGTGTAAGAGAACAAGGCATGTATGTCGGCTGCTAGGAGATCGAGATATGGCGTATGTAGCTGAGTTGTTGATGCCTTCCAAGCCATAAGCCATTACAAAGGGGTATTTTCCGGTAAGCCATCGAGGATTGGTGTGGTAAGCACAAAGCACTCATGTAAGATTTGTACCCACCATCATTTTGCCTTGTCAAGACTTTTCTTCATAATTTCACGTAAAGCCTTGTTTGTAGCCTCTGCATGGCCGTTACCTTGAGGATATGTAGGCATTGACAAAAGATGATGAATGCCACGACTTTTGTAGAATTTTCTAATCACCTAGTTATCAAATTGATTGTCGTTGTCAGTTATAGTGGTATGAAGGATTCCCAATCAACAGGCGATATGCTGCCAAATAAACTTACAGAAATCTAGGACCGAGATTCTAACAAGGGGACTGCCTCAACTCACTTTGTGAAAGTCTGTGGCCACGAGGAGATATTCAAACCCTCCAGGTGTTTTGGGAAGAGGGCCCACAATGTCTAGCCCCCATCGAGAGAACGACCAAGGACTGGTTATTGGTGGAATTCCTTAGTTTGTAGACGAATGTGTAATGAGAACTTCTGACAGTTCTCGCATTTCTTGAGTATGTAGCCAACATATGATTTGGCCTGCCAAGATACCAATTATGTGGATGAGAACAAGGCATGTATGTCGGCTGCTAAGAGAATGAGATATGGCGTATGTAGCTGAGTTGTTGATGGCTTCCAAGCCATAAGCAATTACAAAGAGGTATTCTCCGATAGGCCATCGAGGAGTGGTGCGGTAAGCCCATAGCACTCATGTAAGATTTGCACCCATCATCCTTTTGCCTTATCAAGCCTTTTCTTCATAATTTCGCGTATAGCCTTGTTTGTAACCTGGCCATTACCTTGAGGATATCTAGGCATTAAGAAAAGATGTGGAATGCCACGACTTTTATAGAATTTTTTAATCACCCAGCTATCAAATTGATTGTCGTTGTCAGTTAAAGTTGTATGATGGATTCCGAATCAACAAGCGATATGCTCCCAAATAAACTTACGGACATCTGGGTCCTATATTCCAACAAAGGGTACTGCCTCAACCCATTTTGTGAAATAGATTGTGGGCACGAGGAGAAATTCAAACCCTCAAGGTGTTTTGGGAAGAGGGTCCACAATGTCTAGTGCCCATCGAGAGAACGACCAGGGACTGCTTAATGGGTGGAATTCCTTGGTTGGTAGACGAAAGTGTAATTAGAAGTCCTGACACTTTTCACATTTCTTGAGTAGCTCTTTGGCCTGTGTTTGCATGTACGGCTAGAAGTACCATTGAGTTAATAGCTTTTATGGACCAAGGAATTACTGTTGGATTGATTCCCACATTCTCCATACTGTATTTCCTAGAGGACTGAGGCGACTTCCTCAAGATGGATACATCGCTTGTGGGGTCCACAGAACGATAGATGGATAAGGCCCCCCTTGATCAGCTGACTAGAGGCCAAGGTAGCTGCATACGCTATCGAGCCATTGGAGATATCCATGCCCAAGTTCTCGATAGATTGATTAAGCCACTTGTTTGGCTTATTGGGGGAAGAGGTCGCGGCGTACACTGCCGAGCAATACTTGGGCTAATTGAGATAGTTGCATAATAGATAGTGACAAGGCATGTAAGTCTGCTGCTCGAAGGTGAGATACGGCATGTCACAGAGATATGAATTGACCTACAAAGATACCCGTTATATGAATGAGTACAAGGCATGTAAGTCGGCTGTTCGAGGGTGAGATATGGCATGTCACAAAGATATGAATTGGCCTACCAAGATACCCGTTATATGAATGAGTACAAGGCATGTAGGTCGACTACCAGGAAGCCAAGATGAGGTGTATGTAGCCAAGATATGATTTGGCCTACCGATATACGCGTAACGTGGATGAAAACAAAGCCTATAGGTCGGCCACTCGAAGGCCGAGATATGGAGTATGAAGCCAAGATATGATTTGGCCTGCCAAGATACCAATTATGTTGATGAGAACAAGGCGTGTATGTCAGCTCCTAGAAGATCAAGATATGGCGTATGTAGCTGAGTTGTTGATGGCTTCCATGCCATACGGCATTAAAAAGGGGGATTCTCCGATAGGCCGTCGAGGAGTGGTGCAGTAAGCCCATAGCACTCATGTAGGACTTGTACCCATCATCCTTTTGCCATATCAAGTCTTTTCTTCATAATTTCACGTATAGCCTTGTTTGTAGCCTTTGCCCGGCCGTAACTTTGACGATATCTAGGCTTTGAGAAAATATATTGAATGCCATGACATTTGTTGAATTTTCTAATCACCAGGCTATGAAATTGATTGACGTTGTCAGTAATAGTTGTATGATGGATTCTGAATCAACAGCCGATATGCTCAGAAATAAACTTACGGACATTTGGGTCCACAATTCTAACAATAGGTACTACCTCAACTTTGTGAAATAGTATGGGGCAACAAGGAGATATTCAAACCCTCCCAGTGTTTGTGGTAGAGGGCCTACAATGTCTAGTCCCCATAGAGAGTCAACCAGGGACTACTTAATGGGTGGAATTCATTGCTTGGTAGACGAATGTGAAATGAGAACTTCTGACACTTCTCGCATTTCTTGAGTAGCTCTTGGGCTTGTGTTTGCATGTACAGCTAGAAGTACCGTTGACTTAATAGCCTTTATGGACCAAGGAATATCTGTCGGATTGATTCCCACATTCTCCGGAGTGTATTTCCTAGAGGACTGAGGCGACTTCCTCTCGATGGAGACATCGCTAGTGGGGTCCATTGAACGATAAATGGATAATGCCACTTTGTCAGCTGACTAATAGCCAAGGTGCATACGCAATCGAGCAATTGGAGATAACCATGGCCAAGTCTGCGATATATTTATTAAGAAACTTGGTTGGTTTATTGGGGGCAGAGGTAGCGGCGTACACTGCCAAGCTATACCTGGGCCAGCTGAGATAGTTGCATAATAGATAGTGACAAGGCCTGTAAGTCGGCTGTTCGGCGGTGAGATATGGCATATGTCACAGAGATATGAATTGGCCTACCAAGACACCATTATATGAACGAGTACAAAGCATGCAGGTCAACTGCTAGGAAGCTAAGATAAGGTGTATGTTGTCAAGATATGATTTGGCCTGCCGAGATACCCGTTATGTGGATAAGAACAAGTCCTATAGGTCGGCTACTAGAAGGACGAGATATGGAGTATGTAGCCAAGATATGATTTGGCCTGCGAAGATACCAATTATGTGGATAAAAACATGGCATGTATGTCGGCGAGATCGAGATATGGCGTATGTAGCTAAGTTGTTGATGGCTTCCAAGCCATACGCCACGACAAAGGGGGGTTTTCCGATAGGCCGTCAAGGAGTGGTGCAGTAATCCCATAGAACTCGTGTAAGACTTGTAGCCATCATCCTTTTGTGTTATCAAGCCTTTTCTTCATAATTTCTCATGTAGCCTCGTTTGTAGCCTCTGCCTAGCCATTACCTTGGGGATATCTAGGCATTCCGAAAAGATGTTGAATGCCACGACCTTTACAGAATTTTCTAATCACCCGGCTATCAAATGATTGTCGTTGTCAGTTATAGTTGTATGATGGATTCCGAATTAATAGGTGATTTGCTCCCAAATAAACTTACGAACATCTGGGTCCTAGATTCCAAAAATAGGTACTTCCTCAACTTTGTGAAATAGTTTGGGGCCAGGAGAAGATATTCAAACACTCCAAGTGTATTGGGAAGAGGGCCCACAATGTCTAGTCCCCATCGAAAGAACGACCAGGGGCTGCTTAATGGATGGAATTCCTTGGTTGGTAAACGAATGTGTAATGAGAACTTCGGACACTTCTCGCATTTCTTGAGTAGCTCTTTGGCTTTTGTTTCCATGTACAGCCAGACGTACCATTGAGTTAATAGCCTTTATGGACAAAGGAATGTCTGCAGATTGATTCCCACATTCTCCGTAGTGTATTTCTTAGAGGACTGAGGCGTCTTCCTCTAGATGGCGACATTGCTGGTGGGGTCCACTGAAAGATAGATGGATATGGCCACTTGGTCAGCTGACTAGGGGCCAAGGTAGCGGCATACACTATCGAGCCATTGGAAATAACCATGCCCAAGTCTTCGATAGATTGATTAAGCCACTAGGTTGGCTTATTGGGGCAGAGGTAGCGGCGTACACTGCGAGCTATACTAGGGCCAGCTGAGATAGTTGCATAATAGATAGTCACAAGGCATGTAAGTCAACTGCTTGGGGGTGAGATATGGCATGTCACAGAGATGTGAATTGGCCTACCAAGATACCCGTTATATGAACGAGTACAAGGCATGTAGGTCGACTGCCAAGAAGCCAAGATAAGGTGTATATAGCCAAGATATGATTTGGCCTGCCGAGATACCCGTTATGTGGATGAAAACAAGGCCTATAGGTCGGCTACTAGAAGGCCGAGATATGGAGTATGTAGCCAAGATATGATTCGACCTGCCAAGATACCAATTATGTGGATGAGAACAAGGCATGTATGTCGGCTGATAGGAGATCCAGATATGGCGTATGTAGCTGAGTTGTTAAGGGCTTCCAAGCCATAAGCCATTATAAAGGAGGATTCTCCGGTAGGCCGTCGAGGAGTTGTGCGGTAAGCCCATAACACTCATGTAAGACTTGTACCCATCGTCCTTTTGCCTTATCAAGCCTTTTCTTTATAATTTCACGTATAGCCTTGTTTGTAGCCCCTGCATGGCCGTTACCTTGAGGATATCTAGGCATTGAGAAAAGATATCGAATGCCACGACTTCTGTAGAATTTTATATTCACCAGGCTATCAAATTGATTGTCGTTGTCGGTTATAGTTCTATGATGGATTCCGAATCAACAGGCGATATGCTCCCAAATAAACTTACAGACATCTGGGTCCTAGATTCTAACAAGGGGTACTGCCTTAACTCACTTTGTGGAATAGTCTGTGGCTATGAGGAGATAATCAAACCCTCCAGGTCTTTTGGGAAGAGGGTCCACAATTTCTAGTCCCCATCGAGAGAACGACCAGGGACTGCTTAATGGGTGGAATTCCTTGGTTGGTAGACGAATCTGTAATGAGAACTTCTGACACTTCTCGCATTTCTTGAGTAGCGCTTTGGCTTGTGTTTGCATGTACAGCCAGAAGTACATGGTTATTTCTTCAATGAGCATTCGCCATCTTATGAAAAATACTAGTGTTGTTGTCTCCCTCCTATAACCACTTTATTCTAGATTTTCGCTTCCAACGCAATCCCCCCATCTTTACCAAATGCTAATATTCTGCTTTCAAATTGGCCCTTCTCTCTTTACTGCCTAGTCCACACACATTCCATGTCATCATTTTTAGCTTCACTGATCACCCCATGTTCTTCTCCCATTTCTACGACTTCCATACACCATCAATTCTCCTGAATTCAACAGACAAACTAGGTGTTGCATCTCCCTTACCAATCTTGTTGACTTATCCTTAAGGATTTTGAGTACAACTAACCTTTGATTCCCCTTTTCTGCATCAGTTTTAGCCAAGTCCACCTTGCTCTCTAAATGTTCTATCAGAAGTACCTCTTTCGGATCATTATTTGTGACCTTGCCTACTGCATCTTCCAGCCTCATATTTTGATTCTTGCTAAATAGAACCCCTTTCCCCATGGAATTACCAATCGTACATAATGATAAATTCAGAAGCTCAGTTTCTCACCCTCCTGCCGAAATTCCAAGAAATGATGCTAATTTGGACTAGACTTAGGGATCCATAATTTGGAGCTTGGCGAAAGAGCTTTCATGAAAGCAGTGACTGTTGATCTATCATCACAGTTCTCAATCTGCAACATCTCTACTTTAATTCTCTTGAGAAAATCGCTGATGAATTCTCCCTCTGCTTTCCTTAAATTGAAGAGAGCATTGACGTCTTTCGTTTGCTTCTTGTTACGGGAATAATGCTCTATAAAAAGCTTGCCGAGGTCCAAGAAAATGTTGATCGACCTCAAAGGAAGTTGGTGAAACCAAATAAGTGCCTTTCCCTGGAGGCTGGAGGGGAACAACTTGCACATGAGCGAATCATCGTACTCCCAAAGAGACATAACCTTCCAATAGTGGAGATCATGCTCTATCTGGTCGTTGGTTCCGTTATAGTATGATAACCGTAGTATTGTGAACTTCTTGAGAGACCCTGCATTCTAGATGCTATCGACAATAGGGGAATCACGCGAAGCTCCAATGGCATAAGAGTCATCTTATCGGTGGTCTTCTACATACTAGTGGCAACAAACTCAGCCATCTCTTTTTTATGCTACTACATGATGTCGACTATCTCTTTTTGAGTTATCCCATAGTTGTTAGCAGCTGAGTCGGCCATTGTATGTTCGGAGTGGGCCGGGGGAAGTACATTACCTTTATCGACACAAGAGTTCTAAGGGAGCAACACCTGAGGAACGCTTGGCTTGGGGATCTCATGTGCTGAATCGGTAGCATCATCCCCATTGGGATTTTTTGCCTTGCTCAGATGTCACCCCGTTATAATGGCCATTATAGTGGACATAACGGTAATGTTAAGTGTCCATTATAACGGACCATTTAAAACCTTACTAGAGGTATCCATATCTCCTCTAGCATCCTCATCTACAATACTGTAGAGATGGCTAGAGAAATAACATGGGTACAAAATCATGACACGACTATATCACAAAGACTAGCGAGAAAATTAGCAGCGGCATTTGATTCTCACAAAACGCGTATAAATCAAATAAGAAAGGAAAGGCATTAGTGATTTGGTTATTGCTTAAAGGAAGGGGGAAAATTGTGCTTATTAAATTTTAAAAGACAGTTCTAAAGTTTACTTCAGCTGATGTTCTTGTTTTCTGATTATTCATAGTGATCTTAAGAAAAAATAAACATGGCATGTGAAGGCAATTTATTCATCCCATAGTTATAGTCACACAAGGCTAAAATCCAAAAAGGTCTAAAACTTGATGCCGTAGAGAGTATCTATCTTGATGTATGATGGCAAGGCTATTAGCGAACTATGTCTACATTGACGTTTAAATACATCATATGGAGAGGTAAGATCTACTATGCAACACATTTCTATGTTAGATATGTATTCTACTGTTAATCCATTTTGCGAACGGACATTGTGGATGTGGAGCACACACAATATTTACATAAATATCCCACTAACCATCAATGGTATGCATTAGCATAAAGAGCCTTCCCTATGCATGACATGGATGAACACATGGCACACTTGGTCATCATCGTCCAGACCATTGAACATGTGACCTACCCCTTGGGCTAGCTACACAACCCAGAACTCCATCCACAAACTTTTTGGTACTTCCTCTCACCCTTTTAGAGACTTCAACCTGCACCAAAGTGCTGCTTCTCACTGGTCTGTCATGCTCGTGTCCAATTTAAAAGTATTAACTGTAGTTCATTTGTTCTATTCCATTACTCCACTCTGTTTCTTTTTTTCTTCTCTCTTTTGGTCTTTGTCATAAGAACAATGCCAATGCACAAATAAAAAAGTGCTGTATCCGTTGGAGTTACTTATTCCACTTTGTAACTCTTGCTGCATTTATGTCAATTTTTGATTTACTACCTCCATTCAGTTAGTTACAGTTAGAGAGCATTCAAAAATAGCATCTCCAGCTTAACAAACCCAAAGAGAAACCCAACAATCACCAAGCATTTTTTTAACCCAAAACACCACTTATAACATCCAATAGCTACAACATTATCAAACAGAAGAAAAGACTCAAAATTCATAAATCAATGCGTGTATTCATCTTTTTAAACTTTACCAGCATACATATTTCAAGCAAAACTCATAAATCTACCTCATACGAAAAGAAAACTAAAGTTCTAATTCTATAACAGAGTTCATTTCAACAAAGCTATACATTGCAAGATCAGAAAAATCCTTACCTTAAAAATTGATCGCAATGCAGCAATCCTACCCAGCCTCATTTCAAACTCGGAGGCCAAAATCCATGAATACTGTACCCCGTCTTCCAACTATCCAAATAAACGACCTTCTTCACAGCCAAAAACCAGACCAGCAGAGCGAAAACCATATACCCCCTCTGCACCGTCGAATTCCTCACCAGAACAAGTAAATGTGTGACAAATGCCAACAATAACCCACAATCGTGTACGGGAACCCCATCGCGAAACCTATGCTCCAAGCTGCATACCCGACCCTGATAAAAGAACACGATCTTCGAGGGGCCGTTCCGGTCCACCAAAAACATCGGCATCTTCCTAATTAAACTGTGCATCGCACCAGAAACTCTGAAGAAATACACAAACACAGCGAACGCGAACCAAAACTTGGAATCATGAAGCAACGTTTCCCGGCAAGAATCCTCTTCACCAGGAACGGAGCCGACACCAACAATGCCGCCACCAGAAACCCTAATTGCGTATTGAAGACAACCGGAGGGCGTTGGATCGACCCAACGATGAGCTTAGTCTTTGATTCGACGAAATCGAACATGGATTCGGCCATTCGGGAGAAATCGCTTTGGTCCATTGGATCTGAGTCTTTGACGTTATGGATCTGAGGGCCCACATGGCGGATGTGGGGGAGGGAATTGATAAAGGAGGAGGAGGAGAAGGAAAGGGTGAAGAGAGGGTTTTACTGAGATTGACGTGTTTTGGGTTTACGCACCAGACCCTAGAAATGGGTTTTAAGGGGGTGAAACAGACTGCCACGCGCTATGCTCGACCGAAATTAAATGAATTTATTAAAAAATAAAAATAAAAAGCAATGGCGTGAAATCTACGCCGAGTAAACCTTCACTCACCGTCACACCCCCGTGTGAGCGAAGCCGATCACAGCCCACATTATGAACTACGTGGCGCACTCTTAGAGGGAGCTGACCGTATGGATGTGTAGCGGCTTTAGCCAATCACTAGAGATGGAGCTGCAAAGTGCAAACTAAAAATAAGCCTGATTGGTATGTAGGTCGACCTAGGGATAAGACAAACTTCCACTTCGTCAATGGTCTCTAAGAGTGTGACATGAAGCTCGTAGTATGGTCCATCATCATGTTGTAATGCCAAAAGTGTACCTCGAGTTGCGTGTATACCACAAATCAACATAAATAGTGATTTTAAGCCTTTAGATTCTTGAATCCAAAGGTTTTGCTTCGACTTGTGATGTGATGCATTTTTCAGTTAACCTCAACCGTGTTGCATGCCAAAAAATATAAGGTCTTTTTAGTAACACCCCCCTGAAATTTGAAAGTAATTTGTAATATCCCCTTCCACTTTCAAACTTTAGGATTACCCCCTTCACTTACTTTAATAGTGGTTGACTCAGGTTAAAATGTTCTTGAATCACACGACTTAAGCATTGTACTTGCAATATTATAGTCCTTTCATAAGTGCATTAACCGGTGCTTGATCCATGTCAGTTTTACTGCTAGTCAAATGATGGTAAACGAGGTCAAGTGGGGTAATCCAAAAGTTTGAACTTATAAGGGGGTACGACTAATTACTTTCAAATTTCATGGGTGTGTTATTAAATACCCAAAAATATATATTACAATTAGAGATATGAGTAATCTGCCCTCATAAAGGGACGAGTCTAGAATCCAAAAATGTTGTACTAATCAATACGTACACGTCATCCATTGGACGCGATCTTGAAGATTTCAATTGTACAAGGCTCACGACGTTCCTTCTTAAGGTATTAGATGCCTACCCTGCTACAAATTTTTTTGATCCTGCCGTTTTTCTTTTGCGTCCGACATGCACATAAAAGTGCCACTTGGCATACTTTTACACACCAATGATTGCATGGATGTTTGTCCCATCTTTATGGGACCTACACATCAAAAATCATCTGGATTGGTGGTTTATAACCGTTAAATTTTAGTCTTTTAATGGGTTGATTTTCATCAATGGGATTTAAGCATTATTTTGAGGTACTCGAATCCAATGGCTATAAATTATCAATCACGCTGAATTTTGGTCTGTAGGTCCCCCTAGGGATGGGCCAAACATTCGTACATGTGCCACATGGTGTTTCTAGGTGGTGCTGGGATGCTTAGATAAAAAAACACCCTATCAAAGTTTTTCTCGCCCCAGCCCTACTTTGATAGTCCCCTCCCCACCTGAACAAAATCATTTCTTCGCCATTGAGCAGACCACTGGTGCGAGTGGGGGACTGGGAAACAAAAGAGAGAGAGAAAAGGGCGGATACGAGAGGAGAGCCAATTATGTTTTTCTAATCTTTTACTTTATTTTAATTTAATCTCTCTCTGTTTTGCTCTTTTTTTCATGGCTTCACTTGTCTTTCCGGCGTATTTTCACTTCTCTGCTCTTCTCCGGGGATATTGTGCTATAATTCCTCTTTATAATGAAGTTTATGAATCTGGGTTTCTTCGAATCCAATCATGGAATTCTGTGAGAAAAACAGTAACGAAGCATTCAGTTTAGAAAAACAGTTTAGTTTTGTGAGATGGGTGAGGCAAAGGAAGTCAGAATCGCCAAAATAGAACATCTTTCAACACGAAGAGATTTGTTGTAAAGATTCACAGCAGGAATCCTTACCCAACCAAATTTAGAGCCGCAACAAAGTATATCTAAGAGATCGAGCTAAATCTTGGGCTTTCTTTAGGGATTTGTTTTGGAGTAGACCCGAAAGAGAAGAGGCTCGCCCGATCATCTTCAATCATTGGCCAAACGACGTTGCTGAGGGAAGACCCCTTACAAGAACTTCTTTGCTGCCAACGGAGATGGTGGTGAAGCACACAATGTTTGCAGAGACAAGCTGAGAATTTGTGAATTGTAACAGCGTGACGAACAACGATGGAAGATGATATGATTTCCTCAACAAGGGTTGCAGCTACAACTCGAGATTTTCGATGGAGGGAGGCTTTGTGTATGGAGAGGGTAAGAGACGAAGATAAAGGAGAAGGGAGGCTTGAGGGTTTTCCACCAAGGAATCGTGCTCCCAAGAAGTTGAGAGCGCGATCCCTAAAGCAATGGATCGCGGTTTGGAGACGAATCTGCACTCAAACCGTGAAATCGCGGTTTGAGAGCGGGACCATTACCCTACCATGACGTTCCGGTTACTAAGCGTTGGATTTAACCCCAAATAATGCTTCAATCCCACAAATAAAAATCAACCCGGCAAAAAACTCACAGTTAGAGGTCACACTTTAGTTCTACCATATCTTTTGTTTCATTTCTTCCAGAATAATCACAAACACTTCTTTTGATTATGGATTTGTAATCAGGTCGATTTTTTGGCATCCACCCAAGGATGTGCCAAACATCCATACAATCAGTGCTCTTTAAGCCTATGTCACGTGGCTCATTGGATATTGGTGATTGCCCAAGAGCAAGATGTTTGTGAACAAAATTGGACTCCCATATATTAATGAATTACCCTCGGCTCACAAAGCTCAACAATACTATTTTCATGGATTGATTTTTTAATAGTAGATTTTTAGCATTATATGGGTATTCAGATCCAAAGGTTTGAAATTACTGAACAGGCTGATATTTGGTATATAGGTCCATCTAGGGATGGGACAAACAGCAATGCGGGCAGTGGTCCATAAATAGTGTGGCACGTGGCTTAGAGATCCTGAACTGTGCAGGGCGTACTACAATCCAGGTTACCTTTAGAATAGAGGCATTTAATGAGGGAAGGGAAGGTAATTACAATAAAAAAAAAAAGAGGGAAACTTTAACTTTTGAAAGTAGAGAGGCTTTTAATTGTGTCACATGGGCGAAAAGGCCTATTTTAATTTATAATAATTAAGATAGGTCGAACTCCGTTGACAGCCCTAAAATGACAAGATTCTATATAGGACACAAATATGTGCCACATGGCACACTCTTAAGAGGACACTGACCGTATGGATGTTTGGCCAATCCCTAGGTGGACTTACAAACCAAATTTTAGCCTGATTAGTGATTTCTAGGCGTTGGATCTTTGTACCTCAAATATTGCTATAATTCCCACAGTTAAGATCAACCCATGAAAATAAGTCCAGTCCAACGTAAAGAAATCACTAATCAGGCTGAATTTTGGTTTGTAGGTCCACCTAGGGGTTGGCCAAACATCCATACGGTCAGAGTCCTCCAAGAGTGTGCCACATGGCATATACTGTGTCCTGTACAGAATCCTGTCATTTTAGGGCTGTCAACGGAGCCTGACCCAATTAAGATATGGACTTTTTTTTAATTAAGAAATTTATAGGGACTTGTAAAATTGTACTGACTCAAATTTTATAGTAACATTAAGTTCTTTAGATCATGTGTTCAAATCTTATCTCCACGACTCTTCAACTAGTAATGAGAAAGGTTTCCGGCTAACACAAAGGTATCCTGATCTTTAATTGAAACTAGTGAGCAGAATCATGAGCCTTTGCTTCTTTCTTAGGCTGTGGAGCTTAAGATCACAGATTAAGCTTAGGAACTAACCCCTTTGACAGACCCAATAAACACTGAAAAACCTCACTTTGTATTCAAGGTGGTGATCATCTTTCAAATATCGTTTAAGCCTAATTAGCTAGTTGGGCAGAGAAACCAAGAGCAATTAGACGGCAAAGAACATTATAAACTAATCCCAGGACATCAAAAAGGAAAAAAAAAAAAAAAATGAAACCAATGGTGCCTTAGCCCTGTTTTTTTTGACAATTTTACCATTTTCTTGGGACAGTTTCTGGGGCATTCCCATCCAAATATACCTAATACGCACCACATTAAGGTATTTGGACTCACAATGGAAACGGTGACCGGGATGGAACCGGTAAGAGCCATCCTCTTCCATTGATGTTGTTCTTAAATCCCAAAAAAATACTCATCCACTTGTAGACTCAAATACCATTTAGAAACAGAATTTTTGTGAATGGTATACAGAGATTCGAGACACCACCCTTCATGGATCGCAAATTGACCTCATTGCAACCATCTAATCTGTAGATTTATCCTAACAGATGGCAAGTAAACCTTTCACTTTGACCTTCCAATATAATGCAGTAAGTCCCAAATCCCAAACCCATGAATGCGAGCTTAGCCTTGGTATGAAATAGTTGGTCACCATGCTTTCATCAAGATTGAGGTACAAGCATTCTCAGGTGCACATACATGGACATACTGATTTGCAGCAAATATCAAGAAGAAATTTGTTCCTGACAGAGGTCTAAATTACAGCACTGATAGTTGACCAACCCCAATTCCCACATCCCTCCAGCAGAAGATATTTCCATCACAGGTTAAATGACAATTTATAAAATAAATCAACCATGAAATAATACAGAGAAAAGGAAAGGAAGATAAAAGAGAGGAAAATAGAAGAAATACCCCAAAAGCTGCGGATAGCACCAGCATACACCAAACCTTCTAACTGCCGCAATCAATTTACACTCGGATGATAACAGCCTCTTTCTCCCAACATAGATACATGGAAACAAAATTAGGCTATTCACATCCAATCTGAAAACCACTCCAAAATGATTGATAGGCTTTGAGAATTCTTTTTTTTTTTTTATAAGTTAGACTGAGAATTTTGAAAGCCCCGCGCAGCCCACGTTCTTCAGCAAGACACATAGTTCAACTGGAAAGCTGGAATCTACCACTGGGTTTTCTCTTTCTCCATCCCTAAACAGAATTTCCATATAGTAAGAGTAGGTCATGTGAATTACTGCTGTACAGAAAGGAGTAAAACTTACAAAGGCTGCATAGTACACAAATGTCAGTCCTGCAAGAACAATAAATGCAATTTGAAACACATTATACCTGAAAAGTCAAACCCAATTCAATCAGTAGAGCATAAAAACGCCTAAACAAGTGTCATAGAGCACAGATGCAGATGTAACTAACTTGTACAGATATTTAATTCCGCGGAGGGACTGCAAAGTGTGGCCAAATATTTCCTGAGCAGCAGTTGCTTGAGCATAGTAACCAAATGCTGTGGCACAGAACTGAATTACACTGAAATAGCAAAGACCAACAACGATTACCACAACACAACATCAGATCAAGATTTGGCCTCTGAGGAAATAAATTCCAGAACACTCAAAAATGGACTCCTCAAAATTTGAAACATTAAAAGCCCATGAAATTTCATAAAACAATTGCCTCCTACCATTTTCCTCACAACTAAATGGTGATGTAACAAGGATTCGTTCACTTAATGGATAGCATCCCATAGTCCCATCCATAACTTCAACCAATACTCATCATCACAATCTAATATTTGATGATACAATTGAATTGGGTAGCTCGCAAGCTAACAATACTGATGGAAATACAGGTTCCAACACCATGGATCCCACATTCCATGGTATTTGAGTCATGAGCCATAAATTATACACTTTCTGGGTTGCTCATGTCACCACAGTTCAAACACTGTGGATACTGGATCAGCAAGGCCATTTAATATCAGAGCATACAAGCTAATGAATGCTTTTTGTTTGAAAACTTAGTTCACCACTTACTCTTTCCTCTGGTTAAGTTATAACAGTTTGCTTCCCAGATAAGTCACAGTCTTATCAGATACTGTGGGGGATCACTATACTGTCAAACCATCAAGTAATTAACTGATGTATCATCTATTTTAATTTTCAAGAGCATCTACTTTATTTTCAAAGACACAAGCCCAAGTGATGTAAGAAATTTCCTGTACAAAAGCCCCCATTTCAATGTCCAAGAGCTTAGAAGATCAAATGTGCAGACCTGATGGAGCAAAGGAGAATGAGTCCCACATTGAAAAGAAAAGAGTTCATCAGAGTTGCTCCCCATCTGAAACCAAATTGGTTCAATCGACAAACAATCACAGAAAAATGTCAGCCTGTCACCAATGACGTGGTAAATATAGATCATTTAAGGAGGCAGGGTTCATTACTTCATGGGATGAATGGTTATGAAAACTAATCTCAGACCAAGCATCATGGCCCCTGCAATCACTGCAATCAGAAGGTAGAAGCAGAAGAAGGCAAATGTTGTCGTACCCAGAAGGCCTGATTAAGTAGAACAACTTATAAGTCAGATCAAGTTGCATCAAGGAATATAGGAAAAATGAAAGTGCACAAGATTTCCTCATTACATACCCCAGACATCATCCAGTTTGATAAAAACTTCATTTAGGAAAGGGGAAAGAGGAGGATCAATCAACAAGTATATAACGATATGTGCAACCCAAGCCACCGAAACAATCAACCTGGAGAGCAAAGGGTATGGAGACTCAGGTTTGTATCGAACTTGTCATAGTCCTTAGCAAAACAATACATAAATCATCACTTGGAAATTATAAATAGGAAAAAAAAAACTTGGGAAAGACAATAAATAAACATGCGAGTTACAACACAAGAATACAAGACCAAACAAAAGAAAAGCCGGAAGGATGAACAGGTAAATCCCAAAACTATATTCACAGCAAATGAGATACCACTACTGGTGATATGTAAGTTTACCTCTTCCAGATCCTCACTTTCAAGTGGAAGAGAACGCATTAGTGTCATTAGACAAGTGAAACTTTGGATTGTTAATGAGGGGGAATTGAACTGCCTGTAAGTATCCAAAAAAGTGGCAAGTGTGGGAAATGGAGGTGTTGAGTTGCTTGACGATGAATACTGTTATAATCCTGGAATCATGCCATTACCTACAGTACGCTTCAATACCTATCACTACAAGCAAAAATCCAATTACCCACATAAGCTGACGCCAATCCCACAACAGCAACTTTTGCTCATGCCAGGAATTTGTTTGTATAATTAATTGTTGAGTGCGTTTTATTTTTAGGGGTATCATGGTCTTTTTACATTATGTTATTGTAAGTGCATAAAATATACACTCCATCTGGACCAGACACGTGTCCATAAATACTGATATAAGGAGGCTCTGTTAAACACAAATTACTCAATCCAAATTGACACCTCAGTCTCCCGAGACACCCTTCAACCTAGGCAGAAACGGCTTAAGTAAATTCAGGAAAGACCCTTTATAAATAGTCACCACTACTCCATCCTCGGCCTAAACTGACCTCGGCAAGGTCCGAACCGACCAATTGGTCTAAATACATCTAAACTCAACCTAATAAAAATAACCTACTTATCATCATCCTCTTTCACTTATGTATTTTAGATTACCTAAAACAGACGTTAACTACTTGCTACGTAGCCGAGATGTAGAAAACTCAAGGGACTTTACACGAATACGTGTCCCTCTACCTCATCCTCTAATCAGGTAACAAATCAACAGTTTTCACCTACAATCTCAACCCTATAAATAGAACCCTAGAACTCAAGGTAAGGGATTCATACTTTTTAGATTAAGATCAGTCAATTTAGAATATAATTGTATTATTTAGAAAATTCCAAAATATTGACTTGACCATTGCAGAAGTTTATGCACGTATCTCTCAGCAGTCAATATGTTTCGATATAAGATCAAAATTGAAGGATTGCGATGTGCGGTTCGGATCATCTGTTCAAACTCCGACCTCACAGTTATATACTTAAGTGATATATATACACAGATGGGAGGGCGAACTAGCTAAGTTCGACTATCTATTTTCTCTCCACTCTTCTCTTCTTCTTCTCTCTACTTCTCTATCTTCTCTAACTTTACATGGTATCAGAGTTGCTCCGAACAGTATCGTGAACAGTTCTGTGAACAGAGTCGTGAACAATATTGATGTAGGACTAGAGACTTTTTTGCGATCGAATAGAATTTCGATGAAATAACTCCACCGGATTTTGAAGGAATCACTCCTTCGGGAAAAATTGCACTTCCCTCCCAGGCATCGCACCTAGAAATTTTGGAATCACTCCAATAAAGTAAATCTCCTCATTCATCAGTGTATGCTAGATGGTAGAGAGCATGTCTAGGAGCATCAACTTCAAGAACTGGTAGTTCCAAGGAGAATTCATCCCTTCTATCTGTTGTGATTTACGTTGTAACCAAAAGAGAAATATTTAAGAGAGAGAGATATGGAGAAGGAAGAAGATGGAGAGATGACAAAGAAAGGGGGAGAGTTGAACTTATTATTCAAACTATTTCTCACTCATACATATAAGAAGTGGGATTAGAGTCCCAGTACAACACAAACGGGTGGGAGAGTCCCACTACAACATAAAATCCTAGTCGTGGGTTAAGTAGTGGGCCCACTTAACCCACGTACAAAGTGAAAAAGAAGGCTCACGTGGGTAGTGGGACGCAACCCACTAAAGACCCCCATGTGGGGTGCAACATAACTTCCAACACTATCTTCTCATGGGAGTGGTTTTGGTGGTCGTGGAAATTTTTCTAGTGGCCGGAGTCAGTTTTCTTTATCATGAAACAAGTTGGGCATATATAATCCTTGTGCTCCAGCTTGGGAGGGGGTGTTAGAGTGTATTTTGTTCTTAGGAGTATCAAGGTTTAAAAAGGCTAATTCGGGTACTAAGGCATTTGCCTCCAAAAGGCAAGGAGTAGCCTCGATGCGGTGCTGAGGCGTAAGCCTCGTTTTCGAAAAAAAATGTTGCTTAAAAAATTCTAAAAAAAATATCAATTTTAGATAAATGAGAAACAACACACCATGTGATAAAAATAGCTTAAATAAACATAAAAGTTATGGAGGCTATAGCTTTTACCTTATGAGTAACATTGTTGGGCACTCGGGCTAAAGCCTAATGTTGATATCAAATCTTAAAAAATATAAATCACATAACTAAATTATCAAATCTAAATAGTTGATAAGCTAACTCCACTAACAAAGTATCATTACTAACAAAATAACTAACAAGATAGAGCTAGGAAAATAGAAGAGCAAGTATGTAATGCTTTGATTTCTTGCTTGAGTTTGGTGAGTTTCCACACAAGAAAACCTTAGAAAGTGATAAAATCAAAATTCGATGAGATTTGAGCTCTATGAGAATTTCTCTCAAGTAGGGAAAACTAGGGATGAAAGTTTAAATTTAAGGTTTCTCACAACATAAAATGTTCTAGAGAATAAAATTAAGATATTTTGCGTCAATTTTATCATAATAAATTATTAGGGAGGGTATTTTAGAAAAAAAAATAATAATAAGAGGTATGGTTTCGAGTTTTAACGTGTAAAAGTGAGGCTATAGCCTCATATGCGCCTCAAGGCTATAGCCTCAGAAATGACCATTGAGGATACATCCTCGAGGCTGTTTCTTGGAGCCTCAAGGTGTAGCCTCAAAAGCCTTTTTAAACTTTGAGTATTATGGTCTTTTTGCATTATGTTATGTATTTAAGTGAGACATAAACACAAATGAGAAGGTTGAACTAGCTAAGTTCGACTCTATCTATTTTCTCTCATCTCTTCTCTACTTCTCTATCTTCTCTAACTTTACTCTAATCATCAAAGAATCTTATTATTGCGGAAATGTTCCAGATCTACCTTCGCAAATCAATGAATGTAGAACTAAACTTCCATAAGAAGCACTAGTAATCCTGCACAACATTTCCTTAAAGCCCTGTTTGGTATCTTGTCTGTAGTTTGCAGGCAAATGTTTGCAATGGAAAATGTTTGTCGGGCAAATATTTGTATGTTGCTTGGCGGCTGTGAATGGCACAACGATTGGGGAGGGAATAGCCATTTGCAGCCAAAAATTAGGCAACGTTTTGGCAAAAAACAAATGGTGGGCCCGATGCAAATATTTGTTGGATGTTGTGCTACCAAGCACACGCAAACGACACCAAGCAACGCCAAAATTTCAACAAGTAGCTCCTACCAAAACAATTTAATAAAACAATTTTGAATGATAGAGAAGTAATGAACAATTATAGCATATAAACTATTTCAAAAAACTGCACTCTTAAGAGCTCAAAATAATGATGGCATTAGTGGGTCAGGCACTTACCCTAGAACTCCCACCACAAGTTTTACCAAGTAGCCAATAACAGTTAAAGCCCAAGTAGTCTCCGCCTGGATAAATCAGGCAGAAAAATGAGAAGCAGAACAAATCACTAATAACCATCAAATGAGTACCCACAAGATCGACATGTCGATTATAGTACAGCCATCACCTTTTCTCCCTGAGGATACATCTCTTCTAAAGCCTTCACATCTTCTTCCAAGAGAAGCAACTCCTGCAAGGTTAAGCCAATAAATTCCCATTACCATACATGCCCATGCCTACCAACATTTTAAGACATTGAATTCCCAATGAATTGAAACTGTTTTGACAAAAGCGAAATACTCCTTTCACATTAATTCTTTCAATATGGACAACAACAAAAAAGTTATCAGAAAACATGCTTTCAAATTAAGGATTGCAAAGAAATGTTCAAGCAGTAGGTGTAATGTCAAACAAAGCAGGGTGAGCAAGACAAGGACATACCGAAAAAGCACAAAAACTTAGAACGATAACATATATACATACATTCCATATTTGCATTATGTAACCATAAATAAATCTAAGCAGCCAAAAGTAGAGGTATACCTTTTCAACTGTCTTCACATTTTTACGCCATTTTCTCCCCTTAGAACCACTTCTCTCTTCTTGATGAAGTGCATCAGCCGCTTTCTTCAATTCTCTTGCTTTTTTCGCCAGTTCAGTTGCCTCCTGCAGGATATAAATGCTAATTCTCCATAAGTAATCATTATATGTAAATTCCAAAATGAATTGCATGTAGTATGCAATCTTCTACACTACAAGGTGGATAACGCAAGACGCACCTTGATGTACTGTGAGCGAGTGATGACAGCCTTTGGACGCCGAATAAATGAAAATATAAGTCCCAAAGGAAGGCAAGCAATACCAACACCGCCAAATATCTGTATGGAACATTGTGAAGATAGTAAGTAAAGGAGATTCTTTCGAAATGGATAAAAGCCTATCCAGAATTTAAGAAAATACTTTCACTAGCCCCACAGACCAATAAATGGTGAAGTATATGATAATGATATTCAATTTGACATCTTTACTATTATAAAGGGAACCCTAAGGGCAAGAATATTTTTCACACTTTGATACTTCTTTACATAAGATGCCCTAAACTCTATCTTTAACAATAACAACAGAAGGTAAAAATGTCTTTTGAACATCTTCTGTATGATATTTTCTCATTTTTTTCTTAAATGCCCTCAACTCTCTCAAAATTGCTCCTCCTCTCTTGAAACCATTCCCACTTTCCCACACGCTCTCTCCAAAACTGTTTCCACTTTCCTACTTTCTCTCCAAAACCGTTCCCCCTTTCCCACGCGTGCCTTTTGCTAGAAACAATAAAGAAGCCATCTCATAGTTAGCAATTGCTTGACCTAATTCCTTTCACACATAAACAACATATCTATAACCTATGTAACAAGGACACTCCGTTTTCTACAAATTTGCCGTGTTGGACACCTTGCCGTATTCACGTGTCGGACACATGCCGACACACCTTTTCAAGCAAATCTCAATTTATTCTAAAATTTTGTTTTCAACAATTATTTATACATGATTTATGTGATTTTAATGTATATCAGCTTATTCTAAATACATTCTTTCTATATTGCATGCTTAACATGGACTGAAGTATTTAAAAAATATACCTTTCAGCATAAAGAATGAACTGTACGGAGGTGTCGACGTATTGGGTTTGTGGGAGTCGGCGTGTCTGACACTCCGTATCCGTGTTGGACACCGACACACGTGTCCGTGTCCTTGTTACATAGTCTATAACATATCATATAAAGGAAAAAGATTCCACCCTTTTAAACTTCACAGTTTACATCCAAGGTATGATGCATGACAAGGAATATTACACAGGAGAAATTTGAAGTTTCGCAAGAAAGAGCATACAGAAAAAAGCACTGATCCAACAATGGTAGCAAGAGCGACAACATATTCTGGAAAGGTAGTGCGCATGGTCCATGTTGCCTCTGATGAAGCACTTGCTGAGTACGCAGAGCACTGGACAAAGCAAAACAATATTTGAGACCGTAAGGGATCAGAAATTTCCACCAAGAATAGCAACCACGCCAGAAAGCAAATAAAGAATCAAGGAACCAAAAGAAGGATAACCAATATGATAGAAATCACTGGTGTTCTTTTTTCTTTCTTTTTCTTTTTCGTGATACTGATATAGTGATATTAAAAAAAATATCTTAAGCATTTCAGGAATATGAGTTGAAAAGTTCCAATTCAAATGTTACCAAAGCCCATTAGCAGCATGCTCACAAAATATCAAACTAATTGGAAATGGCCAGAACTAGAGAAAGAGATCAATGCGAAAGAACTGAACCTGGTGAAAGGATGAGCTAATACATGGTTGATTAGTTGAGAGATCTGTCCAAGTACTTGGGAAGGTTGTTGTGGGAGAAGAAAGGTGCCTAACTGTGAAGTCCACCTTCCCGACTAGCCCTAATACCATCAAAGTCGAAAAGAAATGTGATATAAAGATAATATATAATGAAAAAATATATGTATGATGTGCTACGAGAAACATAATCCAAGCCAATAGAATAACTTAAGCTCCATCTAAGAGTTTGTCACAAAAACACTAGTCTCTTTCTCTTTTAGACATATCAGTATATATTAACAAAAAATCATAAAGGTAAAGAAATGAAGGCAAGATAAGATAGGGGAACAAGCAGTCCGCTTGACCATATCTAAAGGGGAGAGAAGTCCAAACTTGCTAGGCACTAAACAACTGAAGTTAGCCCAGTACCATCCATCAAGTTCATGCCCTTAAGGATATAAGGGATCATAGTAAAAAAAATTATTTTTTGATAGGTAATAAAAGTGTTTGTTGACTGAGATTTGAACCCACGCTCTTTCAGACCAGAACCTTAATTTCACACCTTTGACAAACTCAGCCATCTCAACTTAGAGATCTTTAACAACTAGCACATCCAAACTTATGGATATTTCACATTGCAACATCCTCTAGTACTTTGGATAGTCTCTCTCTTTTAGCCATAGCAGGATATATTAACAAAAAATCATAAAAGTAAAGAAATGAAGGCAAGATAAGATAGAGTAACAAGCAGTCCGCTTGACCATATCTAAAGGGGAGCGAAGTCCAAACTTGCTAGGCACTAAACAACTGAAGTTAGCCAAGTACCATCCATCAAGTTCAAGCCCCTAAGGATGTAAGGGATCAATAATATAAAAAAAATTATTTTTTGATAGGTAATAAAAGTCTTTGTTGAGACTGAGATTTGAACCCACGCTCTTTCGGACCAGAACCTTAATTTCACACCTTAGAAAAACTCAGCCATCTCAACTTAGGGATCTTTAACAACTAGCACATCCAAACTTTTGGATATTTCGCATTGCAAAATCCTCTAGTACTTTGGATAAGCCTACTCATAAACTTTGTCACAACACTGAGGAAGCAATTCTACATCCAAATGAAGCATGTACCTTATAAGATATAAAGTCAATAGGATCAAGATGCATCTCAATAATAAAGAAGAGTTCAGTCTGATATTTTTATTTTTTTTATAAGTATAAAATTTATTCAAAAGAGCAAAACGAGCCGAAAACAAACAGCCAACGAGGTCGAGATGACCTCCACAGGCACTCCAAACAAGGGCCTACACAGACAAAGCAAACCTTTAAGACTCGCCCCTATTACATATGATACCCCAACGAAACACCAAGTCCTCAAAAAATAATCCTCTACAAGCTGTAAACACTTTTGACCATAAGAATATAATCCCCTTAATATTGATGATGATTCCTGCCAAATCTTCACTCTTGCCTTCAAAGGTGCGTTGATTTCTTTCCTTCCATAACCCCCACCATATAGCATAAGGAAGAAGCTTCCCCAATATCCGGACTCTGTCAGATAAAAGAGGTGGATACCAACTCTGTAGCATTTCCAGGATGGATCCCGGCATCGCCCATCTCATCCCGAACTCCATGAGAAAACTCGACCATACCTCCCACGCCACACCACAATGCAGGAGAAGATGATTCACAGTTTCCCCACTGTGCTTACACATACTGCAATAGTCAACTAGGATCATCCCTCTCGAAATCAAGTGATCTACTGTCAGGATCTTGTCCAGGGAAGCGGCCCACACGAAGAAAGCCACCTTGGTCGGGATCCTAGCTTTCCAAATCAACTTTGCCGAATACCACAGATCCCCCTCCTTACTATTCAACATCTCGTAGAGGGACCGAACCGAATAGCTACCATTCTTTGATACAGTCCACACACGCATATCATGTTTTTAGGAAGGAAGCTTGACATCATGAAGTCAGGACAACAATCTAGACAAATGCTCGATTTCCCAATCATTAAGATTTCTCCGGAATCCAAAGTTCCACCCTATCACCTCCCCTCTACTAGTCACACACTCCTGTATAGGGCTATTCTTCATTTCTAAAAGAGCGTAGAGTTTCGGGAATTCCATACACAAAGGACCTTCTCCGCACCAGGTATCCTCCCAAAACTTGATTCTATTCCCCAAACCTACTTAATATTGAATGCCTTTCTCAAAAGCATTGGCCACCTTCATAATGCCCCTCCAGACTCCACATCCATACGGAAGGCGGGAGCTTCTAGTTTCCCACCCAAAATGAGAAGTCCCATACTTGCCCGCTATGCTCTTCGCCCAAGGGCTGGAAGGCTCCACTCCAAACCTCCACAACCATTTGGCCAAGAGAGCTCGATTCATGTCTTTGATGCTCTTAATCCCCAAACCCCCTTTTTTTCTTTTCCTTACACACTGATTCCCATCTAACCAAGTGCATTTTACGGTTATTCTGCCAGTCATTCCACAGGAAATCTTTCATAATCTTTTCTAGCTCCATGACCACTTTACCGGGGGAAGTGAATAAGAACATTTGGTAGAGATGTAAGCTTGAGAGGGTACTGTTAATCAACACTACTTTGCCACCTTTCGACAAGTATTTAGATTTCCACGTGGCTAGCCTACTCCTGAACCGATCTATAACAGGCTCCCGCTTCACAATGGATCTATATGGCGCCCCTAGTGGCAAACCCAAGTATGAAGAAGGCAAACTGTCTATGTTGCACTGCAAAGTCTCTGCCAAGGCAGTAATGTGAGCGATCTCCCCCACCCTATATACCTTGCTCTTGGCCAAGTTCACTTTCAAACCAGAAACTGCTTCAAAGCAGCATAGGAGACCACGAAGAAACCTCACCTGCTCGACTGAGGGCCCAAGGAAGACAAGAGTGTCGTCCGCAAACTGAAGGTGAGATATCACCTGGGTCCCTGGATTAGTCTTAAAGCCTTCCATCTCCCCCAGACTAACGGCTCTAGAGATCATGCTCCCCAATGCTTCCACCACCACAATAAACAGGAAAGGAAATAGCGGGTCCCCCTGTCTAAGACCCATGGTACTCTTGAAATAGCCCGCAGGAGACCCGTTAACCAAGATAGAAAATGATGCCGTCGAGATGCATTTACTGATCCATAATCGCCACCTGATATTTTGGGAAGCATCCTTTGTAAGTCACGTAAAAATCAAGTAAACCCCCTTCTATTTAGAAGATCAAGAGGTTCCCCACAACAAAATCACCAAAATTGTAAAAAACTGTCATCTTTATTTGATGATATCAAACAAGCTGTTACCAATTGGATTTTAGTCCATTTAAGGATTCTAATTGGCTTTCACCTTCCAATTAACCCTCTCAATAACACAAACCGATGTTAGTCATCGAGAGACTCCTCACAGTCCATGAAAGAAGCTTCAAGTGTCTTTCTTGAGTAACCACGCAAGCTCGCCCAGTTGAACAAGACCCCATGTTCAACAATGACTTCCCATCTCCTTTGCTCTTTCATGTTAGTAACCTCGGGCTATTTAGTTCCCACCTGATTAGTGCATCATGGTTTCTTATTGGAGTAGCTCAAGTTTATGTGTGCTGAAGCATATTGCCACACCTGACTTTTGCCCCCTCGCTCTGTTACAAGCAGTTGGTCTCTGATCAAATTGTACAATTATCTATCCTCTATGTATAAAATCAACGTTATGATCCTCCTTGAATCTTAGATAGCTCCCGAAATTAGGTTCACACCAAGTAAAACTTGGTTTTGGTGTTCAAGTCAACTAACACTGTAATTGATAAAACTAAGTCAAGTCTGTTAGGACTCAGTTGAGCCTTGGTCAAATTGATTTGAAGTTTGTAACAACTCATTTGAGTCACTTACACCACAATATCTATCAATATCCCTTGAAACAAAGATGACTTGGTTGAGTTGATGCGAATTTTGAACCTTGATCCATACAAATTGAAACCAAAACTTACCTCGGTCCATACACATTGAGACCAAAACTTCCTGTCGTCGTGAAGAAAGGTAATTTAGGTCTCTTTCGAAGTCCACAAACTCATACTCAAAAAAAATTTGATATTCAAAATTATTGTCTTGGCTGAGACAATCCAGACTATCGAGTCAACCTAGTCTCGACCCAGGACAATTGAAGTCCTGAGAACGAGACCTAAAACCATGCTTGAGTTGTGACGGAGAGTCTAACCAAGCCTTTGCTTTATGCTCTTCAAACCGTTTGATGCGGAAACCTAAAGGATTTATCGGTGCAATGATTATACAAAATAGAGAAAACAACACACAAGAACTCACAAAGATATACATGGTTCGCCACTGAGGGTTATGTCCACGGGGTACGACGATCGAGAGATTCCACTATGAGAATAGAATAGAGTACAAAGGTGCAAGAGCAACAAGCTTTCTCCCTGCCATCACTCTCTAAACTCTCTACTCCTTACACTTCTCATGTACAAAAAAATCTTGCCAAACTCCTCCACAGTCCAATAAGCCCAAAATACTACTTAAAAGCAAGCATGCCCAATCCCTTAGCCTGAGCCCAACTGGAAAACACTTTCTAAGAAAATTAAGGAAAGAGACTACTTCGGGTATGATACAATTAAGCAAAGAGAATTCGGGATATATTTCTCACAACAGCTTGGACCTCCAAGATTGAAGCCACCCACTCTAGTTTCCCCAATTGACTTAGGCTTCCAGATATGTCATAAAAGAGCACTTGTGGCACTATACCGATAAAAAAAAAGCACTTGTGGCACTACCCTGCTTCATCGTATAATTGGCCTCAACATTACCATCACATATAAAGAAAACTCTACAAATTTATGAAACAGTAACGATTTATTGAAAGACATCAAGTCTTTCCATAAAATAACCGGGTGGCCCACTAACCCCAATGAATGTTTGGCCCATCCCTTGCTGTTGCAATGAAAGTGAATAAGCAAAGTCTCTTGCGTCAGCAACAAATATTTGGAGTAATCCAGTGGCTAAAGGAAAATTTGCAAAATTCTAGCTTGGAAACCAATCCTTGGACATCTCAAATAATAACTTTGTAACTAAGCGAAAAGCACACAATAAAAATAAGATGAGTACAAGGCATATGTTTCAGTCAGACATCTCAGGTTATCTTTCCTTATTAGTAAGACCAAGTCTTCCGAAATTTCAGATCAGCAGTAGCAGCAGTAAGATAAGACTTGGTTCCCGATATCCAAATTCAGAAAAGAAAGAGAGAACATTCCCAACCAAAAAAATAATTTTGACATGAGGACACATGGAACAATCAGATTTTCACAAAACCCTAAATTCCATATCTGCTATGACAGTAAAAAGTCAGTGTTACAGGAGAAATACAGGTAATGTAATACAAATGTGAAAAATTATTCATGTCACGCTCAATTTAGACCTGAGCTGCTCAACACGCCACCATCAATTTTCCAAACGGACATATAAAATGTATAGCAAATAGTATTACTGTCAAAAGTTGTAATTAGACTAATTATTTTTTGTCATAAAAGTCCAGTTTAAAGCGACTTGGGTGAAACATCCAAACATAAAGAAACATTTTTCTTATTGAAAAATCATCCAATTTTGCAAATTTCACCCTTATGCCATATGGTACCAGCAGATACAAAAATTCTAGGGCACCAAAAAAATCTTACTATTACAGAAAAAATACGTCAAAGCTAACCGTATAAAATGCCGAGCAGAAGACCGCAAACAATGGCGGTTGTCACAACCCACATCAACGCGCTCGTTATCCGTTTCCCTACGCTCCTGCACACACACCATTACCAGCAACAACAATCCATCAACTCTTTAAGTTTTCCTACATCATTAAAGAAGAACAATCAATCGAGGATCGATAAATCTCAAAACCATAGAGGACCCACTTGTCCTGGTCGCCTTCGTAGTAGAACATGGCGAAAGGGATGACGAAGAACACGAGAATAGCATCGACGATGTATATTGCGAGCCAGAGATCCTTCATCGGCAAAGTGAGATTACAGGCTCCATTGTAGATTGCGTGACGACAGGCCTGCCGATTGGCGACATCCGCGGGGAGCATCAAGATGGAGATGGCGGCAACGGAGAGGCCGAGAACGACAACGAATTTAGGGAAATAGGCCTGGTTCGCGTCGTCGGGGTGCTGGTAGTTGACGAGGAGGTACACATTGAAGATGAGAACCAGAACGCAGACCGCAATAGCTACGATTACCAGGGCGAGATTGAAATCCCCCATTCTTCGAATCGAATCGATTCGAAATTGATCGATCGAGTGCTCGAGCGAACGAGAGATGGAGTTTGTTGTTGTTGTTCAATTGAGGAGAAATCCAAGGAGTCCCTTTATCTGATCCGATATTCTGATCCAATCTTTTGGGACGATTTTGAAAACCAGAAAGAGAAAAGGAGGCTTTTCCCGACGCCTGTTTCTTTTGGGGGTGAATCGCGTGCGTTTGTCGTGTGAAGTTTAATTACTTTATTGCCCTCAGAATTTATTAAAAGGCTTAATACTCTTAGCGACGAGTAAGAGTTGGTTTGGGTGTTCGTGTAATTTCATATTCACCTTGTGATACCGTTCGGACAACCTGTCAAGGCGAGGCAGGGGCAACGCGATGTTTTCTTTGCAAAAGACAGAAAGACGTGTACAAGCGAGTCGAACCCGGGTTCTTTGCGGCACATCGGGAGATTACTATTCCTGCTACTTCGTTAGTTGAACCTATTAGAAGAAGGCTTTTAAAGGATAGGCCAAAATGAGTGCAGGTAAAAGAAAAAAAAAATCATGCAAACTGAGTCAAGTACAAAATAGGAACCATCTGCCTTTGAGTATTCTCTAGTTGCGGAAGAAGGCTATCACAATCTTTGAAGCCAAAGTCAATAAGTCCCACCAACAAATAAACTCAAAGTATAAAAAACATGGTTCACTCAATCCAATAAATTCATTGAAGCAATTCCAAAAGCAGTTCAAGCTTAGATTGATTGGGTGAAAGATGTCAAAGCTAATGGTAATTGTGGATTCAGAGCTATTGTTGAACTTTTGGGGAAGAATGAAAAAGATGGATGGAAGGTAGTGAGGTTCTCCACGTACTCATTTGGTGGCCAAGAGAGTGTTGATGAGCTTTTCCACGTACTCAATTGTTTCGATAGTCCTGCGAATATGAAACAATTCTAAATGATTATGCCTAAAATAGATTTTCTTATTGCATCATTTTACAAGGTCATGTTAGTTCATATCTCGATGCAGGTATGCTTGACATTTTTCTCCTTAAAAACATTATTAGATCTTGTGTTATCACATCAGATTATCACAATTGGATATGTTAACATTAACCACTTCATTGAAGTTTTTTTAAACCTAAAAAACTCCGATCTCTCTCGTCGCTTCTTAATGGAGAAAGCATCGTCATGAACGTGCAAAGGAATAGGAAACTCCTTACATAGCAAGGATGTGTGACTTTAAAAAAAATGATTGGTTAGGATGTTGTTTTGACAAATACCACAATAGTGGATGATGATTGAGCCATTTTTTTTATTTTTGTGGCACGCGAGCCCTTTTTTGTAGCTTGCCAGCCCTTTTGTTGTAGAGGCATGCGAGCCCTTTTATACTTGTATGAAATTCATATAAATTAACAAAATAAATGCCTATTCTCATTATTATCGTTTCGATCCAATTGAAATCAATGATGATAGTTCGGTTGGATCAATCAACATATGTTAATCAATTTCAGTTGGGTCCAATGGACACTAAGAAAAACTTAGGTTCCAAAAGAGGAACAAAGAAATTGTGACGATTACATACATCCAACACTTTTTGTCAATTGGGCCCTACCAAAATTCGTTAAGTAATGTCAGCGACATCTTAAAGAATTTCGGTAGGATCCAACAAACATTAAAAAAACCTCAATGAATCTATTTTTTCGTTATGAATTTTTTATCTGATTGATCAATATACATGGAACATTAAACAAAAAATATTATGATCCAATAAGTAGAATAATAAAAATGCTCACAAGCCTGAATAAAAAAGGCTGACATGCATTAATAAGTTTATGACACTTGTGCCTAAAAAAATAACAGAGTATATGAAAGCGCTCCACAATTCTAATTTCCTTCTTTTCGTTCTTTCATTTTCTCATTTTCTTTCTCATTTTCCTTTTCCTTACCCTTCTTATTTTCCTTGCCTCTCTCCTTCAAAGCCTAGGCAGTTGTCATCTCTTGCCCCTTCCCCGTTTCCTTGAATAAATCATTCCTTGAGCTTGTAGGTTCTGTGGAGGTGTTGGATCTGCTGGGTGAGTTGCTGGATCTACTGACTGAGTTTTGGAATGCAAGATGTCATTGATTCATCTCTTTCTAATCAACGTAGAGTCGATGATCTCTACCTTTTGCAAACGATTCCTCTAACAGTCTCAAGGCCATGTCCAACTATTTCACCTGCGATAAATGAATAATATCAGTTAACTAAGATGTTAAAGAAAGTAATAATTTTTTAAAATGTAATGATTAATGGAGATAAATTCATACCAATCCAACATCCCCCATCACTGCCATTTCATATGGTTGACAACGAGTTCTTTGCTTTGGTTTTTTAACACTTGTGGGATATCTTATGGAACCATTCAAGGTATCCATTCGCACAATCCCATGGCTTTATGATAGTTGTGAGTTTTTCTTAGTGTCAGTTGGATCCAACTTAAACTAATTAAGTAATGTCGAATGAATGCCACTGGCATTTCTTAACGAATTTAGGTAGAGTCCAATCAACTATAATTTTCAAACAATTCTTACTCTGTCGGTTGGATGCTATGCACTGGATTTTCATAGGTTTAAAACCCATCTTACCAGGTCCAACCCTTGTACAATTCACATGCTACGTATTAGAATAGGTGCTTAGCTCTTGCAACTATTGTATATATTTGCTTTTATCAAGTTCTTTGAGGCATTTTATCAAACACTGTAGATGATTTATAAAAAAAGATTTTGCTTTCCAGCTGATAAAAAAATAATCTATAGGGATCATTTTGAAGAGAATGGTTGCAAATCAATTTTTTAAACTCATTACTAAGAGAATGGTTGGAAATCAAACTAAAAAAAAAAATAAAACAAAAAGTTTAACTCACCGGAATCGTGACCAAACAATGCAAAACTGCCAGATGGTGTTGCCAACATCGACGACATAGGAGAAGATGGAGTAGGAGTCAACGACTAAGAGGAAAAAGACGAAGTCCAATACTTTTCATATTTGGATGGGGTGCCTTTAAACAACAGGGGTGCCCACTGATAGTTTTAAAATGGGGTGGTGCCATTAGAAAATATTGGGGTGCCAATATAATTTGCCTACTGGAAATGTTCAAGTACAATTTGGATTTGCCATTCTAAAAAGGGCTGGAATATTGCCACTCACGGATTTTTATGTTGTTCACCCAATTTATATACCCACCCACATTAGTTTTCATTTTTTACATGTGCACCCATATTATGCTTAGCACCCACCACTTCATCTTCTTCTTCTTCTACCATCTCCATGATCGCTGCATCACCACCATTGTACTCTCTCTCTCTCTCTCCGTTTCTCATTCTCTCCCTATCAATATCTCTGAGAAAATATTTGTTGGCCCCGGGGGACTTCAAATTTTGGAGTCTCCCCTCCCAAAAAATGCCATTTGGAGCTTAGTTTAGGGCATACTGACCTTATGGCTGTTTGGACCATGGTTTAAAAAAACAAGTGTTATAACGAAATAACAGCCGGCATAACGGATTCAGACCTCACCCATTGCATTATGTACCATTTTAATGCTCGGAAAACAAAAACCATTATTTTTGTTATAACAGTCGTTATTTTCCGTTATAACAAAAATAACTCCCGTTATTTAAAAAAAAAAAAAAAGCTGTTAAGAAGGCATCCGTTATTTTTTTCTATTATAAATTTTATGGAAACTTTGAAATTCAAAATTGAATTTTAGTGCAATTTTTCTATTATTTTCTCATTTTTGCCCATGCGCATTACAATCCGTTATAAGGGAAAAAAAAGTAACGCCCCCATTCCATTATACAGTTATAGCAACCCCTTTTAAATCTTGGTTCGGACCACCTCTCGGGGGGCCTATATACCAAAGATTACCTTCATCGGTGATTTATAACAGTTATATTTAGCATCTTAAAAAAGGATTCAAATTCAACGGTCAAAAACCACGTTATTAAAATGCTAAACCCAACGGCTAAAAGTCACTAATTATACTGATTCTTGATCTGTAGATTCATCAAGAGGTGGATTAAATATCCATAAGGTAAGTGGGCCCTAAAGAGTACTCCATGTGGCGTTTTGGAGGGGGACTTCAAACTTTGAAGTCCTCCAAGGCAATCAAACTCGGGCTCTACTCTCTCTCTCTCTCTCTCTCTCTCTCTCTCTCTCTCTCTCTCTCTCTGGCAAAAATAATTTAAAAATAAAATAAAATATTGACATCTTTCATCTTATTAAATGATTTTTCAGGTTCAAAACTAAATAATCCTGAAATAATTCGATGAATTTTTCAAAACCTTCGAATAAGACGTTGTTCGATTCATTTTTGGACTAATTCACACGGTTCGCGAAAGAATTTACTCCAAACGTTATGACTCCACCCCGACATATGATACGAATGCCCAAGGAGAAGATGACAAGTTGACTAAGAAAAGTCCCTCGTTAAGGGGGAAACTACAATATTAACTGATTATTCAAAAATTGCTTGCCTAATTCCCAACCCACCATTGCTTTATATAGCTTACAAGATAACATTCAACTCCTTAATTGAAGCCCAAGACTCATTGACTAAGCAATTCTAATTAATAACTACCTTAATGACTTCCATTCCATATGTGGTAATGGATTTGACTTTATTCTTCCTAATTCAAATTCTACTTCCTTGTAAAGAATGGTAATTGTCCACGATGGGAATAGCTCATTCCTTGTAGAGAATGGTAACGGCTCTTTTCCTTGCAGAGAATGGTCATTGTCAATAATGGTAACAACTCCTTCCTTGTAGAGAATGGTAGCGGCTCCTTTCCTTGTAGAGAATGGTAACTATTCACAATGGTAATGACTCATCCCTTATTCAATAATGGTAACTGTCCATGTCAGCCCTATTTCTCACTGCACGTATCAACATATCACATGGCACTGTTTCTTGGACTCACTGAACCAGCACTGTTTGCCCACTCTTTAGTATAATTACAAGTCGAGGTGTAAATCTAGTCCGTGAGTCCACAGAGTATTCTTCCCTCCCTTTTGTGCCCAACCGTTATAAATTTGACTGTTGAAAATTTGACTGTTGAAAACCCCAGTTTGGCCGGGGCTATCTCAACCGGTCCATGGATTGGTACACCTAAGGACTGGGCTCGGGTTTGGAATCTTGACTTGCAGCCAGGCCCAGTTTTATCTCAGCCCATAAGTGGCTCGTCACTGTCGAATCTTTTCTGCCAAAACACTCTATATATACCATAATGGTAGGGTGTCAATGGATATTGGATCGTCAAATTTTCACAATTTACTTATCAGATACTCAGAATATCTCTCGGATATTTTTTTTCCAGTCGAATAATATCAGTTGGCAGCCCCATAATGGTGCTCATCCTTTCAAGCCACGGATTGATTTGCCATTCTCCCCAACAATGCGCCCTGAACAGCTACAACAAGTCGGGAGAGTGACAAGTTCACAGTTTATTTAAGTGTGAGGTGTCAATCCAACTGTTTGGAATTTTACAAGCTAGGCTTTGACATTGGGGGCGTGATTAAGCCAAGAAAGCTTAACCAAGTGTTACCTAGCTCAACTTGAGATCAGGAACCCTGGCCGAATAATCGTTCTGACCAAGCAGATACTAACCATATGATTGCATATCCTAGATCAATAATCACATGCAACAGTTGTGCATGCTGATGGAAACACAAGAATCGTAAGGTGTCAACACGGCACCAGAGAGATAAAACCTCACATGCAAATGGCCCGGCCTTTCTAGGCTAGGTCATTTCTAAATTATGATTTCATGGCATAACCCTCTAAAATCTGTGTTCTACAACAACTTGCAGAGAAAACATCCAACAGTACGAATAAAGAAAAAAAACCTGTTATTCATATAGATGATTGGTTGAAAACAGGTGATCACAAGGGAAGCTCGCCACTGTCTGCAATGACAACTTTGCTTTTTGGTGTGCCATTCTGTTTCCCTTCTGCTTCTACCTTGTAAACCACATCCATCCCAGATATCACCTTGCCAAACACGACATGTTTGCCGTCCAACCTGTAACAAAATCCAAATTTGGATGTGAGAATGAGTTATGAGGCAGGGCAAATCATAAGGTCCAAGTGTTAGAAGGCCACAACTACGGTCTACGCATGTCATTAGTCAGGGGGCAGCACCCATCATTTCTCGTGTTATACGCAGAAAATCTCCAATGCCAAGAAGCAATATAGTTCCAATTTATGGTATTCTTTTGGCTGCTCACTAGTGTTACTACTCAGAAAGATTATGTTGTGTTGAAACCTCGGACATGTGTCTGTGTACGACACAGATATGAGGTGTCCCACATGGCACCTTTAAAAAGCTTGAGACGTAAACACGTCTGTACACATGTATCATAATATAATATTTTATTTATATTTAAGTAAAAAAAATGAAGGAACTATATGAAAAGTTAGAAGAATATATATTTATAAATCATGGAATTATCTAATAACATAATAAATATAAGTAGATTTATAAAGAGGGAAGACTATCAAACAACTATAATTGTGTTTAATAACTTAATAAAGTACTGTGTGGAGGGTGGAACACAACCACCCTCTTTTAGAAATCATTTACTTAATAAAAATAATTAACATAAATGGTGACATTGCCGTACATGTCAGGATGTGTCGACACGCGTTTGTGTGTCAAAGTGTCAAACACTACAAAAAATCCTAAAAGTGGAGTGTCCTTGTTACATAAGTTGAACCTGCAAAAATGTCTAGTTCAGGCGGGTTTATAACCATCCAACCAGGTTAACATTTGGCATACAAGACCTCTTATGCTGTACGATGGTCATGGACACGGTTTAAAATCTCGTTTCGGATGAATGTTTCAGTCAAGTGAACAACCGAGACAAACTCCAAAAAGAAACGAAACATTCCCGAGATATTGAAAAAAGGATCAATGGGCAAGAAACTTTTCTAAAAATTGGGTAACATTCCCGAAATCGTGATATCATATTTTCTCGTTTTTTCCATCTGATTGTCTCAGATTGTTTCGTGATGTCTCGGCGAAACAAACCGAAAAATCACGAAACAAATGAAACATTGCATGTTTCTTTTAAATTCCGAAATGTTTCATACGAAACAATACGAAATTTTAGACCATGACAATGGTTGATCCTTCTCCACTGGATGCATACAACATGTGTGGCCTGGCAATATATAGTGTAACTAAGCAATAAAAGGTCCACAAAATAGATAACCCTGCTAGAATGCTATTTAGAAGTAAATATACTGGAAAAAAAATCCAAACGATGGCAGGACAGACTGCATAGTTACCAGCTAGTCGTTACAGTCGTGATGAAGAACTGAGAACCGTTGGTGTCCCGACCTGCATTCGCCATTGACAGAAATCCTGTACTCGGCAAAATAGAATTTATTCAGACCAACAAGCTACCTTTAAGATTATATGCAGGTCTTAACACATAAGTGGATATCTATACCCATGTGCGCATAGGCCTTGCAAGGATGGAACCACAAAGCAAATCAACAGGAATTACAAGCTTACCTGGTCCGGTGTGCTTTAGTTTGAAGTTCTCATCAGCAAACTTCTCACCGTAGATCGACTCTCCACCTCTTCCATCTCCAAGTGTAAAATCACCTCCCTGGATCATAAAGCTGGGAATAATCCTATGGAATGTGCTCCCCTTGTAGTGGAGAGGCTTCCCACTCTTCCCAATACCTTTCTCCCCTGCAACAAGAAGGAATATATCATAGAAGATCAACATTCAGAAAGGTTCTTGCCCTACTAGTGATGGCCTGATGTATGTAACATCAAGATCAGAGGATCAATCTTGCTTACCCCCACACCCATGAAAAAAATAAAAGAAAAAAAATGATCTTCCACAATTATTTGTTCTATTACTGGCTACTTCTCACATATCAAGAACCAAACTTTCTTATTTTCTGGTTCTAAGGTGCAGTGAATGAATTTATGGAACACATTCCACGAGAAAAATGAAAGAGCTTAATAATGACACCATAGAGAGAGAGAGAGAGAGATCATTGGTGTACCTGTGCATAGTGCTCGAAAATTTTCTGTACAACACAAAAGAATAATTAATTATTGATTACGTACACAGTAACAAACTTAGAACAATGCAATCTATGAAATGCAGCTTTTTGATGCTGTACTCGGATATACACTAATGTACCTGCAGTTTTAGGAACTGTTTTCCCAAAGAGGCCAATGACAACGCGACCTGTAAACAGACAGACCATGGTGAAACACGATCAAAATATAGACTAGCATTCTATAGAATCACACTTTATACAGCAAAAGGACATTGTTTTCATTGAAGAAAGTCAAATTGTGCACAGATGCTTTCAAATAACATCAGTCTAAGCATAGTTAGTAGTTCAAAAAAAAAAAGGCAGGAGCAAGAACCCACTAAATGGATTTTTTTTCTTTAGATCAGGTGTTGGTAAAGGTTTATCATTCATACTTGATTCAGAAACACCGACCAAAAGATTGCTCATCGTCTTTACCAACTGATCCATTGCTTTCTTTAGGAAAAAAGAAAACCAACAAACTAGATTTTTTTAAGAAAACAAAATGAGAGATCAAGAGGTGTTGTGAGAACAATTTCAGCAAAATAAGCAATTAAAAATGTTGATGCAGAGAAGAACGTCAACACTCAACAGCAAACAGGGAAAAAAACAAAGAAAGAAAGAAAGAAACAAGATTACATGGGGAAAAAGCATTGATACCCACAAAAAATATTATAGAGAGCAGGTGAGAAAACTTCAAGAGAACGAATCTTAAATGGACCTAATATCTGATGCACGGTTAGCATATACATCCCATTAACGGTTTCCTACTCTTTGAATTTGTAGCATCTAGTCATCTCAAGAAGGTACAATTCTTCACGAGAACTAATCCTAAATGGAACCAACATCTGGTGCATGATTTGCATATACAGCCCATTAAAAGTTTCCTACTCTTTGAATGTGTAGTATCTAGCCATCTCAAGATGGTACAATTCTTCATTCTCATTAGAGTTAAAAGGAAACAATTTGCCAGATTGTTCCTAAATGAATTCAGGCAGTAGCAGTCGCAGTTGTTCCATCATATGGCATTAAGAACAGTCAAAACTCAGGCCCCCAAACAGTGGTTCCCAAATGGGGCTCAAGATAATTTTTCTCTCTTTCTTTCCAATAATTAAAACAAAAAGTGTATTAAAATATATAAATAAGGAACAGAATCCGCAATATACAAGTGATCCCTGGGTACACCGCCTCTTTCTTAATGACTCAGCATTGTCATTAGTGCATGTGATGTGAGTATGCCTATTCAAAAGGTTCCTCCCAATTCACATAACTGCACTGCGTTTGCGTCTATTGACAATTTACTGGTGCAGACCCATTGTCTCAAAAAGCCTCTAACTACCCCAGAATCAAACAAAATCCCCCGCTTCCCAACATAACAGTATGCTACATATAACATATAAGAATTACTAATCAAATACATTCAACAATGTTGGGGGGAAAAATGAACGGAAGTAATTAAAAGAATGAACTAAACAAGTGGTGGAGATCAAACAGACTCCAATTTTCATCAAATGCCAGAAGGTAATTAGAATGAAGAAGAGCCATTCCTGGGGGTTAGTTTATCAAGCAAAAATAGTCCCAGATAAATATTCAAAACGGATCAAAAAATCTTTTAGTTGTGTTAACAAGAAATGCTTTAGACTCGCTTAATTTGTGTACGAACTTGTGTAACGTCCAGAAGAGAAAATCATACCAGCAGGCTTGCCACCGATCTCGATATCGAAGTATACTTTGTGTGTCACTTCCTTCAAATCCTCCTTCGACTTCTTTGCCTGAGAAAAAAAAACAATTTATAAATCACAATATAACCAAATCTGTCTTAGACTTCCAATTCTGGCACCTGGTATTGCTGATCCAAGTGAGAAACTAACTGTAAGTATATATATCAAAATCATTCCAAAAACTCAGTCTGCAACTTGTTAATTCCAACCAAATGTGAAAAAATTTAACGACATACAACGAGGGGGAAAAGTAGAACCCGAGATCATTGTTTCATTAAGAAATAATTGCAGTTAGGTCATCATCCTACACGATCTCAGAAGACCGAAACAGTCACGCAACAGAGAAGAGAGGGGCAGCGCGTTAGCTGGAGAAGGGAACGTGATGTTTAAACAAAGAAAGAAAGATCGAACGAGATACAGAGAGGAGGAGGAGAAGCGAGCCCGTGTGTGGCCATTTCCTCACCTGATCGAGCTCGCTGTCGATCTCGTTTCGATCGGACGATTCTCCTGCATTGCTTAACCGATTCTGGGAACAAAATCAATCGCAAATAAAGAAAAAAAAATCGATCTTGTTCATTGATCGACAGTGCAAAACCTAAGAGAAAGAATCTTAGGGTTCTTCGGTGATGGATCGACTCTGAAAAACCCTAGAAGATGTGATCGAATCTAAAAAAAAAAGGGGGGGAAGGTTGGTTACCTGAATGACAGCTAGGGTTCCAAACAAGGCGAGAAGCCATAGAAGCGTGACTGATAGAAGCTTAGTTGTGGTGGCCATCTCTTCTTTCTCCCACTTTCTCTTTGGATGCCAAGCCGACCGATGTAATAATCTCCGAGGCAGGCTATACCTTGATATATCATGGAAGAATGACGAGAACATTTAGTGTCCAAGTCTGCTATACTCTACCGATGGTCTAGTGTCCACATGACATCTAGAATGTTGAGCATGGATACTTGCACCTTCCATCCTACGGAGGCCGTGGTTCAAAATCTCGAGATTGATGGTCGGATCGGCCATCACCGATGGATCAGTCTAATCCGACCGATCCAACGTGATCCCAAGACGAGTAAAAGAAGAAAAAAAAATGAAAGAATACAAGCGCACAACCCTTTGTTATGTAGAGCTAGGGTTACTGTCTGTCTCCCCAAAATCTATAGTGTGTTTTGTAAGAGGTAAGTTTTCTAAGACCCTGAACCCTAGTTTTGTCCCTCAACCAACCATGTTCTTCAATATACTAATCTCAAAAAATTGAAAAAAAATTACTCTCATTTCCAAGATCATGCCTCCTCTACCAAGAACAACCCATTTAAAGCTATAACCAGAAATTCAACTACGTATATGTGAAGATGAAGTGGAAGAAAGACTCTTTCTACGACTCCATTGAAGCCATTCACATCACCAGAACTCAAACCGTTTCTCTCTCAAAAGTTGCATCGCCATCGAACCTGATGGTTGTATCCCAATCTTCGCTTTCAAAGATTGGGTAAGGATTGGAGATACTCCTAAAAAAAACCCTACTTTGAACTAGAGAGAAGTTCATGAACCATAGAGAAGACGAAACCAGCTAAGAAATACTTGGATTCCTGCACCATCAAAGGCACCAACAATGTCATCAAATGGAGAGGGTGTGAGATAGCACAATCCAATCGGAGGCAAAAATGTCAAATCTTATTGAGTCGCCACCAACCCTTTTTAACGGTGTGATTAGTTATTGGGTTCGAAAATTGAACATTATATTTTTTAAATGAGTAAAATATAAATTATTGACTCATTTGATCTACTAATCACTTTAAGAAATCGCTAGGTAAGTGAGTAACTTATAAATCGAATAAGGTGTTAAACATCATAATCTACGTGTATTTAAACGGTTATCTACTCTTGTACCCTCAATAATTATTTTAAATTACAGGTTAAAAAAATAAAAAGATGTATAATATGAATCTATAAGTATGATAACATAAGATAAAAAAAATTGAAATTACTTTATAGTGCATGCATTTTGGGTTTTCACACAAAAAATAAAATAAAATAAAAATTATATCAATATAAAAAGCACGAGAAAATGAACTAAAATAAATAATTAAGCATATAACAATCTAAAACTAAACAAACAAAATAATAGATAAAAAGAAAAAAAGATAATAGGGTGGCTTAGCTTTTTCGTGTGGTTACATTGTTAAAAAGAGAAAAAAAAAATCAATACAAATAAAACAAGAAAAATGAACTAAAATAAAGAACTATCTAAACATATAACAATCTAAAACTAAGTAAACAAAATAAAATAAATAAATAAATAAAAGAAAATGAGTAGGGTGACATAGTCTTCCCATATGATTACATTGTAAAAAATAAAAAGTGAAATATCAACATCAAGAAAAAGACCAACATCAAGAAAACATGAGGAAACAACCAAAAAATGAATAATTATGAAAAGTCACATAAGCAAAAAAGAAAAAAAAGAGAATAGGGTGGCTTAACAATCTCATGTGGTTGCATTGTTAAAAAGATAAAGAGATAGATAGAAAGAGAGAAAAAAGACAGACCAATATAAAAAATATGAAAAGAACTATGGTAAATAACCAACTAAACATATGATAATCTAAAGCTAAATAAACAGACTAAAATTAAAAAATAGGGTAGCATGGTCTTCCCATGTAGATACATTTTTAGAGAGAAAAAAAAATCAACATCAAAAGAATACAAGGAAATAAACAAAAAATAAATTAAAAAAATCTAGATGAACAACATAAAAGGCAAATAAAGAACAAAAAAAAATGATATGATATAACTTAACCACTTTTAATTATGTGGTTTACGTGGTACCTTACAAATGTTTTTTCCTCTTTACTTGGTCTTCTTATTCTTTTTGAAAAAAAACTTGAAGTAAACAAGAACAAGAGTTTTTTATTCTTCCACTTAATATCTTAAATCACTGAGTCTTTAGAGGATTATTCTCAATGAATTTTAAAATATTTTATAAAGTTAAAGTATTTTGCAAGAGTTTCCTTAGGCTTAAAGAAATGGCTTGAAGGAATGGTTTCTAAAGAAAGTGAACAAGTGAAAAATAAGAGTTTGAAGTAGTTTGCAAATAAATAAATTAAATAATAGTTTAGTCGTTTAAAATAAAATGGAGTTTGTCTTCTATGGATATGTTAAAGAATTTTTTAATTTATTAAAGAAAATTTTGATAATCTATAAAGTTAAAAGTTGTAAAAATTTTGTATGAAAAATAAACAAAAAAACGTGTGAGAAAAATGAGAAAACAATAGAATTGAATGAATAAACTTGGATAATATAATCAAAAGTGTGTCATGATGTATGAACCTTTGTGCATTTACTCACATTAATATCACACGTCAAGAGTTTTGATCAAGCATTGATAAAATACTAATTTTATGTTTAGAATTGACAGAAAAAATCTTTTAAAAGATCTTTCAAAGAATTTTTCAAAGGTTAACATCTTAATAACACACAAGTTATCAAAAATTAAGCTCATTTAAGAATTAGTCAAATAAAAGTCTTGATCCTATTATCGAGCCATTAGATTTTAGTGAAATAAATTTTTTTTAAGCCAAAGGAGTTAAATGCAAATACTTTTGATTTTGGTAAACTCTAACAGTAAAATCAAAGATGTACATATATTTTTTAATCATTTATCAACAAAAGTAAAACATTTAACTAAATTCTCATAGCTTAAGATAGAATTTTCTAGTGACAGTTTTGGGTTCTAGAAATATTATATAAGGGTGTTTGATTATAAATAAGTTTCTATGATTGGTTAAGAATGTCATAAGGGTTGAGATGAGTTAATTAATCCATCGACTAATAGAAATGAATATTAGGACCGTCGATCGCCAAATTAAAAGATCGTGTCAAAATGAGGTGTCAACAACAATTTAGTACTATTCAACATCATAACACATAGTACATCATTTATTTAATAGTAACTTATATTTTTCAATATTACTGAATAAACCTTAGATTTAATGAAATTTGTAATGAAATAGAACTTAAATTTAATAAAAAATTGGGATAAATTTTTTAATCATATATTATGGACCCTAGGTTTAAATTAGGAGAATTTGAAATTTTGTTAGAGTGCTCTTCTCAAAGTGTTAAGGGGTGTTGATAATGGTACTAATATGTACTAAATGTTTATATGAAATTAAATCAATATTAAGAACATTATTTGTGGAATATTAATACAAAATAAGTAGTAACGTAGGAGTAGATAGTGAAGTTGTTTCCAGTTTACTGTAGGCACGTGATAAAGCATGGAGATTAGTGGTGCAAGTGGTGGTTTATTTGAACTGCAATGCTATCTCAATCAACCTCTAATTGAAGAAGATGACGATGATTTTCATATTTTTGATCCAATGGAAGGGATATGAAAGTAAGTTTCTCATTCTTTTTACTATAGCCCATGGTTTACTGACAACGCTTATGTTTACAGTTGATTGAAAACCAACATTTTAGTAGAGGTAAATGTGTACTTGATGACTATAAGAGTCGAACGAAGCTTAAAATTGTACTATTACACATGCTCGAGGGGTTTGTTCAAAATCGGAAACAAAGATAAAGATAAGATCGTTAAAGCCTTTCTTAAAGAGACAGAAAGATTAGAGTTGTAAGTTCTCTGCATTTTTTATGTTATAAAATTTTAAGATGTTAGTTATTTTCATTTTTGAGTAGAGTTGTGCACATGATAATAGCTGAGTGGGTGTCAACTTAATTAGGATTTACTAAACCTATTGTGACTCAATTCCTTTTCTTTTAAAATAAATGTGCTTAACTTACTTGTAAGAAAAAAAATTTAATTTAATAAAATTCTTAATGTTATTCATTCTCGAGTTTAATAAATTAAATTTTAATAATGTTATTAATATTTTGTAGATTTTTATAAAAATTTTATCTTAAGTGGGCCAAGCCCAAACCTAGCCCAACCCGTGGCCCTACACACTTAAGGGCCGAACTCGGGCATGGGATCTTGGTTTGTAGCCTAACCTGACCTAACTCACCTGCCCATTTAAATCCATGCCCAACAGGGCCCGCCCTAGCCCATTTACACCCTACTCATACAAATATAACTTCCACCACAACTTTTCTGATAAATCCGAAGTATAATTTTACGAGGACAGTTGACCCCTTTTCGATGTAGAGCGGTGCTGCCATATATACACGATACAATGGGATCCATGTGATTTGACCACAAAAAATTAGAATATTCCACTCTGTCGTATACAGAGGGCAACACTTGAGATGGTTCTGCAGCTCCAAATGGAAAAGGGTCGGGCTCTGTTGACAGATCGAAAATGACAGGGACACAATATAAGCCAGGTGGCACACTGTTACAAGACTCTGACCGTACGGATGTTTGTCCTATCCCATGCTGGACCTACAAACCAAAAATCAGCCTGATTAGTGATTTAGAAGTGTTGCATCTTTGTACCTCAAATACTACTCAAATTCCCACTGTTGCGATCAGCCCATGTACATAGGTCAATCCAAAGCCTATAAATCACTAATCAAGCTAATGTTTGGTTTGTAGGTCCACCATGGGATAGGACAAACATCCATACAGTCAGAGTCCTGTAAAAGTGTACCACGTGGCTTATAATGTGTCGAGTAAAACTTACCTGACCACCAGTAGTTTGGTAGCTATCAGACCACACACAAGTTGTTGGACGCATGTCCATTGTACGGTTGCAAGTCGCATCGCCACAAGCCACTCCAAACTCGTCTCCTCCTCTGGTTAACTGGTAAGTTAAAAAAAAAAAAAAAGCTCAATTTAAATCTCGCCAAACAAAAATCCCAAGTAAGACTCTGATGACAGGGTCCTGCCATCATGGCCGATGACAGGGTACAATAGGAGGATCGTGGCATACTCTTAGAGGACTCTGAATGTATGGATGTTTTTCAAATCCCTGTATGGACCTACAAACAAAAAATCAGCTTGATTTGTGATTTCAAACCTTTGGATCTTTGCACCTCAAATAATGGTCAATAATGCTCAAATTTCCCACGGTTAAAATCAACCCATGAAGACAATTTCAATCCAACACCTAGAAATCACTAATTGGGCTGATTTTAGGTCTCTAGGTCCACCTAATGATTGGCCAAACATCCATACGGTCAAGTACTCTAAGAGTATTCCACTTGCATGGCTCGTATTGTGCCCTGTGATCGGCCTTGATGACCGGATCCTATCATCAAAGTAACAAGGTATGCCTGAAACTGTTTCAAATGCGGAAGCACGATTTTTGGTACTCACCACTGTCACTTGGTCCCACTGACCGCATGGATGTGTATCCCACCCCTTGGTGGATGTATAGACCAAAAATAACCCTTATTGGTAATCTATAACCATTAGATTTTAACACTTTTTAGCAACTTTGTAGGCGATCTTATAGCCGTTGAATGCAACCATTTTCTGAGTACTAATACTAACGGCTAAAAATCATTAAACAAGCTGATTTTTGGTATGAATGTCTAATAAGGGGTGGGCTAAACATCCATGCGATCAGTGGGCCCAGATGGCAATGGTGACTACCAAAAATGCCGCTTCCGCAAATGAAAAGCTCTCAGGTATACCTTATTACATCAGGACCCTTCCCTGTTTCAGAATCCCGCCAAGCAAAAATCTTTATCCCGCCAACACGTGGGTAACAAAGAAAAGCTCATGGGGAAGCTCTTCAGAAGCTTTCTCCTCATCTTCTCCGGGTGTTTCTCCGTTATTCCTGCGGAGGTAAGTTTAAAAAAGAAAAAAAAAGAGTAGAATTTCTGGGGTCAAGGACTCAGGATCGGGGGACAACTATTTTTGACAAACATTTTGGCGGACCCACGTAGAAGATGAATCAATGGCTGATTTTTGGTGAGGAGAAGAGAGGTATAGACTCGAGAGATTTTCGTTTTGCGGGACACCAGTGATGACACCGGTGATAAAGGGAAGAGATTTACAGCTTACTAGTAAAACTTCTGCAATAAGCCGGTCACAACGCACAATCCGAGCCACGTGGCACGCTCTAAGTAGAAGCTTACCATATGGATGTTTGCCCAGTCCCTGGGTGGACCTGCAAACCAAAAATCAGCGTGATTAGTGATTTACAACCTTGGGATCTTTACATCCAAATAACGCTCAAATTCCAACGGTGAAAATCAATCCAGGAAAATAATTTCTAGCCTACGCTTAGAAACTAATGAGCAGGTTTAGTTTTGGGTTGTAGGTCCACCTAGTGATTGGCCAAACATCCATACGGTCAGTGTCCAATAAGAGTATGCCACGTGGTTCGTATAGTGCTAGTTTTTCTTTTTTAAACTTCCTTCTTTTGCTTTCCTTTTTTTTTTTACTTGCCGGTTAACTAGAGGAGGAGACGAGGTTGGAGTGGCTTGTGCCAATATGACTTGCCGTACAGTGGACACACGTCCAACGGCTTGTGTGTGGTCTGTAGCTACGGACCAGAAAACATTCACTGGTCCCGGGGTCCTTCAAACTTCGAAGGTCCCTGCCAAAATGTCTGACATGTACTACAAGGCCTAAACCCAACCCATGTTAACCCTTGGTTAGTTGGTTAAGCGTGGTTAACAAAGGGTGCGTGTCAAACATTTTGGGCGGGGACCTTCAAAGTTTGAAGGACCCGACGACCAGCGAATTTTTTCCCTCTACGTTTTACTCATATTGTGTCCTGCTGTGAGTAAAACTTCTATCACACGAAATTGTAAATCACACAATCACAAGCCAATGAGTTCTCGACACATACACAAGTACTTTTGCAACATACCCATGTGCTTTTGCTTTTTAGGTGTGCCGAGAACTCATTGGCTGTGTTTGTGTGATTTGCAATCCCATTGTGACAGAAGTTTTACTCCCCTGCTATGTTTCCCCGTCATTTTATCTCTCATTTTAGATCTGTCAACGGAGCCAGGGTCCACATAAAAAAGAATAAAACTTCTATCACAACATTCTGACATGCTTCTTTCACAATGAAAATCACAGCCCAAGTGGCACATTCTTAGTGGACGCTGACCATATGGATGTTTGGCAGGACCCTCAGGGACCTCAAACCAAAAATCAGCCTGATTAATGATCTCTAAGTGATTCAATGGAAGTTATTTTCATGGGTTGATTTGAACGGTAAGAATTCAAGCATTATTGAGTGTTATTTGGGTGCAAAGATCTAAATATTGCAAATCACCAATCACGCTGATTTTTGGTTTAGAGGTCCTCCGGGGACTGGTCAAACATCCATACAGTTAGCATCCGCTGAGAGTGGGCCACGTGGGCTGTGACAGAAGCATCTATCCGAACGCTGTGGTAGAAGTTTTACTCCGTAAAATTTACTCCTTAAATCCCTTCTTTATCATAAAAAGTGTAGAATTTTCATAAAAAGTTGATGGTGATTCTTCTCTCCAAACTTTGCTGACGGCCCTATCAACAGAGTTGCTGACCGACCAAATATGAGTCAAGTGGAATATTCTTAGAGATTTTTGACCGTATGGATGTTTGGCCCAACCGTAGATAGACATATATACCAACAATTAGCTTGATTAGTGATTTCTAAGTGTTGGATTGGAGTCTTTTTCAGGGGTTGAATATTAACCGTTGAATTTGAGCATATTGACCATTATTTGGGGTACAAAGATCCAAAGGTCTGAAATCACTAATGAGGCATATTATTGGTTGTCGGCAGCAACATTGCGCCAGTCAGCAAAGTTCTACTCGAGAGTGGGCGTCGGTGTCGCTGCTGTCGCTGTCGCCACTCCAGTTTACGAGAGAAAGGCGGGCAAGGTACATTTGAAAGTCGAACACCCAACTAACTGTCTCGGACTAAGTCCCTTATCTACCATTCCATTCCGATGACGAAGAAGAAGGGAGGACTGCTTGGTGAGAAAAGCTCACTGCTTCCCAACCCTCGTCTCTTACATTCTTCTCTGCCCACCATGTACCCTCCCCATGGTCACTTCACCAACCAAACACCAGGTGAGTTAAGGTTAGGGTTTATCTTTTCATTCTCTCCATGTCTCTTCCTTTTTACCCTCTCGATGTTTCCATTTTTCGATCGGATTTTGGCAGGATGGACGAACCAGATCACAATTCTCTTAGCCCCTCTTCTTCTTCTACTTCCATCAATGGCGGCCCTTCAGCTTCTGCTCCATCTGCTTCGACCTCTTCTTCGCAGGTTCAGGAAGGGGAGGAGAGTCATCAACAAGAGCAGGAGCAGGAACAGCTGCAGCAGCAGCAGCAACAGCAACAGCAACAGCAACAGCAACAGCAGACGAGCGTTTCTCTTCGATTAAACATCTCGATATCGGACGTGGAGTCGTCTCAGATGAGGGACGATGCCTGGTCGTGCCTCTTCGTGCTACTCACCTTTTGGTTCTTCGGTCGGTCTCTTTCGCTTTGATTTTTTATCAATGAATTTGAATCTTTATGCCTTTTATTTTGAAAAATTAATTGTAAATGGCGCTTAATCTCGGCTTGGAAATTGGTTTGATTTTCTGTTTGGTCCGATTGTGGATTTCCGATATTCCTCGCCAACAGTATCCATGACTCTGATTCTGGGGTTTTACGGATCTGAGAATTTACGATTGGGCCCGAATTGCGCCCACTTATTACGAGCTAGCCCCTTCTTTGTAAATGAAATTAAGGTGATTGATATGTCTCATCTCCTTCGTATTGGAATTCGTTTTTGTCGTTGTTGTTGTTGTATCTCTGATGCTATGTACGAGGGTTTGGTATATTCCAGGTGCAAGAAGTAACCAAGTCAAAGCACAGTCCAATGCTATATGGGTTTTACAGACCTCCTCCGCTTGATGTAGAGACCACTTGGTCTGAAGCTCACAATGTGTCTATACTGGACAATTCCCACAAGGCAAAACTTATTCATGTTTTCCAATCTTATTTTTTTTCCAATATGTTCCATTTGTTTCTTTTCCTCTTTTGTTCGCCCAACTCACAACAACGCTTTGGAGTTCACTTTGAAGTTTTAGACGATCTGATTCATGAGGTTGATTTAATTTCTTCTTCTTCTGCAGGAGTGGATATATTTTCTGAATGAAGGGTCTCAAGTGGATATTACATACAGTGTGAAATCCCAGAGCTCCTCTCCTTTATCCCTTGTGATTGCAAGAGGTATATTCACATTCTCAAGCAGCAAATTCTGGTGGATTTGTTTTCATCCTTGTCTTCTTCTGTGCATCGATAAAATGCATATACTGGATCAAACCGGGCTTATAATTTCTGTCAGGATTTAGAACCAACCAAATAATGACCAATAACAAACATAGTTAGCAAATTCACGTTCAAAACTTGAATTTTATGATTTTTTTTTTATTATCAGAAAATGAATATGACCATCCAGTTCAGAAGTTTGGAAAATTCGCAAATGTTTGGGTTGAATGCGCATATTATATTGAAGTTTCTATATTACATTTCCGAGAAAAGGGAAGAAAAACAGCTGCCTATAAGAAAAAAAGGGAAACCCTAAATGCCTCAAGCCCCTTTCCTCACCTTCCCCTTCGTTGGTCAGGGTTCTAGCTTCTTAATAAACGTGACTGAGATAATCAACGTGATGTGGATGAGCATGCTCGAAGAAAGCTAGGCTGGTTGTAGATATCCCAAACAAAAGACAGACGACACCGCACGTACAACTTGTCTACCAGATGGCACCCGCACGTGAGACTATATAGTAAATGGCACCTGCACATGCAACTTGTCTACCAGACGGCACCTGCACGTGAGACTATAAAGAAAGACGGCACCCGCACGTGCAACTTGTTTACCAGACGGCACTCGCACGTGAGACTATATAGCAGATGACACTCGCACGTGCAACTTGTCTACCATACGGCATCCGCATGTGGGATTTTCTAGCAGACGACACCCTCACATGCAACTTGTCTACTTGACAGCACCCCGCACATCAAACGGTGTTGTATACCAACTTCCATTCACAAAGTGCCCAATGGGTATTTGCATATAGCGCTAAAACGGTAGTCTTGCTTGCGCAAGGGTCACATGCTTGCTAATAAGAATTCCATTTTACCACTCTAGCTAGTGTCGCATGCTGGCATGAGGGTCATAGATAAATCGTAGCAGGGCAAGTGTATGAGAGGTTGATCAGAGGCAATCTTGTTCGCAAAACCACTAAAATACGTGGGAACGAGATACTTGTTTGATTGACCGCCGTCCGGGCAACACAAAGGCATTGTAGCATGTCACGTGTTCGATCGAAGGGTTGTAATTCAGATACGACGACGCCACCTTTGATCCGCGTGGCACGATACAGACGCACGATGAGAATTGTCAAAATAATTATAATCATGCCTTCTTAACCTTTAACCCTCTCTTATAAATAGAAGAAAGGGTTGAAGAAAAAGAGGACACTAGAGCCAATGTGTTACCCTGATCTCCTACTTTGTTTCTTTCTTCTTAGCCTCTCATTTTCATCTTTCTTCTTTGTGGTTTCTACAACCGATTAGTCCGCAGAACTCTGGACTCGGATGCTATGGATTCCTCTTTAATATTGCTTCTAGTTATGTTATTGTGTGTTCTAAAGTGATTATTATCAATAAAGAGGGTCAATCGTCATTTGAGTTCTAGATCTCTTTTCTCTGTTTACATTTTGGTGACTCCACTAAGGACTAACAGTTGTTGAAGCACACAATCAAAGATGAAGAGAGTACGATCGAAGTTACCACGCGTTCCTAGGGAGCAAGTGGAAGAGAATCAACACACCAAAGCCAAGAACAAAATCCACCCGAGGTGACCCCGAATGTCAACACAAGTGTTAGTGAAGGAAACAAATTACTGCCATGCAAAAGGCCATTCAAAGTTTGATCGAAAGCCAAAGTTTGATCGAAGGCCATGTAGCAACTAGCTTTTCTATTTCTTTTTTTTTAAGATGCTTTATTTTTTATAGGCTATGTTTTTAGTTGCTTTTGGATTGGTATATACTTGTGCCTGTTTTGCTTTTCATAGTTATCATTGCAAGGAGGGAGGGAATAGGAACCAGGTGCTTACACCTCCTCCCCACCACCGACCACCTAAAAAAGAAAAAAAGCACAACAACAACTAACTAGCTAAGTGCAAGCACTACTCCCTGCTTCCAATTGGACAAGTGTCTGATCACCATTGAATGAAATGTGTCTGGATTCAGTCAAACAATTGGTCAACATAAGCCTGAGGAAAAAGTGGAAAACAACTTTCTTTGAAATTAAAAGGATTGTAAGTGGAAGTCTAGTGAAATGGACTAGTTGGAGGTGTCTTATACATATGTGTGTTTGGGCGTGTGTTGGACTTTTTATTGTATTTTTGAATGTTGAAATAGAATTGCACTATCTTTTCCAGTACTGTATTTTTAGGGGATTCTTCACACATTGTGTAGTGAGGGGATCTGCCTTCTTCTGTTTTTCTTTTGGGATTCGTGCCTTTTAATGACAATTACATATCAAAAAAAAAAAAAATTAAACAAAATAATGGGTAGGAAGTTGTGGGCGTGTGCAAAATGGGGCTTTGCATTGTCTTCTGATCTCCTCGAGATATGTGTTCTTATATTGAGATGGTATATCATTCAACAAATACACAAAAATATAGGAAATTAGATAGAATAAATAACATAAAAATAAAAGATATGGAAAGATACGAGGAGAAGCACACGTAATTAACGTGGTTCGTCGTTGAGCCGCTGCTTAGCAACTATGATTGCGTTTGGTTCGTTGGAAGACCACATCCAATAAGTGGTTTTCATGCCGTTTGTTTCCTTTGCCGAACGAGCAAAAAGGCTTGTTGAAACATCCACGGCGAAAGTAGTGGTTCTTTTGGAAACCGTCAAGGCTAGCATCCAAGATCACAAATAGGATGTTGGCATCGCTCGACCTTAGGGTTTGGAGGTAATTATGAAGGAAAAGAACATGATTGAAGACGTCAGGGTCTTGAAGGACTGGCGCTGTCCGGAAAGTTCAGCGGTGCGAGACAAAGCGGGCCGAGAATGATGAAGGAGAGAGGATGAGAGGCTCTTTCTTGTGTTCGCGGCTGTGTAGGCTGACCTTGCAAGCTTGGCCGTTCGCGTAGCCATGGGTGAAAGAAATGGTGGGGGTTTGGATTCTCTGCTGTGGATTGGATGGTTTAGGGTTCTGAATGCAAGAAGAAAGCTTGGAGAAGGGGTAGAAACGTTTGTAGCAGAAATAGAGTTGAGGACCGGTTGCACCGCCTAAAAATTCAGTTGACGACATTTTTTCCGTCAAAGAGATGATTGAAAGCAAGGATTAGCAGAGAAATGAGGGAAGATAAGACCCTGTTTTGTAGAGAGAGTTGAAATGTAGATTAGGGTTAGGGTTAGGGTTAGATTTAGAGAGTCAAAGAGAGAAGAGAGAAAAAAGAGAGAAGGATATCATGTGATTAGGTCAGATGACTCCACCAAAATATATTATATATGGAGAACATTACAAAGGGCAAATATACTTCTCAAAGGGAGTATTTACAAAACTACCCCTAATACATGGAAATACGTAGAAATGCATATCTGATAACACTCCCCCTCAAGTTGGTGCATAGATATCTCTCATGTCCAACTTTCATAAACATCTGTGAAGTTGCCAATTGGGAACTCTCTCGGTGAAGACATCGACTACTTTCTCATCTGTTTTCATAAAGGGAGTACAAACTTCTCTAGATACAATCTTCTCCCTAATAGTAGCGATCTACATCAATGTGCTTGGCCCAATCATGCTGTATTGGATTGTGAGCAATGCTGGTAATAGCCTTGTTGTCACAGTACAAGCTCACAGACTCTAAGACTGGAAAGTTAAGCTCAGCAACTAACATCTTCAGCCAGAGCATCTCACACAAGTCACGGGCCATCGCCCTAAACTCTGCCTTTGCACTGGATCTGGCAACTACAGGTTGCTTCACAAAGGTGCAATAGCCTGAGGTAGATCTCCTGTCATCCTTGGAACCACCAGCCCAGTCTACATCAGTGTATGACTCTACTTTCATGTGGCCATTCTTCTTGAAGAGAGGGCCTCGGCCAGGGGCAGACTTGAGGTATCTCAAAATCCCGTGTTCCACCTCTAAGTGAATCTCCCTGGGAGAATGCATGTATTGGTTGATAACGTTGACTGCATAGGCAATGTCTGGTCGAGTCAAGAAGAGGTAGAACCTCCCAACCAATCTCTGAAAACCCCCCACATCCTGTAAAGGCTCACTACCCGAGTCAGCTAACTTGTGGTTCTGTTCTATGGGAGTCTCCACTGGCTTGGCTCCCAGCTTGCCAGAGTCCTTCAACAAATTTAGGACATACTTCCTCTGTGAGATGAAGATCCCTTAGTTGGATCTTGCAACCTCTATGCTTATAAAGTACTTGAAAAGCCCTAGATCTTTGGTCTCAAACTCCCTTGTTAGGTGACTCTTTAGCTTGGTCACCTTTTCTGTATCATTCCCTGTCAGCATCAACATAGACGATGAGGGCAGTAGTGCACTTCCCTAGGTGCTGCACAAATAGGGTGTGATCGATTTGGCTTTGAGTGTAACCCAGCTTTTTCACTGCTAGGGAGAACTTCTCGAACCAAGCTCTTGGAGATTGCTTAAGCCCATAGAGGGCTTCCTTGAGTCGTCACACCTTGCTGCTATCCTCGGGTGAGGTGAATCCAGGAGGAGGTACGGTACCATGTATACTTCTTCATGTTGATCACCATGAAGAAATGCATTTTTCACATCCAGCTGATGAAAAGGCCATGCCTAGTTTGCTACCAAGGACAATAATACCCTGATGGAGTTCCTCTTTGCCACGGGTGCAAAGGTCTCCACATAGTCTGTCACGCCCCGGATCCGACCCGAACGCCTAAAAAATGACCCGTTTACCCAAGATCCAGGATGTGATAAAAATAAAAATAAAATGCCATGAAATAATTTATAAAAATGACCATAATTCATAATAGATTAAAATAAAGATATTTTGTCTAAAACTTCTGTTTGATATGCTTTTTGAATTAACTTTTCAGAATTTTAGCGGATAGGCGTAAAATTTTTCAAAAATATAATTTCAATAAAAAATTTATTTAATTAATTTTCTATTATTAAAAAATTATTTTAAGCATCTTTTGTGAAATCACTTTGTCCAAAAATATCATTTACTATTTTATTTTAACAAATTTTCACTATCAACTGGCTATATCGAGTTTTGTTGAAAAAGAATAAAATTTGATTTATAGCAGAAACACTAAATGTGGGTCATATTATACATTTTATTGAAACGCAAATAATAAAACAAAAGTACTAAATCAATCAATTCGGGTTGAAAATAGACAAAAAAATTCAAGATTCAATTTATTACAATCATAAAACCAAAATAAATAAATAAAACTAGGTGTCTTCAATGAACGCTTCAATATACTTTGGTACACCGTCTTTTAGTCTATCGTTCATTCCATTCCCAAATAATCTGAAAAATATTATCGGTTGAACTGTGAGCTTATGAAAGCCCAATAAGATTTAATCACTATATCATATCTATGACAGTTCTATCAATCAATAGTTCATACGCAGAGTAAATGTATGGAACAAGAATAACAAGTATTTTAAAATAAACTATGATCCAAATTTTATAAGTACATGCAACCAATAACCCACCTTGGGTCTCCTTCTCCTTCCCACACTGGGAGCAGTTCAACCAAGAACTCTTCTGCAGGGGTTTAGGGCTTTGCACCCAAAGGCTCTAGGCCTTTCTTGCTTAAAAATTTTTAACCATTGGGATCACTCCCACACTTAAAAATGTATGCAATTCAATATCTAACCATTCAATAGATCTCCAAAATTCAATATATTCGAATGCAATACATATACAAAGAGTATAACCCAAATTAATTAATCAAAAAATCATAGAAGAGTGTACTTACCTTAATAGAGAGTTGATCTAACTCTTGATTAATGCTGAAGATCCACGACTCTTAATTATTGAAGAGAAATCAAGATGAAAAAAACTCTATCCCACATAAACTTAGAGAATCGGCTAATTTTTTCTAACTTTTCTCTCTTGAAAAAGAACGTTTTCTCCTCTTAAAGAGGCTCTCAACGATTTTTGGAATTCGGAAAGCCTTATGCCTTTACTCCTATTTATAGGTTTTTAAAACCCTCAACTTTCTTACATATCCGATGTGGGACTAACGTTCTTAACAATTAATTAATAGTAATTTTCGTCACTTTAAAAGGGGTAAATTTATCAACCTATTAAAAGTCTTATTTTAGGTTAATTATGAGTAAAAAAATAGGCCTAAGACTCATAGGTATCAACTAGGCTTTAATTAGTTTGTAGGCCCAAAAAGTCTATAAATTTGTCATAAAGGCCCACTTCAATAATTATAATTCAACAAACATACAAGTAAACATTAATACTTAATATAAATAAATAAATGATCGAAATATTTTTTTTTAAATATACTAAGAAATGTTCAGGGTGTTATATAGTCAATCCCATAGGTTTGAGTGTACCCCTTGGTTATCAATCTAGCCTTGTACTTCTCAACTGACCCATCTGCCTTATACTTCACTTTGAACACCCATCTGCACTCAATCGGTTCTTGCCTCTTGGCAAGTCAACAAGCTCCCATGTTTTATTCTTATCGCCGGCCTCCCATATTATCGCCAGCCTCTTTTTACCCCTCATTGGGTTGTTGCTTCGACCAACAACCTTCCTCATGCTGTTTCAACACTTCGTATGATGTTCTTGCTCTCCTGTGGTGCTAGATCTGTATTGGATGCTGATCAAGCCTCTATGCTCTTGCTTGGCCATTGTATAGGTCTCTTTAGGGCTGTTTTTGGGTGATTTGTACTACTTCAAGCTTGCACCGTATGTTAGTTGGCCTTGTGTGCGTATACAAACCCCTCCTTGTTTGTTGATTCTCCATTGAGTAGCTATGACTACTCCAGAGCCTATCCCGGATATTCCCTCAGGGTCCAATATGAGCACAGAAGCCACCTCCAGTTGAGTTGGAGGGTTTATGGTGCATCAATTGACCTACAAGAACCCCTGATTGCAGATTACTTCTGTGAAATTAGACGAGAAGAACTATTTGGAGTAGGCTCAGGTTGCACGGTTGTTTATTGGAGGCTGTGGGAAGTTGGGCCATGTTACTGGGGATACAATTGAGCCTGCTGAGACTGATCCCACCTATCGACAATGGGAGACCGATGATCTTAATGCTTGATATTTACTTAGTGCATACCGATAAAAAAATGTTTACTTAGTGTGTTAACATTATTATAGACACGTATGCTAGAGCGGTAACTAGTGTTTGAACTATTTGTGGAGAGACAAGTGAGTTTCTAGTTATAATGGGTTTGCATAGAAGATTATCCTCAAGTCCATACCTCTTTGCACTAGTTATGGATGGATTAACTGCTCATATTCAAGGAGAAGTCCCTTGGTATGTTATTTGCAGATGATGTTGTATTGATTGAAGAAACAAGAGAGAGAGGATATGCAAAACAAGACTTTTGAAGGGCACTCCAGAAATTAGGGGTTTTAAGATAAGTAGGACCAAAACAGAATTCATGCAGTGCGTGCAACTTTAGTAAAAACACCAAAAGGTATGAGATGTTAGGTAAGATTGATGGGCAATAAATAACCCACAACGACTACTGATGTTATTTAGGTTCGATTACCCACAAATATGGAGAGACTAGTGAGGATGTGACCCATAGAATTAGTGTCGGTGGGCTAAAGTGGAGATACACTTCTGAAGTATTATGTGATCGAAGTGTACCTATCAAACTAAAGGGCTCTCTACAAGACAACGGTGAGAACAATATGTTCATAAATGAGTATGGTAGGGATGGTGATGTTAAAATGGATGAGTAGAAAAACTAGGAAAGACAAATTGACAAGCATATTCATGGGAAATTTAGGAATAATCTCAGTAGGAGATAAAATAAGGTAAAGTCGATTGAGATGGATTGTGCAGCAAAGACCAATATACCGAGATGGAGATGAAACTTCTCTTTGACATATATGTAAGTAATCTCTGCACTAGTGAGAAGGAGCACTTAGGTGCATGTTGAAGGCCATAAGAAGGAGAGAGAATGACCGATAATGACATGGCTGAGGTAATAAGAAAAGATTTGAAGACATGCTTAACATAATATATAGCTTTAAATAGAGTCACATGGCAAAATAGGGTTCATGTTACGGATCCAACACTTCGTATACTACATAGATGATGATGATGAAATGTTAGGAGGACAATGAAGAGTTGGCGCTTCAGCTTCAAGCCTTCATATTTATTGTATTTCAGAATCCATTACCCATGCTTTTAAACCTCTTCTTCAACTTGCAGTTACTGCTACTATGTTTCTATCTATTTCATTTCTAACGTCTCCAATTTTTAATGTCTTTATTTTTATTGTTTCTAGATTCCGTATGTTGTTATAAGTGCAAGTTTGTTTGAATGAAGGTTTAATCTCAGTTTCTGCATCAGTTTTGGTCGGTTGAAAACAGAAACTCTGAATTTTGGTCAAAATAATATTAATTTTGTATGAGACTGAAATTGGTTGAAATTTCAAAAATGACCAAACTGAAATGAAATCTGGAAATTTATTAGCACACCCTAGTAAATAATGAGTGTTCAATACTTTTTTAAATATAAACAAATGCTCATGATTTGTGACATGGTATCACTCAATCACTTCGTAGCTGTTCCTGCTTTCTAATTTTGAAGAGCCACTCTGGTTCATTGCTCCCACTCTCGAATACATACCCACTTCCTCACTGCACAACTAAAGTCTGATTGGTAGAACAGCAATACTGGGTATTGGAAGTAACTCTAGCTGTACTAGCAACTTCTTGAACCTTGCAAGTATCTTAGTTGAAGTTTCCTTGATTGACTTGACCTTCTTATGCACACATGTTACAATACTATATTTGGCAGTTGTGTTTCTCACTGTCTTGTGAGGAGGAAATTCTGCTCAAAAGTCACAAGTTGTGCAGCAATTTCAATTGTTGAAGTGGCCTCATCAGGAGGCTTCTATGATCTCCTATCACGGAGTGAAGTGTGAGTTCAGGTTGTGGAGCAGACAATTTTGACCTACCACCACTGTATAAAGAAGAACCCAAGGTTCCTGTTATTGTTATTATTATATATCATCTGCGCTCCTGCCCTTGAAAAAATATTTCATCTTCTTGTTTAATCTTGGATCATTCTTGTTAAATAATGGCATTATCATAATTTGGCATATTTGTGGCAGTGTTCTCTTTTTTTGCCTATCTACAAGTAAAACACTGTAGGATGGTAGATTTCCTTGTTGTGGTCTGTTCTCAATCAATCTGTTTGTATCTTCTCTCAATTTTAGTGTGAATTTGCAGGCAAAGAAAGCCTTCTTGAATGGATTGAGGACCCATCATATCCCAATATTACATTGTCATGGAATATCATTCATGGTAAGGATTGGAAATAAAAAAATTCGTACTTTTGTTCACGCTAAAGCTGTATTAAAGGCAGCAAATATCTATGCAGGAAGTGGTATGGTTCAACAAAAAATTTTCAAGTCTTCCGAATACTATGTCGCAGTGGGTAACTTGAATCCTGAGGAGGTGGAGGTAATTAATAAAATATTTTAACCTATTCTGTCGTTTTTTGTTTGCATATTGGTTTATGTTCTTTGGGTATGTCTATGCTCTATTATGAATCAGTTCACAACAATGAGACCCATGGATGTATGACTTCCACTTTGATCAGGTTTGGAAATCATTAACATCCTTGCAATGTTTGTTCTTTGGGTTCGTAGTTTGAAGTAATTATAATTGCAGATTCATAGTTTAATCCATATAATATGTCAGAAGAAATTTTCATGATATTTCTATATTACATCACAAAACCTGATTTTATTATCAACTTGCAGAAAATAATTATTATCATGTAAGATGTGTAGAGAGAGACTTGTTTAAAGTTCATTTTCATATTTCAGCCATTAGTAGGGTTTGTTTTTTGTCCAGTTCTTTTGAGGAAATAAATTTCACGAAATTATCGAAATATTTCGCGAAAGATTTCTATTTTCTAGGTTACCGACAGGAAAGAATACTTACGTCGAAAAAATGTTAAATTTCTCGAAATATTTCCATTCATGTCGAAATATTTCGCGTGAACAGTAAATTTCGATCAATTGACAGTGTAAATATGTATTATTTCGGTCGAAATGTTTCGACATGTATGGAAATATTTCAATCGTAGGTAGGAAACATCTCATTTGAGTTCAAAACCATTATAAATCTCATATTTGATCCATTCAACCCCTTTTCATACATTTTGGTTATACAAAAGATCAATCCATTGTAGATTTTTTGGTTCGTGGATTGATCGTGAGGAAGAATCAAATCCCGTTTGGGAGTTTTTTCGAATTCAAAATATACATAAGGATAAAATGTTACAAATAAATAGGTTAGGTGTAAATTCATTAAATTTATGAATCTATGATGCATTTATACTAGATTTGTGCACGGATTGAAGATCGTTTAAGGTGAAAATTTGGAATTTGGGAAAAATCCCAATTTCATCGGTTTTTACCCTAAACATCCATGATTGTGCTTAAATTGATTATATGTTGCATAACTTAGCCCGTTCTACAAGTTGCTTGGGTTAAAAAAAATTAACCCTAATATTTTTTTTTCAAATAAAAAATTAAATAAATGTTATAAGTTAATAGTAAATAGGTTTTCTAAAATTACATATAATGTTAAGAAAATAATGTAAGTGAATAAGGATTTGTTAATATATTACTTTATGATAATTATATAATTAAATTGAACCTTGACTAATTAAAGATACTTGCCGCAACATATTATAGACCATTATAGTCATTCATTTCCACACTACATATGGTTGTATATTATGGTTTGAAAGCTTATGCGTGTTTTTATGCTTGTTTCATCATTTCCCAAACTTTCCACAAACATTTCCACAATATTTCCATCATTTCCGCATTATTTCCATCATTTCCACGAAAAATGTATTATTTCCACACTGGTCGAAATAAACCTCGAATCCGAAATTTATTTCCTTGATTGGAAAGGGGGAAGTTTGGTCATTAATGCTAGTTCTTCACTTTGGCTCAATTTTGAACTTTGGGGGCTTTTCAATTGTTTTGTGGAAGTAGAGACATCCAACAAAAGATTTTGAATTGACTAAAGCCCCAAGCAAAAGTATTATATAGTTCTGTGTAGCAGTTAGTGTCTTTGGTATGGTCTCCTTGGGGCTGGTTTTTTGTTATAGCTGGCATACTTTGGTCACTTTAATTCTTCTGCTCAATTTAAAACTTCAGGTATAATAATTATTCTTTAAATAAGCTACTGAGGACCACCTAAAGTTTTTTGAGTTGATTAAAGCACCCGGATGAAAGTCTCTAGTCACTGCCCTCTATATAAAATTTATTAAGAGCATGTAGTTTTTTAAAGGTTTTCTCGTCATCTCGGTCATTTGTGGGATGGTCTAGTGCACATTGAGTCAGGGGTGATTCATGTTCTTCTACTAATTTCAGTATCAAAAGAATGGTGGACAGGTTTCATCAATTTACTATTAAGTTGAAATGTTTGAACCTTGAAAAGAGAGACTCTTGTATTTTATGTGAGTATATATGATCACGATACGCATCACATATACTGCGAATGCAAATTCTAATGGCAAAGACCATTGAGAGCTTGTTTGGTATTTAAGCCACCCCAAATATTTGCTCTACATTTAGGATTGATTTAGTTCATCTTAGAGGTGAAAATAATATCGGTCCTATGTTAGTGTTTAAATCAGATACTCGGCTATCATCCATCATAAATGTATATATGCCCCCAATCTTTTTTTGGTAAATGTAATGTTTATAAAAGGCCGAAGCCAAAGAAAAAGGTACAAGCCTAGGAGGTCGAGAAAACCTCCAAAAAAGAGAGAAGAAAAGAAAAAGGTGAAAAAGGGAAACAACGGCTACTCTCCCCTATATACAATGGAATCCCATTTAAAGATAAAATCATCAAAGAACAATCCTTTCCATTCCTAGAAAACTTTGGACCAAAGGAACATGAGTAGGGCTGCAACTTGGGCTGGTCCAACCCGAGCCCGACGGGCTAAACCCCACTTCGGGCTCGGATTGGGTTATCTCCATCAGTGCTCGGGCTTAGGCATTGAACAACCTGATCCAACCTAAGCATGACTACTATAGTTAGTTCTTTTCCTTCTCCTTTCATGTTCCAAGAGAAGAGAAGAAGAAGAGAAAGAGATTAGGGTTTGTAAGAGCATGCATAAAAAACACGACTCCCTACTCTTTTATTATATATGAGAACACTATGGACGAGAATGCCCTTACAATATGTACAGGGTCCCTTATCACATAAAGGGTGCATTTGACAACACCCCTTTCCTTTTCTGTTTTATACTTAAAAAATCTAGAAGCAGAGAGAGAGAGAAAGATGCGAAATAGAGTTGCAGAAAACGAGAAGCTAGATGCAGAAGAACTGGTATATGAAGGTGGCTTCTTTTCTACCTACTCGATGCAACCTTCTTCAGGTTTCCCATGTCGACGTTGGTGTCGGGGGATTCTTTCTCACCCAGCATCATTGATGGCACCAGGGGGTCTATGGGTCTTATTGAACAACCCAACCATTGACTCGACGACATCCTTCTCTAACTCGTAGAATGAGTTCCCCAGCACCCACTTCAACTTCTCCGTGCATAGGAAAACCTTGGAGAACAACCTTGGAAAGTAACCAAAAGGATTCGAATGGACTGCCAGTGGTTTCTTCGCCAAGCTTACTCCCGAACAAGTTTCCTTTTTAGAACTATGTTTCTTCTTCTCGCCATTATGGATTCTTCTTGACCTGTTCCCCCTATTATCTTACAATATGAACCCGATGAACCCGATTGTGGATGCCTGTAATTTTGATGACAGTTCACAATCAAGTTACGAATTGGGCTTTTAGGATCATCCAATCTCTGATTTTGGGCTATTTTCCATCCAAGAGGTGGACCTGTAGACATAAATCGTTTTCTTTTCTCATTGCCTCCAACTTTTACTTCAATTATTCTAGCAAGCATATATGTTGTGGTTCCCTCTTCAACCGTGTGCTAATGCTGAACTCTATGTTATACAGGTGCAGTTAAACCTCAGAATACGGGCTGTCCTGTATAATACAACAGAGGCATATTACAAGTGTTCCCTGGCTCACGGTCTATGTGGTTTGAAGCTTTTTCTTCTGGGAGCAAATGCTGCTGTCCTAACCTCTCCTGGTCCAGAACAGGTAAAACCTGTCACATTTTCTTTTACATTTTGTCGTTGGAAGTATTTTTGAAGGAATCATTCTTGAAACAGTATGTGGACTAAGAGCTTCATAGTATCTATTTTCCCAAGTTCTCATTGTCCCAGTCTGTGAGCTTAAAATTTCAATTTTCCTACTAATCAGAAAAAAAATCCAGTTACTACTCAACATATATACACAATTTTCTTGGTTGTGATTTGGGGGAGGAACTAATGCCTCAAAAGGAGTACTCACATCATGGTCTAGGTTATGTACAGTACAAGTGGTCCTTGCTTTTTCCACACGTGTGACACATCCAGGGAGGTTGGGATCTTCAATTCGAAGGGTATCTTCTATATCAAAAGTTACTTTAATCAGATGATCCCATGTTCCTAATGGCTAATCTATAGACTTTTGGTCTGGACTGTTCTCCATATTTTTACTGGCCATCCTTAGCATTATGATTAAGATCATTAGATCAGGTTGACTTTTGGTGAGCACATCTCCTCAGAAAGACCCTTCAAATGTTGGGTTCAAATCCTGCGAATCTGCACAGAAGCAAGGACAACTTATTTCTGTCTGTCTTCTTACTTACGAGTATTTCTCATATCTCATTCATAAAGATTTCTATTTCATAGATAAATTCAGACTTGTTTTGGTTCTTTCAGGGTACACCCACTGATGACTGGTATGTCAAACTGTCGTATGGCCCACAATGGATCACGTATTTTGTTGGTTCAGGTATTTTCTCCCTTACATTTACATATTATGATCACCTCCCAATATTTTTCTCTTCATTCTTACTCTGCCTGCATGTAGGTGCAATGACCATACTCATCTTATTGGCCTTCAAGATTTGTATCAAGTTCCAATCCACTGTTGGAGAGGGGACTGGATTGGTAGGACCCGAGAGAACTCCTTTACTTGCGCATAAGGATGATGATCTCTCGAGTTGGTGTTCCTCTATTGATTCTGTCTCACATGATGAGGAGGATCTTGAAGACAGGTTCGCTGTGCGTTCCCTTGAAGTGAAACAGCTAAAAGACGGGGAAAACAACAGCAATCCCCGCCATCTTTGCGCAATTTGCTTTGATGCTCCAAGGGACTGCTTTTTCCTTCCTTGTGGACACTGCGCAGCCTGTTTTACCTGCGGAACAAGGTAACTTTGCAGTACACCTCTACTCATTTCTATACCTTGTTCTTTTGCTCTTTCCATATAAAGTGGATGAGAAACCAATAAAAGGGTTGAAGACGAATGGCCTGAGTTAAATGACTATTTCTGCAGGATTGCGGAGGAGGCTGGTACTTGTCCCATCTGTCGTAGAAACATGAAGAAAGTGCGGAAGATATTAACAGTTTGAGCAGGGTATGAATATGCAGGTGCTTCCTGATAGAATAGCTCTCACCATCGGTCACTTGGTGGAGGAAAACCTGTTTCCCATCTTGTGGCTGGACTTGACTTGTGTGCATTCCGAAGGCAATAATGGTCAGTAGCTGCGATTGATGATGCAATTGCATCATACTTGTGGTTTTTTCTAGCTTGTGTTGATAAGTCAGCATTGTCTCAAAGAAGTGTGGATCCGGTCATCAGGGTCGACTTCACAATTGGAATGGTTGAGCCCAAAGATTTTTAAGTTGGGCTCCCATCATGTACTATTGTGACTGGATATGGAAATGTGAGTTACATGAATTAAGTGTTTATAAGTAGATTAAGAGGTTCTTGTGCTCCAATCTTTTCTTAATTATGATGATGATATCATATAAGCTTGTACATATCCAACGAATGCCACTCAAAAATCATTTATGGTAATGAGTCTTGGGAGATTTCTTGGATGAGTCGTGATCCTACCAGGCATCCCGTTTGTAAGGCTCCATCAGGTGGCCTGCTGGTGTATTTTTATTGGTCATTATATACCCTTGGGTGCTTAATTTGCCTGGCTTCATTCCTATGGGCCTGAGACCTTCAGATTCCGAGTGCAAACAAGTAGCTGATCTGATTACTACGGAGCACTCTTGGAATGAGGATTTAATTAATTCTTGGTTTGACAGCAATACTAGCTTTCTCATTCAGAAAACCCCTATCAAACACCATCTGGAAAGAGATTGTATATTTTGGGTCCCGCATCCAAAAGGTCACTTTAGTGTTAAATCAGCATAACGTGCCATCCACCCACCTTTTCAAGGAACCCGGGTCATGAGCATTCCGTCAACATTCTAGACAGCTATTTGGCATCTTCCTATCCCATACAGGGTTCAATTTTTCATTTGGCGCCATTTTTTCTTCACCCCCATCAGATCCCCAGGCCTTCTTGAGCCACATTCCCAAGTATATTCTGTTGGACTCTTAGAATGATATCGAGCAGCCCCAACCTCACTGGCAACCACCCCAATTTGGATTTCTTAAGATGAATACTGATGCTACTTGGGATTCTACGATAGGCCAGGCTGGCTTGGGATTTACTATTAGAGTTTGGATTTACTATTAGAGAAAACTCTTCTTCTGTGGTATTGGCATGAGCCCACCCATCTAAAGCTAGCACGGCAGAGGAGGAAGAGGCGAAGGCTATCTTAGTTGGCCTCCAAGCGGCTCGTGCTGCGGGGATGTGATCTCTTTTGGTTGAATTGGACGCTAAAGGATTGGTGGAATCCCTCCAGGTAGGAGTTTGGGATAGTGGATGGTTCGAGGCTTCCAACTGTGCTCGGATTTTAGATCCCTCATCTTCTTTTTTGAACTTATTTTATATTTATACTCTTCGGTTGTATAACTATAGTGCTCATACTATTGCCCAGAGGCTTGTACTTTCTCTCACAGTCAACTGTGGCACTATAACCCCCCCTGAATGGCTCCGCTCGGCCCATTACAGGGAGGTGGCCAGTGTTGTTAAAGTGTCTAGGATTTTGCTGTCTTGTTTTGGTGGCTTTTTTTAATAGTAGTTACCTTACAAAAAAAAAGGAATATATTGTGTTCTAGGTTTTTCCATTCTTGCTCAAACATGCAAATGCTTAATGCTTTTATCTCCTGTATTTTATCTTCAAACATGCAAAAGCTTAGGTAGTTCCACTTAAGTTTTGGAAACTGATTCCTGCATGAACTACAAGTTATAAGCTAAATTTTATCGGCTTCTGCTTAACTTGAAAACAGTTTTTCATAAATTATAAGTTAACTTTTAGCTTATTTTGAGCTTACCGAAATTTACTGCTAGACTTCTTACTACCTTTAGGCCTGTTTGGTAACCACCGCAGTGGGAAAATAAAATATTTGCGTGCGCTAATATTCACCTGGGCGTGTTTGGCAGCCACTTGCCCCCGCCGAATATATAGCCGGGTCCACAAATTTGCCCACTGCGGTGGGAAAACATTTGATCACCTCCCCCTCTAAGTAAATATTTTCACGCCAATTAAGTCTTGGTGGAAAAATTTTATTTTCTCGTGGGAAAATCACTATTTTCAATAAAAATGAGTTTTTTTATCCTATGACTTAATATGTGGTTCCACACTTGCCTAACCCATTTTTGACTTACTTTGATATGTGGGACCCACCCAAATTGAGAGAAAATGAAATAAGCTAGCTAATACACGTACCAAATGTTGTTCAATATTGATATGAACAAATATTTAGCCAAGATAATATTCGCCTGGCTAAATATTCGTCAATGGAACTCTTTTTCTCACGTACCAAACAGGCCATTAATCTCCATTAGATCATTCATTCTTGCCTCAAAAAGCCAAGAAATCAGAAATCAGAATCATTTCCCTAAGAGGACAATGAATATGCAGAAGAGAGAACCCAATCCAATGATATGCAACACCACAACAATGCTTGTAATGACCCAACACCCAAGTACTGAAAGCTAGCAGGAAGTTATTAGCAGTGAAAAGGAAGACAAGTTTTCGCTGCTAGATCACTTGTCAGATACGGTAGATAAATTTTACATGTTTCAGTAGACGCTCAGGGTTGGATTGGAATCATTTTCATGGGCGTGATTTTTAGCCGTGGAATTGGAGCATTATTTGAGGTACAAATATCCAAAGAATCACTAATCAGGCTATTTTTTGGTAAGTATGTCCACCTAGGGATGCGCCAAACATCCATACGGTCAGACTGGTCAGTGGTCTCTAAAAGTCTGCCATGTGGCTTATAAAGTTCTTCTCCGCTAGGTTGATAAGGCCACTTTTTAAAATATATATTCTCGTGTCATATCATGTGGCCTCCACATTGATCACACCTCGATGCTTCGGAAAAATGAGTAGAATTAAGTTGCCGACGAACCACAATATAAGCAACTTGGCACATTCTTAGAGGATGCTGATCGTATGAATGCTTGACCCATCCTATACCAAAAATCAGCCTGATTACTGATTTTAAACCTTTGGATATTTGTACCCCAAATAATGGTTAATAATGCTCAAATTCCACAGTTAAAAATCAACCCATGAAAATGACTCCAATTCTGCCTGGCGAGAAAAGTTTGTGAATAAAAACACACCACCCATGTACACCAAAAGGCATCACTAACTCAGGTCAAATGACTTGAGTTAAGTTACTTTTTAGTCTACACGTGGCATGTTTTTATTCCACCCACAATGCCACGATGAGAGAGCAACTTAGAAAAAAAACAATTTCCATGACCACGGCCACATTGCACGCGTCCCACATAAGACGTATTCCAGTTACACCTCATGGTTATCCATAGCTATTTTCATGTTTGGCTAACAATGAAATTTAACAAAAAGGTGTTACCTCCACCAGCTTCTCCAAAATAGCAAAAAAATCTAGTAACATGACCAAAGTACCCTAAAACTTTTAGTAAAATTCAAGAGACGGAGAATTTTTTTGGAGTGGATTTTGGAAGTAGCGAAGCAATGGCCAATAACACAGTGCCAGAATCCCCTGTTCAAAAATTAGTTCTGGGTTTGTTCAAAAGCAAATGCTGATTGTGGCACAGTATGATTGATAACTGCCTCAAAAATATGTTGCTTCAAAAAAATTTCTCCAAGAGACGTGGACACATGACATATTTTTGGAGAAAACTGACCGTATGGACGTTTGACCAACCCTTTTGTGGACTCAGATAAAAAAAATCAGTTTGATTGGTGATTTCTAGCCATTGGATTTCAGTATCCCTAATAATGATCCAACTAGAGGGCTAAAAATTAACCTATGAAAACATTAAATCCAACGGCTAAAAATCATCGAGTAAAACTTGTGTCACAAGATGTTGTGACTGAACACGGTCACAGCACTCAATATGAGCCACGTGGTATACTATTAGAGGACGATGACTGTATGGATGTTTGGGCAGTCCCTCGGTGGACCGGTACACAAAAATCAGCTTGATTAGTGATTTCTAACTGATTCTATTGAAGTTATTTTCACGGGTTGATTTTAACGGTAGGAATTTGAGCATTATTGAGCATTATTTGGGTGCAAAAATCCAAAGGTTTTAAATCACTAATCAGGCTGATTTTTGGTTTGTAGGTCCACCGAGGGACTGGTCAAACATCCATACGGTCATAGACCTCTGATCGTGTGCCACGTGTCTCGTATTGAGTGCTGTGACCGTGTTCCGTCACAACATCTTGTGACACAAGTTTTACTCAAAATCATCAATTAGATAATATTCATCTTATGTCCAGCTAGGATAAGTCAAACATCTATATAATTAGTGGTCTTCAAGAGTATACCACGTCGAACATGCAAGGAACTTTTGTTTTAATGTTTTTATAAAAAGGTAAAATGGTAAAGGTCTCATATATAAGGAGATATAGCTAAGGAAATAGATCTCCATATTTGGAGATGAGAGGAGTGTTTTTAGCTAATCTCGAAATATGGCTAAGCAGTTGGAGACACCATTGGAGAGTTTTTTTCATGTTTTTTCGCTGCATTTGAAATGGCTAACCAATATAGATAGCTGTTGGCATCCCCAATCGGTCTTTATATCTTCAACTTTGATGGTGCTTTTGCAAATCCAACTAGTCTCTAATCTCTATATTCAACATCAATTTCGAAGGTGCCTCTGTATCTCTATCCTTGACATCAAATATAGAGATCTCTATTATTGACATTACATAAAGGTGGGCTACATATCACTCTCTCAATTTTTATTTTTGTCATTTTCCTTTCAATCAACTTTTTTTAAAGGGAGTCTCTACAGGCTCCCATGTCTTTACATGGGTACCCACATTTTAAACTTTTTATTTATAGAAAATCCCTCCCCCCCAGTTTGGGGCCCAACCCCCCTCGATCTCAACTCCACAGTGCTGAACTACTGTGGGGGCTGTATAGCCCACGGCCAGTCCAGCAGTAGCTAAATTGTCCCCATGTTAGAGAGAGAGAGAGAGAGCCCAAACTTGATGGGGGCATTTTTGTCCCCGTGGGTGCCCAGCTGAAAGTCGTGGGCACCCGCAAAGGTTCCCTTTTTTAAATACTATTATTGTCCTTAGAAGGTTTTAAAAGAACCTTGTATTTTTGGAAAAAATCCTTTTGAACGGGGCTGGTTGGAGTTCTAGACTTTTTTAGATGGCGCCTCCGACATCAAAATTGAAGAAAACACTTTTTTATAAGGAGTGTTTTTTCGTAAAGAAGCTGGTTGGAGATGCTTTCATCATCCCGGGATGAGGAGAGAGAGGGGAACGTTGCGACTAAAGGAAAATAACCCTCCACGTGTGAGGGAATTGGTGGAGACTGAAGTGAGATGCCAAAGATATATTGAGAGCGGGCGGGAGTGAGGGATTCAATCCATGAGGCAAGACACTTCGAAACGCGTCGAGAAGCATCGGAAATGGGTGCGAAGAGTCACGCCAGCACCATGCGCGCACGATCCTCCTTCCCAATTGTCGCTCTATTGGCCTTTTTCTCTCTCACAGCTCTAGTCTTTAAGGTTTCTGTGTCTTTGTGTGTGAAATTTCGTCTTTGTTTCTTTGGGGACATTTGTTCCTGGCCTTCACTCTCTCACAATTTGTACCTCTCTGTAATTTCGTCTTTGATTCATTGGGGCATTTGTTCGAACAGGTGGACGACTTTGTGTCTCGAACCAAAACCGTCGTTGGTCACAACTTAGATCCCACGCCATGGCACCTCTTTCCGCCAAAAGAGTTCGATGGGGGCTCCAGATACAGCAGAGCCTCGAAAATCATACAATGCTCTTATCTTACCTGTCGCCGACGTAGCATCTACGCACCAGAACGAGACCCATCTCATAAGTCTCGTAATTCTCGTGCATCATGCCCATCTTTCTTTCGTTGGATTCATCATGATCTTGAGCCGTGGTCTCAGTTCCGTATATCTTTATCCAATTTGATGGAAGCCCAGCAATTCGCCGCATTCCGGATTGTGATCGTTGGGGGGAAACTTTATGCAGATTTTTATTACGATTGTGTGCAGAGTCGGGCAATGTTCACGATTTGGGGTTTGTTGCAGCTTCTTCAAAGGTACCCCGGGATGGTTCCGGATGTCGATCTTATGTTTGATTGCATGGATAGGCCTGTTGTTAATCGGACAAAGTATGTGTGGGGGATTCGGCCGCCACCTCCGCTGTTTCGGTATTGCACCACCAATGGGCATCTTGACATCCCGTTTCCTGATTGGTCTTTCTGGGGTTGGTAAGAACTAAAGAATGAGAAACCCTTCTTGGATTTTAGTCTGTTTATTTTTCTTATTGAACCTATCCTTTCAGAATCCTACCTTAAAGACCAAATTTGAAGTTGGAATATTATTCAAGTAAGCTGGGGTCTACTAGATCAGTTAACGCATTAGAATATAGTTGCAGTATAAGGTTCCTCTCCCCCCTAGTATTTTATTCAATAATTTTAATAGGATGTTCAGTATATATACTGGACATAACACAACATCAATGACATCTCAAGACACCTTTTTTTTTCACAAGAGGAACAGGAGCTGCGTCCTTCCATTTGATGGGTCCGCCGATATTGAACCAACTGGATGATCATACCCGTCTGATCTGTCCCACAGTTTTGGACTGCGAGAAAAATGTGTTGACTGACCAAATACAATTTATGGATTCATATGATTTCTTACCCACCAAAACTTTAAAAAAAAATTGTATGGCTTGGATGGATAGAATTATCAAAGCATCCTGTATGTGTGCTGTCTGTATGGCAGAGGCAATGATGCCGCATCTTCCTGTCTTAACACGAACCTCTTCATTATATCTTGCCCTGTCAGTCTCTCATCTCTCTCTTGCATATTTGTCACATAGTAGGCTAGTAAGCTTAGCAAGCAAGCACTAGTTCATTGTGGTTCACATGCAGTTTTTGCTATCCATGGACAGATAATTTCTCTTTTTGCTAATTTTTACGGTAATAAGCAGGTTGGAATGAAGATTGTGGCCTACATTTCAGTTTGGGATTTGGTAAACACCAAAGAAGATGTGGCTCGTTTTAGTGTATTATATTGGGCAATGTGGGGGAGCAACATGACACATATAGGATTGTTATGAGACATCTCCTAGACTCATCACCACACAGATCAGATGATCATTACCATCCTGTTATGCACCATCGACGTTGTGAGAAATTGGATTATGGTCATCTGATCAGTTTGATTTGGACTTTGGAGATCACCTAGGAGGGACATGCTGAATAGCGGGTACTAAGTCTACCGACCCACGACATGTCTGCAACTTGTCCGTTGTCCCTTAGTTCGCCCAATACCACACATTTCGTATTGGTGTCTGTATTTAGGATTTCCTCTCGCATTAACTTTGTGATTTTTTCTCATAGAATATAGATGCAAAGTTCTATTTTCTATACAAAGGCTTCTATCTAGAGTTGTAGAATCAGAACTTGCTTTAAATCCAAATTCATGTTATCATGCAGGTTCTGCATAGACACATGCAAGTACAAACGGAATGAATTAAAAAGTAAATAAACTAAAAAAAAGAAAAAAATCCCTGCAAGCTGCAACTGAACCCATGGGTGTTGAACCTTCTTGAATTATATAATTTATTTATGCTGCAATTGGCACTGCTTACGTATCCAGGTACTTCTTTGTCTTGAGAGAAAAGTCTTTTAAGTTGTATTACTCATCAAAGAGGTCGGATTACCTTTGCAATCAATATCTAGATATGATTTGATCCGCACTTGAATATGGTTATCAAATTGTAGCATGAATTTCTCATGCAGGACCGAAGTAAATATAGGACCCTGGGATGAGGAATTCAGAAGCATAAAGCAAGGTTCCCAAGCTCTAAGTTGGACAAAGAAGCGGCCCCATGCATACTGGAAAGGGAACCCAGATGTTCAGTCTCCTGTTCGTACAGAGTTACTACGTTGTAATCACTCTAGGTTGTGGGGGGCGCAGATTATGCGTCAGGTTGAGTTCTAATTACAACATGGGACATTACTTTTCTTGAACATGCTGTAGTAGTAGTAGTTTGGTTGTATTACTGATGGGAGCCTTTAACCCACAGAAATATAGTGTATTAATGGAAGTTCTTATCATGCATCACAGAATTGGGTAGAAGAAGCAAGAGGTGGTTACGAGCAGTCCAAACTAGCGAACCAGTGTAAACATAGGTATGTTAATATTCTTAATGTCATGTAGTAACCAGTATATAGATAGGACAACGCCATTGTATTGCTCTTATTATACTATGGGACTGTACTGTGCAAATGATACATATGCTAGTTGGTCTGGACCATCAATGGTCCCACCTAGGAGATTTCTTGGTCCGAAGACAGTGTGAAGGAATGATCCAAGTATCCATCCCACTGCATCATTTTGGAGAGTGAATGAAAATTGATGGATGATGTCCACTTAAAATTCCATTAATTGGATTGTTAGATTGGGACCTGAGGATCTCCTTGGTGTCTTGTCAAAATTTCTCTATTGTCCATCCCCTCTGGTATTATAAGGTCAATGTTATGTATAATCCAATTATCCCCTTAGTTGGACGGTGCATTTTCCTTAAAGTTGATCATTTATATCTTTCTGTAGGTATAAGATCTACGCCGAGGGTTATGCTTGGTCAGTGAGCTTGAAATATATTCTGTCATGTGGTTCTCTTTCACTAATAATATCCCCACAGTACGAAGATTTCTTGACCCGTGGTCTTGTGCCGAAAGAAAACTACTGGCCTGTCTCTCTTACCCCTGATCTTTGCCAGTCCATAAAGTTTGCTGTTGATTGGGGCAATACAAATCCTTCCAAGGTACTCTTTTTCACCTCTTTCCAGCTCTAACTTGTTCTTCAATTCACTATGTTAGTTAATTAAGGTTTCGTGGGGAATGAGAGAGAATAATTGGGGAGAAAGAGGGAATTGTATAGAGCAACATAACCTATTCTCCATAACCCCTATATATATATATATATATATATGACATAAAACAATAAGAAGAAGATTATCGGAATACCCCTATATATATATATATATATATGACATAAAACAATAAGAAGAAGATTATCGGAATACCCCTAAGAAACGTACGGACGTTGGATTTTCGCCCGGCCGGGGAGGAACTTCGTTTGGGCCCCCCAAACCTCGGTGGCCTTCGGCCTGCGACCCCCTAATGGCCTTAGGCATTTATTACATTAACAATAATAACTAATACATTAGAACAAATAATGCCATGCCCTCTAACAACATAGTCAGGGTCCATTCTCAGTTGGATTTGAATTAGCAGGTTTCTAAAAATCCAATCCTCCGCTAAAAACTTGGTTGAGGTTTCTAAAATTAGGTATTGAGTGGGAAAACATCTACACATCAAGCAGTAAAATTGCCCAATTGCATGACTTTTGGATTATGGCCCATCCAAGAGGTTGCCCATAAGTTGGACGGTCTGAATTGATGTATTGGTGGTGACTCATATTTTTATCTGCAACATTGTATCTTAAAGAGTTTTGTTTCTACATATACAACAAGGATGCTCCTTATGAAATTATTATTGTGTACCGTCACTCTTATTTTGTCGAATCATAATTTATAGAAATATCTTGTTTTAAGTTACTAATGTACTTGTTTGTATAACATTAAGGTTCATCAACTTATGTAAATGCTTTTTTTTGTCTGGCATACTCATGACATTATGAACTAAACTTATTACAAAGTATGTCTCTTAATATATTCCATCAATTGCCACTAATGTGTCGATTTATCAGATTTGTTAGGATCAATGTCTGATTCTGACAGTGTCCATGTCTAAGTTACATAGTCTTTAGTCAAATTGATATTTTCTTTTTGCTGAACAGGCTGAGGCCATAGGGAAAGGAGGACAGGATTTCATGGAAGATTTGTCTATGGAGCGGGTTTATGACTACATGTATCACCTCATCATGGAGTACTCGAAGCTGCAAGACTTCAAGCCAGCCCCACCGTCATCTGCTCAGGAAGTGTGCATGGAGTCTTTGCTCTGCTTTGCAGATCCAAAGCAGAGGCAGTTCCTCGAAAGGTCATATGCCTCCCCTTCGTCGTCCCTCCCATGCACACTCCCACCTGCCAATCACAATATCATCAAGAGTTCAATACAGCAGAAAAGGAAAATAATTAGTGATGTACAGGAGTTGGAGAAGATGCAAACACTGATAGGTATGACAAGCGTTGCACCATGATGGTCAGACATCAGAGGTATTTTTATGTTACCCGACCGTTTTGTTGTACATGAGTTTCTTTCTTTTTTCATTTTCCTTTTCTTTGCTATGTTTTTTAAAGTAGTATGGAATTAATATTTTATTATAATTTTGTGATTGAACAGTAAGTTTTATTCACTTGGGGTCATTAGCAACCAACCCAAACTAATAAAATCCTATTAAGGCCCTGTATGGTGACCAGGGAAATGTTATCGAATGGTAAAATCTTAAGAAATGCTTTACGCAGAAACTTTTTTGCTTCTTAAAATGTTTCCTGTTGTTAGGTGGTAATCAAGCAAAAATAGAGAGAACTGAAAAGATCAATCACACAAACAACAAATTTACGCAGTTCGGCAGTGTGCCTACATTAATGGTAAGAAGAGTTCTTCCGCTATCTCTAAAGAATTAGGGTTACAAAGTTTCCTCTCTCATTCACACACACACAATGTACAAGTGAGACCCCAACGTTTCTTTATAGAACATATATAAACTTTGGTACAATAAAAACCCCAATACAAGTGTAGTCCACAAAGTGTACGGACTTGTGCGGACAAAAAATGTCATTGGCTCTGGCAGCCGGGGCGGACCCATGTAAAGTTGTGGCTAAACTAGCAATAAAGTCTCTGCAGAACAGTACTACTTGGACTTGCTAAGTGTATTAATCTATCCGTTAAAATCTGATAATTCTGGTTTCATGTCAAACTTCTCCTTCGTTTCAAACGTCTTGAGGTTTCTTTGATCTTCCTGGCTCTCGTGTATCTTCACATGATCAACACAATACGCACGGTGGTGCTCTTACCTTTGTGCCTTTGAGGAGGGCGTCCTCTTTGGATTTCACCCTAGAAACGATCTGGCCTCTAGTCATGGTGCAGCAGAGAGCAAGTATGCGGATCTCTCAAATATTGGCCTGGACTGTTTAGATCTTCGAGCGGGGCTTGATGGGCAATGCGGTGGAGTAAAAGATCACCTGGGGGATTTGGTGTAGGGGTAGGAATATGTTGAAGATCCACTGCTCCACGCTATGGGTAGGGGGTGTAAATATGTCCTGTGAGCCCACGTCCTGGCCCATGTATAGGCTTGCCTGCCCCAGTCCAGCCCAGCCAGTTCCATAATGGCCGCCTGCCAGGTCCGTGCAGTTGAATAATGTTTCCCCTCCCTTTTGTGCCATCATAAATTCGACTGTTGGATATGTCTTCTTCTGGCCCAGCCTATCTCGACCCGACCCGTGGCCCGACACAGTTACGGGGCGGGGTTGGGATTTGACCTGCGGCCCAGCCCGTTTAAATCTTTGCCCGCCAAGAGTGCGGCCTGCATGTGGCCCGGCCCGTTTACACCTTATATGCAAGAACTGTTCTAAAAAACTTTTCTATGTTCATTTTTGGTCTTAACGTTTACCATTATGTTCGTTGTAATGGGCCATATCTGAGTAAAAAAAATAACGAATATGGGATAAAATAACGGCATTATTTCCATTACGACGAGGATTATACTGTTAATCCCCTTTTGTCAGTTTTGGATGTTATTTTCTAAATAACCCTTCTATTTGAGAATAACGACGGTAAAGAAGTGTATGACGTCATCATTCCTTAATCCAAGGGCCTACAAGTAGCATTTTAGTAAAGTATGATGTGTGCTATGACATCAGCGTCCAATCTCGAAACAGTATGGCTCATATCTGATCAATTTATTAGTCTAATTGTCTCTTAGGCGCATTTGTTTATTAAGAAATCGTGCACAAATCACTTTGTCATGCGACCAAGTTGTGCAACAAGGCAAGTTGCTGGCAGACTATAGTTGAAAAAGAGTTCAGAAATTCAACTCGGCTCACACCCTAAGAGTCTCCCAAGTTGCAAGATCATGATAATTCGATTCATATACATTGCCTTGTAATGATATGTGCACATATTACGCGGGACCTTATTTGAACCACATAACAAGTATGGTCTAACTTCTTCAAGGATTAGGCAGAGATGGCCAGTACCACTCCTCAGGAAGCAGAGGTTTTGAGTTCGAATCCCCCCCAACCACTCCCTGGAATTTTATTTCGATTTTACCTGGCGCGTGTGCAAGGTGTACACATGTGCCTTGTGGGATTAGTCGGGTGCTGTAAGAAGCTCAGATACCCGTATCATTAAAAAAAAGAACACGTAAGGCCTACATGACACATTAGACTTTGATATGGAGACACTTAACATGTGGGACCCACTTGATATTTAGATTACATGATACATGGAGCTCACATGGGCATGAACGACCCTAATATGCGGACACTATTTTCAATCTCTTAAACAAAGAGCATCGATCTGATAACGGCGAGCGCTTACTATCAGGTCATCCACATAGCTTTCTATGGTTTTATACAACATCTCTCTAAATATTTACGTCATAACTAGTAGAGTTTGTAGCTCTTCATTCTTTAACCCGAAGGGCATGAAACTGTAAGGGTGGTTGTAGATCATGCCGAAAGGGGTGCGGAATGAGCAAATCTATAGAGGTAGTCCGAGTGCATTTTTATTTGATTATACCTTTAGATTTGATTCCGTTCCGTCACCATCCATGTGTGGCTCACTAATGCAAGTTTCAAATTTCACAAGTTCTTCGATTTGCCAGAGTTCAATTTCCCTTAATTCTAATAAAAGTGTGGGTAGAGCCTAGAAGCTGAGAAATGCAATCAGGCTGATCAAAGAAGACTAAGAACCAGGTGGTAGCCATGGTGTAGTTATACTAAATAGAATTTTATATACTTCATAAGTTCTCTCTCTCTCAATTTGTATCTTTTTGGAGGTCAAAGATTTGAGAGTCTTGTCCGAACAAAAACAAAATGCTTGGCGGCCACTCCAGATTCCTGAGAGAGACGAATGCCACCTCCCGCCATGGGACCTCAGTTTCAAAGCTAAACATCACTTTAGTGCTCGAACAAAGCCTGGTTGGGTAAGAAAAACAAAGATTTCCTCTCTTTTATTAATTTTGGGGGGAGAAAAGAGTAAGAAAGAGACAAGAAAAAAGACGTCATTGATGCGCAAATTGGAAGGCCATGGAAAAAGAAGGAAAATATAGTAAAATATAGTGAGTGGGAGATGTGGAGAGCAGACGGACAAGTAGAGGAGATTGGGAACGAGCGGCGCTCTTCTCTGCTCTGACCACTGCCTCATAAAAACATTAATATATATTTTATTTTTAGGAAAAAGATGTAACGAGGCATACCTCACGCTTTTTTGGCGTTTACTAGTCACCGCACGAATGTTTACTTCAGCCCACCCCTTGTCGATATACACACCAAAAATCACCCTGATTAGTAATCTCTAGCCATTAGATTTTAACACTTTTTTGGTGCTAAATCCAACGGCTATAGACCATCAGACAGATTGATTTTTTGTCACATCCTGCAGTCAGTCGGACCAATTTGGTCTTGCTGCGCATTAAGGGATTACCAGCCAATCCTTGCAATTAAATTAATGGCTGATACATCTCACCGTTTTTATAATGCATGTCAGCAAATGGGACCCACCCTCTAATGGGGTCAAGAAACAAATCTTATTAATAGAAAGATTAGCATGATTTGGATGATCTCAACCATCAGTCTAGAAAATGGTGATGTGTGCGTCACACCTTTTCAGGATATGGTTATTAGCTGATCACGGGGCTATGACATCATCAGCCATCCACTTGTACAGCATCATTTCGGAGTTGAACTTTGCTGACCGCACCGGTTAACAAAAATATGAGCCACGTGGCACACTATTAAAGCACTCTAACCGTATGAATGTTTGTCCAATCCCTAGATGGACTTACAAACCAAAAATCATATTGATTAGAGTTTTGAAACCTATGGATCTTTGTATCCCAAATAATGATCAACAGTACTCAAATTGAACGGTTAAAAATCAACCCATGAAAATGACTCCAATCCAACACTTAGAAATCACTACTCAGGCTAATATTTTGTCTCTATGTCCATATAGGGTTGGGCCAAATATCCACACGGCCAGAAATCTCTGAGAATATGCCACGTGATCACATTATGGTCAGTCAGCAACTTTGCTGACCGACGCTGTTCAGCGAAGTTCTACTCTATCATTTCCCCTTACCGGGAAGAATTTTATATCTAGAGGACTTTGGACGCAGTTGATGCAGAGGGCTCCGTGGCCCTACATAGATCTTGTTTTGGACCCACTAACCGTATGGATGTTTAGCCCACCCGTTGATGGATGTACATAAAAAAAATGAGTCAAATTTTTTTATCTAAAGCCTTAAAATTTGGCACTTTTTTAGTATTGATTCTAGCCATTGGATTCAAGCATGTTTATTGCATATTTTTGGGGTACTTGATCCAAAGATATAAATTATCAATCAAGCTGATTTTTGGTATCTATATCTACCAAGGGATGAGATAAACATCCATGCGGTTAGTGGGCCCAACAATGAGCTATGTAGGGTAGGGAGAGCCCTGTGAATTGATTACATCCAAAGTCCTGTAACATCTAAATTTTTTCCCACTTACCGTATCTCACTTTTTCTTCATTTTGATTTTTGACGAGGAAAGGAAATCTTACTCAAAATCAATGAAATACAGGGTCTGTCCACCTCACGAGAGCGTTCTCCTTAGGTCAACCCCGTTTGATGGTCCTAGAGATTCACGTAAACGATCTCTATGACCATCCAACGATTTTTGACCCTAGGGAGAACGCTTCCCAAGACTGACAGCAAGGGGGTTAAAAAATCAATAATGGCTTTTACAAGACAAATCCGTTCAGCCAACTAGCCAAGGGAAGCGTTCAAGACCATCTCTATTTATCCCTTGGTTTCCTCCCCATCTCTCTCTCGCGCTCTCTCGCAACTCCCTCACTCGGTTCTTTGCTGACTCAGAGTGAGCCCTCTCTCCCTCTTTCTTCCTCTCTCCGCCTTTCTTGGTTCTAGGGTTTCTTCCGAATTCTGAATCTGTGTGTTTTTGCAGGTCTTGAAGATCCAGCACAACTCACTCATCTTCACAGTTTCTATCTTTCGCTTCCCTTAGAAATGGCTGGAAGCGGTGTTGTTACAGTTTACGGTAATGGAGCCATAACCGAGGCCAAGAAATCTCCTTTCTCCGTGAAGGTAGGCCTAGCCCAGATGCTCCGAGGCGGTGTTATAATGGATGTCGTGAACGCTGAGCAGGCCAGGATCGCTGAAGAGGCCGGCGCGTGCGCTGTCATGGCCCTCGAGCGTGTTCCTGCAGATATCCGAGCCCAGGGTGGTGTTGCCCGCATGAGCGACCCTGGACTCATCAAAGAAATCAAACAGGCCGTTACCATACCCGTCATGGCTAAAGCTCGGATCGGTCACTTCGTCGAAGCCCAGATTCTTGAAGCAATTGGTATCGATTACATCGATGAGAGTGAAGTTCTCACCGTCGCTGATGAAGATCATCACATTAACAAGCATAACTTCCGGGTTCCCTTTGTTTGCGGTTGCAGAAACCTTGGCGAGGCGCTTCGCCGTATCAGGGAAGGAGCAGCAATGATTCGAACCAAAGGGGAAGCTGGAACCGGAAACATTATCGAGGCTGTAAGGCATGTAAGGTCGGTGATGGGTGATATTAGGCTTCTAAGCAACATGGACGATGATGAGGTTTTCTCTTTTGCCAAGAAGATAGCTGCTCCCTATGACTTGGTTATGCAGACCAAGCAGCTTGGTAGGCTTCCTGTCGTTCAATTTGCAGCCGGAGGGGTCGCTACCCCTGCTGATGCTGCCCTGATGATGCAATTAGGCTGTGATGGTGTGTTTGTTGGCTCTGGAGTGTTCAAGAGCGGTGACCCGGCTCGCCGTGCTCGGGCAATTGTTCAAGCCGTGACTCATTACAGTGACCCGGATATTCTTGCTGATGTGAGCTGTGGGTTGGGTGAAGCCATGGTGGGGCTGAATCTCAATGATGAAAAGGTCGAGAGGTATGCCAAGCGGTCCGAGTAAGGGAAATTAGAGGAATAAAGGAGGTGAGGGCGAAGCTTGCTGTTGGACTTTTTCGTCAATATATTTATTGTTTTTTTTTTTTTTTTCGTTGTCTTGGTAGCTTTGGAAACATTTGGGATGTTAGTTGTTTTTTCATACAGTAGTGAGGTTATAGGATTGATATCTTTGATTGTAGCTGAAGAACCCTTGTTGTTTAAGAGTTTATTTCTCTTTGGTTCAGATGTTCTTCAATATTGATTAGAAGATTATTAATCTAAAGCCCATTTATGCGAAAAAGGTTATGGATGGATGGATTGTTTGGGATTAACAGAATATATTTGTATGAACATCTCATGGCGTTTGTTATTTTTCTTGAATTTTGAAGTATGCCCAGTTGTTATCGATCGAAGATCCATCTTTTGCTTGCTTAACTAGTGTGCTTTTCTCTTTTCCTTGATTTTTTTTTTCACCTGATTTTGTGCCCCTCAATGGTTTGGAACAGCTCTAGGAGCTGGGCAGGAAAGTCCTCTGTTGCTATTTTGTTTTGTGATAACAGTGAAGTCAGTAGATAGTGTCCTAAGTGGTCTCTCTTAGACAGAACCATAATGATCTCTTTCAGACCAAGCCATTTTTTTTTTTTTTTTAAAGTAATTGAGCATACCACCTGAATTATCTCCTCTTAGTTTCCTTTGTACATTTAATCTTGGTCCAGAGGAAGGATTGATCGATGAAGTCATTTATTGCATCCTATGTACTTGTGTCATGGACTCTCTGATGTAGCTGGTCCTGAAATCTTCTCCCTTGGAGCAAAGGTTGTAGTCTCACATTAAGTGAACCGTCGCAATGAATTTTTTTGACATGAATCTTTGAATTCATGTATCTCACAACATGCAAAGTTGAGGGGTTAGTCATTCTTCTGATCTACCATGTCACATGGGTTTAGTTTTTATCTGATTGGAGTTCTTCTAGTGGATCATGTAGCGAAGTTGTCATCTCATTGTGTGGAAACCTCTGTTCATCCCAGAAATGTTGTTTTTAATGTTTATGACACGATCAAGGGGTTGTGTTTGAGGCGACTTTTGAACCACTTTATACCAAAGGTAGAGGCCAACAGTCATGGCCGAAGCAGTCTGCAAGACTCATATAGGAATATAGATAGAAACCTGCAAGACGGATTGCAACTAACGAGTTATTGTACCTGTTGAAACTATGCAAAAGTTGCTTAGACGAGGTGACATTCTGCGCTAGGTCTCTTGCATTTTAGTTTGCATTCTGTGCTCAGATTTTTAACAAGTTTACCTCTACACAATTAGTTCTCCCGCTTCATCATTAGGATTCAAGTCTCTCTAAGTACTAATGGTTCCTACCTCATGTCTTGTTTACTTTCTCGTCAACGTGATTTTTCTTTTACAAATTAGGTGGGGTTTAGTTGCCATTGTTTTGATCTCTGGTGTTGTTTTTGGCTGCTTTGATTTAACAGTAGCTCAGTTTTGTTCTTGTGAGAAGTTCAAAAAATCTTGGTCGATTCATCTCGGTTTAGGTGGGTACTGGTAGAAGTCTCATTGTGAATAACTCACATCAAGTTAATACAAATGTCTAATAAATTTAAGGTCAGACATGTCCAGATTTGGTACTGAGTTGCTTCAGTATCAATTTCAGCCATGTTCAACTTGAAAGATGAGATCTCTATTCCCTGCTTGTATCATGCTTAGATCGTGTACCAATGTGAGCCAACGTCAGCAGTAATATGTGATGCAAGTGAACGAGTACAAAAAGCTGTCGTAAAGTTGACTGTATTTTGATTGGAAATACTTGGCCACAGTTGCCGTGATTGAGTATTCAATTTTGATCACAAGGATTTAACTCACATTGTGTGGTTCCAGTCACAGTTGGGCAGCATTGTCCAATTGCTTAATCTCTGTATTGTAAATATGGCTTAGTCCCTGCCATCACAATTCCAGCACTTTACTGTGGCTATCGAGTTCTAGGGGTTGGGTGTATGAATCCTGTTTCGCCATATCCGAGACATTTATTTTTGGTCATTAAGAAAGCAAAATTACAACTTGGGCCCTAGCCTGGGAGTGGCTTTGCCCATAATGTCTTCACCCACCCAACAGGGTTCTGGCCAGTTCGTCCACAACCCTGTTACCGTCTCTGTATCTGTGTTTGCTGTCCATGTCATGCTGGTTCCTTGGAGAGTTTGATTGATGCGTTGCATTAGGTTCCTTAGTCTCCATGGTCTCTGGATGTTGTTGTTTCGGCAGTCAATCACTAATGCGGTACATAAAATAACTTATATAAACAATGCTGGCATTACATATAATCTGTCTCGAATGGCAAAATAGGATTCATGTTGCCCACCCCAAACATTTGGGATCAGGAATGGGCGAAATAGGATTCAAGGTGCCCAGTCTGAACATTTTGGATAAGGTGTAGATGACGATGACAAAACACTTGGCACATGTTGAGGGGTGACTAGTCGGGTGTTCTAAGAGGGCCCGGATACCCTCGGTTATAAAAAAAAATGATTATTATTCTCTCTTCATCATACTTTGATTGTAATTTCAATGTACTTTTAGTCATTCGAATTCCCCTGCTTCAGTAATATGCATCTATAACATGGTGTGAAAATGCGGGTCAATCATCATGGGCTTGGAACCCGTCCATGGGCCTGTTCATGAAACCCACGATGAAAAAGTGCTGGAATTGAACGGATAGGAATCACCAACCAGGCTGAATTTTTGGAAAGTAGCGGACAAAGCATTCATGGGTCCGTGGCCCAGAAAAGAGTGTTACGTGGGGTTTTCTGTATCAAACTTTTAATAGAAATGGCTAATGATATGAACTCTTTAACTTGTGGTAGATGATTTTCCACACTGTTGCGTCCTCTACCACTTGGTCTAGATAATCAATATTGAATGAATTGATAAGGCCGTTTGGAAGGCTTGCAAATTACAAAAACTCCTTTCTTTTTCTAAGCCAAAAAAAATACAAAAATACCCACGTTGGGAAATCGCTACTATTTTGTGGTCCAGTTGAAAAAGGCCCAAATTGCGAGGCGTGAAATGTGGTGGATCAGTTGAGAAGCAAGACCAAATTCGTTTTGTGGCGCATCCAAACATCTCCTTAGAGGATCAGGGTATGGCCATTGATTGTAGGACAGCGTGCTTGCACGCTATGCTTGTTGATTATCAATTTGATAATTCCTTGGGCTGAAACTACGCTTTTGGAATAGGCCCTTGGGTGAGTGTGTTCTCAGCCCATGATGAAAAATGCACGAATCAAACGGCTAGAATTGACTAACCAGGCTGATTTTTTTGTTTAGATCCACTAGGGGCCAAACATTCAAGTGTCAGTGGGCTCCAAAGAGTGACACGTGTCATTTTGGGGGGGGGGATTTTCACCCGATTCACAATAGCGAACGGTTTGAGGAAAGTCTATTGATCTGGTCCTTAAATCATTTGACTAATAAATACCACCGAAAAAAAAAAGTATTTGCTTATAGGGCATGTTTTCTGCGCTCTGTAAAGACTGTAATAGCAAAATTTTCCTCCTTGTAATGGCCAGGCTGGGCTTCGGCCTGGCTAATTGTATCTTGGATGGGCCTGGGCCAAGACCAGCCCATTAACATTCCTAGTTCCCGTGTGAACTTGGACGTCATTAGTTTAAAAGACCCTCTTTACAGTACTAGGCTTGGGCTTGAGCCCATAGCTCAAATGGTTGACATTCTGCACCACAACCTTGAGGTAATGTTTTCAAAGAAATTTTTTGAAGCGGCGGCCATCATGCACTCAATGATCGCATGCCACATACACCTATGGTTATTTTTTAAAAACCAAATCCCACCACCACCACCACACACACACCCACTTTAGGTGTGATTTTGCAAAAGATGATGTGCATGTTCTACATGGAAGGTATTGAATCTTGATGGTTCACCCACTTGAATGTGAGATTTTGCAGGTCAGCTCTGATGTAACATATTATCAAAGGGTCAGGCTCAGCGGATACATATTTTCACACACAATTTCACATACAATTTTGGTGTAGAAGATAAATCAATGGCTGATTTTTGGTGAGGATATCGATGATCTCCTCACCATATAGATCACCCTACAAAAAATCAGCCCATTCTGAAATTTCTAACACCATCTAATGTGGGTTTCAAGTTAAGGTAAAAACAATAGACGGTCCATAATTCTTCAACTTGTAAACCAAGCCATGAATATCAGAATGAATTGAATTTTTGTGAGGGTGATCTCCTCACCATAGAGACCATCCTCACCAAAACTCATCCCATTCCAAAACTTTTAATTTATATATTGGCCCGACAATTTTTTTGTGTGAAAATATGTGTCCGCTGAGTCTGACACATTACCAAAAGGTTATGCTCCAAAGGAAGTGAGGAATAAGCTCAAGCTCTGAGGACCCCCTTTTTCTGACCCCTCTCGGTGTTTGTGTGCTCGGCTGTGGATTTCAAGAATCCAACTGTGGTTGTCAATGCCCCCAAAAGTGAAAAGAGTGATACTAGCTCGGCGCTGACAACTACCATTGGATTCTTGAAATACATGGCCGACCTCACAAACACCAAGAGGGGTCAGAAAAAAGGGGTCCCTGAGCTTGACCAATAAACAAAAATACATGCGACATTACAACCAAATAACCTACACCATTTTTCCATCCCCATTGCTGCCTTGTTTAGATGTGAAGATCCATTGTTAGGGGTTGTGATCTAATTTTAAAAACATTTCCCCAAATCAGAAAAGGCGACTAAGGTTAGTTGCTTTTGGGTAAGTTTAAAATAAGCTAAAAGCCAGCTTATAACTTATAAAAAAAGCTGTATTCCGGGTTTTAAGCCAATTTTTCTAGGTTAAGCAAAAGTCATTGGAAATTGGGTTATAGCTTATGCGTTAAACAGTTTCTAAAACTTAAGTGAAACTTTTTAAATACTTATTAAAATGCCCTCTATTCCTTCAATTCAACTTCTAAATGACTACTAAACCTTTGATAACATTTTTTAAATGACAAATATCCTTCTAATTATTTCATAACCTTATTAAATGACCAAATCATTCTTTATTGCTTTCATTTCAACCAAGATCACCTGTGACAATGATACCTGGATTTCAAACTGTGAAGGTCCCCTCCCAAAATGTATGACACAGACCCTTTGTTAACTACCCACACTCAACTAACCAAGGGTTTAACGTGGGTTGGGTTTAGGCATTGACATACGTGTCAGACATTTTGGGAGGGGAACCTTCAAAGTTTAAAGTTCCCCGAGACCAGCAAATCTTTTCCCATTCCCAAAGAACTCTATTTCATCTTCCATCTACTACTATGTTGCATGAATTTTTCTAAATGGATGAAGTCCCTGCATTGGAGTCTGACATGCCACAGATTCTTGTGCGACTTCCCCTTCTACTATATTGTATGGATTTTTCTCAATGGACGAAGTCTTTGCATTGGAGTCCGACATGAAACAGATTCTGGTGCGACGACTTCCCTCTTCTACTATGTTGCATGTATTTTTCTTAACGGACAAAGTCCCTGTATTGGAGTTCGACATGACACAGATTCTGGTGCCACTTCCCTCTTCTACTATGTTGCATGAATTTTTCTAAACGGACGAAGTCTCTGCATTGGAGTCCGACATGACACAGATTCTGGTGTGACGTACACTTCTAAATTCTTTCTTATTTTTTCTTTCCTTTCTTAGAAGATATTATCCGACAATTGGCATGGGTTATGAGCTTTATCTTCTAGGATTGAAGTTTTTTTTACAACAAATATATACTTCTTGTCTGTATCCGATTATCTACTATTATCCTCATTATATATAAAAAAAATTAATTACTTTAATTATCCGCGGATCTCTTGAAATATTTTTGTCCGGTTATGGGCAGCACTACTCGAACAAAAATTGAAAACTGAATTTAAAGTGAGTACGGGGTGAACAAAGAGACGTGAGAGTTTGGATAGTTCCATGGGCTTGGAGTATCGGATTTGGACTCAAAACTCAAAAGTAAAACTAAAGACGTGTTAAGGAGGGCCACGTGGCAAATAAAGGAGGTGGGAGTCAGGTTCCTATCCAACTCCGTAGAGTCAAGGATCTGGACTTTTTTTTTGTTGCAAAACTAATGAATATGAGTAAAACATTTCTGACTGTCAACAGTTAGTGAAACCGCTGACCGCCCACAATATGAGCCATGGGGCACACTCTTAGAGGATGCTGATTGTTTGTATGTTTGGTCAATCTCTAGGTGGACCTACAAGCCAAAAATCAGTCTGATTAGTGATTTCAATCATTTGGGTCGATACTTGTAGTCTTGTACCCGAAATAATGGTCAATAATTCTCGAAAATCCATGGTTAAAATCAATCCATGAAAATGACTCCAATCCAATGCTTAGAAATCACTAATCAGGTGGTTTGTAGGTTGACCTAGGGATTGGCCAAACATTCATACGGTCAGTGTCCTCTAAAAATGTACCACGTGGCTCGTATTGTGGGCAGTCAGCGGCTTTGTTGACCATTGACGTCATTGAAGTTTTACTCCATGAATACTCTTTTTCACAAATCTTTCTCAATAGCATGCTTAAGGATATCTGCCGACCTGGTTTACAAAAAAAGAAAGGATATCTGCACCTAAGTGATTCTTGAAATATTTTTTCTTGCTGAGGATGGCTCTCCATGTGGCACGTGTATCTCATAAAATATGCCAAGTGGCACAATCTTCTGGGCCCACTGACCTGTAGAGGTTTGGCCTTCCCCTCGGTTGATCCCAGACCAAAATTCAGCCTGATTGATGATTTCTAGACTTCCGATCTGAGTTCTCAAAAAGATTCTCCAAGCCAAGAGTTATAAATCTCCCATGAATAATGCTTGATTCCAACGGCTAAAACTTACCAATCATGCTGATTTTTTTTTGTGTAGATCCACAAATGGCGATGAGCCAAAAGAGTGCGATGTGGTGCATTTTTAGGTGATGCAATACAACAACGTGAGCGACCACAGCAAAAAAAAAAAATTCCCTAGTTCCTCGCATGTTTATGGTCATCAATCTGGATCATTCAAATGTGGGCCAGTCCTCACATAGCCCACAAAGCAATAATCACACCGTTCTAACAATAGTTCATGGGCTATTACTAATTCATGTCCCATCACGCGCAGATAGAAAAAGATTGCTGTCAGTTTGAGAATGATCGAGTGACATTGCTTCTTCGGTCTGAATCAATGAAACTCTTAGATATAATGCAAGATGGATCTTGTTCTATCGTTGATTAGAGATTTCTATATGTAAAATAGGAATTGAAATTTGAAGAAGGGGAAAGAGAAGGGGAAGGAGAAGGAGCCCTCGACCTGCAACAGATAGAGGAGGATTCATTCAATCACATGTACATAGTTTGGGCTCCTAGAATATGGCGCTCTTGTGGCAATCTATTTGATTGTCGACCCTAAATCTGCGCCTGCGGTCAAGAGCTTTCATATGGAAAAGATTGGGCCCACATGTCCCAACCATGGTTTAAAGAACGGCTGTTATAACAAAAATAACAGCTGTTATAACGGATTCAGACTTCCCCGTTATGTTGTGAACAGATATAACGCCCAGAAAATAACAGCCGGTGCTTTTGTAATACCGGGTGTTTTTTTTTTTTTTTTTAAATAACAGCCGTTTATAATGAAAAAATGACCGTTATATCTGTTATTTTTTTGTTATTTTTCATTATAAATTTTATTGAAAATTTAAGCTGTTTTTTTTTTTTTTTCTATTTTTAACATTATTTCTGTTATTTCCACTTTTGCTCCTGTGCGTTACAGTTCGTTAAAAATTTTAACGGTAACACCCCTAATTCGTTATACCGTTATAACGGCCCCCTTTTAAGGTGTTAAATTGCCTCTGGGATCTCCCAGCGTCCACCTCCCTTAAGTGGAGCAGTTCACGAATGTGGAACCTTATAATAGTAACCATCACAGGACCGCTCTGATGTCAGATTGTGGATTCGAGTTGTGAACACGGTTCGAGGGAATAGATGCCAGATGAAGACGACACCACAGACACTTGTAAGGCCCACCGATTCCAGCAGGAAAGTTATCCAAATCCACCACAAGTGGTCATTTGTGATTAGTTGGGCTAACCACAAACCTTATTGATGGACCTCTTGGATGAGCCGTGGCACCAAAACCACACCAATAAGGTAAGGAAAGTCTAGTCATTTTGATTTAGGGTTATGGTTGCTCTTCCAAGAGGTGGGCCCTTCACAAATAATTCGCAAACCGTACGAATTATTTAGAAAAAAAAACGAATAACATCCTATTCAAAGGTTTAGAAAAACCAGCGCATTTCTCGAACTTTTCCGAATAATTCAGTTTGTTGTCAATATGTTACATTTTTATTTATTAAATGATTTTTGCCGAATTTTTGAAAGACAAACCTGAATTGTACTCGAACATTTCCCGTATCGTGTACCGCGCCGACGCAAAATAAAGAAGATATAATATATTGTTTTAATATTAATTTTCAAGTGTTTCAAGGTAGCATGTGTCATGCGTGTGTTCGTAAGGTCTACATCCCGATTAGTTGGATCTTACTCTTATCCAAAGCCTTAAAGTCAGAATTGGACTTGCTTGAGACTTTAGCACCCCGGGTACATGGCTTGCCACGTATTTCTTTACTTTGATTTATTTCCAAAGCACAAATAATTGATTTTTTTCTTTTCACACCTATTTGCATTAACTTCCAACTTATTTTTTCATTGCTTGTCTAAATGTGCCACCTACTCGTCCCCGCTGCAGGATTTAAAACTTGGACTCAAAATTTTAGGGGCCTATTTTCTTTGAGTAAAACTTTGTTGACGGGCATTGTCATCAAAGTTGCTGATCAGCCACAATAGAGGCATGTGGCACACTCTTATAGGATGCTGGCCAATCCCTACAAAGCAAAAATCAAAATCAGTTGGATCTTTGTTGGGGGTCGGGCTCTGTGGACACCCATTTTGGCCTACTCACGTAGAAGATGAATCAATGGCTGATTTTTGGTGGGGATGATCTCCTCACCATATAGATCACCCCAACAACAACAAAATTCAGCCCATTCTGAAATTTCTAACCCCAAATGTGGTTTTCAAGTTACACGGTAAAATTCGACAGTCCATAAATCTTCAGCTTCTAAACCAGTCTATGAATATCAGAATGATTTGAATTTTTGTGAGGATGATCTCCTCACCATAGAGATCATCATCACCAAAAATCAGCCATTGATTCATCTTCTATGTGGGTATGCCAAAATGGGGGTCAAAAATGAGTGTCCCTCGACCCCGACCCATCCAAATAATGGTCAATATGCTCAAATTCCATGGTTAAAAATCAACCCATGAAAACGACTCCAATCCAACGAAAAGAAATCACTAAATCAGGCTAATATTTGGTCTGTATATCTATAAGGGGTTGAGCCAAACATTTATGCAGTCAGAAATCTCTAAGAATATGCCACGTGGCTCATATTGACGTTGGTCAGCAAAGGTCCACTCATTTTCCTTTGTTTACGTGCACAACTAGCTATTGGACAAGTAAAGGTAGACTTGGTGAATATTGTTGCTTGATGGATTCACTTAACATCAGTCGCTATTGTACAGTTGTTGAGCAATTAAATGGAAGGGCGTACGTACTCCCCAAGTTGTGGGGATCAATAGATCCTAATCTTCTGGTTGACCGACTTTTCTTTTTGTGGCGAAATGCTTCCAACGGTCAATGGCCTCAACGGATATAAAAATAAGGGTGGTGATGTAATAAGCTGTAGCTTAATCCAAAAGTGTAAGCTAGCACCATTTCTGTTACTCAGGGCTGCCATCTGGGCCCACTGACCCATGGATATTTAGTCCACCCCTTGATAGATATACACACCAAAAATTAACATGATTGGTAATATCTAGCCATTAGATTTTAGTAATTTTTAGGCCTTGGTTGTAGCCGTTGAATTCAACCATTTTTTCGAGTACTAAAACCAACTGCTAAAAATTATCAAACAAGTTGATTTATTGTATATGGTCACTGGGCCCCAGAAGCTTATGCTTTGGGATTAAGCTATAGCTTGTTGCATCGCGACCTTTGTGGCAAACCTCCAATTTGTTGAGTGGAATGATGAAAATGGATTATGTTGCCAACCTCAAATACTTGGGATAAGGCCTAGACAGGCTGTATAAGATGAGGCCTAAGGCGAGAATTCTATATAAGATATTTTTATATTTAATATATTAATATATATGATATTAATTAAAAAAAAATTAAACTCTATATTATTGAAAATATTTATATAAAAGTTATTCTTGATAATCATAAACTACTGGAAAAAATTTAGATGCAGTGGACCCCAGTGCAGTCGATGCAGAGGACTCTTATGGTCCTACGTGGATCATTTTTGGGGCCCAATGACTGCGTGGATGCTCAGCCCACACACTAAAAATCAGCTTGATTGATGATTTCTAGCCATTGGATTTACTACCCAAAAAATATGCTAGAATCATGTCCTAAAATGTACTAAAATTTATGGCTAGAGATAATCAATCAGGTTGATTTTTGTTTCTATCAATAAGGGGTGGGTTAAAAATCCATGTGGTTATTGGGACTTAGGCTAGGGCCCCTCTCTCATGAAGGGGCCTTCGGGGACCTCCTTAATGGCCTTAAGGTAGAGTTGGCTCTGCCTAGATGATGATGACGACGACCTTTTACTTCATTTGCCAACCTCTGTTTTTTAGGCTGAGGTAAAGAAAAAAAGAGTAAGAAAGTATGAATTCAATAAAAAGGAGCTGTGTCCGGTGGTCCTGAATAAATTTTCTAGAAATAATTATTGCATATAAATGTCGGAAAACTTTTTTAGATCTATCATAACTTTTTAACATTAAATTCTTTTCTAGAAAGCTTTTTGTTGATAGCCACATAAGACATGGATGCTAAATGGTTAAATTTTTTTCTGTTAATATAGAAAATGTAAGTAGAAAAAATACAAATATAGTAAAGAGTGATCATCACATGGGCCGGGTTCTATCAATACATCCATGGGACTCATTGTTGGCAACTTTTGATTAGTTGCCTGTTCACCTCGGGCTGTGTAGTAACTACCGCAATAAATTCTATTTTAGAATAGTTTAACCATTTAAGATTAGGGAATTTTTGACATACACCCCCCCCCCCATCTTATGTTTAAAATTTGACATACCCTCCCATGATTTGAAAAAGCTGACATACCCCCCTATGATTCGGTCCACTGTCATTTGACCAGTGTTGACTACCAAATTTCATATTAATGGACAAAAGTGCCATTGTCTTCAACCTTAGAACAAGGGTTAGGGTTTGGGCCAAAACCCAAACCCCAAATCAAACATGAAAGGAGGAGATTAAAAATAAAAATAAAAACCATTGTTGGTAAACCTGAGATTTTTTTATTTTTTATATTTTTTATGAATTAAGCTAAGATGGAAAATAAAAAATCATAAAAATAGATAAAACTCACGAGGGAATGCGATTTCTTCTTAAAATTGAGAAAACCCATCTTTACAAAATCTATGTATCAAAAGCTTAAAATATAAATTGCTCTTATTCTTGTTTTTCATTTTTATTAATGAAATATTTAGAAATATAATTGTATGTTTTATTTTTTTTTTCTTCAAAACTGAGTTTTAAGTTGTTGCCGGCCATGAGACTCCGGTGGGTTGGTCGCCGGTGATGGGCGGCCAACCCATTGGAGTCTCTTGGCTGGTCGTCGTCCATAGCCGTTCGATTTGAGGTTTAGGTTTTAGCCCAAACCCTTGTCCCAAAGGTGAAGACAAGGGCGTTTCTATCATTTAATACAAATTTAATAGTCAACTTGAGTCAACACTGGTCGGGAGGGGGGGGGGGTTGGGGTATGTCAAAAATTCCATTAAGATTTTTTTTGAAAAGTCAAAGATTATATTAAAGAGATCGAGAAGATCTCAAAGAGTACACAGAGGGAAAACTCACCCTACCTTCTCATAATCGACTCAAAACTAAAGACCAACTCACTAAAAAAAGTACCTCTCAACTCTATAGAGGTACTGCCCCAATAGTGAAGAAGAGCCTTGATATGAATAATGATGTCTTGAAGGGAGCTAGCTTCTCCTCTAAAGACCCTCATATTCCTTTCCTTTTAAAGACCCCAAATGACAGCAAATGGGACCCTTCCCCTTAAGATTAAACTATATTATTTTAAATAACAATTAAAGGTGTTACCAAAAATGTTTTCTCTTCCAATAAACGACTTCTTGTCTCTTTCCCATACTTTCTACTTCTTTATTTCTCTCCACTCTCTCCCAATACTATATTTTTCTTTCTTCTTTTCAGCCTGTGGTAGACGCTCGCTCACGCCGTCGATGGAAGGACCCGATCCGAGTTGGATGAAGTGCAGGCTCATTTTGATATTTCTAACCTCATCATATAGATCACCCCAACAAAAAATCAGCCCATTCTGATATTTCTAACCCCATCATATGTGGTTTTCAAGTTATACGGGAAAAATCGACTGTCCATAATTCTTCAACTTCTAAACCAGTCTAAAAATATTGGAATGATTTGAAATTTTGTGAGGGTGATCTCCTTAACATAGAGATCATCGTCACGAAAAATCAACCATTGATTCATCTTATATGTGGGTATGCCAAAATGGGTGTCACCCAATCCCGACCCTTTTAACCGTAGGAATTTGAGCTTTATTGAGGTTTATTTGACGGCAAAGATCAAATGGTTTTAAATCACTGATCATGCTGATTTATTGTTTGTAGGTCCACCGAGGGACAGGCCAAACATCCATATGGTCAGCATCCACTAAGAGTGTGCTACATGGCATGTATTGTTTGTGACTGGCTTGAAGTTTTATTCCTGAACGATGAATATATCTAGAGAAAAATTGAGGAAGACCCCACCCATAAGAGATATGAAGTTGAGGGAGATGAGAGAGGGAGAGTAGGTCGGCTGGTCATTTATTGAAAGAGGAAAGCCCGAGGTGAGTTGGCAACTAATCAAACGTTGCCAACAATGAGTCCCATGGACGCATTGATAGAACCCGGCCCATGTGATCATTACTCTATAGTAAGACCTGTGCAAAATCTCTTTCATGGAAAATAAAAATGTAATAAAATAAAAGGGAATCTATGCTAAAACCCCTTCAAGAGAAACATACCAAAGAAAAAGGCAGTCCAACAATTGGAGGGTCCCAAATTCCACTTAAAGGAGAACATGCATGTCCTTTTCTTGGCATAAATGGCAGAGTCAGGAATCCAAAGTTTACTCTCCGCAACAACGGTAAGGAAGAAAAAGTACTAACAGCAACAGGGTCGTGTAGTGAGAGAACTTTTTACTCGCGTTTTTATGTGCGGGCGTCACGTGGAACACGTTTAGAGACCAATGACCGTATGGATTTTTGGTTAAAACTCGAGTAAACTCTGTCACAAGCCGGTCACAACCCACAATACGAACCACGTGGCACACCGTATGAATGTTTGGCTAGTCCCTCGGTAGACCTGCAAACCAAAAATCAGCCTGATTAGTGATCTTTAAGCGTTGGATTGAAATCATTTTCATGAGTTGATTTTAACGGTAGGAATTTGAGCATTATTGAGCGATATTTGGGTGCAAGGTTATAAATCACTAATCAGGCTGATTTCGGTTTGCAGGTCGAGGGACTGGCCAAACATCCATACGGTCATCACCCTCTACTAGTGTACCACGTGGTTTGTATTGTGGGTCGTGACCGGCTTCGGTCGGGAGGTTTTACTCAGCTTGTCATCGAGGCTGATGACAGCCACACAATTCTGGCATGTACGCGAGTGCTTTTTGCCAACGAGTAAAACTTGTGTCACAAGATGTTGTGATGGAACACGGTCACAGCACTCAATACGAGCCATGTGGCACATTATCAGAGATCTTCGACCGTATGGATGTTTGACCAGTCCCTCGGTGGACCTACAAACCAAAAATCAGCCTGATTAGTGGTTTAGAACCTTTGGCTTTATGCGCCCAAATAACGCTCAATAATGCTCAAATTTCTACCGTTAAAATCAACCCATGAAAATAACTTCAATAGAATCAGTTAGAAATCACTAATCAAGCTGATTTTTTGTGTACTAGTCCACCGAGGGACTGCCCAAACATCCATACAGTCGTTGTCCTCTAATAGTATACCACGTGGCTCGTATTGAGTGCTGTGACCATGGTCGGTCACAACATCTTGTGACACAAGTTTTACTCTTTGCCAACGTTCCCAAGTGCTTTGGCTTTTATAGTACAAAATTAAAAAAGAAATCTTAAAAAGCAATCACTTGGGTTATGTGCCGATAATTTTGTGGTGAGTAAAACTTTGATGACACTGGCCTGTTGTCGAAGACCGTGACAGTCAATGAATTCTCCGCACGTACCCCTGAGTACTTTTCCACGAATGGTTATTTGAGTAAACCTTCAATGACACCCACAGTCAGCCACGTTGACTGCAGCCAATGTGAGCCACGTGGCATATTCTTAAGAGGAAACTAACTGTATGGATGTTTGGCCAATCACTAAGTGGACCTACAAACCCAAAAAATAAACCTGATCAGTGATTTCTAAGCGTTGAATTGAAGTTATTTTTATGTGTTGATTTTAACCATAGTAATTTGAGCATTATTTGGGTACAAAGATCCAAAGGTTTGAGATAACTAATCAGGCTGATTTTTGGTTTGTTAGTCCACCTAGTGATTGACCAACATCTATAAGGTCAGTGTCCTCTTAAGAATGAGGCACGTCGCTCATATTGGCTGCAGTCAATGGCGTCTGACTGAAGGTGTCATCAAGGTTTACACTCTGGTTATTGTAAGTGTGACTTTACTGTTATAATGACAGTATTTTAAACCATGAAAATGCTATCCCCGATGGATGGCCTCAACCATGAAAATGCTAACTGGACAAAAAATTTATGTGGTCTGAGGCCATTTGACCATTGGATTCAAGAGCTCCGCAGCCTACGAGGAAAACAACTGCGTAGATCTCTAGAATCCAACCATCAATTGCCTCAACCGCACAGTTTTTTGTCCAGTTATCCGTGATTACTGTAAGTGGGTTTTTTTCCCCTCAAAATTCTATTTTAATTCTCACTTAACTTTTACTATTTAAGTTATTTAAAAAAATAAAATATGGCTTGCGTAAAAAAAGAAAAAGGTTTTGTATAATTATACAAAAAATTGGTTTATTTTGTGTAATTATCAAAAATTGATTTATTTTATGTGATTACTTGGTTGAGAACCGGTCCCCCCCTGAGTTCAATGTTGCATTGCCATAAGCATGGAGCTAGGAAGCCCAACATGGGTCCCACTGGAGATCCCTTGATCTAAGCCATCCACGCTCTCTGTAGTTACATGACCTTCGATGTCATCCAAAATGCTTTTTTGGAAAAAAAAAAAGCCAAATCATCAGTTGTTGACTTTTTATTTAATTTTATGAGAAAGCCAAATTATACTAAATTTTCCATTTCCATATTTTATGTAGCTGATTTCGATTTCAATAATAGAAGTTGTTGCCCCCAGGGGACCTATCTCATATGGCGACGCAGGCAGGATGTAAAAAAAAAATTCATAAATCGCACCTAATTCTTATCTTCCATTCCAAGTACTCGACTTAACGATTCTCCTTCACATCTCATTACCACTTGGGCGCACTAATGTGTCAAGCAAATTTAATTCATCCCTTCAACTCCATTCACGGATTAATTGCTCTTGCTACCATTCCTCTTCTCATGAGTAAATATTGCCTGATCACGGAGTTCTCGGCGGCACCAAACAAAGTGCTGATTTTTGGTTATAGGTCCACCGAGGGACTGGCCAAACATCCATACGGTCATCGTCCACTAAGAGTGTACCACGTGGCTCATATTATGCGTTGTGACAGAAGTTTTACTCGATTTTGTAAAATTTTTTTTTAATATTATAATACAAAAACAAAAAACGCCTGGGTACGTGGAAAAAATGCCGTGGATGGTCAGATATGGAGTAAACCTTCGTTCACACCTGTGTGTGAGCAAAGCCGATCACTTATCACAATATGATCCGCAGTGCACACTCTTAGAGGACGATGACCGTATGGATGTTTGGCTAGTCTCTCGGTGGACTTGTAAACTAAAAATTAACTTGAGTTGTTATTTCTAAGCGTGGATTGGAGTCATTTTCATGGGTTGATTTTAACCGTAGAATTTAAAGCATTATTGACCATTATTTGGGGAACTAGATCCAAAGGTCTGACGTAACTAATCAGGCTGATTTTTGCTTTGCAGACCCAACGAGGGACTGGCCAAACATCCATACGGTCATTGTCCTCTACGCATGTGCCACGTGGCTTATATTGTGGTGTGTGATCGGCTTTGCTCACACACAGGTGTGAGCGAAGGTTTACTCCTCATGAGGCAAAGTTTACTCTCTCATAACCTACTCTACTGTATACGGTAAACAAAGAGGACAAAATTTGGGTATATGTTACTATGCGCGATGGGTCCCAAATATAGCACCATTAGAAAGATCATAACCGTCCAACGATCATCAATTAGATTTGATTGCAATCTTTTAAAGCTATGATTTGTGGGCCACCCAAGAGTTGGCCCCTTCAACAGGAAATCTATAAGATGTATTTAAGGTCCTCCATAAACAAGGACTGAAATTCCAATCAAACCAATAGAATAGTTTCAAGATTAAATTTTAAACACTCGATTGTACTAGTTTTGTCTCTTGATAGGAATTTTGAGCCCTACCAATTTGAATATCCAGGATCAAACGAGTTTTTGAATTAGGTTTTATGAAGGATAATGGACCTGAGCACATACTAATAAAACCTCTTCAGAAAATGCCGTATCCGATTTAAAAAAAACGAGGAGCGGGGCCCACCCCAGTAAAGTTTTGATCGAATAGGATTGCAGAGAACAGACAGGCAATTTCCTTTGTCTACTTGCCAACTCACCTCCTGAGAGTCTCAGACAATTAAGTGAAGTGGGTCCTACCTACCTTCTATCCTTCCCTTGGGGAAAGAAAATGATCAACAAGCTAAATTCTCCAAGCTCTAAAGGTCAAAACACAACAGACAGATCGGCTATCTCTCTCTCTCTCTCTGCTCGAAAGAATGTCGAAACAAACTTACAGGATTTGCTTTTGTTTCCGGCGAAGATTCAAGCTCAGGCCCTCCGAAGCACCGCCGGAAATCAAAACCCTATTCGAAACTTACTCCGAGAATGCCATCATGACTGTTGATCACCTGCGCAGGTTCCTGATCGAGCATCAGGGCGAAGAAAATGCGACGATGGAGGACGCCCAGGCCCTAATTGACAGTCTCAAAGAGTTCAAGCATCTCAATATCTTCCAACGAAAGGGTCTCAATCTCGAAGCCTTCTTCAAATATCTCTTCGGCGACGTTAATTCTCCTCTCTCACCCACTCTTGGGGTAAATTTTTCTTTAATTTTTTAATTAAAACATCTGGACCACAAATGGAAGTTTTTCTTTTCAGAATTTCAGCTCTTCTTCTTGATCTTCACCCTGTTCTTGTTCTAATTGATCTATGCTACTGTACGATGCGGCCTGCACTCTAATTCAAACCAAAGCTTAATATACCAAATTTGCATCAGATATTATTCATAAACCATTTATATTCAGGCAGCTCTTAATTATCTTAATAAGGTATATAAATCGGACATACATATGTATTTGTGCCTTTGATCCATACCATACCATCAATGTAATTGGGCCCACATCTTGAATGGGACCATATCCCACAAACCATTGCGATTAGATGATTCTAACCATAACAATAAGTAGTACTAACATTAGTTTATCAGTTTGATGGTTGGGATCAATTTGATCGGTGTGAGTTTGGGGGTATGACTAATTCAGGCGGTATGCGGCAATTGAACGGTCTGGAACGGTGGCACATGTAACTATTTAACAGATAATAGACAATTATATGATCTAGCCGTTTATAAAAAAATGGCTCTTAGGTGATTTAACTTCATATCTATATTGTTTTATTTGTATATCAGCTATTATTTGTGTACTGATTATGTTGGGTAAATCTTATTTTTAGTGTATATCTGCTTAAAAAACGCTAGTGAGCGCTACTCACGGTTTGGCTCGGAATTCTGTCCTTAATTCACACTATGCTATGCCATGAACTTGTATAACTACACTGGTTCTATGTTTTTATATTTATCTGAACTAAAGTTATGTCAAAAATATGGAAAATCATTTGGACAGCAATTAGATCCCATAGTTCTGTAGCCACATCAGCCTTAGGGAAATTATATGCGATTGGCAACCGGAAGAGCTGAGTATCCCCATACAGCTTTTTTTCTCTTGGCTTGCGGTTGTTTCAGTTGGCAGTAGTGACAGAGGGCTGGAATGGCTTACAACCAAGCCAGGTGCCAGATTCTATGAGATTCGGCCCAATTCTCCTAGTATAATTCTAAAATTATTGGAATAAACTTTATGTCTGTACGAAGGTGTTAGTAGATTCAGTTTATCAGCACCACTGTGTCTAACACTTCTTTTTTTTCCATGTTTGACACGGACAGACATGCCCATCTATAGGTTACATAGCTTCCATGTGTTTATAACTTTTTTTTGTTTTTTTATTGTCTGGAACCAACCTTGATGGATGTGCATGTGCATCAGGGGGTCCTTAATCTGTTTCTTTCTTCCGCAACTTCAGTTATTATTTTGTACTTTGTTTAATGGGAAATCTAGAGATGGGAATCGATTAAGGAAGAATCTAACTGAGTACACTGCGTAGGCATGGAAATTAGATAAACCTAGTTACTAGCTGTAGTGATAACTCACTGCTGAACTTAAACATCTCGAAATTGCATTTGCCAATTAAGAACTCGTAGCGATGAATTCTTTCTGTGCTCATGATAGGACATGCGATCCAGGTCATTTTTAACGAGGAAGTATAGTTTAAATCCATATCTTTTCAGTACTAAATATAATTTTTTATCCATTATATAATTTTTAATGTGTGGTCAAACAAATATGTTATCACATTAACAATGCATTCTGGCACATTAATTGCCACCAGAGGGGGAAGAAAAGAGGAGAGATCATGCCAATTGCTCAGTTCATGACATTACCTCAATGCGTTTAGTTATCTGTCTCGAACCTCTCTCTTGTTTATCAATTTTGTAGTTCCTTTTTTTCGCTGAATTAGAATATTTTGAGCCCTTGAGGCTTCTGTCATTTTGTACCTGACAATGTGTATTTTGTGACAGGTGCACCAGGATATGACTGCTCCATTATCCCATTATTTCATATATACAGGGCATAATTCCTATTTAACTGGGAATCAGCTTAGCAGTGATTGCAGTGATGTCCCAATCATAAAGGCACTGCAGCGAGGTGTAAGAGTAATTGAATTGGATATGTGGCCAAATTCGACGAAAGATGACGTGGATATTCTTCATGGAGGGTAGGGAGTTGATGTGTAACACCTTCCGACTCTAGCACGTTGCCATATTGAATCCAACCTAGCCACTCTGTGGGACGACAAGTATCCCTTCATTTCGCTGAAGGATACTTATCTTCTCGTATCTATTCTATTCCACAATAACACCCTTTGAAGCTTATCCCATCTTTTGGTGACAGATGCCTGCGTCTTGAATAAAGGCATTATAAACATGAAGGCTAAAGAGAGTATTCTTAATAAAAACTATTCCACTCCCAAAAGAAAGTTCCTTTTTGACGAAGCCATTTAACATGGATTTAACTGTAATAAATCTATTTCATCATTGGTAGCGAATATCTGATACAAAGTTAATCAAACTATGGCATATGTTTTCAGAAAAGCATTAAAATAGGTCTATGATTCAGAAGTTTATCCTTACTGACTAATGATGGATTATCTCATTTTAAATATAGCAATAGTTTCTGTTGGCTGATCTTTTTCAAGTATATCATATCTTTGTTTCTCTGGTTCTCTTTGTACTGATACAGTTTTCTGCATAACTTAGGACGCTAACAACTCCAGTGGAACTCATCAAATGTTTGAAATCTATTAAGGAGCATGCCTTTGTTGCATCTCCATATCCTGTTGTAATAACTCTAGAAGACCACCTTACTCCAGATCTTCAGGCTAAAGTAGCCGAGGTGAGTAGCCACATTTCCTTTTGGATTTTCACCAGCCTTAGGTTTTGAATTTATCATTTTCGTGACGGAAAAAAAATATTCATTTATAGATGGTCACTCAAACATTTGGAGATATGCTGTTCACCCCTGGGTCAGAATGCTTAGCGGAATTCCCTTCACCGGAATCATTGAAGAAACGGGTTATTATCTCAACCAAACCACCAAAAGAATACCTTGAGGCTAAGGGAAAGGATAATGGTGCCCAGAAGGGAAAGGATTCGGCTGAGGAAGAAGCCTGGGGAACGGAAATCCCTGACCTTAAAACCGAACTTGAAGACAGTGATAAGGTCCATGATGAAATAGAATTTATTTACAGTTCTATGTCGATTTGGTACCCTAGCATTTTGTGCTTAATTTCCACTTGTTACATGCTATCAGAACTATCCAGATGGGGGAGAAGACCATCAGGATGAGGAAGATCTAGATGATAGAGATCGCAAGGTGCAGCAGAATGCAGCACCTGAGTATAAGCATTTAATTGCCATTCATGCTGGGAAACAGAAGGGTGGGTTAAAACAAGCCCTAAGCGTAGACCCTAATAAAGTCAGACGTCTTAGCATGAGTGAACAAGAACTCGAAAACGCTGCCATATCTAATGGAACCGATATTGTCAGGTATATATTAAAATCTCAGCAATCTTCATTTCAATGAGATCTTTTGTGTTTTACATGAAATTGGGTTTATGTCTGAGTATTTAGCCCAAGTGTTAACATATGTCCCAAGGAGATGTTGGGGACATCTTCAGAATATTTCCTTTCTACATAACTTAATCTTTGGCAATCTAAGATAAACATCCTGGCAGACCCCAAGGACTTTTTCCCCAGTTGCAGAGTGGTATACAATATACACGCAGGACGTGCAGGGAGGTGGATTCCACTAGTCTTTCTTGGAGATGTATCATTGGCCAACTTTTGACCCAATGAGATGAGTCTAACATCTGTTTTGTGACTTTCTTTTGGACATCTGGAATATTATGGCTAATGGTCTAGAAAAGAAGTCCATAGAATGGATGGTTACAATCAACTTTTGCCTTTGGAAATCTCCTAGGAAGGTCCAATCAATGGTGGGCCCCCCTGGATGTGCATCGAGTGTACCATTGCGCCATTGGTGACTGTCTGTGTGGTCTACTCAACAGGATCTGTAGATTTCCTTTTAAGTCATGCTTTTTATGGCCAAACACTTTTAACTGGTATTTGAAGTGCACCTTATGACTTAAGCATTGAATAGCTATGTAACAAAGGACGCTCTGTTTTCTAAGAATTTGCCGTGTCGGATACCTTGCTGTATTTACGTGTCAGACACATGCCGACACACCTTTTCAAACAAATCTCAATTTATTCAAAAATTTGTTTTCAGCTATTATTTGTATTTGGTTTATGTGATTTTAATGTATGTCAGCCTAGTTTAAATACATTCTTTCTATATTGCATACTTAGCATGGACTAAAGTGTTTAAAAGATATATCTTTCTGTGTAAAGAATGAACTTTACAGATGTGTCGACATATTGGGTTTGTGGGGTTGTGGGGGTCAGTGTGTCTGACACTCCGTAACCTTGTTACATAGTTGAATATTAATTTTTTTTGCCAGTGCTTGATCTGATTGCATGTTTTCAAGGTTCACCCAGAGGAATATACTGAGGGTATACCCAAAGGGTATACGCTTTGACTCATCAAATTACAACCCACTAATTGGGTGGATGCATGGAGCTCAGATGGTCGCGTTTAATATGCAGGTTTGGTTTGTTATTTATATCCATGTTGGGAATCATCTTTAACATTTTTCTGTAAGATTTTGTTGATACCTATACTCAATAATTACTTATCAGAAAAATAAAAAAACTCCCCAAATTTCATTCCCAACTTGACTAGGTAAAACTGTACTACACTTTGACTGAAACATACAAAGGGAGTTGCATGTGGTCTTATTAAAAGCAGTTGCTATTGGACATTGTTGTGATTCACTAATACCATCTCTTTGGGCCACAAGTTGTTACGTCTTGAGATTCATGAGCCCAATGATCAAGTGTTGGCTTGTCGCAGTTATGGTGTCTAGTTATCTGGGCCATGGGATTGTATGTTGGGATGTGGACTTGGTGGAGTCAAGAATTGTCTTGAGGGGTGGGCTCCTTATATGGGATATCCTTGTGATCAAGTAGCATGAAGTGGTTTCATTGCACAATTTATACATGGTGCAAGAGACATTACAGGATTTTACATATTGGGACCCTCAGATTGGTGATTGCTGGCAAAGTTCATTTTCTTGGACCTATCATCTCCAAATCATATACACCGTTCACATTTAGTTTATCATTGTAGAGTGAGTTCTTTGAGGAATCAAAATGCAATTGAGGCATTTCGTGAAATATTGGGTGTTGTAGTCGGTGAGAGTAAAGAACATACATGCTGGGCTCCCAAATGCATATCATCTAAGAATAAGTCTGCCAAAGGTAGCACTAACATCTGTGGAAACAGACTGAAACCTGTTACAAGGTAATGTTGGGGACTTGATTCCAGGAATTTCCCCAACAGTAGGGTGACCAAAGGTTGAGACTACACAGCCACAAGGGGATTTGCAGGGAGTAGTAGTTAAGTTATACCATTAGTGTGCATCGTAAGGCCTTATTGATGGTGAGCAATAACCAATATTTAGTGGCTATGATCAGTCAAAAATCTGTTGATTAAATTATTGAAATATTAGAAGGTTTCTTAGGTAACTCTTCTCCCCATCTTCCACTGTTTTTGGCTTAGGAGAAATGGTTTCTAATAAAGTTGCCTGCGCTAACTACCAGTACATGCTTTTTTCTACAACAGGGATATGGCAGGTCACTCTGGTTGATGCATGGAATGTTCAGAGCTAATGGAGGGTGTGGGTATGTGAAAAAACCTGATTTTCTACTGAATGTTGGTCCACATAATGAAGTATTTGATCCTAAAGCAACATTATCAGTGAAGAAAAGACTGAAGGTGAGTGGATCTTTGCGTGCACTGTTTGAATGTCACAGATCTCCTGTTATGTTTTTTTTTTCCCTGAACCGAATCTGATTTGAGCTTTGGTGTTACTACTAACAGGTGAGAGTGTACATGGGGGAAGGATGGTATTTGGATTTCCGTCACACACACTTTGACGTATACTCCCCACCGGACTTCTATACTAGGGTAAGATGATCAGAATCAGTTTTCAAGAGAAGTGATTAAATTGGAGGAAGTCTAAGTAACTTGTTGGTAGATTTCAAGGACGGTCTACCAATGATATAGAGGTGCACATTCCAAACATACAGGAGGACTCACCATTTGATAGGCTCCACCCTATGTTACCTGGGTACGGCAGAGGCATGCCAGGATATGCCATGGACACGACATTTACGCTTAAATAATGAAATGTCCAACATGGGTACAACATTCATTTTGAAGTGTCCGGGTAACATAGTTTCCACCTAGAAGAATATCTCACGCCAAAAATCAACTCACAACAGATGACCCTAACAGTCCAGGCTATTGCATTCTTTTAGAGGTTCTGAAAAATCATAGTGGACTATGATCCCACTGTGATTTTTCAGAAGAAACTCAGTAGATCGGATAGTTAGGATCACAATCAGGTCGAGTTTTGGCCTAGGAGATATCTAAGGTGACACCACGTTGTTACATGTCCTATAAATTTCCTTTCATATGTCAGGCCTGGTGCCTTTTGTAAAGCCTTGGAAAATGGTAGAAATGATAAGTGTGGTGATTGATCAACTGTCTACAGGTTGGAATTGCTGGAGTGCCAGCTGATTGTGTAATGAAGAAAACAAAGACAATTGAGGATGACTGGACACCTGTTTGGGATGAGGAGTTTATGTTTAATTTGACAGTTCCGGAGCTGGCTTTCCTTCGGATCGAAGTTCATGAGTACGACATGTCCGAGAAGGATGACTTTGGAGGCCAAACTTGTTTGCCTGTGTCAGAGTTGAGAACAGGAATCCGAGCTGTCCCCCTCTACAGCCGCAAGGGAGATAAGTACACGTCGGTAAAGCTTCTTATGCGCTTTGAGTTTGTTTAAGATTTTGCTGTGGATTGGATTTCTGGTAATCCTGCATCGACACTCTTGCTGTGTATTGTATATAGTATTCGTTCTACAGTTCCGCTTTTGCTTTGCGGCCTTAATGTTGTATTGTGATGATAGTGTTGTTGCAATCTAAGTTGTGACTGAGGATTATCCTGTGTGGATTCTGGTGTGAACTTTCAACTTTTCTTGGCTTGCTCTTACCTGTACTGTATCTTTATTCACTTTTATTTGAATTACATTCTTGTTGAGTTAAGTTGAGCAACCGGAATGTGTATGGCTTATGTTACAGGTCAATCACCATGGATTGGAGGATCCAGGACATTGAAACCCATTAGACAATAGTTTTGAAAAATCATTATAGGCGTTATAACAGTGATGCCCATAAGCTGTTATGTTCATTGTTATTTATGCTACAACCACCCATTTTTTATAAAATGATGTTATTTTAGCAACGCTTCAGAAAATAAAGGCTGTTATATTGTTATTAGGGCTGTCAACAGATATTATTAGGATCGAATATAAGCATGAATATAAGCATATCCGAATCCGATTCGATATCTGACATATATTTGGAATCAATATTCGAATTTGAATTTGATCAACTTATCAGATATCCGATCAAAAAATTGACTATATATATATAATAAATATTATTTAATATGAAAAATACAATATAACTCTATTATATAAATAAGCATAATTATTAAATATTAAATATGATTATTGAATAATATATCGGATATGATATATCAATATCCGAATCCGTATCCAAAAACTATTGGAATATAAAAAAAAATTCAAATCCGAATCCAATATCCAAATTTTTTGGATATATCCGATTTTTCGAACACGGAGTTGATTTTTTGACTATCTATATAGAACACCCCTTTTTTTTTTTTAAGTAACAACCATTTTTTATAATAAAATAAAATTGAACTAAAACGAAAATGAGATGAATTGCGAAACTAGAAATAATAAAATTAAGGGAATTTTGTAGTACCCCCTATTTTAATAAAATTGCCGATATTTGCACCACCTCCCAGTGGTTTCAGTTTGTTGCGTCTCCTTTTGACTGTAGCTCTTTTTGTTGACCGTAAACTGGTTGTCTAACCTTTCCCACATGGACCAAAATACCCTTATCTTTTTAAAATTATGAAATACCAACTCTCTTCTTTCTACAGCACGACTCAGCATTAATGGAGTAAAACTTCAGTCATAACGTGCATTATGAGCCACGTGGCACACTATTAGAGGGCATTGGCCGTATGGATGTTTGGCCAGTCTCTCGGTGGACCTGCAAACCAAAAATCAGCCTGATTAGTGATTTACAACCTTTGGATCTTTGCACCCAAATAACGCTCAAATTCCTACGGTTAAAATCAACCCATGAAAATAACTTCAATCCAATACTTATAAATCACTAATCAGGCTGATTTTTGGTTTGCATGTCTACCGAGTGAGTAGCCAAACATCCATACGGTCAACGCCCTCTAATAGTATGCCATGTGGCTCATATTGCACGTTGTGACTGAAGTTTTATTCTCATTAATGTGCCTTCTTTTCATTACTTACATTTAAACCCCCTTGCCATGTGGTCCAACAATTATTATGGACGGATGTTCGGATTTTCTGAAAAAATATCTAAATCATTCTTTTTCTTAACCAACCAAAGTCTGCCATGGCACTCCTTTTCTATCTTTGTGTTTTTTTTTTGGTGGATGGGTGTGAGGAGTCATTTGGGTGTGAAGAGTTAGGGGTCAATTTTAGGTGGGTTTAGTGAGTAGGTGGGTCTTCTGAGCGAAAAGGCAGGTGTGAATATCCCAGCCCTTAGTTTTATCTTTCATAAGATAGGATGCCAAGTAAAGTCTGCCATGTGGGTTGAGGGATTAAAATATTATTTTGGGTTTAAAATCCAACATCTAGAAATCCTCAATCAAGCTAATTTTTGATATATAAGTTTACCTATGTATGAGTCAAACAACCATACGGTCATTGGACTCTAAGAGTATGCCATGTGGCATTTTTTAGTGTAGCCAGACACCAAAAATACATTTGATTAGTGATTTTAAAGTGTTGGATTGGAATCATTTCCATGTTTTGATTTTTAATCGGGGAATTTGAGAATTATTTGAGGTACAAGATCTAAAGGTTTGAAATCACTAGTATAGGCTGATTTTGGTACTTTGGTCCAAAGATCCAAAGGTTTGGAATCACTAATAGGTTGATTTTAGTATGTTGGTCCACCTAGGAATTGGCCAAATATCCAGTGGTTACTGTTGGATTTCAACCAATGACTCAAATAATCCTTGAATTCCAGGGTTATGTCTGATTAGTGATTTTTAAGCGTTGAATTGGAGTCATTTTAATGGGTTGATCTTTAACCGTGGAATTTGAGCATTATTTGAGGTACAAAGATCTAAAGGTTTGAAATCACTAATCGGGCTTCTTTTGGGTATGCAGGTCTACCTAGGAATAGGCCAAACATCTGAAGGTTAGTAGTCTCTAGGTTAGCGACACTGACCTTAGTGATTTCAAACCATTGGATCTTTGAACCTCAAATAATAATTGAATCCAAAGGTTATAAATCAACCCATGAAAATGACTCCAATCCAATGCTTAAAAATCACTAATCAGACTTATTTTTGGTGCTCGGCTACAGTTAAAAAGCCACATAGCATACTTTTAGAGATCAATGGCTATATGGATGCTTGTCTCATCCCTAGGTAGACCTCTATACCAAAAATCACCTTGATTGATTGTAGACGTTGGATTTTAGTACCCAATATAATCTTCGAATCCCACGGTAGAAAATTAACCCATGAAATATAACGTATATAAACCACTAATGATGTTGGTTTTTGTTCTGTAGGTTCACATGGGGATGGCCAAACATCCATAGGGCAATGGTCTCTAAGAGTGTTCTACTTTTTGGGCCCACAATTCATGAATGATTGGATGTTCCCTTAATAGAGCTACATACCAACAATCGTCATGATTGATGATCTCTAGCCATCTGATCTAATCACCCAAAGAATTTCTTAAATCAAACGGATAAAAATCTCCCAATGAGATGCTAATCCATTGGTTATAAATCACTAATCAGATTGTTCTATAAATCCACCTAGGATAGGCTAAACATCCATACAATCAGTAGTCCTTAAGATTGCGCCACATGTTTCATAATCTAGTCAATCATTTTTATATTCCTCCCAATTAAAAGAAAAGAGAGTGCCATGTGGCAGACTTTGGTTGGTTTGGAAAAAAATGGTTCAGATTTTTACTCTAAGAAAATCTTAACCGTCTTACAAAATAGTCGTCAGACCACATGGAAATAAGGTTTTAACGGAAGTAATGAATTGACGCGCATTAATGTCGAGTCTGTAAGTTGGAAGGGACAATTGGTATTTTCGTAATTTTTAAAAGGTAAGGGCATTTTGACATGAAATCAAAAGTTAGACAATCTGTTTACGGTCAACCAAAAAAGCTTCTAAGGAGCAGATGCAACAAACTGAAACTACCGAGAGGGAGGGAAAATATCGACAATTATATATGGGGTAGTACAAAAATTCTCTTAAATTAATGACAGTAATAGGAACCGCTGTGACAACAATTATAATGAAAATAACGGTAATTCCAACCCATGTTAAGCTTTTCAAACATTGCTTAAGACTATTTAATATGGTGGTTCGCGAGCTAGGAGATCAGAGGACGATCAACACACACATTGAAAATATCTAAAACCATTTTATTTACCCAAAAGAGTTGTGATACAATAGGGGTGCTCATATCGAAACGAAAACCCCCTTTCCATTGGTGCTTTCTTATTCTTCTCCCCTCTCATTGCATTTTTTGATCTTATGTGCAGGAGATCAGTGAACCGTCATCTTCGACAAAATCAAATGCCTTGAGGGTCTCGTGTTGATTTGAAGATCCAAACCCTCAAGCGTCTCAAGTTTTATTCATGGAATTGTTTTTCACACTTCTTTTCCAGTCTACCCATCTAATAGTATCAAGTGATAGCAGAATATATTATTGATAAAACTTGGATGATTAGTACATTGACCTTAATAGGTTTATATAGATAATAACAAAATGTAAATATAGAAATTAATCTAAATCAAATCAAATCTAATATCCTAATATAATTGATATGGGATCATGGAAAGAATCATGATGAGCAGGGTTATCTCAATGCAAGTTGAGGCCTAAGACGAAAACTCCATATCAGACCTTTTCTATATTTAATATATATATGGTATTAATTAATTTTTTTAACTCTTTATAGAGTAGAAAATCTTATTTAACAATTATTCTTGATAATCAAAAGCTACGGAAAAAGTTTAGATTCATAGGACTCCTATAGTCCCGTTGCAATCCATGCATAGGACTCTCGTGGCTCTACATAGATCATTTTTTTTGGGCCTAATGACTGTGTGGATGTTCAGCCGGGGTAGGCTAAACATCCATGTGGTTAGTGTTGGAAAGAAAGAACAATAAAACAAATATGCAAACAAACTACAACATAGAGATTTACATGGTTCCCTCTAGATTGAGGTACGTCCGCAGATCCACACCGATTCCACTATTCTCTAGGACAAAAAGAAATACACACAGTACAAGATTAGATATTCATCTCTCACCAACAGAGATATGTATAACCCCAAGATGAAATTAGGGTTTCCGTATATCTATGTGAGAATTACGGAAATGTCCCTTGAAAAAAGTCCTCCCAAATTTAGCGTGCTTGAAGCATCATCAGTCTCTACATAACACAACAGTTGGTGGGAGGCCTGTTGATGATATGGTGCATCTCATAATAATTTATTACAATGTGATAAGCATTAGTCATTCAAGTAACAACTGAACAATCTTTAAGTCCCCCTCCCAAAATGTCGAAACCGACGATACCAGCAGTTTAACTCCCTTAACCCAACCCACGTTAAGCCCTTGGTTAGTTAGTTGAGGGAGAGTTAACAAAGGGTACGTGTTGACATTTTGGAGGGGGACTTCAAACTTGCAGTCCCATCCCATGGAGTAAAACTTGTGTCACAATCTCAGCCAATAAGTTCTGGGCACGTACACCTAAAAGCAAAAGCATATGGGTACGTTGCAAAAAAGCACTTTACAGAACTCATTGGCTTGTGATTGTGTGATTTACAATTTCTTGTGATAGAAGTTTTACTCCATCCCATGTGATAAGCATTAGAACATTGTCTTGACTCTTGACCTGATTCGTTGATTGTTGTTGCACGATGGGACCGACTGTTGGATGATGGCATCGCCTGCGGTCATGTTTTGAATCTTTGATTGCTGAAATTTCCAAATAAGCCAACGCGTAAGTTAGAAAGTAAAGCTCAAAAGTTGCTTTCAGAGAAGAACCTACACATTCACCTTCTTTTTGTAAATAAAACAGATTAACAGCTGACTTGGGTCAATTAAAAAGGAAAGAAGGAAGGTAGAAGAAGATTTCAAAACCTTAAAAAAGGTTTGAAATCTACGGCGCATGTTAGTTCCAACCCTATGCTATACACGTAAGTTACATATGAGAAGAAAAATAATAAATAATCAATAAAATCCAGTTTTTTTTTTTTTTTTTTTTCGAATTTTCACTCAAATGCAATGGAGTATGTAGCACTGGTGATGCTGCCATCATTGGTGTCGCAGAGTGCAAGCGCCCTCTCTAGGTTAGCCACAATGTCAGTCATCATCGGCCGCTCCTTCCCCTCCATGTTCACACAACGAGCTGCAGTGTTTGCCACCAGCTCCACCGCCTCCGCCTCATTCATCTCTGGCGCACCCACCCTCACATCCAACACCCTCCCCATCTCTCCCGCCAAAATCTTGGGCACTGCAAAATCTACCACACTAGTGGGACCCCCTCCATCTTCTCCATCTTCTTCATCTTTGAATATTGCTCTCCTTCCTGTCAACAGTTCCAACAACACTACTCCAAGACCGTAAACATCACTCTTTGGACTCAAAATGTTCAGTCCGTAATACTCAGGATCCATGTACCCAATTGTCCCAGCTGCCTTCATTGACATGTACTCTCTATCTGATTCCTGCCCCATCAATGATAATCCAAAATCAGATACTCTTGCTGTCCAATTTGAGTCCAATAATATGTTTGAAGACTTTATATCTCTATGAATAATAGGCGGAACTGCATAATTGTGAAGATATTCGATCCCTCTCGCCGCGTCTAACGAAATCTTGATCCTCAATTTCCATGAATTCAAGATACTACTACTTTTATCTGTGTTGCTCCTGGTATGTAGATGATGGTATAGCGAACCATTTTTCATGTATTCGTAGACAAGAAGCCTCTCATCGGTCTCTTCGCAGAATCCAACGAGTCCGACTAGGTGCTTGTGGTGCAGACGGGATAGGAATGATAATTCTGATTGGAATGCATTTTCATTCTCTTTGAACTTCTTTGTCTTAGGACTAGTCTCTCCTCGTTTAATCGCGACCTCTCGGCCATCGGAGAGCTTACCCTTGTACACTATCCCAAAGCTCCCAGAACCAATCTTGTTATCGTCCGAGAAATCATTAGTGGCCGCAGCGAGATCGGATAGGGAGAATTCCTCGGCCTTGTCGGTGTACTTCGACGAGGTTCCGCTCCTTTGCCGCGACATTTGTCGAGAGGTCTGGCGCCTCATGGTGGACGATCTCGAAAAGGGGGGAGTTAAATGACCATTTGATTTTGGAGCAGGATTAGCATTGGCTCCATTGATTGTGGGTTGCACAGAATTATGGATTTTCTTGTGACAACAACAGCAAATTCCAGTCCACAAGCAGAAGATTATAGTGCAGACACCTGAAAAAGCCCCAATTGATCCAATAATGGCGAAAGCCAATAATAAATTCCTGTTTCTCTGTTTCGATGGTGGATAAAACTGAGGCGGTGGCAGTGGTAAAGATCGTGGTGGTGGTGGAATTTGAATTTCACAAGGTCTGCAAATATTTCCAGAATCAGAACAGAGAGACTTGGAATCAGGATATATACCACAGCTGCTACATGAAGCTTGAGTACATGGCCCTGGAACAATCTTAGGCAATGGAAGATCCATCCCCAAATTAGGGTTCATAGACCAACCTGGACCCCAGCAAATCAACGATAAGTTCCTCGTCGTCAATCCACAGGTGAAATTCGAACCAGCGACAATTGACTCAAATGAAACTCCCTCTGCGCCACCAATGGAAAACTCTCCTCCTCCTCCTCCTCCGCCGCCTCCCCAGCAAACTACTGTGCCATTCAATCGACGAATTGCACAGCTATGATTAACTCCCAATGCCAGACCAGAAAACTCGAAAGGTGGAGCCCACGACGGAACATCCAACTGTCCAGAATCGTTCTTCCCTTTACAAATCAATAAACCAGTAAGATTTAAACCACAGACATGAGAATCTCCAGCAACTAAGCTCACCATGGAAATGTTCTCAAACTGGTTCTGAATCTCCACCCCAGTAGAACTACTCCCCCAACAACGAACTCTCTTATTGTTCTTCAAAATCCCACAAGAAAATCCATTCCCCGACGTAATTAACAGAAACTGCTCATCTATCGGTGGAAACGGAAACTTGTCTCTTTCACCTCTCCAACAAATAACAGCTCCGTTACCGTTCTCAACCGCACAAACATGGTCGTCCCCCACCGTTAGATCACTTAAACTAACGGTGGCGTTAAAGTAGATCCGTTGGGGTTGAAAGCTTGTGTTAGAAAATTCAGAATCCCAACAGAGAACACTAAAACCACCGGACCTCAGTCCGCAGAAGAAACTCCGGCCAGCAGAGATCCCTTCGTAGGAAATGTTGGGTTCGATAGCGATCCTTTGTCCTCTTCGATAACATTCGATCCTTTGATTGGGTTCTCCGGCGAGGATGCCGCAAACAGTGCCGGAACCATAGCTGATGGAGATAGTGGAAGCTGATCCAAGACCATGGACAATCTCCAACGGAAAGATAACAGAGATAAGGAGAGTAACGGTGAATGAGGGAAGAATTATCGTCATCTGAGGGAATGGGAATAGACGGCGAGGGTGAGGACTGTTTTCTTCTTCATTGGCGGAGACCCCACAGAAGTGGGAACTGGAGAGGGGATTCTGGATAGCAGGAGAGAGAAACAGAGAGCAAAGAAACACGCAGGTGGAGGTGGAGCGCGTGGATTTGGAAATTGTAAAGGAATGATAGTACTCTGCTCAGGATGATACTGTATGTCATCGTCCCTAGGTCAAGATCGTTGGATGGTCTTCGAGACTTGACTGATTTATATCTCGAGGACCGTCTTTGCTCTGGACCTAGGAATAACGATAGGGACTACGGTCACTTGGGAAGTTGGTAACAAGGTTTAAAGGAGGCCGTTTTAACGGTTAAATGGACTGGGGGCGTTACCGTTTAAACCGTTTAAACGGCCGTTAAAACGGATTGAAACGGTCAGGGGCAAAAATGGAAAAAAACGGAAAAGACGGAATTAAACGGAATTTAACGGTTTTAACTATTTTAACGGAAAAAACGGAAAAAGTGGCGCTGAAATTCAAATTTTGAAATTTGAAAATTAAAAAAAAAAATGGAATTTAACTGATTTAAACGGTTTTAACGGCTATTTTTTTTAAAATTAAACGGCTGTTTAAACAATTTTAACGGCCGTTAAAACAAAAAAAGACGGCCGTTTTTTTAAAACCGATAAAACGGGTTTAAACGGAAACGGGCTTGGGGCGTTACCGTTTAAACCGTTTAGACGGCCGTTTTTAAAACCATGGTTGGTAACACTGTCCATCTATAACTAATGTGAGCTTTAGGGTTAAAATGCAAAATCAATTGGTCAAGACTTAACTTAAGACGTTAATTAGATTTAGCGGGAGGCACGTTTGAGTCCGGATCATGTGCTGCAGGGAATTGGTAGTTACCCGATTCCGGAAAAATCTAGTCCGCACACTTTGCAGACTTAAAAAGTATGCAAACATGGTATCCACCGTTGAATGATCCTTGAAACGTGTTTCTAATTTATAAAATATTTTTTCAAACATTGAAATAATACTTTTCAATGGATTGGACATCCACTTTTAAGTCTGCAAACGTATGCAGACTAGATTTGTCCCCCGACTCCAACGGAGTCCACCTTTGATGACAGCGGGCTGTTAGCGAAGCCGCTGACTACCACAGTGCTGTTTGCCACCTCTCCAAGTGAGTGTTTTTTAAAGTTTTTTAAGCAACAGAGTACGTGCCAAGAACTCTGTTGTAGTCAGCGGTATCGCTGACAGTCCACTGTCATCAAAGGCGGACTCGATTCCCACGCTGATTTGTTTGCCCTGTCATCGAAGCGCGCAATATAAGTCACGTGGCACATTTTTAGAGGACTCGGACCATATGGATGTTTTTCCAATCCCTAGGTGGACCTACGAACCAAAAACGAAATCAAGAAGAGTAAATCTTACTTGACCACCCACACGTGGCAATTTGTTAGAGGACGCTGACCGTATAGATGTTTGGCCAACCCTAGGTGGACCTATAAACCCAAATCAACCTAAGCGGTAGTTGAAGTCATTTGTACGGGGTGATTTTAACCGTAGGAATTTGAGCATTATTTACCATTATATGGGTACGATGATCCAAAGGCTTGAAAATCACTAATCAGGCTGATTTTTTGTTTGTAGACCCACTTAGGGATTGCCAAACATTCAATTGGTCAGCGTCTTCTACGAGAGTACGACGGGGTTCATATTATGGGTGGGTCAGGGCGTCCCTGACCGTCGGTGGTCAGACAAGTTTTAACCTACCAAAACTCAGCTTGATTGATGATGTCCAACGACTATATTTTAGCATCATAAAAACAACGGAAAATTGCAGAAAAGAAAATAAACTTTAATTTATTTACAAAAAAGAATACAACTTTTCGCAAATGGGCGTAAAATTTGGGCGTTTCGTCTGCTGTCAATCCAATCAGTCGTCGACTGACTAACAAATGACTGATGGCTGACACGTCTGACAAACGCCCTTTTAAAGGGCGTTTATTCTTGAGAAATTTTAAAAAAACATCCCATAATTCCTCAACTTCTAAACCAATCTACGAATATGGGAATGATCTGAATTTTTGTGAGGATGATCTCCTCACCGTAGAGATCATCCTCACCAAAAATCAGCCATTGATTCATCTTCTGGGTACGCCAAAATGGGCGTAAAATTTGGGGTATCAAAAAACGCCCTTTAAAAGGGCGTTTGTCAATAAAAAACGCCCTTTAAAAGGGCGTTTTCTACTGACACACGCCCTTTAAAATAACGTCTGTCAGGTTGTCAGATGTCGGACCGACACTGACAGACGTTTTTCAAAAAACTGAAAAACGCCCTTTTAAAGAACGTTTTTTTCAGAAAAAACGCCCTTTTAAAGAACGTTTTTCAGAAAAAACGCCCTTTTAAAGAACGTTTTTTAATAAACATGTGCCACGTCATGAAACGCCCTTTTAAAGAGCGTTTCGTTTTCTTTTTTGGGATTTGCGAAAACTTGTATTCTTTTTTGTAAATGAATTAAAGTTGGTTTTCTTTTATGCAATTTTCCCTAAAAACAATTGCTCACAGTCAACGGTCAAAAATTAAAATGTTAAATGCAACCACTAGAAATCATCAATTAAACTGTTTTTTAATATGTAGATCAAGCAAGATGTGGAACAAACATCTATAAGGTCAACGTGTCCTAATGACTACTCCACGTGGCATTTTGGGAGGAAGACTTCAAACTTTGAAGTCCCCCTAGTACATCAAACTTGCTACCTACTATTATTTGAAGTCCACAAAAACTTGAGAAACGTGGTAGACCAAGAAATTTGTGCAATGATCTCATGGACCCGGGTCCATGGATGTAGTGGTGTTGTATAGTGGTGTCCTGTCACCATTACATCCATCATCCATGGACCCCTGTCCACGTGATCATTATCCCGACGTTCGTTTTTTTCTGTTTGTGTGTTTTCTCGAGAAAAAAGAATAAATTTCAAGGCGTGGTTTTTCGAAGCCCTCCCCTTTATTTTTTGAGGCAGTTTTTCATTTGTCTTCAGCCAAGTGGGGTTGCATCTGCGCAACTCCACTATAATTCCTCTTTGCTCCCCATTTTCTGTGAATTTCTAATGACTTCCCCTGTGTATTAAAAATGATATAACTCTTTATCCTTTATTCTTAAGTACTAACAACTAGTAGGTGAAGGGTTGAGGTTATCTCAACCGACTAAGATCAAATATATCTCTGTGATATATTTTATTAATTCAATTCCTTCTACAATAAATAATAACTTTCAAGATTATAAAAATTATGATAAAAATATGTGTAGATTATAGATTAATACTTGGGTTTGGTAGACCTTCACACCTCTAACCTCCCTGTTTGTTGATTTCTAGCCATTTGATTTGAATATCCAAAAAATTCCCAATTATATGGTTTAAAATCAATCCATCGACAGACTTCAATCAAACGGATTGAAATGACCGACCAGACATTTGTTTGGTTTGAAAGAGAAAGACTCAGGGGTTGCTTGCGAATCCATATATGGGGTAACCCTTGATTTCGTTTCGGTCTTTATTTGATAAAAAAGATGAGAATTAGATGAAATTGAAAAAGAAAAGAATAATAAAAATCTTAGGAGAAAATTTAGCAGAGAGAATTTGATTAAGGATATAATTTAATTACTAGAGAGAATTTGGTAAAGGGATAATTTATTTATTGGGAATTGGAGGCATTAGGCGGTTGTCTCAATTGCCTAATGGTTGAGCCGACCCACCCTAAGTAGGTAGCATCTGAGTTGCGTATGAGTGATTATAGGTGCATTTTTGGAAGAGGTGGCAAAAAAAGAAAAATTATATCAATAGGGTAGTTTTAAAAATACATGCAAAATAAGGACAATTTTTGGAAATTTTGCTAAATGTAGAAGATTAATTTAGTTGGCCAATTTTAAAAATTTGGATAAACAAAATTTTAAAGTTATAAAGTCAAGCTGCCCGTTACTTTTAATGATAAGTGCTATTTTAAGCCTCATGGATGTTTCAATAAAAAATCCTTAAACCAGAAGTTTGCTATATCCCCCTTCCAAAAACTCAAAAACTAACCTAATACTTCGACAAATCTTAGGCGAGTGCCCCTCCGAAGTACAATGAAGGCAACTAACCTGAGCCATGGGCCTCATTGATCACCCATTGATCCTGTCCAAGTAAATATGTTTTCCCCGTTCTCTTTTACTCCTATTTATATAACCCAAACTCCCTTAGCTCTCTCTTATTTCTCCAATGTAGGATTAAAGTAGAAAAAAATCGCTTGAAACCCTACTTTCCTAAGTTTTATTTAGCCAAAGATAAAAAATAATTTGAACAAAATGTGCTCATTGGTTGGCTCAACTCAAGTAGTTTGCAGAGCCCACCAAAATAGAGTCTAGCATTAGATGATTAAAGCAACTGAGCAATCACAAACTGCTTGGATGGTCATGATAATTCAATCATGTTGAGTTTTCGACTTAGGAGATGTATGTGGGACCAAATTTCTTGATGTAGTCCATTGAATGGTGGGATATTGCACCCTACTTGTGCTCCGTATGAAGTCTCACCCTTTGATGGGTCTCAACATTAACATCCAAATTGGGTCATCGTAGCTATAAGATTTGAGGACTAATATTTACGTAATTGAGAAGTTTTGACACTAATAAGGAATGCCACTTTATCTTCTCATTGGACATGGTAATGACATGTACTTACATTATTATCACAAGGATCATTTATATAACAAGTGACAGCGGTTGTCTCCCCACTCATACCTCCTCTTATAGGCTTCAATAAAGAAGGGCCGAGATCTTATCCCTTAACTGGATGGTAGATCTCTGCCACTCACACCTGATTTTGGCAAATGCTTTTGTTGAAGAGTGCTGTACGGGCACGGGCTACCCACTAATATGTTAACAATGTAACACATTAATTGATATGTTGTCCACTTAAAATGAGGGAAGGTGGGTATTGAAGTAAATTAGGTAAGTTTGAGTATTGCTATGTATTCTAGAGACAACCATATAATTGAAAGATTACTAACTCGAAAACCATCGGAATATGGTAACTATATTACTAAATTTATTGACTCCCTTTCAAAATGTAGCGAATTTTTGGATTTCGAATTTTATCCGTGAAATGCACCTATCGAGGGTATATGTCAGATGCAGAGACATTGAGCTTTGGCCATGAAGCTCTACATTGTTGAGCAAAAATGAATATTACTCCACATCAAATATCCTCCAATCAAATCAGGTGGACCTCGTTGTCATGTACAGATGGTGGTCTCTGATTGGGACCACAGCCACATTGAATATTACTCCACATCAAATATTCTCTCCCTATTGGCTTCCCAAGTTCTGAAGCTTAATACTGTTTTCGATTATTTCTAAACAGCATGGGCTTCAAGAAAAGGCCCATAAGTAGGTTCCATGTCCATGATGGAAAAGCACTCTAATCAAGCCGCTATAAATCACCAATCAGACTGATTTTTGGTATTTAACTCAACCAAGGGCTGGATCAAATATTCATGGGATCACTGACCCGAAAAGAATGTGCCATGTGGCATTTTTTGATAAGTGGTAGGAGTTAAAAATTATCCCTTTACCATTATATTGAACATCGATTGTTTCTCTGCTTCATTGTAATGTTCGGACTTGCCAGAAATGTAGGAGAGGCTAAAGAGACTGAACCTAACCTTCACATTTGAGAATTGGCATCCATGGAGAAAGTTGAGAACTCCTCAATTCTCAACAAGATGTCATGGACACTGTTGAAACCCTTAAAGAGGACATCTTAAAGAGGACATGAAGGCCACAATGCCACAATGGAAATCCTAAAGGTTAAGACTTATGCTTTCCGCATGCACCTCTATCACCTAGGTGCTTTTGGTGTATTGGTTTGGGTCTTAACATTTGGTATCAGAGCCAACCCCACGTCACATGATCTAGTCATGAGAGAGGCAACCTAGCGAAAGGGCCACCTGGGGGCTCACTCAAATAAGAAAAAATAGGGGTACTAGAAAAAATGTCAGGGGCTCGCTCACAAAAAGTGAGAAAATAGGGATATATACCGGAGTGAAAACCACCTCAGAGTGGATCACCTTGGACTTCAGCCTTGGAAGCGTGGTGGAATGTTAGGATTTTAAAGGTTAAAAGACTTAAGCTTTCTGCACCTCTATCACCAAGGTACTATATTATATTGGTTTGGATCTTAATATAAACAGATTGGGCCACCAAAGATTTTTTTCCCCTTCTGCGAATCGGGTAAACGGGTACCCATTGATACCCATATTTATGATGCTTTAAGAGGTCACGAGTTGGATCTTTCAAAATACCTATAAAGAAAACTCCCAATGCGGATGTGCCTGTCTACCCATAACTATGGATTGAAAATACAATTATGTACTGAAATATCAAATTATCAATTCTTCTTACCCACAGCTTGTAAGAGTATAAGCAATTGGAGGAAGTAGTAGGACACACCCCCTATTGTGGCATATTGCAACTTTTCACTCCCTTTGACCGCCGGAAAATCATCATCTCCACCTCGATTAAACCCCCCGGCCAACCATCCTAAGTTCCGATACCCCCCTTCGTGTAGTCTTGTGACAGCCATCAATGACCTATAAGGCAGCAGAGCTATGGACATTATATTTCACTATTAATTTATTTTTCAATGACATTGTCTAAAGAAAAAACAATTTCCTTTGGTTTGATAGCCATTTTAAATTGGAAAATTTTTCTCGAGAAAACGAGATTTTCCCATCCAAGCCCGGAATTCATTTCTGTTTCACATAGGTGAGGATTCGGTTCCACGCCCTTATTTTATCACATAATTGGAAAATGCATATTTTCTCAAGTGCAATCAAACAGCTATTTAAGACATTTTCCCAGATGTATTTTTTCAAGAAAATTTTCGGTGCAAATTAAACATGCCCTTAATATTGCAATGGAGGGTCTAGTCTAAGCTCTCACCTTAGTCCTTCTCCACAGGCTACAAGGAGCTTAGCCTCCTTGTCGGGAACCGCCGTCTCGACTTGGCTAAGAAACTCGGGGTTGATGGTGGTGAATTTTTGGCCAGTCCATAGGCCTATGTAGCCGAAGTGCACCCATTTCTTTAGGAGGGTGATGGGGCTGTTGTCGACGTCCTTCACGAAGAGTGGAACATGTACAGACCCCGACACACATGCCTTCTCTCTCTCCCACACCGGTCGGATGTCGAGGAGTAGGAAGCCTTCGTCTTTCATGGCTGAGCTTGCGTCCTTTGGCAATACTGGCTGGACTGTGCCTGATTGTATCAGTTCGCGGGCGCTAACGGAGACTGCATGGACTCGTAGACGAGGCCCACGCAGGGTGTTTGAGAGGTGTGGCCTAGGCTTCTTCTCATACTTCATGTTCAAATTGGACGTGTAAAGCTGGCCTAGACGAATTGCCATCTCTCTCTCTCTCTCTCTCTCTCTCTCTTATCCGGAATAGCAGCAATAATATTCATACATCCTTACCCTGAACTTTACAGTGAACTGATGAGATAGAACAGTTATATTGTATATACAATACTACTGGGTCGATCTTTACTATACACATGGCGTTCATCCAAGCTACTCTTAGTCTGAACCACCAACCCGTGGACGGACCCTACCTAGAAGATCTCCTAGCCTCTAAAGTCCAGTCAAATGATCAAGGCCAACCGATGGACCTGTTTTACGGGCCATTAGCCATGACCTTCCGTACGAATGCTATGACTTATAGATGACACGGTGGAATCCACTTTTCCTTGGACCATCTCGAGGAAAAATCCTCAAGGACGTCTCTTCACCGCTAGATACACCTTGAAAAATGTAGTAGATTTTTGATATTTAAACTTCTTGAAAACTGCGTCAACACGTTTTTCAAAGTGTATCGCTGAAGAGACCTCCTCGGAGGATTTTCCTCAGACGTCCGAGCACAAATGGACTACAAAGTGTATGCTTAGCAATTCTGGGATCCAATCAATGGGCCCTGGCCATGAATTACCCCAAACCAAAATCATCCCATTCAGATGACCTTAACTGACTGACCAGTTTCATTTCTTGAACAGTAAAATAATAATAAGAATATAAGCCCATAGAGTAGAAGGCCACAATCATCTGATCAAGCTGAATTATAGGCTAGAATACGTAGACGGCTCATACTGATATACAAGTTCAAGACTATTGAGTGCCTGTCTAACCTTTAAAATTTAATCTACATGCAAAACTGCCAATCCTTAAAAGATTTGAATATGTATGCCTTGATTGAAGATATAGCTTAAAATGGAGTCGAATGGCAAAATTGGATTCATTTTGCTGACGCCAAATAGTTGGGATAAGGAGAAGAAGATGTACAACTGATCCTTCTTACCAAAATTCAGCATTCATGAAAACCCACCACAAATACAAGTATATAAACAAATTACATAACAAATTGGAGCTAAATCACTCTACATACATAAACATTGACCTGAGAATGTAATGAAGATGGTGGTGCAATTGACCTCATGAACAAACCTACAAATTCAGAATTTTGTTAATGGCACCTGAGAATGTAATGATAATATACAAGAAGTCACGAGGTCGGGCAGAGACATGCTGCCACATAATCAAGATAACGGTTCAGGTACCCTAAGAACAGTGGCCGATGCTCACAGTTAATCTTTATTTTACGTCCATCCTGAAGCAGGGATTCCATGTTTTATAAACCATTCGGGCATGTGGAATCTTTCATAGAGTACAGGTTTCACATCCTTCTGCAAAGACAGGTGCTTCAGAAGTGGAAGAAGGACCTCCAAAAGCTGAACAGCACCGAAAAAAGACATATCAGAGAGGTGGTGAGGAAATAATCAAACAGTTTTGATCTGGTGGTGCCGCAGATTCATTTGAGATTTTTTTTTTTTTTGGTAGGGTTTAATTTTATACAAATCATGGTACCTGCTCATCATAAGGCTGTCCTGCAGAGAATGGAATGCATGGTATTCCATTCAGCGGTTGCAAGAGGAAACTGAATGGGTTGTTATCGACAATAACAGTTCGGCAGAGATCCTTTGATAGGCAAGATAGATCCTTCACGTGTTCCCTATATTCCCTGTGATTTGTACAATGCCAGTAATTTCATCAAACAAGGTAAACTTAAGCTTAATTTCAGATGTCACAGTTCTTCACTTTCAATGTGGTCATCCAAAAATCACAACAAAAATAAAACTGTACTTTACCATGTCATGACACTAAGAGGAAGAAACCTCATAGCAAGCGGAATTGTGCGAAAGTTGAAAAAGAGGAAGGGATGAAAATATTATGGAGCATTTCAGAGCCTTGAACTTTTCAGAAAAACATTTATCTATACAACCAGCAATGGAAAACAGTAGAAGGCCTGCAGTAACTCTGGTTCAATGAAGTGTTTCAATTCATGCATGAGTCTAGAACATCAAGCCTGTAAGTTCCAAAGGTAAGTTTAAGCTAGTGTTGTACGTGCTAGCTAGGGTATAAATAGACACATAATTACAGACCTCAAGTCCCATTCAGTGTTGGCTGCCTAGGTGATTCCTTTGACCATAGACAATTCCTGATCATGTATCCGCCTAGGATACAACTTATTTATGCATATGAAATAGCAGAAACAACACGGATTAACCAAGTTTAGATATCACTATTCGGAAAGAAGTTTAAGATATCTACATGAGCCAATTCAAGCTTCAATTTTGTATCGACATTTAACCCTGACTCTACTATTTATCATATAGACCTAGAATCATGCACAATTGAAATCAAGCAGAATAGAGATCACTTGAAAATTAACTGTGGTTTTGTAAGAATGAGAAAATAGGCAGAAAACTATGTAAAATCATGTTCATTTAAATCCTTGAATTCCATAATTTCCTCTACTTTGGGATTTGGCCCTAATACAATCCATGAACCCCTAGAAATCAATTGTCAGTGGAATGTTTTGGCAGTCTAGAAGCAAGTGTCAATGGCACATCTCTTAGATTGAGGTAGTAGAGATTAGTAATTGATTCATATCCATTAGGTAGATTATGTACTGATCATTTACTTAAAAGTTTTTGTCCGCAAAGTAATGAGGTGTAGCTTGGTACAGGGGTACTGATATGATATTAATACATAAATGAGTACAAACATACATTTATGAGTTTGTTAAAATATTAAGAAATCATGTAAAATCATGTTCATTTTAATCCTTGAGTTCCATAATTTCCTCAACTTTGGGATTTGGCCTTATAGACAAGCCATGAACCCCTAGAAATCAATTGTCAGTGGAATGTTTTGGCAGTCCAGAAGCAAGTGTCAATGGCACATCTCTTAGATTGAGGTAGTAGAGATTAGTACTTAATTCACATCCAATTGGTAGATTATATACTCATCATTTACTTAAAAGTTTTTGTCCGCAAAGTAATGAGGTGTAGCTTGGTACAGGGGTACTGATATGATATTAATACAAAAATGAGACAAACATACATTTATGATTTTGTTAAAATATTAAGAAATCTCGTAACTTGACAAATATATTGGTCATAATTCCTTCTAGTAAACAGGGCTCAGTGTCCCTCTTACCCTGCACAAAACATTAAGCAGCACAGCCAGAAAATGTTGATGCTTGAAAATCCACTATCTGGGAGTTTGTCCTTTGTTTTTATAACATTTATTCTGATTAACATGAAATTTTTAGTAATGACCTGCACTGCATGATAATTTTCATCATTAAGCTCACTTCAATTTGTATAATTACCTTCGGACATGTGTATGTAGACTCCAAAAGTGGGAAGAAGTAGATGATCAAAAAAAGAAAAGGTTTTGATCCTAATATTAAGATTAAACCTTGACATGATGATTTCCATAGAGACTGAAAAAAAAACACAAATAATCAGAGATATCTTGAAGTGATTGTCTCCACAGAGACAGGAAGAATAATCACAGGTACTCTACAAGCCAAACCAAAAAGGAAATGATTTTCAAGAAGATTAGGTGAGGAATGGGTTGGGAAATGGAGCTACCAAACCAAAATGTGAGCTTTTTAAAACAATTTGATAGTGACAACTGTATCTGCGGAAACAGTAAAGAGAAGTCCGCTGGTACTCCTCTCATTAGGCAATTTTGTACTATGGGGGACAATGTTCCATGGTTGTCAGAATGCCTATGTGAGACAGGCTTTGGGCCTGGCTGGGCGTCTAGGCGCTTGCCTGGTGACCATGCCAGCCTAAGGAAGGAACTCCTCTTGGCCACTTGGAGAGATGGCGTGGCCAACCCAGACCATTTATCTGATAGAAGACTCTAGATTCACCACGTGGATTCCCCTTGTCCACATCACACACATATCCTACCATGTTTCTCCTATGAATAACAGCCCTTCAATATTATAATTTTTAAAAAGAAAAAAATGAAAGAATTCTGCATTTTTTTTATCATGTGGCAGAGGGCAGTTGAGATGAAACTAGCTACATGTGAGAGAGTGATGTGGAAACACGTGGGAGCCTTTGGTCTGCCACAAGTTAGATGCTTCCACCTCAGTTGGCTGCCTAGTTGTGCTACCACCTACCCTTGAAAAAACACCTAGTTGCCTAGCGATTGCCTATTACACTACATGATGTTCTGTAGCCCCCTTTCCTTCTCTTTTAATAAATTATTTTAAAAGAAATAAAAAAAGTCACAATCATTCAATATGCAAAACCAGAAAAAAATGATGTTCAAGCATGCAAACCAAAATGAGCTTTATGCAATGCTTTTATAAAGAAAACTGCTTAATTATACTTTTTCCACGGAATCATTTATAGTGTCCCATCACAATTAGCATTAGCAATTTTCAAAAACTATTGAATTGAATATAATTCACTGAATGAGCATGCAAAATTTAAGTAGAAGCGATAGTTAGGTAGAGTAAACAGCATAGAAGAATGAATATCCAAAGAAATCTACATGCAAATTTGTAATCTGCGTAACTTAGAGAGTGATCACCGAACAGATGCATATTATTCATTGCCTAGGTGCACGTGTAGGGGGCTGGAAGCCTGAAACCCACCATTCAGTGGCTTCCTCAAAGGCCTAAAGAATCACCCAATCAGAAGCTTGTAAACATCTGATCTATCACATTCCCTGTCACTATTGAAAAAATCTGAAGAACAGTCCATGAAAAGTCTGGGGGTCCAATCATGTTGATTTTTGACCTAGAGCCCACGTATGCAGGACCAATCAAATTGGAGGGTCCAATCCCCTGCATGTGCACCATGCCACCTGATATAAATGATTGATGATAATTACAGTATAATTCTCAGACCATAGATTTCCGCAAATGAATATACAATAATAGCACTGACATCAAATGGTCAAGTCCAATCTTCTTCATAGTGTGAATATTGTTGAACAGAAGCAAAACTTACGTGCTAATTGTGGAAGGCCTGTAAAGACGAAGGCTAAATCGATTTTCAATGTCTATCCTGTCAACAAGTGGTCTAGCATAACCTGTAGGATGCCCAAAGATAATAAATCAAAGGAATTAAAGAGCGTGCAAGTAAAATAAAGACCAAGAGAATACTGAAATAATAAGCAAACCTTCAAGGCCAGCAGTGAATAGCACAAGATCTGCAAATTCACTACTCTGTTTTAAGAATTCTTGCAAACCTGGACGCTCAAATACTGTGACATGATTCACCTTAGGTTTTCCATCACATTCCTTCAGCCCATGCAATTTATCTCCATGTAAGTTTCTTTCATGAAAACATGATAAGATAATCAAATCAATAAGAATAACAGCTATTAAAGGCAGACCTTGTCCGAAGATACACATTCCAGCTCGAACCACTTTAACCCAGCTTCTATAGCTTGATTACGAACAATGGCAGGTAAGCTAGATGTCTCATATGCACATACGAGAGTCTCATCCAAGTCAAGAACTATCTGCACGCCAAGGTGCATCTATCAGAATCTATTACATTTTGAAGAATGAGTAGGCTTTGTAAACAATATCAAGAAAGACGGATATGCACTCAAACATACGTTTGGGAAGCATAAGCTAACTGAAATAAAGATAAAGCCAGCTAGAGTGTATATATACTAAATTATACTGCTAAAGTATAATTTAGCAGTCATCCCAGTGTTTCAAGGCTTTAGATTTGAAGATTATGTGTTCCAGTGGGATCGCCTTCTGTCTTAGTCTCTAGCTTTCTGAGGTTTCTGGTTTGTTTTTTGGGTGGGCTTGCTGTTTTGTTGGCTTAGCCTCCCTTGTTTGCTGCTGTCTTGTTCCTCTTGGGGCTTTCTCAGCCCCGCCTTTTAATTTAATATCCTTTTATTGATAAAAAAAAATGCATGGACCAAATTTTAGTTGCAGCAAATCAGTTTGATGGCTTAGGAGGAAAGTTAGGCGGCCTTCTCAAATGCAAAGAAACATCAAATTTATGGTTCGTCCAACATGGCTTATTAACTACGTAAGAAATTCCCTCTTAACTTGCAGTTCAGTTTACACTGAAAAAGAACAAGTGCAAAGTCAAGTTCGAGGTGTCCACATCCGCTGTTGTAGTAGCTTGCAGTTTGGGGGACTTGGTAATCTATAATTGCTCAAGCTAAATCCTTTCTTTTATTTAATTTCCCTATAGTGCCCTTTTAATTTTATAAACCGATAGTCGTATTCTTTCATATTATTTCTCATCTTAAACCCATATCTTATGTTCCATGCCTTTCTTCACCACTTGGCGTCGATGTAAGTTTTGTTTTATTTCCATGATAAGGTTTCCATTCCAATGAATCCAATCCTCTTCTTTGCCTATAAAATAAACCCTTTCTCCGCCATTTTCAGTTACGAAACATATCTGTAAGTGAATTTGATCCAAAAAACTACTCCATATATAATACTAATCTGATGCTCTAATAATCTCAATGCATAACTATATGAATGCGAGGTGATCTGCCCTAAAAAAACCAAAAAACTAACTGCTTGTGATGTACTCAACATGAGAATTCTGTCTGTCCAACAAAGCAACCATTTTTATCTGTTCAACAAACTAATAAAACCTACAAACCATCAATTCTTTGTGCCCATCAATCATCAAATCCAAACCAAAGAGGCTAATCATACTATTTTTTTCAATCCAAATTAAACAAACAAACAAAATCACCACCAAAGAACTGTTTAAAAAAAATTCCAATAAACAGATGAGATCGAGTAATCAAACAACTAATCAATTTGTCAAAATATCCAAAAAAGCGAGAACATTCAAATAGGGCAAACCGTAAGCTTCTCGATGCTCTGTTCATCGTCGTTGAAGCTAACGTGCGCTGTGGGAGGAGAGTCTCGCAGGGGGAGTTCAACGACGGGCAACGGCTTGAAAGACGGAGAAGAAGATGAGGTGAGCAAGGGGTGTCGGAATCCGATAAAAGAGAGAACCTGAGCCATCGAAGGTGTGCCCCTCAGGATCTGAACGAAGATTTGAAAGAAGAACGCCAACCAGCTCAACAGAGTTCTCCATACTGTTAGGGTTTTAGGGGCGTAGACTTCGGCCTGAGCCAGCTCGGCCATGTCCTCCCTGCTCGGATGGATAGAATACAGGGAGGGTGCGTACGATGTTTAACGTGCCCCCCTATATCAGAACAGCCAGAGGAGGGTTCATGGTTCTTCTTCTTCGTAAGGATTGGACTGTCAACAGGCTTCAATGATAGGAGAACGAAAGGAAAGCCAATCAAAGTTGGTTCTTTCGTTCTTTGCTTTGCGTCTCTTCCTTTCTCTCTTCGAGTAGTGTGGCTGTCATCTTGTGGAAGACATTATCCCTAGGTTCAAACCGTTGGATTTTCCTCGAGAGTATAACTGACTATTGCCGAGGACGATTCAACGATCTGAAACCTAAGGAGAACATTCACCTCAGGACGATAGCATCATTTTCCCATGCTTTTTTTATTGGGTGGTCATACTCATAGCTTAGCTGTCTGTGACTCTGTGGGACGAGTGCTGTACTATGGTACATTACTCTGTATCAAAAGTTTGATACAGAAATCCCTAAAAATGCCACGTGGTATACGCTGTAGGTCCCCCTGACCTATGAATGCTTGTAAAACACCTTGTTGGACCAACACACCAAAATCAGCCTGATTGATTACTTCTAGCCTTTGGAATGGAGCACTTTTTCATTGTGGGCTTCATGACAGCCCTATGGATGGGTTCCAAGCCCATGATGAAAAAGTACTCGAATCACACGGCTACAAATCATCAACCAGGTTGATTTTTCGTGTGTGGTTCTACCAAGAGGTGGGTTCAAAATTCATAGGGGTCGAGGACGAAAGATTGTGCCACTTGGCATTCTGTAGCAAACTTTTGATAGTGATACGAGATACAGAATTCTGCAGCAAGGTTTTAGTTTTCCTGCATGGTTATAGATTACCAATCAAGGTGATTTTTGGTATGTATATCCACCAAGGGCTGAGATAAACATCCAAGCGGTCAGTGGGCCCAGATGGCAGCGGTGACTACCAAAAATGCCGCTTCCGCAAATAAACAGTTTCAGGCATACCTTGTTACATCTTTTTCCTTTAGTTTTCCTGCTTAGGGAGAGAGGGGGATAACTTTTGTGCGTTCAACCACTGACGACCAATCAGAGGTGAGGATCCCATCAGTCTTCGATGGAACCATCAATCTTTTGCCGAATGCCGACAGAGGTTCCGAGTAAAACTTCTATCATAGCGTTCCGACATATCCTTCTGTCACAATGAAAATCACAGGTCAACTCTTAGTGGACGATGACCGTATGGATATTTTGGCCAGTTAGTGATTCCTAAGCGATTCGATTGAAGTTATTTTCATGGGTTGATTTTAACGGTAAGAATTCGAGCATTATTGAACATTATTTGGGTGCTAAGATCCAAAGGTTGTAAATCACTAATCAGGCTGAGTTTTGGTTTATAGGTCCACTGGGCAAATATCCATACGGTCTGCGTCCACTAAGAGTGTGCCACGCGTCATGTGATTTTCATTGTGACAGAAGCATCTGTCGGATGCTGTGATAGAAGTTTTACTCCGAGTTTCCCACAAACTCTCCGAGTGACTGACTCGGAGGAGTAGAATTTTGATGACGGGCGTCCGTCATCAACATTGACGATGGACAACATTATGAGCCACGCGGCAGACATTTAGAATCTTTCAGTAGTCAAGCTGCCTCGTGGTATTTAGGTCCACCAAAGGATAGGGCAAACATAATCAAGTCAAGTCTTAAGAGTCCCACGTGGCTGATACTATGGTCCGACGTCCTCGTCAAAGCTTTATTTCTCACGTTACATTTATATCTATACTAAAGGTGAGACCTGCTGCACGTGTTGCACAATAAAGGGGAAAAAATTTAGATGCAGAGGGGTCTTGTGGCTCTACATGGCTCATTTTTTGGGGCCCCACTAACCGCATGGATGTGTACCCCACCCCTTGTGGATATGCCTACTAAAAATCAGCTTGATTGATATTTTGTAGCCATTGGATTAAGTGTCCAAAAGATATGCAAAAAACATTCTTGAATCTAACGGTTAGAGTCAATCCTATAAAAGTGCTAAAATCTATGGCTAGATAAAATCAATGTGACTAATTGTTTGTACACATATCCACCAAGGGGTGGGGTACACATCCATGCAGTTAGTGGGCCCCAAAAAATGAGCCATGTAGAGCCACGAGACCCCTCTGCATCGACTGCATCCAAAGTAATCTGCATCTAAAATTTTCTCCAATAAAGGGTCATATTGTCCCAATCAACCTGATGGGATGATGGGAAGATTGTTCTCAACCATCCAATTTATGTACTTAGGATCCATGCACCGTTGTGGTTGTGGTTGTGGTCGTTAAGCGTCAAAAAAATGAATCAGATGATTACAAGGGTCTGTCTACAAAATTTGAAGTCTCTCCCTGCCAAAAATGCCATGTGAAGAAGCCTTTGGGGCCAATTAACCTTATGAATGTTTGTACACATATTGGTGGACCCACATACCAAAAATAAGCTTGATAGATGATTTCTACGAAAAAAAACCAACAGCCATAAATCACGATTTTAAAAAGCAAAATCCAAAGCAAAATCACGAATTAAACTAACTTTTGACGTGTAGATTCATCAAAAGGTGGACCAAGATCGACAAGTACAGTGGGCCCTAAAACGTAGTCCACGTGGCAGTTTGGGATGGAGACTTCAAACTTTGCAATCTCCAGGGGACATCATACTCGGGTTCTGTCCCATCAAGAGCTGCTTTTCAAGAGCTAGAAATCAACAATCAAGCATATTTTTGTTACTTAGGTCTAGTGATGAGCCAAACATCTATACGTCAGAAGCCTCTAATAGTGTGCCACACTGTAGGTCAGTCATCAACTTTGATGATGGACACCATGATCATTTTTTTCTAGAGACATGTTCCACATCGGGATCTAATAAATGTTTTCACAGTTTGGTTGAAATGTTAAAATGTTGAATAATCAAAGCACTCGTACAAAATAAAAAAATAAGTAATATTTTTAAATTTTAAAAATTTGAGGGTCATATTATGAATAAATATATATTTTTTTTTAAATAAGAGAAAGACATTGAATAAGATGCAAGTATGCTTTTGACACTAAAAGACCAAAATACCCCTCTTCATCTACTCTACTTAAAAAAGCAAGAAACAAAATAGAGGCATTTGGGAGATTTTTGTGGAATGCAAGAAGGGCCTTCGTTCTTTGATAAGTAGAATAGATAATGTCACTGAAGATATCATCCATATGCTTTTCAAGTTCTTGGACAATACTAAGGTCTGGTTCACCTCCCCTGTCCCTATTCGTTGCCAAGACCTCTGAAATGAGGATATATACATTTGGATCACCAAAATGATCCTCAACTACAACCAAGGGGACGAGTTCAACCAATACAAAACAGCCTATAATTGCGTTCTAAGGAGGAGACTGCCATACAAGGAACTGTTCAAGAAGAAGAACCCCCTTTTTCTGTCCTTCTGGAGGTGGATACCTTCATTTTAAGGGAACTTAGGGTCGGACTACTCGACTTGAAACAAGAACCAAACACTCACTTTCAAGAATGTAACAACTGAAAAGATTAGAAACAATTTTTTTTTATTTTTTTTTTGGGTAGCTTGTGAGGCTTCTCGTTGACATTAAGTACAGAGATGTTGAAATTAATAAAGAAAAAACTTCTAGGCAATATAAATCTGGATGCATGGACCACGACGAGGACAGAAGATTAATTTAGTCTTCACAACCAAGAAGACAAGTTCCATCCAAACCTTGTTATTCTTAAACAAAATAGTGATTCTTTGCTTAAATCTAGACCTCATATATATACTAGTGGGTGGACTGTGCCCATAGCACTCCCTGACAAAGTGTTTGCCAAAATCCTGGTGTGAGTGGCTGAGATCTACCGTCTAGTTTGGGGATAAGATCTCAGCCCTTCTTTATTGAAGCCTATAAGAAAGAGTACAAGTAGGGAGACAACCACTGTCACTCGTTATATAATATATATTTAATTTTTATGACTTCTTGAAAATTGAAAATAATTATTAATACTTCTATACTTTCAAACTTTAGGAATACCCCCTTACTTAGCCTAAACGTCATTGGCTCGTTTTAAAGTGCGACTTGCATCATGAGCCATTAACATTTCCAGTTAGACCTTAGTTAGAAATTCGACATTCGACAAAAATACAATACAAAAAAGTACTATAATTTGGATTTATCATTTGAAAATACGATTAAAAATTCAGCAAAGAATAAAATAAAATAAAATAAAACAAAGTATTTAAAAAATAAAAAAAGGATTCTTGCAATTTGTTCATATTTAAAAATATATTTTTTCAATAATTCGTGTATAATACACGTTTAATATGTCAAATAATTCGTGTAAAATATGTCAAATATATTTATTAAACAGGAAATTGCTACTAAGGGTGAGTAGCATCAAAGCTTGCAAAACAGAGGAGAACTCTAAAAAAATCCCTAATGCTATTTTGGACGGGAGAGATGTGATAGATTTGTAATTGTATTTTATTTTAAACATTTCAAAGGGGCAAAGTCGGGATTTTGAAGTATTCACTTACAACAGTAATGCCCGACCCCGCAAAATTTTTTTGCTTCAACTTCCGTGGAATCAAAAAGCAAAAAATTTTTGCTTGCACAAAAATCAAGTTTTTGACTTGAAAAAAGCAAGTTCATTAATGCTACCCAAACAAACTTATTAGCTTTTTTGATTTTGAGCAAAATTTTGACTTATTTTGAGTCTACAAACGAGTCCTTACACAAGGTCGAGAAGGAATTCTAAAGTTTGAAAGTATTGGAGGGTACTACTAATTAGTTTCAGGAACAGGTTCGAAGGACATATTTCCTGACTCGTGCTCTTGGCCGTGGATTTCAAGAATCCAGCTCGGCCCTGTCATCCACCATTGGATTCGTGAAATGGGCTTGGCATTATTTTATAAAAAATAATTTTTTAAACGTTATGGAATGTTACTTATGAAAAATTAATATTCCATCTGTTTTTCAGACTCAGATATGACCCACCCATTATAACGGTAACATTGAGGGCCGTTATAACGGACCATTTAAAACCATGTGTACAATTACTAAATAAGGCAGGCATTACTTGTGATTTGAGGAGTCATTCCCATATCTCGAGATTGAAGTTTCGGCAAGATGTCTAGCTGTAGACCGTTAGATAAAAGGATTTGAAGTCCACGTGGTACGAAGATTGAATATTTTTGAAAAGACAAAGTTAGCCTTCAGAAAAAAAAAAAAAAACGAAAAGAAAGAAATTAAACCATATCATCAATCCGCTTAAACCAATTTAGCGGCGATCCTATGGTCTGGGCTCCATGGATGTATTTATGGTGTGCAACTGGTGGCAATTTTTTATTGGTTGCAGTACATTTTAATATATAAAGGAATATAATATCTTATTATAATTTAAATTTATATTATACTTGCTTTAAAAAAATATTAAAAAATGTTTTCAATCGTGATAGCACCGAGGTTCTGACCGAAGAGGGTCGTCTAATCACTTTAAAGACAACATTATTCTGAAAGTTTCGTCATCTTCGTTAACAACTACGATATTCAGTTGTTTGACCTGCTTTTCTCTATCACTTATTTCATAATTTAATAATTTCGGATACGTTTATATCAAGGTTTAAAGGGGACCGTTATAATGGTATAACGGACTGGGGGTGTTACCGTTTTTTCCATTATAACGAAAAAAAAAAACTCTCAGGGGCAAAAATAGGAAAATAACGGAAAAAATGGCGCTGAAATTCAAATTTTTTAAAATTTGAATTTCAAAAATGGAATATAACGGGAAAATAACGGAAAAAAACGAAAATAACGGCCTTTTTTTCACAAAATTTTCCAGAAAACAAAGGTCGTTATTTTCATTATAACAGAAAATAACGGCTATTATTTTCGTTATAATGGCCGTTATTTTCATTATAATGGCCATTATTTTTTGGGCGTTTCAATGGTCCATAACGTAACAGGGTAGGTCCGAATCCGTTATAACGGCTGTTTTTTAAACCTTAGTTTATATAACAAAACATGGAAGTTGTCTTATCTGTTATCTTATCCAGCTTCATAAGATAAAGAGTGGTTGAGATCAAATTTATCCATCTAATGTGGATGGTTAGATTTCAGCCACTCAATCCCCACATTTATTCTGTCACTACCTAGATTAAAAATTCAAAATTCAAAATTTGAATTCTAACGTTGTTATTTTTTATTAATTTCTATTATTTTTTCATTTTTTCCATTTTGCCGGTGTGTTACAAAACATTATAACAGGAAAAAACAATAACACCCCCAGGATACTGTTTTGAGTGTCGAAGGAACCAAGTTTTGCAAACGCTTTTGTCGGAGAGTGCAGTGGGCAGGGGCCATTTACTAGTCTATATAACAAAACACAGTTGTTGTCTCCCCACTTATACCCCTCTTATTTGTATCAACAAAGAAGGGCCGAGATCTTATTACCCAAATAGACGGTGGATCTCAGTCATTCCAAACCTAATTTTGGCAAAAGCTTCGTCGGGGAGTGCCGAGGACACGGACCACCCACTAGTATATAACAAGTGACAATGGTCGTCTTATTCCCCCTCTTATCTTATCTTGCTTCAATTAAGGGTGACTGAGATCCACTATGCTTCATATCAATGGCTGAAATTACTTCCCACCCAATTTTGGCAATTACTTTGTGGGGAGTGCCATGGGCACAGGTCACCCACTAGTATATATATGATAGTAAAAAGAAGATAAATAGCTCGGTTTATGGATTCCAGCCCGAGAAAAAACCAAAAACTAAAAGAGTAGCAATTTTCTTTTTCTCATGATATAAAAAGGATGTTTTAGACACTCCAAAATTTTCAATCTCCCTGCATGTGGACAGTGGATCACTCAGATCCAACGGTACATGGCTCCACCTCACGGCTCACGCCCAATTTCAAAGCTTGATCTCGGTATACCGGGACACCTTGAAATTTTGAATGGTGCTTTGGATAATCTCTAGTCATATTAGTAACGAGTGACAGTCTATAGAATATCTCCAAGGTGGACCCCAGCGGATAGTAGTCACCCACAAGAAGCTGACATGTGTACTCAGATATTCCAGACCCCTTTCCGTGGATCTCTACTCCAACATTCTCCTCGATGCAGATAAATATGACAAAATAAGTATGCTTCCATAGGCACCCTTGTCCCTGGGAAAGTTCCAAACTTCAACAGCTATGGAGAGACCGATTCTCTTCTGGACAAAACCAAAAAGGGATCTGCAGAAACCGGTTTGCCAGTTCATGAACGGTTCAACCGGCTGGGCTGGGCCAAGTCTTAAAACCCAGAATAGCCATTGACCCAGTGGAGTTGCCAATTCACCAGGGTCACCAGTTAGTCAAAAGGATGGCTTGTTCGATTTTTTTCCGGATATTTGAAAAAACGAACAAAAAATTGAAGTCCCAGGTTTGGGAACCGGTTTGACAGTTCAACCGGCTGGGCTTGGCTGGGCCAAGTCCCTTGGCTTGTAATTCTAGAGATGTGTCGTATTTGTAGAACATTTGATGCTCCAGTCCAGTGAGGAAATTTAGCACGCAGGAGCAGCATTTCCTCTCTGCCCATTATATATTGGGATGCGTGCCCACTTCACGGATTTGTCCACATCCTACAAAATTGCACTACCCGACAATTCTAATCTTCCAATCAATCACTTTCTTTGGACGGTCCACGTTGAAATAGGGCAGTGGTCCAGACTCCAAATTAAAGTTCTTGATTTTAAGTGGTTAGAATTGTTTCCAATGTGATTTTCATGATATGATCTGTCCAATAAATGGTCCATAGATTGATGGCTCTAATTGATGCACACGACCAACTTCCTTTGAGAGAGGTTGTATTTAATAATGTGACGCATTACTTCCTCACATCTAGCATCCAATTATTGGGTGATCTCATTGTCAGGATCATTCAATCAATGGGTTATGGATGATCCAAGAGATAGCCCATCCATTAAAACACCATTCCCGGCCCATACAGATAAAAAAAAAAACCTGTTATGCATGCACAAATTTCATACAGAAAATTTCAAGTAACAACAAATACGTCCAAAAGTATGCACTATACATACATACATACACACAAAACAACCAGGGATGAAAGCAGAGACGTAGTTGTTCAACAAGAGCTTCACTCGCTCGTATGGTTGGGAGAGCTATTGGTGCTGTGATGTAGCCCTTGCAGTGGGCTGCCTCCATGGATTTGTCTCAAAGCATGTCTTTGATAAACTTAAATAAATACGATATTAGAAACCTGTTGGTGACGATGCTCCAATGAGGGCCCTCCGGGATGATGTACTTCACTCAAATAAATCCGGTATGCACATATAACCAGAAATGGAGAAAATGCAGATGTTGCTGAACCATTTAGAAAATCTTTACATGGTCTAGTAACTAACAGGCAATAATCTACAAAGAGTCTCTCATCAAGCCAAACCAACGCAGAACTTCATATATTTCAGTCTGTTCTAAACTATAATTCTTATGGGTCATATTAAAATTTCTCAAGGAGTTGATTGATCCACAATGGCACTATAAGAAATAAGTTGAACATAAGTCTCAAAATATAGAGTTGGTTTACTTGTAAGAGGAATACATTTCTCCATTGGAACCAATGTTTAAGATATTTTTAATAAAATCCATGTGTTGCATAGTGATGAAAAGATGCATCAGATTCATTGAGATAACAAAAACTTGAGTTTCAACCACATACCTGAAAGTAGTCATCTAGGCAAGAAATATGGTATTAATCAACAGGGTGGTGCCTGAACATAAACTTTAAAAGCTTGATCTCATCTGAACTCTGATTGAAATATTCCTCATCACTTTTTATTATTTTCAGGAAAACATTCATTCCTGTGAAAAGACCATGTGCCTGGGCAACCTTGCTAAAAGCAGCTGAACCAAGTTATTCTGTACATAATATTGGCCTCCTACGATCGTGTTCAGAACAATAGGCAGATCTTTGTTTTCTTCAAATCCTGTCCTGTGGAGCATTATATAACACATGAGTAGAGGAATTTCTCTCTTAAACCATAGGCTTTGAAATCTCTGGCAAAGAAGAGTAGTAATTGTACTAGTAAATTATGTGACTTGAGTACTCAGATGAAACCATAATATATCTGCCAATTTGTACCAAGTCCAGAACAAACCTAGGCAAGTCTGTCAAGTCAGCCCAAGGATTTAGATTTCAATTTTGACCTAGGTTTTGGTTGAAACCGAATTTTCGGGCAAAATTTCGAAATTGCAATGAAATCATTATAAAATTAATATCCTTTGTTTATAGAAACAAATTCTCATCTCTTTCTCTTTCTATAATCTCTCATAAGACGAGGGAATCTTCATTTTTGCCATAAATAATGGAAAGAAGGCTTTAATAGAGAAGTTCTCTTTTGATATTGAACTATTAAAGAGAGGACCGGAATTTTAGGGATTTCGACTTCATTCTAGCCTGAATCACCCAAAATTTCAAGTCTTTCATCGAAATTAAACACCATGAGTTAGCCCCAGCTAAACCAAGTCAATAGATTCCCAATGTTAAGAAAATCATAGATTCCCAATTCTAAGGAAATCACAATTACTTAGTCAAGTTGTACTGGAACCCTACAAAATTTTGGGTTTGCGAATTGGCCCCAATACGGAGATTCTAGACCTTGATGAAACCTAAAATTTAAATCTTGGGTAGCTTTACCCTTTTTTTTTTTATGTAAAATTCTCAGATCAAATTTTTCAAATTCATCCTCATGAATACCATACATTGGAAGCTCACTGGCTACTACACTCCTCTCCATCCTCAGCAGTTCCAGAATCGTGGGGTTCTCCAACCATATCTCTACCATCTCTACTTCATAGTCGTTATCTCCATCTGGTTGGAAAGATTTCTCAGTAACCTGAAAATGTAAATCAGATTCTTTCTGAAACTCCTCCCATCAAAATTATTTGTGGAACTCCTTTTAGTAGAGAGGATGGAATCTTGGAACTCCCTTCTCCAAAGTAGAATCACAATCAGATGGCCTTCCCCTTACATGCTTTAACTGAATTTCACTCAGCATGGGCTCTTTCAAGGTCTTCAGGTGGTCACAATCCTCAGGTTCCCACCATAATATCCTTTTAGTCCAAGGCAGCAGTCACGAAGCAGACCAAACAATATTACTTTTTGTCCAATCCTCTAACCCCATTTCCATGACTTGTTCAGGTTGCATAATTTCATCCCAATGATAACAATCCATCACTGAACATTACTACATCTTCCACGAATGTATTATTAAGAAGTCATGGCTTGCCTAAGCAATTAATACTTGTGACAGAAAGAAATCCTTCTTATGCAAAATTTAATCCCTATGATGAACTCGTCCTCACTTGAACAGCTAAAGAAGAACATCCCTATGAAGCATATATAATTGAGGTAAGCCCTGCCTTTCTCATTGTACCAGTACACATCATCAGTATTCAAAGTCATGGTAATCACGAGCAGTGCCAACTTCAGAGAGTCTATCGGATGAAGCTTCGGATTTAACCCAAACTGAAGACCAGAGTCCGAATGGATTAGTGAATCCTTCTAAAAATGCAAAAAGGATATGACTCTGCTGAACCATTATTATTACTAATTGAACATTTTACAAACTAACTGCTAATTAAATAAGATTATCCATAGTAGGCAAAAATTATAAGAACCAAAAATAGCATAAAACCAGACATGGTTGGTAGTTGGTACTACTACAGCACCTCTATCGCTGCTGATTGGCTGAAAATGTGCCTTGAGATGTGCATTTTCCACCAATGAACGGTGAACGCACAATTTGCAAATAAATGGATGGCTGTTTGCAGAAAACCAGCCAACTGTATAGAGATACACAATGGTAGAGAAAGAATTCTAGGTCTGGAGTGAAACATGAAAGAGGGCACCTTTGCAACGATGAACAGGAAAACGATGTTTGTCTTAAGAACTTGCAAATTTCTACAAAGACCTGGATTTCAAAATCAAAACTTTATCAAATATAGACGTTTCTTAAGTCCAATTTGAAAGAGAACATTGCTAAATTCATAATTTATAAGAACCCATTCTTACAAAATCATCCAACGAATTAGATCTCGAACTAGAACCATCAACACCATTCGAAATCTCCGATCACTGGAGAGAGCTGATTCGAAAAAGGGAAATTTTAGTAGCACCCCACAAATTACAAAAGCACCCCACCAAAAATTTCATACGAATTGAAAGCCTTCCATAAAAGTCCCTCCACATCAAAGCACCCCACGACAAACCTTCTTCCTTATCTTCTCCAATGAAACCTCTCCTCTTTTTCCCATCTTCCATCTACTCTCTTTCTTCTACACCTCCCGCTTTCGCGCGAGACCCCAACATCTCTCCAACGGCTCACACTCTCATCGTTCACCCTCACCCCGTAGGTCGCCACTGCTGCAAGCCGATCCGTCGGTGCGTATGATTTCTCTACCTCTCTCTCTCTCTCTCTCCATCACTTCTCTTTGTTTGTTTTTCCGTAATAATGGGTTTCTTCGATTTCATGGGTTATCTTGCTATCTTTGATTTCACGGGTTGTTGGGTCTTGTTATGAGTATATCAACTAGATTGCAATAAGTCGAGCTACAAGAAATTAACAATTTAACACCCACATCAAACATTTTATTTTGCATTGTTAAGCATAACAACAATTTCACCACATCAAAAATAGCATATAAGAAAAAAATAGAGAATCTCCATTGAAATATGAATGCAATCTAGTTGATACACTCACAACAAGACCCAAAAGAAAAAAATAGAGAATCTCCATTGAAATATGAATGCATATGCTTAAAATATTTTTAATGATTATAACCATACTTTATAAAAATTCTATTTCAGTGAACACTGGATTGTTTACCTGATTGGTTGATGTTGTTGCCACATGAGACAGCCATAAAAACATTTGTTTCATAAAGTAGAAGACGGATTCACTAACTCCTTGAGCTTCTTCAATAAATCAATTTTGCCACTCTCATTAGACTTTTTATATCTTTCAATGAACTTCTCTACTATGGGGCCGCATTCTAGATCCCGGTATGGGGTCATTGTGGGTACATTGGAGAGCTTCATCTAGTTGGGATGGATACGAGACAAAAGAATGGGGCGATGTTCACGCTTGTACACAACAATCTCATGGGCGCAGGGTCACCCATGCATTGCGTAAAATAAGATACCCACAAGCCTGAAGATCATCTAGGCCACATGACTCGGCTCGCTTCGCCTCACTAAGTATTAATTCCAGTGCAACTATAGAAACAAAACCCTTCAGCTCCTTAAATAATGTCACTCTAAACTTATGCCTCATTATGTTTAAGTTTCTTTCGAATGATGCATTGGTCTCAACATGCTGCAACCCTAATAAGGAGTCAATGGTATCCCACGATGTCTCGAAGTTGCATTGTGATGTCATTAGATGTCTCTTCAGTCAGGCATGAGCACTCTCTGTTTTGTTGGTTGTGGTGTTTCCAAAGTGGATGTTTAGGTCAGTACATGCTGTCACAAAACGCTCATTGTACCATGTCAACCAATTCTCTTTCACATATCGTAAAACATCTGGGTATTGTGAGAATTCGATCTCAAATGCATCTAGGCGGTCTAAGTATTCATCCTCGGTAGAAGACAAGACTAACTCATTCCACTTCGATATAAATGGATCCCATGCCTCTTTTGTTGCAAACATTCTGCACAAACAAGACAAACACTCAAAGAAGCTTCTGACATCTTTGGTAATCTGGTATCTGCACAACCACAAACAATACATACCATAGTAGTACTGTACAAAGCAATAAAACAATGAATATACATGTGCAGTAGTGAAGTGTGACATATCTACAATTATACAATTCAACGCTCAGTAAACATAATACTACTAGAGTTCGTTGAGTACATGCAAACTAGCAAACTCTCTCCCTTAGAAGGAAAATCCTCCCCCCCTTAATGCTAGAAGAGTAGTCTCTAGTAATTCACTCCCTTTTTATCATAGAATGGCAAAGGGTAAATGGAGAAACTCTAATTAATAAGCAATAAGCACAAAGTGAAGCAAAAATATGCACGGTAGAAGTAGAACAAGTAAATAGACAAAAGAGATTTTCTATATAAAGTAAAATGTCTAAATACAAGTATAATGAAGAGACTGATAAAAGATATATATGAGAAAAACCAATGCTCCTCAAACAAGCAAAAAACAGGATCTACAATGAAGCAAAAAGATATAAAAGAAACTAAGCTATTGCTGGAGGTCAGCAGGAGGAACATCATCAGGCGGCGGAAAATCTGGATGTGGAGCATGTCCCATCAACCCGAAATGGTAAGAGATAAGGCGGTGAAGACCGGTTATCAAGTCGTGAATGTGTGGGAGCTCGTACTCCACTCGCCTCTGCAGATCCGCAAGATCCTGACGGATCGCGTCTTGTGATGCCAAAAGTGACTCAAGGGTTACAGGAGGCAGAACTGGAACGTCCTCCACGGGCTGGGGTGCGGGAGACTGGTCCTCAGGTAAACAACCGAAGTCCTCAGGAACTTCCTCTGGAAACTCTCCCTCAGTAGCCGGTGCAGGTGCTGGATGTCGGGATCGCTGTGATGTGCTCCTCCGCAGTGATGTGCGTCTTTGACTTGCCAGGGCATTATAAATTGTACTCAACGTAGATGCATTGTTCGCGTCTCTCCCTTTCAACACATTAAGAATCGCCCTCGGCTTAACACAACTTTTCGTCATATCTGCTAAAATTTGTTTTTCATCATGGTTGAGCCTCCCAGCAAATGAATGACCCTCAAAATGATGTGCGAGTGGATGGTTGTGGAAGCCGCATACCACTTGAATCATCCACTGATCATCTATCGGCATCTTTATACCTCTCAGTTTAAAAGGGCACCCACACCTTTTCGTTCCAGTGCGTCGAACTGCTGACTTCTTTTGTATTGTTGCTTTTCTAGCATCCCTGTATTTGCCACCCCTCTCACAAGCAAAAGTAGTTCTCGGAGTTCTCTTGCCATCACCAATATCTGACTTGTTAATGACAATAACAGACCCAACTGATTTCCCAATGTCTCTAACCCATTTGATGAGTTCATCACGGCTGTTGAAAACCTGCAATTCAAATTGCATTACATATGTATTCTCTCATTATTATCAATAACAAAAAAGAGTTGATTCAACCATAGTGATAAATAACATACCATATCAGTTGTAAATTGATTAGTCAAATCCAAACTTTCAAATGGTTGTGATACTTCTTCACTGAGAAGTAGCGATTGTTTCAATTCCTACAATAATAATAGATATTAAACAAAGAAATCATAAGTTATTCCTACAAACAATAACATACATAGCCTAATAGGATGGAATGTAAACACCACCAATTTATAAGCAAGCACCAATATAATCACAAGAAAACAATATTGAACTTAATGAAAGAACTTGAAACTAAAGATATTGCAATTTATTGAAGCTGTAAAACTCAATTTAATGCAAAGACGCTTAGAGTCCAAAAATGCGTACCAAGAGCCAAAAAGATATAAAAAACACAACAACAACTAACATAAGGGGATATAGTCAAACTGGAGCAGTGCCATCCCTACTCATCAAACAAATGGCATTAATGAACACTACTAATCAGATCTCTCTTTCTACTGCTTTTATAACAACATTTTTATAAAGATTTTTTTGAGGCTTCCTAGCATTCTTTGTAAGTAATAGAAGCCTTAAAAAGACAATAAAAATTGACCCGTAATCAGCCCAGCCCCTACACTTACTACTATCTCTTGAATCCATTAAATCATATCTAACTATATATTTTGCTGCATTTGGTTCACAAGAAGTTTCAAATGACTTTCGCCTGAAAAGGCATTTCTAGAAAAACTCATTTCCAAGAATTCCAATTCCCAGAATTTAGTCCTATTTACGATTTAACCAAGGGAAGGTCAAAAAGACATAAAAAAATTTACAAGAATGCATTTGGTTAAGAGAGGTTCGGGATAGGGGTTCTTGCACAAAGATAGAGCGAAAAGTCTTATTAGTGGAATTGGTAGCAACCAAAATTTGAAAAAAAAAAAACCTATCCAGAATGAACAATAACTGAGCCAAATTATGATCAAATACCTTTGAGCCTCGGCAAACAACAATGACTAACAACTTGCAAGTCAATCAGCCAATTTCAGAAAATTGCTCTTAAGGAGAAAAGTAAAAACTTGAAAAATGCACTCAAAAGACGAAACATTCAAAATTACAAAGATTTAAACTAAATAACTGTGGTTGTCAAGAATATAACAATAAAGAAACATGTCCAACAAAGGGAAGAAAATTTACCTTTGTAGGCAACATTCTTCAACCAAGAAGAAGAAGATTCCGGTGGGAGGGTTCTGACAAGAGATTCTAGAGCAGCGCGAAGCCGAGCAACTCGCGTCGTTCTCGGTTGGATGTGAGGGGGTCCAACAAGATATCACGGTCGTCGGCGAACAGTAACGTGATTGAAGTGGGGTGCTCTTCAAGGTTTTAAAAAGAAAATGCCCTTCGAAAGAACATAAATAAATTAAAAAAAGGGACCAAATTCCTTCTCTCGTCAAACAAAAAATAAGAGAAAAAAGGGGACGTGGGGCGCTTTTATAGTGCTGTGGAGTGCGACAAAAATTTACCTTCGAAAAAACATAAATAAATTAAAAAACCCCAATTCGGCCTCTGCAAACCCATTCTTCCACAAGAATTCCAATACGGCTTCAACATCCGATCCCGCCATGGCCGACAGAATTCAAAGACAGTGTGAAATATGAGAACAAAATCACATCTGTAGGAAGTAAATTGATTGTTCAGAAAAAAAAAAGGAAGTAAATTGAGAGGGTCAAAAGGGGAAATAGGATTAGGGCAAGGCTTTACATGGTTGAAGAAGTCAATGAGGATCTCTCCTGGTGTTAAAACTGAAGCCAACCGGAGAAACCTTACCAACTTTGAAAAGTTAGGGTTTTAGAGGTTTTTGCCCTCCGAGAAACGTTGGGCAGTCCTGGTACGAGATATTTGCTGCCCCTGGCGTCTTCAAAGCTTGAAGTCTCTCCCTCCAAAAATGCCACGTGGCTTACTCTTTCGGAACCACTGACCTTATTTATGGAGAAAAACTTCGGTCATCACGGGGCACCCGTTTAGAGGGAAAAATCTGATACCGACTTCAGTCAAAATTTTGATGCCGAAGTCCCTCAAGTTGCCACGTAGTAGACATTTTAGGGCCCACTGACTCCATGAATATTTGGCCCACATCTTAGTGGATCCACACACCAAAAATCAGTATGATTAGTGATTCCTAGCCATTGGATTTGAGTACTTTGTCATCATGGGCTTGGAACCAACTCATAGGCCTGTTCATAAAGCCCATGATGAAAAGTACTCAAATCCTATGGCTAGAAATCACCAATCACGCTGATTTTTGGTGTGTGGGTCCACCAAGATGTGGGCCAAATATTCATGGAGTCAGTGGGCCCGAAAGAGTCTACTACGTGGCAAATTGAGGGACTTTGGCATCAAAAATTTGATACCGAAGTCGGTATCAAAGAACAGCCCCGTTTAAAGGATGATGACCGTGTGGATGTTTAGCCAATCCCTAGATGGGCCTACAAATAAAAAATCAGCCTGATCCGTGATTTCAAACGTTTAGATCTTTGTACCCAAATAATGGTCCATAATGCTCAAATTCCCACGGTTAAAATCAACCCATGAAAATGAGTCCAATCCAACGCTTAGAAATCACTAATCAGGTTGTTTTTTGATTTTTAGGTCCACTTAGGGATTGGCCAGGGTCCTATTTGGTGCACCTCTTGGTGGACCCATACATTAAGAGGTCAGACAAGTTTTGGTGCACCTCTTGGTGGACCCAATGCCACGGTGGCTCATATTGTGGGCTGTCAGACAAGTTTTACTCTGACCTTATGGATGTTTGGTGGACCCATACATCAGAAATCAGCTTGATTGGTGTCTAGCAGTTAATTTTAGCACAAAAAAATAAACTCACAATTTAACGGCCAGAAATCTCCCCATTAAAATGCTCAAATCAAATGGCTAGAAATCACCAAATAAGCTGATATTTGGTGTATAGACCCACCAAGAGGTGAACCAAACATGCATGGATCTGTAGGCTCAAAAGATTGTGCCACATGGCATTTTTGGAGGGAGACTTCAAAGTTTGAAGCCGCGGGAGAGCAAACTCGGGCTCGTTCTGGTACTACTGAGACGTAGCAGGTAATCTGGATCGTCAGATCCGTGGACCCATGTATGTGATGATTTTAACCCTTTTATATACATACCATTTTATCTGGATTCTTGCCTCCATCAATGACGGATGACCCGGATCAGGTATCAAGTGCACCACGTGCACGGTAGCCATGCGAAGCAGTGAAGCCCCACCATCGATAAAGTACTTAAAACAAAACCATCCTACACATCTCAACCTACCATATTAAATCTTCACACAACATCTGGTACCTGGATATCGTGTAGTCCAAAGAAACCAAACACCTGGACTAAGAAGTCAACGGTAATAAACATTCAACAACCGCTTAATACAATAGCTTACGAAATACTGAATAAAACTTGTGTCACAAGATGTTGTGACGGAACACGGTCACAGCACTCAACACGAGCCACGTGGTATACTATTAGAGGACAATGACTGTATGGATGTTTGGATAGTCCCTCGGTGGACTGGTACACAAAAAATCAGCTTGATTAGTGATTTCTAACTGATTCTATTGAAGTTATTTTCATGGGTTAATTTTAACGGTAGAAATTTGAGCATTATTGAGCGTTATTTGGGTGCATAAATCCAAGGTCGTAAATCACTAATCAGTCTGATTTTTGGTTTTTAGGTCCATCGAGGGACTGGTCAAACATCCATACGGTCAAAGACCTCTGATAGTGTGCCACGTGGCTCATATTGAGTGCTGTGACCGTGTTCCATCACAACATCTTGTGACACAAGTTTTACTCCGAAATACCTAACTTGCACAACTTAATGGGCCAAAATATATACCTAATTGGCTAGGGCTCGGTTATTTCTTCATGGGCCTACACAAAACCTAAGGCCCATTACTAAACCCTGGTTCATGTGTCAGGGCGCTTTCACAAACTCACGAGTCACTACACCCTCTCTATCTCTCTCTCTCTCTCTCTCTATCGTCTCTAGTAGAAACTCCGGCCTTAAAACTCAGGTTACAGAGAGAGAGAGAAGGAGAGATGGGGGTGGACTACTACAAGGTTCTTCAGGTGGACCGAAGCGCGAAAGAAGACGACTTGAAAAAAGCGTATCGGAAACTTGCTATGAAATGGCACCCCGACAAGAACCCTAATAACAAGAAAGAAGCCGAAGCTAAATTCAAACAAATCTCTGAAGCTTACGATGTAAATCTCAGATTTCCAAATCTCAATTTCATCTGCATTTCATTTCCTTATTTCTAATTAATCTCTCTTTCAGGTTCTGAGTGATCCTCAAAAGCGAGCAATCTACGACCAGTTCGGTGAAGAAGGTCTCAAAGGCCAGGTCCCACCCCCAGGTGCCGGTGGGTTCCCCGGTACATCCGATGCCGGTGGCGGTGGGCCAACCATGTTTAGGTTCAATCCGAGGAGCGCCGACGATATATTCTCCGAGTTCTTTGGGTTCTCAAGTCCGTTTGGTGGGATGGGAGACATGGGTGGGTCTCGTGGTGGTGGGTCAGCTTTTCCGAGGAGCATGTTTGGGGAGGACATTTTTGCTTCGTTTAGAGGCGGAGGCGGCGAGGGTTCAGGTACTGTGCCGAGGAAGGCGGCCCCGATTGAGCGGACGCTGCATTGTAGTTTGGAGGATTTGTATAAGGGGACAACCAAGAAGATGAAGATTTCGAGGGATGTCGCTGATTCGAGTGGGTGAGTTTCTTGTTGGATTTGTAATTTATGGAACTTTTTTTTTTATTCTATTGGATATTTGAATTTGTTTGGTTTGATGGTTGGTTTTTTGTTGGGTAGACTGAAAATTAAGTTCGATCCGGAAATTACTTACCTAAAAAAATGTTTGATTTAGAAATTTGATGGTATTGTTGTTTTGATTGAATGCCACTTAAGTTTTATTGCTCCATTTAATGGCTCGGCGCGAGAATGGGGCTTACGCCGTCTTTGCTGGTCTTAAATTTGTTAAATTTTTGGCGTTTTTATGATACCTTTTTGTTTAACAAGAATACATCTTGTGTGCTATATGAATTTGTTGAGGGATTGGCAGATTTAGGAGTAGATTAGATTTGTTGGCAGCTTGACATTCTCATCCTAACATTTCTCTTTACAGTGTACTTCTGTTGTTTGGCTTAGAAGAAAATCTCTCGTATTCATAGAGAAGGAAAATAATTGTTGGATAAATGCCCAATTTTGATATTGAGCGATGACATGGAAAATTCATTCTACGCGTGGATATTTATAGAATCTTAATATATCAAAGTTCGTAAAATGACAGAAACTGCAAAGAGTGCAGGTCTTGATGGATAGCGGCAATTGGTGGTGGGTGGAAGAGTAGGTTTGGAAGCAGGGTGGAAATTGTGGACTGGGAGGATCAACTTGGGAAGAATACATGTTCTACCTAGATCTGAGAAGTCAAGTTTTGTTTTATCTATGTGTTCAAGTATTATTTCTAGATATTGAGACGTGGATTGATTTGAATCATCCCTATGATGTTTTGTACATGGTGAATGCATGAATTATCTATATGATTTTATGTACATGCTGCATATTTGTTGGAGAAAAATATTGATTGGAGAGACATTAATCAACTGTGGATTGGGATCAACACTAAAAAATGTTGATTCACATTGCATTGTTCTTCTGAATCATGCAAGTGAATTGTCAACAGAGAAAGAAAGGAAATGTTCATTCAAATGGTATCGTTATTATGAGGAGGTGGATGATTAGTGACATAGGCATTTGTTGGGAGTTGGTGACAGTTTCATATATTTATATGGGTATTTTTTATTGTGAGGGAAAGAGGTCCTGAACTCATTTGGAGTGGGTGGAACGGGGACAAATGTGGTAAAGGTGTATAGCTCAGGTAAGGAGAGGAATTGTATCCAATTAATTTCATTTGGTTGCAAATTTTACACTAGGTTGGGATCTTTTTAAGGATGTCTCGGGGTGAAGATGTAATTTAGATAGTAAACTGGGCTCTTTCATTTCAGTGAGCAATTAAGTTTTATTTTGATAATGGAGATGTCTCTTAAATAGTGGATTTGTCTCTTCTTCTTGTTGGAATGGGACTTTCTTGCTTGTCCTTTTTATTGGTTTTGTGATGATTAATGGTTGGCTTAGGGTGTGGTTTGGTCATTGGAATGGACTTGAGTGAGCTTGGGCCTTGCTCCACTCTCTCGAGGAAGAGGTTGGAGAAGTTTCTGCTCTTTATGCATGAACTGAGACGAATGGAGTGGCTGGTGAGGGTGGATTTGGCCTCTTGATTTTGTCCTTTAGGAACATGGGGATAGCAGAATGAGTTATTTGGTAAAAATGTCCAATTGGAAAGGTTGGGACTTTTAACTCTAGGAACTCTTGCAATATGTTTTCTGGTGTCAAATGCTAGGATTAGAGCCTCCCACTCCTAGGATGACTATTCAGAACAAAATGGATTTAGTGTTTTGGGTGAGGAAGGTACATCCGTTTTATAGACCTAGTTGTGTCGTTGGATATGATACTGGACATCTTCCTAGTTGGGTCTTCTCTGTTGGAGATGTCATTGGATGTGAAGTTTTGTAGAAAGCACCAGAAGTAATATTGCTGAAATGCTACAACTTGAACAGTTAGAACCTGTTTCTTCTTCAATTGATAGTGGTAATCGAGAAGTTGGAGTGTCAAAGTGGGTGGGGCCTAACATGGTAACAAGAAGTGCCAAGGATTCTAGGCTTGTTGTTTAAAGGATGCATTGTTGTGCTTTTGTTTTGTTAATAACTCATTGGAGTAGAAAGAATGAGAGTTGGATCTTTCAATTTACCAAAATGGAGTCAGGTCTTTACTATTTAGGTTTGGAAAATATGGTGGAGTTGCTAGGGTGGATCTTGTTATCCTGAAGGATGAGCTGGTTATAATTTTATGATGAACCTTGCGCTTGTTCGCAAAATAGATGGATGAAGTAGGAGTAGCTTCCCTTAAAGAGCTTATGCAGCAGGAGATTGTTAGCTTAGAAAATTGAGGGCAATGTGCACCATAATCACCCAAAGATAAAGTATACAGAGTAGCCCCTAAAAAGGATTACAAAATGCTGTTGCACTTTAGGAGATTAGTTGGGGACAAAATCCTCATAGATGGTAGAAGGTAGTTGATGAAAACACTGGATTGCGTCATTATAGAGCTATATTGGGCGTCAGTTATTCCCGAGCTCAAGAATTTCAGATTTGAAGATTTGGTTTTCTGTTGGGATCGCTTGATCTCTTAAGTGCAGCTGTTTGTTTTTTGGTGTTTTGGGTAGTGTCTGTTTGGTTCTTGGGCGTTTGCTCTGTTCTGGCTGTATAGTTTTTAGGGCTTCCTCAGCCCTCTTTTTATATATTTTATATTTACCGATTAAAAAAAATGCAATTGCATAAAAATGGTTATGGATGTTAATGATGCTTTTGGAGAGAATCCTAGAGTGATGGAGCCTTGAGGACGTGAGTCATCATAGATTGAGTGGTCCCCCTTTCAATCTTCGCTTGTTTCCTTGGAAAAGGAGCAGTTGTTGGAGGACCCAAAGGTGAAAACAGGTATATTTAAGAACTGGGTTTTGTGGATGTGACTTATCCTAAATTATATGGTTCTGTTTGTTTCCTTTTATTAAGTAATTTATTTATTTGGAAGTAGGTGGGTTGGATGGAGGAAGAGGGGGTGCATAAAGCAGTTTTGGAGATGTGCTGGGATAGGATATTAGGGGCCATCTATGTTCCTACCATGGTTCTTCTCAAGATGGTCAATGATGATTGATGAATAGACTGGAGTTTCTGAAAGTCTAATGATTTTTTCTTCTTCGGCAGTCCCTAAACGTCTTTAGTAAATTTTATGGCTGGTTTTGTTGTTGCTCACAAGTGGACAGCAGAGTTATCTCAAGAGTAAATTTTATGGCTGGTTTTGTTGTTGCTCACAAGTGGACAGCAGTTATATCTCAACTAGGATCTACATCAGCCTCCCTGTTATGCACATCTAAATCTCTGCATCCCTGCAGATGATGGCAATCCACACTGCCCAAACTCACCCAGGAGTCAAACATGCTTCTTAGTCTCACTCACGCACTGGCAAGGATGTCTAGAGCACAGGCAAGCTGTTGCACATGCAACATGAGGATAAAGGTTCAGAAAGAAAAAATCTCTTTATAATGTGCTCAGAACATTAAACGGGGAAGGGCTGGTGGCGCAAAATGCAGTTTGGATATGGTCTATGTTACGCTTTCTCAGGGCTGAAGGACAACTGTAAACTCCACTTCAAATGGCCCTCTTTAACTTTTTGGGCAATGGCATTCCAAGAGTGTTCAGTATGGACTTTGGAATCATAAGTTGGCCTACTGACTGGACAAGATGTGAGACGAATTATGGAGTATCCATATGAAAAATGAGACTACCTGAACTTTATAGTTGACCTGGAATGAGTGATACACAAAAGATAAAATATTTCTAAAACCGAAAAAATTGTTATTGCGATGGCAAGTTCTAGAGAATCAGATCTGCATTCTAAAATTTTGTAAGATGGAAGTCCTTTTTTTTTTTTTCTGGGGAGGGGGGATTAGTAATGAGATTGTATTAAGAAAATGAAGAAATACAAGAAAAGGATTAGGAAGAAAGTACTCTATATACAAGCTAGATCTATGTATCATAGGATATCTTTTTTGTCAATGTTGATATACAGTAAATTACCAAAACAAAAAATGTCTGCGAACTCTTATTGTCCCATGAGAAGTAACTAATCACTGCCTTTGCTATTTTCATTATTTTCTTTCTACAGGAGACCCACAACAGTAGAGGAAATCTTGACAATAGAAATCAAACCAGGCTGGAAGAAGGGGACGAAGATCACTTTCCCAGAGAAGGGCAATGAGCAGCGAGGTCTGATACCTTCAGACCTGGTCTTCATTATTGATGAGAAACCTCACAGCATCTTCAAGAGGGATGGCAATGACCTGATTGTGACCCAGAAGATATCTCTAGTGGAAGCTCTGACAGGTTACACAGTACAGTTGACGACCCTGGATGGACGAAATCTGACAATCCCCATCAACTCTGTCATCAGTCCCAGCTATGAAGAAGTTGTTAAGGGAGAGGGGATGCCAATCCCGAAAGAGCCTACCAAGAAAGGGAACTTGAGAATCAAGTTCAACATCAAGTTCCCCACCAGGCTTACACCAGAGCAAAAAACAGGCATCAAACGATTGTTGACGTCTTCATGAATGATGCTCTCCACCCACCTTATGTATGCGTGCATTTTCTTTTCTTCTTTGCTGGTTTCTGCAGGAATGGAAACTTGGGCTTCTATGGAATTTCGTGAGAGCATCCAATTTAGGAATTTAATGGTATGTTTGCATCTTCCCTTTTCTCTTATGTTCACTTTTCTGGTCTATTTGCAAATGCAATATTGCGATTCCACTCATTGGCATAGTAGGAAGACTGTTAAATGGTTGGCAGCTTAAGGCATTTCTACCTTTTTAACTGCGAGTGAAATGATTCCAAATACAACTGGAAATGATTAAATGATTAGTGGATCCCTCCCCTCGTACACATACACTGAGTATAGTATAATTACAATGCCATTACTTGAGCATCATGTGCTCTGATTCCTTTCCTCGTACCTCTCAGATTCTCTCTTTCCCGAGTGAATTGATTTCATCCTATTGTGTTGTGTTTGCTCAATCGAGCCAGCTTTCTAATAAGAATATTTCCTGGGCAGACCCATTTGAATGGATGGCCTAGATTGATGATCAATCGGTAGAACATGTGCACTGTTTGATAACAAGATTCAGGGAGGATGAAGGGCTGGGCAAAATTATCGAAACCTTTGTTATTTTAGTTAGGTTCAAGTCTGACGGGAATAATATTATACGACGAGCAACTCATCTATTTTCGAACCGACCCATTTACCATCTATTAATTGATTGACTAACCCTTGATATTGGGATGAGTGAAGAGTCAAATGTTTTGGCAATTCCTCATGGGGATGAATCAAGATAATTTTGAATCAGAGCTCTGGATTTTTGTTCGTCCCTCGTTTATAACAATATCTCGTGGTTTGCAGCGATAACTTGGTATATCAACTGTCACATATGTTTCCAGTTGATTTTTTTTTTAAATACCTGGATATATATTTTCAAATATTTTTTCTCGAGTGCCACACTATGCCAGCCCATGCTTGCTGTGAATATTAGTGTTAATGAGTTTCTTATTGCCTTGTGTTATATTTGATTGCAACTGCCACACCTCTGGTTTGGCTGAATGGTAGCTGTGTACCCACTCTCTCCTTGAATATAGCCCACCTTTGCCTTGCGGCTACATTGGTAAAATCACATTTGTCTAAAGAGATAATCCAAGCTATAGATAAGTTAAAATGGAGTGTTATAGGTATGGTATTTCTTGAAATGATAGTCTACAAACCCAAACACCCTTGATTTCCTGATGGTTAGGTAATGCTATTAGGGGATCGAGCTCATGAGAAGCTCAAATGCTAGGGATGAAACTCAAATAAACAAACAAATCCGTGGGGCAAGCTCGTGTTACTTAGATCTTCAATCTTCAATCAACATCTGAACTTAAGAGTGTTAAATCAATTTTCTATCATGATAGGATTGAGCATAAATTACAGCAAGTCAGCAATCTTCAATTCCAAAAACTGCTTGATTCCGAAAGAGGACATTTGTGCTATTATTGGAGCATCCGACTAGTCCCCCGGTTATCTCTTAACTTCATATAAGCTAAACTTGGTGGACGGTTGTTTGATTGTCGAGAAGTTGAGAAGCATGATTCGAGGTTGGAAGAATCTTTCTGGTCCAGTTTTGGAATATATTGGAGTGAGACCTTTTATATTCCTATCAAAATTTGTGATATTGTTGATGGAATTCTTAATAGATTTCTTTGGAGTGGTACAAGCATTGATAGAAAAATGCAGGTTATTGGGTGTGATGATGTTTGGTGCCCCTTGGATGTAGGAGGTCTTATCTTGAGAAAAACCAAGGACTGGGATCTTGCTGGATGCATCAAGCAACTATGGATTATTGGTTTCGGTCAGTTAAATTCTTTGGACTAAATGGGTTAGAGCAAGATATCGCAAAAATTGAACTATTTGGACGGTGAACATCCCTCCGGACTGCTTAAGTTTTGGAAAAGAATTCTGGAAGCTAAATAGCTCGTTAAGGATTGTATTCCCTGTTTGATTGGCAATGGCAGAAATACACGTGTTTTTATGGACTTTTGGCATCCTCTTGGACTGCTATTCAATAGATTTGGTGATAAGGTCAGATACAATTCAAGAACTGCAGATATGATCACTTTAAATAACTTCATTCATGGTAATTCTTGGGTAAACGTCCCTGTTGATTCTTCTGTACTGTTAGAGGTAGTTGAAGGCCCTCAACAAGTAGAAATAATGAGAGAGGGGTTAAGGACAGTTGTTTGGACTCCTAATGCTGATCGTCACTCTTAAATCTGCATGGGAGTACAACAGCTATTGACATATAATATCTTGGTCTCAGATATGGGCTGTTTACTCAAGATCTGCTCCTTGGAATTGGCCACATCCAAGAATCAAAGAATTTTTTTGAAGCAGCGAAGCAGTGGCCAATCACATGGCGCCACAATCTGGTGTTCAAAAAGCATTTCTGGGCCTTAGGCCTGACATGAACCTAATGGCCAAGCTCGTTATATCTATTATTGGGCTGTGCTTGGGATTAAAACATTGATCTTGTAATTAGTCAGGCTCAGGCATGGCTTGGCCTAGCTTCATGTATTCTGGGCCGGGCTTGGTCTGAGCCAGGCCCGGCCAAAATACATTCCATTAACACCCCTATTTATAATGTTGCATCATAGATTAACATAGATCTTGGACTATGGTGATCGTAGTTGTTGAATACACGAGGATTTAGCATTATATTCAGGGCCTCTTAGCTAACAGATTTTAACAACATAAGCAAAAAAAAGTTAATAATGGATACCAATGGTTATCACCACATTGTAAAACAAACCAAAGTAAAATTTAAAGTACAAATCCTAAGCCTTAACCTTCCAACTGGTCGTTGTTTTATCTCTCGATGGATCTCAACCTCCTTGGTAAATATCCCTAATCAAATACAATTCCACGACAACATTGTTCATCTCCATTCGCTCTTTAGGCAATTCCGTGGAACATGCAACTCCGATTTTGAATACTGAAACCAAGTACTCCCACATTTGACGTCTTCTTGCACACTGAATGTCTATGTTGGCAATAGCTTCATCATATCCTTCTTTTAAAAGTAGAAGCGGGTCCACAATCTCCATCGCTTGCTTAGGCAAAGCCATCTTAACAAATTTATGAAGATTTAGACCATCTGTAAACATGCCGTCTGTTGGTCTCTTTCCTGTGAACATCTCCAACAATAGGATCCCGTAACTATACACATCTCCATGTGTTGACACCTCACCACCTATACCATACTCTGCAAATTCATGGATCTTCTACTTTAGTATGCTTTTTAACTGAGGAGCAAGCCACTTATGCGAAGAAGAAGAAGAAAAAACAAGGGAGATTTGAAAATGGCATTTTTCTATTCCGAATTATTGTAAACTTATCAACAAGGATAGGAACATCATTTCAGTGCATTTTAATTTATAAGTGGGTAAATGGATCTTAAATATGCTGCTTATCGAAGTTCTATCAAACTTTCAATGCTACTAAAGAACTTGTAATTGTATAGAATAAAATCAAAACTTAAAAGAAAAAAAATGATTGAAATCCTTACCTGGAGCAACATACCCAATGGAACCCTTAATGGCAATCGAACTGGCTTGAGAGTAGTGTTCGGAATAACTGGAAGGGGCAGAAAGAACCTTTGCAAGCCCAAAATCACCAACGTGAGCAGTCATGTCACTATCGAGAAGAATATTACTAGGCTTGAGATCACTATGAACAATTGTTGTTTGGCAATGATGGTGGAGATAATCTAATGCAGAAGCAACATCAATGGCTATGTTTAGCCTTTGGATAAGGCTAAGATTTCTCTCGTCATCCTCCACATTTGCACTAGGATGCAACCAGCTTTCTAGACTCCCATTCAGCATGAACTCGTAAACAAGAGCTTTAAAGTCATTACCTTGAAAGTCCACACTCGAGCACGAAGTCAAGATCTTAAGGAGATTTCGATGTCGGATACCTCTCAAGGCTTTGCATTCAGACATGAAACTTTTTGAAGCTCCTCGTCGTTGAAGGTCGAGCACCTTCACCCCAACAATTGTTTCATCTTGTTCAAGAATTCCTTTATACACAGAGCCATAACTTCCGATACCAATCAAATTGGCTATTGAGAACCCATCAGTGGCCTTAAGGAGCTCTCCATATGAAACTCTTAAATGTTGATCCACAAGGGAAAATGTGGACGGAGATTTCTTTCTTGACTGTCTTCTCCAACAAAGAATAACTAAAGATGCCATCAAAGTTAAGCATATAACCACACTAGCAATTATAATTATAACTTTGAAAGCAAAAGGTTTTCCATGTTTTTCAGACTCTTGGATGGGGCAAGCTGGCAACTGCAATTTAGGGATGCCCCCACAAAGTTTCTTATTCCCGACTATTAAAATGGTACTTGCATTTTTGAAGACACCTTCTGTTGGTACCTCGCCCTCAAGCTCATTGAAAGACAGATTCAAAGTTCGTAAAACGGATAAGGTCTGTAGTTCTCTTGGAATTTGGCCAGACAAGTTATTGCGTGAAAGATCTAAATCTTGAACAGCTCTCAAAGAATTCAAAGATGGAGGAATATTTCCTTCAAAGAAGTTACCCTCCATATAAAGTCGTTCCAATGACGTACAATCACCAAGTGTACTGGGGATTTCATTAGACAATTTGTTCTCAGAGACGTCTAATTCACCAAGATTTTTCAAGATACCAACTTCCACTGGTAAGGAACCAGTCAAATGGTTATGTGCTAAGTTGAGGTAAATCAAATGGGATGAAAGACTTATAACTTGACTTGGTACAGAACCACTCAGGTTATTTCGCGAAAGATTCAATATTTGTAGCTGTTGACTATTTCCAAGACTTGAAGGAATGCTTCCCATCAAGTTGTTATCGTTTAAATTGAGTTGGTACAATTGAGTGATATTGCCAAGGGAGGATGGGATCTGTCCCGAGAATTTGTTTCCACCTAATACCAACTTTTGTAGCTTCTGAAGCTTCCCAATATCAGCGGAAATACTACCCTCTAAGAAGTTGTATTCTAGACCCAATATAGCTAAGTTGAAGAGGTTCTCAATGCCCTTCGGGATGCTTCCAACTATTTGGTTTCCTCCTATTAATAGAGTATTGAGTTTAGTTGAGAGATTGGCAATAGAATTGGGCAACATACCTCCAAAATTATTCCCAGTTAGACCCAATGCTTGTAGATTGCTGCAGTTGGACAAAGAATTGAAGAAATCACAGTCATCAGCTTCCCCATGTCCGAGATTATTACTGCCCAAATTTAGCCACCGTAGAAGCTGCATGCCTTGGAAATTAATAGAGACAGGTCCGACAAAATTGTTTCCACTTAGATCAAGAAGTTGAAGTTGAGAAGCATTTGATAATGAAATTGGAATTGGTCCAGTAAATTGGTTACCACCAATAGCAAGTGCATGGAGATTAGGAAGAGTGAAGCCTATGTCGAGCGGAAGACTCCCCAACAGTTGGTTAGCAGTCAAAAATATTTCATTGAGTGATGAGAGATTGTAAAGCCAGGGAGGGAGCATACCAGACAGTTTGTTCCCACCGAAGTTAATACGTGTTAAGCTTGTTAGTCGGCTGAGAGAATTTGGAATACTTCCCTCCAGATTATTCCTTCCTAGAGCGAGTGAGTCCAAATATGAAAGGTTCCCCAAAGAAGGTGGGATACCTCCGCTGAGATTGTTGGCATAAACACTTAGGTAAGTGAGCTTCGATAAAGAGCCAAGGAGGACTGGAATTTCGCCCACAAGGTTGTTGAAGTCAAGTGTGATCCTTCTAAGGTTCGAACAATGAGTTAGGTTGGCTGGAATCTCACCTCCTAGAGAATTGTTTGCCAGAAAAAGATCTTTTAACCGAAATAAACGACCAACTTCTTTGGGGATTTCACCATGGAAACCATTGCCTTCCAGTAAGATGTAAGTAAGGAAAGTTAGGTTTCCAATGTAAGGTGATATGGGCCCTACCAAATTGTAGGAGGGTAGGTTCAAACCCACCACCCTTTGATGCAGGCGACCGCATGTAACACCTCGCCAGAGGCAGAAATGGAGAGTATCGTTCCATGAGGTCATGAGTTGAAGAGGATCTTGAGTTATTTGGTTCTTGAAGGCAAGCAAAGCAAGTCGATCAGTTTCGTTTGTAAAGATGGTGGTGGCACAAGTAGAGTTGATGCAAAGGAGAAGGATTGAGTGGAAGAGAAATGACAGAAATACTGTTTTACCCATTTGCAAATGCTCCATCTTAATATCTTCTTTTAAGGAAGCTGAATTTCCTGGTCTGAGCTGATGATAGATGGAGATGGACGACCTTTTATGTTTCTGTCCGAACAGTCAACAGATCGGACTAAGGTAGACCTGCCGCCATTTGGCATCAGGTTAATTATTGGTCTGTACTCTGTTGTCTAGAGACTAGACAAGTAGAACTTTGCTGACTGACTGATGCACGACTTTCTGTGGGGACTGGGGAGGATCGATCTTCTAACAGAACAATGGGGTACTAAACGAGAAGTAAAACTTGTGTCACAAGATGTTGTGACGGAACACGGTCACAGCACTTAATACGAGCCACGTGGTATACTATTAGAGGACAATGACTGTATGGATGTTTGGGCAGTCCCTCGGTGGACTGGTACCCAAAAAATCAGCTTGATTAGTGATTTCTAACTGATTCTATTGAAGTTATTTTCGTGGGTTGATTTTAACGGTAGAAATTTGAGCATTATTGAGCGTTATTTGGGTGAATAAATCCAAAGGTTGTAAATCACTAATCAGGCTGATTTTTGGTTTGTAGGTCCACCGAGGGACTGGTCAAACATCCATACGGTCAAAGATCTCCGATAGTGTGCCACGTGGCTCTTATTGAGTGCTGTGATCGTGTTCCATCACAACATCTTGTGACACAAGTTTTACTCAATAGGAGTTCTCGGCACGTACACCTAAGCGATTCGATTGAAGTTATTTTCATGGGTTGATTTTAACGGTAGAAATTTGAGCGTTATTTGGGTGCAAAGATCCAAAGGTTTGAAATCACTAATCAGGATGATTTTTAGTTTATTGGTCCACTGAGGGACTGGCCAAACATCTATACGGACAACGTCTACTAAGAGTGTTCCACGTGGCTCCTATTTTGCGTTGTGACAGAAGTTTTACTCGTTTTGGTAGGTAATACTGATCTGTCGAAGACTTTTAAGGCCTCTTGGACGCGAGAGAGACAACGCCGGCTATATGAGCAGGACTACCGGGAGACGTTGACTTTGTCACACACTTGGGTCCAAACAAAAGAAACCAAGTAGTGACATCTGCTCCTGGACACACAAAGATGCCACATGGTCTTCTTTCAGGCCACTTACACATGAATGTTTGACCCACCTTTGGTGGACCTACACCAAAATTCAGCCTTACGGTTTGATGAACGAGAACGACTAAGGCCAGGCCGTTGATGGGCTTATGCCAGGCCCTACCCCTATAGTTGATTGAGCTTGGCCAAACAATAGTATAAGGGGGCTGTCGGGCCATCCATGCCAGTCTATAGCCCAACCCAGGCCTTTGAAATTAGGCCCAGACCTGGTCACTAGCTGAATTTCTTATCCCAAGCCCAATCCAGAAATGGCTGGGTCTTAAAGCCCATCAGTTCACCTGGCCCATTTGCAACCTTTAGTTAAGATACCCAAAATCCTGACCCAATCCTTGCTTTTAGGTAGGTTATACTGATCTGTTCGAAGACATTTTTGAACTTATGTCACCGTCGTAAACCTCATTCAAGGAATTTTGGTAGGTTATAATGATCATATGCAAAGCTTTTGGTAGGTTATACTGATCACATGCAATGCTTGTCACTCCTTGGTCCTGGGTTTACCGGACCCGACCTGCAACACGATTAGTCTGACCCGAAGCCTGCAATAAAAGCTCAAAGACAAAAGGGTGAGGTTAGAGAACTAATAGAAATAAAATATAAGGAGTGAACATTTCTTTAAGTTATCACACAAGTCAAATAAAGAACTCCAAGTCAGCCTTAACATGATTCCATGATTTGAGGGGGGGGCGGGGGGGACTGGTCAAGCCGGTAAAGGGAATTTCTACTCTTGAAACACTGCTAAGAGGAAATCTACTGCTAAGAGGAAATCTACCTGTGTGTGGGTTTGACCCCACGACCTCTCAAAAGAATTGGATACACACCAATCATTTCATGATCAATACCATCATCTGATGGAAAACCCAAAATTCAAATTTAATTAAAAGCCACGGGAAAATTTGTAGACAAGTCTATCTTGTCGATTTTTTACAAAACTCGTAATTTTGAACTGGGTTAGAACGACAATTGACACGTCCGTGCGGTCAATCGTTTATTTTTTATTTTTTCAGAACAGTCTTAAAGAAAAACAATTCTCCTCGTTGTTCTAATTTGTCATGCATGCAGTGCATCATGGTCAGTACTACGCAAGACATGATCAACAAAATTTCAAAATGACGAAGAAGTCCCAAATTTTGTTATTTACGAAAATAGCCCTTGTTTTTAACTACGTCACCAAAATATCCCTAACCCTAGAAAATAAATGTTAATTACACTCTTAATATGCTGAATTTTTAGTCTTTAGTTTTTAGAGAAAAAATGTATGAAACTTAAATGTGTCCCTTGTATTTTTGTTGTCCACTATTGATTTGATCATATTTTTTTTAGGGTCGGGCTCCCTTGACAGGTGAAAAAATGACAGGATTCTGTACAGGGACACATATAAGCCACGTGCCACACTCTTAGAGGAATATGACCGTATGGATGTTTGTCCAATCCCATGGAGGACTTATAAACCAAAAATCAGCCTGATTAGTGATTTATAGGCGTTGGATCTTTGTACCTCAAATACTGCTCAAATTCCCACAATTGAGATCAGCCCATGAAAATAAGTCAAAACCAAAGCCAATAAATCACTAATCAGACTGATTTTTGGTTTATAGGTCCACCATGGGATTGGAAAAACATCCATACGGTCAGATTCCTCTAAGAGAATGCCACGTGGCTTATATTGTGTCCCTGTACAGAATCTTGTCATTTTTTCACCTGTCAACGGAGCCCGACCCTTTTTTTTAACAGCGAAACCAAATTAGCGTGATGAGAATAAAACTTTGATGACAGGGTCCAATACGAGCCACGTGGAACACTCTTAGAGGACTCTGACCGTATGGATGTTTTTTCAATCCCTGTATATGGACCTACAAACCAAAAATCAGTCGGACTAGTGATTTCTAGGCGTTGGGTTGATTTTAACGGTGGGAAATTTAAGCATTATTGACCAAGTGAACTTGGTGTTTTGGTAGGTAATGCTGACCTGTCGAAGACTCTTAAGACCTCTTGGACGAGAGAGACAACGCCGGGCCGTACCATTTACCCGCACACCTAACAGGAGACGTGGATTTTATCGGGTAGAACTGTGCTAACGTCAGCAAAGTTTGACCACAATATAGGCCACGTGGCAAACTCTTAGGACACGGACGGATGATGTTTACCCCTTCCCTAGGTCGACCTACGTACCAAAATCAGCTTGATTAGTGACTTCAAACCTTTAATTTGGATATTTGTACCCAAAATAATGCTCGATAATGCTAAAATTCCACGGTTAAATATTGAACGACTATAATCCAATGCTTAGAAATCACTAATCCGGCTAATTTTTGGTCTGAAAGTCCACCTAAGGTTGGACCAAACATTCATGCGGTCAAAAATTCCTTATATTGTATGCCACGAGGGTCTCACAAAAAAGTTTTTCACACACGACCTATCGAAGTGAGGGAGACGGGAAAGACGAGAGGAGCGGGAGAGGGTTTTTTTTTTGATAAGGTAAAGGATAGTATTAAAGAAAGAAAGGAGAAGCACAAGAAGCAAGGGAGGCCCAGAAGGCCTCCCAAGGAGAAAAGAGAAAAAGCAAGGAAACTAGCAGCCCCTACTAATAATCGACTCCCATCTAAAGACGAAATACTCAAACTTCAACCCTTCACATTCTTCAAACAGCTTAGACTAGAAATAGATGAGGCCTTCAATATTAATGACGATGTCAAGCACTGACGCCTCCTTGTCATTAAAAATTCTGTTATTGCGCTCGTGGGTTCCTCTCCGGGCCTCAAATCTCATCACCCATCCTCCCCATGACCGGGTAATGGAAATAACATGCTATATTTGTAGTTTGTTGAGCTTGGCCAAACTATAGTCGGGCCATTCATGCCAGCCCCTACTAAATTAGGCCCAGACCTGGCTCACGAGCTGAATATCTTAGCCCAAGCCCAAACTGTAAAGGGCATGGTCATAAAGCTCATAAAATGGGATGGCCCATTTGCTACATGTGATGTGAGTGCATGTAAAGTGGGATCATGGTTATCTGATCGATCTCATTGTTTTAAGTGGTTATGAAAACATATTGTAATCTAAAACAAATCACTAAAACGGAATGTATGATGTGGTGCAATTGCTAGGGCCCTTGGATTCATTTTAGTTAAATCATCTTATTGTTAGGGGTGTTAATGGGCCGTAATGGCCTGATGGGCTTTAACACCAACCTTAATGGTCCCGATATTTTGCTGCATCTGAAGGTCCAAAAGTGCCAGGCCTATAAAATTTTAAGGCCCATTAGATAAATGGGCCAGGCTTGGGCTTGACTATATACAAAAATAACCTTAGACTTGGCATGAACCCCCAATGGCCCAGCCTGTTATATCAATAAATAGGTCTGGCTTGGGCCTAAAACATTGGTCTTATAATTGGTTTAGGGTTTAGGGTTTAGGTCTGGCTTGGTCTAGCTACATTTACCTAGGCTGGGCTTGGGCTAAGCTAGGCCGAGCCCAAACCCAAACCATTAACACCCAAAATTATAGTGTTGCGTCAGAGAATGACATAGATCTTAGACTATGGATATCTTATTATTCGAATACACATGGATCACCGCATTGTAAAACAAACCAAAGTAAAATTTATAGTACAAATCCTAATAGTTATTGAGGTAAGATATGCCTTAACCAACTAACTGGTCCATGTTTTATCCCTCGATGGATCTTAACCTGCTTGGTAAACATCTCTAATCGAACACAATTCCACGACAACATCGTTCATCTCCATTCGCTCTTTAGGCAATTCTGCGGAACATGCAACTCCGATTTTGAATACTGAAACCAAGCACTCCCACATTCGACGTCTTCTGGCACACTGAATTTCTATGTTGGCGATAGCTTCATCACATCCTTCTTTTAAGAGTAGAAGCGGGTCCACAATCTCCATCACTTGTTCGGCCAAAGACATCTTAACAAATTTATGAAGACTTAGACTGTCCTTAAACATGTCATTTGTTGGTCTCTTTCCTGTGAACATCTCCAACAATAGGATCCCATAACTATACGCGTCTCCATGTGTAGACACCTCGCCACCCATTCCGTATTCTGCAAATTCATGTAAACTTATCAACTAGGACCGCCACATCATTTCAGTGTATTATAATTTATAATTGGGCAGAAGGAACTTTAATCTATATAACAAAATAGGGAAGTTGTCTTATCTCTTATCTTATCTTATCCGGTTTCAACAAAGAGTAGTTGAGATCTTATTCCCCAAATGGAAGGCCAATCTCAGCCACTCTCACCCGATTTTGGCGAATGCTTTGTTGGAGAGTGTTGTGGGCATGGGCCACCCACTTGTATACTACATATCGAAGTTTCATCAAACTATCTATGACACTTAAAGAACTTGTAAGTGTATTAAATAAATTGCAAAGTTCAAAGAAAAAGAAAATGATTGAAATCCTTACCTGGTGGAACGTACCCAATAGAACCCTTAATAGCCATCGAACTAGTTTGAGAGTGTCCGGCACAACTGGAAGGGGTAGAAAGAACCTTTGCAAGCCCAAAATCACCCACGTGAGCAGTCATGTCACTGTCGAGAAGAACATTACTTGGCTTGAGATCACTATGAACAATTGTTGTTTCGCAGTGATGGTGCAGATAATCTAATGCAGAAGCAACATCAATTGCTATGTTTAGCCTTTGAATAAGGCTAAGATTTCTCTCGTCATGCTGCACATCCACACTTGAATGCAACCATCTTTCTAGACTCCCATTCGGCATGAACTCATAAACAAGAGCTTTAAACTCATTACATTGAAAATCCACACTCGAGCACGAAGTTAAGATCTTAAGGAGATTTCGATGTCGGATGTTTCTCAAGGCTTTGCATTCAGATATAAAACTTTTTGAAGCTCCTCGTCGTTGAAGGTTGAGCACCTTCACAGCAACAATTGTTTTATCTTGATCAAGAATTCCTTTATACACAGAGCCATAACTTCCGATACCAATCAAATTGGCTATTGAGAAACCATCAGTGGCCTTGAGGAGCTCCCCATATGAAACTCTTAAATGTCGATCCACAAGGGAAAATGTGGATGAAGATTTCTTTCTTGATTGTCTTCTCCAACAAAGAATAACTAAAGATGCTACCAAAGTTAAGCATATAACCGCACTAGCAATTATAATTATAACTTTGAAAGCAAAAGGTTTTCCACGCTTCTTAGGCTCTTGGATGAGGCAGGCTGGCAACTGCAATTTAGGGATGCCCCCACAAAGTTTAATATTCCCAACTATTGAAATTGCACTTGCATTTTTGAAGACACCTTCTGTTGGTACCTCACCCTCAAGATCATTGAAAGACAGATTCAAACTTTGTAAAATGGATAGGGTCTCTAGTTCTCTTGGAATTTGGCCGGACAAGTTATTGCGTGAAAGATCTAAATCTTGAATAGCTCTCAAAGAACTCAAAGATGGAGGAATATATCCTTCAAAGAAGTTACCCTCCATATAAAGTCGTTCCAATGACGAACAATCACCAAGTGTACTGGGGATTTTATCTGTCAATTTGTTCTCAGAGACGTCCAATTCACCAAGATTTTTCAAGATGCCAACTTCCACCGGTAAGGAACCCGTCAAATAGTTATGAGCTAAGTTGAGGTAAGTCAAATAGGACGAAAGACTTATGACTTGACCCGGTATGGAACCATTAAGGTTATTTCGTGAAAGATTCAATATTTTTAACCGTTGACTATTTCCAAGACTCGAAGGAATGCGTCCTATCAATTTGTTCTCTTCCAAATTGAGATGGTACAATTGAGTGATATTGCCAAGGGATGATGGGATCTGTCCAGATAATTTGTTTCTGCTTAATACCAACCGTTGTAGATTCTGAAGCTTCCCAATATCAGTGGGAATACTACCTTCGAAGAAGTTGCCTTCTAGACCCAATTCAGCTAAGTTGACGAGGTTCTCAATCCCCATCGGGATGCTTCCAACAAAATGATTTTCTCCTATTATTAGACGATTGAGTTTATTTGAGAGATTGGCTATAGAGTTGGGCAACATACCTCCAAAATTATTCCCACTTAGATCCAATGTTTGTAGATTGCTGCAATTGGACAAAGAAGTGAAGAAACCAAAGTCATCAGCTTCCCCATGTCTGTGCTGATTATAGGCCAAATTTAGCCACCATAAACCCTGCATGCTTCCGAAATTAACAGAGACAGGTCCGACAAAATTGTTTATCGACGTATCAAGAACTTGAAGTACCGAACCATTTGATAACGAAATTGGAATTGATCCAGTAAATTGGTTTCCACCAATACTAAGTTCATTGAGATTAGGAAGAGTGAAGCCTATGTCGAGCGGAAGACTCCCCAACAGTTGGTTATTTAACAAATATATCAGCTGGAGTGATGAGAGATTGTAAAACCAGGGAGGGACCAAACCAGAAAATTTGTTCTCACTAATGGTAAAACGTGTTAAGCTTGTTAATCGGCTTAGAGAATTTGGAATACTTCCCTCCAAGTTATTCCAATCTAGAGTGAGTCTTTCAAAATACGAAAGGTTCCCCATAGAAGGTGGGATACCTCCCGTTAGATTGTTGGCAAAAAGAGAGAGGAAAGTGAGCTTCGATAAAGATCCAAGCAAGATTGGAATTTCGCCTACAAGGTTGTTGTATGAAATATGGATCCTTCTAAGGTTCGAACAATGAGTAAGGTTGGCTGGAATCTTACCTCCTAAAGAATTGTTTCTCAGAATAAGATATTTTAACCGAAATAAACGACCAACTTCTTGGGGGATTTCGCCTTTGAAACCATTGCTGTCGAGGAAGATGGACGTAAGGAAGGTAAGGTTTCCAATGTAGGGTGATATGGACCCAACCAAATTGTAGGAGGATAGGTTCAAACTCACCACCCTTTGATGCCGGCGACCGCATGTAACACCTCGCCAGTTGCAGAAATGGAGAGTATGGTTCCATGAGGTCATGAGTTGAAGAGGATCCTGAGTTATTTCTTTCTTGAAGGCGAGCAAAGCAAATCGATCAGTTTCGTTTGTAAAGAGGATGCTCCTTGTGGGGGAGGCACAAGCTATGAAAAGGAGAAAGCTTGAGAGGAGGAGAAATGAAAGAAATACACAGCTTCTACCCATTTGCAAATGCTCCATGGCTGATGATGGACGAAGAGATGTATGGTAGTATCATATGATTCTGATCACGTCTTAAATAGTGGAAGAGATGATATTTTGCTTATTAAAAAAAATAGAGGGGGATGGAGATTGTTGACACCCAAATTCGCAGCCTAAGTCTCAGCCTTGGATTTTGAAATCCAACCGTGGTTGATACTGCTGAGTTGGCATTCACTTTGCCAAAGCAAAACCACCATTGGATATCAAGAAATCTAAGGCTGAGAGTTTGGGTGACTCCGATCCCAACCCATAAAATAAAGGTTCTTCCACTTATGATCAGTTTTTTATTTCTTATTTTGTAATCCACTTATGAGTAGTCACTTTTTTTTTTCTATTATCTAAGCCACTTATGACTTATAAGTGATGAATTAAAAGTCCAAATTTTCGGAAAGGAAACCAGTGACTTTCATTCCATTGGAACCATCCATTCACATCTCACCGACAGTGGTTTTCTCCGAGTAGAACTTTGCTGACGGACGTCTGACGGACCATAGTATTAGCCGCGTGGCATACTCGTAGAGACCACTGACCGTATGGATGTTTGGCCCGTCCCTCACTGGACCAACATACTAAAAATCAGCCTGATTATTGATTTCAAACCTTTGGATAAATCAGCCCATTAAGACTCCAATCCAACACTTAAAAACCACTAATTAGGCTAATTTTTGGTCTGTAGGTCCACCTAGAGTTGGGCCAAACATCCATACGGCCAGCGACCCCTAAGAATATGCCACATGGCTCATACTGTGGTCCGTCATCAAAGTTGACAGATGTCAGTCAGCAAAGCTCTACTCGTTTTCCTCTCCCTCAATATCACTGAACTGATGTAGGGCGGACTGCGGAGTGTGAGGGGCTGATGTTTTTATCCGGTCGGGCCACACCCAAAAATGCCACGTGGATTATTCTTATAGGTCAATGGACATATGGATATTTGAACCATCACTAGATAGACCTATAGACCAAAAAATCAGCCTGATTAATGTTTTGTAACCATTGCATTTAGTCTTTTTCGTTGTTTGATTTCCTACCATGGATTCGAGTATTATATTTGGATTCTCATATGCAACGCCTAAAAACCAGCAATCAGGCTGATTTTTAATCTGCAGGTTCACCTAGGGATGGTTCAAACCGTATGGATGTTTGAAACATTCCTAGGCGGACCTGCAGACCAAAATTAGCCTGATTTGGTGGCTTTTAGGCATTGGATCTGAGTACCTGAATCCCAAGGTTGAAAATAAACTCATAAAAAAGACTCAGATCCAATCGCTAGAAATCACTAATCAGGCAATTTTTTGGTTCTGCTGGTCCACCTAAGAATGGTTCAAACATCCGTACGTTCATTGATCTCTAAAAAGTGTGACACGTAGCACATTTAGGTGCAGCCAGACGCCTGGGTCAAAATTCTTATCCTTTTAAGACCTGTAGTGAGGTCAACTTTCATTTTGGTAGGTTATACTGATCTGTCGAAGACATTTTTGCACTTATGTCACCGTCGTAAACCCAACCCCTTCGCGCTAGTCTCCTGTGAGCCCCACCTTTCCCATGCAAGTCCATGTCCTGACCCTATCCTTAGAAATTAGGCCCAGACCTGGCTCACGAGCTGAGTTTCTTAGCCCAAGCCCAATCCGAAAGGGGGATTGGTAATAAAGTCATTAAATGGGATGGCCCATTTGCAACTTTAATTAAGGTACCCAAAATCCCTTTCAATAAATTCTCTATTATTTTGTTTTTAATTAAAAATCTTATTATTTATAATAAAAAAAAGTATACACCAATTAGTTCCCAGCGGACACACATTTTCACACACAAAAATAGTCGGGGGCCAATATATAAATTAGAAGTTTTGGAATGGGATGGTTTTTGGTGAGAATGGTCTCTATGGTGAGGAGATCACCCTCACAAAAATTCAAATCATTCTGATATTCGTAGAATGGTTTACAAGTTGAAGAATTCTGGACTGTCTATTTTTTTACCTTTAACTTGAAACCCACATTTGATGGCCAGCAACTGGGCTTATTTTTTGTAAAGTTGATCTATATGGTGAGGAGATCAGCCTCACCAAAAATCAGCCATTGATTTATCTTCCATGTGGGTACACCAAAATTGGTGTGAAAATGCTGAGCGTGACCCTTTATTATATGGACATGTAATGTAAGTGCAAGTGGGATCCACTATTCATAAGGCACAAAAAATAAAGCTAAATGAATATCATGGTTATCTGATTGATCACATTGTTTTAAGTGGTTATGAATTGCTAGGGTCCTTGGATCTCGTGATGATGAACAATTAGCTGGCCTACCGACTAGACAAGATCGAGATAAGGCGAATTATGGATTATCTATATCAGAGCAGTCTCAATACAAGTTGAGGCCTAAGGAGAAAACTCTATATAAAGCCTATTTTATATTTAACTAGTGGGTGGCCTGTGCCCACGGCACTCTCTGACAAAGCTTTTGCCAAAATCGAGTGTGAGTGGCTGAGATCCACCATCCATTTGAAAGATAAGATCTTAGCCATTCTTAATTGAAACCGGATAAGATAAGACAACTTCCATGTTTTGTTATATAGACTAGTGGGTGCCCTATGCCATCGGCACTCATCGACAAAGAATTTGTCAAAATCTGGTGAGTGGCGGAGATCCACCGTCCATTCGAGGGAGGATTAGAGGATGTATAAGTAGGGAGACAACCAATGTGTTTTGTTATATAGAATAGTAAATTGCCCATGCCCACGGCACTCTTCGACAAAAGCGTTTGCAAAAATTGGGTGCCTTCAGCACTCAAACGGTATAATGGACTGGGGCGTTACCGTTTTTTCCATTATAACGGCTGTTATAATGGATCGTAACGCACAGAGGGAGAAATGGGAAAATAAAATAAATAACAAAAAATAAACGGTGTTGAAATTTAAATTTTGAATAAGTTGAGGTTAAATGAGGCAGATTGAGTGGCTGAAATCTAACCGTCCACATTAGATCGATGGATTTGATCTCAAGCACTCTTTATCTAACCGTCCACATTAGATGGATGGATAAGATAAGAGAATACAACTGAGTTATCTTGATATATGCGTGGGTGGCCCGTGCCCGCGGCACTTTCCGACAACCGTCGATATGAAGCATAGTGGATCTCAGCCACTCATTATTGAAGCCATATAAGAAAATCATTAAATTTCAGTTAAATTCTATTTTTAATTTAAAATTTAAAATTTTCAAATTTCAAATTTTGAATTTCAGCACCACTTTTTTTTGTTAAAATCATTAAAATCCATTAAAAACTATTTTTTTCATTTTTGCACCTGGCCGTTTCAATCCGTTTTAACGATAACACCCCTCTCGAGGCACAAAAAGTGGGGATCCTGAGCCTGACCCTTGGGCTATATATAAATCCAACCCATTTCATTCCTTATATGTAGGTAAATAGTAGGTGACCCGTGCCCATGGCACTCATCGACAAAGCGTTTGTCAAAATTGGGTGTGAGTGGCTGAGATGCACCGTCCATTTGGTGTGATAAGATCTCGGCCATCCTTTATGAAGCCAGATAAGAGGGGGGAGACAACCGTCCTATATTATTATATAGATATATTAATATATATGGTATTAATTAAAAATATTCACCTCTTTATATAATATGAAATCTTTATATAAAAATTATTTTTGATAATAAAAAACGATGAAAAACAAAATTAGATGCAAAGGACTCATGTTGTAGTCGATGCAAAAGGACTCTCATGGCCCTACATAGATCAATTTTGGGGCCTAATGTCTACATAGATGTTCAACCCACCTATTGGTTTTTAAACACACTAAAAATCAACTTCATTGATGATTCCGGTCGGGCCACATCCAAAAATGCCATGTGGATTATTCTTATAGGTCAATGGACATATGGATATTTGAACCATCACAAGATAGACTTATAGACCAAAAAATCAGCCTGATTAATGTTTTCTAACCATTGGATTTAGTCTTTTTTATTGTTTGATTTTCAACCATGGATTCGAGCATTATATTTGGATTCTCATATGCAACGCCTAAAAACCAGCAATCAGGCTGATTTTTGATCTGCAGGTTCACCTAGGGATGGTTCAAACCGTATGGATGTTTGAAACATTCCTAGGCGGGCCTGCAGACCAAAATTAGCCTGATTTGGTGGCTTTTAGGCATTGGATCTGAGTACATGAATCCCAAGGTTGAAAATAAACCCATAAAAAAGACTCAGATCCAATCGTTAGAAATCACTAATCAAGCAATTTTTTGGTTCTGCTGGTCCACCTAAGAATGGTTCAAACATCCGTACGTTCATTGATCTCTAAAAAGTGAGACACGTAGCACATTTAGGTGCAGCCAGACGCCTGGGTCAAAATTCTTATCCTTTTAAGACCTGTTGTGAGGTCAACTTGCTTTTTGGTAGGTTATACTGATCTGTCGAAGACATTTTTGCACTTATGTCACCGTCGTAAACCCAACCCCTTCGCGCTAGTCTCCTGTGAGCCTCACCTTTCAAGTCCATGTCCTGACCCTATCCTTAGAAATTAGGCCCAGACCTGGCTCACGAGCTGAATTTCTTAGCCCAAGCCCAATCCGAAAGGGGGATTGGTCATAAAGTCATTAAATGGGATGGCCCATTTGCAACTTTAATTAAGGTACCCAAAATCCCTTTCAATAAATTCTCTATTATTTTGTTTTTAATTAAAAATCTTATTATTAATAATAAAAAAAAGTATACACCAATTAGTTCTCAGCGGACACACATTTTCACACACAAAAATAGTCGGGGGCCAATATATAAATTAGAAGTTTTGGAATGGGATGGTTTTTGGTGAGAATGGTCTCTATGGTGAGGAGATCACCCTGACAAAAATTCAAATCATTCCGATATTCATAGCATGGTTTATAAGTTGAAGAATTCTGGACCATCTATTTTCTTACCGTTAACTTGAAACCCACATTTGATGGCCGGCAAATGGGCAATTTTTGTAAAGTTGATCTATATGGTGAGGAGATCAACCTCACAAAAAATCAGCCATTGATTTATCTTCCATGTGAGTACACCAAAATTGGTGTTAAAATACTGAGCCTGACCCTTTATTATATGGACATGTAATGTAAGTGCAAGTGGGATCCACTATTCAATAAGGCACAAAAAATAAAGCTAATTGAATAATCATGGTTATCTGATTGATCAAATTGTTTTAAGTGGTTACGAATTGCTAGGGTCCTTGGATCTTGCCATGCTGAACAATTAGCTGGCCTACCGACTAGACAAGAGATGAGGTGAATTATGGAGTATCTATATCTGGGCCATCTCAATACAAGTTGAGGCTTAAGGCGAAAACTCTACATAGAGCCTATTTTATATTTAACTAGTGGGTGGCCCGTGCCCACGGCACTCTCTAACAAAGCGTTTGCCAAAATCGAGTGTGAGCGGTTGAGATCCACAATCCATTTGGAAGATAAGATCTTAACTACTCTTTGTTGAAATCGGATAAAATATGATAAAAAATTAACCAAATTAATGGCTAATTAAATGGACATTTATTTATTAACGAAATATAGAGAGACATTAGATGTCAATAATGGAAGTGATGTTAATGGGAAAAACGTTTCAATTGAAACAAAAATAGAATGTTGTAAAAATTGAAGAAAAGATATGAAAAGCCATTAGAAGGTCATAATAGAAGCGGTGGTAATAGGATAAACGTTTTGATTGAAACATATATAGAAAGTTGTGAATGTTATGTTTTGAAAAATAAAAGGGTGTTAAGAGACTTTAAGAAAGGCGAATTTAAGAACGAAGGAATAAATAATTTAAGAATAAAAGAGAAAATTAATGAATAAATAATTAAAATTTTGAAAAAAAATAAATTGAGTTGGTTAGAAACTCTAAAAGTCCTTAATGTTTGAGGTGCATTACTTAAAGTGTCAAAGGGTATTTTTGGAAAAGATAAAAAAGATATGGTAGAATCAAGTGGATGAGAGAGGAAAGAGAATTTTAGGTTGTTTACATGGCACTCTGCATGAGGAGAGTGCCACGTCAACTTGATGTGGATGAAAGAGAACGATCCTGCTCACTTCTCCGCTGTATAGATATATAGATAGAGGAGGGCTTCAATATTAATGACGATATCAAGCACTGACGCATCCTTGTCATTAAAAATTCTGTTATTTTGCTCGTGGGTTCCTCTTCGGGCCTCAAATTTCATCACCCATCCTCCCCATGACCGGGTAATGGAAATAACATGCTATATTTGTAGTTTGTTGAGCTTGGCCAAACTATAGTCGGGCCATCCATGCCAGTCAATGGCCTGGGCCAAGCCTTTGAAATTAGGCCCAGACCTGGCTCACGAGCTGAATTTCTTAGCCCAAGCCCAAGCCCAAGCCCAAGCCCAATCCGTAAAGGGCATGGTCATAAAGCTCATCAAACGGGATGGCCCATTTGCAACATGTGATGTGAGTGCAAGTAAAGTGGGATCATGGTTATCTGATCGATCTCATTGTTTTAAGTGGTTATGAAAACATATAGTAATCTAAAACAAATCACTAAAACGGAATGTATGATGTGGTGCAATTGCTAGGGCCCTTGGATTCATTTTAGTTAAATCATCTTATAGTTAGGGGTGTTAATGGGCCGTAATGGCCTGATGGGCTTTTACACCAACCTTAATGGTCGCGATATTTTGCTGCATCTGTAGGTCCAATGTGCCAGGCCTATAAAATTTTAAGGCCCATTAGATAAATGGGCCAGGCTTGGGCTTGACTATATACAAAAATAACCTTAGACTTGGCATGAACCCCCAATGGCCCAGTCTGTTATATCAATAAATAGGTCTGGCTTGGGCCTAAAACATTGGTCTTATAATTGGTCAGTCATGGCTTCTACATTTACCTAGGCTGGGCTAAGCTAGGCCGAGCCCAAACCCAAACCATTAACACCCAAAATTATAGTGTTGCGTCAGAGAATGACATAGATCTTAGACTATGGATATCTTATTATTCGAATACACATGGATCACCGCATTGTAAAACAAACCAAAGTAAAATTTATAGTACAAATCCTAATAGTTATTGAGGTAAGATATGCCTTAACCAACTAACTGGTCCATGTTTTATCCCTCGATGGATCTTAACCTGCTTGGTAAACATCTCTAATCGAACACAATTCCACGACAACATCGTTCATCTCCATTCGCTCTTTAGGCAATTCTGCGGAACATGCAACTCCGATTTTGAATACTGAAACCAAGCACTCCCACATTCGACGTCTTCTGGCACAGTTAATTTCTATGTTGGTGATAGCTTCATCACGTCCTTCTTTTAAAAGTAGAAGTGGGTCCACAATCTCCATCGCTTGTTCAGGCAAAGCCATCTTAACAAATTTATGAAGACTTAGACCGTCCATAGACATGTCATTTGTTGGTCTCTTTCCTGTGAACATCTCCAACAATAGGATCCCATAACTATACACGTCTCCTTGTGTAGACACCTCGCCACTCATACCGTATTCTGCAAATTTATGTAAACTTATCAACTAGAACCGCCACATCATATTAGTGTATTATAATTTATAATTGGGTAAAAGGAACTTTAATTTATATAATAAAATAGGAAAGTTGTCTTATCTCTTATCTTATCTTATCCGGTTTCAACAAAGAGTAGTTGAGATCTTATTCCCCAAATGGAAGGCCAATCTCAGCCACTCTCACCCGATTTTGACAAATACTTTATTGGAGAGTGTTGTGGGCACGGGCCACCCACTAGTATACTACATATCAAAGTTTCATCAAACTATCTATGACACTTAAATAACTTGTAAGCGTATTCAATAAATTGTAAAGTTCAAAGAAAAAGAAAATGATTGAAATCCTTACCTGGTGGAACATACCCAATAGAACCCTTAATAGCCATCGAACTAGTTTGAGAGTGTCCGACGTATCTGGAAGGAGTAGAAAGAACCTTTGCAAGCCCAAAATCACCCACGTGAGCAGTTTAATGCATGAATATATACCATCGAGAAGAACATTACTTGGCTTGAGATCACTATCAACAATTGTTGTTTCGCAGTGATGGTGCAGATAATCTAATGCAGAAGCAACATTAATTGCTATGTTTAGCCTTTTAATAAGGCTAAGATTTATCTTGTCATGGTGCACATCCATACTTGGATGCAGCCATCTTTCTAGACTCCCAACTCATTACCTTGAAAATCCACACTCGAGCACGAAGTTAAGATCTTAAGGAGATTTCGATGCCGGATGTTTCTCAAGGCTTTGCATTCAGACATAAAACTTTTGGAAGCGCCTCGTCGTTGAAGGTGGAGCACCTTCACGGCAACAATTGTTTTATCTTGATCAAGAATTCCTTTATACACAGAGCCATAATTTCCGATACCAATCAAATTGGCTATTGAGAAACCATCAGTGGCCTTGAGGAGCTCCCCATATGAAACTCTTAAATGTTGATCCACAAGGGAAAATGTGGATGCAGATTTCTTTATTGATTGTCTTCTCCAACAAAGAATAACTAAAGATGCTACCAAAGTTAAGCATATAACAGCACTAGCAATTATAATTATAACTTTGAAAGCAAAAGGTTTTCCATGCTTCTTTGACTCTTGGATGAGGCAGGCTGGCAACTGCAATTTAGGGATGCCCCCACAAAGTTTAATATTCCCAACTATTGAAATTGCACTTGCATTTTCGAAGACACCTTCTGTTGATACCTCACCCTCAAGATCATTGAAAGACAGATTCAAACTTTGTTAAATGGATAGGGTCTCTAGTTCTCTTGGAAATTGGCCGGACAAGTTATTGCGTGAAAGATCTAAATCTTGAATAGCTCTCAAAGAACTCAAAGATGGAGGAATATTTCCTTCAAAGAAGTTACCCTCCATATAAAGTCGTTCCAATGACGAACAATCACCTAGTGTAATGGGGATTTTATCTGTCAATTTGTTCTCAGAGACGTCCAATTCACCAAGATTTTTCAAGATGCCAACTTCCACTGGTAAGGAACCCGTCAAATAGTTATGAGCTAAGTTGAGGTAAGTCAAATAGGACGAAATACTTATGACTTGACCCGGTAAGGAACCATTAAGGTTATTTCGCGAAAGATTCAATATTTTTAACCGTTGACAATTTCCAAGCTCGAAGGAATGCTTCCTATCAATTTGTTCTCTTCCAAATTGAGATGGTACAATTGAGTGATATTGCCAAGGGAGGATGGGATCTGTCCAGATAATTTGTTTATGCTTAATACCAACCGTTGTAGATTCTGAAGCTTCCCAATATCAGTGGGAATACTACCTTCGAAGAAGTTGTCTTCTAGACCTAATTCAGCTAAGTTGACGAGGTTCTCAATCCCCATCGGGATGCTTCCAACTATTTGGTTTCGTCCTCTGTTTAGAAAAGTGAGTTTATTTGAGAGATTGGCTATAGAGTTGGGCAACATACCTCCAAAATTATTCCCACTTAGATCCAATGTTTGTAGATTGCTGCAATTGGACAAAGAAGTGAAGAAACCAAAGTCATCAGCTTCCCCATGTCTGTGCTGATTATAGGACAAATTTACCCGCCATAAACTCTGCATGCTTCCGAAATTAATAGAGACAGGTCCGACAAATTTGTTTATTGACGTATCAAGAACTTGAAGTACCGAAACATTTGATAACGAAATTGGAATTGATCCAGTAAATTGGTTTCCACCAATACTAATTTCATTGAGATTAGGAAGAGTGAAGCCTATGTCGAGCGGAAGACTCCCCAATAGTTGGTTATTTAACAAATATTAATTTCTGCTGGAGTGATGAGAGATTGTAAAACCAGGGAGGGACCAAACCAGAAAATTTGTTCTCACTAATGGTAAAACGTGTTAAGCTTGTTAATCGGCTTAGAGAATTTGGAATACTTCCCTCCAAGTTATTCCAATCTAGAGTGAGTCTTTCAAAATACGAAAGGTTCCCCATAGAAGGTGGGATACCTCCCGTTAGATTGTTGGCAAAAAGAGATACGAAAGTGAGCTTCGATAAAGATCCAAGCAAGATTGGAATTTCGCCTACAAGGTTGTTGTATGAAATACGGATGTTTCTAAGGTTCGAACAATGAGTTAGGTTGGCAGGAATCTCACCTCCTAAAGAATTGTTTCTCAGATTAAGATATTTTAACCGAAATAAACGACCAACTTCTTGGGGGATTTCACCTTTGAAACCATTGCTGTCGAGGAAGATGGAAGTAAGGAAGGTAAGGTTTCCAATGTAGGGTGATATGGACCCAACCAAATTGTAGGAGGATAGGTTCAAACTCACCACCCTTTGATGCCGGCGACCGCATGTAACACCTCGCCAGTTGCAGAAATGGAGAGTATGGTTCCATGAGGTCATGAGTTGAAGAGGATCCTGAGTTATTTCTTTCTTGAAGGCGAGCAAAGCAAGTCGATCAGTTTCGTTTGTAAAGATGATGCCCCTTGTGGGGGAGGCACAAGCTATGAAAAGGAGAAGGCTTGAGAGGAGGAGAAATGAAAGAAATACACAGCTTCTGCATCATCGTATGATTCTTATCACATGTCTTAAATGGTGGAAGAGATGATATTTTGCTTATTAAAAAAAATAGAGGGGGATGGATATTGTTGACACGTGTTTTTGACACCCAAATTCGCAGCCTAAGTCTCAGCCTTGGCTTTTGAAATCCAACCGTGGTTGATACTGCTGAGTTGGCATTCACTTTGCCAAAGCAAAACCACCATTGGATATCAAGAAATCTAAGGCTGAGAGTTTGGGTGACTCCCGATCCCAACCCATAAAATAAAGTTTTTTTATTTTTTATTTTGTAATCCACTTAGAAGTCTAAATTTTCGGAAAGGAAACCAGTGATTTTCATTCCATTAGATCCATCCATTCACATCTCACCGGCAGTGGTTTTTTCCGAGTAGAACTTTGCTGATGGAAACATCCATACGGCCAGCGACCTCTAAGAGTGTGCCATGTGGCTCATACTGTGGTCCGTCATCAATGTTGATGGATGTCAGTCAGCAAAGTTCTACTCGTTTTCCTCTCCCCCAATATCAATGAACTGATGTAGGGCGGACTGCAGAGTGAGGGGCTGACGTTTTTTTATCCGGTGGGCCCACACCGCAAAATGCCACGTGGATTATTCTTATAGGTCAATGGACATGGATATTTGAACCATCACTAGATAGACTTATAGACCAAAAAATCAGCCTGATTAATGTTTTCAAACCATTCGATTTAGTCTTTTTCATTGTTTGATTTTCAACCATGGATTCGAGCATTATATTTGGATCAATCAGGCCGAATTTTGATCTGCAGGTTCACCTAGGGATGGTTCAAACCGTATGGATGTTTGAAACATTCCTAGGCGGACCTGCAGACCAAAATTAGCCTGATTTGGTGGCTTTTGGGCATTGGATCTGAGTACCTGAATCCCAAGGTTGAAAATAAACCCATAAAAAAGACTCAGATCCAATCGCTAGAAATCACAAATCAGGCAATTTTTTTGTCATGCAGGTCCACCTAAGAATGGTTCAAACATCCGTACGTTCATTGATCTAGGTGCAGCCAGACGCCAGGGTCAAAATTCTTATCCTTTTAAGGCCTGTGTGACGTCAACTTGCTTTTTGGTAGGTTATACCGTTATAGTTATACTGATCTGTCGAAGACATTTTTGCACTTTTGTGACCGTCGTAAACCCAACCCCTTCGCGCTAGTCTCCTGTGAGCCCCACCTTTCCCACGCAAGTCGATCTCCTGACCCAATCCTTAGAAATTAGGCCCAGACCTGGCTCACGAGCTGAATTTCTTAGCCCAAGCCCAATCCGGAAGGGGGTTGGTCATAAAGTCATTAAATGGGATGGCTCATTTGCAACTTTAATTAAGGTACCCAAAATCCCTTTCAATAAAGGGTCGGGCCCCCCCTTTTTTTTTTTTTTTTGTTTTGTAGTTACCATCGTGAAGTCAGGTGAAACCTGAACCCGGTCAAGCCGGTAAAGGGGATTTCTACTCCTGGAACACTGCACAAATGAGGAAATCTACCTGCGTGGGTTTGATCCCACGACCTCCCAAAAGAGGTGGATACACACCAACCATTTGAGCTGCCATGTCGGGCTCCCTTGACAGATATAAAATGACAGGGACACAATAAAAACCATGTGGCACACTGTTACAGGACTCTGACCGTATGGATGTTTGTCCTATCCCATGGTGGACCTACAAACTAAAAATCAGCCTGATTAGTGATTTATAGGCTCTGCATTGGACTTATTTTCATGGGCTGATCTCAACTGTGGGAATTTGAGCAGTATTTGAGGTACAAAGATGCAACACTTATAAATCCCTAATCAGGCGAATTTTTGGTCAGAGTCCTATAACAATATGCCACATGGCTTATATTGTGTCCCTATCATTTTATCTATCATTTTATATCTGTCAACGGAGCCCGACCTTTCAATAAATTCTCTATTATTTTGTTTTCAATTAAAAATCTTATTATTTATAATAATAATAATAATAATAATAATAATAATAAAAAGTACACACCAATTAGTTCTCAGCGAACACACATTTTCACACAAAAAAAATCGTCGGGGCCAATATATAAATTAGAAGTTTTGGAATTGGATGCTTTTTGGTGAGAATGGTCTCTATGGTGAGGAGATCACCCTCACAAAAATTCAAATCATTATGATATTCGTAGCATAGTTTACAAGTCGAAGAATTCTAGACCGTCTATTTTTTACCGTTAACTTGAAACCCACATTTGATGGTGTTAGAAATTTCAGAATGGGCTGATTTTTTGTAAAGTTGATCTATATGGTGAGGAGATCATCCTCACCAAAAATCAGCCATTGATTTATCTTTCATGTGGGTACACCAAAATTGGTGTGAAAATGTGTGTGATGCTGAATTGCTAGGGTCATTTGATCTTCTGATGCTGAATGATTAGCTGGCCTACCGACTAGACAAGAGACGAGGCGAATTATGGAGTATCCATATCAGGGCCGTCTCAATACAAGTTGAGGCCTAAGGCGAAAACTATATATAAGGCCTATTTTATATTTAATATATTAATATATATGGTATTAATTAAATAAATTAAACTCAATATAATATGAAATCTTTATATAAAAATTATTCTTGATAATCAAAAGCTATGAAAAAAAAAAAGTAGACGCAAAGAACTCATGTTGCAGTCGATGCAAAAGGACTCGCATGGCCCTCAATAGATCATTTTTTAGCCCAAAGTCTGCATAGATGTTCAACCCACCTATTGGTGGATAAACACACTAAAAATCAATTTCATTGATGATTTCTAGCCATTGGATTTACTACCCAAAAAATAAGCTTGAATCCAACGGCAAGAATCATGTCCTAAAAAGTACTAAAATCTACGGCAAGAGATAATCAATCAGGTTGATTTTTGGTTTGTATATCTATATAACAAAACAGGAAAGTTGTCTCCCCCTCTTATCCCCCCTCTTATCTGCTTCAACAAAGAGTGGTTGAGATCTTATCCTCCAAATGGATGGTGGATCTCAGTCACTCACACCCAATTTTGGCAAACACTTTGTCAAAGAGTGCACGGGCCACCCATTAGTCTATATAACAAAACACAATGGTTGACTCCCCACTTATACCCCCTCTTCTATGTTTCAACAAAGAAGGGGCCGAGGTCTTATCCCCCAAATAGACGGTGGATCTCAGCCACTCACGATTTTGGCAAATGCTTTGTCGGGGAGTGCCGTGGGCACGGACCACCCACTAGTCCTATACATGGTGGGCTAGAAACCCATGTGGTTAGTAGAAAGTCTTTGTTGACAAATTTTTATTTACATTATCGACAAAATTACCAAAAACTAAAATGTCTGTGAACTCTTATTGGCATTTTCCCCCCATGAATTGTTTTTATCTGATTGGGTTCGGGTACTACCAATCCAATATTCATAGAAGCCCAAATCCTATATCCATAGAAGCCCAAAAACCCAATATCCAGCCCGAAAAGGTATAAGCTTATGGATATTGCTTATCCAATGCTTACTAAAATCCCAAACATAGCCTAAATAAAACTAAAAAAGCCAAGATAAAGGATCTCGGCAAAGGGAAGAGGATTGGTTCTGTAAAAGAAAAATAAATTATATTGATGATGTGTGGCCTAGATTAAATCTTTCATATATCAGACCTCACAAGTACTAATGTACCTAAAATCAGAACATATATTATGTATGATTGTTCTGGTTTCTATCGATTATAACTTGAGTACCAAAACAAGTGGATCCAGACCTAGAACCTATAAATATCTAGTTCACCTAGGTATATATCAATTACTTGAAAAAGATGACATACTCTTCTCCTATTACTTGGTCCACTGTCATTTGACCAGTGTCGACCACCAAATTTTGTATTAAATGACGAAAATGTCTTTGTATTCAGCTTTGGAATAAGGGTTTGGGCCAAAATTCAAACCCCAAATCAAACGGTTGTGGTGGACGGCTGGCCAAGAGATTCCAATGTGTTGGCCGTCCATTACTGGCAACCAACGTCCCACCAAAGTCTCATGGCCAGTTGACCACCACTTCGGCAACAATTTAGAACCCAAGGTTAAAAAAATAAACAAAGCATATTTTAGTTCTAAAATTTTCGTTAACAAAAATGAAAAAAAAAAACAAAGTAATTTAGATTTTAAGCTTTTGAGACATGAATTCTGGAAAGGTGGGTTATCTTAATTTTAAACTTTTATTCTTTTACAATAAAAATCTATAAAAAGAAATCTCATTCTTTCATGAGTTTTATCTATTTTTATGAGATTTTTTCTTCTTAATCTTTGCTTAATTCATCTAAAAACCAAAAAATCTCACGTCTATCAACATGGGTTTTTATTTTTATTTTTAGTCTCACATTTTCATATTTGATTTGTGGTTTGGGTTTTGGTCCAAACCCAAACCCAAACCCTTGTTATAAGGTTGAAGACAAGTGTACTTTCATCATTTAATACAAAATTTGGTAGTCAACACTGATCAAATGACGTGGGGCGAGTTATAGTGGGGTATGTCAAATCTATAGAACAAAACACAGCTGTTGTCTTCGCCTCTTATAAGCTCCATGTATCCAAGGGCCCATATCAACCCTTACATAAAATAAAATTTAGACGGTTGGATTAATTTAACAGGAAAATTGTCTCCCCACTTATACCCGATACTCTCTTATCGGCTTCGACAAGGATGGCCGAGATCTTATCCCCCAAATGAACTATGGATCTCAACCACTCATGCATACTCGATTTTGGAAAATGCTTTGTAGGGGAGTGCCGAGGGGACGAACGACCCACTATACATCTATATAACAAAATAGAGAAGTCAATTTTACCCGATTTAACCGGAACCGAAAACACCGATTCCGGTACCACATTTTTGGGAACCGATTAAAAAGAACCGAATCGGAACCGAACCGGAAACTAATGGTTACAGTTCCGGTACTCTAATATGGAACCGAAACCGATAAGAACCGGAACCAATATATAAATATAGTGTAAAAATTCTCATATTACCAAGATTGGACCCGTTATTCCCGAAACCGGAACTGGAACCGACAAAAACTACATAATCTGTTCCGGTTCTGGGACCATCACATTGAGAACCGGAACTGATAAGTACCCGAACCGATAAGAACCGGAACCGTTTGTTCCGGTTCTGGTCACCTTAGGAACCGAACAGGAACCAACCCGTTGACACCCCTACTCTTATCGGCTTCACAAAGGATGGCCGAGATCTTATCACTCCAATGGATGGTGGATTTAAGCCACTCACACCTGATTTTGGCAAACACTTTGTCGGAGAGTAGTATTAAAAATAGGCACGGTGGGTATGTCAAAAATTCCCCCAAAAAAATTACTTAATTTTGTCATATTAAAGTTTAGAAAGACTTGACAACTTTAACATTATTATAAACTTAGGTTTCGGGTACTACCAGTTTCGGTTCTGATCCAGTTTGGGTACTAGTGCTCTAATAACCGAAACCTAGTATATAGTTGATGTCTTGTTCCTATTTGTTCAGGATCTTTGCAGTTCCGGATTTGAAATATCTAATCCTGCAACCGAGATGATCGGGACCAGGTATGGGTTAATTTGATACCCTTCCACACCCTTGTGACCCACTAACCATTGGATCTGAGCCCCACGGTTTAAAATTAACACATGAAAAAGATTAAAATCCAACGGTTAGAAATCAACAATGGGGTGAGTGTTGGTCTGTATGTCGACCTAAAGATAGGCCAAACATCCATACGGTCAGTGAGAAATTTTTTTGAAGCTGACGGGATTTTTGAAGCCGAGATCGTGCCACGTATACCTGGGTTTAGAATTTGGTTTAAAAAACTTTTTACATGTGGCGCGCGATCATTGGCGCATGATGGCCGCTTCAACAATTTTCTCGGTCAGTGGTCTCTCAGAGTATAACACGTAGCCTATACGTCCGCTCGTCAAAAGACGTCCCTTGTCAAAGATTTATTCTCGAGAAAATGATGGGCTCAAGTGGGACTTCTACGAGAAAATATTTATTGCCAGAAAAAACTTCAAAATTTGAAGTCTGCCCCTCCAAATAATGCAACGTGGAGTATCTTAAGGGCTCACTGACCTTTTAGATGTTTGTTCCACATATTGGTGGATATAAATACTTAAAAAATAAACTTGATCGATAATTTCTAACTGTTATATGTTTGCATAAAAAAATACTCAAGTCCAACGGCCGGAAATTACGATATTAAAATGCTAAATTCAACAGATATAAATCACCAATTAAATTTACGTTTGAAATGTAGATCCATCAAGTGGTGGACCAAACATCTGTAAGGTCAAAGGGCCCTAAAGAGTGCTCCACGTTGCATTTTGGTAGCGGGACTTCAAACTTTGAAGATCACTTGCGACATCAATCTCTGGCTCAATTTCCACGGCAACTCAATCTGTCCGTCGTTTTCTTGCTGATGGTTCTTCACGATAAAAAAAAAACGGAGAAATTTGTATAATGAGATCTCTTAGGTGGGACCCAAGAATATATTTATCTTTGCCCTGGCACAACTTTGCACCTTGCAAATCTTGAGGGATCCGATGTCAATACCATCAATCGCTATGCCAGATCTTTGCACATGTTCCTTAGATCTAGACTGTTTGACGGTCTCGGGATTCACACCACCCCAAATTGATAATTTCTAGAAATTGAATTTAGCATTTTAATAGCATATTTTTTTGGCCGTTGGATTTGAGCATATTTTTTAGATGCTAAAATATAACTGTCAGAAATCATTGATCAAGCTGAGTTTTGGCAAGTAGGTCCACCAAGAGGTTGACCAAACATACATAAGGTCAATGGGCCCTAAAAGGTGCTCCACTTTGCATTTTTTATTTGAGAGGGGGAGGCTTCAAATTTTGAAGTCAACAAGGATTGCTGAGAAAAATAAGTTACCCCCAACTTAATAGCTAAAATGGTTGGTGTGTACCCTCCCCTTATGGTAGGTCCGCCCCCACCCCTTACAAGCCACACCTAATTAAAATTATGTTGGAATAATCAAAACTTATGAGAACCAGAACTATAGGAGATAATAGATTCTGGTTGAAGGTTTATTGGAACCCGAACCTAAACCGACCCAATTTTTACAAACACTTTTGTCGGAGAGTGCCGTGGGCACGGGCCATTTACTAGTCTATATAACAAGTGACAGTGGTTGTCTCCACACTTATACCCCCTTTTTACAGGCTTCAACAAAGAAGGGCCAATATCTTATCCCCCTAAATGGACGGTGGATCTCAGCCACTCACGGCTGATTTTGACAAATATTTTGTTGGGGAGTGCCATGGGCATGGGCCACCCACTAGTATCTATACATGCCAGGCTAGAGAGACATCATCTACCCAACCCAAACCGTACAGGATTCAAAATCGATACAAATGAATCAACTGATAGGCTTTTATAAATAATAGAATAAAATAATTAAAAATATTCATATTTGCCTATAAATTGGTTATGGGATGGTGTCCGTTCGAACTAGTCTTTTTATAAAAGCTAGGCATCTATCAGTTCATCAAATGCCCCTCTCTACCAAATAAAAAATATATTACTAAATGCCCCTTGACCATACCGTACCATATTGTAACTAAGACAAAAGTTGAATTAATGTAAGAACCGTCATTTTTAATGTAATATTCTTATCGGAGTCATGTCTTTTCTGCTAATTTTTTTAAAACAATCCCTATAATATGTACAGAAGGTACCACATAAGCAAGGGCATTTTAGTTTTTTTATCCCCATTACTTCTTTATTTTATATTCCAATAAGATCGAACCTCTTTATTACAGTATAATTACCCACTTCTTTCTTTGTCTTAGGCCACGTTTGGATAAACTTAAAATAAGCTAAAAGTCAACCTTATAAATTATTGAAAAGTAGTTTTTTCGGGTGTTTGTTTGGTTAAGCAAAAGCTCTTGAAATCCCGCTTATTGCTCATTGCTTATAGTTTATGTGTACGTTTTCAAGCGCACATGCCTAGCGGGATAATATCCCTCTAAACCAAGGTAATAAAAATAAAATCTAATATAGATTGGATCGTTCATCACTTTCATTCCGAGCATGTGATGCGTGTGCAAGTGGGTAGCTAAAGTATCCTTTATGTCGAAAGCAAATATAATTGAATAGTCAACATCGCATCCATCAATTTGCTGTGGAAGATTAACACATACAGCGCTAAAAAGAACGGTATCAATCGAAACAAATTTTGGTATGATAATTTTCATTTCTCCATCCAAGCAAATAGTAATGGTCCATGTATTTTGCTACCACATAACAAAAGCAACATGATTGTGACGAGTAATGCCCCCTGTATTTTGCTCTCTTTCATGGAGAAAAACGATGGCTTTACCACTTCACCACAATTATTAGATACAGAAATTTCCAAAATAGTCTCTTACCTCTACATCAAAAACGGAAAAAAAAAAAAATAAAAAAAATTCTAATTCTTTCTTGAGTTGCCATAATTTTCAAATTTGTCCTTGCAAATTAATCTTCTAGAATTGTCCCTTCAGTTGTTAAATTTTTAAAATTGTTCCAATTTTGTCAGGGAGAGGGAAGAGAGTTACAATAGAGAGAGAGAGAGAGAGAGAGAGAGAGAGAGGGAGGGAGGGAGAAGGGGTGGGGTGGGGTGCCCAAACTGAAAGGGGGGATATTTTGGTCTATTATGGGTGCCCAGCCGAATGGGTGCCCAATCGGTCACATGCACATGCCGCCTACTTGTTTTGTTAATTTGAATATTAAAAATATATACTAATATCTTAATATAATGTTTAATAAAGTATTTTCATACATTAAAGCAATTTATTTTAAAACACAATCTTCACTTGATTTATATTAAATCACTAATTATACTGATTTTTTATCTTTAGATTTATCAAGAGGTGATCAAATATCCATAAGATAAGTGGGTCCTAAAGAGTACTCCATGTAGCGTTATTTCTGTTATTTTTCATTTTTGCCCCGTTTGTTACAATCCCCTTATAATGGAAAAACAGTAACGCCCCCAGTCCGTTATAATGGCCCCTTTTAAACCTTGTCCTCCACTAGTAGGTAGCACGAATGCAATGTCATTTCTTGTGTGTCATGTTCATGGCACGTGTCCCTCCAATAGTGAATAACGAAAGGTGGGGGAAACAATCCCCAACCCGCAACATAGGTTTCTATTTGAGGCAAAATCTATGTCACCCAAGTGGCCAAGTGGTGCACCAAATCACCCGTCCAATACTTCACTTTTGGAGTAACCCTTTGCTGACCGCCCACGTATGAGCCACGTGGGCACACTCTTAGAGGATGCTGACTGTATGGTTGTTTGGCCAATCCATAGGTGGACTTACAGACAAAAAATCAGCTTTGTACCCCCAAATAATGGTCAAGTCCATGGTTAAAAGTTAATCCATGAAAACGACTCCAATCCAACACTTACGAATCACTAATCAGGCCAATTTTTGGTCTGTATATCCATGTAAGGTAAGGCCAAACCTCCATAAAGTCAGAAATCTCTTAGAATATGCCACGTGGCTCATATTGTGGGCAGTAAGTAACTTTGCTGACCAGCTACTCGTGCTCCTGCCGTCTACTAGTTTTATTAAATGGAATATATTAAAGTTATATACTTAATATCTTACTGTAATGTTTAATCAAATTAATATTTTCATGCAATTTAAAACATGATCTTCGGTGGACCAATATCACATGTTCCCCACCGAATGCAATGCCATCCCTTATGTGTCATTTCATGGCACGTGTCCCCTTTAGTAGTGAAGGTAAGGTGGGGACTTGTCGCTATCAAAGAAACTAATGAAAGGGTAGGAAACAATCCCCACCCCGAAACATACAGATTTCTATTTAAGGCAAAATCCAAGTCACCCAAGTTGTCCACCAAACGACCCATTCAATACTTCACTTTACTTGAGCCACGTGTTCATAATTGCTATTCTACGTGGCAAAAACAGCTTTTTCCATAGTTTATGGACTATTTACGTTCCCCATTAGAACACTGTCACACGTGTAAGCCATACGTAATTCCTAGAATGTAGTGACTAGGCCTAAAGTAGTAAGAAAGTGGGTGGGTGGGTGGGTGGGAGAGCAGGCAGATCACAGTTGTGCCAAAAAAGGAAAGAAAAAGATACTACAGGTGGAAAGTTTATTCTCTCTCTCAAAACTTGTAAGCGACGTTATGGAAAAAAAAGGGTCGGACTCCAGTTCCCGCCCTAAAATGACAGGCTCCGGTTACAGGACACAATTTAAGCGACTCTTAGAGGACTCTGACCATATGGATGTTTGACCAATCCCTAGGTGGACCTACAAACCAAAAATCATCCTGATTAGTGATTTCTAGGCGTTGGATCTTTGTACCACAAATACTGCTCAAATTCTCATAGTTTAGATCAACCCATGAAAATAAGTCCAATCCAACGCATATAAATCACTAATCAGGCTGATTTTTGGTTTGTAGGGCCAGTTAGGGATTAGCCAAACATCCTTACGGTCAGTCTTCTAAGAGTGTGCCACGTGGATCATATTATGTCCTGTAACCGGAACCTGTCATTTTAGGGCGGTACCTGGAGCCTGACCCAAAAAAAGAGTAAAACTTCTATCACAACAAATTGTAAATCACACAATCACAAGCCAATGAGTTCTCGGCGAGTACACAAGTGCTTTTGCAACGTACCCATGTGCTTTTGCTTTGAGGTGTACGTGCCGAGAACTCATTGGCTGTGATTGTGTGATTTGCAACTTTGTTGTGACAGAAGTTTTACTAAAAAAAAAAAGGGTCTCTGGGCTTCGGGCCACAAAACACGCCACGTGGTCCATTCCGGCCAACTGACCCTGAATATTTGGCCCACCAGTACCCGAAGAAATATCGAGTACATCAACTAAAAAATCACCCCACGAAAAAACTCGAATTGATGGCTAAAAATCACCAATCAGGCTGATTGTTGGTGTGTTGTCCAGGGGTGGACCAATCATTCATGGGTCAGTAGGCCTAAAAGAGTGTGCCATATGTCAGCATTTTGTGCACCCTATAACCCAACAAACAAAAGGTCCCTCGCACCAATTTAATTTTCTCTTGGGTTATCTACGATTCAGATTGATTAATTACACAGATACGGGCACGCAAGGGAAGAGGTGAAGATGCATCTCGCACCCAAGAATCCTGCAGCATGTGTTCAAGATGGCTTCCGATGCTAATCAAGTAGTAGGGTTGTCATTGGTTTGTGTTCGGATCAGATGACGACCGGTCCAAGACTAACCAGTTATAGACCCATTCCAGACCCGGTAAAGTTTCATTGGATTGGATCAAGACCCATATGGAGGTAATTGATTGGATTTGGGTGACCGAATTTTGAAACATGTTTGATTTATAAACTTGAAATAGAGAAAACAAAACCTACACATCTCGGATATGGCTCAGTAAGTGCACGGCTTATCCCAGACATGCCACGAGTCTCAACGTAAATATATATATATATGCTCTCACTGGGAGATGTTCGACAACGAACATATGTTGGTTTTGTCTGAAGTTGACCGAAACCAACCAAAACCAAGTTTTACAGTACAAAAGTTTCGGTTGGTCTTGGTCAGTTTCAGACAGAAACCGTTGAAACATTTCGGTTTCGCCCATAGACAAAATCGAAACGAAAATGATGACTTTGTTCCATGCTAGGAGAGCAATCAAACTCGATCTCATAGGCCTGAAGACATGACATATGTCAATTCTTTGGGCCCACTGACCCATGAATTTTTTAGTAGACCCACTCACTAAAAATTAGTCTAATTTGTAATTTCTAGCCATTTGATTAATCACCAATTAGGTTGATTTTTTGTGTATAGGTCCACCGTCCACCACAAGGTCGACTATATATACATTCATGGGTTAGTAGGGCTCAAAGGGTTGATGTGTGTCATATCTGCAGGCTTAGGAGATCGAGTTTTCTCTCGCAGAAGAACAAATGTTTTTCTTTTCATTGAGACTTGTGGAATGTATAGGACAAGTCGTGCATTGGATAAGCCATGTCTAGATATGTAGGTTTTGTTTTCAAATGTCAAATTCGACAAGTTTATAAATAATCTTGTTTCAAAACACGATCACCCAAATCCAATCCATTATATATCCAAAACCTTGTTAGTTTTGGATTGGGTCTTTGCGTGTTCCTAAAAATGGCCAACATCCAAACCATACATGTGTCACTTCGAGATTCGTTCAAATCAGGTTATTGATCATTTAACAACTCAAATCCGAGTAAGGTAACTCGGACCACTTACTCCAACCTTACAACTTAAATTTTCACTGGCTTTATCAAACAACATAGACTTTTAGTTTGGCGGAGGGGAGAGCTAAATTGCCGGGGAAGGCCAGCTCAGGCAAAGGAGCCTGGCTACTTGGCAAGTTGGCATATATTATTCTACAGATAGGTAAAGTCCTTACCTGCTCGAGATGAGACCGTTCTCAACTATTTAGGATGGAACAATTCTCACCTACTTGGGATGGAATGTGACCTACCTACTCGAAATGTTGAGAAAAGAAATGTGATTATTGTTCCTACACGTGCCAACGACACCATACTGCTGCCCTACTTGGCATGAGGAAGACAATGCGCACATCTTTCTTACCACTAGGACCTTTATAAATAAGAGAATTCCCCCCCTTGAAAAAGACATACCCCCTTATGACTCGGTCCACTGTCATTTGACCCGAGTTGACTCCAGAATTGTGTATTAAAGGATAAAAGTGCCCTTGTATTCAACCTTAGAACAATGGTTTGGGTTTGGGCCAAAACCCAAATCCCAAATCAAAAATGAAAAGAAGAGATCAAAATTAAAAATAAAAATCCATGTTGATAAATCTAAGATTTTTTTATTTATAAATTAACAAAGATTGAGATGAAAAGGCCATATAAAAATAGATAAAATTCTTGAGGGAATGAGATTTCGTTTTATGGATTTTATTGTAGAAGAATGAAAATATAAAATTGAGAGAACCCATCTTTCCAAAATCTATGTATCAAAAGCATAAAATATTAATCAAAATTTTTTAGAACTAAAATTGTATGCTTTAAGTTTTTTTTTTTTAACCTTGGTTTTAAATTGTTACCGGAGTAGTGGCCGGCCGGCCATGACACTCCGGTGGGTTGGTCGCCGGTGATGAGTGACCAACCCATTAACATCTATTGGCCGTCCATCCACCACAGCCGTTTGATTTGGGGTTTGGGTTTTGGCCCAAACCTTTGTTCTAAGGTTGAGGACAAGGGCACTTTCGTCCTTTAATACAAAATTTGGTAGTCAACCCAGGTCAACACTGGTCAAATGATAGTGGACCGAGTCATATGGGGGTATGTCAACTTTTTCAAATGTTGGGGGGGGGGGGGGGGGGGTATGTCTAATTTTAAAGATAACATGGGGGGGTATGTCAAAAATTCCCTATAAATAAAGATTCCTTTAACGGGGCAAAAAATTTGAACTTTGTGAAAGTGCTATTTCTCTCTCTCTCTCTAAGATCACTAACTCATTCTTGACTTGAGCAACTGACTTCCAAATTTATCGCAGTTAGCCGGTCATTCAAGCCGATTATGAGGTGCTTAGTCAGATTTATCCTTGTTAACTAAAATTTTTCTACATATTATTATAATGACATGCTATACAGATGCCATATGGGCTTGCCACTTCGACCCACTTAAACGCTACATGACAACACCATATTGCTGCGAGGCTTAGCATGTGAGAGACAACACATCATGTTTACCACCAATAACATAGAGATCCCCTAATTTTTGGTGGGAACATAAAATCTTAACTTTGTGAAAGCTCCATCTCTCTCTCTCTCTCTCTCTCTCTCTCTCTCTGGTTAATATCTCATTCCCGACTTGAGCAACTGACTTCCGCGTTTATCCTTAAGAACATTTAGTTGATCATTCACGTCAGACTTTGAATGGGGTGTGACCTACCTATTTGATATTTGATTGGGTTGTCAAAATACATGCCGAAACCTAAGCCGATTACTGAAGGGGCCAACCCAACCCTAGCCCAAAGTCAGGTTATGCTCATCGAGCTCGGGTTGAGCCCGCCCAAGTTGCAACCCTACTACAGAGAGGAGGCTTCCTCTTACGCAAGAGGCTCAAGCTTAATCACCTTTTTCTCTATTTCGCTTTGGTATGCTCTCCCTACAGTATGTGCATGGTGTTGTCGACTTGATTTAGGCTGGATTTGGAGCCTCTTCTCCCAGGGCCGGCTCAACCATAAGGCCAGTAAGGCGGTCGCCTTAGGCCCCATGTGAGAGAAGGGTCCCAGCCCAGGTAAGAGAAGGCCCAGTCCACTAACCACATGGATGTTTAGCCCACCCCTTGTTGGACATACAAACCAAAAATTAACTTGATTGGTCTTCTCTAGCCGTAGATTTTAGTACCTTTTAGGATTTGATTCTAACCATTGGATTCAAGCATGCTTTCGAGTAGTAAATCCAATGGCTATAAATCATCAATCAAGCTGATTTTTAGTGTGTTTATCCACCAATATGTGGGTTGAACATCCGCAGAGTCATTAGGCGAAAATAATGATCTATGTAGGGCCCCGAGAGTCCTCTGCATGGACGGCAACGGAAGTCCTGTTTATCTAAAATTTTCTCAATAGCTTTCAATTATCAGGAATAGTTGTTACATAAGATTTTCTACCATATAGAGTTAAATTTTTTAATAAATACCATATATTAATGGGTCAGGATGGGTGGACAACCATTTTGGCGGACCCACATAGAAGATGAATCAATGGCTGATCTCCTCATCATATAGATCACCCCCACAAAAAAATCAGCCCATTTTGAAATTTTCAACCCCATCAAATGTGGTTTTCAAGTTCTACGGTGAAAATAAATGGTCCATAATTATTCAACTTCTAAACCAGTCTACGAATATCGAAATGATTTGAATTTTTGTGAGGATGATCTCCTCACCATAGAGACCATCCTAACCAAAAATCAGCTGTTGATTCATCTTCTAAGTGGGTCTGCCAAGTGGTTGTCACCTGATCCCAATCCTATATTAATATATTAAATATTAAAAGGCCTCATATGGACTTTTGGCCTTAGGCCTCAACTTGCGTAGAGACGGCCCTGACTTCTCCCTATCCCCCTCAGCTGGCCTTATCCACATACTTACAAGTCTCAATAGAATGGGTTTACTATTGAATTAGTCCTAGACTGGTCTTTTCTGATCCAAACACAATCCATTGAGAACCCTAATTCTAGATTAGCATGGGAAAGCCATCTTGAACACATGTTGCAGGATTCTTAGTTGCGAGATGCATCTTCAGCTCTTCCCTTTGCGTGCACGTATCCTTTCCATGTCATCATGAAATAGAGTTTGCTAGTCAAATTATCACCTTTATATTGAATCCTATATATGTAACTAGTTACATCAGATTAGTACATAACCTAGGAGAAAATTTAGTCCGAGGGACGACCTTTTTGTCTGTTGGTCTACGGGAACATAGAATGCCAACATGTGGCACAATCTTTCCGGCCTACCGACCCATCAATAATTGGCCCACCCTTGATCGATGGATATACACACCAACAATCACCCTGATTGGTCATCTCTAGTTGCCACGCGGCACATTTCCAAGACTGAGAGGTGAGAGATCAATTTTTTTGTAGTTTCAACGTGCATTTCATGAGTATAATATATTTCATTAGTAATCCATTAACTTCAATCGGTTGGGAGCAAGATCGATCCGGAAACCAATTCAATAGACTATTGGATCCCCATTCTTAAACCTAGACTGGCTAATTGGAACCATGGTTTAAAATAATGCCGCTTTAACAGTTTTAATGGCCGTTAAAATGTTAATGCTTAGAAATAGCGGCCTGTTATTTTTTGAAAAAAATTGTGAAAAAAACAGCCGTTAAATTCTATTAAATTTCCGTTATTTTCGTTTTTGAAAACTTGAATTTCAGCGCTATTTTCTCCTATTAAATTCTGTTAAATTCCATTTTTTTTTCATTTTTGCCCTTGTCCGTTACAAAATCGTTTTAACGGTGAAGTCCCCAGTCCGTTAAAACGGCCTCTTTTAAACCTTGATTGGAACCCAGACCCAGACCCAGACCCAGACCCGATGCCATTGATTGTTGGATCGACCCGACCTATTAACAGTCGTAAGCTACCCGGAAAGAGTTTTTGGGATAGTTTTAAAAGAGGAAAAAAGAGAAAATAAGTAGGCAATTGACCATCAGGACATAAATGTGATTTGTGGGGCGAACAAAAAGATGAAAAAGCGAAGTCAGAAGAACTCATCCAACAATGAGAGACAACTTTATACGAAAAGTTATTTTGGCCATAGTGGTGAGCAGTTTTCAAATGCAAGCCGAGTGGGAACGTTGAATATGTTCACGCCCACTCAATTTTGAATCTCACAAGTGGCACGCCCTCATAAAAGGTAACTTCATTTCATTACCATAATGCTTTGGTCCCCCAATCGACTCTCTCATCTTCCCTATAACTTCGCTGACTGCTGCCAGTCATCAAATTTACTCACCTCCCACTATATGAGCCATGTGGCATATTCTTAGAGATTTGGACCCTCTCGATGTTCGGCACAACATTTTTTTTCTTCTTTTCCCGTAGGCAAACTATATTGAAAACCAAAACACAAAAAAACAAACTAACCCTTGTCCCTACAGAAATTCCGATACTTTTCCTCGACCGCAGAGAGCCCAGGACGGGGGATCAGAATTCCAATGGATAGGGTGCGAAAAGAGTTTAACCCGTTGGACAATAGTATGAGCAACAATATTAGAGTTTTTTAGTGATTTCTAAGTCGTATGGGTTGATTTTTTAACCGTGGGATTTAAGCATTATTGACCATTATTTGTGTACAAAGATCCAAAGATTTGAAATTACTCAGTCAAGCTGACTTTTGTTTGTATGTCCACCTAGGGATTGGCCAAACATCTAGAAGGTCAGCATCCTCCAAGAGTGTGCCAAGTGGCTCGTATTGTAGGTGGTCAGCAATTTTGCTGACCTGCGGCGGTCAGCAATTTTCAGATCTTTTATCACTTCCTTCTTTTCAAATTTCAATTCGCCTCTGGAGAACCCCCATCACATCATCACATCATGTCTTAGATGCTCCCTTGGGCACCCATGGCCCCCACCACCACCACCACCACAACAACAACATCATCAACAGGTTGCTTGTGCTTGAAGGATTAATGAATGAATCCATCCACATCAACGACGGTGTTCTTTCCTAGGGATGCAACCATTGGATGGTCTTGGGATTCGTGAGGTAAGTAAATCTCGAGGATGTACAACATGATGAGTCGTGTGGAAATATCTAAAGACTTCCCCTGCCCTTCTCCCGTATTGTCTAGGCAACAACGGTCCAAGACTGTCTGGTGTCTGGTCTGGCCTCAAAGAAGAGATGTGCGTGTAAAGGTAAGGATTCCATTTATAGAGAAAAGTAAGATTCTTAAAGCCATCCATGATCTTCTAGATGCGATACATACTACTTTTATTTTTCCATCTTTAAGCACCAATGGTAAACATTACACGCGTGCATGCGTGCGCCCTTCATATACTTATCTCTACATATACGTCCAAATAACCTGTCGCAACCTATGAGCTTTTTGCTTGGTATGCCCCTTTGGCCCCTAAGAGGGTAACACTAGGACGAAAATGATGTATTGACTATTGATTGGCCTTCTGAGTTCTGAGTTCTGACCCTCACCTCTCCATCCGAGTCAAACTTTGCTGACCACCGCCGGTCCAGAAAGTTGCTGACCATCTTCAATATAAGCCACGCGGCACACGCTTAAAGATTTCTGACCTCTGGATGTTTGGTCCAACCCCAGATGGACATACAGACCTTTACTAACCTTTGGATCTGAGTAAAACTTTGATCACAGTACGACAGCACGCAATATGGGCCACGTGGCACACTTTTAGAGGTTTTTCCAATCCATAGGTGGACCTGCACACCAAAAGTCAGCTTGATTAGTGATTTAAAACCTTTGGATATTTGCATCTCAAATAATGGTCAATAATGCTCCACGAAAATAAATCTAATTCAACGCCTAGACATCACTAATCAGGGTGACTTTTGGTCTGTAGGTCCACCAATGGATTGGCCGAACATGCATACGGTCAGCATCATCTAAGAGTGTGCAACGTGGCTCATATTGCATGCTGTTATTGGTCTTGATGACAGCACACCAATGAAAACGACTCCGATCCAACGCTTAGAAATCAATAATCAGGATATTTTTTTTTAGACTTTTATCTCCGTCCACGGGAGAAATTTTTTGAAGTGTTGAAAATTTAGAAGTGGGGATCATGCCCCAATGATATTGCGCCAGGTACACCTAAGTGTAGGGGCAATGATACTGTACCGGGTTAACCGTGGTGTACCCGGCTCAATATCATTGGCGGCACGATCCCGCTTCTCCCATCTATGGTTGGCCCAAACATCCAAACGGTCAGAAATCTCTAAGAAGATGCCACGTGGCTCATATTGTGGGTGGTCATAACTTTGCTGACCGAACTCTTCCCATCCCAAGTTCCCAACCACAAGGAAAAGCGACACTCACGCGTTTTTCTACTTTACATACCTAGTTTTTGGCTTTCTCAGAATGACGAACGTGTCCCTACATTTAGCTACACTACAAAACCTCTACTGGCACGTAGGGACATCGATGGTATATTTATAGAAGAATGAAATGTTTGTGGAAATGAACAAAGAAAAAGAAACAAAAACAGATCAATCAAACACCTTTTTACCTGCTGAGTGGTATAGATGGAAACGGTTTGATGATGGGGTCGACTTCGAAGGGGAGGGGGGGGGGGAGGGGTTATGAACTTATGATCAAATGGTGTGATATTCGAAGGATATGTGTGTGGTGGTGGGTGGGGAGGCTTATTCTTCGTTCCACCACCTTATCACATCCAATTGTAGCACTCGAAAGTTGAAACGACCCATCTGTCTGTCTAAGATCATTTCTTCACTCACTTGATTGTGACACCCGTCTCATTGTTGGCCCATTGGAATAAGTGGACACGGCATCTCCTCTTTCTCTATCTCTAAAGCCATGATAAACCATACCAGATAGAGAGATATGTAGAGAGAGAGAGAGAGAGAGAATCTGTGCTCTCCATCTGTTTGTTCAACGGCCTTAAAGAGGAGGACCCCACACTCCGGACCCACATCAACATCAACAGCATCAGCAGCAATGGCTCGCATCTCTTTTTCACTCAACAACTTAAATAAATAATAAAAGGCAATGGAGTCTACTCTATTCGAATTTTTTAATTGGGAGTTTAACACCTCAAAGAGTTCTATTTATGGTCGCCGGCGATGCCGACGCCGGTTAGCGCTGCAAGGCAATGCTTGACGTCCGAGGCTGCGCGTGCTCTCGACGAGGCGGTTGGTGTCGCTCGACGTCGCGGTCATGCTCAAACAACCTCTCTTCATGCCGTTTCCGCCTTTCTTACTCTTCCATCCTCTGCCCTGCGCGACGCATGTGGTCGCGCACGCAGTTCTGCTTACACGCCTCGCCTTCAGGTCAGGGCTCTCGAGCTTTGCTTTGGTGTTTCTCTCGATCGTCTTCCTTCGTCTCAAACCTTAGACGAGCCTCCTATATCGAACTCTCTCATGGCTGCCATCAAACGTTCTCAAGCCAATCAGAGGAGACACCCAGAGTGTTTTCATCTGCATCAGAATCAGCAACAGCAACAGCAGGCAACGATCTCGTGCGTCAAGGTTGAACTTCAGCAGTTAATTTTATCGATTCTGGATGATCCGGTTGTTAGTAGGGTTTTTGGCGAAGCGGGTTTCCGAAGCTGCGATATCAAGTTTGCGATTATTCGTCCAGCTCCGCCGCTCGCTCGGTACCCGCGTTCTCGCTGCCCGCCTCTGTTTCTATGTAATTTAACTGGGGGTGATTCTGAGCCGGGTCGTCGGAGTTTCAGTTTTCCCTTTTCGGGTTTTACTGGTTCATCTGGCCCTTCTGATGGGGATGAGTATTTTAAGAAAATTGGGGAGGTTTTAGCGAAGAAGAAGGAGAGGAACCCATTACTAGTCGGGGTTTGCGCCATCGATGCTGTTCGAAATTTCGCGGAGATCATAGAGAAAGGGAAAGGTGGCGTTTTGCCGGCAGAAATCTCTGGATTGAATTTCATTTGTATCGAGAAGGAGGTAACCGAATTTGCTACAGAAAGTGGGAGTGAGGGGTTGTTGCGTTCGAGGTTTGAAGAGTTGGATCGATTAACAGAGAATTGCTCAGGGCCTGGCGTTGTTGTTAGCTTCGGAGATTTGAAGGGGTTCATTGATGATAGCTCCTCAGATGCTGCGAGCTATGTGGTTTCCCAATTGACGAGGTTGTTGGAACTTCATCGTGGGAAATTGTGGTTGATGGGAGCAGCAGCGAGTTACGATACATATTTGAAGTTTCTAACGAGGTTTCCTTCCATAGAAAAGGACTGGGATCTGCAGGTTTTGCCCATCACTTCTCTTAGACCTTCCATGGGAGGAATTTACTCCCGACCGCACAGGTGAGTTGCCTATCTTGCATTCTGATATGTTTTTATTTCTCATTCTGGTCTGTGAATCAAGAGTCTCCATTATTTTATTGTGTAAAAAATTATGAATTTGCCCGATAAGAAATTAATATTGTACATGTAGAGAAGTGAGTCCTTTTGCTTTCCAGTTCATCAAGTAGGTACAGATTAGTTTGTCTTGGAGTTGGAACTCTAGCTTTCTGTGCTTTGTTTATATCTGTTCTTCCTGTCATATTAAACTTGTCATTGTTTCGGTTTGAACGCTACCAACCCTTCACCCCAATATTTAGCTAGAATTGTGTAATATTTCTGTGGGGAATCCCATTGTTTTCGATGTACTTTTTGCTGAAGAGGAAATTTAAGTTACCCACTGGTAGATAGGGCATATATATTTCCTCTGTAGTAGAGATGTACATGTGGAGCACATTCAGAGTGGGTGGGACCCACCATCCAGTAGGTTCCACCTAGGAGATTTTCCATGCTAAAAGTTAACCATCCAATCCATGTTTTGTAACTTTGCAAACATTTGTGGCAGATTGGATGGCTATGATCATCAGATAGGTTGATGTTTGGACTAGGAGTTATTGGTCAGGTATAACTATGCCATAGATTGATTGTATTCCATCAGGTGCTTTTGGGTCCTCTTTGCTAAATGATGGAAGAGAACACATCTCAATGGAAACATCACGAGTCAAATGAGCATGGAGAAAAATTACATCTAGAAGAGATACTGTTCACTGTCTGCAGAAATAGTTTTGGATGTGCACTTAAACTGGCTAGATGATGTGTCATCTTTGTTTCTTTCTTGGACAATTGTGCAGGAACTTCATACCCATTCTTTATGTTAGATGCTGAATAATTTTTTTTCAATTGACATGAATCTTGCTGTTAGACATATTGGGTTTGACGTTATATATTTTTTCTGTACTTTGGAAGCCACAGGAATATTTGAACTCGTGATTTCAATTTATTTAGAGCCTTTGTTTTATTTGGAAGTTGCAAATGGTACGTGTAAAAACTGTTGGATAGTAAGGATACTTGTATTTGGATATATATGCCATTTGTTGGACTCTAAATTTTTTGTTTTTTTTTTTTGATAAGTGCAGAATATATTAAAGGGCAAACGCCAAAAAAGATACAAGCAAGCCTAAGAGATCAAGATGGCCTCTTAAAGGCTGAAAAGCAATAGAAGAAAAAACGATAATGCCCACCACAACAGGATAAAGGAAAGAAACAATCGATTAGTTTTTCTTTTCACCTCCATTTTTCTTCGCACTTTTCGTCTTTGTCGCCTTTGAATACAAGAAAGTGCCGAAGATCGCAATAGCAGATCCCAGAGCATTCAAAGGCCTAACAGGATTCCTGAAAATCAGAACTGTCGACACAATCACCACTACCCTCTTCATCGTATTCCCAACCAAAAACGTCAATGGACTAATCTTATCAAGAGCCTGGTAAGAGGATAAGATCACCCTGAGATAGAAAGTCGAAGATTTTCCAGCAGCTTCGATTGCTCATTGGTAACCTGCAACCCATTGAGACCCCTCGACAAACACTGCCACCGGAAAGAGATATATTAGTGAGATTATACTTATCCACCCATATACTTCCTTGAAGCTCTGTAAACTGCGTTTCGAGTAAATGTTCCTTAGAACAAACCCCACATTACTGATCAAGCACCCCACAAGCCTTGAAGATTGAACAAGACTTCAGTAACTGCAGCTAGAGAGCAACCAAGCACGATAGGGAGGATCGAGAACCAGACACGTAACGGGTACATATCACCAAGGAACGACGAGAAGACAACAGAGAATATCAACCGATCACATATCTCTCGAAACAATGAGATCCCACTGGAAAACAAAGTCTTCAAAGAAGAATCCTTTGCACTCTTTGAAGGTTTTGGACCAAAAGAACATAAGGCCCTTAATATCGAGGATAATCTTTGCTATTTCTTCCTCCTTGCCCTCGAAAATTCTTCTATTCATCTCCTTCCAAAGGCCCTAACAAATCGTGAATGGGAGAACCCTCCATAGCACATGACCTGTAGAAGAAAAGGTATAAGACTGCCAACTCACTACAAGAAACAACAAGGATCCCAACATAACCTAGGACATGCCAAAATCCTCCAAAAATGAAGGCCAACCAGTTCTTGCGACCTAACAATGCACTAGAATGTGATCAATCGATTCTCCTGAATGTTTGCACATCGAGCAATAATCGACAATGATAATCCTTCTCGAGATCAAATGGTCCACTGTCAGAATCTTATCTAGAACTGCCGACAGCAAAAAGAACGTGACCTTGGAGGGGATCTTGGAACCCTAGACGAAGGAGCTGGACAAGAGGAGCTAATAGGCCGAGTCAAAACCTTATAAAGAGAACGAACTGAAAATTGACCACCTTTGGATCAATACCACATGCGCTTATCTTATCCGGTAGAAGAGAGAGAATAACCAAGCAGCCAAGTTGACTTGAACTCCCAGTCATTCAGGCCTCTCCTGAATCCGAAATTCCACGACACCTCGTCCCCTTCCTGAGCCAAGCAGTCCATAACCAAAATTTTGGTGATTGTAGGAGCCACTCTCCATTGCCTCCAAATCCTTCTGGATTTTTTGTCTCGGTAAACCAATTGGACTTCTCTTTGCGGGACTAGAGTCTTGTCCATTCTGGGAATTTGGTAGCCGTCGATCATGAAACCCAACTTCCTACACCTCAAAGATGTTGGAAGTGTCGATCACAGTTGTTCAAAAGTTTGATCTGAAAGACATTCATATCATATTCTTAGACTAGTGGTGTGATGATACGTACTGGATTATTTGTCAATTTGCATGGTGCACCTATAATAAGTGTTTGGCGCCCTTTCTAATGGTATCTTGTAGGCTAGGCACTTGTTCTTCATCCATAAGCTTACCAAGTGTCTAGTGTATTCCCTCGTGTGTTATTGGATTTCCGAGTGTGTTTTGTCCGTTGAGATCTTAAGGGGACAAGACCTCTATACCTTCGAACACTTTTAGATACCGGGATGCCCTTGGCCATCTCCTAGGACCATTGTTTGTTTAGAAGGGTAGGATATTCCTTACGTACCCTTGGTGTTAATTATGATAAGTGAAGTTGTTTCTATCACTATGTTCTCAGGATCACTTCTCAGATTTTGCCAAAAGAGGTGCACGCTCTTCTCAGCATCGTTGTAGTATTTTGTCGTGTGTTTTTTATTATGACATGTTACGATCATGGTTTAGTAGGTGTTTCATACACCCACAGTGATTTAAGCTGCTATCTTCTAGGAGAAAATCATATTAATAGTTGAACAGACTTTTGGTGAAGTTTGGATTTTTGTTAAATGCATCGGGGTCCGATGACAGGTTCTTATTTGCAATGCTTCTCACGTTTCAACCATCGGGGTCCGATGAGCAATTCCTCTAGGAACATTGAATGAAAGTTATTTGTAACCTTGGCATGATCCATTGCGGCATATTTCCTACCCTTGCAACTTATTTTTATCACCAGTACAGCTGAACTGAATTCCTCATTTTTCAGCATGGATCTTATTTTTTTCCCCTGAACTTATGACCTTGTCTACTCACTTATTGGTGAAGTTATTAAGGTTACTTAACACTGCTACTCAAGAATGCAAGGATAAACAGCAATGGAGTTCACGGTTCCTTGAATCCAGGAGTTCGAAACAAAGAAAGATCTGTAAGGAGAAGCACTCAGTTGCTATACCATTATTTAAGTTTTCTTTTTCTCTCTTTTTGTATGGTCATATCATTTAGTGTTGAAAGGGCATTTTTCCTATCATTAAGCTGACCTAAGGTTTGAAATAAATGGCAAGCCACCCAAGGATCAGAAGGTATATGGAGATATATATCCTACATGGAGCTCACAAATGGTTAGTGAGATAAACAGCAATAATATCAGTCCACTCAAGGATCAGAAGGTACATGAGAGAAGCAAAGGAGACTGTTGGATCTCCAGAACAGTTGATGCTTTGACTATCATTTCATGTTGTTTGATATGAGGAAATGTATAGGTATTGATCAGATCCATACCGTTATTATGAATGGGAGTTCATCCCTCTTTAAAAGGATTGAATAATGCAATTTTATTCCTGTTGTTTAAGTGAGCTTTTATTACTTTAGAGAAAAAAAAAAAAGGAGTATGGTTGTGTGGGGACATGGTTGCTGGTACATGATCACAGGATGTAAAGGTGCTCCAAAATCTGAATGTCATACACCAATAGGAGTCTTAACAACATCCAGAGGAAATGCAAGATGTATCAGAAAAAACCTTAATCCTTGAAAAATGGATCCAAGTATGTCAAATGTTATTTATAGCAGCAATGGGGCAGGATATTCTGTTTTATCAGCTATTCTACAAGTCAGAACGTGAGTGACATACTGATGATTTACTCAAACAGAGCCACATTTCTTTCTAACTCTTCTTGATTCGTAACTAAGATGGTAAACTGTCTTATTGTTTTCTGTACTCTTAAGTGTGTCAAAACTCAAAGGTAGGATGCTATCTCTGTATATACAATGAAGCATTATTGATATTCTACTTGAACTGCTAGGGTGCATTGTTGTGACATAACTTGAAATTGGGAATATCGACAAGTGTGATTGTATTTTGGGTTAATTTATATACAGCAGTACACTAGGAATATGATCTTCACTTCATTTTAGAATTCTTGTTCTGATTTACCATATTCTCTGACATCTCTATCCATGTGTTCACTTTGGCTTCTGACCATTTGTATCCATTGGATCTCACAGTTCCGTTGCTCATGATATACTTACAGCTTGATGGAGTCGTTTGTTCCATTTGGTGGGTTTTTCTCCACAACATCCGATTTGAAGGGCCCATTAAGCAGCACACATGAATCTATATCTTGTTGTCACCTATGCAATGAGAAGTATGAGCAAGAGGCTTCTGCTGTTTTGAAAGGAGGATGCACTCTTTCAGTTGCGGATCAGTACCAAGCAAGCTTGCCTTCCTGGTTGCAGACGTCTGAGCTCAGCACAAACAGTGGATTTGATGTGGCAAAGGTGTGTATCTCCTTCGAAGTTATGCATGTGGTCACATGAGGTCTGCTTTGCGTTGTCATGAAAAAAGAGGTAATCTGAGGTTTCTGTTGGCTTGATCATAATGACAGCCTATCAACTGTCTAGAGGTATGAGTGGTGTGCATGCAGGGGAGGGAATAGAGAAGTTTTAGAGGGCAGGTGGGAAAGGCAGTCATATGATGGCTCCCACCTAGTACTCCTCCACGGTCAAAAATTGGTCTGATCAGATGATCCCAATCGTCAAACCTCATACTTTTGCATGGTCTAAAATCACTTCTTGAAAAAAGTTCCAAAGATGAGAGGGGTAGAGTCATCATCTGGGTGATCTTTTGGCTATGAGATTGCCTTGGATGGAAGTGGGAGCCACAAAATGTGTCTTGCAGTATGCTGTTGGTAGACTGTCTCTATGTTCCACTACCTCAGATTTCCTCGTTGACAAAAACTAGGTACTATCTGTTGCTGCTGTGGACCAGAGAGGCTTTACTTACCTAGGTTTTGCAACTTCCCTTTTTGGCTTGGGTCATCATAAACATCCGTTCCACTTTTAGGAAGTGCATGAAAGATTTTGTGACAAAATTCGTGTAACAATCATGTTCCATCCCTTCAGTGCAGGCCAAAGATGATGGAACAGTATTGAAGGCTAAACTTACTGGCCTACAAAGGAAATGGAACAATATTTGCCAACGTCTTAACCACAGCACTCCATTACCTGAAGCCGATACTTATCAAGTTGGATCCCAAGTCCTTCCAGGCATTGTGGGTCCATTTGCTGCAGACGGGAAGGATAAAGCTGATAATCGCTGCAGCAGCATTACAGATGCATCTCCAAACATAAGTGGATACGAAAATGTATTCCCTGCCATATCCACGGGGTTGCGAAATTCCCTACCAAACCAGAAGATGCCAATACTTGTGGTTTCTGAAGCTAAGAATGAGAATTTCCTATCCAAACTACAGGTTAGACCTTCAAAGAGTGAACACCTTCAGACAGGGGGCCTCTGGTCTCCCCCATGTCTTCCATCCAATTCAAACATCCCCAATAGTCATGCATTACCTTCCTCTGCAACTTCTGTGACAACAGATTTAGGTTTGGGAACGCTTTATGCATCTACTCATAAGGAGCCAAAGAAACCCACATTTGAAGCTCATAAAGAGCGTCTTCAGGACTTCTCAGGTTGCTTTCCTTCAGAGGTTGATTTGGTCAGTCAGAATGTTTCTAATCCTTCAGTCCGATCTTTCTCCTGCTCTGGTCCTGATTTGAGTGGGCAGTTTAATCCAAGAGATTTCAAGAGTATTTGGAAAGGCCTCACTGAAAAGGTTGACCTGCAAGATGAGGCCCTACGTGCTGTAAGTCAAACTGTAGCCCGCTGCAGAAATGGAATTGAAAGGCGCCATGGTGCGAGCCTGAAAGGAGATATATGGTTCAGTTTCCTCGGGCCCGATAGGGTTGCGAAGAAGAGAATCGCCATGGCCCTTGCAGAGATAATATTTGACAGCAGGCAAAACCTAATCCATGTGGATCTAAATTCCCAAGTTGGCTGTACTCGCTCGAACACGATTTTTGATTACCAGGAAATAAATGGCTATGATGCAAAATTCAGAGGGAAGACGGTTGTTGATTATATTGCCGGGGAACTAAGAAAGAAACCCTTGTCGGTTGTTTTCCTTGAAAATGTAGATAAGGCCGATCTGCTGGTACAGAATAGTTTGTCCCAGGCTATTAAGACGGGTAAATTTTCAGACTCACACAGAAGAGAATTTGGCATTAACAATGCGATCTTTGTGACAACATCAAAGGATTGTAAAACATTCTCTTCAGGGAAGGAACCTGTTAATTTCTCTGAGGAAAGAATTCTACAAGCCCAAGGCTGGCAAATGCAGATTTTGATTGGATGTGTTCCTGAGGATACCTCCAAAAGCAATAATTCAAATGTATTGGTTACTTTGAAGAAAGGTATCTCTGGCCCGGCTTTTGCGAACAAACGGAAGCTGATAGGCACTGGTGATCCCACAGAGCAGCGTGAAACCTTAGAAACAGCCAAACGGGCGCACAAGACATCAAATATGTATCTGGATTTGAATCTACCTGTAGAAGATATAGAAGCAAATGATGCTGATTGTGGAAACAGCGAGAGTGACTCTGTATCAGAAAACTCCAAGGGTTGGTTGGAAGATTTCTTTGATCAAGTAGATGAAGTAGTGGTTTTCAAGCCATTTGATTTTGATGGCCTTGCGGACAAAGTATTGAAAAATATCAGTGAGGGCTTTCGGAACACGATTGGATCTGAGGGTCTGCTGGAGATTGACTCAAAAGTCATGGAGCAGATACTTGCGGCCACATGGTTATCAGACAAGAAGAATGCAGTAGAGGAATGGGTGGAGCAGGTTCTCGGCAGGAGCTTTGTTGAGGCTCGGAAAAGGTATGGTCTCACAGCTCAGTCTGTTCTGAAACTTGTTGCTTGTGAGGGCCTATATATGGAGGAGCAAGTACCTGGGATTCGCCTTCCTGCAAGGATTATTCTGAACTGATGTATGTTGAAAAGGCTTCTTGTAATTAGATGTATAATGTATCTATTAGCATCTAAAAGTCTTGTTTTAGGCCTGGTAATCCCATAGTTTTATTGGGTTTTTTCAGGTTGTGTTTTGGTATGGAATTAATTGCAGTTAGAGAATGTATTATGGTCATCTGGTTCTTGCTTCAGCCATTTTGAGTCTTTCCTTTCTTTTTCTCTTTTGTATGGAAACTTCATTCATGAAAGAAGAGAAAACAAGAAAAAGAAAAGGTCAGTCTGGACTCTGGAATTAACTGGTCAAGCCAGTTTAGCAGGTTCTCAGTCCAAACTCTACACCTATCTAGTCTACTTTTTGCTCTACTAACTAGATCATGAGCAGAACTATTAGTCCTTCTGGGAGAAAATAAAAAAGATAAGTCATCTAAAAAGATTTGCAGAATTTTTAATGTGAGCATAAATTTGAGAAACTCTCCTAAAAGATTCTGGTTTCCTGTTGTGAAGTGTCTAGATCACGCACAGAGCGTCAGACTCCATTACAAGCTTCCCGACTTTGAGCTTTTGTGGGTCTTCCATACCCCATCTTATGGCCTGTCCTCCTTTTTGACCTGCTAGGATACACAAACCAATCATTCCTGATAATAAAGCCAAGCCATGCATTACCATCAATCTTGTTACATTAACGATGCCACCCTTCATTTGGCCCCATCCATCTCTCCCTTGTGTTGCTTCCATTTTTGTTATACCTGCTACTCTGTGCAATGTATTTTGAGCTCTTTGAACACCATGGATTTAGGAATTCTAGTTTGTTCAAAGCCCGATAATTACGTAAATGCCATATCTTCCACATATTTATGCAGTTTTTTACCGCATTTATGCATTCATCCACTCTATTTGATGCCATAATATCCTCTCTTCAAGCCAAGCTTTGATATCACCTTCAGGCCTCCATGGTAGCCACTTTGAGAACCAAATCCTTGAGCTAATATTACTCTCTCACTCACCATGCATCTCTCTCTCCTCTCTCTCTCCGTTTAGCCCCACGGTAGTTCAGTATCGTGGGGACTGTGTAGCCCATGGCCAGCCAAGCCGTGGCTTCCACGGCCTACCGTGGGGCCTAAACAGAGAGAGAGAGAGAGAGAGAGGTGGGGTGGGGTTTACTTTTTTATTTTTATTTTTTTCGGTCTAGGGTGCTGTTAGTATTTTTGGGATGCAAATAAAATTTCCCTGATTTATATGGAATGATTATAAAGGCAAATATGGTATTACAAAAGTTTCACTTAAGTTTTCAATTCAGTATGTGTTTAAATCTATGTTTTATAACTCGCCGAGTTGACTCGGGACTCGGCCGAGTTGACTCGGGACTCGGCCGAGTTGACTCGGGACTCGGCCGAGTTGACTCGACTCGATCGTATTTCAAGTCGACTTGGCATACAAACTCGGATTTGCATAGTCTAGCGAGTTGACTCGGAAACTCGTCCGAGTTGACTCATAATTCAGCCGAGTCACTAGTTTAAAGGCCGAGTCCAGTCAAAAATCTCTTTTTTTTTTTTTTTTTTTCTGATTTTCTAAATGTTTTTTTTTGTATTTGTTTCCTATTTTCAAAGTTTTTCTTAATAAATATTATTTTTATATATTTAAATAAATAATAATCAATTTAATGACTCGCCGAGTCGACTCCCAAGTCATCGAGGTGACTCGGTCCAATGGACTTCCGAGCCGAGTCCGAGTTCCAAGTTTTAGAACATAGGTTTAAATTGAAGCAAAGTAGTAACTTTTTTAGAAGTCAAAATTAAAAAAATTTAGCTTCTATTTGCAGTAAAATTTTAACTACTAAAAGTTAAAAAATAAACACAATCAAAACTTTCTTGCGCAACTTCTTGACTTAATTAAGTCATGAAGTTACCTTTTTATGTTCCCATATGCATAAATACTTGCTTGCGCAACTTAACCACACTAATATTTTTTTGGTGCCTAAAGTCCATGATGTTAGTTCAGACCACAAGCCTTTGTAATGTAGCTTGTAAAATCAGCGAAGTGCCTATGTTTCAAAGAGACAAATCTTAGATAATGTTAATTGTTTTGAAAGGGTCGAGCTCAGGGACCATGCCCCCTTTTTCTTACCCCTCTTAGCAGTCGTGTGCTCGTCCATTGGCATTCACTTTTTGCCAACGCTCAACTACCATTGGATTCGTGAAATCCCCGAGCATACAGCTCCTGAGAGGGGCCAGAAAAGGGGGTCTTCGGAGCCTGAGCCTTTTTTGAAAATGGGTAATTTAAATAATCGGGTTATTGCATAATAATGGTGCTTTAATATTACCGACCATTATAACATCCATTAAATGAGTCACATCTCAATAAAAAAAAAAGTTAGAATATTAATGTTTTATTTTTTTTTTCAAAAAATCTTGATAATGGCAAAAAAATAATTTTCTCCAAAATAATGGTCGGTATTTCCATTATAACTTAAAATAATAAAAAAATTTTGAAAATGTGAAATTTAAAACTAATGTTTTAAATGGTTCATTATAATGGTCCCTTAATGTCACCGTTATGACCGTTATAATGACTATTGAGCGGGTCACATCTAAGTTAAAAAAAGGTTAGACTGTTTATATATATATTTTTAAAACCTCATTATTGGTAAAAAAATAATATTTTTTCTAAAAATGACGGCCGTTAATTCCGTTATAACACTAAGCCCGATTTTTTTGGATTTGACCATTATTTAAGAAATAACGTAATGGGGTTGGGGTGTTAATCTTTTTACGGCCGATGCTTTCATTATAATGACCATTTTTTAAATCAAGATTTAAACAATGAAATTATTCTTTAGTACTTAATTTTAGTCATAAAAAGTTAATAAGTATTATAGAAATTTTAAATAAATAAATTCATTAAATTAAAATTAATTAGAAATAGTTGGTAAATGAATTGGAAAAAATTCATTGAGAGCTTTCTAAAAGTACCACTTTTACTATAATCTAGCTTATAGGTCAGAAGTTACAAACTTTTAAAGAATTTAAAAGAAATAAAAAATTGTGAATCGGATCGTATTTCTATTGATCAACATATACATATAGCCCTTATCGGACCGTTACAAAGTAAATGCCGATAATGTAATTGACACCACATGGGGGGCGGTCAGCTATCAGTTACAACCATTACGTTTACACCAGAAATTTCTTTATAATTTAATTTATTAGAAGATAGTGTGGGCCTTGGTCTCTAGTTTGAGATTGGTTACTGTAGACACATCTTGTTATATATATATTTTTTTGTTACACACCAAAAACATTTTTGTGGGTGCCGCTTCTATGCGTCACGCCGCACAGATCTAACAAAACGGCCTGCCCAAGTTGTACCACGTCAGCAAAAAAAGCAAAAGCTGTTGTAAGTTGTAACTACAAACGCAACCGTAGCCCAGGTTAGTCGGGGTTTTTTTTTGTTTTTTTTTTTACTATACGAAATTGCAGTGACGTGGCACAAATTGAGCAGGGCCATTTTGTTTGGTCTGCTCAAGTTGTGCCACGTTAGCGTAAAAACGCAAAAGCTCTTGTAAGTTGTAACTACCAACACAATCGCAGGGTTTCGATTTTTGTTTTTTTTTCACTTCTGGAAATTGAGGTTTTGTGGCACACAACTTGCGGAGGGCCGTTTTGTTTGGTCTGTGCGGGCGCGGCACTGGCGCATAGCAGCCGCTCCCCATTTTTGTTCGAATAGTTACCTCCCGGCGCACGTTAGTGGAATGCCCTTTTAGAGAGAAAAATGGAATTGAAAAAAACCCAAAAAAAAAAAAAGCACCTTAGCCTTCGCAGTTTTGCTCCTCCTTCGATGGGTCTCGGTCGCTGACACTTGCGAACAATGCTCGATCTGTTTTTGTACAGTCTGCGCAGCTTGAAACCATCGGAGTTTTCAATCTGCGAAACAGTCGATCTGTGTCTGTGATTTCAATTCGATCATTTAAACCTCTATAGCCATGGAAGTGGCTTCATTTCCTTCGAGTCCGCGAACGGTTGAAGAGATCTTCAAGGATTACAGCGGGCGAAGGGCTGGGATCGTTCGAGCTTTAACCCACGGTACTCGCTCTTGCAACTTTCTGTATCCCTAATTTCGATCTCTCTCTTGATCTTTCTTGATTTTGCATGACCTTCGTATGTTCCTCTTCTCTCAGACGTCGATGAGTTCTACGCGCTTTGTGATCCAGGTATGTTCTCTGTCTCTCTCTCCCTCTCTCTCTAGATCGGAATTGTTGTTTGATTTTGTTTTTCGCCATTTTTGCGGTTAGGGTTTTTGAGCTCGGCTTTGAATTTCGTGCCTTTATGTATTGTGTTCTATTAGGTTAATTAGAAGATAAATTTAGGTTACCTGTTTTTATTTTTTATGTTTTTTGTCTTTGTTCAGAGAAGGAGAATTTGTGTCTGTACGGACACCCGAATGAGAACTGGGAAGTCACTCTACCAGCAGAGGAAGTTCCTCCGGAGCTTCCGGAGCCAGCGTTAGGGATCAATTTCGCGAGAGACGGAATGAACCGTAAGGACTGGCTTTCACTGGTTGCCGTGCACAGCGATTCTTGGTTGCTCTCCGTGGCTTTCTATCTCGGGGCCCGCTTTAATCGCAATGAAAGGTATTATGGTTTTCGTCTTCATCGTTTCTCCATTTTTGTGGTGTACTGCACGTAAAGTTCACTGCTGTAATTGCGTCTGTGGATATAGCTTATGCTTGCCATGCAAGTGACACTCACCTACAGTGTCTGTCGATTCTGACCAAAACCTCATTTATTTTGAATTGTTTCTTTTTCTTTGTAGTTGCCAAATTCCTAAGATAATAAAAGTAGTTTATTCCATGGTTTACAAAATGGCCATTAGAATGAAAATAACGGCCTTTATAACAGTAATGCCCCAACCCCATTACGTTATTTTGAAAATAATGCCCATATCTGGAAAAAAATGGGCTTAGCATTGTAACAACGGAAATAATGGCCGTTTTTTTTTTTTTTTGAAACCTGTCTTTTAACCATTATTGAGGTTAATTTGATTAAAAAAATTTGACCTTTTCTTAACTTCAGATGTGACTGATGTGACCCATTATAATAGTCTTTATAACAGTCATAACAGAACTGTTAAGTTACCTTTATAAATAACAGACAATTTATAACCTTGGTTTGTTTCTTGACTTTCTTTATTGCACTGTTATCATTAAGCATGAACTTAGTTTTGCACCTAATCATATTGTTGATTGAAACTAACCAATTTAATGCGGTTTAAACTTCTCTTTATTTGAGCGACAATGGTTCATTAATGGATATGGTATATTTTCATTCAGAAAGAATATCACTCAAGTTTGCTATGATCATAATGCCAATAATCAATTTTTCTTAAAAGACCTACTCAAGTTGGAATTTGAAAAAACTTCAATTGAAGAGGACCACGAGTATTTTTGTTAGATTATGATTGAATAAGGATACCATGTTCTTATAAAAGAAAAAAAGGTTACTATGTTATATCATTGTTTAAGACTGACGACTCAAGCAAGACTCTTTTTACTTGATTTAGTTGTTTGTTGAGGTGACTTGGTTGGGCTCCTATGCGAGGGTAAACAAGTCTTTGTTATTTATAATATCATTCAACCTCTGGCTACGGGGACTAGGGCTTGAATGAATATTGGGGTCTTGCCAGAAATATTCCTCTTGTAAAAGATCAAAACCTAGTATTTAATGTTTTCATTTAATAATTTTTACCATTTGGAAGCAAAATTTATTAAAAAGGAAGAAAGTAAAAGTTGGGTCCCAAGAAGGAACAAGTCGAAGTCTAATTACACATCAATCATTAAAAGCTACATTGTTGTAGATATACAATCTACTCCAAGTTATGTGAGTTTACCAACTTAGAGCTATGTACGAATGACTTCATTTCTTTTGAGAATCTAGCCATGTTGGACACTCATTTCGTACTTGCGTGTTTTGACACACGACACTCTTATTCAGATAAATCTTAATTTATCAAATATCTTGTTTCAGCCGGTACCAAGCCAGGGTGAAGGAGGGTTGCGTTAGGTTGGCAGCTGTTGTAAAACTTGTGCTAAATCTTTTCAGATAAATTTTGATTCTTACATGAGCCAATTAATACTATATTTCATAACATATGGAATATGCTCTATGGACGTGACAGCTTTTGAGTTTGTTGGGGTTAGTGTGTTTGACGCTTTGTATCTGTGTTTACTCTTTATCTCTTGAAAGTTAATATTATGATTGCCATTAAGGAGGATATGTCTCCATTAAGGCCTCAGAGACTAAAATATCATTTGATTCTATACCATTCAATACATATTTGATTTCTGGCGGTGGGATATAGGAAAACAACATTTATACCCTAATTTATAAATGTATATAGTTATATAATCATACTTATGTTTTTTCAAATTGCACTTTTCAATTGTTTATGTATCAATATAAAATCAGATACATAACTTTATATGCAACTTTATGGAAAGTGTATCTCATACATATCCATGTTCTACTTTTTGTATCCAATACCCAATCTTTACCAAATCTTTCCCAGTCTAAGATCTCATTTACTATGCTCTTTCTAAAACTTTCCTACGTAATTGAATTTTAGTTCTATAAATTGTTTGCCAATCCAAAGCATGAGTTTATTTCCTGAAACAATAGAAGTATTTTAGAATATGGGGTTGAGTTATTATTATGAAAAATAGTGGGTAGGGCTTCATCAAATGGGCTTAAATGAATTAAATGACTATTATCGCACCCCCCACCCCCCCCGAAACCTGGGCCATCACTTCTTGTGAGAACTAATGAAAGTAGCAAAGGACAAAGGAGAAGGAAAAGGGTAGAATTTGAATGACATAAATGGGGAAGAATCTGTTTAAAGGATTTCCAGATACTAGATAAGGATGAGCCATGACAGATACCACACGTATCATGTTTTGTCAGCATGGGTACCCGAGGAGTATTTGAAGAATGGAGGGTACCATAAATATACAAGCCTATGATAATATTTTGGCATTATGTTGACACCTGTGAAACAGAGCAGAAAAAGGGATCCTCTGTATGCAATAGGCTTGCCCATTTTCAATTGGAAGTTTGAAATATATATTGATAAATACTGTAAAATTTGATTTAGGACCTGTGTTGTTCTGACCAATGCTATGGTCAAGAAAGCCCTTTTGCTGCATTCATTCAGTTGAGTATCATCATATTTACCTTTGCCTTGCCCTATTTGGTTTAGTTACTATTTTTGAAATTTGTGATCTTGGATGTCCTTGAAATCTTGTAGGCATAAATACCATAAAAAACAATTTTCGTACTAGTCTTATTATTTATGTGTGTTCATTTATGGTTTTTATGCAAAATGAATTTCACTAGTTAGTAATTGTTCAGCAAATGAACTTTTTCAGTTTTGTTAAATTGATGCAATTTTGGGTGCTTACCAAGTTGTATTGGATTCAGGAGGATGATCCATTAAGATAAAATTTATTTGAAAGGAAATTCTTAGAAGGGATTTGAAAAAGCTGTTCTGTGGATGATGTAGTTAGGTTCGAAGTTCTGAGGGCCTGTTTTCACTTTTCTCACTTAATGTATGTTATGGCATTTCAAATTTTGTCAATGGTAACAAACCTGTGTAAGGAATCTCAGTAACTGGAGACACGGGGGGTTTGTTTAGAACAATATTCTAATGTTGGTCATCATCATTAACATCATAAGCCTTTTCTGAGTCAAGATTTTGGTAAGAGTGGTTAATTGGCATTGAGATAAATTATAGGGTGTTGGCACTAAATCTTTCAGGATGTTTTTGGAATTCCTAGTTAATTACTTTCTTTACAGTTATGTCTACCTCTTCTAGTGTGTCACATGTAGAGAGGAGTGCTTGTTGGAAGATTGTGGGTTGAAAAAAATTAGCTAGTAAGATATGGTTGCAGGTTTGTTTGATGAAGCATGTTTCTTCTAGTGTTCCAGTTTACATTGAGCATCTATTCCTAGGACCTCCAAATAATCTGTAATATCTTTTAGAAGGATTGATAATGAGAAACCATTGGTTGCCTGGGATGACATCAGCTTGTTGTACAATGAAGAGGACCTTGGTACTGGTATCATCTTTGATGTTAGCAGGGTTTGCATGATGGAATAGTTAATAGTTTTGGCATAGGATATGGTGTAGATGAGATATATCAAGGAGGAACATATAAATGATATTCTTGTCTATTTTGTCGAAAGGTGGAGCTTGAAATCTGGATGGATATGTGCTCTTTTTAGGGATGTACTAGAAGAACTAATTGGTTGGTTGGAAATTGGGCAATGGATTTAACTTTTTGGTAATTTGGTAGTATATTTTGTTTGTTGAACAACTGTTGGCTTTGTATGAACCAATTGGCCTTGAGTATGATTTGGAATATGTAATGTCTTGGAAATTTGAATATAGGTCCTTGGATATTTGGTTCATTTCACGATTTTTATGTTTGATGGTCAGCCATTGGGGATCACTTGGAAGGTGGGCAAGATAAAGAGTTTTTTCATTCTGTATCGAATTTTTGTTGTTTTGGAGTAGCCAAGTTTAAAATCTTGGACACTATTGTTACTTACCGTTTTGACTAATATTAGCGTTGACCTGAACAATATATAGAAAAGACACTAAACAAACGTTTTGAGTCAAAATAATAAGTATCAGTCAAACATGCTATTGATCAAGTTAACTTGGTTGATAGTTGACAGAGTTCTACTTGATTTGCACAAGTGCTGATAGATTAATAGTTTCTTTAGCTAGCGGAATCAACTTTTGACATTGAAGCTTTAAACCTTGAGAGCAACTAAATGATCATTCTTTAATGAAGTTGACATGCTTTTATTCTCAAAAGAATCAATATATTTGGTTTGAGTTGCCATGGTTTGTCAAAAGTGTTAATGTTGGTTTGTAAGGAAGTTAATTTAATGATGTCCTTTATAGTAGTTTCTATTCAATTATTGGCCTTGAGTAAAGTATGTGGAGTGGCAATCACTGATCCCACGGGTCAACCTGCCCTATTTATTTATGTTTTTGGGTTTGGTTGAGGACTGATGATCCGTGCCTCCTGTTCAGTTTGAGGTCGCAAGTGCTAGGTTGAATTTGACCTGACCTAAATGATAGCTGAACAACTCAGGCAGCCTGACCCAACCTGCCTACTTTTTGACTGTTGCCACAATCTCACAACTTGCTTCTGTGATCTTTGACTCAGTTTGAATGTAACAAAATCTGCTGCATTATTTTTTTTTATGAAACTGGCAGTTTTCTTTTTCTCTTTTAGTAGTGGCGATAAAAGTTGGTGTCATCTCTAACATTGGACTACTACACAAGTACTGTGGCGATTCATTGGTTGGCGATATTTTTCACATGAAAAGTTGCCTCTGTTAAATAACACGAATAATTAGGCCTTACATGCATGTCAGAACATTTGATTGGGGAATTTAAAGTAATCTTGTAAATGATACTATACGAAATAGAAAGAGTTTATGTTGAAGAAGATGAAGATATACGGAGGATTAAATTGTATACTACTTTTAAAGCAAAAACTTTGGCTTCACTGTAAGATGACTCACTCACCACTATTGAATCTCTATACTTACTATTTAATGAGAAAACTTGGGGCTTCACGGGAACTATTAAATACGTACAAAAGATAAACATCCCTATAATCGCCAAAATTTTCGAAACCGCTCCCAACCCTTTAAAGCGAAAAACTTGGCCTCCACCGTGAGATGATTCACCCACTGTTAAAAACATGTCATTATTATGACTTCTTATAACTACTTAGTTTCTTCCCCTACCATTTCATTCATATTTCCAATAACTGCTCTTTATAACTACTTAATTTCCAAAAAACTCCAAAACTGCTCTCATAACTACTTGATAGTATCCACTATTTAATGTGCTAAAGAATGCAGACATGCCCATACAACTCATCAATGTGAACCCCTGATAATATGTGCCAAAGTTGGCATCCCTCACACACACCATAACAATCCCATATATTTTATAATTGCATTATTGGAGTTTAAAAACTTGTGTTTGATTGAGAACTATGGACTTTGTAGCTTGTTTAAACATGATTTTGTACCTTTTAGAGAAACTTGTTCAAGTCATAGAGTTGATAATATTAGCCGAGTTGATGTTGAGTTCTTTTTGACTTTGTTGGAAACTTGAATAAGTTGATGACAATAAAAGTATTTTCTTTTCGCATTTTAGAATCTATGCTTTGTTTGTTTATGGAGAATTACATTTTATGACACTATACTGTAATGTTGTATGGATGAAAATGTGGTGTAAATGATGGGTTATGGAAAATTTGAGCTATGTTTTTAGATTATCAAAGAAAAAAGTTAGAAAATTATGCTATTCTATGATTCAGTTTATGATTTGATTCAAGTCATTAGGCATACAATTTTGTGATTAGATTATATTATGAGAGCAATCAAGATTACTCAGTGATTTTCAAGCTCACCATCAGCCACAAAATTACATAAGCCTGGGTTAGATAACTATATTATGCAATCCTGAAGGTTGCCTCTCTGCCAAGCTCATTAAAAGCTGCCAATGAAATTGTAGTTGCATCATTAGATGTGAAGCCACCCTCAGAACAGGATGCTCGGATGTATGATATTTAGGAAACTTATCCCACTCCTCTAAGAAGAGAAATCGGTCGACTTTGCGAAGATTTGGAAACATCTGATAGTCATACGTCATGATGCCCATCCTTGAGTTTTTCCAAAACTTTCTTAGTTTCTAGGAAGCCCCAGACAGCTTCTTAGTTTAATCTATGAAGCCCCAGACAGCAGTTATTCTCATCCCATTTTTTCCTTATCTGGCCACCCTACTATATTGAAGTCAGCTCCGATGACAAAATCCTCTGAATCCCATCTAATCCAATACCCCAATGCCATCTCATATTGAATCAAAACTCTCATAACTCATTTTTTTACCATAGGTTCACTATCTACATAGGTCTTTTGTTGTTCCTTTATTTCTATTCATCAAACTGAGTTGGGTGGGAACCTTCAAATGACACTTCTCTCCATTAATTCTTTTGGTTCAGCCAATTTACATTTCAAAGAGTAAATTCAGTTCATTATTGCCGTTCCTTCTCCTCCCGTCTGAATGTTATAAATTTATAATAAATTCTACCTTCTTTCTGCGCTCAATCCTCCAAGACCCCACAGACCCTCCTGACAGTCCAGGAACCATACGATATCGACTTTTACTACTTGAAAAGATGTGTGGGCACACCCATGTTACCAGTTTCTCCTGTACATTCGCTCTTGTGTCTGAGAAATCATGTCCCTTCCTAATTATGGAAATTGAAGCCAAAGTAGGACTATCCTCTTGCTGCTTAAGAAAATGTCTCCCATACTATTTGAGTGCGACATGGAGTAGGTGACCCTTCTTGGCGAAGGCCTTTGGGGTCCCCATTGAGTTTAATCTCTTTCACTAGGAAAACTTGTTTGCTTTGAGAATTAATTAAGTGAAACGACTGTTAATTTGTCCATTATCCGTTATTTTACTGTTATCGATGTTATTTTGAAAATAATAATAAGATAATAATAATTTGACCTTTTTACAATGATTTGATCCGTTATAGTGGCCGTTGTAATGGACATGACGGTAACATTACCTGTCCGCTATAAGTTACAACTGTCCAATTTAAACTTGGGTCAGAATACTACTAGATCTAACCATAATTACTTTATTTTTATTTACTTTTGCAATTATGTGATTGAAACAGATTTTATACGTATCCTTATGAAGCCACCAAAAACACTCTGAAATGGAAATTTTTTATCAGACAATATATGGCACAAAATTTGAAAAATTAAACTATGAGAAATGGAATATATATATATATATCTGTATTTTAATTACATCCATATATACATTAGGGCAATATCTGGTGTTGCTTTTCATTGGTTGTCTTGAGTCCAATAGTATCACGTTGGACAGTAATTTGATCCAGTCAAGAGACTCAGACATGTTTACCATGCTGATGTGCATGCACCACAGACAAATATATGCTATACAAGGAATACTCAAGTTGGGATGGATGGGGAAATGCTGTCTTCCCTGCCTAAAATAGACATGAAGGTTTCCATTGCATGTGGGTTGCGGCCCCACTTTGGTGGGTCCCCTTTGGAGATCTTCTTGGTGAGAAATTGATGTTATTGAATGAACCTAACCATCCAATCTTTTTCTTTTTCTTTTTCTTTTTTTCCTTTGCACCGGTTTGTGATATTCTTTCTAACTGATCAAAAGAATTCGAGTAGATCTGATGGTTAAGATCATTCAATGGGATCAATTTTTGGCACCCACCTGACTCACCCTCTGGATGTCTGCTATGTGTATGGCAGCTGCAGAGAGGAAGGCTTGTTCCCAACCTTAAATGAGTAACCCTCATGCTATACAGGTCTGCAGTCCTTCTAAGTTTATAAAGGATCAGGCTTCTTGTTTTAACTATATTATTACTAGAACCACCCTCAGCTCAGAAGTTGTTTGTGCGGCTTTCGTTTGACAGGAAACGTTTATTTAGCCTGATCAACGATCTGCCCACTGTCTTTGAAGTTGTAACAGAAAGGAAGCCTGTAAAAGACAAGCCAAGTGTTGATAGTGGAAGTAAATCCAGACTCAGCACAAAGGTCAGACAGATCAAACTCAAATTAGATTTTCTGTCGCTTCCCAGCCGTTCGCTTATTCTAAATTTAATCCATAAAACATCTTTTGTGTGTTTTGGCAGAGATCGAGTGATGGGCAGGTGAAAAGCAATTCAAAGCCAACTGATGAGGTTTATGGGGATGAAGACGATGAACACAGTGAAACCCTCTGTGGGAGTTGTGGGGGTAATTACAATGCCAGCGAGTTTTGGATTGGGTGTGATATCTGCGAGAGGTGGTACCATGGTAAGTGTGTGAAGATAACACCTGCCAAAGCTGAGAATATAAAGCAGTACAAATGTCCATCTTGCAGTGGCATGAAAAGAGGAAGGCAGTAGTCACTAAAGCTGACGGGGGTTAACATTGTTTTGGTGACTGACATTCTGGTAACAGTAGCACTGGTAGTAAGATTATTAGGGATTTTGGTGTTGTGATCTTTATTATATGAAAGGTGGTTCGAAGGGGGTTGAAGTTGGCCTTCTTCCCCCCAATAACGCTTCTTGTGCCCTCATCTATATATTAGACATGTTATATATAACAATTGCAGGAACAGAGATCATTCGTTATGTATTTGTTCATAGAGCTCAACTTTTCTGTCCGTGGGGTTCCCACGTTTCCTGGCCGTTGTTAGCTTTTGATTTTACAGTTTTGACATGTTTATATTTTAGGTGGCGAATGCTAACAATCTGGACGGGTTGCGACCCAGGATTTGATGGTTCCATCTAGGAGCTCTTGGGGCAAAACATGGTTGCAAATTTCAGTAAAACCCCAAAATGATTAAGTATTAATGAATAAAGTGGCCAAATTGGGCTGTCTTTCTCTTAATTGTACTGACGTCTTGAATTGTGAATTGCTGTTGAACCAGGGAACAACTGGGGAAAAAACGATTGAATGGTTTCAGCAGCCATCGGACCATCAGCTGTGTCTGGCCTGTGCTAGGGTCCCCCCCAAACCTAGATGAAGACCTAATGATCTAGACCCCACGCTTAGCCTGGCTCATCACGGGGGCATAACATAGGTTAGCGCCAGTTTTTATAGACTGGCACCGGGTAGCTCATATGCTGTTGTCTTTGTGCGACATGTTTTTCACATAGATCCAAACTTGTCTTTTAACAAGTTATTGTTAATTTCCAAAGAGGGGTTTGGTTCTTTTGGACGTCAGTTGCTCAAAGACTAGGGTACCATTGATCCGGTGATGCTACCTGGTACCAGCAACGGCAAGAAATCACAAGAAAAAAGATGCATGAATCCGATGGTCATAAATCACTATTCAGGCCGACAATTGTTCTGTTGGTCCTCTAAAGGGTGAGTCAAACATACATGGGTTCACTGGGCCCGAAAGAGTGTGCTGGTTGGACATCAAAGTATTTCTCCATTGAACATCAGAGTGTGCAGGGAATTACGGAGTTCCTGCATTGTAGAACACCGACTCTTGGCAGTGGAGTGGTCCTCATGCAAGAGAGTGGAACATGTCATTTGATCTTGGTCTGCTATACCGTATAGCATCTGACCCATCACATTCTTTTAGAAGGTTATGATCGAACGGTCCAAGAAGAGTTTTCTCTTACGTGACGCACACCCAACAATGTTCGCAGACCCTTAGCTTCCGCAGCTAAGGACCGTTAACCCTAGATATCCCCGCAAATGATTTAAACGAGAGAAAAAAAACCCTTTACGGAGTTCAAAATGGTTTGGACTCTATTTTGCTTGGTTTGTTCCGACAGTTAAAGCCATTTCATGGCATCCTCATCCTCACTGGCACCTACAACTCCGCCTTCGAACACATCGCCTTCCAAACTTTTCCTTTTTCTTCCAACTCCTCTTCCTTTCTCTCTTCGGAGCTCCGCGTCTCTTTTCCATATCTATAACAGTTCTCCCACGACTCACTCAATCATGCAAGCCTCGGGAAGCTCCGTCACTGATTCAGATATGGGTTCGGATAGTTCCGGGAAACAACGCTTGCGCTGGACACAAGAGCTGCGTGATCGATTCGAAGAGGCAGTTAACCAGCTTGGTGGTGCAGATAGTAAGTTTGAATCACGATTGTCTCATAGCTTCTTGTATTCTGTATCTTCATGACGGGACTCAAGATTGTTCTTCTTGTAGGGGCAACACCGAAAGGTATATTGAAGGCTATGGCTCTCCCGGGACTCACTATCTATCATGTCAAAAGCCACTTGCAGGTGCTTTCATAAACTCTTCTCTGTATTTGTTGACCAATCATAGCATCACCCTATACCCGATACGAACCTGTTCCCATTTTTCTGGTTCCGGGACTAGCTATTTCAGGAGTCTAGTTAGTAAATTCTCGAATTATTCCCGAACTGTTCCAATTATTTGAAAAACGAACCGAACACCGTCCTGTTCAAAGGCTTGGAAAAATTCATGCATTTTTTTAACTAGATCGAATTATTCTTGAATATAATTCACGAACTTTCCCGAATTAGTTCGGGATTATTCATTTTTTTTAAATGAAAAATCACTTTATAAGACAAAAAATTCTCAATATTTTTGTTTTGTTTTATTTTATTTTTAAAATTTTTTTTTGCCGAACTTTTGAAACGCATTTTTTAATGACAAACTGAACTATACTCGAACATTTCTAGTACCGTATTTTCGCCGCACTCTGAATTGCTATTTAGAATATCAGGACAGGACCCCAAAAGACTAGTACTAAGAGAACCTGGAACTGTATATAATAGGTTCCAGTTCTTGGTACACTACTACCTGGACTGAACCGGAACCAAAACCAATAGGACCTGGAACCGCCATATATGTGCTATAGACCATGGTTTAAATTAAAAATGGCTGTTAATCATAATAGGTTCCGATTCTAGGTACACTAACACCCATACCAAACTGGACCCAAACCCGGTAAGACCGGGAACTGACATATATAGTAGTGCTATAGATCATGGTTTAAAAAGGGTGGCGTCGCTATAGATGTCAAGTTTTAGTATGAAAATTATTTTATTTTATTTTCCAACAATTTTTTATACAGTATATGTGCACCCAATTCCCGATAACAGAATTGGATATTTATCTGATCCGGTTCAGGATATCCACTTAAATTGGTACCAGAACCGGAACGGTCGGTTCGTGGTGGGACCAACATGGGTCATCCATTGATGATTCAATGATGACATGAAATGGATAGGGGATGACCCAAGTTCCTGTTGCTATAATTATATGGGGATATAATTACTGATTATTATTTTTGGTACATGTCAGAAATACAGGATTTCAAAGTTTATTCCAGAGTCTTTTGATAGTAAGTTTGAATCTTTATCACTTATAGTTTGATACTGTTTTGAATTCTGGATAGAAATTTCTGGGTGAGAGAATTACTGGTTCCCAATCTTTATTTTCTGTAGGAGGAAGGCTTGAGAGGAGAAAAGTTTCGGAAATGCTGCCCAATTTTAGTGCAACATCGTGAGTTTTCTCTCTTCTTCATTGCAGTATTCTCTTAGAAAATCATTGCTTTCATGTAATTTTCTGCCCGGTCGAGGTGGGCCAAACTTGAATTGGGCCGGGGGCCAAGCTGTCCAAAAAGTTTAAAGCCTGAGCCCAGACCGTGGACCGATTTTAGGTTGGTCCCTTGGTCCGGAACTTGGGCCATGGCTAGTGGGCCGGCCCGCGGACTGAACTTACGGGCCGGACCTATCTTTAAAGAAAATTGAAAAGAAAAACTAAAAGCATTTGCGCAACCTCTTCAAGGTGTTAACCTATATATTCTTCGCAGTGGTGCTCAGATTAATGAAGCCTTACAAATGCAGATGGAAGTAGAGAGGCGACTAAGCACTCAACTTGAGGTGAGCTTCATCACAAGTGTGAACTATAAAATTCTGTTAACAAAGTGTTCAAGCTAATTTGCTTGATTAATTACTTGGAAAAATTCGAATATTAAAAAAAAAAAAAACTGTTCTAGCTAGTCTTCTAGCAGACAAAAATTCATTTAATATTTTCAAGTTGAATATGGCAGGTTCAGATGCACTTGAAACTTAGAATTGAAGCTCAAGGAAGATACCTAGAGAAGATTGCCGAGGAACATCGGAACCTTGGCGGCAATGGCGTCAAATTTCACAAGCCTTATTCCCTTCCCATATCACTACCTTCCCTTTGTGAGGAGTCTGAATCAAATGCAAGGGAATACGAATCCGATTCAGAAGTCGACATAACTGGAAGATTAAATCGAAAAATGTTCGATCGTTTTGGAAACCTAAGTCGAAGCACCAATATATCCGGTATATCACCGAGCATCCCATCACTATTTAGCCTGACAAGTAGAATTGATGCAGAAATATCGTCCGATGAAATTCGATATTGTAAGAGGCTAAGAGTGGATGATGACATGATTTCCCCTCCAACGTTCAATCTTCCATCACAAAGCTTGGAGCCTAACCAGCAGAAGATATTGGAAAGAATGCTTCTTCCGGAAGAAGTACAAATTTCAAATTCTACCCATGAAATTGCCTTTCCATGGCCAGTTACATCTGGTGAATCTTCTTCATTGTCCAGCTTCTGCTTATAATTCTTATAATAAGTGCCTTGGAGAATAAATCAACGACACTGGATTCGATATAAATTCACTATATTATCTAGTAATCTGATGTATATGTAAAGGGTGGGGGGGCATCTTCAAATTTCGGCCATTACGGTACTTAGCATCGATAAATGTTTATTGGGTTATTAGGGGTCCAATGTACATGTTTTAGTAATAATACCATATGCAGTATCAGGATTTATGGTAACGTATTTCCATTAAATATCCGAAATTCAACATGACTGATGATCATAACCATCCGATATATATCATTTATGTAGATTATTCACCGTATTTTTTGCAGATCAGATGGGTACAGTCATCCATAATTGGGTCTTTTCTTGGCCAAGGAGATCTTCTTTGCTCCTTGAACTTACCCGGATGGATACAAGAAAAGGATGTCATCTACCCTCGGGAACAATGCGCAATCAAACACAGAAACAGTTGGAAAAAGGAAAAGAGAGAATTAAGCTGAGAAAATGGCGCGTGACTCGCCGTGTTGCGCGACTTTGGCCACTTTAATTAGCAAGCTTGGTGAGACCAAGTTGCGGGGTATATTGATTGGGTAGTTCTTAAGTCGATTAAGGAATTATTCTTTACTTGGAGAGGGAAGAGTTTAAGTAGTCTTGAGCGAGACTATATACACCCACCACATGGCACCTTGATACATGTGAGCCTGACATGATATTTGGACTATAACACGTGGAACCCACATGAAAAATGGGACCTTGATACGCTAGCTGACAACATCCATGTGGGGGGGAGGGGAACACCTAAACTTTGGGGCCCATCTGATAGTGGATCACATGACATGTGGGCCCACATCACATGTGAGACCCATGTGATGTAAAGATTACATGAGACATCAGGCCCACAGGTGCACTGTGATCTCGATGTGATGAGAGGCATTGAATTTGTAGGGCCCACCTAACAAGTGGGAACTACGTGTTATACATGTAGCTTGATGTGGGCCCCACATGAGTAATCCATGTGTTTATTTATTCTTAATTAGAGTACAGGTTGCAACAAACTCTTAATCATGTGCACTGTGCGTAATAACTTCTTAAAATCAAACTATTCAACTTGTACGACCACATTTTGTGCACGTTTTAAAGTTGCGTAGTTTCGATTTCTCAGCAAACAAGCACAGTCTTATTGTCGTCATCAACATTTCTCCGCGAATAAGACCGGCCATGTAATGGAGATGGAGTAGACAGAGCAGTGAGAAAAGACTGGTTAGTGGTTAGATCATAGACTCAAATCTGTTTGATCGGGACCATGATATCATGCATGGTTGATTGCAGAATTGAATGAAAGGCTTAGAGCCTTTGGTAATCCTGAGCCACTACTTGCATCATCTAGCTAGGGCTGGTTGAGTTTTACGGTCTACGGGCAATTATTAGATGGTGACTTGTTACCTTAGTGCGTGCTTGCCCAAGTTTTTTTTTCCGAACTATCTTAGTCGTAGGCTCGTAGCCACTAGAGTTGGTTGCGGTCCAGGCCGGATCGCATTACCGACCACAATAAACAGAGTATTTGGTTGACCTGTGTCAACATTTTCATAGACCAGGAGGGCCGGTTGAGTTTAATTGCTACTGATAATTATTAGATGTGGATACAGATGCAGTGATCAGTTGGACATCTGATGCTAACTTAATGAGCACTTGCAAAAAAAATAAACTTCGCTCTCGCGCGTAGGAGAGCGTGCGGAGAGCAAGTTAATTTTGTAGGAACGGACACCTCTAAAATAGGCGTAAACTTTGTCATAGAAACTTAGATTGGAGCAATTCTTGAACCTTTGGAAAGGGATTGAGGAGAAGTATGCGTTCAGTTAAATAAAGGTTTTATAGTTACCCCTTTGGAGATCGTTTAGCCCCTCAAAATCTTAGTCAAAGTTACAGATTCTATTAATAAAATTGTTTAACTGAGAATATCTCCGGATCCATAGAGATTCTATAGATGCTCTAAGTAAGAGTTTTGATGTATTTGTAATTTTGAATTCGTATATGAAAAAAATTATACTTTTTATTTTTAGATTTATTATAATATAAATAGTAATTGTTATTTATAGTAAGTATCGCACTAGTAAAACTAGAAAATTCTTACTATCTATATAACAAAACATGATGGTTGTCTCCCCCTCTTATCTGGCTTCATAAATGATGGCCGAGATCTTATCACACCAAATGGACAGTGGATCACAGCCACTCACATCCAATTTTGACAAACACTTCGTCGATGAGTGCCGTGGGCACATGTCACCTAGTATTTACCTATATTTAAGGAATGAAATGGGTTGGATTTACATATAGCCCAAGGGTCAGGCTCAGGAGCCCCACTTTTTCTGCCTCGAGAGGGTTGTTACAGTTAAAACAAATTGAAATGGCACGGGCCACCCACGCATATATCAAGACAACTCAGTTGTATTATCTTATCTTATCCATCTATCTAATGTGGACGGTTAGATAAAGAGTGGTTGACATCAAATCCATCAATCTAATGTGGACGGTTAGATTTCAGCCACTCAATCCACCTCATTTGACCTCAATTTATTCAAAATTTAAATTTCAACACTGTTATTTTTTGTTATTTCTATTATTTTCTCATTTCTCCCTCTGTGCGTTACAATCCGTTATAATGGAAAAAACGGTAACGCCATAGTCCGTTATACTGTTTGAGTGCCGAAGGCACCCAATTTTTGCAAACGCTTTTGTCGAAGAGTGCCGTGGGCATGGGCCATTTACTATTTTATATAACAAAACACATTGGTTGTCTCCCTACTTATACCTCCTCTTATATGCATCAACAAAGAAGGGCCGAGATCTAATCCTCCCCCAAATGGATGGTGGATCTCCGCCACTCACCTGATTTTCGTAAATTCTTTGTCGAGGAGTGCCGATGGCACGAGGCACCCACTAGTTATATAAAAGAGTTATTAAGTTGTATTAATTGAAGACATATCAACACGAAAAAGAAGATTACTTTCATATTATCTTCTATTATTAGTTATTATGGGTAGGCCATGTGCGAGCACGTGGCAAATGCTTGGAGATCACTGACCGTATAGATGTTAATTTGGCACGTCCCTAGGTAGAGCTACATACGAAAATTCATCCCGATTACTAATTTCTATCGGTTGGATTAGTCTTTTTCATGGTTTGTTTCTAACTGTGGATTTTGAGCATTATTTAGCCAATGACAAAATAACACTACCATGTACTATGATAATCTCAAGAAGTTCTTGCTTTGTTTCAATTTAAGCACATATTGAATTGAAAACTTAAGTGAGATATTTACCCCTATAATCCTTGAAGACAAATTATAAATGACAACTTCAATCATTTTTAATAACAAAAAAAATCCTCCTAAGCCTTTGATATAAATTATAAATGATCACTTCATCTTTCCATATCAATTAAGTTATTTTTTTCCTTTCAAACACACTTCTACTTCTAATAGTCAACTTTTACTTCCTGTGAATTTCTACAATTCTACTACAAGTAATACTTCTATTTCTTGATTTCCACTGGGACAATAGTTAATGTACTAGCAACTCTAGACATGAACATTGAAATGATCTAATAAGGGTATTGAGATATTTAAAATGTACTTTAGTTTATGATTTTAATAATCCATTTTTTTTAACCATAAATGGTATGAACTTTAGTGTAGACCCATACTTGTAGCATTCAAAAGCTTGTTTCTTCAAATAATATTTTGGTAACTATACGACTGAAGATTAACTTAGTAATTTTACTTTTAGTATCTAGGCAACAAAATGATGAGGTCAACTTAATAATCCTAAAGACCTTGTCTATAAATTTAGACAGCTTTCAAATAATTTCTTTTCAAAAGGGTATTTTTGTAATTCGAGTATTTTAGAATTTTTACAATTCATTTATTTGATAATTAGAATATTGTAAAATTTTTTAAAGTTTTTCAAAAATATTATTTTGATGGTATTTTTTTTTCCATCTTTTATATATTAAGATAATTAAATACAATATTTTAGTATTCAGAGCATAATATTTTACCCCGATGTTAGAATTATGATTTATTTGATATTCTGAAAATTTTAGGACTTTTTGTCAAATCATTGTCTAATATAAAAATTTTAGCTTCGAGGTTTTGGATCTTGAAATTGGATTTAAAATTTTAGAATTTATTATAAAAATATTATAAGCAATGTTAATAATTTTTATTTAAATTTTATTAGTTAAAAATGATTTTCTAGTTTTTCATAATTCAAAAGATATTTTATTTAAACTTTAAAAATTATTTTAATTAAGATGTAGCATTCTATAAGCAAGGTTTCCCCTCACATGTTCAAGGGTAGCCTAGAAGTAATTAACAAAAAATTTATCATATCTTTTAGTATTCTAATCTTTTTAGCTTTATTATTAGATTGAGGAGGATAGGGGTGTTGTGGTTTCGTACATTATTCTATTATCTTGATAAATTTTTTGGATTTGGTCCACTACAATTTTATTGTCTTTTATTTTATATTTTAAAAATTTTCCTACAAACTTTTTAGAATTGACATCTTCAATTGCATATTGATGTGATAACCAAGCAGCTATCTATTCTCTAATCCTACCTTTCATGAAAGGGCCAAGCATATTGAAGTCGATTGCCACTTCATTAGATAAAAAGTTGAAAATGATAACATATGTACTCTGTATGTAAAGTTTTAACTTTATTTAGCAAATACATTTACCAAGGCACAACTCATGTGACAGTCTTTTTGACAAGCTCATGGTATAGGCCTTGTTGGGTGTGGATTCCAAGAATCCAACGGTGGTTTGCTTTGACAAAAAGTGAACGCCAGCTCAACGCTATCACAATAGTTGGATTCTCAGACCACGCCCGACAAGGCCTGTCCCGTGAGCTTGTCATAAAAGGCCGGTCACAGGAGCTTGATCCATAATATAAATGCTCAATCTTGAGGGAGAGTATTAATATAACATAAAGGCATTTCTATACTATTACTTTTATTACAACATTAAAATATATAATAATTGCGAGGATCGACTAGTATAACTTGAAGACACTAATTCAACCTTCTTTATCGTTTTATTCTAAATTATATTCCGCTTCCACCAACACAAGTGGACCCCTTTCAGTTTTGTCACCTCAGTTGCCAAAACCGAAAGGGGTCCACGTGTGAAAAATCTACTTATCAAAACATATACTTTCCCATGTATCAATGGATGGCCCTTGTTTTGCTTGACATACTATGGGCCAAATATTGTGCGAGTGAACCTGTGAACTCGCGAATTGCCTTCTTAATCCTAGTAGTATTGATTGATTTGAACATTTGATTTTCTTGAGGAGAATTGCGTGAGTTTTCCTTTTTGTTGGCCCATATATATATACTAGTGGGTGCCCCGTGCCATCGGCACTGCTCGACAAAGAAACCAAAATCAATCAGGTGAGTGGCGGAGATCCACCGTCCATATATTTGGGGGAGGATTAGATCTCGGCCCTTCTTTGTTGATGCTTATAAGAGGAGGTATAAGTAGGGAGACAACCAATGTGTTTTGTTATATAGAATAGTAAATGGCCCATGCCCACGGCCCTCTCCGACAAAAGCGTTTGCAAAAATTGGGTGCCTTCGGCACTCAAACGGTATAATGGACTGGGGCGTTACTGTTTTTTTCATTATAACGGTTGTTATGATGGATTGTAAAGCACAGAGGGAGAAATAGGAAAATGACAGAAATAACAAAAAATAATGGTGTGAAAATTTAAATTTTGAATAAATTGAGGTCAAATGAGGCGGATTGAGTGGCTGAAATCTAACCGTCTACTTTAGATAGATGGATTTGATCTCAACCACTCTTTATCTAACCGTCCACATTAGATGGATGGATAAGATAAGAGAATACAACTGAGTTGTCTTGATATATGCGTGGGTGGCCTGTGCCCGCGGCACTTTCCAACAAAGTGTTTGTCAAAATCGGGTGGGAGCTTAATCTCAGCCATCGATATGAAGCATAGTGGATCTCAGCCACTCATTATTGAAGCCATATAAGATAAGAGGGGTATAAGAAAACCATTAAATTTCTGTTAATTTTTTTTTTTTTTCAATTTTCAATTTTCAAATTTCAAAATTTGAATTTCAGCACCACTTTTTTCTGTTAAAATCATTAAAATCTATTTTTTTCATTTTTGCCCTTGGCCGTTTCAATCTGTTTTAACGGTAACACCCCTCTCTAAGCGTAAAAAGTGGGGCTCCTCAGCCTTGACCCTTGGGCTATATGTAAATTCAACCCATTTCATTCCTTATATTTAGGTAATTAAATAGTAGGTGACCCGTGCCCATGTCACTCATCGACAAAGTGTTTGTGAAAATTGGGTGTGAGTGGCTGAGATCCACTATCCATTTGGTGTGATAAGATCTCGACCATCCTTTATGAAGTTGGATAAGAGGGGGAGACAACCGTCCTGTTTTATTATATAGATATATCGCCTTTTACTACAAAAGGACCACTTTATAAGTTGAATTTCTAGCTCTTTTAAGCTTAGCCACCCAAATAAATTAACAAAAAGATTCTAGTATCTATGACGCGTCATTAATTATAGCTCTTTTGAGCTTAACCACGCAACCAACCCAATTAAATTAAAGAAAAGTTGTATTATAAAGGTTTAAAGGGGACATATACTAATTATGACAATAATACGGACATGTAATATTACCGTTGTTTCCGTTAACGTTTCAAAGAACTGTCACAATTTAATTATTTTTTGTTTCATTTGACAACTTAACGTGAATAATGGTTAAATAACATATCACATCCGTTAGCGTTCAACACCAAATAACATAATGGGGACGGCGTGTTATAATGGCATTACGAACCTTTTCTTTTTAACCACGGTTACTATGAGAATTGTCAATCGGATTTGGCCACTAGATCCGGACCCACTTGGGTTTCAGAAGATGAGATCAAGACCCAATTCAAATGATATCGGATAGGATAGTGACGACGCTAAATTGATCTAATATATTAATCAATAATGGAGAAAAAAAAACTTACAAAATTGTTCTAGATGATTCATTAACATAATATCGGACAGATTGGATTAGAGTTGACCTGGAACCAATATAATATCTTATCGGATCACAATTCCACGCCCGAACCCAACCACCCATTCTTGTCGAATCAGATCCAATATCCATTTACAGATGCTGTTGACCTTATAAGGCGATTGATGAGCTAGAACAAATCAACCTTATAATAAAACCGAAATGGGTGGATAAAAATAATTTAATGTCCGGGTCAAGGATGACTCCATATGGAGATTTTTATTTTTTGTTTAATTTCATGTATAATATAACCAATATTTATTTGCCACTTGTCTATATATTCTATCACCAATGCCATATGAGAATTTATTATTTTCTTGACGGGCAACATAAACCGTAGAACGATGTGGGCCATACATTCAATTTGAAATCATGTACATCCCTTGACGATTACAAAGATTTACAGTTTATTTTGGGATTACGTAAACAAATTAATCTGTGGGACAATTAACGTGGCGATTTTAGCGCCTCCACTTGTGATTTCCCACATGGACCCCTGGTCCTGATGTAAAGCCTGTATTCATCGAAGGTCATTGGCTGGTATAGAGCAGGTCGGTCAGGTGTCACGAGCTCCTTGGCTGGTTCCAATAGTAAATCACTTTTGGGGTTATAGAAGAAGGCCAGCGAGACACGTTCTTTGTCTGGATTAACGATAACCCTGTGTTCAACGCTCTTGTAAAAGGCATTGCTTAGCACCTAACCAACCGTCCAACAAAGTTAAATATACAATGAAGAAGAAGAAGAAGAAGAAGATGCGATTTTCATGCATGCATGTGTAAATAGTCAACCCCAATCATCTCTATTATAATCATAAATAATCAACCATACATAATCATCCTTGAAGCAACACGTACACATGTGCATGGATCCTGCTTATCCACTATGTGGGCCACCACTTGGATTGTTTAAAGACTTAAAAATAATATTGATCATGCGTCATATTAACTACTCGTTTGGACTGGTTCAACCGTAAGTTAAAAAAATCAGTCGGTCGTCTGGTTTACTGAATATTCAACCACAAAGATATATAGATGCAGTGTATGTTATACATAAACAACAATTTCCCGTACATGGACACCATTATTTCAAACATGGCTAAGGAATATTTTTTTCTCGGTGAAAGAAAATTTAAGGCTCAAAGGTCAAACCCCCGGACAACGGTAACAAAAGGGGTAGTGCAGAGCTCTGTAAGTACAGAGGTCCCGTTGAATATATAACAAAAGATTAAAGCGATATGCCAAGAAAACAACTTGGACTAACTTAGATTTTCTAGAAAACAACTTGGACTAACTTAGATTCTCTAGAAACAACGGGGAATGCTCCTAAAATGGAAAAGATTATTCATCATCACGCCCCATATCTTGAAAAGGAGTAACTCCTTTACTGATCCTTGCTTACCTATCGCTTCGAAAAGTGAATCACGCAGCTCTACATGTGGCACCATAGTGGTTATAAATGTATAGTGTTGTTTGGCTGTGTGGTCAACACGATTCGCTCCTGTTAGACTCGTGGACCTTTTGATATACATTGTTATGCCTCCTTCTAACAGCTTAAGCTTTTAGAGTAAAGTGGTAGTCAACATATTGCGCCTACTCTTACTAACTAATGATGTTTGATGTTTGCTTCCTTTCAGAGGGTTAGAAGCAAATCAACGATGACACTCACTGTTGGGAAAATTCTTGCAACGGCACTGGCCGGTATATAGCTTCTTGACATTGTGCTAGTGCTTTTTCTTTTGCCCACTTTCTCTTGTCTACACTTTCCATCAAATTCTCATAGTCGTGCCTCCTCTAATATTTGGTGATAGCCACTCTTTCTCTTGCTCCGTTACTGGCTTCCTCTTTCTCCCGTTCCTCTTCTTCCTCTCGCGTCACCGATGTTTCCATTATTGCTCCACTACACACCACTCTGTTGTTTTTTCTTCGAAACATCACTTATGCCCTTCTTAACAGGTCCCCCTTTCACTCCATTTGTGGATGTTCCATAGATCTTCTCATCATGACCATCCAGTTTCTCGACTTTGGTCTCCTTGCTAGCGCCTCCACTTATAGAGTACCTATGCATTGTTTCAGTACGTGTACTTGTTCATCCTCCAATGACTAACTTGAGCTCTGAATTGCTACTCAAGATCTATGGCCAAACTATCTGCACTTACAATCTCCACACTTTTTTTTTTATCAAATCAATAGAGAGATCCCTATCAGGAACTCTTAGATCTTATGTTAGGTTATTGTAGGTGTCAAATTCGTGTTAGATGTCAGCTATAGAATTTGAAAACACACATCAAAGATCTCATAAGTTAAAACACACAATAATTCTCTAGAGGTCTCAAAAAAAGAACAGTATAAAATCAAGCTGTAAGTATGAATCATCTCAGACAAATGCTAGCCTCCCCCCTGATTTAGGGTGCGTTCCCAATGCATCGGAGATCACAAAAAAGGCAAAAGGCGAGAATCGCGATCTTCCATGGATCTTGATTGAATTGATCACAAAGAAAACATGAGAACTATGGAAAAATAAACAAGAGAAATCTCTTCTCAATTCAAGTCAAAATCAATCAATCGATAACATAGGCATAGTTTAACTCAGCCCTAAAGTTTTCTTAAAGTGAAAACCTCTATAAAAAACTCTTGCAGGTTGCTAATCCAAGTAAGCTCAAGAGTTCATAAAGGAACCAAATAAAAGCCTAAAGGCGTATTTCATTCAATAATCAATTAAAAATATTTTTTCAATTATTTCTTAACAACTATTTATTAAAAAAGAAAAATTAAAACCCTAAAAGCCATGACTTAATGAATATGAAAATTGATTGAAAGTAACCTAAATTTAATTTTTAAAATGACTAAAATACCCCTAATCTCGTCATTGCTATTATACCCAGATTTCGAACACAGTTTTGAAGTTCGAAACGTCAAAATCTTGAAAAAAAAAACATGAGGTAGTTGTTGTAGATCTAAAAAAATATCTTTCCAACACATCAAACAGTTTCTCAATCAAATATTGAATAAAATGTTATGCCTCTCGAAAGCTGACTGCACCCCAGAGTTAAGTGGTGTTTTATATGATTTGCCTAATGACAATATTGGGAACCTTTGTCATATCATCCTTCTATTCCTACGTTTTTTTTTTGGTTGAAACATCTTTCAGTCTGTCCGATCAACTAAGATATTCGAGAAATCTTTTCTAAATTAATGAAACTAATAATTTAGAGAATGTCATATTCAAGGTTGTTGGTAGTATCTCACCATCTCAGCTATACGTGCGTCGTATAATAAAGGTAGTATTTTCGGAAAGTATCAGTAATTTTGTTAAATTACACATAACTAACATATTTATCATAATCAAGGTGTGTATAATATAGATTTTTAGAGCATATTTGATGCACCGACAATTATCAAGAGCTTCACCCCCGTACGGTTCTCCTCCAACTCTGTTGAGCTTCACAGGTCCTCTCATCAATATTGTCTATTTGCTCTTTATGAGCTGTCTCTACGGTATATATATACGTCCGATTGCCCTTTCGCCATCAATCTTATGGCCTCCACCTCCCAGTGGAAACCCCTCGCTCTCGGGGGACCATGCATCTTTATTATTTCCTTTCTGCATGGGAGGTTAATTTCCTTGCGGGTTGAGGAATACTTTGAGATAATCTTCTCTCTAAAAAGTTAATAATTCAAGTTACGGGGTAGGAATCAAAAATGTCAAAACAAGATTTTATTATCTTTTTTATTTGAATGTGATGTCTATCCATTTGTGGGTATTCTTTACCTTAGAGATTCTATCTGCAAAGAGGAAACTGAATCTTAATTCTCGGTTCTCCGCTAAAAGTCCGCCGCTAAAACCGAGTTTTCTTGTAGTGATAAGAGCAAAATGAAGAAATAAAGGCCAAGCTGAAACTCGTTTAAAATAATGATAAAAACATAGAAGGACAAGTTGGAAAAGCTAATCATGAAATCCCGGCCAACCATTTCTTGTTGTAAGGATAATTTAGAGAGAGAAAGAAAGAGTAGAGTGAGAGAGAAAGATACCTGAAGTTGATCACCCATGTTAACAATGAAGGCATCCGGAGCAGGTTGTACGGTGACCCAGTTATCGCCTTTACGGACTTGGAGACCTGCGACATGCTCGTCGGGAAGAAGAAGGGTCATACCACCGGGGTCAGAATGTGGGGAGAGACCAAGAGTGAGGTCAGGTTGTGGACACTTTGGGTAGAAATTCACCCTCAAGCAGGCTCCAATGGCTTCTCCTCCAAAAGCATTCTGAAGATATCCCTCTCCCAATCCGAGGTTTATCGATAAAATCTTCATCAAGTTCCCACATAATTTCACCAATTGATGGCCGTACTCCTCAATCACCTCCCTACATTCGATAATCAATTAACAGAAAATTAAACATAATTAGAGATTAGCGCTTTTCTAAGTGATAATAAACTACCAACACTCAGTTTTTTGAGCTATATCACCATCAAATTCACAATTGAAGACATGGTAGTTATAGTACTATTAGTGATTAATTGTCTTATTGAATATATTCTCATCGAGAGTGGGCGGTACGAAAAATTCGAAAGCGGATTGAGTAGGACTCACAAATAGTACAAAAAAATGTTATTACCTGCCGGAATTTGGGAGAGCAGGCCACTTGTTATGGTCCTTGAGTGAAGGAGGATGGTAGTGGAGGAAGAAGTAGTCATTCCAGTCAAGAATGGCACCCTTTTCGACTCCCAATCGGCTACCGTACCCCTCGTACGTCCTGGGTGAGTTAGCGTAGACTTGCTTCTGCTCAAACGGTAAATAGAAGAATTGTCGCCAAACTTCCCGGGTTTGACGCATCAAATCAGGACTAACACCATGGTTAACAATTTGGAAGAAGCCCCAGTTTTGACATGCCATGGAAATTTGATTCATAGTCATCGCTCGAAGTTTGTCATCTCCAAGTAGGCCTCCAAAATCAATAAGTGGGATATTGGTTTCACTGGGTACAGAGTCCAAAGATGGCCTCTGCGAGGGTGGCTTGATGTACCTATCAGGAATAACGGGCGAGCCACTGTCCGACAAAGATTGGACTCGGACAATTGGTTCAGGCCATTCTTGTAGGCAACTCATAGTTCTGAGGTGGGCTTTCAAGGTTGATGGTTGATCCTAGAAACGAAGTACGATGATAAAACACTAGTCTTAGTTTTAGTTTATATAGAGATGTGCTTATTCAACAGTTAGAGAGAGAGAGAGAGAGAGAGAGAGAGAGAGAGAGATGAGGTTGTGAGGAAATCGTGAGTAGGATTGGGAGTTACGGGCAGTGGAATCTTCTTTATTTACTGTAGACGTTAAAGATCAAAACGTGTTAATTGTGGGTTTTTAACTTTATATTGTGGTGGAGTGGAGGTCTTTGTCCCATTGGGTAAAATGTATGATACAGATCAACTCTGCATCAAAATTTTGATGCAGAAGTCCCTCAAATTGGCACGTGGCACACTCTTTAGGGCCCACTGATATTATGAATGTTTGGTCAACATCTTGGTGGACTTGAATACCAAAAATCAGCATGAATGGTGATTTCTATCCATTGAATTAGAGTACTTTTTCATCATGGACTTGGAACCAACTCGTAGGTCTGTTCATGAAACCCACAATGAAAATATGCTGAAATTGAGTGGCTAGAAATCACTAATCATGCTGATTTTTGTTGTGTAGGTCCACCAAGAAGAGAGCCATTCATTCAAGGGGTCTGTGGGTCTAAGAGAGTGTGACACACGGCAAATTGAGGGACTTCTGCATCAAAATTTTGATACAGAGTTCTGTATCATAGAACGGCTCGTCTCTTTGTATGCTTAAGTTGTGACTTATGAGAGTGACAGGTCGGAAAGCCATTTTTTCCTCTCCTCTCTTTTCAGACCCGGAAACAATGGGAGGGATTCAAAAATGAGTGGGTGCTACCTCGGATTCAACTATTGTTGTTTCCCTCCTGTCCAATTTTCATTAGAGGAAGGTTCTTAAAGTTCGATCCCATTTTCGTTGAATAGAACTTGACTTCAAGACTCTGCATCTGACATGTACCCTTGGAAACGTTTTTTTTTTAATTCAAAACTTAATTCAAAAATTAAAACAAGGTTCTCCATTTAATTTGCATAATCATTATAAAGTTTCTATAATTATTCATTGATTTTGCTGTAATTTTTAAATTTACTTCTCCCAATTTGAAAAAAATTTGAACTTTCAAAATTACGCCTTTAGTTGCTAAATTTTTAAAACTACCCCTTTACATTAGAATTCCAAAACTATCCTTTGATTAAAACTTTCCTATCTTGCCACTTTTTTCCCAAAATGCCCTACAATAATTAATACATATTAAATAAAAACAAGGACATTATGGTCATAGGCAATTCTTTTTTTTTATTGGGAAATTTAAGTCGCACCCGGGCACCACGAATTGTGAGGGCACCCTCATCTGACAACAATTTTTTTAATCCATCTGATAATTATGTTGAAAAATAGTATATATATGTGATTTTTTCAGAGTAGAACGTTGATGACAGCGTGCAATATCAGCCACGTGGTGCACTCTTAGAGGACTGACCGTATGGATGTTTGTCCAATCCTTAGGTGGACCTACAAACCAAAAATCAGCCTGGTTAGTGATTTCAAAGCTTTGGATTTTTGTACCTCAAATAATGGTCAATAATGCTCACATTTCCACAGTTAAAATCAACCCATGAAAATAACTTCAATCCAATGCCTAGAAATAACTAATTATAATAGAGTCCTCACTCCTCTAAGAGTGTGTCACGTGAGTCCCTGAATGCTTGCATGAAGTTGTTCGTGGCGATCTCGAGTCTAACTTGTCGAGGCATTTTCGTAAATTAAGCAAATTGAAGTACAATTCGTGGGGTGCTTTCAATAGGTTGGGGTGCCCTCACAATTCGTGGAAGCATTTGCGCGTGCCTCGCTCTTGGGCCTCATGGTAGACCTTGATAATGTTTTCTAGCTTCTAGAGCTTTCCGGCCGGGTCCCTCACATTTCCCACAAGTCTAGCCGGTCCCGAAGGCATCTAAACCTTTCAAGGATTCTCTAGAACCTTCTACACTCTTTATCTAATAAAAAAAGAAAATATAATGAAACATTTATTATAAGATGATAGCATCATTTTCCATCTTAATTATAATAGAGTTCATTTTCGCGACGTGAAGAACTAGATTTACACTCATCAATAAGATAATCAAAATCTATTTAATTATAATTATTTTCGGTTTACCTTCTATTTGATTCTCTCCCTACCCATTTCTCACAAATTTATTTTCTATGCACTAGTGAAAGGCGAGGGCTTATGTTATGCTACAAATTCTGCCTAAAAGCACTCTACTCTTTGGCTTCAAATATAGTCATACTTTTTACTTTTTTGAATTATATTTTTTATCATTTTTGTGTTCTTGTGAAAAACTTTAACACCTTTTATATCTTTTGAAAAGTATTTACTTTTTATCAATAAATTTTAAATACCTTGTGTGTTCTTTTGAAAAACTTTAAATACATTGTGTCCTTTTTGAAAAAGATATTTTTTATAAGGCTGATTGGAGTTCAATACCTTTTAGAGGGTATCTCCGTTTTCAAATTTTAAGATATTTTCTGGAGCCAGAATTAGAAGACCATAGTTGGATATGCTTTAGAAACTGGGGTTGCCTCTCATGGAGGCTTCACAATATACCCCAAACTTGAATATTCAAAAATACCTTTATTTTTGTTTCTTTTTATTTTCTTTTAATTATTCGTAGCAGTTTTTTTTTTTTTTTTGGTGTAATAAGCTCATTAAATGCAATCTCAAAAAAAACAAAGAAAAAAACACCTTCCCTTCACATGAGCTAGTATTATTTACCAAAAAAAAATATACATTTATGATGGACCACAGGGTGAGCCATGTGACATACTCTTAGAGGACACTGATCATATGGATGTTTGGTCCATCTCTAGGAGGACTTACATACCAAAAATCAACCCGATTAAAGATTTCTAATCTTTGGATTTGAGTACCCAAATAATTAATGCTCAAAATCTACAGTTAAAAAAATAAAAATCATGAATGACTCTAATCTGATGGATATAAATTACTAATATGGCTTAATTTTGGTATGTAGATCGAACTAAGGATAGAACAAAGATCCATAGGGTCAGTCATCTCTCAGATTAATGTGCCACGTGGCTCATATTGTGGTCGCTCATCATTGTTGACAAGGGGCGTCGCCGTCAAAGTTCTACTCCATTGCCTACCTATTGGTCGACGTACTACCCTTAAATGAACTCTCACTCCCTAAACTTCAACACAACCCCCTAGAAGACCTCCTAATTACTTTCCATTCCATTCACTGATTTTAAACCTTTGGATCTTTGTACTCACAATAATGCTCAAAATCTATGGTAAAAATCAACCCATGGAAACTACTCCAATCGAATGCTTAGAAATCACTAATCAGGCTGATATTTTGCATGTAGGTCGACTAGGGATGGGCCAAATATCCTTACGGTAAATGATCTCTAATAGTGTATGCGCCACGTGTAAGATGTTGCCACCCCCGAGTAATAAATAAAATTTGATTTGCATACACATTATTATATATCTTGGTTTGAGAAAATTAGTAATGACTGTTGTAACTGCTATACGTATACGTGCATATGCCCGTAAGGTATATAGATTTGGTGGTAATTTAAGTATCAGAGAACATAAACTATATGATATTCACTTAAATTTAAGTAATATAAGCAACACTACTAATTTTCAGAAATATTTCTTGTTAATCAAGGTCTCCAAATGTGTAGAAATATATTAATATTTTTTTAAACACAAAAATTGGTGACATATATTATAAATAAAAAATATCGTTTAATTTTTGAAACAAGAATAAGTTTTATTTATGAGATTTTTTGAAAATTTTAAAATTACGGAATTATTTCGTATTATTGAATATTGCATGTTTTTTTCCACAATGTTTTGAAAACACCATGATTTGAAACATTTTTTTTTTCAAAAGATGAGGTTTTTTACTTCAAAAAGCCTGATTTTAAATAGAGATTTGCTAACTATGATCAAGACTATTGGATCGGATAGGGAATACAAAAAATCACGCCGAAATACCCTAACAAGAATAATTGGATTCAGATATGTCAAGTAATCAGACACCCGCACCTACTTTACAGGCATTGGTAAAAAAAATGTGTATCCCCGGAAAGAGTCCAAGTTTTCGTGTAATGTAAGGACGACTTTATTTTAGTTAGGGAAACTTTGTTTTAATGTTGTATAGACTTGCGTCAGTACAAACACTAGTAATCTAAATCGGGAGTGGCTTTTGCGCGCCAGGGCACATAGACCAAACAAAACGGCCCTACAGAGCTTTCCCCAGGTCACCTCAATTTCAAAAAGTAAAAAAAAAAAAAAAATTAAACCGACTAACCTGGTTTGGGGTTGTGTTGGTAGTTACAAGAGCTATTGCTTTTCTACTGGTGTGGCACAACTTGAGCAGGGTCGTTTTGTTTGGTCTGTGCGCGCGGCCCTGGCACATAGAAGCCGCAAAACCGCCATTATAATGGTTATTTCGAAAACAACGTCCAAATCCAAAAAAAAAAAAACAAGGGCAGTTATAACTGAAATAACTGCAATTAATTTTTTTGAAGAACTTTTTTTTACTGTTCTTGAGGTTATTTTACTATCATGAGAACCTCTTATTTTATTTTATTTTTGGTTTCTTGGTGAAAACTATCATAGGAAACTTCTAAACCATGGGTTGGTTTCTTCCAGTTATGGAGCCCGGATCAAATAAACCCCCAAATACAACCTTCAAGTGGAAAATGGTTGCTGACATCATAGCACCGACTTTAGATTTTTATCACGATGAGGAAATGGGTAAGAGATGGGATGGGAACGTGACTTTGTTGGAAGCCCGGATCAAATAACCCCTGGCGTAGCCGAGCCGTTCTCTGACTTCTGCATCAAAATTTTGATGCGGAAGTCCCTCAAATTGCCACGTACTACATTCTTTCAGGCCCACTTACCGCTGAATGTTTGCCCACACGATGGTAGACCTGCGCACCAAAAATCAGCATGATCGGTGATTTCTAGCCTAGGAATTGAGCACCTTTTCATCAGACCAGGGTTCATGAACAGGCCAATGGGTTGGTTCTCAGCCCATGATAAAATAAAGTGCTAAAATCCAATGGCTAGGAATCACCAATCACACTGATTTTTGGTATGTGGGTCCACCCAGGCTTAACATTTATGGAGCCAGTGTGCCCGGAAGAGTTCTACGTGGCAATTTGAGGGACTTATGCATCAAAATTTTGATACAGGAGCATAGATTTTCCCGGCCTACGTAGTCCAAACACAACCACCCATCTGGAACCTCAAAATGAAGAAATTTTTAGAATTGGCGGAAATTTAGAAGCGATCATGCGCCCAATCTAATTGTGCCAGGTACGTCAAAGTGTAGGAGCAATGATGTTGGGGCCAGGTTAACCATGACGTACCTGGCACAATATGATTGGGCTCATGATCGCCGCTTCTAAATTTTTCTCCCCAAAATGGAATGATGTTGCTGACGTCATTAAGACATCACAGCACAGGCTTTAGATTTTTATCGCGGAGATAAAATGGGTAAGAGATGCGCACGTGACTTTGTTGAAACATAAAAGTGTACCATACCGTCAATCTTCATCATACCTTTGTCTTGGTCAAGACCTTCTCGAGAGAACTGCATAAGCAAAACCCTAAGGTCCCTAACCCTAACCTAGGTGTAATGGTACTGCTGATATCATTCAATTGGTCCAGCTGCTAGATCTCAGGCTAAGTCCTTTTCAATTGTCCAAGACGAAGGAAGCATAATCCCTAGGGACGTATAAACCCTAGACACATATCAAAGCCTTAATAAAGCTCCAGCCCAAAATCCTGACAAAGCTCAGGCCCAAAGTCCTGACCAATATCAAGCACAAAGCCTTTGGCACATGTTACCCCAGGCTAAAGGCCAAACATGACTGCGCCAGCACATTGCAGATCCCTTGAAACATACACCTGTAAAACCTGTTTTGACTTGTTTATGCTAAAAATTGATTTTGATCATCTCAACCTTTATTGGCACTATTCTTTCTATTCTCGGAGGTGGATCATCTCGTGCCGTCGAGCTCCACCTCTGAGAGGGGGCTACGAAGATACTATATTTGAAAACACAAATCCCGAGGTCTGATCTATATGTATTTCGAGGTGTACATCTCTCGAGAATCATCTTTAGGATACAATATCCCTATAGTGCACTGGGTTGTATCGAATTCTGATGACGAACCTCATAAAATAGCTGAAAAACAAACAAACAAATTAGACTAGCTAGCCCGCTGCGCTGATAATGGATAGGGATCTAAAGGGGGTTCGAATAACGGGCAGGAGAGGTTGGAATTGATGGCTCCAGCCACTTAATCAACCCCAAAATAAGCCGGCTCCGAACCCGCAGTTCTAAATTAGAGAGGGTTGGTAGCGCTACTCGATGCTAAGCCATTATCTCTTCTTTTCGTAAGTTGGACATGGTATGTATGGTTAGATAGCAGCCCTCTCTCCTCCCTTTATTTCTTTCTATATTTATTTGATTTATTTAATTATATTTATACTAGATAATTTCATATTTATCATTATTGCTTGTAGTGCGTGAATCGAAGAAAATACGATGGCAATCCCAAATTTACCCACAACATTTGTCTCTGTCAAGACCTTGTCGAGACAACTGCATTAGTAAAACCCTAAGGTCCCTAACCCTAACCTAGATGTAACGGGTTAGTACCACGATATCCATGTGTTGTATTGGGTATTATGTATTCTACAAAGGAGTATTGGTCTGCAGAGGTGTACAATTCATTAAGTAACGGTTCTACGCTGGTCCAGACATTTAACAAGGTTGATCCAGTCGCAATCCAATAACTTATCGGATCATTATTCTCTTTATTTTTAATTGTTTCGTGGAAGATCAATTTTCAACACCATTCACCACTCCAAATAATACTTAAACGCAGTGTCTCCTCCTACACATCCGATAAAATTGGAACGATATAGGTCCGGTTCGTGTGTCCATCGTGGTATCTGGTCAGCAGTGTATGAAAGTTTGTATGATCCAAATCTGGGTCGGGTGTCCGTGTCGGTGTTTGGTTTTAAACACTATTTGTGGAGGAAATGCACGAGGAAAATCGTGTCTGATCGTATCATCGATATGATATGTTTGGGTGACAACTTGACATTTGTCACTGTATGTCTCACCATCATCATCGCCCCACCACATCCCACAATTTAGGGTCATGTGTGCATTAAAAGTTGACGAATTACAACCCTTTCTTTCTAACTTATGTCCACAGTGAGAGAAGGCACGTGAACGAGCATTGGTCCATGTGACACTTTTAGAATTTGCCACGTGAACCAAGTAGGTACGGGGTCACTGACCTTATGAATGTTTGCCCAACACTTTGGTGGACCTATACAATGAAAATCAACATGATTGATGATTGTCATCCATTGGATTTGAGTACTTTTTATTCATGGGCTTGGAACCAACACACAGGTCTGTTCATGAAGCCATACATTGGCCCATGATTAAAAAGTGCTCAAGTCCAACAGCTAGAAATCGCGCCAATTAGGCTGCGTTTTGGCCTGTAGGTCAACCAAAGTGGGGGCCAAACATTCATGGGTCAGTAAGCCTGAAAGAATGTGCCATGTGGCATTTTGAGGAATTTCTGTATCAAATTTTGAGACATAATTCTGTATCACTGAATGGCTCATTTTTCCTCATGCGAAAGAGCTATAAAAAAATTTCATAAATTAATTCCCCAAAATGCCATGTGGTACGCTCTCTTGGACCCACTGACCCCATGAATGATAGATCAACACTTGATGGAACTACACACCAAAAATAGCCCGATTGGTGATTTATAGCCATTGGATTCAAGGATTCTTTCATAAAAGCACCTACTTGCATGAGGAGAGTCATAGCTCAAAACTATTCCATATGTAGGGGTGTCAATTTGTACCCGTTTAACAAGAACCAGAACCGAAACCTAAATCTCCGGTTTCAGTTCTGCATTATTGAAAACTGACCAAACGAGAATTAGAACCAAACCAATAATAAAGTTCTGGTTCTGGGTATTCCGGTTTCAGATCCATCATTTTGAGAACTGAAACCGATAAGAACCAACAATATTAGTTCCAGTTTAGAGTACCTTAAGAACCGAACCAGAACCAACCAACCCCTTGCCCAATACAAGTTGTTGTACTTCAACACAAGCTGGACCCAGCAGAGCTATGGCTAGCACGACATTTACGTTGCACCTAAAATGCATATGCCTAATAAAATTTTAAATAAAACAAAATGAGTTGTTATTGAGTTTGATTGTTTTGATGGAACTTGTCGCATTTGATCGTTGATTAATTGACTATATTAGATCGCTCGACAACGACGACCGGGTTTAACCATCGGAATTAAAATATCCGATGATATTTTAGAAGACTGGCAATTTCTGAAATTTTCATTAACTAGGTTTGAAATCTATGCTCATTAGCCAGTAAGCGGGGATTAAATTAAACCCGTGAAAATTTAACGTTTCGCCTTGACGCGCCTGTTCTACCAAGGAGATGAGAAGTGATGCTTGATCTTGAACTTTTCGCATAACCCTATTGATTTAGATAAGGTTGTGTGGAAACTCTGCCAGGCGATCAATGAGATCCCGTTTTGCAATGAAGGTGATCCGCTTATTGGCTCCTTGTGCCATGACAGAGGTCGATTGACTCTTTGGTTGCGCCTGATAAGACGAGCAGCTTCCATGGTAATCGCCGACAAGATTGAACGTAAAAGGAATGGAGCTCCTTCGTAGAAAAAAAGGTTGAGGTGAAGAATGGTTTTTGGGGACCCATAAGAAAGAAGGAAGGTGATGCAGACCAGACGTAAACGACCTGATCTGACCTACGACGGGAACTGATGGTTCTGCTGCCACTTTAATGTCGCTAGATACATTGAATTATCTGATCAATTGGTTCCATGGATCTGTTTTGGTCTCAAGGCTAATGGGTTTCGAACACAAAACCTCGAGGACCTAACTTCTTAGATTAAAATGGTAAAACTTCGATCTCTCTACCCATATATATACGAGGAAATTGGAAAACAAGGGTGGAGCCCTTGGACATTCCAATTTTGTACCCGGTGAGCACATCTATGCAAAACCAAATATTATACACACGCACACCGAGCCGAGCCGAGGTCCTTAGGAATTTTTTTATTTAACCATTTGTTTATGTTTAGCTGAAAAGTGAAGTCGAAAAAATAGAAAATATATAATAAAATAAAATTGACCTTTTTTTATCTATTATAACAGCCTATAAAACAAACATTACAGTACCGTCTATCATACCGTTATAACGGTCCTTTTTAAAGCTTGGTTCGTAGGGCCTCTTGGTGGGATAATTTGTGGTCCCAACAGAGTTAACGTATATGAAATTGTTATCATTTGATGAGTCCAACGTAGAAGACCTGATTTGAAAAAAGACACCTGATTTCCAGAGGACAGTGGACCAATTTTCTCATTCACTGACATTGTGCTTCTTCCATAGCAGATTTTGCCAAGGTTTAAAAAGACCATTAAACAGTTCATAAAAGATCACAAAACACAACTTGATGTTCTGTATGCTACATGGGGCGGGCTCAACCCAAGCCCGACAGGTTCAACCCAACATTGGGCTTGGGTCCGGTTGGCTACTTCAGTACTCAGGTTGGGTTTGGGCCTGGATTTTGACAACACGGTTAAAATCGGGTTGGGCTCGGGCTGAGGCTTTGGGCAACCCAACCCAATCTGAGCCTGACAATACACCACTGCAAATATATTTTGTTAATGTGTTTTACGTTTCCCAGCCTATTTTTAGTGTGGTTTATGTTTGTAAAGATGACGAATAAAGATCGGGTTGGGCTCGGGTTGACCCCAAACCCAACCCTCCCGAGTTGCAGCCCTGACTGCAGCACAGAACCAAACACCAAACCTAAAGAGACCTTTATATTTCTTTGAGAAGGAAATACTATAGTGATACAAAACTGACCAATATAAGTTTTCAATATGAAACATTTGCAGTAGGCTGTAGTTGAAATGGACAGAATCATTCATGCAGTAGGCTGTAGCTGTAATGGGCAGAATAATACATACCGTAGCTACAACGTACAAGGCTTTGTATTTTACTCATTAATATTTCCATGACCCTTGTAAACACCAATCAAAAGGGCCCACCTAATCAACGGGCCTCCGATAAATAATCAGAAAAAAAATGAGTGGACGATATGTGGAACGATCCAAGGCTTTGTTCATGTCGATGAAAAAACCCACATCCAAGGCTTTGTTCACGTCGATGAACAAAACCAACATTATATGTATATTACTCACTGTTCACTGCCCAGGTTTAGAGAACCGTCCTTCATCAGCTTAATGCTGAGACTGTTAAACCTCCCTCTCGAGTAATGTCGAGAAGCCTTTCTCCAGTCCGTTCCAGTTTTCATCATTGCCACGAATTCATCATAGCTGATTCGTCCATCCTGCAGTTGATAAACAGTAAGGTGAGACTGGAAAGCACTGGATCAATAATAGGTTAGTAACAAATAATCAAGGCTTCCACCTTGTCAGTGTCTACTTCTTGGAAGATGTCGTTTGCTACATCTGCACAGTCGTCGGCTCCATCTTCCATCAAGGCATCCTGGAGCTCCTCCAGCTCAATATAACCATCACTGTTCTTATCAAAGTAGGAGAAGGCCTTATGGAGATGCTCATCATTGGCCATCCTTTGTAGATGGAGAGACACAGCAACAAATTCTCCACAGTCCAGTGTTCCTTTCCCAAATGTGTCTACCTGTTTCCATTCAAATTTGGTCAGAATCTACCAATTGTGTTATCTTGTAATGTTCTTGCTAGTATTTTCCACACCAACCAACCCATTAAAGGGGATGCAGCTGGAGGTCTAAATAATAGAACTGCACCAGCATGATTGACTGCTAATTTCACATGAAGTGTTAGGATGTGTTATTTCATTATCCATTAAATTATTTTTAGTGTCTTGTAACAAGTTAGAACCTATCTTTTTGGACCCATTAAAAAGAAGACCAGAGGACAGTGGGGAGAATGACGAAATAGAAATTCTGGTGGCATTTCAGGCAAAGAAGAGGGGGAAGAACAAGAAATTAAGGGTTTTTTTTTTGTTGTGGTGTGTGTGTGTGGGTGGGGGGAGGGATTGAAAAATGGATTTGGAGGAATCATGAAAAATGAGCGAAGTGGGAAAGGATAATGGACATTAATGGTGGAAATTTGATTTAGAGCGTTAATGGTGGTCTACAAAACAAAATAAAACATAGTTCAATGAGACAAGAAGCAGTTCAGTAAATTTAAACATGTTAAAAACACAGCAACTCAGTCACCTTCCTTTCTATGCTAAACTCAAATATTCCGCCCCCTACTTTTCTACTCCTCTGCTCACTGGTCTCTAGAGAAATCCCCTCTTCCCTATGCTATGGTCGAGTAGTTGCTCCTCTCCTTATCAGTCAAGGTTATGTAATACTCGCTCCACTAGCTAGTAGGAAGTTAGAATAGATAGGCACTCGCAAGCCCGAAACCCACCGCTTTACAAAATTGTGAGATTAAAATGGAAGCATTTACACCCTAACTCTCATTATTGATAAGGAATACTAGTCTTACATGCGAGTGGAGAAAAAGGTCCCACTCACTCTCTTCGTTGGACACAGGTCCATATGAGGGTGGTTCAGTAATTACACAACCGCATGAAATCTACCAAAACATCCTCACATTGACAAGTGCACTAACAAAGAGGGTAGTAGGATATTTTCTCCTCACGCAAGTGGGGTAGCATTCCTCTTATTGTTAATAGTTCAATGGGACAAGAAACCCTTTTCTCTTTGAGAAGCAGATCAGGGAACAGCAGCACATGGTCATTCTCAAAAGAGTGATGCAGGGTGGCTATGAAGCTCTTAAGCAGTCATCGAAGGTAAAGTCTATTAATGACACAGCAGTACAAAATGCCACACATTCAGGGTGTAGAAACCACCATTCGTTGGGTCTCAAGGAAAAAACTCAATCCCGTAAGATGATCAAGATAAATGGATATAAAAACATTTTTGGATTGTTCAACATATCATTTCTGATCCTCCAAAAGGATGTATTAGATCATATGGTTGGGATTGTCCAGCAAGATTGATTAGCTTTATGATATCTTTCAGTTGAGAGAGTAGGTCAGAGTTAATGGTCTTACCAACGAGTCACATCTGATTTCCTTATAGTGTAATATTAAACAAAGAGATTAAACAGTGACAACAAATATTTACTTTACAAAGAGGGTTAAACAATGACGCATTGAATATTGACATGATATTTTAGAGGCATTAGGTTTGAAGATTTGGTTTTCTCATGTGAAGAGGTCATACTTGGCATTAGATATTTTTTGTTTTTGGTACTTTTGTATAGTTAGAGAGGGCCTTTAATGCAACCCACAAGCAGAACTTAATTAAATTCAGCAAGAATAAGAGAAAAGCTGAGATACCAAGCAAGAAGAACTCAGCAAGAGCTTAGAATATCCCCTATAACACATCCCTTTAGGGTTCATTTCAATTCCTGAAACTCAAAATAGTGAATAATCCCCTTCCACGGTTTTAGATGGTCCCTTTATACTAATTATAAAAAAAAAAAAAAGATGGTCCCTTTATACTAAAAAAGTGAATGTCTAACCTAGCCTTCCTTAATGACATAAAATGTAAATACTCCTAAAACTAGTTAGGGATGTCCCAAATTACCTTCTTATTAATTCTAACTCAGCTATAAAATAAAACAAATAAAATGGATACCTCTAAAACTGGCCTGCCTCTTCCTCTCTAATCTTTTCCTTATGTGCTTTTTTGCAGTGGGATTTTCCCCCTCTTCTTTTTTCAATACATTATTCTTACTCATCAAAAAGAAAAAAAGAAAAGAGACTAAATACTGTGTAACAAAAACTTGGATTTTTTGGACAGTGATGTGAAAGCACAGGTGGTAGGTTAGTAAGTACCGCCTTAATGCCAGCTGTTGGATATGGGAATAATGACTTCATATGGCGGCATTATGCACATACCCAATAGCTGACATTGTGGTGGTAGTAAGTTAACTTACAACCTGAACAATGGAATCACTTTTCATGTAACAATATCTTAATGCCCATAGCAGAAAACTACAAATAATGCATAAGTGGGCTTAAAGGTGGATTTATCGCAGTCATGATACTGGTAGCTGGTGATGGAAGGAAGAAGAAGTTTCTAATTGCAGTACCAGGCATACAGGATTAGCAAATCTTACAGCTTCGATAAGCATCTGTACTTCAGACTCTGCAAGCTGGGATCCAAACTTTTGAAGTCCAGCTTTGAGCTCCTCAATTGAAACAATACCATCATTATCCGTGTCTATCTTCTTGAACACTTCTTTGACGTCTTCAACTTCTTCAGTGGATAAATGATCAGCAATAACCTATTCAAAAGTACCCTTTTGTATTAGATAATTCTGATGAAAGTTCCAGTAACATAAGAACAGGAAAGGAGAAAAAAAGGACAGTAGAACTGGTCAACCAACCCTTAGGGCTTTCCTCTTGAACCTGTTCATCATTGAAAATTGCTTAAGCCTAGACTTGACAACATCTCCAAGAGGAACATTCGGAGCTTTTTTAGCATTTTGGAGCCAAGGATGCTCTGCAAGCAGTGAAAAGGCATAGATCATGGGCAACACTCTACATGATGTGGGGCTAAATACGCCTCTACAAATATTAAAAATTTCACTACTTGTCTATGTAGCAAGGACACTGTACTTTTAGGGTTTTTTGCCATGTAGGACAGCTAGACATTGGGACACGCGTGTCGACATTTCCCAACACAAATCTGGACACTTATGGCCGTGTCACCCCTTGTTTTAATAATTTTTAATATAATTGACTTCTAAAAGCGGGTTGGTGTGTTCCATCCTCCATACAATAATAAACTAATTAATATTTTCTGCTTTTTCTTTCTATTTTTTGTTATATTATTAATAATTTTAAGAATTCATATATATTAATATATTTTAATAAATATATATATATATATTGATGTGCCCTCTGTATCAGATTTGTTTAGGTTGTCGTGCCGGACACCTCGTATCCATGTCGGACACTGACACCCGTGTCGGTGTCCTTGTTACATAGCTACTTGTAGAGCGGCGTTTTTTCTTAAAAAAAAAAACTTTTAAGAAATAAATAAGAAAAGAAGTTAGAAGCTATTATTTATGATAATAGTGCAATAATCCTATATGCGTCTACAAATAAATGAGAAACTGTTTGTCACTATACCCAGATAGAGAGCTATTGGGTTTCTTTTCAAATTGCTTCTAAGTTACTTAAGCCGTAAGCATTTCTTAAGGAAATGATTGATGCTTTTTATGAGTTGGTCTAGTATTCCTTTCAGCCAATCAGCCCTAAATGAAAAATTCCATAGAGATTCTCCCTCATACGTGTTGCTGGGGATTGTGGAAGGAGCATAATATGAGAATCTTTGAAAACAAATGATTTCAACAATGAAGATTTGCAACTCAATTGAGATGGATTAGACTACTGCTTTTAAGGAATTTTGGGACGTGAAAATCTTTGATTCTCTAAGCAATTAGAGAACGTTCTTTTTAGCGGACACAAGAGACGGCTTCTAAAGTCCCATGGAGGAATCCAAAAGGAGTTTGGTTAAAAGTTAAAATTAAATTTTAATGGTCGCACTCTTGGTAATCTGGGCATGGCCGGAATTGGGGTTTTTTGGAAACGATAGAGGGAAAATTCTTAAATGTTCTTGGACTCTATAGGAGCTGACTCCAATGAAGAGGAGATTAAAACTCTCCTCCAATCCCTGAAAGCCTTCAAGGACAATATTCAGTCATATTAGAGGTGATTCGATAAATGTTATCCAGTGAGCAGAAGGAAAATGTAAAACTCCTTGGAGACTCGTAAACACAATTGACCATCTTAGAGTATAGGGTTGGACTATTATTTTCTTTATCATACTACTCTCAAGGGAGGCGAATGACATTGCGGATTATCTTGCTAAAAGTGGTGGAAATAGGGATACCTTGTCTTATAGGTAAATCTTGTCTTATAGCGAACTCTCTTCCCAAAGTTAAGAAATTTCTTATATAGTTCATACAGTATCTTAAAGTTACTGATAAAAAATAAACAAAGAAATAGATAAATAATAAACATTGGTTCATATAAGGATAAAGTATATGAAACTTTATATCTTTAAAAGGAATGCATTAGAAGTATACAATGTTTTATGTAGGTAAGGTTATGTTAAATAATCTTATCAATAAGTGTAACACGAGTCAAAAAATGTCAGCATTTTTTAGGGAGTAGAATGGCCTTGCTTCATGGTCAGGATGTAAACTAGCATATGAAAGAGATGTACAGTACCAAGAACTTGCTTTGCAGTCAATCGAAGTTTGGGGTCAGCCTCCAACATCTGTCGAACCAAACTCTTAGCACTCTCTGAAACATTTGGCCATGGATCCCGTTTGAAATCTATTAGTCCACGAAGAATTGCCTGAGCAACCCCTTGTTCTGACTCTGCATTTTGAACCATAAACTCATTTCAGGGAGGAAAGCATCTCTAATGATAATAAATATGTCATTGCTTGAGAGCCCGAGTTTGCTGGCTAGCTAGCTAGCGCGCTACTCTGGCTCCCCCATGCGTCCCACAATTATTTTACTAGGTCATTAAGACCCAAATGATACTCACTTTTTATTAATAATAATAACAATAACTAAAGCGCACATCAAATTTCAACTACCTTATCTTAAATTCATGTCTTTAAAAAACAAAATCCTTTTTTTAAAGGGGAGTGATTGGGGCATGAAGGTTGCATGCACTTTTGATTTAATGCAAACCTAGTTTTTCTTCAGAAAGATCAAACCGCCCACACCTTATAATAATAGGGTATGACTATTTTTTAAGCGATATCACTTTACAAATATAATTATGACTTTCAAAAATGGGATGTCAAACTAAATGAACATTTTGGCTGCTAGTATTATTTATATAGAGAGAGAAAGTAACAGCCTGCAGAAAGAGGTAAATTGAGAGAATCCACTAAGAAAACCTTACCAGCCCAAAATGGAGGAACCCCACATAATAAAATATAGAGTATGACGCCTGCACTCCATATATCTATTTCTGGTCCATAGTTCCGCTTAAGCACTTCTGGAGCCATATAGTATGGACTTCCAACAATTTCTGAGAATCTTTCGCCTAAATGTTAAGAATTTATGCATTAGATACTAAAATTCATGTTCAGATTAACAAATAAAATCACTACTTAACAATATTCTGATATAATAAAACCTTTTGAAGCTTTCAACATCCTAGTTGAGAAAGAAGCTGCCACTCTAAAGAGATAGAACACATGAAGGTGACACGATAAAAGAACAGAAAAAAAAAAAAAACTATTTAAATCGAATTAAATGGAGTCAGCAAAATACATAATATGTATCTGTATATCTAATAAATTGTTCTCCTTTTTTTAAGGAAAAGGAAAAAAAATTCAGGTGAAATGAAAGATTTATTAAAATTCCTTAGTTATTGGAAATTAGAAATAAAATCTTATCTCTTTCTCTCTCTACAATCCCTAAGATAAAGAAATCATAATTTATGCCTTAAATATAGGATAGATTTATTAATTATCTCACTTTTTATTTGAATTGCCGAAATTTTAGATTTTGTGGTATTTCAGTTTCGATAGGGGTCAAAACCGACAGTTTCGACAAAATTTAAAACCCTGGCTCATTAAAACCTACTACCTTCACAAGACCATAAATTTTCTTCTCCCCAAATCCAGTTTACCAATAAAATATGTTGTTGCTAAGGGGATGACGATCCATGTTTACAAGATTGGAAAGATAGCTAAATTCGGATCAGTAATCTAGTTTGCTTATTTGTTAATTTAGGAATACAGTTTCTACATCTTCGTTTCCTTGTGCACGAAACATTCATTTGGGAAAAAATATATATATAAGCAGTTGCGACTCATTCCATGTTTTTGAAGCCAAACTATTTTCATCTAATTCAGAACCATTATCAATTAATCTCTAGAAATAACAAATAGTATAAATAGAAGTGCCAGCACAGTTCCTACTAGTGGCATTACTAGTGTATGTACAGTCATAGTCTTCCAAGTGCCAATGAAATCGCAGACTCATTGTTGGAATATGAAGTAAACAGATAATCTCACTATGTTAGGCCTGGGGAATTCTATTCCAACTAACTTCTACCTTTCTTCTTCAAAAGAAAACCTTGCTATGATTATCCTGAGATAATACAAAATCCTGAACAACACATAAATGTCCATAGTTCGAATTCTCACCAGGCTTGAAGAATATGGATAGCCCAAAATCAATGGCCTTCAAGGGGGAATTCTCCTTCCTGTTTGCAAACAAAAAATTCTCCGGCTTCAAGTCCCTATGGATCACACCATGATTGTGACAGAGTTGCACAACCTCCACAATGGTTCGAGTAACAGCAGCAGCCGCCCGCTCCGTATAGCGACCACGAGCCACGATCCTATCGAAAAGCTCCCCGCCCTCGCACAATTCCATCACCAAATGAACCGCATTATTGTCCTCACACGCCTCCTTCAAGGTCACAATACTCGAATTATTGGGCAAGTGCTTCATGATCGCCACCTCTCGCCGCACATCGTCAACATCCACCGCTGTCCGAAGCTTCCTCTTCGAAATCGACTTACAAGCCAAATGCTCCTTCGTATCTCGATCGATACAAAGATAAGTCACGCCAAACTCCCCCCGCCCTAATTCCTTATCCACCAAGTACTTCTCTTCAATCCCCTCCTTCGAAATCCCATTCAACACTGTGATAATCTTCTTCCCAGTAGCGGCTTCTCTATCTTTCCGGCCATGTTCGTGAACAGAGAAATCAGACTTGACATCCTCTCTGGCGACAGAAGCCGGAGATCTGCAACAGTTTCCCATCAAATCGATCAAGCTATGAACGAAGCTCGGAAACTCTGATAAAACCCTAACCCTTGCTAGGGTTTTACATGACGATAACCCTAACCATAACCCTAACAGTAACAGGAACGGAAAGTTCAGAGGAGAGTCGAAGATGAAGAGTGAAGGAGAGAATGTGGGTTGATTGGGATGTATATGGTGCTTCTGCAATCAGTGATGTGTACGGTAACGGTTCAGTTTAGAGAGAGAAAATATTTATTATTTTTCGCTTTCTGTCACTGTGAGTTCGAGTTCCGTCGGCTATACGCGAAAGACTGGAACGGTCGGAACGGGTGTTGAGTGGAAACTGAAAAACAAGAGAGAGAGAGAGAGAGAGAGAGAGAGAGAGAGAATATAAGGTAGTTGAAAATTGAAATGAAAACATTTGAATTAGGAGACCAATTCTCTCTCTCTCTCTTCTTGACACCCTAACAACCGGCCTTTCTTTATGTTCCTTGCATTTTTAGTAGAATTGATTAGGCTTAGTGACACATAATTCAGGTGAGATCTCAGGAGCGAGGACTCTCATGATTGGTCCAGTGGGACCTACTTATATAAATTCTTAGATCAAGATTTTTTTTTTAATTTTTTTATATCATGGTCCCCATTAAAACTAGTGGGTTACATGTAAGGCTGCCAATGGATCCGATCGTGCTGATAACACAGTTAGCTAGGAATCATGATCTGATAAGCTATCAGATTGGTTCCGGATCTATCTTGCTCCCTGTGGGTTTCTCAAGGAGGAGTGATCAAGTGTACTGATTGGCTACAAGGGGTTGGACCCACCTTTTGGCAATGTACATAATACATTAGTACCAAATGGTAAGCTTGACCTACGTACTCAAATGTGTACACCCACGGAATGACAGCCAATCAATTGCCGAGGATTTTTGTTGATACCAACAAAAATTTACATTTCTAGGAAGACAAGGTATCGTTCCTACACAGGTAAGATGTTTCTTGCAAGCTTAGTTTCATAATACTCATGTACAGACAATTTTTTGCCATGGTAGAAAAAGTATTTACTCTCTGTTCTCTGTTCTCCAAGTGGAGGTAATTTGTTAATTTTTACAAGAATAGAATGCTTTCGTTAGTTAAAAGACCAAACAGCCCTCAATTCTAGACAAACATTATTAAATGTTGTAAAGACATTTTTGGAAAATTTGGCAAAATATCTTCCCACGTCTCTAAGTTGTTATGTTATGTGGTGACTTGTGATGCTAGCATGACTGTACATGAAGGCACGATTCCGCAGCCCAGCTTTGCACTTAGCTGGCTGGGGGTTTACTGGGGGCCTGAAATTAATTTTTGAGAACGACTTTTCTAAGGGTGTTTTTGTATTTCTACGTAGAGATACAGAAACTCAAATTTCATCTTGAGGTTATATATACCTCAGTTGATCGGAGATGAGTATCCTATTTGTATTGTGAGCGTTTCTTTTGCCCTAGAGCATAGTGGAATCTGTGTGGATCCGTGGATGTACCTCAAAATCTAGAGGAAACCACGTAAATCTCTGTGTCGTGGTTGTTTGCATCTTTTGTTTTCGTTTGTTTATTGTTCCTTCTCCCCAACATAAAGATGTTGTGTATTATGTCAGGATTTGTGGACCTAAATTTTCATTGAAAATCTTGTCCGAGAATCGAACGATGTTTAACCGTGCTAAGTTGGCATTCACTTTTGCCAAAGCAAAACTACCGTTGAACTCTCGAAATCCACACCCAAGAGCTTTGGTGAAAATTTATGTCTACAAATTTTGGTCATCGGAACCTATTCCGCTTTGTAGTAGTGGATGACAAAATCCAGGCAAGAAAAGCTATAGCTGCATTTCCTCTTCCCTTTTTTTTTTTTTTTTGTGTGTTGAGTGTGTAATGAAACTTCGGTCAATAAAATATGAACTTGTTTTGGTAATTATATAAAGTAAGGTTTTGTTTTTGTGAAATTATTCTAGTCAAAGTTGGGTCAAAAGGAATCCACCTAACATATTTACGAAGATCATAAATTCTTCGCCTTGCATTTGCTCTCCTTGTTGCAGACAAAGAAACAATTATTTGATGTCTGTCTTGAAACTTAATAGCAAGTGAGAGGAAAAATCATACTCTTTGGGTGTGTTTGGTTACAGCATTAACCAATAGCCAATTAACTTTAACCGACATAACACGACTATTTTATTGTTTGGTTCGGAGGGATTTACATGGTTGTAGGGATCATTTATCCTCCACAAACCGCATGATTTTACATATTCTATTGCTATTATGCAAAAATTTATTCTTCGAAAAACTTCATTTCCCTTCGTGATCGGTTAAAATAAGAGTTGCAACCAAACAGACCATATCAACCAAAGCTTGTAGTTACAGCAGCAAGTTAATTTGTTTGGAATTTCATATGGGTGGAACTCTTAAAAGTCGCCACCTATGCACTTGGGTTTATTAAATTTAAAATCTTTGTCCTTTTGTGCACAAATTAATCTGGCCTCATTGCCATGTACAAATTAAGGTCCATGATTTAATACCACGAGCAGAAATATATATATATAGACGAGTAAACCTTTGCTCACATCATGCTGTGAGTGAAGCCGATTACAGCCCACAATACGAGCCTCGTGGCACATGATTAGTGGACGTTGACCGTATGGATGTTTGGCCAATCACTAGGTGGACCTACAAACCAAAAATAAACTTGATCAGTAATTTCTAAGCGTTGGATTTAAGTTATTTTTATGGATTGATTTTAATAGTAGGAATTTGAGCGTTATTTGAGTGCGAAGATCCAAAGGTTGTAAATCACTAATCAGGCTGATTTTTTGGTTTGCAGGTCCACCGAGGGACTAGCCAAACATCCATACGGTCAGCATCCACTAAGAGTGTGCCATGTGATCCGTATTGTGACAGAAGTTTTACTCCTCAATCGGCCACTGACGAACGCCCTTTTAAAGGGTGTCCATCAGCCTTAATTTTTATGAGGGAGAGACGCCGTTTCAAAGGGTGTTTAAGTTACTTTTTTTATAAACTTTCAAACACTTTTGACCAACACCTTGGTGTACCCTCATAGAGGATGAATCAATGGCTGATTTTAGGATGATCTCCTCGCCATATAGATCACCCCAACAAAAAATCATCCCATTCTGAAATTTCTAACCCCGTTAAATGTGGTTTTCAAGTTACACAGTAGAAATCGACGGTCCATAATTCTTCAACTTCTAAACCAGTCTATGAATATTAGAATGATTTGAATTTTTGTGAGGATGATCTCCTCACCACATAGATCATGTTTACCAAAAATCAGCCATTGATTCATCTTCTATGATGGTACACCAAGGTGTTGGTCAAAGATGTTGGTCATCGGAAGTCGACCCTTTCAAAAATTCAATCTCTGTTTTTATAAATAGTTTAAAATTAATTGTTATTTAAAAAATTTCTGAATAAAACTAACGGACTGTAACGCTAAGTAGATTGAGTAGCCCCACAAGATCATTTAATTTTGGTAGCAGCAGATGTTTCTCGTTGCATTTAAAACATACCGGAAAACATACCGGAATCGCATCCGCATGTTTTTTTCCTAAGCGAATTGCACACCATAAGTCCATAACTTAGCTGGTTAGCCCAATTGTGTGTTTCAATCGACGACCAGTTCTACAATCTCGAGAAAGAAAGCCCTTTCTTTCGATGGTTAGGATTGCTGAGACCAAGCTGACTTTTCGTTTTTCGGTTTTTGTTTTTTGTTTTGGGGGAGAGATAAGGTTAGGCAGGACCGCAGGACCACGACCCGGTACTAATTAAAGAATAAGAAATTAGAAGAGGACAAAATTATAGTTGCCAGGATTTTCGTTCTCGTGGGGGGGGGGCTCAACATTATAAACTGTGAAGTACAAAATTTAGCTGAACGTCGGCAGCTCTATTGGATTCACACCAAGCATGAGAGATTTTCAAATCCTCGGCTAGATTTTTACTCAAGCTGGGTTTTGAACGTGTCGATCCAATGGCCCTACGTATTCCTATGTAAAAGCATGTTTTTGGGCCCACTGATACAGCATGGATGTTTAGCTTTAGCCTTCCCTTGCTGAATACACGCCAACAATCAACCTGATTGGTAATCTCTAGCCAGTTGATTTTAACACCTTTTTAGGAGTCATTCTAGCCGTGGGATTCAAGCATGTTTTCTTATTTTGGAACGGCAATAAATCATCAATCAAGCTGATTTTTGGTGCGTATACCCACCAATGGGTGGACTAAATATCCGACCCAGAAAAATGCGTTAGATGGGCCACTGATCGACTGAAAGTGGCTGCAGGTTCAAAACTTTTCCTATATTTAATCTTTAGATACCCACACCTTAACACTCGAGGGGACACGTGCAGGGTAAGACCTCCATTTGTTGGGATTCCCACCTACAAGATCTTGACCTCAACCATCGGATTTAGAGACTATTTTATACAATCTTTGGTTATATTTTATATTTTTCTTGATCACCCAAAAGATTACAATGGATCAGGTGGTTAGCGTCATTCAATATTCCAATCAGGTCAGTATTTGGCAAGCAAATCAAGAACCATCAGATGGTGTGGTCCTATTAGGTCCCACCAAGAAGAGCTTCGATCGATACAGAAAAACAAAAAAACCCAGCTCAGCTGACTCTGACCATCAGATCTCAAGACCATTTTGACTTTTCCTTGACCAATTGCAATATATATTTGTTTTACACTCCAATTGTATGCGCGTAATCTCTTGTTACAAGTGTGAAACAACCAGATGGCGTGTCCAATCCCACTACATGTTCTTCTGTGGGTATCTACCTGGACCCTAGATTTTCAACATCTCGAAAGTGGGACCCATCAAAACTAGCTGCATGTGAAACCGCATCACGTGGGATCATGATCACAAACGCGTGGTGATTAAAATAATGGACGGTACACAATAAAAGATACCTATCTATTATCTACAATTCCATGCTCTAAGTACATGCAAATCTTCGAAACCGCCTTCACGTCCACTCTTAAAATTCGTGTCCCCACCCCACACGGTTAATTGAACTTGCGAAATAGATTAAGTTTTCTAAATCGCATGACACGGAATAATGTCCCCTCTCCCCCCCTATCCACGAGTCGCATTCGTAGGCGTGACGACACTGAAACGTCAGATGGGAACAAATGGAGAAGGAGAGAGAGCGTGTGTTTCCGCGTTGACAGATAGACGAGAGACTAAAAAGTCTAAAAACCTAATAGAAGAAATGACAGTTTCAAAAATTTCTCGAATCTGAAAAAACAAAAACCAACGCTTCTTTATATTAAACCTTCTTTCTCTTGACGATTCATACCCAAAAAAGAATTGAAAAAAACCAACATAGAAGAAGATAGGTCTCTTGACGACAACCATGGACACGACAGATCGATTCCCTCAATGGAGTCTTCAAGAAACAAAGGAGTTCTTGAGCATCCGAGCAGAGCTTGATCGAACTTTCATGGAGACTAAACGCAACAAGCTTCTTTGGGAAATCATCTCTAATACTATGAAGGAGAAAGGTTACAACCGTAGCCCAGATCAGTGCAAGTGCAAATGGAAGAACCTTGTTACACGCTATAAGGTCCTCCTCTCTAATACACACACACACACACACACATATATATGTATTCAGTTTCATGATTTCTTACTTGCGATATACAGGGATGCGAGACTATGGAGCCGGAGACTATGAGGCAACAATTTCCATTCTATAACGAGCTTCAAGCGATCTTCACTGCTAGGATGCAGAGGATGTTATGGGTTGAAGCAGAAGGTAGTTCGAAAAAGAAAGGAGTTCGATTATCATCTGATGATGATGAGAACGAAGAAAGTGAAGAGGAGAATAAGAGTAGTAAGAAGAAGATCAGAAAGGGTAAGAGCAGTAATAATAATAATAATAATAATTTGCAAGAGATTTTGGAGGAGTTCATGAAGCAACAAAGACAAATGGAGGTGCAATGGCGAGAAGCAGCGGAAGCAAGAGAAAAGGAGAGAAGGATGAAAGAGATGGAGTGGCGACAAGCGATGGAGACTTTGGAGAAGGAGAGGTTTTTGATGGATAAGAGATGGAGGGAGAGAGAGGAGCAAAGACGGATGCGAGAGGAAATGAGGGCGGAGAAGAGGGATGCTCTTATTACAGCTCTTTTAGACAAGCTAATACGTGAAGACATGTAGGTATTTTTTGGATATCTGCTCTGTGTTTTTTTCCCTTTTGAAGAGAGAGATCTCTGAGAGGTTTGTCTTGAAAACTCTCTTTTTTTGGGGGGGTATTTAGATTAGAAATAACTTAATGAGAAGATGGAGTTTCATCATGTTCTTTGGTTTCTTACATTTCCTTTTAACTCATCCCCACTAATAAAGCCATCTTTTGCGTGGATATTAGGCTAAGTAAATGTTTCCATTTACTCTCTTTTTTATATTATAATCTCTTATTGATGATCCCACTCATGCAGGTTTGTTATCATTTTCTTCAGAAAGAAGACCCTGAACCCATTTTCTTCATAAATATCATGGAAAGATGATCCAGAAGAAAATTAAAAAATTATGAAGAAACTTAAGATCTTGAAGAGATCCAATTCAATTTTTATAGACTTCAGTTTTTTGCCTGATAGATTTAGTTGTTCATCCCAAATGGTGTTCTCAATCTTCCCAATAGTACTCCTCGGCGTCACAGGGATGTTACAACAATGATTTGGGTGTCTAGGAAACTCTAATCTTATGAGTTTTGGTGTTAATTAGATCTGATTAAGGACGCACTAGCAACCCTATTTGAATGGTCTTAAAATATTCAAATGAATGCCCTGAGTGTGAATTACTTTAGGTTTTGAAGAATATATATGGGTGTAGCTTGGTGATCGAGTGAAACATGTTTATACTGCATGTATACTTATGTTCCAAATTGTTTTTTTGATTGAACATACTCGCATAGATTGATATGTTCACATTTGCAGATGCCATAGGAGGTCTCCATCTAGTTTTGGATCTTCTCAAGATGCTACAATTCAGTTGATGAGGAATTATCATTAGAGTAGGGGTAGTGGTGCGCGCCTTAGTAGAAGCTCGACGGTTGAACCCAACTCGGACTGGAATATGGTTAATTCCACTCAAAGAATTGCATATATATGGAGGACTGGAATAAGGTGCCACTCAAAGAATTGCATGGAGGACAGGAAAATTCACCTATCTAGGAAGCAGCCAAATGGTGTTCCTATTTTCCAAATTGTTGTGAAGGGTCATTGATGGTGATCGATCAAAATTAAGAGGTGTACGTACTCAGTGATCGAAACTGATGATAATGATGCTCGAGGTTCAACCCAAGCCATGAAGAAGGCTCATGTTACAGGAGTGCTATTAGTAATGCATTCAATCACCAACATGGTCACTCCATCATTACTTAATAGAAGACTGTTTATAATTAAACAAGCTGAGGGATATCTTACTGGTATTGAATGCTTATCCTATTTCCAAGGAGGAACAACTTGGTTCATAGAGTGCAGATTGTAAATGGGGTGATGAGATGTGGGTTAAAAGATCTTGTTCACAAGGCATCCAGTCCAACATCAGGTGTGATGTAATGCATGAAAGACTACAATGTGGTTCATCCAATTTTGGGCAATTTCATAGTGAAAAACAAGTCTAACAAACACTTAATTTTAGGGTTCAAGTAGTTCCTAATTAGTTACCCTTTCCTAAAAGCTCAAATTAATCCATTTTTTTTTTCTCCCAAATTAGAATTTAAGATTCTCAAACTATTTGAGGAAGCTTAGAAGGATGAGTTTTATGCACATTTGAAGAGGTATATATGAATAACTTGCAATTTTGTGTTCAAATTTCATTTCATAATAAGGTAATAACATTTTGGAATCGAAACCAATGAATTTTTAAGAATTTTGAGAGGAGATATATGTGTGCTAAGCACCCATGTCAAGATTTTCCAGAGCATTCACTAATAGAGTTCACTCTAATTTTTTTTTTTTTTTAGTATGTATGTCATTAAGAAGGGTAAAGTCCCAGAAAGAATAAACCTAGGGTGGAACTCACTCCTCGAGATTGGAGGAAATTCCCCAAGTATCTCATCCCATCTATATACAAAAGACTCAAAAAAACATCCTCTAAAAAGAGTAGAAATATAATTATCTATAGATCCATATTCTATATGTAATGCAATAGATCAATTTGCTTAGCGTAGATCGTGGAATCAAAGATTAGAACCCAAACCGCATAATAATAACAAAATCAAAATACATAAATGACCAGAAAATACAAGATCAACCACCCCCACAAGAATTTGATCACATATTATGTATAATTACAAATACATTCTTAATTAATTATCTAATTTTCTCATTTTCAGTTCATTGTAATTATATCAACCACCAATAAAAGGACGAGTGCTAACAATATTCTATACTACAGTAAGATGCAATAACTCAATAATGACCTTAAGCCAAAGCACTAGTTAATTTTATATTTTTTTTTTGGCGGGTAAGCATCGATTGAACCTGTGACCTCTTGGTTAGAGTACTACGCATCAACCGATAAAGCTTCTCAAAGTTTAATTTGTTTAAATGTAAATTCACTTCGTAATTAGATTGAACCTGTAAATTCATTTCAACTTGATAGTTTTTATTCTTCGAATTGCCATTTTTGATCTTGGAGGTTGCATATAAATACAGTCGTTCACAGTAAAACCGCGATATTGTAAAGGTGGAGAGTTAGTGGTATAAGTTATGAAAGATTAACAGAAAACATTGTGGGTCTACCACATGTAGCATCACTACATATTGTTTGTGTTTCTTACAACATCAAATTCCATCCTTGCGGAGCTCGTCGTCGCTTTAGCTGACCAAGATGATTACAATATGACATTGCAGACCAGGAAGATCAGTTGAAGCATGATCATACCATTCTAGGAAACTGTTTCACATCTTGAACACCTGATGCAATAAAGATATTGTCTCTCTGAAGGGTCAACTCTAGATGCGAGAGCTCAACTGGTTATCGAGCTCTGTTACAGACTAGAGCTAGCGGATGAGTTTCGTTCACAATGTAGCCAAAAGTCGTTTTGCAAAGATATATTTGCGAGGTAAAACCGAAACATATGAAGTAATTTTGAATTATGGTAGACGAGCGTGTATTTAAAGCGGATAGCAGTTCGGTTTTCGAACCCAGCTGATCTGTGGTTTAGTCACAGACAGATTTTATTAACTTGGCATCAATGGCGTTAGAGCTCTCGAGACCATTTAATATTTTTGCATATTCACATCCTCGAGGAGGCTTAAAAACCTTAATTGTTACTAAAATTTACTCATGGTGTGTGTTTGGTTACAAGGAGAGGGTATGGATTTCAATGAATTACATCTCCACATCTGACATAAAGTGAAGAACAGTTGCAAATTAATCAGAAGGCAAGCTAGTTTGGCTCTCCGAAAGGAGTTCTTTCCTTGGCTGGGAATCTAGGATATGACAACACAATTAGCTGTTTATCGTCTCATGGGGAAAATAAGGGGACGAGGATAGTCAAATCCACAAAATGGTGCTTCTTCGAACCCTATTTTTGCAATATACATGTTCCGATAAACCTCTTTTCCGCTAAGGGCGTGTTTGATTGCACATTAAGTTTCTTCAGAAAATACATCTGAGAAATGCCTTAGGTGGTCGACTGATTGTAACTTAGAACACATATTTCAATCATGTAAGAAAATAACAGCGTATTTTCAGGTGGAAATGAATTCTCACCTATCTGGATGGGAAATGAATTCTCGGCTTTTAGTAGGAAAAATTATCCAGATTTAAATGGCTTAGTCGAGAAAATTATACAAATTTAAAATGGCTATCCATCAATGGACAGTTGTGTTTTCCAAAGGAAAATGCAATTTTCCCACTTGGCAATCAAACACGCACTAAGACATGGAAGAGCCAATTCAAGGAATCCCTCCCAAATCTTACAACCAAACACTCTCTTAAGGTATTCCAAGTTTTCACCATAGTTAAGTCACTCCACCAGTAGGGGTGTCAATTTTATCCGTTTAACCGGCATCGAATCGGAACTGGAATCGAAAACACCGGTTCCGATTCCACATTTTTTGGAATTGATTAAAAAAGAATCGAAACCGGAACTGAACCGAAAATAATGGTTTTGGTTCTGAGTAATCTAATATGGAACCGGAACCGAACCAATAAGAACTGGAACCAATATATAAATTGGTTAGACTCCGTTGACAATCCTAAAATGATAGGATTCTGTACAGGACACGATATATGCCATGTGGCACACTCTTGGAGGACTTTGACCATATGGATGTTTGGCCAACCTCTAGATGGACGTAAAAACGAAAATTCAGCTTGATTAGTGATTTCTATGCGTTGGATTGGACTTATTTTCATCGGTTGATCACAACTGTGTGAATTATAGCAGTATTTGAGGTACAAAGATCCAATGCCTATAAATAACGAATCAGGCTGAATTTTAGTTTGTAGGTCCACCTAGGGATTGGCTAAACATCCATACGGTCAGAGTCCTCTTAAGAGTGTGCCATGTGGCACATATTTGTATCTTGTACAGAATCCTGTCATTTTAGGCTGTCAACGGAGCCCGACCCTATATAAATATAGTGTAAAAGTTCCCATATTATCAAGACTAGACCCAACATACCCAGAGCCGAAATCGGAACAGACATAAATACATAATCAGTTTGGTTTCAGATCCATCACTTTGAGAAACGGCAATTAAGGACCCGTACCAATAAGAACCGGAACCGTTTGTTCCGGTTTTGACCACCTTAGGAACCGAACTGGAAAGGACCCGTTGACACCCCTATCCACCAGAGAAGGAGGGAGTCTTGTACACTGCTATCGTCAATCTGTCGCGAGGTGCGCCTCTGTGCACAACCTGGATCCATGAGAGCCCATTTCGAGTTACAAGGTGACAGCTGGCCAAAAGAGAAGAATCCCAGAGCGTGTTTATTCAACGGGGGTGACACTGCAGAATGTCACTGTAGCAAAAACCATTGATCACTTTTTAAGTCAACTTTGACCTTAAAGTTTTAAAAAGTGGTCGTGATGTAGCAAGCTATACCTGACACTTTTTGGCCTTCGCCACCGCTGCCATATGGACCCACTAACCGCATGGATGTTTAGCCCACCCCTTGGTAGACATTCATACCAAAACACATCTTGTTTAATGATTTTTAGCTGTTTGTTTTAGTATTCAAAATAATGGTTGAATCCAACGGCTATAATCTCTTCTTGAAATGTACTAAAATCTAATGGTTGTAGATTATCAATTAGGGTGATTTTTGGTGTGTTTATACTTTATACACCAAGGGTGAACTATTCGTCCATGCGGTCGGTGGGCACAGAGACTGAGTAACAAAAATTGGCATGAGGTCTACCTTGTTACATCTTTTCTCATTCTTGGTCAAAGAGTCCACTTCTTTCGGACTTCGAAACTCCTTTTACACGACACGTACGTACTTCAAGCTCAATCCGGGGATGTTCAAGGTTACGTGTTAGACAAAGGGGATAGTCGGCTCGGAGTAGGGAACATGTCAATGGCATCACAAAAAGGCCCTGACGATCTCCCCTAATGGTCCCCTGATCATTAGGAGTAAAACTTCCATCACAATGGGATTGCAAATCACGCAAAACACAGCCAATGAGTTCTCGGCACGCACACCTAAAAAGCAAAGCACATGGGTACGTTGCACAAGCACTTGTGTACGTGCCGAGAACTCATTGGCTGTGTTTTGTGTGATTTACAATTTAGTGTGATGGAAGTTTTACTCGATCATTAGTGTGCTCGCAGAGGGACTGCAAAAAGTGTGGTGGTCGCAGTAATCAAAACCGCACGTTGAAGGAGAGATATATATATATATATTCTAAGAACGATGTGGACCCCATTCAACATGTGGTCTTGATTACTGCGACCTCAGCTACACACAGCCAATTTGTTCTTCTATAATCAAACTGGGTTTAAATTAGGGTTTCACGTTGGGGATAAACAGGACTGGTCTACCATCAGAGGATCATCCAACGGTTTTGTCCTAGGGCGGACGTTCTACTGAGGTGGACACCAACATCACCTTTCAATGAGCATTTTAGAAGACCACTTGGTCTGTTTCACGGGACCCACAAAACTATTTGAGTAACGTCAGGAGAGTCGTCATGCTTTAGGTGCCGTTGGAACAGATCAATCAAACTTTTTTCTGAACCTGTATTTAGCAGCTGAGGATATAAAGTTGAGGAAGTGAAGGCTAATTCAATTTGGACCGTCCAATTGTTTGACTTCTGTGAAAACTGGACCCACAGAACATGATCCTGCGTACGAGGACAGCTGAGCCGTGTTCCTGAAGTTTCTCCTTAAAATATACTGAAACGCGTGTTGGTCTTTTGCTTATCCAAGAAATGTCGATAGGTTCTTGTCACGGAGCTAAAGTTCAGATTCCTACCCCATTTTTTCCAAAAATTTGCAGTAAGCCCCTGTCCTTTAGTGTCCGAATTTTCATTCCACCGCCTAGCTAGAGTAGACTTGCAGCTCCTCAAGGTTACCCTTAATTTTATTCTTTTTAAGCTCTCTTGGTATGAATTTTTTCTGTTGAAGTTCTCTCTCATTGCAGAGTTATGGAGCACTTGAAAATACACCACGTGGCCCACCTCAGCGTCATTGGTGATCTCTGGGCATTTCAACGGCTAGAAATTACCCCATGAAAAAGATCGAATCTAACAGCTAGATATAACCAATTAGGCTGATTTTTTGTGCGTTGTTCCATTAAGGGGTAGGCCCAAAAATAGTGTGCCACTTGGCACATTTTCAATGCTCTGTTTTGCTGCAGCAATGCGGGCAGGAATATGTTTTCCATGGAAGTGCAATTTCATGTACGTGGTCATGGATAAGTGGGCTACATGTATGGCTAGGATTGTGTTATAATCCATCTTCACCACATTCTCTCTTTTTTTTGGTATGTCATCATCATATTCATATATGGAGTGTTGAATATTCTTTACATATCTCTTATCTTATCCGGCTTCATGAGCTAAAGAGTGGTTGAGATCAAATCCATACATCTAATGTGGATGATTAAATTTCAGTCACTCAATCCCCTCATTTGACCTCGTGCGAGGTGCGCAACAGATGGAAAATTTAGTGAAAATTTGAATTTTGAATTTAGCGTCATTATTTATTTATTTTTTTTCTCATTTTTTTTTATTTTTGCCCTTGTGCATTACTGTAATGCACCCAGTCCGTTGTACCATTTGAGTACCGAAGGCACCCAATTTTTGCAAACGCTTTCGTCCGAGAGTACGGCTACTTATTAGTCGTAAACATTAGATGCAACAAAGATAATTGAGTCATAATATAGAAAAAGTGATCTCTAAACAAAACGACAAAACCCAACTCTCTGTAGTTTTGGAGGTCGGGCTATTAAGAGAATATTCAAGACGATTTTTAACTGTGGATTTTGGCATTATTGGGTGTACAAAGATCCAAAGGTTTGAAATCATTAATCAGATTGATTTTTTGGTACGTAGGTCCACTTACGATCAATGGTCTCCAAGAGTATTAAACGTGGTTCATACCATGGTCTGTCAAACATTGTAGACTCATGAGCCTGAAAACATGCAGAATACAACACGAGGAGAGACTTGCAAACCCACGGTCCCTTGGTGGGCCTATATACCCAAAATCTCCCTGATTGATATTTCTAGCCATTAGATTTGAACTTTTTTTTTTTCATCATGTGCTTCTTGACACGGCCTATGGATGAGGTCTAAGCCCATGATGAAAAATGGCTCAAATTGTGTTGTTAGAAATCACTAATCAAGCTGATTTTGGTATGTAGGCCCACATTGGGATGTGTTGAATTTTCATTGGGTTAGTGGGCCTCATAATAGTATGTGCGCCATTTGTCATAATCTGATGACACTTTTTGCCTCATAACTGAGGGATTATGTCGGAACCCTATCGAATGAGCTAATAGGGACCAAGGTCAATAGTGAGCCCAGAAAGCCAAACCAGTCGGTTGCTGAAGGCTCAAGCTCTTGTGCAGGCAGACGTAGGGCTTTCTCTTGGCTTTCCAGATCTTCTTCTTGATCAAGTGCTTCTAATGCGCGTCTAAGCCTTCTTTTCCTTTGTCTAGCTCCATGCAGTCTAATGGAAATGACATTTCAAATACCAATTGACTGGTGGGTCCCACTCTTAAACCTCTTTATACCTAAGTGTTACCATCATATCAGGTCAATTCTAGAGATTTTCAATGTTAAAATTTTTTATTCTACTTATTATTACGACCCAAACCCCAATATTCCAAAAAATACACTTGGGTTGTTTATTTTGTTTTTTATTTTTTTAAAACTTTTAGGGGCTTTATAGTCATTTCATAATTTTATCACTCGACTCAAGACAAATACATTAAATGCATTGACATCAGCATGCATCAATTGCTTCTCTCTCTTCTATAATCGAAGAGCATTTGATGACGGATGTCTATCATCCCATTGATGACGTGACCATAGTATTAAACACGTGGCACACTATTAGAGGTCGTTGACGAATGAATTTTTGGCCCATCCCTGAGTGAACTCACTCAACAAAAAATCAGCCTCATTAGTGATTTATAACCTTTGGATCACTTTTCATGTCAACTAAGACGTTTTAAAAAGCACTTAATATACGAAGAAGTGATTGTGTCGACATTTCATTGATTCCCTTGTTCACTTTTAGCAAGACACATACACTCGAACCAAGCTCTAACTCAAGTTAAACAAGGCAGGTTAATTTTTAACCACGGGTTTAACAAGGGTTAGAGCTTTATTTTTAGGTACGTGTCCTACAAAATAGGTACCCGCTGCAACACTATTGCTGTGGGTATACAGCTGGTTAGGAAAAACCGAGACAAATATATATTCCGTTGAAGCCATTGACCGTTGGATTCAAGATATCCACGGTCCATGGCTATTTTATCCTTTGCGGTTGTGGTCTTTGACCGTCGGACAAATATTTTCTCAAATAGAATATACCATAAAAATCGCTTTCGGACCACTTAGTCTGTTTCATGGGACCCACAAACTATATGGGTAACGTCTAGAGGGACGTCATGCTTGAGGTGCCGTTGGAACAGATCAATCAAACTGGAGTAATCACAACAAATTGTAAATCACGCAATCACAAGCCAATGAGTTCTCTGCACGTACACAAGTGCTTTGAAACGTACCCCTGTGCTTTTGCTATTGAGGTGTACGTGCCGAGAACTCATTGGCTGTGTTTGTGTAATTTGCAACCCGATTGTGATAGAAGTTTTACTCATCAAACTGAGTAGCTGAGGATATAAAGTTGAGGTGAAGGCTAATCAAATTTGGACCGTCCAAGTGTTTGACTTGTATGAATATAGGACCCACAGAAGACGATGATGCGTACGAGGACAGCTGGGCCGTGTTCCTCCAATTTCTCCTTAAAATATACTTAAACGCGTGTTGGTCTTGTGCTTATCCCAAGAAATGTCGATAGCTTCTTGTCACGGAGCTAAAGTTCAAATTCCCACCCCTTTTTTTCCAAAAATTGCAGTAAGCCCTGCCTTTAGTTTCCCAATTTTCATTTCACCGCCTGGACTCACAGCTCCTCAATGTTTTTTAATTATTGCACGGCCGCTTTGGTACGTTAAAGTTCCAATAGCAAATAATTAGTCAGACAAATATTATCTTGGCTAGCTAAATATTTGTGCATGTCAATATTTAGCAACGTTCGTGTACTACGTAGATTACATCATTTTCCTTCAATTTGTGTGGGTCCCACATGTCGAAAGTAAGTAAAAAAATGGATTAGGTGAATGTGGGACCCACATATTAGGTCACAAGACCCAAACAGTCTCATTTTTATCTTTTTATATATTAAAAACTTATTTTTACTGAAAATAAAGATTTTTCCGTTAGAAAATAAAATTCTTACCTAAGATTATTTGGTGTGAAAATATTTACTCAGGTGGGGAGCGGATCAAATATTTTCCCACCGTGGGCCGTGGCGGACAAATTTATGGGCTCGGCTAAATATTTAGCACGGGCAAATGCGTGTCAAACATGCACTAGGCAAATATTAACACATGAAAATATTTTATCTTCCCGTCGTGGTGACCTACCAAACAGGCCCCTTAATCTTTTTAAACTCTCTTGCTATGGGACATTTGAAAATGCACACCGTGGCACCTATCTGAGGCCTACTTACCCATGAACGATTGGCCCACCTCAGCATGATTGAGTATTAGAAATATTCGCAAATTGATCGGCTAGAAATTACCCCATGAAAATGATCGAATCTAACAGCTAGAGATAACCAATCAGGTTGATTTTTTGTGTGTTGTTCCATCAAGGAGTAGGCCCAAAAATAGTGTGCCATGTGGCACATTTTCAATGCTCATGGATAAAGTGGGCTACATGTATGGCTTGGATTGTCTACAATATATCATCACCATATTCTCTCTTTTTTGGTATGTCGTCGCTCTTCCAACGAATAAAGGATGTATCATCCACATGACCACTTGATTTTGTTCAATATGCTGGAATATATTAGACTGATTTGAACTTTTATAAGGATAATCTCCTAGCCATAGAGACCATCCTCGCCAAAAATCATCCAATTCCAAACCTTATAATTTATATATTGGCTCACGCCAATTTTTTGTTGTAGAAAATGTTGTGAAAATTGTTGTATATATATATATATATATATATATTTATTTTTATTTTTATTTTTTTCTAAAGATAGTTTGATTTTTCTTTTTTGCCTTTTTTCTTTTGATTCCTAGCATATTGCATGTATAGATATTTTATGGTAAGTTTTTTTTTTTTGGTAGTTAAGCATGTTTATTAAGGAGACAAGCAACTCGGTGAAGGTGGGTTTTGAACCCAGGTCTATGGTATCATCACCTACAAACTTTACCAACTGAGCAAGCTGACACCTTCAACATTTTATGGTAGCTTATTTTACTAACGAGTTGAGTATAGCCTGAGTTGGTTGTTCCAAGTGCGAGTTGACTCGGTTCACACAAAAAAAAAAAAAAAAAGTGCGAGTTGACTCGTGTTATATATATGAAGGGAATGGGTATCATAATTCCATAATTACTAAGTGGCTAACATTATGATTTTGCTTTCTTAATTTCATCAAAGCCTTGTGAGTGGCAAACTTGATGAGCATGGTGGGGTCTATAAGAAATGAATGGTATTTGATAATGCGAAGAGCATAAAAGATCACGCTTTCTCACTCACTCTCAATGTAACACTCAAAAATAGAATTCCAAAAAAACTAAGGGTATTTATGCAATCCCCCTTTGCTTTCAAACATTAGAAATATTCCATTGTCAATTTTAACTATTTTTTTTAACAAGTCCATCAATATATTAAAAGGGAGATCGAGGAGATGTCAAAAAAGAAATAGAGAAAGGGTGAGGATTGCCAAAAGTAAAGCAAATGAGAAAAAACAACACAAACAAACAACTATCTCCCTAAGAGAACATCAAACTAGAAAACCATATCGCTAATGAAGGTGCCTCTAAACTTCAGGGAAATGTACCCCATTTAAAGAGGGCCTTGATGTTGATAATCATTTCCTAAAAGGAGCTCTCCTTGCCTTTGAAAGTTCTCTCATTTCTCTCCATCCAAAGACTCTAGATGACGACATACGACACCAATCTCCATAAAAAGCTCCCCTTGGCTAATAAAGTAATCTTGGGTCATTTACCCAAATTAAGGAGCTCCAATGGACACTGGCGAGACCCATGCAAGGTCCCTTGAAGCTAAATTGCAGAATCAAATTTGTTTAGCAAAATCACAATCCAAGAGAAGATGATGTGTATTCTCATCATTGGACTTGCACATTACACAAATATTAATCAAGATTCATTTTTAGCAATCAAAGATTCAATGGCGAATAATTTGTTTAGAGATGCAACCTACACAAAGAAATAGACCTATAAGGGAACTTTAACTTTATAAATATTGGGGGCAGAGGTACAAATAAGTGAGGAAAGAGCTAGAAAAAGAATCATAAAAGGAATCCATTAAGAAACTCCCCAATTTGGAATGAGCCTAAGTTAGATGATCTTCTTCAAATGATGAGATGATGTAATATTTCAAAGATTCTACCAAAATTCCCAATTGCTCTCTTTCTCATTCAAAAAGGTTTCTCTTGAAATCTAAATCCCATGAAAGAGTACTTTTGATGAGGACCGTTTCTCTACCTTTAGAGAGGTACTTTCCTTTCAATCTTGCTAGTCTCCTATGAACCCTATCTACAACAAGGTTCCAAATCGCTTTTGCTCGATAGGGAGTTTTACTCACATTAAAACATGACTTGTAGATGTAGATCAATGAGCATTAACAGAATTGTCAATGGAAACGGGACACATTAGGCATTAACGAAATCGTCAACAATGTTAGAATTGCAGAAGGTCGGACATTCTTGAGAAGAAACGATGAGATTTTCAATACTCATGCTTTGCGGTGATGTATGCCGATTTGGACCAAATTCTATCATTTAGTGGGTCGAAACAACAATTTTGCTATTTTAGAAAAGTTTAATTTTAACAATAACTTGAATTATAGAAATCAAAATCACTTACCCTTGATTTTGACATGATTGCATTCACCGTCGATTCTAACATGTTTCCAGGCTATTATCAGTTTCAATGCTCAGTTCGATTTTTGTTATTTTTAATAATTTTTCTATTTTATTTATTTTCATGTTTTACATTAAATAGGTTGTAAGTTGAACGATAAAGGTAGTTTTTCAATAAAATTTCGTGATTTAGTCCTTTTGAGGGTTCTTCTCCAAACCTCATTTGGTGGATTCCAAACCTCAAGATATTGACATTATCGTATCTTTTTATTATTTCACGCTACATCACATGCATCATGCGCCTGTTAATACAACTATGAGAATACCGAAATATTGCAAATACAAGGATGACATGTGATTTATGTGGGTTTTAACTTGAGTCAACTATTGTTCAATTAGGTCAATGAGAGTAATCTTAAAGTTTTCGAGAATGCAAAAAAGTTGTACTATTTATATATATATTCGATTTTTATGGGCGCCGCACAAATACCTTAAAAATTAAACTGAAAAAAAGGAAAAAAGAAAAGTAAAGATGCCACGCTTAGTTGCAAGATTCAGGCTTATCCGAAAAAACAGAGATTCTTGAATTTAGACCGTGGGGCCATTTTCGTTTGATTGCGATCCCCAGAGCAGCCTAAGCATGCGATGAAGTAAACCTTCGCTCACACCGAACGCAGCCCACAATACAAACCACATGGCACGTTTTTAGACGACGCTGACCGTATAGATGTTTGGCCAATCACTATGTTGACCTACAAACCAAAAATAAACCTGATGATTGATTTCTAGGCGTTGGATTGAAGTTATTTTCATGGGTTGATTTTAACCGTAGGAATTTGAGCATTATTGAGCGTTATTTGGGGTGCAAAGATCCAAAGGTTGTAAATCACTAATCAGGCGGATTTTTGGTTTGCAGGTTCACCGAGGGACTGGCCAAATATCCATACGGTTATCTCCGTCTAATAGTGTGACAGGTAGCCTGTATTGTGGGCTGTGATCGGCTTTCGCTGGGTTGTGAGCGAAGGTTTACTCGCGATCCTACTGAAATAAACTCCTTGTTTTTTATAGGACATCTAAGATAGTCTACTGCAAGTAGAACTTTGCTGACTGTCGTCCGGACTACAGAATGAGCCACGTGGCACTTTTAGATATCACTGACCGTATGGATGTTTGGCCAATTACTAGGTGGCCTACATACCAAAAATCTGCCTGATTTGGGATTTCAAACCTTTGGATCTTTGTACCCCAAATAATGCTCAAATTCCATGACTAAAAAACTCCAATCTTTCCGCTTAGAAATCAATGTCAACCTAGGGATGGGCAAACCTATGGTCAGTAAACTCTAAAGAGTCTGCCACCTGGCTTATACTGTAGTCTACTAGTCTAGAGTAGTCAGAAGACTGAGAACCCTACACATATCACGCGGCATTTTATGGTTGATGAGTCGACCCACTAATTTCAAGTGTGCATAGATCGTATTTTCCGTGAATCTGGACCATCAAATTAGTGGCCCCACGATGATGAAGGACTTAAAGAATGCTTAAAGTTTGTCCTTATCAATATCTTAACATAAACTAGTGCAGGGCCGTTCATTTTGACCAAATCTTCAAACTTCAACGGGTGTAGAGGAGTAAAACTTTGATGACAGCTGACTGTCATCGACGCCGATGACAGCCCACAATATATGCCACGTGGCATAAGTTTAGAGGAAGATGACTGTATGGATGTTTGAAAAATCCCTAGGTGGACCTATAAACCAAAAATCAACATGATTAGTGATTTCTAGTTGTTGGATTGGAGTTATTTTCATGGCTTGATTTTAACCGTGGGAATTCGAGCCCTATTGACCGTTATTTGGGGTACAATGATTCAAATGTTTAAATCACTAATAGGGCGAATTTTCATTTTTTTGGTGTATCTAGGGATTGAGTTCTATAAGAGTATGCCACGTTGCTCATATTGTGGGCTGTCATCGGCCTCGATGACAGTTGCTGTCATCAAAGTTTTATTTGGTGTTAGTACTTAGTTTAGAAAGAGAGGTTCTGGAAGCCCATCCGTGCTGGACCTGAGCGATACGTCGATATTTTTTAAGAACTTAAAAAAACGCGACATATCGTGATATGTAGTCTAGTTAGTGGATTGCTGACGGTGCAAGTATAGCCACATCAGCCACCCGAGAAAAACGCGTAAGGCGTAACCTGTCGGAATCTTTTCCCGGTCATCTCAGTCAAAGCGTTTCAATAGATGGACGCACACGTGGCGCTAAGACCGGTTAAGGCAGTTAGATATTATTGAGTGGTGGGACCATGTGAATTTGAGTTGCATTTAGATTTCATTTGAATTTGTTTCGAGTTTCATTTAGAGGGGAGAGTGGGACGAGGGAGAGAGAGAGGTAGCTTCGTCGACTCGCCTTTTTGACCGAAGTGAAAGAGGGAAGAAGAAGAGCATCGCTTTCCCCCCGGTCTCCTCTTCTTGTCTCTCGTCGATCGTGTAGTTCAAAAAGGGCTGTAACCAGACTCTTAGTTCGTCGGTCGATCAAGCTTCTCTCGATTCTCTCTGCAGGAACTCTAACCCTAACATTCTCAAGGTACGTTCGAACTTTCTTCATTCATCTTTTAATTGAAGGAAGAAAGTAGAAACCCTAGCTTTGTTGTTCTTTACGTTATGATTTACAGCGATTCTGATTCTTGATAAACCCTAACATTGATAGTTGATTGTCTTTCTAAGGGATTTTTGCAGTTTTATAAGGATCTTTGTTGGTTTTACGGTTTTATATTGAAGATTATGGTAGTTTTGGGGGTTTGGTGTTTAAAGATTGAAACTTTTCTTACTTATCAAAGTAAAAGATCGGAACTTTTTTTTTTGAAATTTGACTGCTTGGGCCGATTCTTTGATTCCTTAGTTATTAAATTTGTGGCATTAAAGTTTCTAAAAGCGTAGAAGGAAGTCCTAGACCGAGTCTCTGTCTCCGATTAGTATTAATATGTCGGTGAACTCTTAGGGTTTCTTTTTTATGGACGCATCTCTCTCTTTTCATACTGTAAAAGTTTTCTTTTTTCTTGTAGTCTTTCTGTAAAGGTTGCTATTGCTTGTAATCTCTGTATATTTTGGGATACATCAAGGGTTAGATGTGAATTTCTCTCTTATTATTGCAGAAAGAGCGTTCACGTGAGGGGAAAGAAGCGTTCCATGTGCAGTGGTTCAAAGAGGAAACTATCTCCCACCAATTTCGTCATGGAGGGCGAATTCCAGAAGCAGAAAGAGGGGATCTTGTGTAACTGTTCGATTTCGCTCGAATTATCTGCCTCAGACGACTTGATTGGCTTCAGACGTATGGTGGAAGAAGAGGGTTCCGACGTCGATGAAGCAGGCTTCTGGTATGGGAGTGCGATCGGATTGAGAAAGATGGGGTTTGAGGAGAGAACGCCTCTCATGATTGCTGCCTTGTTCGGGAGCATGGAGGTGTTGAAGTATATAATTGCGACCGACCGGGTTAATGTCAACAGGGCCTGTGGTTCGGATGGGGCAACTGCCCTCCACTGTGCTGCTGCTGGTGGGTCTGCGGCTTCTCCAGAGATCGTTAGACTTTTGCTTGATGCTTCAGCGGATGCTAATTCTGTTGATGCTAATGGAAACCGACCTGGAGACCTAATTGCTCCACTTTTGAATTCTGCTTGCAATTCAAGAAAAAAGACACTGCAGATGTTGCTAAAAGGCTGTAGTACTAGTAGTATTGGGGAAGTAGGGGTTTCTTCTGATGAAATCATTAACCAACCAGAAGAACAGCAACAGCAGTTGCAAACCCCCCAGTTTTCAAAAGATGGGGTGGAGAAGAAAGAGTATCCGATTGATCTGTCTCTACCAGACATAAAGCATGGGATCTATGGGACAGATGAATTTAGGATGTACACATTCAAGGTGAAGCCTTGCTCAAGGGCGTACTCCCATGACTGGACGGAGTGCCCATTTGTCCACCCAGGGGAGAATGCAAGGAGGCGTGACCCACGGAAATACCACTACAGCTGCGTCCCATGCCCAGAGTTCCGAAAGGGGACATGCCGGCAGGGAGACGCCTGCGAGTATGCGCATGGTGTGTTCGAATGCTGGCTCCACCCGGCACAGTATCGAACTCGACTTTGCAAGGATGAGACTGGATGCAACCGAAGGGTGTGCTTCTTTGCTCACAAGCCTGAAGAGCTACGCCCATTATATGCTTCCACAGGGTCAGCTGTGCCATCGCCTAGATCGTCTTCTGCCAACGTTTCTTCCCTGGACATGTCAGCTATGAGCCCCCTGGCGCTTGGATCCCCATCTGTCCTGATGCTTCCTACCTCAACACCTCCCATGTCTCCCTCAGCAGCCACATCCTCTCCCATGGGAGGAGCGGTGTGGCAGAATCAATCTGGTCTCATCCCACCTACCTTGCAGCTCCCTGGTAGCCGGCTCAAGACCGCATTGAGTGCCAGAGATATTGATTTAGACATGGATTTGCTTGGGCTTGAAGGTCATCATCATCACCATCACCACCACCACCATCAGCAACAGCAACAATTGATGGACGAGATCTCAAATCTTTCGTCCCAGTCAAGCTGGTCCAACACCTTGGCCACTGCTGCAGCCTTTGCAGCTTCGTCTGGTGGTCGAACTGTGGATTACAGTCGACTTGGCGGGGTAAAGCCTACAAACCTTGATGATGTGTTTGGATCACTTGATCCTTCTGTACTGTCTCAATTACAAGGACTCTCTCTGAAAGCTGCTGGGTCTCAGTTGCAGTCTCCAACTGGAATCCAGATACGCCAGAACTTGAATCAGCAGCTCCGGTCTAGCTACCCTTCAAACCTGTCTTCCTCCCCAGTGAGGACAACACCATCATTTGGGCTCGATCCATCTGGGTCAGGCACAGCGGCAGCGGCAGCAGCTGCGGCGGTCATGAATTCAAGATCTACTGCCTTTGCAAAGCGGAGCCAGAGCTTCATTGATCGCAGTGCAGTGAACCATCATCCTGGGCTCACTGCCTCAGGGACTTCTCCAACTGTGATGTCATCTACTTATTCTGATTGGGGCTCACCAGGTGGGAAATTAGACTGGGGAATTCAAGGAGAAGAGCTGAACAAGCTGAGGAAGTCAGCATCGTTTGGGCTCCGAAGCAGCAACAGCAGCAGCAGTATTGCAACAGCCACAGCATCAATGGTTCACACCATGGACGAACCGGATGTGTCTTGGGTGCAATCTCTAGTGAAGGATGCCCCGCCGGTAGGGGCTGGGCGGTTTAGTTTGGAGGATTATCAGCAGCAGCAACAGTATCATCTCAACAGTGGGGGCTCTGAGATGCTCCCACCATGGGTGGAGCAGCTGTACATGGAGCAGGAGCAGATGGTGGCTTAAACAATATCATCTTCTCTACCACTCGTTCAACCTAACAGTTCCTTGCTATTTTTTGAATTGTTATTAATATTTGTTTTATGTGGGTAGGATGAGAGGAGGAAAGAATGACTAGCACACCCAAAGGGAAAATTAGAAAAAAAAAAATGCAGGGAAAAAGGAGTCTCTGCTCATATATAACTAGGTTTACTAGGATCATAGAGGAAAAAGATGGAAGAAGATGTTGCTTTTGTTTTAATGGGTTTTTTAATATTTTTGGTTTTTTTTTTAGAAGTAGAGAGTAGATGAGGAGAGGAGAAGAGGGGAGGGGTCTTTTGCTGATAAGACCCCGCTGTTGATCAATCAAATTATGTGATAACGAGAAGATGTGGTTCCATGGGTTGTATACATGTATAAGGGCTGATTTTAAAACTCATCATATATTGTTAATATTACTTATCTTCATTCTCTATTACTTGTTTTGTTCTGTCCTTGATCTTTGTTTACGATGGTGTCCTGATGCTTGATCTTTCTCTGTTAACAAGAATCCATCTACCCTTAATGGCCATCCCTCCTGGAATCCACTCCCAATAATTTGTGGCTGTTTGGATTCATTTTCTTTGTAATTTATCAGAGTTGGCTCAGAAGGGTTGATCACTCGGTCGTTGTATTCTACCACAGGGGTACCTGAAAACAATTTGCCTCGAGGTCCATGAGACAAGTCTGTTCAATCATTGTCCATTGAAAAGATAATCTGATACAGAAATCCCTCAGATACCACGTGGCACTCTCTCGGGCCCATTGACCCGTGTATGTTTTGTTCACCTCTTGGTTTTCACGAAACTGTACACCAAAAATCAGTCTGATTGATGATTTTTAGCGGTGTGATTCGAGTACTTCTTCATCATTGGCTTGGAACCCATTTGTAGGCCTCTGTTCATTAAACCCATGGTGAAAAAAGGCTCAGTGGAGTGATCAGCCGATTTATGGACAAGCAGAGATCATCTCACTTAGAAGCTGATTTTCGGATTCTACGATATGTCGAAACCTCACCAAGAAGGGGTTGATTCTTGCATAGAAATCACCAACCATGCTAATTTTTGGTGTGCAAGTCCGCCAAGGCGTGTGCCAAACATTCATGGGTCAGCAGGCACACAAAAGAATGTGGTACGTGAAATTGTGCATCATAGAACGGCTGTTGTCCATTGTCCAGGATGTAAAATCTAACAAGGTGCCGCATCTAAGGGCTGATTTTGGTCAGTGAAAACCTCATATTTTGTTGGGTAGTGACTCAAGGGGTTGTCTCCAACTCTCAAACAACTAACGACGTGTGGACCCCTCATCTCATCTTGGCGGTTCTAAGATCCCAAGGGAAATCCTCGATTTTCTCGACCGTGGAAGCACAATTGGGAATTTCATATTGATCGAGCCCACGAGATTAGTTCTCATTCCTTGTTTTTATTCATTCTCCTCGATTTTCAAAATCAAGCTCACGCCTGTTTTTTCCCATCTATTTTTTCTTTTGTTCAAAGACGTCTCTATGGTCCCCTTGTTGGGACTTGGGAGCGCAAAGAATTGTCCTCGTATCTCCAAATCATATGACATATGACCTAAACCGTTAATTAAAACCATATAACGTGGTAGATCAGATGGTCACTGTAACTCGGGTGGGCTAGGTTTTTGGAATTCAGAAGTTTGTAGTTTTTCTAATTCATTTATTACTAGAATAAATTCTCAAACAGTTGCTGGAGTAGCTCAGTTGGTTAGAGCGTGTGGCTGTTAACCACAAGGTCGAAGGTTCAAGCCCTTCCTCTAGCGTTAAGGTATTTTTTGAGAAAATAGAAAATAAAAGAGAAGGGGAGCACAGGAACAAGACAATGTGACAAACACTCAAACACCACAACTCCAAATATCAAAGGGGTTGGGATAAGGCATCATCATGACCATCTAATCTTTTTTTGGATAAGAGAGTTGGCAAAATTGACAAAGAAAGAGAAACAAAGTTTTTTTATAGATGAAATCCTAATTTGGTAAATTTATTAGGTGGGTCCCATCGATTGGTTGGTAGGAAACCACAACACATATCCTAAGTGCACAATATGGGTGGGTCCACTAGTTTTATGGTCCACTTAGCTATAAAGAATGGAAGATGGTTTTTCCAGACTCAGTGCTTCAATGGTGAAGCAGTGAAGTTCTTGATAGACCCTTTCCTGATATTAAGATATGGAAAACCTGGTAAGCATTTTTCGAAAAAAAAAAAAAAAATCATATATTCTTAATTTATGCATTTTTACTACTACTTGTAGTAGCAATTTGCCATGCCGCACGACAAAAATACGGTACAGGAAAAGTTCAAGTATACTCCAAGTTTGTCATTCAAAAATTTATCAAAAAAGATGTGGGTTTGGGCCAAAACCCTAACCCCAAATCAAACAATTGCGGAGGACGGCCGGCCACAAGATTCTAGTGGGTTAGGCGCCCATTTCTGGCAACCAACCTATCGGAATCTCGTGGAAATCCGACTACCACTCCGGCAAGAAATTTTAAGACCCAACATTCTTAAAAAAAACATAAAATACAAGATATCGGACTCAAAATTACTCACTGCATTGGTGGTTAGCTGGCCAAGAGACTCTAATAGGTTAGTCGACGGTGATAGGCAACCAACTTGCCAGACTCTCATTACTGGTCCACCACCACTATGATGAGCAATTTAAAAACCTAATGTTCTTAAAAAAAAAATATAAATAAAAAGATTTTAGAATTAAAATTTCTTGCTGAAGTAGTAGATGGCCGATCACAAGACTCTGGTAGGTTGGTCGTTGGTGATGGGCGGTCGACCATAACCATATGATTTAGGGAGTTAAATTTTTTGCCCAAACCCACATGTTCAAAGGTTGAAGAAAATGTCATTTTCATCATTTAAAAAAATATGTTACTCAAATTTGAGTCAACAATGGCTATAAACGGTGGACCGGGTCATGGGCGTATGTCAACGTTTTCAAATTGTGAGGGTATGTCAAATTTCAAAGATAACATATGTAAAATATTCCCTAAAAATCATAAAATTTGTGTAACTATAATCTTGCAATAACCTCACTCGCTCGTGAGTAATACAAACACGGATAGGGTCGGGATGTAACAAGGTATACCTGATCCATTTGACGTCAGGTAGAGCCATTTTTGTTACTCCCTTCTGCCCTCTGGATCTACTGACTGCATGGATGTTTAGCCCACCCCTTCTTAAATATTCTTACCAAAACTCAGCTCTTTAAATGATTTCTAGCCGTTGGAATTAATACCCAAAAAATGGTTTAATCCGACAGTTAGAATCACATCTTAAAAGTGGCTAGACATTACCAATGAGGCTGAGTTTAGTGTATCTACCCCCCAACGGATGGGCTAAAGCCGCTAAACATCCATACGGTCAGTGGGCCCAGATGACAGCTTTGAATTTGAGTAACAAAAATTACTCTACCTGACTCTATTTGGCGTCAGGTCTATCTGGTTACATCTTTTTCCAAACTGATATACAAACTTGACAGGAGCTTCTTAAACCATTACAAGGCAAAGTACTCCATGGGAATTCCGGCAAGTTCGATTACGATCTCATGTAAAAGTCGGTCGAGGATTTGTAGCCCAAATCCAATCCCAGTCTCTTCCAAATCTTCCATCTTCCACATCTCTCTTGGCATCCAATTTGAGTTCTTCATGTCTTCTTTTGCTAACTTGCAAGCCTTTCCCCACAATTCCAAGTAGTCTCCACTGTAGATATCCATCTTAGTTGATCTGGTACCTTCGCCATTGATTGATCTCAGTTCTCGAACCTTGGAGATCGAACTATGGGGTAAATGTGGAGATGGGTATTCAGAATTCACAAAGTTCGGCGACAGTTTCGTTCTTGAATTTGAATTTTTCCGCCTTGAATCATCTTCTGCTAGAAACAATTTCGGAAAAAAAAAAACAGATAATTAGGTGATAAAATGCTTGAATTTCACAGTAAACTTGCTTTTATATTCAAATGGATACTGAATAAGGAAACAAACCTGATAAAAGAGTTTCGGGTTCGACGACAAAATCGCAGAAATCAAGAACAGAAACCGGGCTCGAATTTTCTGAATTGCATTCGGGTTCCACTCTCTTAAGTGAACACCAGTTCTTAAAACTCACAAATTTTTTAGAAGGATTATCAGGGATCATATTCTCAAGCTTCTCCTTTTCGTTATAAACCCTCTTGTTACACTCTTGATCTTTCTTCTTTTTCTTCTCTAGAATTCTCTCTCCTCTGTTCTCCTTGTTTTTCCTTTTATCTGTTTTCCTCTGCTTCAATTCTCCGGTACAATTCTCATATTTTTTCCTCCCCTTTGATCCCAATTCCTTGATTTCATCTACATTCTCAAAGCTGAGAAGCAAGAATTCATCATTCTCTAGCAGCAAAAACGTCGGCATTTCCCGAAACGAGTTCACCGATCGGCTTCGGCCAATTGAATCCCGAGTCCTCCCTGTAGAAACCAAATTCAAATCCGGCATCGATTCCAAACCCATTAACCTTGCCACTACCCCAGGAGTTGCCGAAGCTTCAATCTTCATCTCAGTAATTGAATTCTTCCAACGATCAGACTCCATTGGATTAACTTTATTAATGGGATAATCAGATGGGTGGGTAGGGAGGCTACTGATGCAGAGGAGACGGAGTAAAATAGTGGAGAGAAACCCGGGAGTGGAATTTTGGGAATTATTCAAATTTCGAACAAAGGAAGAGGTGGAAGAAAAGAAAGAGAAGCATGTCTTCATGTGGAAACAAGCAGAAAGTAAGAAGAAAGTGAGAACAAGAACAACGGTAACAGAAATAAAGTAGTAGAAAAAGAGGGATTTGGACATGAAATAACGAAGAGAGAGGGAGGGAGAGATATAGGCCTGGTTTGTATTTGAACGTTATTGGGTCTTGATGGGTATTGGTGGTGATTGAATTATTGTACAGGAAGAAAAAATGGTTGTCGTGAGGGTGTGGGCATTTGGTGGAAGGATAGGTAGCAATTCGGATGCGGCATAAATACGGTACGGGAAATGTTTAACCGAAAAATTATGGGTGACATTATTTCCACTCATCATTTCCATAAGTACACCCACATCTTATCTACACACAAAAAATAAAAAACTTTACAAAATGTTAGCAAATCGTGAAAACGGCAAAATTTTGACTATTGAAAAATGGAGTTTAAAACATTTTGAGTTCAAAAAAACGGTAAAAAAGACGAGAATGTTGAAAGATTGGCAAGTGAGGACTTTGGGTTTAATACTTATTTAATCTAAAACTAGACACTCAAAAAATGAATGTGGTACATGGTACATGCCGATGACAGGGCGCAATCTATGTTAGCAAATATATATTTTAAGGGAAATATCATATAGTTTCGGTTATATTATACTTATATCATGTACCATATTCATTCAGACCCACTGATTTTCTAGCCATTTGTTTCAAACATGTATTTTTTAGGGCATTAAATCCGGCGGCTAGAACTCTGGCTAATTTTTGGTTGGTGGACCCATCAAGGGGGTGAGTCAAACATTACACGGTTAGTGAGGCCGAAAGAGTATCCCTCCTAGCATTTTGGGAGGGGGAGGGCAAACATCAACACATTGACATGACAATCAGAATGTTTTCCATGTTTAACCCACCCCTTGGTTGAAATTTTTTAGAAGTTGCATGCAGTTCTAAACAGTGTGGTCGCAGTAATCAAGACCACATGTTGATGTGGGGTCCGCATGTTTTAAAAGGAGATGTTCAAAAGTTGTGTGGGCCCCACTTCAACTTTTGGTCTTGAGGCTCACCTAGCAGTGGCGTCGGAAAGATACCGATAGTGAAGCTCATTTTTATGTGTGGGTCCTTCAACGGGTGGGCTAAACTGTCAAGAAATCAGAGGGCTCAAAAGAGTAGCACAAGGCAGGTTTTGGCATGCAGGGGAGTAAAATTGTTCTCCACCGCTTGAGTGATTTTTTTTGGACAAGTATAAAGATTTATGGGATGTGAACCTTTAGAGGCTAAGGAAGCATACCAAAAGCCAAAACGAATTACACAGAGAAACAAAACAACATAAAAAAAGAAAGAAATGTCTTTGCCTTCCTTGTACAACTTCACCCAGAACTAAACCCATGCCTTAATCTCCAAAATCACTTGCTCCACTTGAAGACTCTTACTTTCAAACACCCTTTGAATACTTTCAAATAACCGCTAGGGAGTCAACACCCACATCCGCTTCTCGAGTTCACCAAATCCTTTCCATCTCCAAGCAAAAAATAACTCCTTTATAGACTTAGGAGCTACCCAAATTCCTTAAGTAACCCTGTCCAAATGAGCCAAGCACTTCTGCAGTGTAAGAGTAAATGATCCACTGACTCCCCATCTTGTAAGCAAAGGGGACAACAATTCATAACTCTTATTCCTTGCTTCCATAATATATCCATAGTCTGGAGTTTACCTCGTACCGCACACCATGCTAGGAACCTCACCTTGGATGGAGCTCTACTTCCTCAAGCAAACTAAGAAAAAAACACAAGAGAGATCAACAAAACAGTTACGTACCCCCACCCCCCCCCCCCCCCAAAAAAAAAAAAAAAAAAACCCAGCTAACCCCAACCCAATCCTTCAAAACAACAAAAAATTTTACACAATCATCTTACATTGTTGCGTCATAGATTTATATAGAATACACAAGGACCAAACACTAAAGTCAGGTCCTCATAGAAACACACTTAAACAACAATATATATGCAACAAGTTACATTAATCATAGATATAACAGTGATCACAACATTGTAGAAATGGAAGTATAAATTGCAGTACAAACCATATATAATAGCTATTGAGGTAAGATAACTTGCAAACTGTCTGTTTTCTCTCTCAAACGATCCCAATCCCTTGGTAAACATCCCTGATCAAACGCAATTCCACGACAACATCTTTCATCTCCATTCGCTCTCTTGCCAATTCCATGGAACATGCAACTCCGATTTTCAATACTGAAATCAAGCACTCCCACTTTTGACGTCTTCTCTTACTTTGACTTTCTATGTTACCAGTAGCTTCATCATGTTCTTCTTCCAAGAGTAAAGGTGGATCCACGATCTCCGTTGCTTGCTCGGGCAAAGCCATCTTAGCAAAGTTATGAAGGCTTAGACCATCCTTAAACATGTCATCGGTTGGTCTCTTTCCTATGAACATCTCCAATAAAAGGATCCCATAACTGTACACATCTCCTTGTGTAGACACCTCACTTCTCATACCATACTCTGCAAATTCATGGATCTTCTATTTTAGTATATATGCTTTGTAAATTAATCGGTATAATCTGAAGCACAATTATATCCTAATTAGTTTATGTTGTTATGCCTATCAAAGGTTTATTAAATTATCTTCCCACGTAAAATACCTATAATTGCACATAACAAATCTAAAAGATCAAGAATAAGAAAATAACTAAATAAATAAAATCCTTACCTGGAGCAATATACCCCACAGATCCTTTAATAGCAACTGAGCTAGTTTGAGTTTGTTCAGAATTACTCGAAGAGGCGAAAAGAACCTTTGCAAGCCCAAAATCACCCACGTGAGCAGTCATGTCACTATCGAGAAGAACATTGCTCGGCTTGAGATCACTATGAACAATCGTTGTGTGGCTGTGATGGTGAAGATAATCCAATGCAGAAGCAACATCAACGGCTATATTTAACCTTTGGATAAGGCTAAGATTTATAAAGTCATGTCGTTGCACATCTACACTTGGATGCAACCAGCTTTCTAGACTCCCATTAGGCATGAACTCGTAGACAAGAGCTTTGAAGTCATTACCTTGAAAGTCCACACTCGAGCACGAAGTCAAGATCTTGAGGAGATTCCGATGTCGGATGCTTCTCAAAGCTTTGCATTCAGACATGAAACTCTTTGAAGCTCCTCGTCGTTGAAGGTTGAGCACCTTCACTGCAACAACTGTTTCATCCTTATCAAGAATTCCCTTATACACAGATCCATAACTTCCCGTACCAATCAAATTGGCAGTGGAGAAGCTATCAGTGGCCTTAAGGAGCTCTCCATAAGAAACTCTTAAATGCCGATCCACAAGAGAAAATGTAGATGCAAGCTCCTTTCTTGATTTTTTTCTCCAATAAAGAATAACAAAAGACGCTATCAAAGTTAGGCACACAACCACAATAGCTATTGTAATTGTAACTTTGAAAGCAAAAGTCTTTCCACGTTTCTTAGACTCTCGAAGAGGGCAAGCTGGCAATTGAAATTTAGGGATGCCTCCACAAAGTTTAATATTCCCAAATATTGAAACTGCACTTGCATTTTGGAAGACACCTTTAGTTGGTACCTCACCCTCAAGATCATTGAAAGACAGGTTTAACTTCAGTAAAACAGATAAGGTCTGTAGATCTCTTGGAATTTGGCCAGACAAGTTATTACGTGAAAGATCCAAATATTGAATAGCTCTTAAAGAACTCAAAGATGGAGGAATATTTCCTTGAAAAAAGTTTCCCTCCATGTAAAGCCATTCCAATGACAAACAATTACCAATCGTACTGGGGATTTCACCATATAATTTGTTCTCAGAGATGTCTAGAAAACCAAGATTTTTGAAGCTACCAATTTCCACAGGTAATGAACCAGTAAAGTCGTTATGAGCTAAGTTGAGGTAAATCAAACCAGAGGAAAGGCTTAAGATTTGTCTGGGTATGGAACCATTAAGGTTATTTCGTGAAAGATTTAATATTTGTAAATGTCGACTGTTTCCAAGAAACGAAGGAATGCTTCCTATCAAGTTGTTCTCTTGTAAATTGAGTCTGTACAATTGAGTGATATTGCCAAGGGAGGATGGGATCTGTCCCGATAATTTGTTTCCACTTAATACCAACCTCTGTAGCTTCTGAAGCTTCCCAATATCAGTGGGAATACTACCCTCGAAGAAGTTGTCTCCTAATCCCAACCCAGCTAAGTTGATGAGGTTCCAAATCCCCATCGGGATGCTTCCAATTATTTGGTTTCCTCCAATAAATAGAGAACTGAGTTCATTTGAGAGATTGGCAATAGAGTTAGGCAACATACCTCCAAAATTATTCCCATCTAGAGCCAATATTCGTAGATTGCTGCAATTGGACAAAGAAGAGAAGAAACCAAAGTCATCCGTTTCCCCACGTCCGAGATGATTGTTTTCCAAATTTAGCCACGATAGAGGCCGCATGTCTCCGAACTTAATAGAGAGATGTCCAACAAAGTGGTTTGTGGACAGATCAAGAAGTTGAAGTTCTGAAGCATTTGATAATGAAATTGGAATTAATCCAGTAAATTGGTTTCCACCAATAGCAAGTGCATGGAGATTAGGAAGAGTGAAGCCTATGTTGAGCGGAAGACTCCCCAACAGTTGGTTCTGTGTCATATATATCTCTTCGAGTGATGAGAGATTGTAAAGCCCGGGAGGGACCAGACCAGACAATTTGTTCTCACCGATGCTTATATATGTTAAGCTTGTTAGTCGGCCGAGAGAATTTGGAATACTTCCTTCCATGTTATTCCTTGATAGCTCTAGTAAGTCTAAATATGAAAGGTTCCCCAAAGAAGGTGGGATACCTCCGGTTAGATTGTTAGCATAAACAGATAGGTAAGTGAGCTTCGATAAAGAGCCAAACAAGACTGGAATTTTGCCCACAAGGTTGTTGAATGAAACATCGAACACTCTAAGCTTTGAACAACGAATCAGGTTGGCCGGAATCTCACCTCCTAGAGAATTGTTTGACAGATCAAGATCTTTTAACCGAAATAAACGACCAACTTCTTGGGGGATTTCACCTTGGAAACTATTATCTCCCAGGTAGAGGATACGAAGGAAGGTTAGGTTTCTAATGTAAGGTGATATGGACCCCACCAACTTGTACGACGATAGGTTCAAACTCACCACCCTTTGATGCCGGCGACCGCATGTAACACCACGCCACTGGCAGAAATGGAGAGTATGGTTCCATGAGGTCATGAGTTGATGAGGATCCTGAGTTATTCCTTTCTTGAAGGCGAGTAACGCAAGTCGATCAGTTTCGTTTGTAAACATGATAGTCCTGGTCGTGGAAGCTTCCAATCCAGAAGTAGATTTCATGCAAAGGAGGACTGAGTGGAAGAGAAATAATGGAAATACCCTTATACCCATTTGCAGATGATCCATCTTAATTCTTTTGTTGGGAAACTGAAATTCTGGCCTTGAGCTGATGATACATTAAGATCTATATACTATGAACGTAACTTATTTTGTTATTATTAATTCAAGTCTTCTTAGTGATGCAAGCCATGAAAATTATTTCAATTAAACGCGTAGAAATCACTAATCTGGCTGATATTTGAATTTGTGGTTCCATCTAGGGATTGGCCAAACACATACATGCAGTTAGAGTCATCTAAGAGTATGCCACGTGGCTCATATTGCGCCCTGTCATCAAAGTTTTACTCCCCATTCATTGACTGATGTAGGGCAGAGGGTAAGTGATGTAGAACAAGTAGCGGATTCTTTAATGTAGCTTTTGACGCGTACTAAAGGGCGACATAACGGATATTAACGGACTTGTTGATGAAAAAAGGACGTAACGGATATTAACAAAATTGTTAACAGTGTCAAAACCACACAAGGTCAGAGCTCTTGAAAGGAAACGACGAGATAAGCAATAGTTACCACTTTGTCGTGATGTACATTGCTTTTTGGTCAAATTCCATCGTTCATGGGATGAAAACGGCAGTTTTGTTATTTTAGGAAGTTTTTGTTTTAGCAATAACTTTGATTATAGAAATAAGAATCATTCATCGTCGATTCTAACATGTTTCTAGACACTAATATTATCAGTTTCCATGCTTATTCAGTTCGTCATTTTTAGTAATTTTCCTCTTTTGCTTATTTTTTTATTTCCATTAAATAGGTTGTAAGCCGAAAGGTAAAGAGAGTTCTATAGACTCTATTTGGTGGATTCCAAACTACGAGATATTGACATTGGTCATATCTCCATATTGTCTCACGCTGCATCAGTAAGTGGAGGATCACTCTTCTAAGAACACACTGGGTGATGAGACTTGAATAAAACCTGTGTTGAAATCAAGTCACAACATTAATGATGAGCAGATGGAATGGGTTGAAAACTACGAGTAAAAACAGTAATTTCTTTTTTGAAAACTACTCCACAAACATATAATTTCTTTGTTTTTTTCTCTTGTATCATGAGCAAAACGACAAAGCGTGCTAGGAAATTCATGGGTAAAATAGAACCATTGTTTCTGGACTATCCCGTGATTGTCAAGCTAAGGAGTTCATCACCGTACTTCGAAGGAGCTTGCCAATCTCCGAGTGAGCAAGGCATGTACGTAGATTTTCGAGACGTTAAAGACTTGTTGGACGAGACGAGCCAGTCTATAGACTCTATACCCTAGGACTGGCAATGGATCCGGGTCGAGTCAGACTAGTCCTGATTTGGTACCGATCCGATAAGAAATCCAATTGATCCAGACCCTATTGGATCAATAAAATTTAGCTCCGGAACCGATCCGATATGATTGGATCAGTTTCGGGTCCGATCTGATCCCATATGTATATAATATAAATACATGTAATCACATTAGGCATATATTTAAATAATATATATTTAATACATTTATGTAATTAAATATATATCTATATAATATTTTATATATAGTATAGATATCGGGTCTATATCGGATCGGAACAAGGTCGATCGGGTACTGATCCGATAAGAAATTGGATCAACAATCTATGATCCGGTACCGATCTGATAACGAAAAATAAAGTTCGGACCCAATTTTTTCAGATTAGATTTTGGGTTTGATCCGATCCATTGCCAGCCATGCTATACCCACATGACGAGTAAAACTTTTGTCACAATGCACAATATGAGCCATGTGGCACATTCTTAGTGGATGCTGGCAGTTTGGATGTTTGGCCAGTCCCTCGGTGGACCTGTAAACCAAAAATCAGCCTGATTAGCAGTGATTTCTAAACGATTTGATATGATTTAAGTTATTTTCATGGATTGATTTTAACGGTAGGAATTTGAGCATTATTGAGCGTTATTAGGGTGCAAAGATCCAAAGGTTGTAATTACTAATCAGGTTGATTTTTTGTTTGCAGGTCCACTAAGCGACTAGACAAACATACATCCATACAGTCTGCGTCCATTAAGAGTGTGTCACATGGCCCGTATTGTGCGTTGTGACATAAGTTTTACTTCCACATGGCGACGAGGAGCCAAAGGGGAAAATATTCGTTTAACTTCAGACACGTGTCAGACATTTTGGGAGGGGACCTTCAAAGTTTGAAGTCCCCGGACCACGAAAAAATACTCAAGTAGTGAGGAGAAAATTTACTCTTCAACGCATTTTTCCAGAGCCGTGAAGTGCATAAATATTGCCAACTGGCGGCGCACTCTTTGGGACCATGGACTCGTGAATGATTTTCACACCTTGATGGATCTATAGATCTTTGGCCATTGAATTTGAACATTTTTCCACTGGGTAATTTCTAGCGTGTGGGAGTAAATTTGGTCTACATGATCCTGAGGCTCTCGAGCACTCAGGTTTGTCCCTCCAATGTAATGATTTTTATTGGTAGTTAAGCCTGTTCTTAAAGAGACCAGTAACTCGGTGAAGGCAGGTTTTGAACCCAGGCCTATGGTATCATCACCCACAAACGTTATCAACTGAGCAAGCTGGCACCTTCGGCCCTCCAATGTTGCAGCCCTAGCTGCTTTGGGTAATGTTACCATCATCCTAGCGGTCGTCCTCCCTATTATAATCTCTAGGTCCTGACAGCTTATGGTCCTTGAAATTCATCATCAACGTCCAATCCCAAATATGTGGAGTGGCAATATGAATCCTATTGGACGTTCATACTGATCATTGAGGCAAAAATTAGGACCTGGCCGTTGTGTTTCTTATCCCATTCCTAATCCACAAATCAATCTTAGAGTTGAAGGTGCCAGCTTGCTCAGTTGGTAAAGTTTGCAGGTGATTATAGCATAGACCTGGGTTCAAAACCCGTCTTCACCGAGTTACTGATCTATTTAAAAACAAGCTCAACTACTAAAAAAAAAAAATCCAATCTTAGTTGTGTCTCATTTCCTTCCAAAAAAAAAAAAATGGGATCTTTGTTCACCCCTTAGTAGGGTGCTAATCCAAGCAACCCTAAAAGTTCAGATACGAAATAATTGCTTAAAGACAAATTCATTCAATAATCAAAAGTTTTCTTACAATGATCTCTTCAGAATTATTAATAAGAAAATAAACTCAAAAAGCTAAATTAATATTTAAAAAGTAATTTAAATTATTTATTTAAAATAAATAAAAATTCTGGTAAGATCTCGTCACTAGCATTAAATACATTCATATTTTTAATATAATTTTGAAGCTCGAAATGTTAGAATCTTGACAAAAATTATGAAATAATTGTTGTAGATATCAAAAGTAGTTTTCAGTGAATCTAACCTTTTCTCAATTAAACAATTGAATAAAAAGCTACGTCTTCCAAAAGTTGACTGGATCATTATCCTCCGGCATTGATTCGAAACCCATTAGCCTTGCCACTACACCAGGAGTTGCTGAAGCTTCAATCTTCTTGACAGTAATTGAATTCTTCAAACGGTTAGACTCCAGGCCATCCAATTAACTTCTTTAATGGAATCAGATGGGTGAGTAGTGAGGCTACTAATGTAGAGGAGACGGATTAAAATACTGGAGAGAAACCCGGGAGTCGCATTTTGGAAATTATACAAATTTCTAAGGAAGAGGTGGAGGAAAGGAAAGAGTAAGGGTGGCAATTTGACGTTGGGCCGGGCTCAGGCCTAGCCTGCCGTGGGCTGGGCCTAAGTCGGACCGGACTGGTGAGGCACGCAGGCTACTCAGGTAGGGCCTCAGTCTAAAACTCAAACACAGGCCCAGTCCATGATCCGATCCATAGTCGGGCCAACTGGTTTTGTAATGGGCCGGGCCAGGCTGTAGACTTGGTAATGGACCGTGGGCTGCCCACATGAAAATAACCCCAATCCAACGCTTAGAAATCACTAATTAGGTTGGTTTCTGGTTTCTAGATCCACATAAGAATTGACAAACATCCATACAATCAGTGTACTCTAAAAATGTGCCATGTGGTTCATATTTGACCACCTCTTGGTTGATTTTTGGTTTCTAGATCCACCTAGGGATTAACCAAACTTATGGATGTTTGGAGTTGGACCACCTCTTGGTGGATGGACCTACATGCCAAAGATCAACTTGATCAGTCATCCAAAAACAAAACTCAGATTCAACAGTAAAAGATAATGTTATTAAAATATTACATCCAACGGTAAAAAAAACATATTCTTTTTCTCAATCTTTGTGTGCTGCCAGCCATTGAATTTTACGTCAAAGGTATATATACATCAATAGATATACCTATATAGTTAAGGGTCGGGATCGGGGGACAACCATTTGGCAGACCCACATATAAGATGAATCAATGGCTGATTTTTGGTGAAGTTGAAAAATTATGAACTGTTTATTTTTTCCGGGTAACTTGAAAACCACATTTGATGGGGTTAGAAATTTCAGAATGGGCTGATTTTTTGTTGGGGTGATCTATATGGTAAGGAGATTGTCCTCACCAAAAATCAGCCATTGATTCATCTACTATGTGGGTCTACCCCTCCCCCAATCCTGACCCTATAGTTAATATCAAATATATTAATCACTTGATTTGCTTATCCCGACCTTATAGTTAATATCAAAATATATTAATCATTTGATTTGCTAAAATTTACTTGCATCCCAAAGTAAACCTGGGAAAGGCAAAATATTTTCGAAAAATCTAACTCATGTTAAGAGAAACTTTAATAATAATAAAAATAAATAAATAAAGACATCAAACAAGGGCTGAACAGGCGGACCGAGCCGCGGGCCAGGCTCGGGCTAGGTTATCAAACCCAAGCCCGACCCAACATATTCATGGGCTGGGTTGGGCCGGGCTCAACTTCGAGCTGGCCCGGCTTAGCCAAATTGCCACCCCTAGGAAAGAGAAGCATATCTTCGTGTGGAAACAAGGAGAAAGTAAGAAGAGAGTAAGAGTAGGTTTGTTGAATTTAAAATCACTAACAATGACAACAACAACGGGAACAGAAATAAATTAGTATAAAAAGAGAAAATTGGATATAAAACAGAGTGGTTAGTTGGATTCAAACATGCATTTTTGGGGGCACTAAATCCGGCGGCTGGAAATCATCAATCAGGCTAATTTTTGGTTTGTAGATCCATCAAGGGGTGGGTCAGACATTACACGGTTAGTGGGGCCGAAAGTGTATCCCACCTAGAATTTTGGGAGGGCGAACATCAACATATTTACTTGAAAATCAGAATGTTTAACCCACCAGTCGGTGGAAAAAGGCAGTTGGAGGACAAGATCGTCTCCCAAGCAAACCAAGAAAAGCAAACACAAAGAGAATCAGCAAAACAGCTAACCCCAACCCAACCTAGATACCAGCGGTGATCACAACATTATAGAACAAATATTGGAAGTAAAAAACTACGTACTGCAGTACAAACTGCGTCTCCAACCAGATATTTCTAAATCTGCCCGATCCCAAACGCCTTGGTAAACATCCCTGATCAAACGCAATTCCACGACAACATCTTTTATCTCCATTCGCTCTCTTGCCAATTCCATGGAACATGCAACTCCGATTTTCAATACTGAAATCAAGCGTTCCCACATTTGACGTCTTCTCTCATTTTTAATTTCTATGTAATTGCCAATAGCTTCATCATGTTCTTCTTCCAAGAGTAAATGTAGTGGATCCACGATCTCCGTTGCTTGCTCGGGCAAAGCCATCTTAGCAAAGTTATGAAGGCTTAGACCATCCTTAAACATGTCATCGGTTGGTCTCTTTCCTATGAACATCTCCAATAAAAGGATCCCATAACTGTACACATCTCCTTGTGTAGACACCTCACTGCTCATACCATACTCTGCAAATTCATGGATCTTCTATTTTAGTGTGCTTTGTAAATGGGTATAATTAATCTGAAGCACAATTATATCTTAATTAGTTTATGTTGTTACGCCTATCAAAGGTTTGTCAAATTATCTTCCCACGTAAAATACCTATAATTGCGCATAACAAATCTAAAATGTCAATAATAAGAAAATAACTAAATAAATAAAATCCTTACCTGGAGCAATATATCCCACAGATCCTTTAATGGCAACTGACCTAGTTTGAGTTTGTTCAGAATTACTTGAAGAGGCGAAAAGAACCTTTGCAAGCCCAAAATCACCCACGTGAGCAGTCATGTCACTATCGAGAAGAACATTGCTCGGCTTGAGATCACTATGAACAATCGTTGTGTGGCAGTGATGGTGAAGATAATCCAATGTAGAAGCAACATCAACGGCTATATTTAACCTTTGGATAAGGCTAAGATTTATAAAGTCATGTCGTCGCACATCTACACTTGGATGCAACCAGCTTTCTAGACTCCCATTAGGCATGAACTCGTAAACAAGAGCTTTGAAGTCATTACCTTGAAAGTCCACACTCGAGCACGAAGTCAAGATCTTGAGGAGATTCCGATGTCGGATGCTTCTCAAAGCTTTGCATTCAGACATGAAACTCTTTGAAGCTCCTCGTTGTTGAAGGTTGAGTACCTTCACTGCAACAACTGTTTCATCCTTTTCAAGATTTCCTCTATACACAGATCCATAACTTCCCGTACCAATCAAATTGGCTGTTGAGAAACCATCAGTGGCCTTAAGGAGCTCCCCATAAGAAACTCTTAAATGCTGATCCACAAGGGAAATTGTGGATGCAAGCTCCTTTCGTGATTTTTTTCTCCAATAAAGAATAACAAAAGACGCTATCAAAGTCAAGCACACAACCACAATAGCAATTATAATTGCAACTTTGAATGCAAAAGGCTTTCCATGTTTCTTAGACTCTTGAATGGGGCAAGCTGGCAACTGCAATTTAGGGATGGCCCCACAAAGTTTGACATTCCCAACTATCGAAATTGCACTTGCATTTTTGAAGACACCTTTTGTTGGTACCTCACCCTCAAGATCATTGAAAGGGAGATTCAAATTTTGTAAAATGGATAAGGTCTGTAGTTCTTTTGGAATTTGGCCGGACAAGTTATTGCGTGAAAGATCTAAATCTTGAATAGCTCTCAAAGAATTCAAAGATGGAGGAATATTTCCTTCAAACGAGTTACCCTCCATATAAAGTCGTTCCAATGACGAACAATCACCAAGTGTACTGGGAATTTCATCTGACAAATTGTTCTCAGAGATGTATAGTTCACCAAGATTTTTCAAGCTACCAATTTCCACAGGTAATGAACCAGTAAAGTCGTTATGAGCTAAGTTAAGGTAAATCAAACGTGAGGAAAGGCTTATGACTTGTTTGGGGATGGAACCATTAAGGTTATTTCGTGCAAGATTTAATATTTGTAACTGTTGACTATTTCCTAGACTCAAAGGAATGCTTCCTATCAAGTTGTTATCATCTAAATAGAGTTGGTACAATTGAGTGATATTGCCAAGGGCGGATGGGATCTGTCCCGACAATTTGTTTCCACTGAATGACAACTTTTGTAGCTTCTGAAGCTTCCCAATACCAGTGGGAATACTACCCTCGAAGAAGTTGTCTTCTAGAGCCAATAAACCTAAGTCGACAAGGTTTTCAATCCCCATCGGGATGCTTCCAACAACTTGGTTTGCTTCTACTAAGAGAAAAATGAGTTTTTTCGAGAGATTGGCTATAGAGTTGGGCAACATACCTCCAAAATTATTCTCATTTAGAGCCAATAATTGTAGATTGCTGTAATTGGACAAAGAAGTGAAGAAACCAAAGTCATTAGCTTCCCCACGTCCGAGATGATTAGAACCAAAATTTAGCCACCGTAGAAGCTGCATGCCTCCGAAATTAATAGAGACAGGTCCGACAAAATTGTTTCCAGGCAGATCAAGAACTTGAAGTTTGGAAGCATTTGATAATGAAATTGGAATTGATCCAGTAAATTGGTTTCCACCAATACTAAGTACATGGAGATTAGGAAGAGTGAAGCCTATGTCGAGCGGAAGACTCCCCAACAGTTGGTTTATTGGCATTATTATCTCTTTGAGTGCTGAGAGATTGTAAAGGAAGGGAGGGACCATACCAGATAGTTGATTCTCACCGATGCCAAATCGTGATAAACTTGTAAGTCCACTAAAGGAATTTGGAATACTTCCCTCCAGATTATTCCTTCCTAGATTGAGTGTGTCCAAATTTGAAAGGTTCCCCAAAGAAGGTGGGATACCTCCCTTTAGATTGTTGAGATAAACAGATAGGAAAGTGAGCTTCGATAGAGAGCCAAGCCAAACAGGAATTTCGCCCACAAGGTTGTTGTTTGCAATATCGATCGCTATAAGATTCGAACACTGAACTAGGTTGGCCGGAATCTCACCTCCTAGAGAATTGTTTCTCAGACTCAGAACTTTTAACAGAATTAAACTACCAACTTCTTGGGGGATCTCACCTTGGAAAGCATTGCCTTTGAGGTAGAGGAAACGAAGGAAGGTTAAGTTTCCAACGTAAGGTGATATGGACCCCGCCAACTTGTATGATGATAGGTTCAAACTCACCACCCTTTGATGCCAGCGATCGCATGTAACACCACGCCACTGGCAGAAATGGAGAGTATGGTTCCATGAGGTCATGATCAGTTGAAGAGGATCCTGAGTTATTTGTTTCTTGAAGGCGAGCAAAGCAAGTCGATCAGTTTCGTTGGTAAAGATGGTTGTGGCACAAGTAGAGTTCATGCAAAGGAGAAGGATTGAGAGGAGGATAAATGAAAGAAATACCCTTCTACCCATTTGCAATTGCAAATGCTCCATCTTATATTCTTTGGGAAACCGAAATTCTAGGACTGAACTGATGATACATGAAGGAATGTATGATAGTATGTATCTTATAGTATAAGTTATAAATGGTAGGAGTGTCCAGTGGGCAATCTTTTTGACTTGACCAAGAAGTCTTATCTATGTTCTCCGAGTCGCACGGCGTTTTAAACACGAAACAATACGCGTAGATCACGGAGTGATGCAAGACATATAAGGGAACCTGACCTTTTAAGTTGGGTCGGGATGTAACCAGCTGTAGCTCCAACTTTTGGCATAAGCTAACATCATATTTGGAGTAAAACTTTGAAGACAGCAAGCAATATGAGCCACGTGGCACACTCTTAGAGGACTCTGACAACCGTATGGATGTTTGGCCAATCCCAAGGTGAATCTACAAATCTATGTTCTCTGAGTCGTATGACGTTTTAAACACAAAACAACATGTGTACAAGATGTGTAAGGGGAACCTAACCTTTTACGTTGGGTCGGGATGTAACCAGCTGTAGCTCCAAATTTTGGCGTAAGCTAACATCATATTTGGAGTAAAACTTTGATGACAGCAAGCAATATGAGCCACGTGGCACACTCTTAGAGGACTCTGATGACCGTATAGATGTTTGGCCAATTCCAAGGTGAATCTACAAATCTATGTTCTCCGAGTCGCACAGCGTTTTAAACACGAAACAACATGCGTAGATCACGGAGTGATGCAAGACATATAAGGGAACCTGACCTTTTACGTTGGGTCGGGATGTAACCAGCTGTAGCCCCAACTTTTGGCATAAGCTAACATCATATTTGGAGTAAAACTTTGATGACAGCAAGCAATATGAACCACGTGGCACACTCTTAGAGGACTCTGACGACCGTATGGATGTTTGGCCAATCCCAAGGTGAATCTACAAATCTATGGTCTCCGAGTCGCACAGCGTTTTAAATATGAAACAACATGCGTAGATCACGGAGTGATGCAAGACGTGTAAGGAAACCTGACCTTTTAAGTTGGGTCGGGATGTAACCAGCTGTAGCTCCAACTTTTGGCATGAGTTAACATCTAACATCATATTTGGAGTAAAACTTTGATGACAGCAAGCAATATGAGCCACGTGGCACACTCTTAGAGGACTCTGACAACCGTATGGATGTTTGGCCAATCCCAAGGTGTATCTACAAATCTATGTTCTCCGAGTCGCACGGCGTTTTAAACACGAAACAACATGCGTAGATCACGGAGTGATGCAAGACGTGTAAGGAAACCTGACCATTTAAGTTGGGTCGGGATGTAACCAGCTGTAGCTCCAACTTTTGGCGTGAGCTAACATCTAACATCATATTTGGAGTAAAACTTTGATGACAGCAAGCAATATGAGCCACGTGGCACACTCTTAGAGGACTCTGACGACCGTATAGATGTTTGGCCAATCCCAAGGTGAATCTACAAATCTATGTTCTCAGAGTCGCACGGCGTTTTAAACACGAAACAACATGTGTAGATCACGGAGTGATGCAAAACGTATAAGGGAACCTAACCTTTTACGTTGGGTCGGGATGTAACCAGCTGTAGCTCCAACTTTTGGCATAAGCTAGCATCATATTTGGAGTAAAACTTTGATGACAGCAAGTAATATGAGCCACGTGGCACACTCTTAGAGGACTCTGACGACCGTATAGATGTTTGGCCAATCCCAAGGTGAATCTACAAATCTATATTCTCCGAGTCGCACGGCGTTTTAAACACGAAACAACATGCGTAGATCACGGAGTGATGCAAGACGTGTAAGGAAACCTGACCTTTTAAGTTGGGTCGGGATGTAACCAGCTGTAGCTCCAACTTTTGGCGTGAGCTAACATCTAACATCATATTTTGAGTAAAACTTTGATGACAGCAAGCAATATGAGCCACGTGGCACACTTGTAGAGGACTCTGACGACCATATGGATGTTTGGCCAATCCCAAGGTGAACTACAAATCTATGTTCTCCGAGTCGCACCGCGTTTTAAACACGAAACAACATGCGTAGATCACGGAGTGATGCAAGATGTGTAAGGGAACCTGACCTTTTACGTTGGGTTGGGATGTAACCAGCTGTTGGGTTGGGATGTAACCAGCTGTAGCTCCAACTTTTGGCGTAAGCTAACATCATATTTGGAGTAAAACTTTGATGACAGCAAGCAATATGAGCCACCTGGCACACTCTTAGAGGACTGTTTGGCCAATCCCAAGGTGAATCTACAAACTAAAAAGCAACTTGATTAGTAATTTCAAACCTCTGGATTTTTTGTACCTTAAATAATGGTCAATAATGTTCAAATTCCAACTGTTAAAATCAACCCATGAAAATAATTCCAATCAAACGCCTAGAAATCACTAATCAGGCTGGTTTTTGGTTTGTAGGTCCCCCTAGGGATTGGCAAACATCCAAAATTTTTGGTTTTTGGGCCTTGAACTGAACCGTTTTCCCTATTAGTTTTGAGGGGAAAAAAAGTAGATCCCGTTATTTTTCCATTATTTTCTGTTTTTTGAAAATCTGAAATTCAAATTTCTCCGTCGCCATTTTTTCCGTTTTTTCCCCTGAGTGTTATTTTCTTATAAACTATTTATTTGACAAAAAAAAAAAAAAAAAAAATTGAAGAATGGGTTGTAGTTAACCAACCGTATAGATTGTAGCAAGTTCAGAAGTTGTCCTCCTTTCCAGAGGGGGTGTTACAAGCTGGCTATGCTGTTCAAAGTGAATAGATTTTTGGGTATTTTAGTAATACCCCCCTGAAATTTGAAACTAATTTGTAACACCACCTTTAAACACAGTCGAATTACCCCCTACCTCGACCAGTCACAATTGTCACACATGTAGCAAGCTTTGAATCCAACCACATTTTTCTAGGGCAAAATGCAGACTCAGTTTTCCGGACCTTTTGCCTTTTGCCATATTTTTCCTGATGGTCTAAAGTGATGCAATATAGCTCAGATGGCTGTATTATGGACAATTTTGGTCAAAGTCAAATATCTAAAGGGACGGGATGAATTCAACAGATTAAGGCCATAACAATTCTCCACAATCGTATGCCTTTAGAGAGTTGGTTAATATTGTGTGGTTTGACAATTTTAAGCAGTTTTCAAGCAGAAAAAGGTAATTCAAAGCCAGGTGATCATCTGGAAGTTCCAATTATACAGTTATGAATGGTAAATTATGATAATTATAACCTCAGATGAAGACAAGTCGCAAAATTTCGCGTGACAAGGTTACTTAAAAGAGAGACCATGTAACACTAATACAACCTCTCGCCCAAGAAACTCTATAAATAGCAAAACTAGTAGGGCTGCAACTTGGGCGGGCTCAACCCAATGTTGGGCTCCGGTTGAGCTCTCCTCTTCAATATTTGGGTTGGGCTCAGGCCAAATATGATCGGGTTGGGGTTGGGGTTGGGGTTGGGCTGAGGCTTCAGCCCAACTCGACCTACCTAACCTGAACCCGACTGATCAATAAGCAATTTTGATTTGAAAAATTTTTGTAACCTTTTCAACTAATTAAAAAAAGTTAAGAGGTGTTGGGAAATCTACGGGTTGGGTTGAGCTCGGGTTCACAGCCTTGAAAGTCGGGTTGGGCTAAGGTTGACCCCAACCAGCCTGAGTTACAGTCCTAAAGACTCGGGTGTTCCCCTTTTTTTTTTTTTTTTTTTTTTTATTTATTTAGCTCTAGTATCCATAAGTTTTCTATCCTCTAAACTTTCCCAAGTGTACTTACTCTACCCAAATTTAGCGAGGAAGGTGACTTGGGTCTGTTTGTTTTGTTTTCTAGCCAGTGTTACCATACCTCCACCAATTATACTTAAGCTTCAGGAGTTTTGTGAAGGTAAGAAATGATGAATGAATTGAACTCAACACTCTTCTATACATTTTTGTGTGTTCTATTCTGTTACAACAACACACACACACACACCTTCCATTCTATGCTGTTACAACAATACCCACACATTTTTCCATTCATTAAGGGAGGTTCTTTGCATGTTAATCTGACAATCCTATCTTGTGTGGACCTTCCCAAATTAGTAGAGAACTAGGTGATTTAGATTACCAGAAGAACCCACCTAGAAGCTTTACTTTATCCATCTCATCCATTATCATTTAAGAGGAGCTTCTTGACATTCATGGACATCTTTTAAATCTCATTTAAAAGAACATGGATCCTCTCAAGAAGGAGATCAAGAAGAAACGAAACCAACCCAAAAGGAAAGACACACTAGGATGCAAACACACTTGATTTACCACCTGTTAGAAGCACAAAAAACATGTGAACAGAGGTATCTGCGCCTCGGATTTCTTCATTCATGAATGCAGTGAACTCAATACATTATTGATCAGTTGAAAGGAAAATGATATACTATCCCCCTACTCTTTGCCTTTCTAAAGTTTTGAACTAGAAATTGGGAGCAGAATTAAAGTCCCACCCCTGATTCACCTAACCCTACTAACCTTCATTCTGACTTCTTCTCTGAAGATCCATACAGTTGAGGGTCGGTCTGATAGTACACAATGTCCCCTGTATCACTAACGTAATGGTCCTGTCTCATGCTTCTTACCAAATTTTCAACTAAATGAAATGGAAAAGGCCCAGATTTCTTAGGCTCCCGGTAGTACTTCCCTAGAACATGCTTCGCCGCCTTCGTCTGCAAGTTCAGAGTAACAAGAAATTTAATTCAGTCCAGCTCCTGCTGTGTTTTTCTCATTTTTTTTTCTCAAAGGAAAGAGATACTCACAGCTTCTACTAAGTGATAATGTGGTATTTGAGGGAAGAGATGATGTATCACATGGGTTCCAATATCATGGTGGATATTGTTAATCCATCCATAGTCACGGTCAACTGTTGTAAGCCCTCCTCTTAGATAATTCCATTCCTGCTCCATACAAGGGCTAAATTAGAATTTTGAACAAAAACCCATTTAAGTTATACTTTCTTCTCTGTTCTAATGATATTAAAGAGTCAAAATTGCAGCTACAACAGTTATAACCAGACATTTCAGTGGGTAAACTGATTTTTAGCTTGTGCTTCCCAGTTTCAGGCGATTTCCATTGAATATGAGAATTATTCCAACACAATATTTAGAACCATGGTTAAAAGTTTCAGCCGAAAATGAAACGTTTCGCCCAAAAAGTTTCGCTTTCAGTCAAGGGCGGCACCAAATACCATGGCGTTTCAGAAACCCTTCGCCTTTGAACCATGTTTAGAACAAAAGATCAAAATCCATACCTTTCCACGGTACCAGGGAAGTTTTTGCTCGTGGCCGTGGTGATGCAAGTAAGTGACAAAATCCAACCACATGACGAAAATCTGCATTTGAAAACAAATTAAAGAAATAAACTTTCATGATTATAGAAAAAGAAACAAACAGGAATTCCTTCCCATTAATTTAGAAATACATCAAGAATGAAGAAACTGAACCTACCCAATAGGGAACGCCATAGAGCTTAAGAATCTGAATGGGACCATTTATACAGGATAAACACACAAGCAAGGCTATCATCGCCGTCCAACAAACAACGGAGGTGATCACTTCTTTCCTCTCATTGGGATCGAACAAGTCGCTGTTGGGGTCGAAATGAGAACCCTTCTTTCCGGGACTTCTAGTCCACTGTAACACAACCCAAGATCAAATAACATAAAACTCTCAGAAATGCAAACACTCAATTTCATAGAAGGAATTGTTTAACCATTTAGCAGGACACTCACCAGATAGAAAGGGTATGCAAACATGGGGAAAGGCACCGTGAACCGCATGTTGCGAGTTTTCTCATTCAAATTCCTGTAAATCTTCTCAGACAACTACAAGAGAGAACAACAAATCAAACATTTTGCGAATTAAAAAGATAAGAAATCCAAAAATAAAAAGCACTTATCTTTCCCCGAAGTAAGGGCTACGAGGCCATGAACAGAGGTAACTACTAACCGGGTACCATGATTCGTCGTTCTCGACATGTCCATGGTTCTGATGATGAGTCCTATGGCTGATTCTCCTGGAGCATTATGCATCAAAGTACAATTCTATTAAGCATCAGAACTTCTAGAAACTCAACTACAGAGTATACCTAAAATTGGAGAAATGGGACTGAATGGAACCCCTATTTTTTTTTGTTGGCGATTTAGATCTATCAGATTCAAACAAATCGAAAGAAGAACAGAGTAACTAGGATATACCATCCATTGTAGGGTACAAGAATGAAGGAATGGAGAAAATGTCCAACAACGCTATTTAGCTTCTGGTTGTTCGAAAAGCTTCCATGACCACTGCAGAATCAAAACCAAACCAAATTTCATCAAAACAAGAAAATGGGTATCTAATTTCAGTACGAAAAACACAAGAAAACACCAAAAAAAAAAATACCAGTCATGGCCAAGAACAAACAGAGCCCAAAACATGGTTCCCTGCGCAGCCCAGTATAAAAGCCAAAAAACCCAATTGTTGAGATAAGTCGTGGCGGTGGCCAACACGAAAACCACAGCGATATCCCTAACAACATAACTCATAGAGCGCCAAGGGTTCTTGACCCAGCAGTGTTTGGGAATGGCAGCCCTGATCTCAGCGATCCTGAACGGAGGCGGTGCACTGGGATCAAAATCAACTTCGTCTTCTACCCCATTAATCTTCTCTCCTTCTTTCTCATCTCCAACCTCTGCTCGACGAACATCATCGGTCTTAAAGACAGGAAATCTGATCTTGGTAGGTTTGGCAGTGGAGAGATCCGTCGTTCCAGGTCGAGGAAAGAAGCGAGAGAGGGGTCTTAGAAGAAATTCTGATAAGACGAAACTCGCCATTAGAGACCTGGATGGAGAGAACTCAAAGATCTCAATTGGTAGAGATGTTTTGGGGATCTCCGATCTTCCTGCTTTTATAACAAATAAAAGTAGAGATTGAGAGCAGCTGTTTGAATTTGAGACGCGGGACTTGGCACGTGTGAACATTCACCTTCTTCATCGTTAACTACGTCAATGGTGATTCGCACGCATCAGATGGCCCTACACGAGTCGGAAGAGAGGGGCCACGTGAAAACACTTGCTGACATGCGTCGCTGTCTCTCTGCTGTTCTTGTTTGTTTTTCTCAGATTGTTTGTACGTACACTATAGTGACGTTCCCTTCTGAGTATAACTTTGCTGAAGGACGTCCGTCAGTAAAGTTAATGACTGACTACATTACGAGCCACGTGTCACATTCTTAAAGACCATGTATGTTTGGCTCATCCCTATGTTGACGTACATACCAAAAATAAGCCTGATTAGTGATTTCTAAGCGCTTGATTGGTGTCGGTTTCATGGGTTCATTTTTAACCGTGAAATTTGAGCATTGTTTAGGGTACAAAGATCCAAAGGCTTGAAATCAGTAATCAGGCTAAATTTTCATATCTACGTCTACGAAGGGATTTTCCAAACATCCATACGGTCAGTCGTCACTAAGAATGAGCCACATGGCTCATACTTTGGTCCATCAAGAAAGCTCTACTCTTTGCTCCAACTTGGTATCAGATTTTTTTTACGGCACCATGTGAGGTTCGAGGAGGTTTATGTTCTTTTTAATAGAGTGAGGAGTACGGTCGTCATTTACATGTACACTGTTGGATCCGTGGATGCGGATCCGATGATCATAGATCCAACGATGTAGACCTATGGATGATCCCACTCGAGAGGATTACTTTATCACAGGTACTAACCGTAGAACTTTAATCATTGATGGCCCAAAAAATCAGACGGTTGGTGTCATTTGATTTTGAAGATTTTAATAGAGATCCAACGATTGGATGATCGTGTTCATTGGGTTTAGAGTCCCGTTGGGGTTTTTGACCCAGTTTTTCCGGTGATCCGTAAGGCTTCTTCGTTGTTGACCATGATCAATTAGTCCAAGTTTCTCTCACTCTCTCGTTGGGGAAAAAAGATGGGGCCAACTCTGAGACAAATACAAGAGTGGGAATCTTTATATAGAATGCTACCAAACAATGCATTCATGCAATGCCCTAAGAAAAATACCTCCAAAACCACATATTTTCTTATCGTTCAACGCATTCATGCAATGCCCTAAGAAAAATACCTCGAAAACCACATATATTTTCTTATCGTTCAACGCATTGTATTTGTGCAACTCAGATAATGCTTTGCTTGCTGAGCATATTCCTCAAGCCCTAAATCCACAATTTCTCCCAATAAAAAGAAGGAACGTCTAGGAAGCAACGTCTATTCGGCCGTGGACTCATGAATCCAATGGTGGTCGTCAACGCCCCTAAAAGTGAAAAAAATGATGCCAGCTCGGTGCTGACAACTACCGTTGGATTCTTGAAATCCACGGCCGAGCACACGAACACCAAGAGGGGTCAGAAAAATGGGGTCCCCTGAGCCCGACCCATTTTATATTAGGGTGTATTTTTTGAGATAATTTGTCTTGTCTTTTGCGGGGTTGATATGTGAATCGCCATTAAGGGAAATTGACTTGACTTCATCTCTATTATTATAAGGCACCAGAGTCCAAGACTCCTTTAGGGTCATCCTCATTTTACCTATAAACATGGTTCGAAGTCTCGGGATTGGAGGCTCGATAGGTTGCCGCCTATCCCAATGACTCCGGATCCCCGATCTGAACGATCCTGGTGAGAAATCCCCAATATCGTTCAGATCGGTGGGGACCAATCCCGATCAGGAGCACCCAATCCTGAATGGGATTGGCCAAGACTTCGCACCATGCCTATAAAAGATTCTCCAAACGCTCAAGTTCTTTGTGTGTGTGGCTAGGACCAGTCATTTTAATTACTAGTGTTCAAGTAAACAGTAGGGACCAAAATTGGCTAACGCCAAACAGCCAACGAGCTTCCCTCTGGTGGTCGGGAGTGACAGAACCAATTGCCTTTGCTCCAGTCCAACCATTATTCGTGTGTGTACATATATCTCACCAAGGACATCATCCTCACACTAAAATCAGAAACTTCTGAAAATTTTAATTTTAACCCAATAAAATATTGACCTAAATTTAACGGTGAGAATGGACGGTCCAAAATTTTTAACTTGCAATCAACTATTCATAATGCTATAAATGTTGGAATGGGATGATTTTTAGTGAGGTTGACAAGAATATCATCACGAAAAATCAGCCGCCATGAATTTTTTTGCCCATCCTTAGTGGACTACAGTATGAGCATATTGTTCACCTGAACCCTTTCGTAACCAGTAAAAAATTTATTTAATTTCACATGCCTGTCCACTAATCAATATAACTGTCCACATCAATTTTCCAACTAAATTCATTTAAAAAAAAAATCCATAAAAAGTCTTGGGTTGGTGGTGGTTATGAATACGAGGGCTCATCAAAGAGAGTAAAACTTCTGTCACAAGATGTTGTGATCGAAGCCGGTCGCAAGACTCACAACCCACAATACGAGCCACATGGCATATTATTATAGGGCGCTGATCGTATAGATGTTTGGCCAGTCCCTCTGTGGACTTGCAAACCAAAATCAGCCTGATTAGTGATTTACAACCTTTGGATTTTTGCACCCAAATAACGCTCAATAATGATCAAAGTCCTACGGTTAAAATCAACCCATGAAAATAACTTCAATCCAACGCTTAGAAATCACTAATCGGGCTGATTAAGGTTTTGTACCAAATTACTTGGAAGCCAAAATGTGACAAGGGCAACTCTGACAGCCATCCAACCACCTCTGAGATGTGATGATTAAACAATTGACTTTATAGTGGGGCTCAATGAAATCAAAAGCCAGTTTAAATGGTGAAAATAATGATAAAAGTAAAGGCATGCAGTATTGCATGTGCGTATTAAAAAGAGAGGAAATATCCATAAGTTTATCTTTCATCTCTTACACCCATTTTGGCGTACCCACATAGAAGATGAATCAATGGCTGATTTTTGCTGGGATGATCTCTATGGTGAGGAGATCATCCTCACAAAAATTCAAATCATTCCGATATTGATAGACTGGTTTAGAAGATGAAGAATTATGAACTGTCGATTTTTATCGTGTAACTTGAAAACCACATTTGATGGGGTTAGAAATTTCAGAATGGGCTGATTTTTGTTGGAGTGATCTATATGGTGAGAAGATCATTCCCCAAAAAAAATTCAGTCATTGATTCATGTTCTATCTAGGTACGCCAAAATAGATGTCAAAATGGGGGTCAAAAATGGGTGTTCACCAAGCTCGACCCTTAATTTATTTATGGGTCGGGGGATCGGGGATGACTACCATTTTGGTGTACCCACATATAAGATGAATCAATGGCTGATTTTTGGTGAAGATGATCTCCTCACCATATAGATCACCCCAGCAAAAACTCAGCCCATTCTAAAATTTCTAAACCCATCAAATCTGGTTTTCAAGTCACACGGCAAAAATCGACGGCCCGTAATTCTTCAGCTTCTAAACCAGTCTACAAATATCAAAATGATTTGAATTTTTGTGAGGATGATCTCCTCACCGTAGAGATCATCCTCACCAAATATCAGCCATTGATTCATCTTCTATGTGGGTAAGCCAAATGGTTGTCCCCCGATCCCGACCCTTTATTTATTATTTAATAAGTTACCCTTCAAATGTGTTGTATAACTAATTTACCTTTTCAATGTGTTATGCAACTAAAGATCGCATACTATATATTACAGAGAGTGGGGTTCTAATATGATTTATATCTGGATTCAGATCCAACTCGGATCTATAGATCCGGATCCAAATTGGACTTTAAATATGATAATCCATATTCATATTTGGATTCAGATTGGATCGATGGTAGATCTGGATCCAATTCAATTTTTATATCATGATCCATATTCATATCCAGGTCCAAATTTGACTTTTGAATATTATGATCCATCTCCAAATTTGGATATGAGTCGGATCTAAGGTAGATATATATCAAACTTTGAATTAATATCATGATCCACATCCAGATTTGGATCCAACTCAGATCCATGACAAATGATTTAAATTCAAACCATGGTCCATATGGGAATTAGACTCATAGTTTTGAATATGGGTCAGATACAAGTTGGATCCACTAAAATGACAAATCTCAGTAAGGATCCAACTCTAAAACCCAATATTTGACCTAACCAGAATACTTGACATAAGGACTGAAATCCGAATAGGATTAATTTACTCATATTTGACCCATTTCGTTTGGTTCGCATCTTAACGATCGATCAGGTCTGATCTTGGGTTTTAATCCACCCCTTTTCATGCACTAGTGGTTGCAGTTAGGGGGAGCACCAATTACAACAAAGGTGGTGGTCATGATAAAGAAGGAGAGAGCGAAATCGATTATCATTATATAATTATGAATTTTTGTTAATGATTTTAAAGAGAAATCGATTTATCATTATAAAAATAAATAAATAAATAAAAATTCTGTCTAGAGCTACACTCATTTCTTACACCTAGTGATTGGGCCCATTTAGAAATCATGTTGGACAATCCAACCATACATTGAGTTTTCATTGCCATGATCATTATCCTCACCAAAAACAAGTTCATTTCGATATTGCTAACTAAAAAAATTTTGAACCAAAATAATAGTTTAATTGGATTGTCTGGATTTTCAAATTCGAATCAATTTTCATGAGGTTAATTAGGATGGTCGACATAGACTGATTTTTTGTGAAGAGGGTCTCTATGATCTCCAATTGCAACAATTTTCAGCCTATCTTGAAGTTGATTTGACAATGTACTTCCACTTCTTGTATTGTTGCGATTTGGAAAGTACACAATAGGTCTATCTTTGATGAATCTTTGGTTGTTGCCTCTTCCATCATCCATGGGGTAATTCTTGCTGTTAGGGAGGATGCATCTCTATCCAAATTGGGGGTGTTCAGTTCGGCCTCCGACCTTCCAGTTCTCTTGAGCTTTGGGGTTTCTCCTCAACCTAGGAGTGCTCCCTCTATTAAAACATGTATGTGGGGTCTTCCTCCCGTAGGAGCCATCAAAATAAACTGTGATGGGTCCTGTAAGGGGAACCCAGGAGTTGGTGTCTTTGGTTCTCTTTTTAGACATGACAATGGGCTAGTTGTTGGTCTTGGGGTAATGACTAATTACATTGTTGAGTGTATGGCTATTGTTGAAGGTGTTAATCTTGCCCTTCCTAAAGGATGGAAAGCGCATCTGGATTGAATTTGATTCAAAAGCAGTTATCAATGCCTTCCTCAAAGACCCTTCCTCAAAGACGACGTTCCTTGGAAGGCGAGAGCTAAATGGAATGTTATTAAAGCAAAATTCGATTGGATTCGCTTAAACTCCACTTGGATGGAAGCTAATTAACTTTGGAGATGAGTGTTGCGCAAACTACGCGTCCAATCTTCCATGTGATTCTAGGCTTTGGTTGATTGGAAGACCTCATTTTCTTTCAACTGTTGAGGACCCTTCCAAGGTATACTAACGTTTTGTCTTTTGACGACCTCTGTTTTTTCATTTTGGTTGCTTGTGATTGGTTGGTTGAGGTTGCTATGTTGATCCCTCCTTCCTTGATGTAACATTTCCTTTGATGTACCTCTCTTTTCTTCTATATATTATCTCTTAGTTAAAAAAAGGCCACAGTATGGACAACTTGTAGTGTTGTTGGATTGTCCAACATAATCTTCATGTGGATCCCACCACTGGTGTAAGAAATGGGTGTAGCTCTAAACAGACTCATAAAAAATGCATTATGTCTATTATCACCAAATGCATTTGTTGGACTATGAATTTCGATAATCCATTATAAGTCCCATAATTAATCATTATAATCATTATTAAATTGGGCCAATCATCTAGAAGGATACTTTACTTTATCTATACTACTATATAACGAATGAGCCACCATTGGGATGTTGGTCATTTTGTCTCCCAAAAAAACCTTCATATGATTCATTAATTATTTTTTTAAAGTTCTTTACTTTTCAGGGGTACTTCACTCTTTACACAACTTTTCTTTTTTCCATCAGTTAATGCTTTCAACGAACGAGACTCGTTTGTGATGTTGGTCATTTTGTCTCCTAAGAATACGCTTGTTGTGTTTTGTTAATTGTTTTTTACTTTTTAGGGCTACTTCAGTCCTTATGCAATTTTTCATTCTCCCATAGTTAATGCGTTCAGAATGTCGTTGATGACGGACCATAATGTGAGCCGTGTGACACTATTAGAGGCCACTGATCGTATGGATATTTGGACCATCCCTAGTAGACGAACATAACAAAAATCAACATGATTAGTGATTTCTAACCTTTGGATCTGATTACCCCAAATAATGCTTAAAATCCACGATTAATAATAAACCATAAAAAAAACTCTAATCCAACGGATACGAATTACTTAGTAGGGTCAATTTAGGTATGTAGGTCCATCTAGGAATGGGCTAAACATCCATACAGGCAGTGGTCTCTAAGAGTCTGTCATGTGGCTCATAATATAATTCATCATCATCATGGATGTTTGAAAAAAAAATATATATATATATATATATATAATAAAAAAAAGTTAATTAAATGTACTTGTACATACACCCATTATCCACAAAAAGAGTAATGATCACATGGTCCAAGGGCCATTGGCGTTATCATGTTGCATGGTTGCATGGTATGAGTGGTGTCATTTTATCATTGGCCAACTAATGCTCAAAATCCATAGTTAAAGAAAAACCATGTAAAAAATTAAACCCAACATTGGGCTCGGGGTTGGTCCTTTCAATACTCAAGCTCGAGCTCAAGTCTGGGTTTTGAAAACCTTGGCAAAATTGGGTTGAGCCCGGGTTGAGGCTTTGAGCAACCTGACGGTCCTGACCCAATCCAAACTCATTTATATACATATAACTATTAAACAATGCATATATATATTAGTAAAGCCTACCTAAAATAGCTTTTCCCCTCGCCCCGCCCCTCCTCTCTTTCTCTCTCTCAACTCCTCCATTAATTCCTTCTTGAACTTTGGATCCAATATTGGTAGCTCCATGATCGAGGATGATTGATTCCCCCACCTCTTCCGACCGACCTTGTTTCCATTGAAGCCGCCAAGTGAATAGAGAGCTTTAACAAGTTGTTCGCTTTTGATTCCTTTAGTACATGAGGTAAGTAAGAAAGAGCCCAACAGTTCCTCATGTCGCTTGTTGAAATTAAAGTAAGCTCAAAGTAGCTTCATTAATTTGTTGCATCTAGTCAAATAGGGAATGAGGGCATTGTTTGATTTAATTGATAAATATTCTTCGTTGACGTCATGTTCAAGTGAGTTGTGGGCATTGTGGCCCCAATAGGAGTACAGAAAGCAAAAGCTCCCGCTTTCTCTCTTCTCATTGAAAAGATCTGCTTTGCTTTGCTTTAATTTGCTTTACTTTCTCTTCCTCTTTTCCCCACTGTTACTTTTCTCATATTAGCTGTGTGAACATCATCTCGAATCTTCATGATATCGGTGGAAATCGAATTTTTTGATTCTTCAATCCATTAAGAGATTTTTTATTCTCTTTTTGATTCTCTTGTAATTTTAGGAAATTGGAAAATTTGATTCAAGAGATCCACAGTCCACAAGGCAACAACTATTTTACCCTTTGTAGTTCTTGCCTCGTGGATCGTGGATCGTGGATCTCTTGAATATAAATCCAATGGTCAACGCCCTCAACCTAATACTTTTTTCTTCTTAATTGGGATAGCATTTTCCTTTTAGAAATATGCCGATGTGGCAAAATATATAAATAGAGAGTCGAGTCATCATTTTTATAATACGCGGACGAGAGAAAATTGGGCTCTCGTCCGTTGCTTTTAATATAGATGATAGATAGATGGACACGTGGAATGCATATATTACACGTGGAAAGATATATCATCTATATGCTAAAGGGAAACCTTTTACCTATTCCACTCAACATTTTCCAGGTGTCAACAAATATACCCCTCTAATAAAACAGTTTGTATATATTACGGTACCATACCATCATCGTCCCCAGGTCCAAACCACAAATGGCCATTAAGAAGATTCCCACCACACAAATCTCGAATACCGCTGCACTAGTCTCAAAACTACCACACAAATGGCCATGACGATTCCCACCGCACAAATCTCGAATACCACTGCACTAGTCTCAAAACAACCACACAAAATAATGAGGGGCTGAGATCAACTATGCTTCATATCGATGGCTGAGATTAATTCTCACCTGATTTTGACAAACACTTTGTCGGAAAGTGCTGCTGGCACTGGCCACCCACGCATATCAAGACACTCAGTTGTATTCTCTTATCTTATCCATCCATCTAATGTGAACGGTTAGATAAAGAGTGGTTGAGATCAAATCCATCAATCTAATATGGACGGTTAGATTTCAGCCACTCGATTTGCCTCCTTAGACCTCAATTTATTCAAAATTTAAATTTCAACACCGTTATTTTTTGTTATTTCTATTATTTTCTCATTTCTCCCTCTGTGCGTTATAATCTGTTATAACAGCCGTTATAATGAAAAAACCGGTAACACCCCAGTCCGTTAGACGTTTGAGTGCCGAAGGCACCCAATTTTTGCAAACGCTTTTGTCGGAGAGTGCCGTGGGCATGGGCCATTTACTATTCTATATAACAAAACACATTGGTTGTCTCCCTACTTATACCTCTTATAAGCATCAACAAAGAAGGGCCGAGATCTAATCCTCCCCCAAATGGACAGTGGATCTCCGCCACTCACCTGATTTTGGCAAATTCTTTGTTGAGGAGTGCCGATGGCACAAGGCACCAACTAGTATAAAATAAGAGGGGTATAAGAAAACCATTAAATTTCTGTTAAATTCTCTTCTTTTTTTTAAATTTCAGCACCACTTTTTTCTGTTAAAATCATTAAAATTCGTTAAAATCTATTTTTTCTATTTTCGCCCTTGGCCGTTTCAATCCGTTTTAACGATAACACCCCTCTCGAGGCATAAAAAGTGGGACTCTTGAGCCTGACCCTTGTGCTATATGTAAATCCAAACCATTTCATTCCTTATATGTAGGTAAATAGTAGGCAACCCGTACCCACGGCAATCATTGAAAAAGCATTTGTCAAAATTGGGTGTGAGTGGTTGAGATCCACTGTCCATTTGGTGTAATAAGATCTCGGCCATCCCTTATGAAGCCGGATAAGAGATGGGAGACAACCGTCCTGTTTTGTTATATAGATATGATAGATGGACACGTGGAATGCATATATTACACATGGAAAGATATATCATCTATATGCTAAGGGTCTGTTTGCTAACTCGGAATTGAGCTAGATTTGGATTTGTGATTCTTGGAATCACAAATCTCTGTGTTTGGGAGGACCGAATTCTAGGAATTATATTTCCAATTCTGTGATTTTCCCAGAATTAGAAGTTTTAGGGGGGGAGAAGAAACTTCAAATTCCTGAAATTCTATTTCCGAGCGGAGAGATTCAAAAGAATTTTTTTTTGGGCTCCAACTCTCACACTCATCCCTAGGTGGACCTATAAATAAAAAATCAGCAATAATAGTTATTTGAAACCTTTGGATTGATGTATTTTTTTGTTGATTCTTAACCGTGTGATATCTAGCATTATTTGGGGTACTTAGATCCAAAGGTTAGAAATTTTTATGGTCCGTACTCTCTACTAATGTGCAACGTGGCTCATACCGTGGTCCATCATCAACGGATTACAAATTTGTAACCGTTTGATTGATGTCTTTTATGGGTTGATTTTTAACCATGGGATATATATAGCAAGAGTTGGCGGTACAAAGATCCAAGTTTTTTTTTTTTTTTTTTTTCTGTAAACAAATCCAAGTTGAGAGATAACTAATCAGCCTGATTTTAGTTTGTAAGTCCTCCTAGGGATGTATCTAACCATTGGATTGGTGTCTTTTATGAGTTGATTTTTAACCGTTGGATTTCTACCATTAGCTGGTATACGAAGATCCAAAGCTTATAAATAACCAACCAACCTTATTTTTAGTATGTAGGTCCACCTTGGGTTAGTATAAATATCCATACAGTATTAGTGATTTTTAACCATTGGATTTGTGTCTTTTATGGGTTGATTTTTAATTATGGGACATCTAGCATTATTTGGGGTACTCAAATCTAAAGGTTAGAAATAACTAATCAACCTGATTTTTAGTATGTAGGTCCACCTAGGGATGGGATAAACATCAATACAGTCTATTGTCTCTAATAATGTGCCACATGGTGCGCTCAGAATGTGGTCCATCATTAGTGTTGATGATGGACATCTGTATTTGTTGCATCATGTGCCACTTAGGCTTTAGCCATTGATATTTTGACACGGGTTAATCATAGTCAAAAAAATTATCAAAATAATTTTAATTATTATTTTTAAATTTTTTTCTTTAAATTAGCATCGATAACATTTAATTGACGGATGACAAAAAAATAGCAGTCATTATAACATAAAGTTCATGAGATGATATTTCTCTTATGTAGATGGATAGAAATTTCAATTCTCGGATGTCCAAACAGTTAAAATTAGAATTCATTGGGAATTCCAAATAATTTTCCTAGCACAACCAAACACAAGAAATTTCAATTATTTGAATTCAAATTCTTAGAAATCACAAATCCTAGAATTCTATTTTCAATTCTAAATCCGTGTCTGGTTGCCAAACATACCCTAAAGGGAAACCTTTTACCTATTCCACTCAACATTTTCCACATGTCCACAAAGATACCCGTCTAATAAAACAGTTTGTATATATTACGATACCATACCATCATCATCCTAAGGTCCAAACCACAAATGGCCATTAAGATTCCCACCACACAAATCTCGAATACCTCTGCACTAGTCTCAAAACTACCACACAAATTTCAAAGAACATCCAATGGTCTGGAATTTAAGACGACGATGCATGCTATAATTTTTGTATATTAAATTTCAATTACAACAATCACATTAGCATTCATTGACAAATACATTAATTCATTTCCTTCCTTGTGCAAGAACATTTCTACAAGTCCCATCATCTGTCTCACAAGTAACCTCGAACTAGGTTTCCAATGACTTAATTCATGCTCAATTCAAGTTCTCTACGTAAACTTGGAAATCTTTACGTAAACAAGTTGCTCAAGTTATAAAATCTTTTTCTAAAATCTATACTACATCTAAAGCGAAGCGACTTCCTTGACAGTTATTTGAAGTCAGAAGATTAGTTTCTAACTATAATATTTCCAAAGACTTAATTCGTGCTCAATTCAAGTTCTCTATGTAAACATGGAAATCTTTTCATAAACAAGTTGCTCAATTTAGAAAATCTTTTTCCAAAATCTATACTGCATCTAGAACGAAGTGACTTCCTTGACAGTTATTTGAAGTCAGAAGATTAGTTTCTAACTATAACTTCCTCTTTTTATTCTACTAGTTATCATAGTCACAAAGTCGGGATTCGGCAATAAATCGGCAAGGGGTCAAGTCGGGAAAATTTGGATAAATTCGATAAAAATCAACTAAAATCGACCAAAATAAAATTATGGCATTTTTCAAGTTAGAAAGGTTATTTTTAACAAAACACATTTATATGATGAAAAACACATCTATAATTCCATAATAATAAGTCATAACTCATAAGCATCATATATCATTAATAATTCCAAAAATCGGCAAAATCGTTGATTAATCACCTAATTTTTTGATTAATCGGAGATTTTACCATTTTTTGTCAATTATTCGGCAATTGATTCGTGAATTCAAAAAATCGGGGATTTTTGTGACTAGGCTAGTTATTGTACACGTGCGTTGTTCACGGACAATATTCAAACTCTTATTTCCACATAATGCAAGTGCAAAACACTGTGTGTGTGTGTGTGTGTGTGTATATATATTTAAAAAAATAAGGGTGGAGAATGGAGAGTTTTTAATTTATAGAAGTTCTTTTTGCCTTTAATTCAAAAATGAAAAGTAGGATATATATTTAGAAAGTAGAAGGTAGACATATTTAGAAATTAGGACTTAATCGGAGGATATTTAGAAGGGTATATATATCTTCATTGTGTTTAATAGGGGTATAATAGTCAATTAAAAAAAATTCAACATTGGTACTTTTATAAGTAATATAGAGAAAATGACATACATGACCATGAAATATTGAGTTAGTTATATAACTCATCTAAAATGTGCATTAGTCTTTTATATCTAAACTTTATTTACTCAAAAGGTGATAAATGTGCGGTGTTTCCTAAGTTTTTTTCTTTTACAAAATTATATTTGCGTCTTTTTAAGAATCTTCTTCTTTTCTTTTCTTTTTTCATTTGATATTTTTCAAAAACTCATAACTTACAAGGGTCAGGCTCCGTTGACAGCCCTGAAATTACAGGATTCTGTACAGGATACAATATATGCTACGTGGCACATTCGTGGAGGACTCCGAGCATATGGATGTTTGTCCAATATCTAGGTGGACCTATGAACCAAAATTTAGCCTGATTAGTGATTTCTAGTCGTTGGATTGGACTTATTTTCGTGGGTTGATCTCAACTGTGGGAATTATAGCAGTATTTGAGGTACAAAGATCCAACGCCTAGAAATCACTATAATCAAGTTGAATTTTGGTTTGTAGGTCCACCTAGGGATTGGACAAACATCCATACGGTCAGAGTCCTCTTAAGATTGTGCCATATGGCACATATCTGTGTCCTGTACAAAATCCTGTCATTTTAGGGCTGTCAATGGAGCCCGACCCAACTTACAATTCACAAGTTGCTTTGTAGTAAAAATGGTACTATCAGAAATCCAATGCTGAGATATTTGAAATGATATCCATTTACAGGATTTGGGGACTCACCTTTTTGCACTCATGCTCTCGGGCGTGGATTCTGAGAATCCAACAGTGCTTTGCTTTGGCAAAAAGTGAATGCTAGCTAAGCGCTTTCAACCACCGTTGGATTCTCGAAATCCACGCCTGAGAGCATGAGTGCAAAAAGGTGAGTATGTGGAGCATGGTCCATATTTTTTAAAATTAATTTTATATTTTTAGGAGTATGAATGAAATTATGAGTGCAAAAAGGTGAGTCCGTGGAGCCTAGCCTATATATATATATATATATAAATTATAATTTTATTTTTTAATTAAATTAAGATCCTATAATACCCTCATAAATTAATTTTTATGATTAATAGCGAAGTACAATTTTATGATTAATTCAATGGACGACTTTCATGGTGTAGCCTAAGTTGTCCAGCTTTTAATTCAACCGTCGTACATCCCCCATAAATTGGACCAATCACATATGTATCCATTAACAAATACAGTAATTCATTTCCTTCCTTGTGCAACAACCTTTCTACAAGTCCCATCATCTGTCTCACAAGTAATCTCCAATTAGGTTTCAAATGACTTAATTAGTTCATGTTCAATTCAAGTTCTCCACGTAAACTTGGATTTAGAAATTCTTTTTCCCAAATCTATACTTTATCTATTAGAAAGCTCTCGCCGCCATATTTCAAATAATATCCATTTATTAAATTTTTTTTTTTCAATTATAATTTTATATTTTTATTAAATTAAGATTCTATAATACCATCATAAATTAGTTATTATGATTAATAGTGAATTACAAAAGAGTAATTTCGTTGTTTTAATTATATTACTTAAGCAACACGTGTCCCTATAGAGCAAACTTCATTACAAAAACATTTTGTTTTTTTTCAAAGTAATAAGGAGTAAAGTATGAACTTAAAACTTCCGAAAACGATTGTATAAGCTTTAAGTCAAACTTTTTATGTAAGAGCTACTTAATTCTAAAAGTGGGATTATGATGACATCATACTTGTAAACCTTTGGGTCGGGCTTTAGGGGACCTCCATTTTTTACCTTCATTTTGGCGTACACACTTAGAAGATGAATCAATGGTTGATTTTTGGTGAGGATGATCTCCTCACCATATAGATCACACCGATAAAAAATTAGCCTATTCTGAAATTTCTAACCCTATCAAATGTAGTTTTCAAGTTACACAGTAAAAATTGACGGTCCATAATTCCTCGACTTCTAAACCTGTACAAATATCGGAATGATTTGAATTTTTGTGAGGATGATCTCCTCACCAAAAATCAGCCATTGATTCATCTTGTACGTGGGTACGTCAAAAATGGGGTACCCCGAGCTCGACCCTAAGCCTTTATACACACGCCTACCCATCAAGTAAATAAATGTTTCCATAATAGTATGATGACATCATACTTTGGAAACCATCTTCACAAATACTAATCCATCCAACGGTGTAGAGGTGTCATTGAGCAAAAGTTTTCCTCGTCAACTGCGTACACATGGCACCCTCTGTTGATGCTGAGGTTGGACAATAGTTGTCCGGTTGAAATGGACCACAGGCGTAGTCAATTAGCTTACCTAGGTTGTAGTCAAGTTTGGTAGTTTTGGCCATTGGGCAGGTCCAGTGAACCTAACCAATGTCTTTTAAAAGGTTTTCTTTTATTCCTCTTTTCCTCTTTTTAGTGGGGTGGGCACGTGCGGCATTCTATGGTGTGTTTGTAGTAAGATCGTGATCGTTGGATCAAGCAAGTGCTTGTATCAGGCTCAGCCCACTAAAAAGCATAAAAATACGATGTGAACACGTGAAAAATAATTGTGCAGATATTTTTCAGTCGATACCCATGGAAAATTTTATGATACAGAATTTGGTATCAAAAGTTTGATTTATGCCATGTGGGACACTATTTTGAGTCCAATTATACTTTGATGGACACACACATACAAATAATCAGCATGATCGGTGACTTCTAGCCATTGGATTTGATCACTTTATCTTCATGGGCTTCAAACCCACCAATATGAAGCCCATAATGAAAAAGTGTTCAAATCCAATGGATAGAAATCATCAATCAGGCTGATTTTTGGTGTGTAGGTCCACCAAAGTGTGGCCAAACATTCATTAGGTCAGTGGAACCAAAAGCGTGTGCCACGTGGTGCTTTAAGGGATTTTGTATCAAAATTTGATATAAAATTCTGTATCATAGACCAGCTCATACCCATGTGGTGGATGGAGATATTTTTCAGTCTGGTCTATGCAAGTCTATAAATGTGGATCTTGCCATAAAGGCTGGAGAGAGAGAGAGAGAGAGAGAGAGAGAGAGAGAGAGAGAGAGAGAGAGAGAGAGAGAGAGAGAGAGAGAGAGAGAGGCAAGTGGATTAAAAATGTAAAAGATGGTCCAAAATATAAATAGAGTGTTAGGTATTTTGATGAAAAGGCCCTTTAACAGAAATGTCACTTTCTTCTGAAAAGTCAAGTGTGGTGTGGAAAATAGGAGTAAAATTATATCTAGAAAATCAATTTCTTTGTGAGAAAAAGACCTTTTAATAGTATTCAATAATGTGTACTGTTTTAGTGGGCTCACCCCTTTGACGGGCTATTTTTATTTATTTTTTAATAATTCTAAATAAATATCTTTAAAACAAAACAAAAAAGACCCGACGACCAACGCCTAAGACACCCCGCATCGCACGTGCCTTCCGCGACTACATATTTAAAAATCATAAGCACATCTTACCCCACTTCCTTCTACAATCTAATAATCAGAGAATATTAAACCACCCCTAAACAAATATCGATGTTACGTTATATTAAAAAATTGAGTCCATCTAGAGCTACACCCACTTCCGACCTCCAATTCTTACGACACGGGTGGTGGGGTCCACATAGAGATTTTGTTGGGCAATCCATTGGATTTGAAAATTCAAACTGTCCAATTCAACTATTATTTTGGGTCAATTTTTTATATGATTAGCAATGTCGAAATGGACTGATTTTTGGCGATCTCTATGTGAATCTCACACACTATCTAGTGTTAGACCCGAGGTTTTTTTTTAATACTAGAAAACAATTTTCGCAAAAGAAATGCAGATCTAATATCCATTTGATGAGTTCTTTTCTTTTCTTTTTTTTGTTTTTTGTGTTTTTTTCTGATGAACCCATGTGCAGATGGGTATTTAACCTAAGCCCATGTAGAGCTAGATACACATGGACCTACCACAGGGGTAGTGTTGGTGGAAGGTGGAGCCCCAATGGTAGTTTTAATAGCGTGCAAAAAGGGTGAGAGAGAAAATGGAAGAATGAAGCGGTGGTAACGCCATCTCTTGAGTGGGATAACTTTTCGAGTTGATAGTGATATGGGGTTTGGCAGGTTATCACAAAGAGTAATGATCACATGATCCGGGGTCCATGGATGGTGTCATGGTGTCATCGCGATGTTGTCCGTGTAAATCAGTTTTAAATTTAAGTTAATTAATTATTAAAGTAAATCTCCAATACATTTGACCAATGAAAAAATGACAGAACCATTACCACCCCGATCTTACCTTTTGTTTAAACTTTAAAGAAGCCTTTCGTGATCTTTAAATAATAAATATTATTTCCCTCTTAAAGCTATAACTTTTTTCTTAAAGGACATTAATAGTCCAAGCTGTCTGCTTTTAATTCAATGGTCGTATTTCCCCATCCAAGTGGGATGGGTTGGAATCGTTGGATGGGGTGGAGTAGAAACTAGAAAGTTGTTAACCGACCACAATATGAGCCAAGTGGCATATTCTTAGAGATTTCTCAATGAATGGGTGTTTGGGCGCCCAAGGAACCCTAGATATGGACACACAAACCAAAAATTAGCCCGATTAGTGATTTCTATGCGTTGGATTGGGTTCATTTTCATGGGTTTTTAATTGTGAAATTTGACCATTATTTGGGGTACAAAGGTTTGAAATCATTGATCAGGCTGATATTTGGTTTGTAGGTTTACTCAAGGAATGGCCAAACGTACATAAGGTCAGCATCCTCTAAGAGTACTGTGCCATGTGACTCATATTGTGGCCGGTCAACAACTTTTGGATGGGACTACGTAAAACTTGCATGACCACCCATAATATGAACCACGTGGTACACTTTAAGAGGATGCTGACCTTATGTATGTTTGGCCAATCTCTATATGGACCTACAAACCAAAAATCAGCCTGATTAGTTACAAGGTTAAAATCAACCCATGAAAATGACTTCACAATTAACGCTTAGAAATCACTGATTATGTTGATTTTGGGTTTATAGATCCATCTAGGGATTGGCCAAACATCTATCCGGTCAATGTCCTGCCATGTGGCTTATATTGTGGGTGGTTAGGTAATATTTACTCGGTGGGATGGGGTGGTCCTACTATTGAACAATGCCAACTTAATGTCAGCAATTGATTTTAAAATAATGATGTCATAAAAGGGGGTATGGCATCATATTCATAAATCAATTGCCCACATTAAAGTTTTTTAGACAAACTTTGATGACAGGCCCTGTCATCAAGGCCGATGACAGGGTGCAATAGAGCCACTTGGCAGACTCTTAGAGGGATCTGACCGTGTGGATATTTGGCTCATCCCTAGCTGGTCCTACAATTCAAAAATCAGCCTGATTAGTGATTTCAAGCCTTTGGATCTTTGTACCTCAAATAATGGTCAATAATGCTCAAATTCCCACGGTTAAGATCAACCCATGAAAATAATTCCAATAGACCAGATAGAATTCCGTAATCGAGCTGATTTTTAGCGTGTAGGTCCAGCTAGGGATGGGCCAAATATCCATACGGTCAGATCCCTATAAAAGTGCGCCACGTAGTTATATTGCTCACCTGTCATCGGCCTTGATGACAGGACCAGGTCATCAAAGTTTTACTCGTATTTTTACGGCTATGACATCAGGGTCCTTGTCCTTAGCAATCTAAAGTACCCCGAGCATGAGTAAAAGTTAAAACTTCTGTCACAAAGGTCGTAAAACTTTGCAAATCACACAATCACAAGCCAATGAATTATCGGCACGTACCCTTGTGCTCCCAAAGAATGGGTGTGTCCCATCCAGAAGATTTTCTTCAATTTCGCCCCATTAAATGCCCCCAACAAATTGGAATAGATCTTTAAAGACAGACGTCCATCATGCAGTACGAGTCACGTGACACACTTTTAAGGCCACTGACGATACAGATGTTTGGGCCCATCCTAGGTGGACCTACATGTCAAAAATCAGCTTGATTACTGTTTCTAAACTTTGGATCTTTCGTACCCCAAGTAATGCTCAAATCACACAGTTAAAAATATACCCATGAAAAGCTCGAATCCAATGGTTAGAAATAAATTATCAGGCTGATTTTGGGTTTGTAAGTCTACATAGGAACTTTGCTGACGGACATCTAATGACGAATATCGGTTGATGATGGACCACAGAAAGAGCCACGTGGCATGCGAGATCGTGTTGACCGTATGGATGTTTAGCCCAACTCTAGGTGGACCAACACACAAAAAAATTAGCCTGATTAGTGATTTCTAACTGTTGGATTGAAGTCAGTTTTCATAGGTTGATTTTTAACCATGGAATTTGAGCATTATTGACCATTATTTCGGCTACAAAGATCCCAAGGTTTGAAATCACTAATAAGGGTGATACTTGGTTTGTAGGTCTACTTAAGGATTGGCAAAACATCCATACGGTCAGCATCCTCTAAGAGTGTGCCACATGGCTCATATTGTGAGGGAGGGGGTGGGGTGATCGTACTATTGAAGAATGCCAGCTTAATGTCAGCCCATTGATTTAGAAATAATGATGTCATTAAAGGTGTATGACATCATATTTATAAAGGGTCGTGGTGTAACAAGGTATACCTGAGATCTTTTCATTTGCGGAAACGGCAATTTTGGTAGTCACCGCTGCCATCTGGACCCACTAACCGCATGGATGTTTAGCCACCCCTTAATTCTTATGAAAAATCAGCTTGTTTAATGATTTTTAACCGTTGGTTTTAGTACCCAAAAAATGGTTGCATTCAACGGCTATAAGAACGTCTTAAAATGTTCTAAAAAATGCTAAAATCTAATGGTTATAGATTACCAATCGGGGTGATTTTTGGTGTGTATATCCACCAAAAGGTGGGATAAACATCCATGCTGTCAGTGGACCCAGATGACAGTGGTGAGTAACAAAAATGGTGCTTCTGCCTTTGCTACAGTTTCAGGCATACCTTTTTACATCTTTTTCCATTTATAAATCAATGGCCCACGTTAAGATTGCATTATGTACATTTACGGCTATGACATGAGGGTCCTTATCAATCCAGAGTATCCGAAGTATGGGTGTGTCCCATCTAGAAGATTTTCTTGAATTTTGCCCCCATTGAATGTCCCCAACTAACTGGAATAGATCTTTGATGACGGACGTCCATCGTGCAGTATGAGTCACGTGGCACATTCTTAAAAGGCCACTGACCGTATGGATGTAGGTGGACGGGCTGTTCTTCGATGCAGGCTTCTGTATCAAATTTTTTATGCAGAAGTCCCTCAAATTGCCACATAATAGACTTGTTCAGGCCCACTTGCCACTCGAATGTCTGGCCCACACTATGATAGATCTACACACCAAAAATCAGCGTGATTGGTGATTTCTAGCCGTAGGATTTGAGCACTTTTTCATCATGGGCTTTATGAACAGGCCTATGAGTTTGTTGCAAGCCCATGATGAAAAAGTGCTCAAATCCAATGGCTAGGAATCACTAATCATACTATTTTTGCTGTGTGGGTCCATCAAGATGTGGGCCCGAAAGAGTCTACTACGTGGCAAATTGAGGGACTTCTGCATCAAAAAATTTGATGCAAAAGTAGGTACGATAGATTTTTCCTACGTGTACATACAAAAAATCACTTGATTAGTGATTTTTAACCTTTGGATCTTAGTACCCCAAATAATGCTCAAGTCCCACGGTTCAAAATAAACTGATAAGAAATCACTAATCAGGCTGATTTTTAGTTTGTAGGTCCACCTAGGAACTTTGCTATCGGACGTCTATTGATGATGGACCACAACAAGAGCCACATGGCATACATGTAGAGATTGTTGACCATATGGATGCTTAGCCTAACCTTAGGTGGACCTACAGACCGGCTACCAGCACCACCAGCATCAATAGTTCCAGTAGCTATTGCGGATCGAGATGCAGTACCTGTTCAATAGCTCACGCCCGGGTCAATATCCGTAACACATCTCATATCCAACAGTTCAAGGCACCTGATTAGTGATTTCTAATTGTTGGATTGGACTCCTCAATATGGGTTGATTTTTAACCGTAATTTGGAGCATTTTTGGGGTACAATAAGATCCAAAGGTTTGAAATCACTATGTAGGTCCGAGTTTGCTATGTAGGTCCACTTAGGGATGGGTCAAACATCCATACTGTCAGTGAGCCTGACTAGGAGGGTGGAATGGGTCAAACATCCATAGGGTAAGTGAGCCTAACTAGGACACCAAAAATCAGCCATTGATTCATCTTCTACATGGGTAAGCCAAAATGGGTGTCAAAAAATGGGGGTCCCCCATGAGCCGACCCATAATAATAAAGGGTAAAAATGTCTAATGTTTTAAAATTTTAAGAATAATTAATAATACGCACTGTTCTAAAATTTAATAATAATGTAGTGAAGTCCATGCAAGAAGCCATTTTTTTTTGGCTTTAAAATAGCGGGGAGCACGTGCATCGTTGAATGAGAGGTTGTCGAGGCTGTTATGTGTCGTCGTGGTGTAGTCTTGCCTTTTAATTTACATTAAAGGGCGTTTTTTAGAGAAAAAGACGACGATGATGGCTTATGGGATTGGCCCACGGCTTAAAAGGGTCACTACCATTATAATGTAGATACATAATTAGAAATGGCATCACTCTCCAAAAAAAAAAAGTTTCCCCTAGGTGAGGGAGCTATCTTAGGCCATCTCCCAAAAGTACACTAATAGACTCTTGGCGATACCCAAGAGCGGGTTTGAGGGAAACTTTTGAAAATGGCAAAACTAAAAATTATGACAAGTTTGGAGATAGTTTTGGAAGATTATGAAAAGGTGATTTTGTAATTTTCGTAATCAAGAAGAGACAATTATGGAAGGATGGATGCTTTTAAACTTTAAGGACAAATTTGAAATCTATATAACAAGTGATAGTAGTTGTCTCCCCACTTATACCCCTTTTATAGGCTTCAATAAAAAAAGGCCGAATTCTTATCTCCTAACTTGGATGGTGGATCTCAGCCACTCACTCGATTTTGGTAAATGCTTTGTCGGGGAGTGCCATGGGCAAGGGCAGAGCCAGAATTTTGTTCAAGAGGAGGCAAAATCACAATGATTTGTTCAAGGGCGGCAAAAAAATAAAATCAAAGAGGCAAACTAAAGAAAAATAACAGTTCAGGAAGTAAATATATATATATATTTTTTAAAGAATTTTCAAAGTTGAAGGGGGGCAATTGCCTCCCTGGCTCTACCAGTGGCTGTGGGCATGGGCCACCTACTAGTTTGAGACAAGCTAAAGAGGTTTTGAAAATTTTGTAATGATTATGATAGGTATAATCAATGTCATGGTTTAAAAAATGATTGTTACAAGGGAAATAAAGGTTGTTGTAATGGCCCCAACCCCATTACATTACTTTGAAAATGATGTTCATATTCGGAAAAAAAAATGGGTTTAGCATCATAACGGAAACAACGGCCGTTACTTTTGGAAAAAATATACATTTGTCGAGGCTATTTTGAAAAATTAACAAAAATATATTCCAACCATTTTTTGACTTCCAATGCGACCGATGTGACCGTTATAATGGTCAAACAGTAATGTTAAGTGACCATTATAACAAATGGTTTAAAACCTCCATCAATTCTATTAATATTTTTTATATTAAAAGACTAAATTACCCTTTTTTATCGTATGGTAAAAGGGACAGGCTCAGGGGATCCCCTTTTTCCTGACCCCTCTCGTGTTCGTGTGCCCGGCCCTTCGGATTCAAAGAATCCAACGGTTGTTGTCAACGCTGAGCTGGCATCACTTTTTCACTTTTTTCGGCACTGACAACTACCTGTGGGCTCACTGACCGCATGGATGTTTAGCCCATCCCTTGGTGGATATACATACCAAAAGTCACCATAATTGGTAATCTCTAGCCATTAGATTTTAGTACTTTTTAAGGCATGATTCTAGCCGTTGAATTCAACCATTGATTTGAGTATTAAAACCAACATCTAAAAATCATCAAACAAGCTGAGTTTTGGTGTCAATGTCTACAAAGGGGTGGGCTAAACATCCATGCGGTCAGTGGGCCCAGATGGGCAGCGGTTACCTCGCGACCCATCTTATTTTGCCATTCAACTTTGCTGTCGAAGCATAATCTTTGTATAATAGATAAAGATTATATTACTTTTCTTGAACTAAAAAATTAAATTATTTTTGAATGTCAAGATTTAGTGGGGTCCACGGTACGTTAGATCTTTTTCGTTGGTTCATGGACCCCACTTAAGCACGTGATGTGTTCTTGTCTCTAACCACACATAAGACAGCCTTTTTATATGTTAGCATGCGTGTCTCAAAGAAGAGGACAGAAATCAAAGACCAGCCCCCCTTTTTTTTTGGTCGAGTGTTTCTTAAAATTCTGTGTATGTCCGCGCAAGCGGCGTAGGATAATGGAAGTCTTCGTGTGGTACACTTACATGGTATGAGACCCACGATATGATGGTTCTCATCTAGTAGATCTCTTGTCCCACAAACCTACCTATCAGACTACTGTAACCGTCGGATCTATGGTATTTCTCTACTTTTAATTCAGAGAGAATTTGGCTAGAATGATCAGATGGTTTCGGTAATCCAATCAGGTTGGTGCAGAAGTCAGCTCCCGAATGCCACTTGGCACACTCTTTAAGTCCCAATGACCCATGAATTGGTGGATCAACAGACCAAAAAAAAAACATCCTGGTTGGTGATTTCTATCCATCGGTTTCGAGTACTATTCATCATGGGTTTGGAACCCACTCATAGGCCTGTTCACGAAGCCCATGATTAAAAAGTGCTCGAGAAATCACCAATGAGGTTGATTTTTGGTGTGTAGGTCCACCAAGGTGGGCTAAATATTCATGGGTAAGTGGGCCTGAAAGAATGTGCCATGTGTCAATTTGGCAGGACTTCGGTATCAAATTTTTGATATACTGCATCAAAGAACGGCTTCGGGTATCGTATGTCACATAAGTCAGTGAAGAATTTTTTGATAGCGAAGGTTTCAAAATTTTGATACATATTTCACCCATAATGCCACGTGGCACTCTTTTGCAACCATTGACTCCATGCATGCCGGTACCCCTCTTGGTGGACCGACCCACTAAAAATCAGCATGATTGGTGATTCATAGCCATTAGATTTGAGTGTTTTCTGATATGGGCTCTTAATCCATCATGTTAAAAGCGTTTTTGTATAAGCCTTGAAAATATCTGCTGAGAATCACTTTTTTCTAGAATAGTGTTTGACAAATTAGATTGGAGAAGTGTTACTCTGTGTCTAGAAGTTGGTATTACTGTTTAGTACAACCAAATGTGAGCTCTCGAACTCTATCAAAATATTTTACAATATGGAAGACAGAGTGCAGAAAAAAAGGTCAAAACGTAGGACCCAGTTTGATGGTGATACGCTTCCTGCAAAAGCACGGAAGCGCTCTTTTAAGAAACATCTTCTGAGGTGTGTCTCAAAAAAGTGTTTCTAGCTTCCTGTAGACGTTGGAAGCAAAAGTGATTTTGCAAACCAAACAAAGGTTTATTCTTAGGAAGCGCTTCTCGATGCCAAAAACTGGAGAAGTGCTTCCCAAAAAGCATTCCCAGACACTACCTTACACAGTTTGGGTCATAGCATTCCCATAGTGGTCAACTCTGATGCGACTTTTACTCCGGTACCCCCTTTTTCTCATTTTTGTGAGTGGGGCCCCCGACATTTTTTCCAGTAACCCCATTTTCTCTTTTTGAGCGAGCCCCTAGGTAGCCCTTTCCTCAGGTTGCCCCTCCCGTGACGAAAAACCCTTGACGTGGGGTTGGCTGTGATACCAAATGTTTGGAACCTAACTGATACTCCAAATGCAGCTAAGCGATAATCGAGCGGAAAGCTAAGCCCTTATACAGTTTGGGCCATAACACATCTATAGGCCTGTTCATGATGAAAAATGCTAAAATCGAACTGATAGAAATCACTAACGATGAGTTTGTAGGGATGAACCAAATATTCATGGTGTCGGTGGGCCCGAAAGCACGTGAATGTAAGTTGCAGTTCGGTATATCTAAGAAGAAACTGGTTCGGGAGAAAATGTGGTTTTCTAGAAATTGGGTCGCGATGTAACAAGTTGTAGCTTACGCCAAAAGCTCGTAAGCTATACCATTTTTGTTACTCACCGCTTCCATCTGGGACCACTGACCATTTTTGTTACGCCAAACGCATTCGATTGATCTGATAGTATTTATCAAGAGATCTTCCACCCCCAAAAAAGATTCAGGGATCTTTTAAGTCATAATAGAAACAATTGAAAAAACAAGAAAGGTTAAATCGGGTTAACAAACAATGAAGGCCCATCGATCCTAGTGGGCTACCATGTCAGGCAGGCCCAGCTTGGCTCATAGGGTAGTCTGTCAATCTGGCCGTTGAGGCCCAAATTCAGACACGCCTGGCTAAGACAAGTAGGTGCAGCTCAAACTTGACTCAGAGCAGGCCAGGCTTGGGTGCACATGGGCCAGGCAGGACCATTTTCACCCGTGGATACGATTGACAAGTTAATGGTTATGATTTCCCTTCACCTTGACTAGTATGAATTCTTGAACACATGAAATGGTTAAATGGACATTTTCACATTTCTTATTTGATAAAACTCAGAATAATCAAACTCTATACCTTTATACATTCTGATTTTTGCGTACCTTTCAATAATACAATATTGACACAAGCTGAGAACCTGCTTTCAACGGTCAGTACCTAATTGTCGTCCACGAGTCTGTTGACTCGAGTTCTTCCCACTGACTCCTGACAGCTGTTTCAAATTGGTCAGAGCATCCTGAGCGTGTCTCTTCGTGTTGGCATTCCCGTGCTTAAAAGCTTCCACCAATGCCTTTACTAGAGTCTGATCAACTGAGTGTCGTTGAACATGGCTTTCCACTCTCAATACCCTCTCCACCATCCAAATTGTTCTCTCTAGAAGCTCCCCTCCCCGGACCTCTGTGAACAAAGCAATCACAGCATCGATCACACCGAGCCGTTCAAGTTCTTCGACAGCCCGCTTGAGACCGTAAGATGTATCAGACACGAGTGTGGACAGTGCCTCCACTGCCGCGATCTGAACCTTGGTGTCTTCGTCATTCAGAAGATCAACCAGGGGCTTGATGCAATTTCCCTTTAGCAAGCAAAACTGACTGCCCTCCTCACATCGGGCAGAGTGTATGGGACACGTTGGCGGGACCTTTGGTGCCTTCCCACACACTAATATCATGGAAGAGCAGAAACCATGGGGAGGTTGGGGTTCCAAGTCTGCAGATGCGACAAGTGCACTTTGGCACTCGGACAAATACTTCAACCCAAGGGCAGCTCTCTGCTTTACTCTTGGTTGTGAGGAAAAGCCCAGTTGCTCCCGGAAGACCGTCAATAGCTGATGCTCTTGAATTGTGTCCAGGATTGTCGGGTCAGGGCATCTTGCAAAATGCAGTAACAGACCAAGAAGCCCTTCCACCATGCAAGTGGATCGGGAGGTCCTCTCGCTGGAGCTCCGACGCCGCTCTTTGAGAGTAGTGACTATCCATCGTACAAGACTACTCCCTAGGACTGTTTTCACCTCATCATCCGTTAGGGGAAGATTGGCAAGTATGCATGCAGCTTCGGATCTCTCTCCATCTGTGCATTGGGTGTCCAATAGCTTGTCTTTCAATAAGGGAATGTTGTTAGAAGCTCTCAGCTCATTAACTAGAACTTGCCCCAACCTTTTAGAAAGGATTCTCGTAAGCCTCAAGGCATAAATTCTATGGCCAACTTCGGGGTGTTCGAGAAATGGTATAATGGTCATTATGCCACTACCCGAATTTATATGGGTGGCTACAGACTCTGCAAGAGAGAGCTCTGGTTAGTAAATAATGGATCAAATTTTCAACAGATGATTAGTTAAAAAACAAAACAAAATTATTTGGGTCTATCCATGCAGTAATTAGTGGCTATAAATATAATAACAGAACACACAGTGAACATGCAAGAGATTGGGACCCACTAGGATATCTCATAGCTTAAAAATGAACCTATGTGGATGTCATCTGATTCGATAAAATTTTTGGATGGCCAAAAACTACATGATGATCCTGCTTTTTGACCTGTTGAGATGTCCTGGGTGGAAACCCTTGAATAGTAGGTTTTAACCTCTTGCATGTGTGCTGCATCCTGCAATTTTACTTGAAAACAGCTATTATTTATACATTTATGCTATAGATTTTTCAATAATGTTTTTTGACACATCCAACCACAGGCTCTACAGAACATAATTCCTAACCCTAGGACAGAGACGCCCGTCCTTAAAAAAGAAACACAACGACAGAAACAAAAAATGGAATGGGAAATAATAAATGCTCAGGCTCCGTTGACATCCCTAAAATGACAGGATCTGTTACAGGACACGATAGGGAGCCACATGGCACACTCATAGAGGACTCTGACCGTATGGATGTTTGGCCAATCTATAGGTGGACCTACAAACCAAAACTCAGCCTAATTAGTGATTTCTAGGCATTGGATTGGACTTATTTTCATGGGTTGATCTCAACTGTCGGAATGTGAGCAGTATTTGATATACAAAGATCCAACGCATATAAATCACTAATCAGGCTGATTTTTGGTTTGTAGGTCCACCTAGGGATTAGCCAAACATCCATACGGTCAGAGTCCTCTAATAGTGTGCCACGTGGCTCCCTATTGTGTCCTGTAATGGATCCTGTCATTTTAGGGCTGTCAACGGAGCCCGACCCAATAATAAAAGGCAAGCATCCTCTAGATGTGGTTTGGTCCCAGTTTTAAGTTTTTTTTCTGATAGGTAACCATTTATTATTCCCCCCTAAGGTAAGGACGGGACAGGAAATGTGACTGTATCAAGAACACAAAATGTAAGATGAAGAATTGGACTTGAGACACAAAAGTAGAAATGATATCTCTACGACTCTACTCATATCAAAAGCCAGAGTTGTTTGGTCGCACCCAACTTTGTCTAGTGGGTTGGTCAATCACAACTTTTTCCCCTATTTTTTATTATATGTCCAATTTTTCCTTCATATGCCATATTCTGAATTTTGACACTCCCAAAATTTTCTTCTTAGTCTAAGAGGGTTGCTTGGTTGCAGCTACAAGTCTTAGAACAGACTTATGTAGCATAAGAGCTATTTGCTTGTAGGGGTTATTGTGGTGAGGACAACTATGGGATGTAACAATTGTACCAGAAAAAAAGCAGCAGACTTCAAATTGTAGTTTGTCTCTAATTCAACTATGACAAGGCAATATTGCATAAAAGATCTGTTAACAAACAAATCATTTCTGAGCTAACTAATTAGCAAGGAATTAAAAACCGAACCTGATGCCTGGGGAGAAGATGCAATTCCATAAAGGATCTGGAGAACAGCAACTTGACCATTTGGAGATGCAACAGATAGAAGCTCCAAAAGGTTATAGACAATAGATTCTGACTGCATCGAAATCCCTTCCTTGTTGACAGATGCTAATTCCCAATGCCCTGGCTTTGAGACTATATTTGCTATTGTTGATGCTGCCAATCCCTTCAAATCTTGTGGGTCATCCGGGGTTTTGAAAAGAATATCTGTAAGGGACGTAAGCACGCCCGAATCAACAAGAATAGTAGCATTGTCGTCCAAGGTCGACAGATTGTACAAAGCTTGCAAGCTTGGTGTCCTTCCCTCTGGCTTGGATAGCATGTCAACAAGTATTTTAGCACCTTGCCTGGCAATTTGTTCTTTACTGCTGTTTGTCAATGTCATCTTTCCAACCAATGATGCCATTGCTATTCTAACATCATCAGTACCTGCATTCCAAAAAGACTAACATCATCAGTACCTGCATTCCAAAAGGACTAACATCATCAGTACCAACATTCCAAAAAGACCAATATGCTCAAGTAGAAAAAGATGCCTAAAAATGTCCAGAACATGAGCTATGTACAGACATAGTGTTAGAACTTCCATGAGGTAAATTATGATTTTCCCGCAAATTTGTGTTAACAAATTCAAAAAATATCAAGCAATTGATTCTAGGCTCAAGGTGAGATATCTCTATCTTGAGGATAGTTGAAGCCTCCCTCACGTGCAAAAGAGAATTTCTTGGCAACACATCTTCGGGATACAACAAGCCCAGACTCGATCTAATCTCAAAGAGGAGCACTACTCAAATGTGACAGTTTACAATTCTCTGTTCTGATTACCCAATTTTAGAATAAAAAATCATGTTTTCTCTTTTAAAAAACAAAATTCTAACAAGAATTCGGTTAAGGAAAACTGGTTTATCAATAATAAATCTCAGTGCAATACCGAGAAAGAGAATCATTCAGAGTCTATAGCCATGAAGTAATCTCTGTCCAAAGACAAAGTAGGAGAGAAGAAATAGGAGAAAAGAAGGTAAAAAAATTAAAAATTCCGGTAAGACTCATCTTGGAATCGCTCTAGACATTCTAAGCTTTCTATTTCATGAACTCAAAGATTTCTAGATTCTATTTCTGCTCTCTGTTCTGTACTTGAGTTCTTATAGACCCAGGTAGGTTGCTAGAGTCTGGACACATTTTCCAGACAGGTATCTTGATAAGAATACATTAATTGAGGCCTGAATTAGTGGAGTCACGTGGGATGTGAAGCAGCAAATCAAGCCACAAATTCAAATCATTTCCTTACTTCCCAAAATCATTTCCTTAGTTATTTCCCAAATCCTAGCTTTCTAAATTCTAGTATCTTCCTTGATTGAGAATTTCCTAAATTAGCTACTTGACTTACTTGAAAATAAGTTTAAATACAGGAATGTGTAAGGAGGATGGCAATAAAGAATCTTCAATCAATCTCTTAAGGAACGTTTTCCATTGTTCTCTTTATTTTTATTTTTATTTTGAAAATCATATAAGTGATCTTATCATTTTGGTATCAGAGCGGTTTGATCCACGGTGCATGGTAACGACCCAAAAGCAAAAAACAAAGATGGAACAAGAATTTAGACGATTCTCTGAACGATCCGAACATCAATGGCGTGAGGTAACAGAAATGATTTCGGCCTTAACTCAAAGTATGATCACCTTTCGGAGAGCGTACAACGTATGAGAGTGGAAGCCAACGAGATCCGGTCTACCGGGGCATCACTGGTTCATGAGCACGAACCAAATCCGAGGCGTGGAGATTCAATCCAAACCATTAGTTCACGCACCATCCGACTTGAATTTCCTAGGTTTGATGGAGCGGAACCGTCGGGTTGGATTTATCGTGCGGAGCAATTCTTCGAATATCACCATACACCGGTGGCGCAACAGGTGAAAATAGCTTCATTTCACCTCGAAGGAGAAGCTCTTCAATAGTTCAAATGGGTGAAAACTGTTGTCGAATTTGCAAGTTGGACAAAGTTCACCAAGGCAGTGACTGCTCGATTCGGCCCATCCGAATATGAAGATTATGCTGAATCCTTAGCAAAGCTTTGTCAAATGGGTAGTCTGCGGGATTACCAAAAGGAGTTCGAAAAACTTGCTAATCAGGTTACGGGACTTCCAGAGACATTTCTTGTTAGCTGCTTTCTCGGAGGGCTCAAGGAAGAGATAAGGGTTGACGTGAAAATGTTTAAACCCACGACTCTTATGACTGCTATTGGACTAGCCCGATTGCAAGAAGAGAAGGCACTCATAAAGAGGCAACACCAAAAATCAGCAACTCTTAAAACGTTGCCAGCAATTTCCACCTCAACTCCACGCACAATCGTACCCAATATTAAGCGGTTGACTCCGGAGGAGGCCGAGGAACGACGTCGAAAACAGTTGTGCTACAATTGTGACGAAAATGGGTTCGTGGTCATAAGTGTAAGCATAAAACGTTATTTTTAATAGAAGGAGAGGAGTCCGATGATGAAGGAGAAATCGAGGAGGATGAAGTCGACGAGAAGGAAAATGAACCATTGGAGATATCAGTCCACGCTCTTGCTGGTTCAGTCACTCCCCAAACAATGCGGGTAAATGGATATGTCAAAAGGAGCCCTATTACAGTACTCATTGACTCAGGAAGCACCCACAACTTTGTGGACCCTTCCTTACTAGAAAACTCCATTGCCGATAACAGATTTGAGGTCATGGTAGCCAACGGTAGGAAGCTAGCATGCACAGGTCGATGTCCAGAACTACCGATTACATTGCAAGAATTTCAGTTTAAGGCTGACTTGCATATGCTACCCTTGAGAGGATGTGACATGGTTCTAGGGGCCCAATGGTTGCGAACTTTGGGTCCCATCTTGTGGGACTTCACTAACCTCAACATGGAATTCACGTTTGATGGGAGGAGGTACAAACTAACGGGTAAGCAAAATGAGCCGATCAAGGTTGTTAGCAGTCACGCAATGGAGCGCATCCTCTACAAAGATACAACAGGTATGTTGTTTACTTTATGTGCTTTGGAAGAAGGAAAAATAGAAGAACCTATAAAATCGGACTTACAGGCGGTCCTGCAACAATATGACATTTTTGAGGAACCTATGCAACTTCCTCCAAAACGTGATCATGATCATCAAATCAACCTCGTACCCAGTAGTTCACCTACCAATGTGAGACCATATCGGTATGCGCACTTCCAAAAGAATGAAATTGAGAGGTTGATCAGAGAGATGTTACAAGCGGGAGTGATCTGCCCAAGTACTAGTCCTTATTCATCACCGGTTCTCTTGGTTCGTAAAAAGGATGGTACGTGGCGCATGTGCGTCGATTATCAAGAACTAAACAAGATCACAATTAAGGATAAATTCCCAATTCCAATTATCGATGAACTCTTGGATGAGTTACATGGAGCCTACTATTTTTCAAAATTGGATCTTCGATCGGGTTATCATCAAATTCAGGTACGAGACTCGGATATTCCAAAAACAGCATTCCGAACTCGTGATGACCATTATGAGTTCTTGGTAAGGCCATTTGGGCTTACTAATGCACCATCTTCTTTCCAATGTCTTATGAATGATATTTTCAGGCCCTTTTTGAGAAAATTTGTGCTCTTCTTTTTCGACGATATACTAGTCTATAGCCCATCACGGGAAGCCCATATACATCATTTGGAGGTGACCTTGAGACAGTTGCAAGCCCACCAACTATATGTCAAACGATCCAAATGTTCATTTGGATGTGAGACTATAGAGTACCTTGAACATATCATTTCGGGTAATGGAGTGGCAGCAGATCCAGAAAAAATTCGGAGCATGATTGATTGGCCAACACCAAAGACTATTAAGGGCCTACATGGGTTCCTTGGTCTCACAGGTTACTATCTGAAGTTTGTCCATGATTATGGACATATAAGTGGGCCTCCAACAGCCTTATTGAAGGACTCCTTCAAGTGGTCCGAGGAAGCAGATATGGCCTTCAGGGCACTAAAGAAAGCCATGACTTCAACACCGGTACTCGCCCTTCCAAATTTTTCTAAGCCATTCATTATAGAAAGCGATGCTTCCAGATCTGGGATCAATGCCATCCTCATGCAAGATAGCCGTCCGATCGCCTACACAAGCAAGGCCCTATCAAGACGAAACTTGGGCCTATCCACTTATGAGAAGGAAATGACCGCCATCGTACATGCAATCATTAAATGGCGAACATATCTAGTGGGCCGCCATTTCATCATCAAGACGGATCATCAAAGCCTTAAACACTTTTTGGAAGCCCGTGCTACGACTCCGGCCCAACAAAAATGGCTCACTAAATTGTTGGGGTACGATTATGAAATCACCTACAAAAGCGGAGCGGAAAATAAGGTGGCAGACGCCCGAAGAGCCAATGGTGGCAGCCATCTCTTATGTACGGTTTGATTGGATGAGTAATCTCAAGGAAGACTTGAAGGATGATCAATGGGTCCAAGATCGAATCCATAAGATCGGACACACTCATTTCAGTGAAAGGAATTACAGCTACTAGGACGGATTTTTGAAGCATAACGGCCGGATCGTCATTGGACCGGATTCGAAATGGCGAACCATCATCCTAGATAAGCTTCATTCGGGACCCATAGCAGGTCATTCTGGCTACCTCAAGACCTTCAAACGGGTCTCTACTACCTTCTTTTGGCAAGGTATGTGTCAGTTTATTAAGAACTACATTGTGGAATGTGAACTGTGTCAACGCAATAAATATGACACAACATCTCCACCGGGGTTGTTACAACCGCTTCCCATTCCGGACAAAATTTGGCAAGAAATCTCAATGGATTTCATCGATGCATTGCCTAATTCTTTTGGAAAATCGGTAATCATGGTGGTTGTCGACCGCCTTTCCAAATATGCTCACTTTATGGCCCTTAGTCACCCATACACGGCAGCCACAGTGGCCCAAAGCTTCGTAGAGAATGTCCTCAAATTACATGGGGTACCCAAATCAATCGTCACCGACAGGGACCCAATTTTACGAGCAAATTTTGGCAAGAATTATTCACGTTGCAAGGGACCAAGCTAAATATGAGCAGTGGGTATCATCCGCAATCTGACGGCCAAACCGAGGTCGTTAACAGGTGCCTAGAGACATATCTCCGTTGTTTCACTAGTAGTCAACCCAAAAAATGGGTCAAATATGGCTCCCATGGGCTGAGTACTGATATAATACTTCATACCATACATTCACCAAAATGACTCCATTTGAAGCTGTATATGGGCAATTTCCGACACCCATTACGGGTTATGAAATCGGTTCTGCAAAGGTGGAGCAGGTCGAAACCACCTTAATGGAGTGAGATAAGATATTGAAGTTGCTAAAACATAAAATGAGTGAAGCTCAAACCCGAATGAAGCAACAAGCGGACCTACATCGAACAGAGAGGGAATTTGAGGTCAACGACATGGTATTTTTAAAGCTCAAACCATACCGACATGCTACAGTCGCAGTATGGGACTCCATGAAACTTTCACCACGGTTTTATGGACCGTACAAAATTGTTGAAAGAATAGGCAAGGTAGCCTATAGGTTGGACTTACCTACCGGGTCAAAAATACACCCAGTGTTTCATGTTTCTTGCCTTAAAAAGAAGATGGGCCAACAAGAAATTCTAGTGCGAGATCTACCAAAGTTCTCAGATGATGGGGCCCTTCAAGTCGTACCAATGGCGATTCTCGATCAAAGGCAAATTCGAAGGCGCAAACGGGATGTTACACAAGTGCTTGTTCAATGGGCCCACCTACCAAAAGAAGATGCAACGTGGGAGGATGAGCATCAACTCCGAAACCAATTCCCAGATTTCCAACCTTGAGGACAAGGTTGATCTTATGGGGGTGGGAATGATAAGAATACATTAATTGAGGCCTGAATTAGTGGAGTCACGTGGGATGTGAAGCAGCAAATCAAGCCACAAATTCAAATCATTTCCTTACTTCCCAAAATCATTTCCTTAGTTATTTCCCAAATCCTAGCTTTCTAAATTCTAGTATCTTCCTTGATTGAGAATTTCCTAAATTAGCTAGTTGACTTTCTCTAAAATAAGTTTAAATACAGGAATGTGTAAGGAGGATGGCAATAAAGAATCTTCAATCAATCTCTTAAGGAACGTTTTCCATTGTTCTCTTTATTTTTATTTTTATTTTGAAAATCCTACAAGTGATCTTATCATATCTCACATCTGTGCGCACAAGTACACAAATGGTCACCCAATACCCATTCAGCTTCCCCGAGATTGGACATTTGATCAAGCACGTGGTCATCAAGCACGTGGTCACCATGGAAAAGAAATCAAGCGGCCCCAATTGCAACTTTGTGCCCCCACACATGCACAGTTTGGGAGACTTGATCCCAAGACCTCTCCAAAATCACCTCTTGATAGAGGTGATATAACCACTTTGCCAACTTACTTTTTGTATTAGAAAAGCACAAACTATAAAATATATTACGTTTTCAACTTTGAAAAAGTTCATTTTCAAAAATTACTTATTTGAAACACACCTAACAAATAGAAGTAAGCTAGATTTCTCTATAATTATTCTGTTGTATGTCTATCCATCTACCCATTGTTTGCATGTATACATGCTGGCTAATTTTGACATTTTTCTATTAATAAAATTTTACTCAACACAAGGAAATCCTCCATAAAGAACACAAACTATGTGGACAATTTACTTATAGCCTTGCTACTACAAATTTAGGTGTATTCATGGAAAGATGCAGAGGCACCTAGACTTCTTTGTTATGTAGTCTTTATTACATTAGTTGAAAGGGTAGTATACGGGTTTTCTCTATTGTTTATATTTATTTTTTATCATCAATATACTATTGATCTTAAGAGTAGTTTAACTGCACTAATAAAAATGATTAGCACGTGGAGGATGATTAATTCATTATTGCCAAAAATCCCTTATCATTCTCTACTTTTTCTCCTACCCATCGTCTTCTATTTGATCTCCTTCTTCTTTCAAGTTGGGAAACATATCAAATCAAACATGCAAGCTACATGTACAAAATCTGATCGAAGATTCAAAGAGAAATATATGTAGCATGTATGACCAGCAATCATCTAGCCATACTATTGAAGTCGGCAGCCATGTTATCAAATGGGCCAGGTACCATTTGGCAAGGCTAGAATTTAGGGGGGTTTCATGGATCTCTATAGAAATTTTCTAGTCAATAATCCCTAAATTCTAAACTAGAATTTAGGGGAATAATGGGATGGTCTCGAACGTTATCAACTATTGAGAGAGCCTTTAGTATAGAACATAGAATATAGGGGTGAGTGGCTAGTCTATGAGGAAGTGAATATTCATGCAAAAATCAATTCCTGAAATAACTAGAGGATGGTAAAAATACTGAAGAACGTAGGACATACCTTCACAGAGTCGACTAAGTAAAGGTTCAAATCTTCCTGCAGCTGCCAAATGTTGAACATTATGCTCCACCTTCTCCATCCTCTTTAAGACCTCCTCAGCTAGATTAGATAAAGCAGGATGCTCCAAATTTCCTGCCATGCTTGAGAGAAGAACTAATGCCCCTTTCTCCGATGCAATTTTCGCACAATAAGCTTCATCACTTGAAAACTCAAGTATTAACTTCACAGCATACTCTCTCTCTCTTTCCGAGCTTCCAATTAGACTATGTATAGCCAATCTAGTCATGCCCTCTTCAAGCATTCTTAGCTAGAAAAATGCATCAAATTTCATCAGAGCTTACCCCACAATAAATGTCAGTACCATAAGTGCCTAATATTAAATTATTAATAACATAGAACTACAATAAAACATATAATACAAGATCTCCATTTATGGTTTCATAATTTAGGACCAAAACACTTTCAATCATGAACTTTATGAGTTCAAGATGTGGTAACCGATATTCAATAAATGACTAGCTTGGTCTTCAATGGAACATTGAAGCATTCACAAAAGGATTTAGTGATAAACAAAAACAGTTATATTAAAAATTATTTTTGGTGGGTACTGTTACGTGGTAATTAAATGCTAAGCCTAACAATTACAATTCAATATTTAAAAATATGTTTCCCAATATATCTGACACCCCCACATGTATTCATGATCAAGTAACATAGTTGGCTAGTTGTGAACCATAGCAGTTACAGTCCTACCAGCTTGGTGGAGCAATTTGGCATATTTCACACACATGATGAAGAGGTCTATTTGTGAGTGGGAGGGGGACACTCGGGATGGGGTGGCCCGTGTGAAATGGGACCCACGAAGGAGGGTTCGTCCGAGGGCCTGGATTTGGGCTATGAGATAAAGGAATTTAATCTCACGCTACCAACAGTCGTGGCTTTTGGGGAGTATTGGTTAAATGTCCTGCATCAAAGTGATATCAGAGCGGGAGGTCTCATGTTCGAGACTCCTCATCGAGGGTGATTAATGTAGGGACATTTTCACACCGGACTCGAGTGGGGCAGCCTGCGTAAATGGGGCACACTTGGGATGGGGTGGCCCGTGTGAAATGGGACCCATGAAGGAGGGTTCGACCGAGGGCCTGGATTTGAGCTATGAGATAAAGGAATTTAATCTCACGCTACCAACAGTCGCGGCTTTTGGGGAGTATTGATTAAATGTCCTGCATCAGGGGGGTTATAAATCAAAGAAGAAAAATGTATTAGTTAATGCAGCCAACGCACATGCAAGAATGCAATTTCTAATCACATTGGTTTCTTTCTTTATGAATAGAAACCCAGCTCAGGCCCCCCTCCCCATTCCAATGTGACCAGGAACATCAAAAAAAGAAAAGAAAAGGATAGTGACAGTGATTAGTGTGTGAGAGAGCCGTAACATAGTCCACCGGTCATAGAGGTCTACAAAAACAAATACTTTTTTGAAAAAATTCTAAGGAAACTAGAAGCACATTTCTACATCTTGAAGCCATCATTGATTGTTAACGAATTTTCAGGAATCAAGGTATGCTCTTGTTTCACTTTATTTGATTAAATCATGCAGAAATGATAAACCTATATCCATAAAAGATAGTATAGTAATAATGAATTTGACAAAAAAAATAATATTGTTCTTTAGATGGCTCAAAATCCTAGGCATCACCATATGCATGTGTTCCATATTTAGTCTAGTTGTACTTTAGGGTGCTTGTACAATACCAAGGGCTGGCTTTGGGATGGGTCCATTGATCCTAATTCCAAGGATGACACATTAATGAGTTATACCTAACCTGCTACGGCTCAGCCCGCAGGTGTGACAACCTGTTTTGGTCATGCCACACACCACGAGGACAATTACCAGGAATTTTTGTGCCACTCTAACTTTAGTCCAGTTGGCTTTTCCTCCTCATGGCATGTGGCCAATGTAAGGACACTCCATTTTCTGAGTATTTTTATTACCAGGCGCCCATATTAGACAAGTGTACTGCTGGAGGCACTTAGAAACTCAGACAAATTATCTTGCTTTCTACTATTACTTGGATACAATGTATATAATTAATTTTAAATTTTTAACGTATATCAGCTGACCTAAATGATATTTTTCTAAATTGTACATCAATATGAACTGAAATTATTTCAACAATGTTTGTCTTAAAAGTATAGAGAACAATTGTATCGCATATCAGGAATTCAGGATGGTCAGGTCTAATGCATTCGACACTAAGTAGCTGTGTCTAAGTTGCATAGTACCCCAATGCATATATCAAAGCTTTCAATATCCTCCACCACATGATAATTAATGCTTCCGTGACGATATACTACCAGGACTCATGTTCAAGTTCTTTAAGTACTCAAGCGGCATCATGAACTCGAGGTGATATTCTCAACAAGAAATGTAAAAACTGAGATACAAGCTAATGTTTTTGTTAGGAACTGAACAAATGAAGTTTCTCACAACAAGATGTTCAATCAAAGACTAGACCCATCTTAACTCTATGTTACGTTAGCTGCATCTAGGAATTTTGTGGTAAGGATCATAGATAAAGAAATTCCAAATTCTCAAACAGCACTGAGCATATATAGATTCGAACAGAAGTGATCACAACAAGATGTTCAATCAAAGACTAGACCCATCTTAACTCTATGTTACGTTAGCTGCATCTAGGAATTTTGTTGTAAGGATCATAGATAAAGAAATTCCAAATTCTCAAACAGCACTGAGCATATATAGATTCCAACAGAAGTGAAAACATTGAAGCCATTGAAAGGGAGATAAGAGATTCGTACCCTGCTCTCTTCATCCTTGGCAATGCTGAGCAAAGCCATAAGTGCTTTGCTTCTCAAATGTGACCCGATACTCTTTGAACTGTTCTTCAGCATCTTAACAATGAGAATTACAATCCCCGCATTTCTTATTCTGTATCTGCTCGAGGGATGCTCCTCAGAGATCTTATAAATATTATCCAACACACGTTCAATGCAATCCACCGGAGGAGGAGAATCCCCACTAAGGTACTGCACGGCCGATTGGATCTGGATTTCAACATTCCTATTAACCCACTCTTCAATTGCTCCCGCAAGGCCAATGTTTGGTTTCTTCTCCAAGGACTTGAGGACTTGTCCGGTAACCGGACATGTCGGATCGCGACCGTCCTCTATACATCGCTCCAACCAGTATTCAATTGCAGTCCGCTCGTAAGTCTGATAAGATTCCAGAACGACCGGATCCTTCATTACATCCTTCGTCAATGGGCAGAGGAAGTTCTTGAAAGTTGGAATCTGTGCATCCTCTTCAAACTCAAGATCAAAGCCTCGACTTGCGATGTTTGGCTCCATCGACCAATTATCAAAGATTTTCTCCAGAGACATTAAAATCCGCCTCTCGACAACTGAATTCGAGCCGACAACATCGTTCTTCAAGAGCTTGATCTGTTCCCCTAGTTCGATTTGGTTCTCGGTGTCGATTCCTAGGGCGCGAGCTAAATCCATGATAATAGCACTCTGGACTGCTTTACTGGTTTGCCTATCTTTCCCCTCTTTCTGAAGGGTACAGCATACCCTCTCTTCGTTCTCCGTCACCTATACGATCAAACCCTCGGGATCAAAACATTTAAAAAATATATCCAAAAAATCGGCAGAAAATAGAAGGGAGAGATTTCGATTTCGAAATTACTCTAAACTGAGCTTGCTTCATTTCTCCGGAGAGATCGGTGGTTTTTTTGTGGAGGTCCGGATTGTCGAGAAGATCAGAATCGAGCAAAGCCAGCCATCCTCCTATTGCAATCGAGCGCTCCTGGAGAGATGCGCACAGGACTCGACAGTTGATGAGGATGTAGATTTTACTTTTTTGCCGGTAAACCGATAACGTCTCGCCGGATTTCGTCAGGTCTCCGGCGATTCCTTTCAAGGCTGTTTGTATGGACGGGGAGAGATTTTCCGGTGATGATCTGAGCAACTGGTTCAAAACCAGCTGAAGCCGCTTGGCATAACCGGAAAACCGCCTAGGATTTTCCCATGAGTAGTTTTCGTCGGGGACACTGCAAATTTCCGAAAGAGAGCGGTGGATGGATTCTACCGCCGCCGGTGTCGGATACTCTGCGTTCGAAGTCATTTCACGGGGGGAGGGTGGTGGTAGTGCAGTTGGAGGTTTCGCATGTGGGTCAGAAAACGGGAGAAGCGGCTCAGGAGGTGAGGTTTCATAGAGGTTTTGGAGTCTTTGACTTTCGTGGAAGTAGTAGTGCTGCTGATGCTGAGTCTGCTGGCTCCTCAGTCTTTACTTAAGGAAAGAGTCAACCTTACACGCAGGGGGTGTTCGGGGTTCATTCAACCAAATCTTTGATGATGGACGTACGTCGTCAAAGTTGATGACGGACTACATGGCACATTCTTAAAGACTACTGACCGTTTCGATGTTTGTAGGTGTACCACATGCAAAAAATAGCCTGATTAGTGATTTCAAACCTTTGGATAAGAGCACCCCAAATAATGCTCGACCCATGAAAAAGACTCCAATCCAACGGTTATAAATCACTAACCAGGATGATTTTTGATCTATAGGTCCATCTAGGGATGGGCCAAACATCCATATGGTCAATGGCACGTGTCTCATACTGAGGTCCGTCATCAAACATTGACCCTCAGGGCTTCAGAGTTCAGGCTGCTTCAGGGTTAACTTTTAAGTTTTTTAACGACCAACTACTTTACCGTTATGATCATTTTTGGAAAAATCTATGATAAAGACTTCTGTAGGTCCACCATTGTGTGGGCCAAACATTCAGGGGTCAATGGGCCCGGAAGAGAGTAATACGTGGCAATTTGAGGGACTTCTGCATCAAAATTTTGATACAGAAGTCTGCATCATAGAATGGCTCGTTCTTTCGGGCCCATTGACCCCTGAATGATTGGCCGATACAATGGTGGACCTACACACCAAAAATCAGAGTTATTGGTGATTTCTAGCAGTAGGATTTGAGCACTTTCCATCATGGGCTTCAAAAACAGGCATATGGCTTGGTTCCAAGCCCATAGTGAAAAGTGCTCAAACCCAATGGCTAGGATTCACTAATCACACTATTTTTGGTGTGTGGGTCCACCAAGTTGTGGGGCAAACATTCAGGGGTGCAGTGGGCCCAAAATAATGTACTATGTGTCAATTTGAGGGACTTCTGCATCAAAATTTTGATACAGAAATCTGTATCATAGATTTTTCTGTCATTTTGTGTGGTGTTAGCTGGCTCAAAGGGGTTGTTTGGCCACGGATGTAAGTCTGTTCTTGATTCAAGTTGTGCGGGATCAATTTAGACTTAAAATTTATAGGCAAGTTTAGTACCGACTTCAACGCATTTGAAAGTTTTGTGGTTCTGATCACGTGGTCGGCCTCGTAGGTGCACTGAGGGCTATTTTATACGATTAGAATCCGCAGATGGGCGATGAGTGAAATGTGAGTGCTAGGTGAATACGAGAAAAAATTTGACGGTACAGATGTTTGAAACATCCCTCGGTGGACCTGAAGACCAAAAAATCAGTATCCAAAAATAATTCTTGAATCCCACAGTTGAAAATCAACCCAGGAAAAAGATTCATATTCAACGGTTAGAAACTACCAATCTGGCTGATTTTTTGTCTATAGGTCCACCCAGGGATGTTTCAAACATGGTAGCATTTTTAGGTGCGGCCTGGATGTCCGGATAAAAAAGTACAGGATCAAAATTTTTCTCAGCTGAATACAATGAAAAGTGTCGCCTGCACCACTTGCATGGGGATGTTATTCAGTCGATCTAAGGATTGCAATAGAATGTTAAAATGTGGCCCCACCACACGAACACTTTAGAGCTGGAATTGTCAACAGGTTTGACGAGATTGGTTCAGAAAGATGGACCCGGACCTGGTCAAATTGCCTGGAACCATAGGAAAGCGAGCCCCGGGTCTAGGTATTGAATAGAAAACTTGTATAACAGAGTACCCAGTCCCAAATTGAACCCAATTGCTAATCAGGATTCAAAGAGGATAATCAGTTTTTCAGATCTACCGGGTAAATGGATACCCATGCATCTCGCAACCCGTGTCCAATTCTAACGCAGAAGAGGATATCTAAGATCCTTGTTGAGTAGATCCTGTCCAGCAGTCCCAGCGTTAGTGACTAAAAGGCTAAAACCTCCTATTATCGGTGCAGTCCTGCTCTAAACCTATGGCTCAGGAACTGGTTCTTCTTTGAAACTTTCTAAAATTATAGGACCATACAAAAGAACTGGTTTTTTTTTTTTTTTTTTAATTAATAGGTTATATTAAATTAACACGAAGATCAAGAACTACAAAAGAAAGCTTAAAGGCCAAGCTACAACAAAAGAAAGAAGGCCATAAAATTTCTCGTTTCTTTTATGCTTTCTCATAATGGCATCTCCATTGACCCACCTATGATGACTAGTCCTAGCTTAACCTGGTTGACCCAAACCCTTAGTCAATAAAGCCTTAATGATGGCTTTAATCCTTGATGGATCATTGATGGCATTTGCTATAAGTCTTGTTTCCACCACTATATATGTGGAGTAGAACTTCGCTGACAGTATGAGCCAGGTGGCATACTCTTAGAGAGCGCTGACCGTATGGATGTTTGGCCATCCCTAGGTGGACCTACATACCAAAAATCAATCTGATTAGTGATTTCAAACTTTAGATCTTTCTACTCAAATTAACCCCAAATAATGATAAAATTTCATGATTAAAAATCAACCCATGAAACATCCAAACAATCAATGATCTCTTTAAGAGTGTGCCACGTGGCTCATATTGTGGTCCATCAACTTTTCATGTGTATATGTGGCAAGTTTTCATCCGGACAATATTGTCATTTTTAAATGAAAAGTCATTTGCTCCAAGCCACCAATTGTTACTTGCTCGAGAAGTAACGAAAATCTTGGCATACTCATAGCACTCTACCCGATGTTTCTAATGCTACGTCGTCCCTAAGACTTTCAACCCACAAAACAAGACGAACAAAGTCAACCTACACTATGAGAAATATTTACTGTCGCCCAGAGACTTCAAATTTTGAAGCCTGCCCCTCCCAAAAATGCAACGCACCCTTTCGGGCCTATGGAAAATCAGCTTGACGGATGATTTCTAACAGTTATAGCATCCAAAAAATAAAAAATAAAAAAATCTCAATTCAACGGGCAGAAATCATACTATTAAAATGCTAAATCTAACGGATACAAATCACCAATTAAACATATTTTGTGATCTGGTCAACTACCCTGTTGGTGAGGATTAAACATCAGTTTGTCTACTTGAAATTTCAAGAATATAGTGAAAAGTCCACTAGTATATTCATATATAGCTGTGCAGGTACAAAGAGAGTTGGCAGGAAAGTCTTCGAAAAGAGATCCTGCTTCATGATTCATGAATCATATAATAAAATATCAGTTACATCTTGTTGTTCCAAGATGTTAGCAAGTTACTTTAATTAGTTACCTAATTTACATTCTTTGGATTCTGACGTACTAAAAACCGCTCTAAACACATTATCAAACACATGAAACCTATATAGCTGGCCAGATCAACCTACTGCATCTTCAATTTGGTGTTAGATACCTATAGAATACCGCCTGAGGCTTCCTCTGAATAAGACACAGAGACCTCTGCCAGTGTCCAACATGACCATCAGAAGAGAAATGAGGAATCCCAGCATTTGCAAATGATGCCGGCTTTTTATCATATGTTCCACCATTTCCGAGCTTCCATTGTCTTGGCAAGCTCATTTGCCATTGATGCAAAGTTTTCGGCCCCATTTTGCAGCTCTTCAGTGCGTCTGCTGATCCTCTGGTAGAGAACAAGGAAAGCTTGTTTAGGGGTGTTTTGAGTGGTAAGTAAAATGAAATTTAAAAAAGCTTGACGCATGCTTTATAGTGCAGAAAGATGTGAATAATGCAGTCTTTGCTCTGGTTCTTAAAATTCTTTCAAAAACTATAATCATCAGTGGAACATATCTTAATGGAAGATTGACTTTAACTTCAGAAATCCAGTATTTTTTGGGCAGACCATCACAACATTTTATGGAATAAACTATTGTGTCCTATGTAGAACAAAAGTGTGTACAAACCCTCTCTACCTGCACATTACCGTCTATACGTTGGAGTGGTGACAATCCAAAATTTCCATCTATTTGATAATTTTGACCATCTGATCAATCACATTCTTTTACACTGTACATAAAAGCTGACTGTAATGTTATTTACTGTCCAAGGAATACAATTGATCAGATGGTGAGGATCATTGTCAGTGCTTTTTGAGCTACAACCCATTGATTGGATGGTCCAGATAGATGATCCATGTGTTGTGTTGTGGTTTGTTTGCATCTTTGTTTTATTGTTCGTTTATTGTTCTTTCTTCCCAACACCATGCACCCCACTGCAAATAGGGATGGTTTTTATACAAAAATCGCTGCATAAGGACTCTCTCTAGTTTTCCCCTTTACACATGATGTTTTCTCGGGTATTTTAGTACTGTCAATATTTTATATAAGTGAGAAATAAAAAAACCCATCAGGTATTCTGTCAAGATCCAATATGTACTCTCAAACTCCTCTATCCATTATGTACTGAAATACGATCTCTAAACTATCACCAAAAGGATACCCACCTCCAGTTTTTCCTGGCGTTGTACAAGCTTGTCTCTTGCCTGTGCGGCTACTGCAGAGGCGTCCTGGAATTGGTTGCCAGGTTAGACGGCACAATTATAAAAATTAAAGTTCTTAAACTGAACTTGTTATTTGGAATTACCCCAGCCTTTCTATATTTAGCAATGATTTCTTCCTGTGTTCTCAGTCTTGGCTTCGTATCAGCAGTCGCACCTTCGAACAATTTTTCTCTCTGGGTTTCCTTATCTGCAGTGCAAAATGAGAGTGTGGTCAATTCAAGGAGTTGAAACACATTTACAAGGTAAGCAGAAATATCTGACGTACCTCTCCTATCATTCTTGCCTTTATAAAATGAAGTAGATGTGACAGGTACAGGCTCATCAATTTCGATGTCGTCTATGCCATAACGAAAATACATGGTGAGAGCGTGATGGAGGGAAGGAGGGATGGAGAGTGAGGGGAACGAGATAGAGATAAAAAGATAAACCTATGTTAAGCTCCACAACTTCTTGATCATCTGTGATTGTTTCAGATGGGTCTGAGAATGGAACCCTTGAAAATATGCTTTCTAAATGCAGAGTAAACATAGATTCAGGAAGACTTTCAGTATGCTCCAATTTCCCATCTTTAAAGCCCTTAAGAATACCACCAAGAATCCCAGGAGCAGTACCCTGTAGCAACAAAGCAAGCCGTAGAAGCAAAATCCTAAATTTTTCACAAAATACGAAACTGTGTAAAAAACCTGAAATCATTTCAAAAGAGACCTGTTTTTTCTTCTGATTTGAAGAGAGAATGGCAGCATCAGCAGCAGCTGCAAGGACTTTGTCATGTAGACAAGGCAAAGACTCGGGAATCCTAAAGGAATTCATATAGTTCTTTTAGAATTTTACCTTTAACTTTGCAATGAAGATACAACATGATGGCTAAACAACATAGAATAAAGATACCTGAAGTCATTTTCATAGGCCAAAAGAGAGATGAAAGCCAATTCACACCCATTTGCCTGTAAAATTCCTCAAGATCAGAAGATGAATTTAAATATCATCAAATGAAGCTCTACATTAAATACATTGGCAAAATAAATAAACCAAAATATTTTACCAACCCACAGATGCTTGTGTACATACCAAGTGTGTGCTGTGAGTATGAATTTTCTTTTGGTAAGTAGCATGTATAATAATTTCTAATACTCTTGTCCAACAACCATTACCAGGGTGTCAAGGGAAATTGAAAAAAGTGAGCAAGATACCGGGAAAACATGTTACACGCTAAGAAAAATATAGACAACAAAAATGAATATGAAAACATTGGGTTGCCATCAAACCCTCTCTGAAATTGTGCAATGCTATTGGACATTCTTTTAGAATTTTTCCTATTTGCAGGCACATTAACCTACAACGGCAAATTATAAATCTCTAATATTTTGAGGACACTTAGCATAAACATCCAGGCAATAGATAGCATAACAAAAATAAATCTTCAACTAATTGTTCCATGTTAGAAAGCAAGGAAATATCCACCAGTGTAATCTGCCCATTATCCAATGAACTCATTGTTTTGTCCATGTTCGCCTTGAAGCTCCACCGGAGAATTGACATTAAAGAGCTTTCTCCCACAACTTCCATATCTGGCAAAGACCTGCCCAAAGACAAACATCAGCAATATACAATATTCAAGAACAAGTACTTTAACTGAATGTACTTTCATAGTAAAAAAAAATCAAATTTACTAGCAAAAGAATCGAAATTGCATCTTCTGTAAGACTAAAGCAGTTAATGTCGTTTGCTCAGCACTATCATTTCAAATGTTGTTACTGCAAGCTAAGAAAGAAAAACTGTAAACTTGGCACTTCACCTTATTTCAATCACCCCAGTCTGATAAAGTAAAATCAGTCCACAAGCTTTTTCATCGTTCTTCTTGAAAGTTGTAGTCCAACAACAAGGTTTCGAAAGATTCACTTTACGAATGGAATTATTGTCCCCCTAAAATTGAAGCATTTTACCTTAACTTGAAAAAGGAAATATGACCATTGAAAATTAAACCGAAAGACATAAATGAGGCACCTGTATCACAGATTTTAAAGAGTATAAGCGCAATGCATCGTTGGAACAAAGTAAGACATGTGAATCAGATGATATGTCCCCAGAATTTGTGGTTTCACTAGAGGTGCGAAGTTCAACTTCTTGGTTAACTGCACTGAGAGTATTGGTTTGCAAAGGCTCATTCTGAGAAGAACTATCCTGGGACAGCTGCTCTGGGTGCTTTTCAATGGAAACTTCTGAGACTGAAATGATGCCCTCTGGAGGAGAAACAGTTCTCAGAAAGGTATAAACCATAGTGCAATATAACCAAAGAAATATCTGATTACTTTCTAGAAGGAAAATTTACTTGCCTATGACATACATAGAAATTGCAGTTGACTCCTTTTTTACGTGCATCGGCGAAGAGCCAATCATATTACCAGTGACACTATCAACAACAACAATGTGTGATTCCCTGGTTAAAATGAACATTACTCCATCTGCAGGGTCCTTCTGGGTTCTGGATCCTTGATGCTTTGGGATGTTTATTAAGTTATCAATATCTGTAAATGCTTTCACAGCCACAGAAATGATGGGGGAACTTGAGCCAGACAGGCAGTCTGTAAGAAACAAAACCGATAATGAACTCATATCAAGCATTGCAGCCTGAAATGAGAGCAGCAAAAAAGTGAATCGTGTTAATAATTTAACCAAATTACCAATCAATGACCTTACTGTTCAAAAGAATGAGCAAAACTATGAATTAAACCAGTAACCAAATGATACTTACCCGACCACATTCAAAACCTACAGCAAGTCTGGCTCCAGAATTTGCATAGTGTAGGGTTCGAATAGGAGAGTTCAGAACAGAAAAGACAGCTGTACATTGAAGTCCTTTTCCTTGATGCATAAAGTGAACTGTGAAACAAATAGGCACAATGTTTAACATATCATCAAGAACAGAGAGAATAATGGCAGTAATGAATGGTTTATGGAAAGTGGAAACAAATACAACATAAATGGCTTAGGAGCTTCTCATTTAAAATGAATGGATATGTGCAAAAAGACCAAGCATTCCTGATCCATTTTAAAGAGGAAAGGAAGAAGAAATAAATTGCAAACTCAACAACACAACCTACATTATTTGAACAGATAACAAAAAAGAAAAAAAGAAGTAATGATAAGAAAACTTTATAAGGTCAAAGGTTGTACTAGATTCATAAACATCAGAATGTTTGCCAATAACCTCAATGTGCCATTAATCAATTATGATATTTAGTATTTATCGACCTTCTGAGTTATGATCCAGTTAGCTAACAAAAGAGGTTCTCTCATAAGAATACAAGCATTTCTGTGGATGAAGAAGTTTCCGTACAAATGTCCGTACAAATGACTAGAATCTATAAAATTACCTTCATGTTTAGTTTCTGTCACAAAGTGAAAACTCGCTTCATCGGAGCTCCCACTGAGCTTATAGACACGAACCTGTGTAAGGAAAAAAAAAGAATAATCATATAGCATAAGATTTTAATCAGCTTCAAAAGAAAGTAACCACTAAAAGAATCATTCTGACCAGACCACATTCATTGCCAACAGCCAAACTTGCAGTAAGGGAGCAAATGTCCAATGCGGATACTGAAGCGCTGGAACCAGCTACTTCGATACCTTGTACCTGACATATGTAGATATTAAATACCATTTTCCCAAATTAACTTGACAGTGTTTTGTTGATCGACATTATAAAAGTGAAAAAGAGACATGCCCTCTATTACATTTTAAAGATAAGGATTTTATGGATCATTTGTAATGAAGCTCTAACCTCTCCTTGCAAAACAAATATGAGTGATAGGACTGGATATGTTGCATCCCACATTCGAACAGATCCGTCTTGATAACCTGCTATATATACTCTCTCGATTCCATTATCTTCAGCAAAGGACAATTGACTAGGAACGCCACCAGTCAAGGGCCACTTTGTACCCGCAGTCAGGGTAGGTGTTGCTCCAATTTTCATCACTGAGGCAATCTACTTGAACAAACAATAACAAAATCAGTCAATGGAAGGTGAATAAAACTAAGGAATTTGAATCAGACACTGAATAATTTTGGAGTTGCTTGTGCGTGATAGAATTCCACCACCTCTAAGAGAGCCTTTGACAAGTTTTCACCGACGGGTACCAAACTCAGCTTTGCCACAGTCATGTATGGATCGACCGTAGGTATTACCATGGGAAATTGCATTGCAGGAACAGAAGGCTTTTTCTCCTGCTGCGATGTTAACGAAGACAAGCTAGCATTGTCATATATATGCAATTGTCCAGGGTTTGTCAGTACAAAGAGAGAGGCACTGGGATTATTTTCCGTTGCCTCAGCATTTGGTACTAAAATCAAGTCTGCAAAGGAGCCATTAAGTGTAAGGTCCACACGACTGATGCATCTTAAGGTCTCTATTCCAGAGGACCACTCAAGACTCAAGACCTGTAACAGCCAGATAGAATATTAATAGCAACTTTCCATGATTTATGTTTGAAATATCAAACAAAAAGCAGCATGTATTTCCTACTTCACAGTTTACATTGCTTGGTCCCCAATAACCGAGGAAATAAATTTCACGAAATTATCGAAATATTTCGCGAAAGATTTCCATTTTCTAGGTTACCGATAGGAAAGAATACTTGCATCGAAATAATGTTAAATTTCCCGAAATATTTCCATTCATGTCGAAATATTTCCCGTGAACAGTAAATTTCAATCAATTGACAATGTAAATATGTATTATTTCGGTCGAAATGTTTCGACATGTATGGAAACATTGGAAACATTTCAATCGTAGGTATGAAACATCTCATTTGAGCTCAAAACCGCTATAAATCTCATATTTGACCCATTTAACCCCTTTCCATACATTTTGTTTATACAAAAGATCAATCCATTGTAGATATTTTTGGTTCGTAGATTGATCGTGAGGAAGAATCAAATCTCGTTTGGGAGTTTTTTCAAATTCAAAATATACATAAGGATAAATTTTTTTGCTACAAATAAATAGGTTAGGTGTAAATTCATTAAATTTATGAATCTATGATGCATTTACACTAGATTTGTGCACGGATTGAAGATCGTTTAGGGTGAAAATTTGGAATTTGGAAAAACTCCAATTTCAGTGGTTTTTACCCTAAACATCCATGATTGTGCATAAATTGATTATATGTTGCATAACTTAGCCTGTTCTACAAGTTGGTTGGGTTAAAAAAAATTAATCCTAAATTTTTTTTTTCAAACAAAAAATTAAATAACTATTATAAGTTAATAGTAAATAGGTTTTCTAAAATTACATATAAGGTTAAGAAATTAATGTAAGTGAATAAGGATTTGTTAATATATTACTTTATGACTTTTTTATAATTAGCAATTAAATAATAGTTATATAATTAAATTAAACCTTGACTAATTAAAGATACTTGCCGCGACATATTATAGACTATTATGGTCATTCATTTCCACACTACATATGGTTGTATATTATGGTTTGAAAGCTTATGAGTGTATTTTTATGCTTGTTTATTCTTTTCCCAAACTTTCCACAAACATTTCCATAATATTTCCATCATTTCCACATTATTTCCATCATTTCCACGAAAAATGTATTATTTCCACACTGGTCGAAATATTTCCAAGAAATATTTCTATTTTTAGACTGGTCGAAATAAACCTCGAAACCGAAATTTATTTCCTTGCCAATAACAAAAAGTTGATACCATCACTAACATATTTACAACAAAAAGCTAGGTAAAAGAATTCCTTTTTCCAGTTATAAAGTTCAAACATAAATTAAAAATGTTCTAGGAAAATAACTAGCAAGTACTCTGTTCACATATTGACAACAAGGTCCTAACTGCAATTCTGAAGAAGTCAAAACATTCTCCATAAGAATCATAATCAACAAAGAGACATGCAAAGAAAATCAGATGAAAAACTTGCTGCAAGATGTCATAACATCTTCAGATGTTATTAAATTCAGAGATAGAGAATATTGGTATATCTAGAATGTATTTCCTTTCTTAATCATTCCTTTTTCTCTTTTTGGTCAGAGTTAGAAGTATTAATTTTATAGAAATACTTATTTTACGTTGTATTTGACACAAGGGGTCCCTACTATTCAGTTACGTTGAGCTCCTACGTATCTTGAATCATAGGTAGGTTCAGATCAATGATCAATCAACCTATGGGAGATGGACAAACTACAATTGGAGCCAAGATAGGTTAACTGGTATCTCCAAAAGAGATATCTTGAATAATAGGCATGTCGTAAATGCAGCATATCCACTATATAATTTTGCGACGAAGTTACGGAACATCACAGCGGTTATGAACCATTTCCATTCAAATGTCTTGGAAACATCCTGTCAAGTGATACTTTAATACATAGTTTAATATATTAAAATAGGGCGTCAGAGTAACCATCAGTAGCATAGATGGTTGAGTGCAAAGTCGTACCATGTGAATGATTACAAGAAGAATGTGAAAGAGCTCAATTTAGTGTAGAAAGCGCACCGTTAGAACTTCTTCAGATCCTATTTCATCACCACCATAGATAAAAAGTTGGCCCCTGCGATCATTATGTGATCTACCATTTGCAGACCAGTGTAAGACAATGACAGGGAGCCTTTTCTTGCCAGAAGACAGTTGTAGCTTAACAACATTGTTAGATGACATTCCTGCTTGTTGACCTTTGATTGAGGAAGCACTTGACATGTTCCATAACATAATATCTCCATCTACGTATCCCACAGCAAGAATGGATCCACTGGAAGATGCCCAGCAAAGAGAGCTTATTTCTTTCTCAACTTGTTCATGGTCGGATGTGTTGTCTGGAAGTTCATCACTCAATCCACTTGTAGAATCAACAACACCCTCATCCTTCAATTGGAGATCCTTATAGCCTCTAACAAGAACAACCTGAGCTTCAGAAACATCCCAGAGAATAATCAACCCATTCTCATATGCAATGACCACTCTGCAGAAGAACAATAATATTTAGAATGTGTTCAAGTAGAAAAGGTCAAATCGAAAGCATTCAAAAGTTGGTATAGATTTTATTCTCGTCTCATGTGACCAAGGATATAACACAATGTTCTAATGTCAAGTGATAAGGATATAGGTGCACAACATACTCAAAGAAACCAAATATTAAATCAATATGTTTATGACACTAAGCAAAAAATTCCAGATAACTCATGGAATCTTAATTGCACGAAGTGGGAGCAGGAGAGGACTTTGGTGCGGGAGCAGGGAAGTGTCGCAAACCAGTTTTAATCTATATAACTTTGCTGTGTTGGACACAGTGGCGGATCCACATAGGGGCGAGGGGGGGCAGTTGCCCCCCCTGAACTTTGAAAAAGTCAAAAAGAATTTTTTTTTTATTCTTAAATTACCCTTTTTCAGTTCGTTACAATAGGAAATTGCCCCCCCTGAACATTGAAAAAGTCATAAATATTCTTTTTTTATTCCTAAATTATCCTTTCAATTAGTTATAATAGGGAATTGCCTCCCCCTCAACTTTCAATCTCTCTTCGTGCTTGCCATATACCCTATTCTATTTTGGTGGTTTCTTCTAATTGTGCGGCATTCTCAGCTCTGTGGCTTTTGTGATTTCTCCTTTGTGTCCTGGGGAGTTTCACGTCTTCTTCTCCTCCCTTGGAACCTAGCTGCTGGCCCACTTCCACGCCTATCCCATTGGTTGCATCGGGTAGTCGCTGCTCTACTCCGGGTAAGTCCTTCTTCTTTCTTTCTACTCCTACCCCACATTGGATTTTGTTTTTATGTTTTGGCTGCATATTAGCATCTATTGGTTGTGTTTTGGATGCTTGTTCACATCTATTGGATTAGGGTTCTATGTATTAATTTTTGTTTGATAACTTGCATTAACTTTTAATTGGATTAAGTATTAATTTTTCTAGGATTTTGTTTTAGGGATTCATCCCCTTGCTTGGTGTTCTAGGGTGTGGTTGTGAGATTTAGGAAGAAAATTTTGTTTATTTGATTAGGTTTTATATAATATTTTTGTTAGAGGAAGAATCAGATGGGATTGCCGGATTGACATAGATTGTTAGGTATGTATATTCTTGCCCATTGAACAACTGAGTCAAAAGTTTTTAGGATTTGATCCGTGTTTTCAGGCACAAATATCATACTTTATTTGTGCCTAAAAGTGAAAACACCATTGGGAATTATATGGCGGAGCCAGGATTTTGTTCAAGGGAGAGCATTGTACTGATTTTGTTCTAAAGGAAAATGGTATTTTCAGAAAAAAAATTCAAAGTTTTAAAGGTGGGCATTGTAGAGTAAAACTTTGATGATATTGGACTGCCATCGTAGCCGATGACAGTCCACAATATGAGCCACGTAGCATAGATTTAGAGGACTCAGACCGTATGGATGTTTTGCCAATCCCTACGAGGACCTACAGACCAAAAATCATCATGATTAGTGATTGCTAGGCGTTGGATTGAGTTATTTTCATGGGTTGATTTTAACTGTGGGAATTTGAGCATTATTGACCATTATTTGGGGTACAAAGATCCAATGGTTTGCAATCACTAATCAACCTAATTTTTGGTTTGTAGGTCCACCTAGGGATTAACAAAACATCCATACGGTCAGAGATGCCATGTGGCTCATTTTATGGACTGTCATCTGTAGCCTCGATGATAGTCCACTGTTATCAAAGTTTTACTTGGCATTGTATAGATTTTGTTAAGGGTGGGGGTATTGTACCACGTATAAAAGGTATTTTCAGATTTCATTTTTTTTCAATCATGTAACCTTCAAAGTTGAGGGTGCCCGCCACTGATTATACACATATACTTAGCCAATACATGATAGGAATCAGAACTGACTATCCCCATTCTAGGATTAGTTATTTCAGAATTAGAACAAATAGGAGCTGAAAGGTTCTGGTTCTTAACATGTTAATACCTTGACAAAACTGGAAGCGGAACCGACATATATAGTTGTGGTAATATATCAATTTTTTTCCTAAACATTAGTATAAAATATTCTCAATATCCGACCCATTGACAGCCCTACATATGTTATAGGTAATCCACTGACACATTGATCCAAATCATGCTATTTGGTGTGATGCACATCATCTAGGTAGGTGGTATAACTTAAAAATCATACAGATGAGACGACAAATTAACCACTTAATGTTTGGACTTTTCCCTAACTGTTAACATATTCAATTAAGTTCTTAGCTCAAGATCAGACAATTAACATCCTCTAATCAATAGGGTTTTTTAGCCATGCACCTGTCAAGGCCGAAGCTAATCCGACATGTACCCATAACATATAAACGAGATAATCGTTATATTTTTTTAGAGAAAAGAAGAGGAAATTAGGGAACGAACTTAATTAAGGAATGTAGAGAAAGTAGCCATGAAAGCTTAGGTTTCTGTGTTTGATGCTGCCAATGATTTTAAGCTCAGTTTCAAATTCTAGCAAGTTGTGTGGAAACTTGAGTGTAGAGCTGCTTAATTGCAATGGCCTTGACGGGAGGAATATGTTTTGATAAGCTGTTGTAGGTGAGGTCTTGGTCAGTGATTGCATTTTCTATTAAACAACCAATCTCTTAATGTTAATTTATTGACTTAAATAAGTCAACAAGTTAATAAGTTAGTTTTATTTGATTAGCTTTATGAAATTACATTTCATAAATTATAAAGGTATTGATTTTAACAAAATTTAGTTTCTTATTGTACCAGTTATGGAGAAGTTTCTGAAAAGGAAGTCAATGCCTGATCCACTACCTCTTACCTTACAAAATAATAATTATGATCAAGTGCAATCTTGTTCTAAGCGAAATCACGAAGAGGTTGACTTAGCAAATCTTCCTGCAGATCCTGGGTTACGACGTCAAATTTCAGATTACCATCCTAATGACCAAGACCCGATTCGAAGAGCATATTTGCAAAAGGGTCCTTGTAAGCCTAGTAACCATACGTTCCCCCAAAAGCAAATGGGAAACTTTCAGTGACGCTTTATATCTTCTTGGTTTAATGAGTATCGTAGCTGGTTGGAGTATAGTATAGATAAGGATGCAGCGTTTTGCCTACATTGTTATCTTTTTAGATCAGATAACAGAGAGCAGGGTGGTGGTGACTCTTTTGTAGTTGAGGGATTTAGTAATTGGAAAAAGAAAGAATAATTATAAGCTCATGTTGGAGGGCCCAACAGTGCTCATAACCAAGCCTGTAGAAAGTGTCAAGATTTGTTGAATCAAAAGCAGAACATTCAGACAATTTTTTCTAGGCAATCAGACCAAGTTCGAAGCGAATATCGAATTCGACTAATTGCATCGATTGATTGCATTCGATTTCTTCTACGACAGGGATTAGCTTTTCGTGGTCATGATGAATCAGAGGACTCGAACAATCAGGGAAACTTTCTTGAACTTTTACAATATACTTCTGATCACAACGAAGCTATTAAAAGTGTTATTCTCCAAAATGCCCCTGAAAATCTCAAATTGATTGCACCTCATATTCAAAAAGATATTGTGAATGCAGCTGCAGTCGAAACCACCAACCATATCCTTAAGGAGCTTGGAGATGAACTATTTGCTATTTTGATTGATGAATCCCGTGATATATCAATCAAAGAGCAAATGGCTGTTGTCTTACGTTATGTAAACAAGCGAGGACGTGTGATTGAGCATTTTTTAGGCATTGTCCATGTTAAAGAAACTACCGCTGTTTCACTCAAGGCGGCGATCGAAACACTATTTTCAAAGCATGGATTGAGTATTACAAGATTATGAGGACAAGGTTATGATGGGGCTAGTAATATGCAGGGCGAGTTTAATGGTCTTAAAGCGCTAATCATGAAGGAAAATGGATCTGCATTCTATATTCATTGCTTTGCACATCAACTTCAATTAGCACTCATCGCTGTTGCAAGAAATCATGCTCAAATTGCATTGCTCTTCAATATAGTTTTTAATGTATTGAATATTGTTGGAGCATCGTGCAAACGTCGAGATAAACTACAAGAGAATCAAGCTGCTAAAGTCATTGAAGCACTCAAAAGTGGTGAACTTTCAAGTGGGAGCGGTCTGAATCAAGAGACTACCTTCAAACGGTCCGGTGATACACGTTGGGGATCACACTATTTAACCCTTACAAGTTTGATTCTCATGTTTTCATCTGTGATTGATGTGCTCGAGATTGTAATGGAAGATGGCTTGAACTCAGAACAAAAAGGCGAAGCATGTGCTCTATTAGATTCGATGCAATCTTTTGATTTCATTCTGAACTTACATCTGATGAAGAATATTTTGGGAATCACGAATGATTTATCAAAAGCATTGCAACGAAAAGATCAAGATATTGTGAATGCTATGGGATTAGTTGCAATATCTAAGAATCGACTACAAATTATGAGAGACAAAAGGTGGGATTCTTTCTTCAGTGAAGTTTCTACATTTTGTGGTAAACATAATATTATCGTTCCTAACATGGACGATAACTTTGTAGCCCGAGGACGATCACGACGAAGAGCTGAAGTGATCACAAACCTACATCACTACCGTATTGAATTGTTTTACACTTGCATAGATATGTAACTTCAAGAGTTGAACAATCGGTTTAATGAGGTGAAGACAGAATTACTTCTTTGCGTGGCATGCCTAAATCCAAGGGATTCATTTTGCGCTTTTGACAAATGTAAATTGATACGCCTCGCTCAATATTATCCAGCTGATTTTTCTGCAAGAGATGCCATGGTACTTCACGACCAGCTAGAGACTTATGTTATTGATGTGCGCTCCAGCAAAGAGTTTTCAGAAGTGAACGGAATTAGTGACCTTGCTAAGAAGATGGTTGGGGCAAAAAAAGATATTTTGTATCCATTAGTTTACTTGCTCATGAAATTAGCGCTAATCCTACCAGTTGCCACCGCCACTGTTGAAAGGGCATTTTCTGCTATGCATATCGTAAAGAATCGATTACGCAATCGAATGGGTGATGAGTGGATGAATGATTGTTTGGTTACATACATTGAGAAAGATATTTTTAATGGCATTGATAATGAGGCGATAATGCAACGTTTTCAAAATATGAAAACCCGTCGAGGACAATTGTAAATAATCTTTTATTTGAATTATTTTTTTGAAAATCTTCTAATGTGGGCAATTAAAATTTTTGAGAATCTTCTTCTATTGTGTGCCACTTTGCCCCCCCTGGAACAAAATCCTGGATCCGCCACTGGTTGGACACACATGTTGACACATCCCGACACACATCCTAACACGTACAACAATGTCACCCTTTATTTTAATGATTTTTTTATTAGATACATGATTTCTAAAAAGAAGGTTGGTGTGTTCCATCCTCCACAAAGTACTTTGTTAAGTTGTAACACCTGGTTCTTTGATAGTCTTCCCTTTTATAAACCTACTATATTCATTATTGTCATTGGATAGCTCCATGGCATATAGAATTTTTTTTTTTTTTACTTTTCATACATTTCTTTCCTTATTTTATTAAAAAAATTGATCTACATATAACTAAAATATTATATTATAATACATGTGTACGGGTATGTTTGCATATCGAGCTTCTTAAAGGCACCATGTCAGACACCCCTTATCTATGTCGGACACCGACACACTTGTTCGTGTCATTGTTACATAGTTTTTAATTGAATTATTTCAGGAAGCAAGAGTGGGCGCAAGATTCCGGAGTCGGAGCAATATTTCCCCAAATAAGCATTGAACTACAATCCTATCAAACTAACTTAACAAATGCATTTCTTTTGAAGTAGCAATATTTGATGGTTTATGAACAACAAATCATGACATAAGTTGTCTGCCAGTCACACCAGTAATTTTCACCACATTTCAGCTGAGTCTTAAAACACACACGTACGGTAGTAGTTGGGCAACCTTGGCTACCAAGTTGTTAGCATTTTAGCTTCCAAGACCATACACCTCATAATGGGCCTAAGATGGTTCTGGTTTTACCATGAAAATAAAACACAAAACTACAAGACAAATGATGCAACTAAAGAATGGGGGCTATTTAATGCAGGGGCATTTTCACACCGGGCTTGAGGGGGGCAGCCTACGTAAATGGGGCACACTCAGGGTGGGATAGCCCATGTGATATGGGCCCACAAGGGGGTCATGTCAACCGAGAGCCTAGATTTGGGCTATGATATAAAGGAATTTAATCTCACGCTATCAACAGTCGCGGCTTTTGGGGAGTATTGGTTAAATGTCTTGCATCAAAGTAGTATCAGAGCGGGAGGTCTCGTGTTCGAGTCTCCTCACCAGGGGTGATTAATGCAAGGGGATTTTCACATCGGGCTCGAGTGGGGCAGCCTACGCAAATGGGGCACACTAGGGGTGGGGTAGCCCGTGTGATATGAGCCCACGAGGGGTCGTGTCGACCGAGAGCCTGGATTTGGACTATGAGATAAAGGAATTTAATCTCATGCTACCAACAGTCGCGGCTTTTGGGGAGTATTGGTTAAATGTCCTACATCACTATTCTAGCCTTCACACTTGATTCGAGAACAAGGAAAGAACCAAAAAAGAGGCTGAGAACAGTCCAGACTCCGGACATCATGAACTAAATGGGTACCGCGAAAGAATGCCATTGAGGGTCTATAGGTGGACCCCAACACTTATGTTAGGTCAAAGGGAGTGTCATTTTGTTATTTTTAGATCTTTAGAAGTTGTTATTTTATATTAAAATTGGAACATAAACCAAGGACTCGGATTAGACTAGTTGGATGCCTGAGATTAGAGGAGACATCAGGTTGTCCTAAAGGGGTTTTTAAAGGGTTTTAGCTGCGTTTGGGTAAGCTTAAAAACTGCAATAATAATCTTAAAACCACAATAAGCCTGGGCTTATTGTGGTTTTAAGCACTTATCGAAAAAGCTGTGTTTGGTAAAACTTAAAAAGCACTATTTGAAAGCCCAATAAGCTCCCAAATCGCCATAAGCAGAAGCCGTTTCTGAGCGGCTTCTGCTAATTGCTTTTGCAGGAAGCTCTTCTTAAACAAATTTCTTTACAAGTTCATCCTTAAAAAAATTGTAATAACAAAACTACTCTGTTGATGTGGCGTTGTTGCTTGAAAATTTTGCTGAAATTTTCTCTCCATAGAGAGCTTTTGATCCATTTTTGAGTTGTATCTTATACTTATCTACTTACTGTTTTATTGATTTGATTCTCTGCAATTTTCCCAGATTATGTCAAAAAGGGTCCATGATGCCATCAATGTTCCTACAATACTATGCAAGGAAACTACAGGGGTCTTTGAGAGGAATCATGAGAATCAAAGGAGTTTTCATCTCAATATAAATGTATACATCAAGCTAACTATATATTACATGTAACCACTGTTGAGCACAAGGAAATTATTTTCTTATGTTCCTGTACAATGGGGAGAATTCTTTCTTTTGGTGGCTTCGATAATCCAAAAAGTACATTTAGAGCTGATTTTTAAGAGAAAGACATTTCTCTGACTTCAGAAATATTAATTACCAACCATATATGTAGATCAAGTAGTATCTTGTCAGGTGCCAACAATTTAGTACCTCCATCTAATTAAAAATAAAATTGGTTTAGAGAAGTTCAAAACTCTCCATATGTAGCAAATGGTAATGCACAAAACTGATGTTTTGTTCCAAATCAATGACTTTTTTTTTGTAATTGTTCCAAATCAATGACTTAAAATCCCTAATTCCATACCTCTAAAATGTACAGTATGTAATGTGGAAAAATTTAGCAAGTTATTTTTATTTATTTTTTATTAGTGAAAGATTTATTGAAAGGCAACCACCAAAGGAAGAAGCTTTCTTTAGAGGCTGAGGAGACCTACACATGACAAAGCAAAATACAGCACAAACAGACTAGCTGCCCCAAAAACAAGGACGAAGAAAAGGCTGAAAATTACACGCTAATCTCCCCCATGAACAAGAAGCTCCCATCTACAAACAAAATCCTCAAAGAAAAGACATCTACACACTTCAGAGTTTAGACATTAGACTAAGAGTGCATAAGAGTTTTAATGTTGAGAATAATGTCTTGCACCTCTTCTTTATACCTTTGAATACCTTCTGATTCATTTCCTTCCAAAGACCCGATAACACCGCAAACGGAAGGAACCTCCAAATCACCTGGCCTCGAGAAGAGAACGCTGATGTAGCCCAGCTGTTGAAGACCTCCAAAATGGACCTCAACAAGACCCAACGAATCCTAAACAAGTAAAAGAACAAACTCTAGAGTTCCCAAGTTAAGTTGCAATGGAAGAGGTGGTCTATGATTAGCAAAAGTTAACGTAATTACGGCTTATCAAATGGTTAAGCATAAGAATCTTATCCAAGGAAGCGGTCTAAGCAAAGAATGTCACTTTACAAGAAATCTTGGAACCCCACACTATCATAGCCGGGAAGGCTGACGTATCCAATACTGTGTAAAAAGATTGAACCAAAAAGAAACTGTCTCGAGACTAAGGCCACAATCTCTTGTCGTCACTAGAAGCAGCAATGGGAGACTCATTAATGTGACTAAGTAAGAAAGAGATGAAGTTGATCTCCCAATCATTATGATTCCTCCTAAAATAATAAGTCATCTCCAACTCAAATCATAAACTCCTCCACCGCTCAGTCTTTTCTATCCAAAAGCAGGAAGAGAATCAGGAAAGCTTCCTTGGGAGGGACCTCCCCACACCACTGATCCTCCTAAAAGCGGACCTAATCACCTCTACCCACCCGAAATCGTAACCTATTTGAGAAGTTCAAATAAATCTTAAAAATGCCCCTCCAGAGGCTACTCACCACTCTCCCATCCAAAATTCATACTCTCGTATTAGACCTAATAACTTCCCACCATAGACTCGAAAGTTCTTCCCAAAACCTCCAAAGCACTTGCCCAAAAGCACCTTATCCTTAACTTTGAGATTCTTAACCCTCAAGCCTCCCCACTTCTTCGGAGTACACACTCCTAATCAACCAAGTGAAACTTAATACAATCATCTCTATCATTCCACAAAAAATCTTTGATCAACTTTTTCGACCGATTCACAATGCTCATCAGGATAGAAAATAAAGACAAACAATAAATACGAAGACTAGAAAATGTGCTCTTAATCAAAACAACCGTACTTCCTTTAAATAGATAACATGCTTTCCAGGAAGATAGCCTCCTCCCAAATCTCTCGATAACGGGATCCCAAATGATTTTGGATCAATGACTTGCCCCAAGGAGGGTGATGATACCATAGACCTGGGTTCGAAACCCGCCTTCACCGAGTTACTGATCTCTTTAAAAAACAGGCTTACCTATCAAAAAAATAGTCGTTGGTAAGCTACCAATACAACAACCAAGGATACCAGCATAAACCTCCAAGTCCTCCATACCCCCACTCCGAACACTTTGTTTTTTACGAGGTTAATAAGAAAACCAAAGAATGCCACAAAACAACTAAAAAGATATCTTACATACATAAGCTACCTACCATATGCTCCCAAAGATAGCAAAGTGTCATCTACAAACAGCAATGAGAGATCAACGGAACCCCATCACCTACCCCAAAGTCCTCTAGAGCCCTGCATGTTACTGCCTTTTGCCATAATACGCCCCAAAGCCTTTGCTACCACTATAAATAAGATAGGGGAAAGAGGATCCCCTTGTTTCAAACCCCTCGAGCTTCTAAAGGTACCCAAACGAAGACCTATTCACCAAAATAGAAAAAAAGGGGATGAAGAAATACACTTCTTTATCCATCTTTGCTATATCCAACCAAAACCCACCCTTCCTAATAGATAGTCCAAAATTTTCCAATTGATATTGTCATATGCCTTCTCCATGTCAATGATCCCTAAATGAATTTTGGAGTCTATGCATTCCTTGGCTATAAGAACCCAATTAATATATGTTTTCCCTAACAAAATCCCTTTGCTCAGGCGAAATCACTGCCATAAAGTTGCTATCGATCACATCCCAACAATGTTTAAATAATGCTAAAGAGAAGCCGTTAGGACCAGGTGCCTTGTCTCCTTCCATCTCAAAAATAGAATGAAGAATCTCATAAATAGGGTGTCTGAAGTCAAAAGGATCGGCATATAACTTAAAGTAATAGTCCATCACCTCCTCCCTAATCTTGTCTTTAGCATCCAAGAGTTGGCCATTTATCATCGGGCGAGAAATATGATTGCACCTCCTACGGACATTGGCAATCCGATGGAAGAACCTAGTGTTATTATCTCTTCCTTCAACCATCTAACCCTCTTTTTTTTCCAACTAATTTCCTCCAACTAGACTAATTTGCAATAATCAACCTTTAGATTTATCCTCTTGTTCTTCTCCTCCAAAGAAAGAGAATCACCTTCTTCCTTCCTATCAATCAAAGAAATAGCTTCTAAAATAGACTTCGTCCTTTGATCCACCCTCCCAAACTCGTTCAAATTCCACGTCTCTATCTCTTCTTTGAGAGGTTTCAACTTCCTACGAAAACTTGTCCTAGCTTTACCCACAATCGAAAACGAGTTCCACTAAGCCCCTACCTTCTCCTTAAATTCCAGAATCTAAAGCCACATATTCTGGAAACGAAAATGAGCAAGACCATTAGAGATCCCCTTACAATCTAAAAGCAAACGCACATGGCATGAGGCCTGTCTAAGAATTGCCGTAACACTCAAGAGAAATGCTTCCTAAGTGCCAGAGATCATAAAGGGAAATGTTAGTATCGTCCTTAAGACGACATTGGAGCACGTCATCCCATATGTTTAAACCATTGAGGTCTTTGAAATTTGTGCTGTGTTCACTAGGATTCCAACTACACAAATTTTGAAGAATGTCAATGGCTTGAATATATGGGACGATGTGCTACAATGTCGTCCTAAGGATGATACTAACACTGCTCAATCAGAAATATATCCAATTCACAAACTCTCTCATACTTCTAGTACCTCGGTTGCCACCTTTTTCTCATGGGAAAATCAAATGACATTGAAATCCCCTCTAATCCCCCAAGGCAAACCCCAAAGACCAGAAATATCATCCAATTCCTCCAAAACGGCGTACGAAGACTTCTACCAATGGGCCCATACACCCCACACCCAAGAAAACTGATCACCCACACGGCTACATAAGATCGACAGAGAAAACATCGGAAACCTCAATGGCCTTTAATGATCCTAAAAACCTAATTAATAGTGTCAACGTTTCTTTTTAATAATTTAATGGTGTTAACATTTAAAAATAGAAAACGGAATATAGAAATTTTAAACACTTCTTCCATCTTACCTATTCCCAGAAGTGCATGGTTGCGGAAGAACTCCAACAATGGATTGATGACTGGGCAATGAAATCCCAGCTGCTTCTGTGACATCGCAGAAAGTTGTGGCATTAGAAAGGTTTCGAGACAAACTAGAGCTACAAGTGTATTCTAAATAGGATATGAGAAATGTTGAATTGATGTCTAAGCGTGTAAAAGAAAATAGGTGGCTTACCAAATATAGAATTTGCAGGAATATGATATGGCAACTGGAAAAGCTTGCCTTCTTGAGCATTATACTTCAACACAGACAACAACCCATACTCGTCTCCAACATACCTAAATGTGATAACAGAATAACAGTGTTATATAACATGTACCAAGCTTCTACCTTCTAGTTCCTGCCTATTAGTAGCTGACTGAAAGGAGATGCAATAAACTCATTGCTATGTCCATAGACAGTACATGAAATAGGTGCCATCTATCACAGAGAAAGCAGTTATATTGGATTCCCACTGTAAAGAACAAGCTATACATCTGTGTTCCAGGTTCCAAACCTGCCAAAATCAATGTGTTATTACCATAACAGAAAAACAAATAAATATTACAGAAAGGCCTGCAACAATTTCACAAGTTTAGCATTCTTTATAGTAGATAAGTTTGAGGAATGATTCATACACTATATTTCTGGTAGGTATAAGTAAGCCCAACAAAATAACATGACAAATGCAGAGGAAGGAAATGAAACAAGAAATATCATCGATGATTTGTGCCAAGCATGAAGGCCAACATATGCAGTTCCTTTTGGAAATCAGGGATCAAACAAAACAAAACTGTATCAACGTAACCAGAAGCAAAGTATGTAATAAACAAACATTAAGGGTAGCAATGAAGAAACATACACTTGATGCCTGACATTAATGGTGGTGAGTACTTTTACATTGATGAAAGATGACAAAGAAAATGAAGAGAACTCATAATGCCGGAAGAAATGATTCACAAGAAACAGAAACTGCATAGCTAATAAAAAATCAATACCTGGATATAATTTTCAATGGAGACGCTCACTAGAAAACCTTGGTTGTGTAGGAACTGCCAAAAAAATAATGTTTTTAGTTACAACGTCAAAAGTTTTGCTCAGGAGATAATGAAGCAAAGAGAAGATATTATTTTTAACTATTAAAGAACTTTTCATCTTTTTGGGTTACACATAAATGTATCACATGTGTTCAACATAGGCTATCCTTGTCCATCAAGCCAAACATAGAAATTAATTATTAAGTTCAGATGATGAAACTCAAATTGATCAATTTTATCCTCTAAATTATATCTGAACAAATCCATGACAAAAACAAATTAAATGTAGAGCTAAGGCACTGGTTTTACAGAGAGAATTCCACATTTAAGTACCAAAAGTATGTGCATATGAGAAGCATTACAAAAGTGCAAAGCAAACCACAAGTATATAAATGCATTATAGCCTATGATGCCCAGATACGGATACGGACACGGACACGAATACGGGAAGCGGGGATATGACTCGACATTTTCCAAAATCAAGGACACGGATACAGATACGGATACGAGTATCCTATTTTGTAGTTCAAAACTTTTATTTTTTCTAAGTTTTTCAACTTTCTATGAAGGATACGTGGGGATACGTGTCGGTGGAGTGCCCGGTGTCCGTATCTGTGTCGACACGACACGACACTGGTACGAGGCACTAGTACAAGTATCCGGGTATCATAGATTATAGCTGTGTGCACCCAAAGTCCTGACACATATTTGGAAACCTTCGACATTGCTGAGGATCTTAAGGATTCGCAACAAACTAACTAATTTATGATTTATATCTAGGATTATGAAGAATTAAAGTGAACAAAGGAAAAAAAGCAAAAAACAAATTGCAGTTTTCGGAATTACTTCCATCTAAACTTACAAACCTCTAAATTTTTGTAGGGCAATTGTTTTGGGGATATGAGAAGGCCTTCAATATTATCACCACCAATCACTTTTATCCTCCCATCCCTGCATTGAGCCAAGGAAATAAATAAAAGAAAATCAAAATGCCATATATTGCCTGTCTGTTGGTTCTCATAGCAGCTAAGTAATATAAGAATGTCCTATGCTGGTAATGTGGCTTTGCAAGCCATTTAAGTCAACGTATAAAATGCTTATACTTGTTATGTTGAAACTCCTCGCCTATTGGAAGACCTATATCCCTTCGGCATTCAAAAAAAAAAAAAAAGACCTTGTACAATGAAGTATAAGATCCAAATCAAGAATCTGATGAGGCATGGAAGGATAGCAAAGCTAGTGCATTACACAAGGGGTTTCTTATTTTAATAGGGACATTCTATATAAATTCATAAGACACTAATAATTAGCAAGTCAATCCAACACCCGTTAATCGTGAATCTGCCAATCTATGTTTGTGTGCAGCATCAGCAAACCTATTAAAAAAACTAGTTTTTACGTTTTAGTGCACTCAAACAAAAAATTATGAAGGGCATTTTTATTTTCCTTTCAACACTTCTTGCACAATGAATAAACATTTTATTTTACGAATCCTTCGCTTCCCAACTCTCGAAGCCATGATTTCCATGGAAAGTTAGAATTATCACTGACTTCCATGGATGCAGAAAAAAATCAGGTCAGTGCAACCCTATTATATAGACTACATCGATTAGGCATTTGCATACCTCGTTTTCTGAGGTTCTCCACAATGAGAATTTTGTCAAGAGTGGCACACCAAGCAAAGAAGAAGACTTTTGACGGAATGGGGGTGCTCCAGAAGCACTTGGCTGGAAAGGACGAACCATCTAAATTGAATTTCCTTTACAGGTATATCTATTATCCCTTATAGATAATTTTTTTATATAATAGGGATAACAATTGTTTATAGGTATATGATACAAATAATAAGATATCCCATCACATTATCACACTATTATCCCTATTATATTAAAAAATTACTTTTTTTTAATTATTTACAGTATTGCTGGGTCCATAAATCCTAATTTTCAGGGCTTGTTGAATTCGACTCAGTATCCGCTTTGGACTGCGCCAATCGTACATATATCAGTGTAACATAGCTTCGTGGTAATGTAAACAGAGATGTTATAGCACACGCCTGATGTGCACCGTGCATCACACACCAGGGAATCCATGCCTCGCATATGTGCAGTGTTGCTGAGATGCTGACACCTCTGGACCTCTGTACTTTGTGCTGATGTGAGCTACCTCAGGCACACGGTGCAGCTACGATACCCATAAAACTCACAATGTAAATAACCCCCTAAAAATAAAGACCCATCTTTGAATTTTATGTGCAGCGCCATTTATAAAGAAGCAGATTTCACCAACCCTTTTTGTCTTCTTGCAATCTCGAATGTATGCAAGTCTTGAGATGACTCTTTGTAAATTGTAATACAGTCCCAATTATATTGTTTTTGGAGAAATTATGTCTACCTAATTGGGTCTTTTAATGATTATGAAATTTCTGGAATCTATTTATCTACGTCAATTAATGCTAACCAGCGGATATCCGTGGTGTCATCCTCAAAACTCCACTCCTGAAGCCAAGAGTTGACCATATGTATGTTAGTGGATGATACGTTCCCGCGCACGTGTTGTGTTGGCCCGCCGACCCGTTGGTATACATAGTTGTTTCACATTTCCCTAACAGGTCGATCTTTTGGGGTAAATGGTTGTTTAACATGGTATCAGAGCCTTAAGGCCTAGGAGGTCGCGGGTTCAAGTCTCCAACGGAATGTATTCCCGCTGAGGGGGCGTGTTAGCGGATGATATGTTTCCACGCACATGTTGTGTTGGCCCGACGACCCGTTGGTATGCATAGTAATGCAGGGGCATTTTCACACCGGGCTCGAGTGGGGCAGCCTGCGTATATGGGGCACACTCGGGGTAGGATGGCCCGTATAAAATGGGACCCACGAAGGAGGGTTCGACCGAGGGCCTGGCTAGATCATGGGCTATGAGATAAATGAATTTAATCTCACACTACCAACAGTCGCAGCTTTTGGGGGGTATTGGTTAAATGTCCTCCATCGAAGTGGTATCAGAGTGGGAGGTCTCATGTTCGAGACTCCTCACCGGGTGATTAATGCAGGGGCATTTTACCCCGGGCTCGAGTGGGGCAGCTTGCGTATATGGGGCACACTCAGGGTGGGATGGCCCGTGTGAAATGGGACCCACGAGGAGGGATCGACCAAGGGCCTGGATCATGGGCTATGAGATAAAGGAATTTAATCTCACGCTACCAACAGTCGCGGCTTTTGGGGAGTATTGGTTAAATGTCCTGCATCACATAGTTGTTTCACATTTCCCTAACAGGTCGATCTTTTGGGGTAAATGGTTGTTTAATAATGTATAGATATCTTAGCATGTAAGCAAATTGAGGCCTTCTTCATTTCTCTCTACCTTCTCTCACAGTCACTTGATATGTTGATGGCAAGCAAACTAGTGGACAAGACAGTAACTCCACCTTCGGAGAATGGGGTCTTCAGGAAATGTAAAAATCTATACTTAGCTTTTGGGTCTTTCCTAATGAAAAAGTATACTTTGATAGCTTCAGCAATGTGTGAACTCATCTGCATCAAGTCACTACATACTGCTCATGAGGCCATCAAGTTTTAGCCACCTCGTCATTTGGTTATTCATGATATAGATAACAGTATCAAGTCTAACAAGTTTTTCAAGTGAAAAATGTAACATAAGTATTTCAATGTTCTTTATTCATGACAGACATATTAATGGGATGATCAAATGCTTGATGTTTTACATCTATTTCAGGTTTCATACAGTCATTTAATAGCTTTGAAAAGACCATTACTATTATCTCTACAGAAAACTGTCAATCTAAAATACAAGTGCTGGACCTTTTAGATCAAAAAGTTTATGAATCATTTGGTAACACAAAAGTGGTCATTAAGGTAGCAACATACAACTGACAATATGGATCATGGTTCAAAGTTTCGGCTGAAACCGAAACGTTTTGTTCGTTTCGTTTTGGTTTCGCTATAGGACGAAACCGAACGATACTTCATCTTATGTGTAAATTTGCACTAACATTTTGTTTCGGTTTCACGAAGTTTTCTCTCGTTTTTTTCATAAGGATTGATCATGAAGAGGTCATGAGCAAATAGACAAGCCTTTTCTTTCTAAGGTTATAGAGAAAATCAATTTTCCCAAAGTGGAGGAAGTGGATTTGAAGATGACCACATTGCATTCTTTGACTCATGCACCCACTAGGTTGCATTCAATCCCCAATCCCTGAAGGATACCAGATGTCAAGAGATGGAGCACATTCTTTCTTTCCTCTCAGCAGAATGGATATCACTTTTTCTTGAACAAATGAGAAATACCTAGATTAAAAGTGAAAGAAACCATGTGACAAACTAGGCATAAAATGCCGACTCGTTTATGAGGTATTCAACAAATTGATTTGGTAATTTGTCAATCATCTAATTTGCTTCCCTATATGGGAACCTTTCCAGTCAAGCAAGTTGAGAGAATCATTTTGTTTCCTAACACCATGGTGGCTGAAGTTCTCTTCATAGCCATCAAACTGCATTCATGGAATCACACTCAAAACAGTTTTGCATTCCAATTTTCCAGAAGTACTTTAACTTTGTGCCATAGGTCAACAACTTTAGCTTCAATTCACACTTGTATCTCAGTAGGCCCTGATAGGGAAATATTTTTGCCTTCTATATTTTCAAACAATCCTTCATATCCTTCTGCAGGCAATAGCTAGGCAATTCACTACATGGACTAATAACTTATTAAACACTGGAGTCGATGAAAAATAATTTCGTATCATATGGATGGTTAATTATTTCAAAATATATCATGAAACCAACTTCTCCTCTACTTTTCTTTTCTTTATTATGAATTTTTCTGTTCACTTTACCAGAATAAAGGGGGCGAATAAACTAAGAAAATATGAAATGCACTGCTATTATCAAGTCAATGATGCTCAAGCTGAATACTAAGTCTAGCTTACTGTCCCATGCACTAATCAGTTAAAAAAAAGAACTTAGAGATCTTTCAACTCACAGTGTCCCAATGGCCAAAAGGCGTTGGATGGGGTCAAAAGCGAGAACTGATGCAGTGGATGGGATACCATAGTGAAGAGAAATGCGTGGATCCAAGTCTGTTAGTGCCACACCTCCATGTTGCACATTTTGCTGGGTCAAGAAAATAGAGGAAATGTTTCACAATAATTAAATAATAGATATGAGAAACAAACAAACTAGATTAATTAGTCGATCTCCATGTTAATGTTTTCATCATAGGAAACAATGTAGCCTAGCGAAGCACTGTCATAAACACAAAAGAAGTGACAAAATTTATAGATAAATTATGAAAGAAAAACTTAAAAACTGCAACATATAGCCCCATTATGAAAGAAACATCTAATCAAACAAAATATATCACTGTACAAATAAGGAAACACAGTTACTTTTGCGTCATGGCAACAGATTAGCTGATCATCATCTTCACCATTCACAATGCCTTATCCCAAGTATTCGGGTTTCAGAAACATGAATCCTATTTTGGCATTCAATTCTTTCTAAAAGTTTCATATTTTTTTATAGGTAAATATTTATTATTCCCCCTTAACCCCTAACCCCCCTAAGGTAAGAACAGGACCGAACCCAGGTCTTTGGGAGTTACCCCCGAAAGACTTGATCCCGGGTCTGTGGATACAATCCCCCACAGCCTGACCAAGGCATACATCCTCAGATCTTCTCTTATTACATCAATGCACATCACTTAAGGCCTTCCCCTCACCTTTTTAAAGCATTCAACTTGAACCTAAGGAATCCTCATTGCATCCATCATTGGTCTTTGTTGTACATGCCCGAACCATCTAAATTGAATTTCCTTTATCTCATCCCCTATTACGGCTACTGTTAGATTCTATCGTACATATTCCTTTCTGATTTTGTCATTCCTAGTTTTTCCATCGATCCATTTCAACATCCTCATCTCTGCTACTCATTCTATGACTGTTGTTTCTTAATTGCCCAATATTTTACTCCATTAAGCATAGTTGTAGTTATTTTTGTCTAGTAAAATTTTCCCTTTAGTTTGATTTGTACACGTCAGCCACTTAATACTCCAAAAGCTTTTTGATAAGTGCATATCCACTTTAACCACCCAAAAATAATTTTACAGGAACATCCTCTTCAATCTCTCCCTCTTTATGGATAATAGAACCTAAATAATGAAAAGGATCACTATGAGGTATTTCTTGCCCATTAATATTTACTAACACTTCATCTCTTGGTGTGCCACTAAAGTTGCACTGCATATACTCTGTCTTAGTCTTAGTTCCTATGGTGTCCCCTCATAATTAAAGTTTGGCATTTTACTCCCTCTCTAGTCTCATCAACCAACAGTACATCATCTGCAAGTAACATAAAATAAGGTGACCTCACCTTGAATACAAGCAGTTAATTCATATATAAATAGTTCAAAAAGATACAAACTCATAACTGACCCCTAATGCAAACCCACTGTACTGGAAACTCACTTGTCTCATGACCAACTGTTCTCACACTAGTTATGGCTCCCTCATATATGTCCTTAGTGATGACAATATACACTCGAAACTCCTTTTTTTCCATCATCCAGCAAATTAGTTATCTAGGGACTTTAACAATATTCCTTTTCTAATTCATTGGAAACCATGTAGAAACTCTTCTTCTTTTGAGATTAATAGCGTAGCTTCATTTATAAAGTGTTTGGCTAGCCTTGAACAGGAAAGTAGGGCTGGACTTGTCCTAGACAATAAAAAGAGAAGAAAAACGAATCAAGAAGCTCGTCAGTCATCAGATTGACATGAGTATGGTGATGTAACTTATAAGTTCCATTGCATGGGTGGAAAGGCCTCTAGTATACTCCAAGTGGTTGGCATCCAATTTGTGAAAGGATTGTAATGGAATAGCTAGCAAGTACGATGATCTTCATTTCCCTAAGCAATTGAGCATCAGTCTCCCCTATTTGCTAAAAGGTACTCACACCCTTCTGAAACTTGTTTCCACACATTTGGGCGGGAAAAAAATAATGAAGCTCCACCAATTTAAAGATAGGTTGAGAACAAAGTGCATATTAAAGGATGAGCAACCACTGATGAGGTAGATTTTTGGTGTTTGCATAGAATTCATCGAGGATAGAGGAGAACAATCCCTCTTCCTTCTCTTTTCCTCCCCTCTACCCAAAGATGTTGAGAGGTGAATGAAGCCCTAATTGCCAGCATCATATATTCATTATGGATTAAGGATAATAGACTTCATTCAAAATATGGAATTACGGATCCAAAAGGCCCACATACAATATAGACATTGTAAAATGAGTTCAAAACCCCCAAAAAAAACTATCACGATCCTACGCTTTGACCAAGTTAGCTCAATTCCTTGTCTTTAAACAAACTAAATCAATTGTAGATCAATAGTTTAAGCATGATTCCTCAAGGTCTATGCATCCAATTTTCCGCCCTAGCATTAACATAATAGACCATTTGACTCTCTTTTGTTCCTATACAACTTGTTGCATTGCAGCTCAATGTCCTTGTCTATCATCATAACGCCCATATGCTGATGAGGTTAGACCACTTAAAAATGTTTATTGCTTCCCTCCATGGTGGAGAGATGAAAATTATATAAAAAAAATGGAGAAAATGTAGATAAAATTGGAGGAAGTGAAGAGTGTGATGAAAATTGATAAATAGTGGTAATAGTAAATGGCAAGAAATCGCGAGGATGATTGGGTGGATGAAGAAGATGATAATGGTGGCCCTCTTGCAGAAATGCACCAGAAGGGTGTCGGTAGCATGGCCGGAGATTGGAGCTCTACAGGCATCACAGTCGAAGGTAAACCAACAAAAGTGGAGCTCCAAGAGATTCTTCTTCTCAAGATAAATCTATTACTATTTTAAAGCCATTACTTGGTTATGCTACACAACATTCACCTAACACCTATTAGTTGACTTGCACTATCTCTCTATTACTATATTACTATTTCAAAGCCAAAACTTGGGTTGCCACATGACGTTCACCTAGGCACCATGTAGTTCTTTTTTTTTAGTAGCTAACCTGTTAGTTCATTAAATGTTCTAAGAACTTCTCTACCAAATAAAAAATAGTTCATTACATGTACTTCACCGTACTCACCCATTATTAAGGCAAACTTTTTAGGTTGAAACTTTCTTATTTTACCGCTTATTCCAAAAATGCCCTTATAATCACTCACGTGCGTCGTGCGGCCCACTATTTCAACTAAAAACAAAACCTCCATCTTCTTACATCAGGGATTTATATAAATAAACCCCTAAATGCTTATCAATACAAGCCATTAGATTCCCCCCAATAGATCTCAGCCACCCATTCTCAAAATTTACAGAAACACCCCTCAAACAAAGAAATTTCTCAACCAACCCATTTTGACACATGTTTCCAAAATGCCCTTGCAAATTGTTTTTGTTCAAGAACCATTTACCCCAAAAGATCGACCTGTTGGGGAAAGGTGAAACAACTATGTATACCAACGGGTCGTCGGGCCAACACAATACAACACGTGCGCAGGAAAACACCCTCCGCTAACACGCCCCTCGGCAGAATACACTCTGCTGGAGATTTGAACCCGCGACCTCCCAAGCCTTAAGGCTCTGATACCATGTTTTTTTTTTTGATAAGGTAAAGAATTTTATTGAAAGAGAAAGCAAGAAACAAGATACAAAAATCAAAAATACAAAGGAGGCCAAGACGGCCTCCGAAAAAGACTGAGCAAAGGTACTAGCTGCCCCTACACATGATAGACTCCCATCTAAAGATCATGTCCTCGAAAGTAAGACCTTTACACTCCTCAAATAATTTGGACCATAGGAAGAGGTAGGCCTTGATAGAGATCACAATGTGAAGAGGGGATGTCTCCTTGCCTTGAAAGATCCTCTTGTTCCTCTCATTCCAGAGGCCCCACCAAACTGCAAACGGCAAGAGGCTCCAAAGTCTACGCCCGCACGGGGGGAAGCATCAAGAGACCCAACTCCCGATAGTCAGGCTGACTGAGGCGTGGAGGATCCAATAGATACCAAGATACCAAAAAAAGCCCCCACACTTCCCGAGCTAGCTTGCAATGGAGGAAAAGGTGATCGACTGATTCCCCTACTTCTTTGCAGATCACACAGTAGGTAGGCACCACCCAATTACCCCTTGATTCCCTTGATACCATGTTAAACAACCATTTACCCCAAAAAGGTCGATCTGTTGGGTAAAGAGGGCAAACCAACGTTCCCCATAGGGTGTGATGGGAGGTCCCGTGTTCAAACCTTCCTACTAGGTCGATCTCTTGGAGTAAATAGTTGTTTAATATAATATCAGAGCCTTATGGTCTAGGAGGTCGTGGGTTCAAGTCTCCAGTGGAATGTATTCCCGCTGAGGGGGCGTGTAAGCGGATGGTGTGTTCCCACGCACGTATTGTGTTGACTCGACAACCTGTTGGTTTACATAGTGGTTTCACCTTTCCCCAACAGGTCGATCTTTCGGGGTAAATGGTTGTTTAACAGTTTGCCCTCTAGCCACACGAGTCAACTTTCTGAAAGCAAGGGACCCCCTGGTCCATTCTACAATCTCCAACTACCAAAAACAGTTGTATTACAGCAGATGGGGCTAAACTAAATAGATTATTCTTCTCTGATATTCTTGACACACGTTCAATACATCCAACTTTTGTGCATTTTTACCAACCCACAAGAAAATGCAATATCATTTCCAATTCAAAAAAATTCAATGCAGGGTTGCAAGTTCCTTGCAATAGGATATGTTATAAATTGGTTGTGAAGGGTCTGCAATGTTTTCTTTTTCTTAAGACAACCTAGAATTGGGGCCTATTTGGAGTGCCATATTTTTCGGTAGGCAACACAGTTGAGGCTGGACCAGAAGACTTGTGTGGCGGCTGGAATCAGCCCAAGACAAAACCCAATGGATTATACCTGCAGGTTAAGGTGATTTTTCAACTCCAAACCTCCCTATGAGATTGAACCCACGACCTCTCAGAAGGAGAGGATGCACACCAGCCATAACAACAATCAGCTGGATTGCGATTTTGCATAAAAAAAATATTAATTTTTGCTCATCTTTTATGCCCAATATATTTGTTTGCTCAAAAAAGCTCTTAAAATATTTTCTTCTATTTTTTTCGGCACAAGAACGGCAATCCAAACAGACCCTTAAAATTCGTTTTTTTTCCTCCCAAAATTGCAGATAAGGCTTCTTGATTACAGTCTTGATCCCCCCACCACCCACCAAAAATAAATAAAGATAATTCTCTTGTTATTACAAACTAATTAATGGTCAAATGCCCAAAACCAAAACTGCCACTTTGGGAAATAATTAACATAAGTAAATACTGAATTAACACGAAATTTAGTTGTTTCCCTTGCTTCTTTTGTTCTTTATTGGAGGATCGTGTTTCAACTTGGCAATTCATACAACAAAACCCCTAAATGAAGACCAAGAACTACTACATATAAAAAAAGGTGAAAACCAATCAAATAAGTAAAGAAAGAAATCGCATCTACACTGCAACTTTCGTCATCTTCGACCAAAAATAATACCCTAGATCAACAACAACAACAACAAAATCGTTTTGTAGCTGAAAACGGCATAAATTGGTTTATATAAAACAACAAATTGCGGTTTGTAACAAACGATCCATGAAAGAACGTGACAGAAATTCTGAGATTGATTGATTGAGAGAGACTGCTTACGTGAGAAGGAGGATGCGTGACCTTCTGCAAGAGGCGTTTCGCAAACATGACTAAATGATTAATGGAGATTATGGGTTCTTTTTCATTTCCTTTTGTTTTTGTTCGAGCTGTGTTTGTTTCACGCAAATTCGTTGTCCCAGGTTTACTTAAAAAGGTTTGAGTCACCCTCTCAAAATGCCACGTGGCAGTGTTTCGGGCCCATTGAATGTAGTCCACCAAGTGGGCAACGGGCAACCATGGAAAAAACTAAAAAGTTTTCCTCCGTTGAGTACAAAAGTTTGATCCACCAGCTCCCTCAAAATGCCACGTGGCATATTATTTATAGATATTTAGTCCATATTTGATGACGACCCTACACACCAAAATCAGCCTAATTGGTGATCAGTATTGGATCCTTTCAGTTTTCATCATGGGCTTAGAATCCAAACAAGGAAGCCATGGAAAAATGCTTGTATCGATCCCATGGCTAGAAATCACCAATCAGGTTGATTTTTGGTGCGCAGGACTACCAAGAGGTGGGACAAACATTTAAGTGGGCCCCAAAAAAGATGCCAGATGGCATTTTTGTGAGGGGGCTGGTGAATCTATCGTTTGTCCTCCAAGGAAGAAGCAAACCTGCTTTCAGCAAACATTCATGGGTGAGTTTCGGTGAGAGACGGACAAGTGGCACCTGCAGAGAGTGCACGACGGATCTTCGGAAACTTCAACGGCATTGTTATTAGCCCGTGCTTAGCACGGGCGAAGAAATAAGAAAATAAAAAAATGTGTAGAGACACTAAAATGCCTCATCCCATATGCTGCCAAATAAGCAATTAAACAATCACCCATCATAATGTATAGGTCCACCAAATTTTTGGACAAACATTTATGAGGCTGGTGGCCCCGAAAGAGAGAGTGTGCCACATGTCAATTTGAAGGACTTATGAGAATCAAAATTTTGACACAGATCTTTATCATAGATTCTTTCTTCTTGGCGGGCTTCTTATCGTACGGCCCAACACTCATTCATCTTCCGTACGTATGTCCTCTAGGGCCCAAGCACTCCATTGCTTCCCTTAGTTGCAATGCAAACTCTGCTCCTCTTGCTTCAGCCTCTATAATTTGGTATGAATGTCTAATAAGGCGGTCGCCTTAGGCCCCAATTGAGAGAAGGCCACAGCCCACTAACCAGATGGATGTTTATCCCACCCCTTGTTGAATATACAAACCAAAAATTAACTTGAACGGTTATCTCTATCCATAGATTTTAGTACTTTTTAGGAATTATTCTAGCTAGCCATTGGATTCAAGCATGTTTTTTTAGTAGTAAATCCAATGGCTAGAAATCATCAATCAAGCTGATTTTTAGTGTTTATCCATCATAGGTGGGCAGAACATCCACAGTCATTAGGCCTAAACAATGATCTATGTGGGGCCGCGAGAGTCCTCTACATCGAGACGGCCTGATCGCAGAGCCTCGCGAGCTGTAGCTAGTCCACCACGTTCTCCAGTGTCAACCGTCTAGCTAACCCTCTCGTGCATCTTTGCTTCAACTGGGATACTGAGAACACATGCGACAATGCCAGCATGTCGATCCCGTAACTGTCCGTGTCCTATGTGCATCTGGAATTGGGGGCATTTTTAATCATTTTTCGTCTTTGTTTTGGCTCGTGGGAGAAGAACGATGACATGAGGAACTCCTCTCTTTATGCCGGCTGTGGTCCCGAGTATCGCTTGGGAATTTACTTGTAGCATAGAACAACAAAAAAATAAATATTTGTAAGATGGGAGAAGGGAGACGTTGGTGATGGTGATGTAGGTTTTGTGATGGGTGGAATATTGCAGTTCCATTACCAGTCCCATCTCTTCTTCTTCTCTTCCTATTGTTAAAATAATTATTGTGGAGGAGATCTTAGCCATCTTCCTCAACCGTAAAAAAGGACGTATTTACATCTTGAACTTGAAATGTGGAGACGATGATGTTACCTTTGAATCATGGTACTAAAGAAGGTTGGTAAGCAAAGGTACAGCTTCCATAACAAAGTTAGCCGCATCTGAAGGAAGTTCGAATTCCATATTTGCAGCACTAGATAACGCTACTCGCTGAAACACAACATTAAAAACAAACACTGATTTATTAGGATCGAAGAGGCAAAGAAGTTTAATCTTCTTTGTTGATAAAGGGATCAATTGAATAGAAAAGCTTTCACTGCATGAGTTACCTGAACTCCCGTAGAGAAGAAATCATGAGGCTTTGTTTTTAAGCAGTTGAAAGTTGAAACGGCATGGAGAAGGGGGGAATAAAGAGACGCCTGGGCAAGCAGGAGGGGCAGATAGAGAGACGACGTTTTGGTTGGAAGAATACATAAATGGACGTTTTGGTTGCAGTAGATGTTCAATAAAAAGTCTAAAATGCCCTTACTTTTTTAGTAATATTAATTAAAGTATCAAGGGTGTTTGTTGGAAAAGAAAATTTTTTTGGGAGAGGGGCGTTTCTGTACGTGGAGAGTTTCCTGTCACCACTTCTCTCCTTTGATAGAGGTATTAATTTTGGGAGAGGGAGAGGGAGAGGTTTCTAGGTTGTAGAATTTTATAATATTAAAATTTTCTTCTTGTTATGTATGGATCTTTAAATAGATGTTTTAAGAGATATTAAAGGAGTGAGAAAATTAAGAAGAAAGGTAGTCATGGAGAGAAGATAATTAAGGAAGAGACGTTTATTGTGTGTAGAGAATCTAATGTCGGAACAAAGGGTGTTTTTGGAAAAAAAGATGAAGGGAGCGCCACCTCAGCAATGCCAAACTTTAGTATAGATAATAGATGATGGCTCAATCTACCATCTTCTTTTTCTATAATGGGTCGGGCTCCGTTTACAACCCTAAAGTGACAGGATTCTGTACATGACACAAATATGTGCCACATGGCATACTCTTAAGAGGACTCTGAGTCTTTGACTGTATGGATGTTTGGCCAACCCCTAGGTGGACCTACAAACCACAATTCAGCCTGATTAGTGATTTCTAGGCGTTGGATCTTTGTACCTTAAATACTGCTATGATTCCCACAGTTGAGATCAACCCATGAAAATAAGTCCAATCCAACATATAGAAATCACTAATCAGGCTGAAGTTTGGTTTGTAGGTCCACCTAGGGGTTGGACAAACATCCATATGGTCCGAGTCCTCCAAGAGTGTGCCACGTGGCATATATTGTGTCCTGTACAGAATCCTGTCATTTTAGGGCTGTCAACGGAGCCTGACCCTTCTATAATACCCATCTTCTCCCTTAATAAGGCAAAATGAGGTGAAAAGGCTTTGTTGGCTATGTTGTCCACTACAAGCCGTTAGATTAGGGGTTGTTTTTTTTTTCCAAACTCGCATTTTTTTAGGGAATTTTTGACATGCCCCCCACAATTTCAAAAAGCTGACATACCCCCTTATGACCCAGTCAACAGTCTAAGACTGTGGTTGACCAACATTAAAACGTGAGCAAGATCCCATGTTTCTCCCTTAAATAACAAAATGACAAAAATGCCCATAATTTTTGAAAATTCCCAAAATCCACCCTCCTCTTCAACCCTCCCAAATTTCTTCCATTTCCTTCTTATTGATTTTGGTAAAAAATCCAACATTCTCAATCGCCTCAAACCATAATCGCAGAGATCCAATTCTGATTTTTAGGATTTCGATTTCTGAAATTGATTATAGGGTTTTGTAGAAAATTCTGATCTTAGTGGTTTGGGAAGGTGTTTGTGCTCTAAGATGCTAAGGGCATTACCTCAATCTGTATGAATAACGTTCTGTTCTTGATTTTGAGGGCAATGGGCATGGTTTTTAGGGTAGTAATTTCTTGCTTTTTTTTTTTTTTTCTTTTCTTTTCTTTGTACGGGATTTTTAGGTTGGTTTTTCTTTTTTGTTCTAAGGGGGATCCCTCCATTTGGAATAAATGGCCTTTGGGTTGAATCATGCTAAGTTGTTGATGGGTTCTAAGGTTTAAAATTTAAAACTACTAATTTGAATTACCCCAGAAAAAAACTTCTCAATTTCTGGGACGAAGATGTAGACTGCTGGTGTTTCTCTTAAAACTCATGATTAGGAAGAAGACAATGCTTTGGTTGCTTCTCAGGTCACTTGGGTTGCTGGCACCAAACATCTCTGCATTCATCCGAGCTACAGTAGCAGTGTACTCTATTTTTGAGAAGATATTGAGGAACACGTTAACAAAAGTTGCTCAAAAATTGGCTGGGCCCTAGAGGAAGTTGAGGTGCATATCCATTACAAATCAATTCTTGATCTTTAACATCGACAAAACCTTTCCCCTTTTTAACAATCTATTGCTTGATGTATCTTGCATCTCCATGGTTACGATATGATGCGATTGAGAATGTAGGATTCTTTGATCAAAATCAGGAAGAAAAGAAGGAAGAAATTTTGGGAGGGTTGAAGAAGAGTGGTTTTTAGGGCATTTTGGGAATTTTCAAAAATTATAGGCATTTTATCATGTAAGGAAGAAGCAGGACGTTGGTCAACCACGGTCTTAGACTGTTGACTGGGTCATAGGGGGTATGTCAGTTTTTTGAAATTGTGGGGGTATGTCAAATATTAATTAAAACATGGGGGGTATGTCAAAAATTCCCTTTTTTTTATTCCAAGGTTGAAGAAAGGGTATTTTTGTCATTTCAAAAAAAGTCAACACGGTCTATGACATTGACAGTGGACCGGGTCACAGGGGGTACGTGGTCAAACACGAGCCCATTTTTGCTATAAACAGCGCAGAGGCACACAAACAACTCCCTCGAGACCGGGCGGTAGCCTGCCAATTCAATTAGAAAATGATAAATAAATAGAATTTAATGATTCAGTGGTGTTCGTACACGGGCTACTGGTGGTGTCAGGTGTGCTTTTTGTGGTTCCGAGATATTCCTACGTTGGTCCCACATTTGATGTAAAAACATAAAAACAAAATAATGATCCCCTGCTTTTTTGCTCCACTGGACAGCCATATCTGTGGTATAAACTATAAGGAAGGGACCCATGCCTCTCACATGGTAGATCTCGCCAAGACAAAGTCGAACCAATTTGATCGTTTGACAGAATGCAGCAGATTGGATGGTTATGATCATTCCTTGCACAGATATTGATATATGTTTTTGGTGGAACCCACTAATGCTGGTCACCACTCACCATTCCTCAATTGAAAGACCCCGCCAAAATCAGTTAGACCGAAAGCACGGTCTATCCTACCATACAAACTCCATGTAACGAAAACAACAAATTACAAACCTTTCGCTAACTTCATCTCTCTTTCTCTGATCATGGCGTCCTCTGCTCACAAGCATCAAACACTACCGACCTCGTACGGTGCCCCTGCAGCTCCACCACCGACACCATCAACGCAACCCAACCACATCTCCACCTCCGACGCCGCCGACGCTCTCTCTCACTTTCTCCATCGCCTCCCAACCACCCTCTCTCTACCTCCTCGTCTCTCCCCACCCACCACCTCTCCTCCTCTCATCTCCCTCTCTGGAAAAAACTCCAACTTTCTCAATGATGTCCTATCATCCTTCTCACAACTCGGTTTCTTCCAACTTACCAACCACCTCATCCCATCCCAACTCGCCCAATCAGCCGAGCTCGAATCGCTCTCTCTATTCGATCTTCCTTGCGACCAGAAACAAAAGTACTCTAAAATATGGCCTATCGGCTTCGACGACGACGAAGACAAAGCTGGTGAATCGTTTTGCTTCGACGCGTCCTGTTCTACGGAGTCAACCCAGTTGTCATTATCGTCGTTGCAAGGGTTGGCTTCTGCGCTGGAGAAAGTTGGTTTGGAGATCGTCGAAGCGCTATCACGCGCCGTGGGGTTTGAGAAGCTTCCAAAAGATGGAGACAGCCGTTTTTGTTCGTTAATGTGGGTTTCTGAGGGTGTCGCTGGTAATAAACCGGATTTTTCCGGTCGGTTTTATCCGTATATCATAGCGGTGCAGTATCAGATCAGAAGCCAGAAGTTTTCGCTGCTCGCAGATTCGGGTTGGGTTTCCGTGTCGCCTCAAATCGACTCGGTCCTGGTTACGGTTGGGGACATCGCTCAAGTGAGTTTCAAGTTTTTTATTTTATTTTTTGTGCGCTCTCAACCTCGCCCGATTTGAATCGGTTCGGTTTGGATTCTTGCGGTCCGAGAGTTTGAGTCTTTTGTTTTAATCGGCCCTGACGATATAATAGTATCGTCGTCCAAACTCCAAAGTCCAGAACGAGGATGGTCTTCATGTTTTTTTAATGTGAATCCCGAGGACCATCAACGATCTAGACCTAAGGACGACGGAGGTCACAAGGGATGATAGTAACACTGCCTCTCTCTATTTTGCATGGGAGACATGGGAGCCGGAAAAATGAAAGCCGTCAAGTAGGCCCCACCAATTCATCAAGTTTGGCCTTGGTGAATCTAACACGTCACATAGATATGGTACCTCACGCCCTATCATACTAAGGATGATTTTGTGGGCTCCAAATTCCAAGTTCCAACCCGCGGATCCCCCATCCTTGGCGTTCGAACTTCAAACCGTGACGACGTATAACTTTGGGCGTCGCTTTATGACTGGAAAGGTGAGGTCGCAGTAATCAAGATTCAAGACCACAACTTGATATGGGGTCCACAACACTTTGGAATATATGTCCCTTTGAAACATGTGGACCCCACTTCAACACATCTTGATAACTGCGATGCGACATACAAAATTTTCCACGCGATACGCTTTTTGGTTGCATATGTCGCGGTTAAAGCAAAGCTAATTGTGGGACTGGGATCCACGGTGTTGGAACTGGGGAGGGCAATTTAATAAAGTGGCCCGCGAGTTATAGTGCCGTTTTTATAATAGTGTTTTGTCATGTGAAGGGAACAATTTGTACATTAATTATACCCACTTGCGCCCAAAAGTTCTTACACAAGTAGATGATCAAGCATTTATGATCACCTCACAATTTGTAATCAGACAGTGGGAGATGCACTCATGATCAGATTATAAATGCCACGTGGCATATAATCGGCCCCATGGACTCCATGAATGTTTGACCCATCCCTTGGTGGACCTACACACCAAATATCAGTGGGATCAATCTACTCACCATATGTGTAATTGTGTTTGATAAAGGTATGGAGCAACGGGAAGTTGAAGAAGGTGAGAGGGAGACCGGTAGCAGTTTCAGGGGACAAGGAGGACTCACGTAGTATATCCATGACGCTGTTGGTGACTCTCCCTACGGCCAGCACCGTCTCTGTCTCTCCTCTCCGTCCACTGGCGGGTGGTGGGGACGGCGACAGTGTCCACGAGGAGGGTGGAGATGAGGGCAGCGTCGAGAAGAAGGTGTTCAGCTCATTTTCTTTTGAGGAGTATGCGTGGAGAGTTTATCACGAAAGGTTCCTCTTTAAGGACCCACTCGACAGATACCGCATCTAATGGTGTTGGAACTTGGAACGATGAAGACTGCTTGTTTTTGCTTTTGTAGTCGCAATGGGCCCGGCCACCTTGATGACTTTTTACTCTTTTTACTTCCGTTACTCCCAACTACTCATAAGCCCTTACCGAACCTCAAATACAGTCCCAAGGGCTGTTGGGAAATCTCATGTTTTCGGGGCCTAACATAGTTAGAAGAACCAGTTCAGCGTTGCAATTTCTTTTCAAAAAGCCAACTCTGGTCCTGTTCTAAAAGGAAAATTCTACCTCATGGATAACTGAACAAATAATTATACGGTTGAGGCCATTGACCACTGGATTCAACAGATCCACGGTCTACGACTGCAGAAGGGAAAATAGTTGTTGCCTCATGGACTGTGGATCTCTTGAATCGAACTGTCAATGGCCTCAACCACACATATTTTTGTCCGGTTTATCGGTGGCCCGTGCGGTAGGATGACGCTTCTAAAATCTGAAAAGGCAGGGCCCACAAAAAAGTGCCCCCCATTTGAACTGGAACTAGACCCTAAAACACTGTTGATTCTGACACCAAACCAAAACCTTGTTAGCTCTCTTAATCCCTCCATTAAGGTTACTGTCAAGTACAATCGACCAACACCTTTGAAGTCTATTCTCTCTCACTTTTAACCACAAAAAGTCGATCTTAAACCCTGTCAAACACTAGCCTTAAACCTGTTTTTTCATAAAATAGTCTTTCAAAGTTCAATAAAATAGTTTGTGTTGAGAACTAAATTAAATAGATTGTGCCATTGAGTTTCTTGAAGCAATTAATGGCAAAGATGAAGTTAAGTAGTGAGACATTGGGTATTATTTTTCTCATTTGAAATTGAGTTATGTGCCAACAGTACCCGTATCGTGTCGATACGATATGATACTGATACTAGTACGAAATACTGCATGGATGCTTCTACGTTACAATTTTGTCATTTTATTTTTAGTGTTAATCTGCTTAACTCCCAACAGTTTCCTTTTTTTGTTGCCTATCAATAAAAATAATAAATATTCTCAGAAAAAATATTAGTTTCTCTCCTAAATTAGTTTCCTCTTAAAATTTCTTGTACTTTCAATGATCAGGAGCAAATGACAAACATCTAGGACTACCAAATACCAAGTCTTAAAAAACTTTATCCTGTAAAACATTATTTATTGGCATGTATTTTTTACGGAAAATTGCAGAAAAGAAAACCAACTTTAATTCATTTACAAAAAAGAATACAAGTTTTCGCAAATCCCAAAAAAGAAAACGAAACGCTCTTTAAAAGGGCGTTTCATGACGTGGCACATGTTTATTAAAAAAACGCCCTTTGACAAACGCCCTTTTAAAGGACGTTTTTCAGTAATAAACGCTTTTTTGAAAAACGTCTGTCAGTGTCAATCTGACATCTGACAACCTGACAGACGTTATTTTAAAGGGCGTGTGTCAGTAGAAAACGCCCTTTTAAAGGGCGTTTTTTACTGACAAACGCCCTTTTAAAGGGCGTTTTTTGATACCCCAATTTTTATGCCCACTTTGGCGTACCCAGAAGATGAATCAATGGCTGATTTTTGGTGAGGATGATCTCTACGGTGAGGAGATCATCCTCACAAAAATTCAAATCATTCCGATATTTGTAGATTGGTTTAGAAGTTGAGGAATTATGGGACGTTTTTTAAAATTTCTCAAGAATAAACGCCCTTTAAAAGGGCGTTTGTCAGACGTGTCAGCCATAAGTCATTCGTTAGTCAGTCGACGACTGATTGGACTGACAGCAGACAACTTCGTTTTCTTTTTTGGGATTTGCGAAAAGTTGTATTCTTTTTTGTAAATAAATTAAAGTTTATTTTCTTTTCTGCAATTTTCCGTATTTTTTATTCTACATAAAACACTATAAACACGTAAACATTGCAACTAAGCATGAGGTAAATGGTAACGCCTTTCTGACCTAGATCCAATATAAACATGGTGGCCCAGTTGATTGTTACATAGACCAGTGCCTCCGGCTATAATGTGGGTGAGTCACACTGGCACCAAATAAACCAACAAGCAAATCCTACAAGCAATGAAAAATCTGAAGAAACATAGGGTGCCACCTTTCCTTCTTATTTCATATACGGCTTATATCACGACCAAACACAAATGTGGTGGCCCAGTTAACTGCCACATAGAATCTGTTCCTCCAGCTTACCACGCGAGTAAGATATGCCGACCGCCAAATGAACCAACTCACAAATCCTGTGAGAGCCAAACCTTTTCCCTCCTGAGGGAAAAATGCTGTATTAGTTTGCCATCCAGTTCAATAATAATTTAATAGAACACTCACTGATGTGTCAAGAAGCTGACCTTGCTCTGCCTGAGGTCCACAAGAGCCTTGTATCTGCCAACAGTTGCCATGCTCCCCAAATGCTTGTAAACAAATTGGTCCCCTAGTTCCATGTCTCTTGCACCATTTGCGTGCCCTCCACCAGCTTTACCAATCCGGATCAACAGGCCAGCTAGATATTTTCCCTGCCTCTCTGCGACCTGTTTCAAACACTCCAATTGGAAGTAAAAAAAAAAAACCTAGTGCTACATGGATAGCTCAACAGAGGGTCATGTAAAACTGTAAGAGCGAGAGAATCTTTGCCCGCTAACTACAAGTGGGTAAATCTAGCAGAAGTTCTCAAACAGGTCCAAGCTACCAAAACATGGAAAGAAAGGCATAATTAGAAGCTAAGAATTGAGATTGTGGGCCAAAATTAGGCTGTTCAAAAAAAGTTGCAAAGCTTGTCACTCGGAATTAACTTGCCAGCCTATAAAACCTAGACCCAGGCAGGTAGATTCAGTAACCTGTACAAGTCATCGATTTTAATTATAATATTAAATTACATAAAAATTGTGTTAGAAAGATATATGAGTTAGCGTTGACCCCTTTAGTCCATTCCATTAAAAATCTCATGAATTGTGTGAGACAGTTGACTCAGGGTAGGCACTGAGTCATGCAAAAACTCATCTAAGATAGTTTTTAAGCCCAGCCAAGTCATCTGAAATTTTCACCCGGAAGGCAAAAAAAATGGTTGAACTTGGCAAAGTCAAGTACGATTTAAGATGCAAGAATATGGACATCTAAACAACATGAATAATAGAAAAAACGAAAGAGATTACTTATTCATGGTCTACCTGGGCCAAAGCTGGAAGTACAGGTTTGTCAGTACTTTCAAGAAACCCACAACAGTCACCAATTGAGAACACATCCTGCACAGAAGGGACGCGTAACCACTCATCAACACCAATCCTGTTAACATACACAGAAACCATTAGACAAGAATTTCCCCTACAGAATATAAGCATATAAGTTTATTATAAAAACTTTAGAGAGCTAAAAGGTGAGGAAGTATAGGGTTTTAATGAGAAACACTGCTCCACAGGGTCAAGGGTGCACCTTCCACCTGGTGATTTTGGAAATTCCAGAGAGTGTATGAAAGATGAGGGACCAACACCTGTAGACCACACTAACAGCCCGTATGGGACCTCTGTGCCATCATTTAGAATTATCTTCTGAGGTTGAACATCCTTGACAACTCCACGGACAAGACGAACTCCTGACTGAGAAAATACAAAATGCAATAAAGAGAAAGCCCATAACTAAAATGGAAAATAAATTTCCCAAATTAAAATGTTATAACATACGTGGCATAGAAATGATTAATTACTTATGGATTTATCCGTACAGATGACTAAGAAATTGCTCCTTTTAGGAAGGTATTACCAAAATACTGCACACCACATGGATAATTAAAGATGAGATTGTACTTATTAAGATAGATCTACACCATATTCTTACATCCAGTGTTGGGGCCCACATGGAGATCATGTTGGACAATCTAATCATAAATTGAGCTGTCTTCATCATAATGATCATCATCAACAAAAATAGTCCATTCTGATATTATTATCTTTATAAAACGGTAACCTAAAGTAACAGTTTCATTGGATGGTCTGGATTTTTCAAATTCAGGTAAATTTTTCATTATGTTAGTTATGTCAAAATGGACAATTTTTGTTAGGATGGTCTCCATGGTATAGACAACTCATTGTACAGTTGGATTGCCAAGTATGATCTCCATGTGGACCCACCATCAACTGCAAGAATAAGGTGTAAGAAATTGTTGTATATTTATATATATAGGGTCAGGTTATTTTGACATGTTGTATGTTCACACGCCTATGTGGGGCCCACACGGAGATCAATGAAGGGCTGATTTTTTATGAGAATAATATCCTCACCCTGGAGATCGTCCTCGCCAAATATCAGACCATTTTGACATTTCTAGCCTATGAAAAGCACATTACAATTAAAAAAATTCTGGACCATCCATTCCACCATTAACTTTAAGTGTAGTTTTGATAGGGTTAGAAGTTTCAGAATGGGCTGATTTTTTGTGAGGATAATCTCCATGATGAGGAGATTATTCTCACCAAAAATCAGCTACTAATTCATCTCCATGTGACGCCCACAAATGTGTGGCAAATGGTGTGTACATATATATAGATTCAAACACTTTTTTACACAAAATGACAGTCGTGGGGTCCACGTGGGATGAGTTAGTTTCAGAAGGGCTGATTTTTTTTGTGAGGATGATCTCTATGGTGAGGAGATCATCCTCACCAAAAATCAGCCTTTAACTCATCTCTATAAATATGTATGATACAATTGATTTCAGCTCAAATGGGAAGTGTTCACAGTATTAAAGCCAAGGTCAATCAAGGTTTTGTGGTCTTGTAATTTTGATCTCATCAAGATACAATCAACCCTTCTTGCCAGTCCTTTTTGCCTGTGCCACCCAGATTTCTGGAGTAAGGTTTTGGGTAGTTTCTACTCATTGGTAAAAAATATTATTTATTCTTTAGTACCCAACTGCTGTTGCAGCATCTGTTGGGGTTATGAATAATGCAATTCCTCCAAACACTATCTACCCATGTTCTAGGTTGATGTTCTCTCTTACAAAGGTTGTATCTTTCTTGTGTTGTGGTGGTGGTAAAAATGGGTTTTCCTTTCTCCTCTTTTTTAGTCTTCATGAGTGTGGAATGTGGGGGGCTTTTGTGTAATATGGTAGCTCCTACTATCATGGAGCTAGCAACTTCAGTGGACCTATGACAATAAGGACATATAAACAACTGAGATCAACTGGAGCCAGATCTGCACATCAAAGAGAACTTGGCACGACATTATAGCATCTTCAAGCTATAAGAAGACCTCATAATGATGGCAGAATCCGTAAAACCACTTTTGAGTCTCTCAAAAGGCCCATTCTAAGAAACTAAAAACAAAACACATGAAGAAGAATTTGTAGAAAAACATTCAGGGCTATTTAGGGTGGCTTTGTATATCTTCCCTGAACTCCCCCCCCCCCCCCCCCCCCCCCCCCTCCTTTTCCATTTTTTTTTCCTTTCTAGAATATTCCCAAGTTCTTCCCCGTAAGAAAGTAATGTTGCTTCAGATATACTTTCTCTCAAAATCAGCCACTCATGACAAGCAATGTTTCTGAAGAAAGATATTCTCTTAAGTCCCAGAGATGAGGAAGAATAAATTTTGGCTTTGAATATATGTAGCAAGCAATAATTGAGTTGGACGACCGTTATTCTTTGTATCAACTGAAAATCTCTCACCTTAGTCAATTGCTTAGTTGCATATTGCCTGAGACGAACATCAAAGGAAGATAATATCTCATTTGCCTGTAAAGATGAAGAAAAATTCTCTAGTTAGAATATTGTTTGGACATAGTTTTGACAATTTCTAAGATGATTCTTCAAGGCAATTATATAACCTTGGTCAAACAAAGTCTTTGGCCAGAGGGCACTAAGACTCAAATGAAAAGGGAAAGAGTAATGAATAAACAGGTGGAGATTATATGATTCTCGTCAATAATTCAAGCTTAAAATCTCATGTGGACAAACCTCAATCAGAGTCACGTGGATGTAATCTTTCACATGGGCATATCTTTCATGAACATCTTTGATGATGAAATCACTAAGTTCACCACTGAACTCAACACCTGTTGGACCCCCACCTATAACCACACAATGTAAAAGCCTACTCTTTTCTTCCTCAGAAATTCCTGCACCGGTAGCGAAAGAGGGAAATGAGCTAATTAGCAGATTTATCAGTGTAATATGCAAGACCCAAAAGAGAAATTCATAGAGAGGTCAAATGTGTAAATACATCCCATATCATCATAGTGACATACCAGGCACATCAGACAGCATTAGGTTTAGGAGTAGCTTCCTACGGATCTCCTGAGCATGAGAAACTTCACGAAGAAAAATAGCATTTTCTTTCACGCCATGGATTCCAAAAGTTGAGGCTTCTGCTCCTGATGCAATAACTAACTTATCATAAGAGACCTTAAAGTTCCAGGGGTGCAGGGTGTTTTCTCCATCGGTAACGGTCTCGCAGTGCACCTTAAATTCCAGCAACGAATCAGAATATCAAAGATCCAAAAGAAATTTCTCACAATTCAGCAGTTGTATCTTTCCAAAACTCAAGGAAACATAAAATTGCACAAATGGGGACTAGGGAATCAAGCTAATTATCATTTCTTTTGGCAGGTAAGCCGGAATAGAACACTCAGACTGAAGGTCGCATTTACGAGTATTATGCAATTGAGCAACAGGAAGAAAACTAACATTACTACCGGAATGTAGAATTACCAATTGTGGATTAAAAAGTACAAGGCCATTTTTTTAGCCAGAAATGCTAAAAAAGCTCTTAAAATGTCTCTTTTTTGGCACAAAAATGGCAATCCAAACACGCCCTAAAACTTTACCAAATTTTCTTGTTCAAAGAACTACTTCAATTTGCATCTCCTCAGTCTTTTCCGTAGATTCTTCAAACAAAGAAATCACAAACAAACTTAAACCACTGTTCCTCGATTACTCATAAACTTTATGCACAATTCAATAGATACACAAAATTACAAATTAACCAAAAGTAAAGAACAGGAGTCCAGACTAACAAACCACATGGTTATCGGGATCGATGCCCTTGCAATTGGCGAGAAAGAAGTATGAACCGGGAGCTTGGGAGATCGCTGGTTGAATCCTTCCAATGGGTTCGGCTACCGACCGAAACTCGAGAGTCCCAACACAGGTGGAAGCCAGTAGAGGTGTGAAGACCATGTGGTTCCGAGGGGAAACGCAGACAACATCGTAGATATCAGTGTTTATGCCTTTCATGAGCCTGCAACCTGCCCAACCTGAACCCAAGACCACCACCCTCGGCTTCTCATGGGGTTTCGTCGGCTCAAGACCAGAGTACTTAGACTCCTTTGGAACTGGGGTTTGTTGGATTGATTCAGAACTGAAATGTGATATAAAGGTGAAGATGATTCTAGGAGATGTGTTTATGTTTCTGGGTTTGATGGACGATCTGATGGAGGGGACATGAATGAGGTTTCTGAACCAAGACATGTTCTTCGTAATTCGGATCTCTAAAATGGTTTAATTTGTGATTCTGGAGTGTAGAAGACGAACAAGAGAAGAAAAAAAAAAGTGTTTTAGATCGGGATGAAGAAAATTCTGCTAAATTTAGTAGGGACTCTACTAAATCTACCGTTCTGAATCATTCTACGCTAACTCTGCAACTGTGCAGATCTTCCTTCCGTATATTGGATCATTGAATTGAAGGAACAGGGTAGGAATTTTCGTATGTGCGTGGGTGTGTCAACTGTCAAGTGCATAGAGCCACACTTGGCTTGCAGGTCTCATCCCTACAAAACTTAGCAGAACGAGAAACACATGTGGGTCCCATACCTCCCATTGTTAGGGATCTGCATTTGGACGGTCAAACAAAAACATGACGGTCTAAAAATCAAAAATTATTTTTTAGTATTATTAATAACTATATCAAATATATTACTATTTTGACCTCATTATTAGTCAGAAAAATAATTTTACAAAGGTATTTAAGGAATCTTAAAATAATTTAGTTAAGTTTAATAATTAATAAATAAACACCAGTGTAAAGATCTCTACAGAAGTTCCTCAAAGTTCCATGAATGTTTTTGGCCCACACCTTGGTGGACCTACATACCAAAAATCAGGGTCATCTGTGATTTCTAGCACATGAATAACCATGGCTTAGAAGTTAGAACCCAATCTATGAAGCCCACGATGAAAAAGTGCTAAAATCCAATGAATAGAAATCACCGATCATGCTGATTTTTGGCGTGTAGGCCCCCCTAAGCTGTGAGCCAAACATTCATGAGTTGGGTTACTATTATGCCAAGTGGCACTTTGAGTAATTTCTGTGACAGAACTTTGATACAGAATTCTGTGTCATAGAATGGTGTGGGAGAGCACATATTTTCACTTAAATTTTCACCGAAAACCTCATCTATGAATCCTTAGAATCGAACGGTGATTAACAATGCTGAGATGGCATTTACTTTTGCCAAAGCAAAACCACCGTTGGATTCTCGAAATCCACATCTGAGAACTTCGCTAAAAATTTAAGTGAAAAAATTACAGTCGGCGGATTCCCGACCCACCCTTCCTAAACCTAGCCCATGTTAAACCCTTAGTTAGTTAGTTAGGGCTGGTTAACAAAGGGTACATGTCAGACATTTTGGGAGGGGACCTTCAAAGTTTGAAGGTTCCCGGGACCAGCGAATTTTGTGGTAGTGGTAGTGGTTTCATGAGGAAAAATTTGCTACCCCGGGGACTAATCCCAACACACGTTAACCTCTTGGTTAGTTGGTTAAGGGTGGTTAACAAAGCGTACTTGTCAAACATCTTGGGAGGGGACCTACAAAGTTGGAAGGTCCCCGGGACAAGCGAATTTTTTTGGGTGGCAGTTAGGGAAACCAAAACCAACTAAACAACCCTTGCATTTTTTTAACCAAATTTTATAATTATAGTATATGTGAGTTAAAAAAATTGCACACAGTATCTCCACCGTACACGTGTAAATTTCAAGATTAATAAAGAACACCAATTCGGATACGGTTTGGACACCAAATCTGACCTAACAGTTTCTAAAAAGGAACTATAAGTTTGTTAGCACCGTATTGGGCTGTAAAAAAAGTCCAATGGACGGAAGCTTGACTCGGGCCTGGCTGTGGTCAACATTTTTACGAAAATAATTCTCTAATAAAATTGTCATTATCTGTCTTTTTGAAAAGTTAAGGTTTAGGGTTTAGATAATTGTCATTATCTGTCAATTGTGAAAAATGTTGAGAAGAAGTAAAAAGTTTCTAGAAAAATCACTTCCCCTTTAAATAATTGTAACGGCAATGTTTTAGTTAAAATATCTACAAGGGCATTTAGTAGAGTTCTATATTGCACTTGCTCGTTGAAAAGTAAATTAGGATTTTGAAATAGGAAAAAAAAGAAAGAATAATGGATAGAGAGAAGAGGAGTCACCTTGGGCTCAACTGTTTTTCAGGCCGGGCCAAAATCCCAAGGCCTAGGCTCTGGCCAGCCCGAGGCTCTTGGTATTAATTTAAAAAAAAAATGAAAAAACTACTCACTTGGGCACAGACCGGGTCTGGCTGGCCCAGTCTAGTTTCGACCGGAGTCGAGCTTCAAGGGGGCCATAGACCAAATTTACACCCCAATTTCTCACTCTATATATTTCTTTTTGCGCAGGTGATACATCCATAATAGAAGTTTGGATCGGTTTGAGTCAGATCAATGCTGATTCGGACCTGACTAATAAGAAAATATAATGATTTGGATTGACTTCATAAAAGATCAGATCACAATTGAAACCAATCCGATAGAAAGAATAGAGTTTCGGACCCATCTGAACCAATTTGATCAAGTCTACTAAATCAAAAAGGAAATTTTAATTTTTTATATTAAATTATATATTTTATCCACTCCAAATTGAAGTATTGTGCAATAATGATATAAATAATAATGCATATAGAAGGATAAAATTATCTTTAAAATTACATATAACACGCATTTTATCTATCTTTCTATCTATATATATATAGGGTCAGGGTCGGGGAGGGGGGGGGGGGGGGGGGGGGGGGGGGCAACAATTTCATACAACATTTTGGCATACCCACATGGAAGATGAATCAATAGCTTATTTTTGGTGAGGATGATCTCCTCATCATATAGACCACCCCTACAAAAAATCAGCACAGTCTGAAATTTCTAACCCCATCAAATGTGGTTTTCAAGTTAAAGATAAAAATCGACGGTCCATAATTCTTCAACTTCTAAACTGATCTGTGAATATCGGATTGATTTGAATTTTTGTGAAGATGATCTCCTCACTATAGAGACCATTCTGGGGGGGGGGGGGGGGGGGGGGGGGGGGGGGGGGGGGTGGGGGGGGGGGGGTGAGGATGATCTCCTCATCATATAGACCACCCCTACAAAAAATCAGCACAGTCTGAAATTTCTAACCCCATCAAATGTGGTTTTCAAGTTAAAGATAAAAATTGACGGTCCATAATTCTTCAACTTCTAAACTGATCTGCGAATATCGGATTGATTTGAATTTTTGTGAAGATGATCTCCTCACTATAGAGACCATTCTCCTCAAAAATCACCTCATTCCAAGACTTCTAATTTATACATTGGCCAATGCCAATTGGGAGACAACAAATTTGGTGTACCCACATAGAAAATGAATCAATGGCTGATAAAGACCATCACTACAAAAAAATTATCCCATTCTGAAGTGTTTAACCCATCAAATGTTGTTTTCAAGTTAACGATAAAAATAGGCGGTCCATAATTCTTCAACTTCTAAATAAAGACTGTTATTAATAACACAAATTGCAATATGACGAAGAATATAGGTGTGAGTCGTGTGACGTGGACATGGACATGGACAAGGCACTGTTCTCAATGATGTGCTTGGGAAAAGACGAATGCTAGCAAGTAACGCTCAAGGTTGGGCTGTTCTTTGATACCGACTTCGGTATCAAAGTTTTGATGCCGACTTCGGTATCAAAGTTTTGATGCCGAAGTCCCTCAATTTGCCACGTAGTACTCTTTCGGGTCCACTAACTTCATGAATATTTGGCCCACATCTTGGTGGACCCACACACCAAAAATCAGCGTGATTGGTAATTTCTAGCCATAGGATTTGAGCACTTTTCATCATAGGCTTTATGAAAATGCCTATGAAGTGGTTCCAAGCCCATGATGAAAGAGTGCTCAAATTCAATGGCTAGAAATCCCTAATCATGCTGATTTTTGGTGTGTGGGTCCACCAAGATGTGGGCCAAATATTCATGGAGTCAGTGGGCCCGAAAGAGTCTTCTACGTGGCAAATTGAGGGACTTTGGCATCGAAATTTTGATACCGCAGTCGGTATCATAGATTTTTCCCTCAAGGTTGTTGCACTCCTGCAATTCAAGACAAAAATAAATTAAAAAAAATTGATACTTTAATTCAAGGTGTTTGTTTTTGAGGCAGCGGGGTTGCACATGTGACGCTGCTTACTTGTCGTCTGGCAAAAAGGCTCAACATATCTCTTAGACAGTAGACATCGGAGTAGAACTTTGCTAACGGATCATAATATGAGTCACGTGGTGCACTCTTACAGGACACTGACCGTATGGATATCTGACCATGGTTTTAAAAACGCCGTTTAAACAGTAATACCCTAAGCCCGTTTCTGTTAAAACCATTTAAACACGTTTTATCATTTTTGAATAAAACGGCCATTTTTTTTTTTTTAACGGCTGTTAAAATCGTTTAAACAGCTGTTTAATTCAAAAAAGATTTGTGAAAAAAAGGCCACTAAATCCATTTAATTCCGTTAAAATCCGTTTAATTTCCATTAATTTTTTTTTTTTTAATTTTCAAATTTCAAAATTTGAATTTCAGAGCCATTTTTTCCATTAAATTCCCCTTTTTTCATTTTTTTTTCTTCATTTTTTTCTATTTTTGCCCCTAGCCGTTTCAATCCGTTTTAACGGTCGTTTAAATGGTTTTAACGGTAACGCCCCAGTCCGTTTAACCATTAAAACAGCCTCCTTTAAAGCTTGATTAGTGGACCCCCCCTACAAAAAGTCAGATTGATTAGTGATTTCAAACCTTTGGATCTTTGTACCCAATAATTTCTCCAATTCCACGGTTAAAAATCAACCCATGAAAACGACTCCAATCCTATGCTTACAAATCACTGATCAGGCTGATTTTTGGTTTTCAAGTCCACATCCATACGGTCAGCGCTCTCTAAAAGCTTACCACATGGCTTGTATTGTGGATTGTGAGTCTTGGGACAGAAGTTTTACTCCATACGGCCAGAAATCTCTAAGAATATGCCACGTGGCTCATATTTCCGTCAGCAAAGTTCTACTCGTAGACACCTCTACCGACACCTATACCGATGATAATGGCAGGGATAAACATGGCATGTGATGTATGTATAAAATAATAACAATATAATAACTACATGATCTTCAAACCACTACATTGATTGATTGACCGAGTCATCCATGAACACATCAGGCCATAGTTCCCGGAAAAATCTACGATACATACTTATTTATCAGAATTTCGATGTAGAAGTCCCTCAAATTGCCACGTAGTACATTCTTCGGGACCCACTGGCTCCCTGAATATTTGGCCCACTCTTGGTGGATCCACACACACCAAAAGGCAGCGTGATTGGTGATTTCTAGCAATGGGATTTGAACACTTTTTCATTTGGGCATGGAACCAACTCATAGGCTTGTTCACACTAATCACTAATCACACTGATTTTTTGTGCATAGGTTCAACTACGTGTGGGCCTGAAAGAGTGTACTATGTGGCAATTTCAGGGACTTCTGTTTGAGATCATAAATGGCTCGTAGTCCCCTAATCGAACAGCCAGGAGGCCAGGCAATAAGCTATCCAATGACCGCGATGCAATATGAGCTACGTGGCACACTCTTAGAGGACTCTGACCGTATGGATGTTTTTCCAATCCCTAGGTGGATTTACAAACCAAAAATCAGCTTGATTAGTAATTTCAAACCTTTGGATTTTTGAACCTCAAATAATGTCAATAATGCTCAAATTCCCACGGTTAAAATCAACCCATGAAAATAATTCCAATCCAATGCCTAGAAATCCCTAATCGGGCTGATTTTTGGTTTCTGGGTCCACCTAGGGATTGGCAAAAACATCAATACGGTCAGAGTCCTCTAAGAATATGCCACGTGGCTCATATTTCGCGCAGTCGTCATCTCGCGAGAATACGTGGCTTTCCAATTGGGTCCAACTGGATTATAAAGACGAGCCGACCTGATACGATCTGACGTTCGTATCGATCCCTTCAACGACCCAAACTGGAAAAAATTTAGATACGGAGGAGTTTGGATGCAATAGATGCAGAGCGCGCTCGTGACCCTACATATCTCATTTTTTGGGTCCAGAACCGCATGGATGTTTAATCCACCCCTTAATGAAAATACAAAGCAAAAAACCAGTTGATTGGTTTTCTTTAGCCATAGATTTTAGCACTTTTTTAGAATTGATTCTAGCCGTTGATTCAACCATATTTGCATAATTTTTGGGTATTTAATCCATCGGCTATAAATTATCAATCGAGCTGATTTTTTGGCATGTATATCCACCAAGAGGTGGGATCCGATAAACCGTGCGGTTAGTGGGCCCAAAAGTTCTATACGTCTAAAATTATTCCGCCTAAACTTGCGTGCCTCCGTTAAGAAAACTTATCTCTGTCTCAGAGCCTTGCTGTGAAGGCTCTCTTTCTCCACTTCATCGGCTCGTTTCTCCGCTCTGTTGCTTGTTTCCTTCAACAAACTCTTAACCCTTCCTAGAAGAGCTCGAACTTCTCTCTCATCATGACTGTTTCTTCGTCTCAAAACCAAGGTGCGTAGCTCCTTGCTCCAAGATTTTGCAGAAAAACTGAGAATTTCGCTCTTTTAACCTTCTTTTAATCTGGAGCTTTTAGTTTGATAATTTTAGGGTTCTTGAGATTCTTGTATGATTGGCGGGTTCATTTTATTTCGGGATTCTTTTATAAATGAATTAATTGTGTCGGAACAAACATTTTAATCAAATCTTAATTTAATTTGATCTCCAATTAGAGAAAAATCGTTTTTTTTTTCGCCTTTGTTCATTAGTTTAACAGAGTAATCAGCGTGGGATCAAGTAATAATAGAGATCAGATAGAGAGAATCGATGACGTACTTTTTGTTCGTGAAATAAATTTGTTGGATAATACATAACCATTTTAAGCTTTTCCTCAACTTTATAGTCTTAATCGAGTAGTTAAGACATGCTCTCTGTGTTTCAGAGAGGATAAAAGATATCAAATCAATAGTTGTGAAGAAAAACCTGTTCAAACTTATTTTCTGGAAAATGAGTAGGAATTTTAGATTCCAGTGTGAAGATCTTAGGTTCTGATATCTCAGAAAGCCTGATGAAACTCAAATTAGAAGGTTCTTATCCAAAAAAGAAGAAGAATAATCTGCAACTGAAATGACCTCATGCTTTAAGCAGGGAAAGAAAATTAAAGTCGATAAATAGGAAGAAAAGGTTGATGAAACATCATAATTTCAACCAAGTTGGAACCTTAAAAACCCAAATTTGAAGATTCCTTTAACACCACCATGCCGTAAATAGTGAACTCTTCTAATAAAATTGGACCTTAAAATTCTGATAAATGGAACAGATAATTTATCAAATTTAATTTCCTAGTGTAATTAAATAGGGAAATTAATCTCCTTAAAACCTTTCAGGGTAACGGTGACTTCAAGTTTTGCTGGGGTTTCTCTGTGAATGGGGTTTTGCTAAGATTATTCTTTAAAGCCTAGGCTGACAGATTAATTGGATGGCTCCAGTGTGAAATATTGGTGTTCAATTTCTACAGTAGCAGTGACTTCCACCAAGCTGGATTTGGAGGACTTTTTCCTCGTTGGGCTGGTCAGTAAAATGGATGCGGTTGAGGCCGATAGTTTACTGAGAGCATTTAATGGGATAATTTTCCTGAACTGGAGTTCCACAAAGATGCTTATATTGTTTAGCATGTGCAGATAGATTAATAAATCCATTTCTGTAGTCACTAAAATCTTTTTTATTTCCACAAAAAGAAAGACCATTATAAGTTACTTGCAATCTTTAAGTGATAAGTGGTGAAAAATGAAGAGATGTACTAATTTCTGACGAGGAGCCTTCTTTTGTCAGATTTCCACAAATTTTGAACTTCTTGTATGGGTATAGCAATGTGCATTGCAAAACTTCAAAAGGAAGGGGCTTTGTCAAGGCTTCATGTGTTTTCCTTTTTCTTCTTCTTCTTTCCAAAATGTCAAAAGTTGTCGATTGGATTCTCTTTTTGTGGCATGTTTTTGGTTAGGTTCATAGCCTTTGATGTTGACAAACTTCTAGTCTTGTACCAATCATATTTGCTGCCTTTGGGATTAGATTCTCTAATGATTCATCCTGAGGATGATTTTGTTGCTCAATCAAATAAAAATTTCCTTCAATGTCGTGCAGATGATCTTTCCAAGGATTTCAAGAGTTCATATTTTGGATTACCATCATTGGATGTCTCTATTGCATTCCCCCAGGCGACTCCAGCATCTGTTTTCCCCCCTTGTGGTAAGATTGATCACCATTAATTTTGGTGCTAGTAGCATACCCATGATCAGGTTGTTGTTATCATCATTTTTGTGATACTTGAACAAAATATCTTAATAACTATAAAGGCATTGCTACTGGAACCTGTTGTAGTCGGAGTAACTTGTTTTCGTTGGTCTTAGGATCTCGAAAAAGAATGTATTCAATCTTTATATGGAAACATTAGGAACAGTTTCTATCAGATTTGTGTTTGTCATACCATCTTAAGAGAAATATCTTAAATGTTTATGATAGCGAAGCAATCTGTACTTTTTGGTAGACACTTATCTTTATGTTCTCCATCTCTTAAAATTGCAGCTTCAGACTATTATCAGTTCGATGATTTATTGACATCTGAGGAGCAGTCCCTCAGGAGAAAAGTCAGAGAGGTTATGGAAAAAGAAATTGCTCCAATAATGACTGAGGTATCATTTCCTTTTATGGAAACTGTCAAATGCTGGAACCATTCATTATTATTATTATTATTATTATTATTATTATTGTTATTATTATTATTATTGTTGTTGTTGTTGTTGCTGCTGCTCCCAAAAACTAGGAAAGATTTTTGGTATCAGCTGTTTTTGTCATTTTAATCTAAAATATTGACATCCTGTACTTGAGCATGTCTATGGAGTAAAATAGCTGCCAGATTTGTTTTTTCAGTACTGGGAGAAGGCGGAGTTTCCATTTCATGTTATTCCAAAGCTTGCCGCCATGAATGTTGCTGGTGGCACAATTAAGGTATTTTAATTTCCATTGTGTTTCCTTATTGTGTCTGAGGTTCAAAATTCATAGACAGGCTGTTTAATGTGTCTGTTGATCAGGGCTATGGGTGTCCAGGGCACTCCATAACTGGAAGTGCTATTGCTACAGCAGAGGTTGCCAGAGTTGATGCTAGCTGTTCTACATTTATTTTGGTGCATTCTTCTCTGGCGATGCTCACCATTGGTAATGTCTCAATGTTGTGATTTTTTTCTTTTTCTTTTTCATGCTAATTGCAGGAAGCAAGGTATCAAATTTCAATTTCAGGATTTACTTCAAACAGTATGGAAATGGAAATATTTATTTCGACCAGTGTCGCTATAATGTAGTTTTCAGGAAATGATGAAAATATTGTGGAAGTTTTTGTTGAAACTTAGGAGATGATAAAACAAGCATAAAGACACATTTATAAGCCATCAACTATGATAAAACAACCATTCGGAATATGAAAATGAATGACCATGATATTCTGTAGTATGCTAAGGTAGATATCTGAGAGGGAGAGCTTGTTAGCTAAAAAAACTATATTACACATGTAAATCATTATAACCTTTAAATCATGCCATATTAAGACATTACATCAAATTAGAATTTTACATTACACATTGAAAGGTCACAATCACATAAACTTTGGCCTCTTATCATCTCCATCATTGCTAGTTACTTGAGAGTAGTAATGCCCTATGTAATTATAGTACTAGGTCCTTGACATGATATTGTGTGGCTAGTTCTGGTAATCCTGCAAGAATAGACTATTAACATGTGTGAAGTGCCCTAAAAATCACAGAATATGTAAATCACATGCCTAAACGATATAGACTCTTAACTACTACGTTCATGTTTGTTCTTATGATATTTTACATAATTTATGTTTTAGTGAGTTAAATACTAAAAAGTTAAATTAATTAAAAACAAACATTGCATTGTACATGCATGCATTTGATGCATTAGGGTTCTCTATTTTTTTACTTTTTAATATTTTAATATTATTTTTTCTTATTAAAAGCACTTACAATAAATAATTAATCGATTACATTAATGAATAAATATTATGTATATCTTATGACATTTTCCTAATTTCTTTATTTTTTAATTATTTTTAGAATAATTTTTAAAAAGAAATTAAAATTATAATGTGTAGGAATATTTTTTAATCCGATCAAGTTGTAGATCAAGCTAAGTTATACAACATATAATTCATGCGTAACCATGGATGTTAGGGTGAAAACAAAGGAAATTAGGGTTTTTCTAAATTTTGCCCTAAAAACACTATAACAAGAAACTACAAAAAAATTGAATTAATAGAAAGATTTCGTTGTTACCTTGAAAATGTTAGAAATCCCCAAATTTCACTTCGATCCGATCTAATTCGAGGAGAATTTCAACAACAAAACCAAATAAAAAAATAAAAAAATGAATGGGTAATTTTCATTTTTTGTCCTAGATTGGTTGAAAGACCAAGAGATTTGCCAAAAAAAGTTTGAGAAATAAAGACCACACCACTTTGATTTTTGGGGTTGTTTGCTGAATTATTTCAAGCGAAATATTACAGTTTTTTTATAGTTCTGACTCAAAAAATACGGTTGCTTGGCATAAACAAAATATTGCAATCTGTTGCCTGTACCCATTCTTTACTGTCGGACTGCCTTGAAATGGAAATATTTCGCGAAATAACGAAATTTATTACATTGGTTGAAGTTTTCCACAAACACAAGATATTGGTAAATGATTATGAGTTGACTTTGGATTCTTGTTCAAACTGTCAAGAATAGCACTATGCGGATCTGAGGAACAAAAGCAGAAATATTTACCTTCTCTGGCACAATTCCGCACTGTAGCTTGCTGGGTAAGCAACTCTAAATTAACGCATTGGACAGGTTCCTGAAAATAAGTTAGATATTTATTATTTCTTTGTTCGAGTCAAGTAATCAGTTTATCTGCATTTTAGGCTTTAACAGAGCCTGATTATGGAAGTGATGCAAGCTCTTTGAGAACAATAGCAACAAAGGTCCAATCTCTCAACCCTTTATTTGTTTTGCAAGTGGCACTGTTTTTGGTTTTTTTGGTTATTGCTTCAAACATCCAAAGTTCTTAACATCATGATTTCCATGTTCTTCCTGGCATCGAGTGGAACAGGTCACTGGAGGTTGGATACTTGATGGCCAAAAGCGCTGGATAGGAAATAGTACTTTTGCGGATGTATTGATTGTTTTTGCTCGGAACACAACCACAAACCAGATAAATGGGTATGTAGAATAGGAGTTTATTTTACATATAAACCACTCCAAACAGCATAGCTCTATGTGTGTATCTATATTTAGCCAGGATGGACCATTCTAGGGGGTCTCACCTAGGAGATGTACACAAAAATTGAGATTGGATGATCGTAAACTTGTGACCATCTGATCTGTTGCAATCTTTCAGACTGTCAGAATTTAATGTTTGAAGGGTTCCAAAACTAGACTATAATTCAGTTGTTTAGGATGATTGATTGAGTTGATGTTTGGCTTAGGAAATCTTCAAAAGGAGGGCTGCATCCGACTTGCAGAATTCATATGGTTATGATACTTAATACACCAAAATTGCGGACTATAACATCCGCTATATATATATATATATAGAGTCAGGAATCAGGATCAGGGGACAACAATTTTGACAACAAAAAATTGGTGCATGCCGATGTATAAATTAGAAGTATGGGAAGGGGAAGATTTTTGGCAAGGATGGTCTCTATGGTGAGGAGATCATCCTCACAAAAAATTAAGTCATTCCGATATTCGTAGACTGGTTTACAAGTTGAAGAATTATGAACTGTCTATTTTTATCATTAACTTGAAAACTACATTTGATGGGGTTAGAAATTTCAGAATAGGCTGATTTTTTGTAGGGATGATTTATATAATGAGGAGATCATCCTCACCAAAAATCAGCTATTGATTCATCTTTGTAGCCTCACAAAAAATCAGCCCATTCCAACAATTGTAGCCTTATGAAAAGTGGATTTCAAGTTGAAATTTTTTGGACGAAGTTTTAGAAATTGCTGATTTTTGGTGAGGATGATCTCCTGGTGAGGATGATCTCCATGGTGAGGAGATCATCCTCACTAAAAATCAACCATTAACTCATCTGCATAGGATCCCCACAACCGCGTGTCATTTTATAAGTCAAAAAGCATTAGTAACTTTATCCCACCCTTATATATATATATATATATATATATATATATTGGTGATAGTATCTCTTTGCATTTTGCTATTTTCCAATTGAGTTACTTGAGTTCGCACTTGCAACATGGAAGTATGATCCTGCTGATTAAAGGGAGCTTTTGATTGGAATATTCATTTTCATAACATGCTCTGTGCTTCTTTTGACAAATTTCAGATATATTGTAAAGAAGGATGCGCCAGGATTGACGGCTACTAAAATAGCAAACAAAATTGGCCTACGGAGTGTTCAGAATGGGGATATTCTCTTAAAGAAAGTTTTCGTCCCTGACGAGGACAGGTTACCTGGTGTCAATTCTTTTCAGGATACAAACAAGGTATGGTGTTATACCACTTCTCGTAGAGAAAGCCATTGTCCCTTTGTGTTCTTGTGCATGTAGAGTTGGTATCTTTTAAATCCTTTTTACTTGCTGATAGGCATGGCGAAAGGTTTCACTAGAGCAAACCAACACTTTAGTTGTTTTAGAAGATCACATCTTAAAATGAAGTCAACACTCATGTTTGTCCATGCAAAAATTGTTTATTTTGGTGAAGATTTATGAGGTTTACTGGTGCTTGAATGTGGAATGTATATTAAGCAGATTTCTAATGTTTCTGTTGTAGTTTATCCCACAATAAACTACTACTTTTTTGGATTTGTATAGGCTTTGGACCGTCTCATCACTACTTTGTCTTAATTAACATCTACTTGAAACAGGTGCTTGCTGTTTCCCGCGTCATGGTTGCCTGGCAACCAATTGGCATTTCAATGGGTGTCTATGATATGTGCCACAGGTATTACAAATTTACAAGATATGAGATTAGCTTTGTTCTATGTTATATCACTGTGGATCCATATTCTAACTTCCAAGGCTTTGAAAATTAGGTATTTGAAAGAGAGGAAGCAGTTTGGAGCTCCATTGGCAGCATTTCAAATTAACCAAGAGAAACTTGTTCGCATGTTGGGTAATGTTCAAGCAATGCTTCTTGTTGGTTGGCGTCTTTGCAAGCTGTATGAGTCGGGAAAGATGACAACTGGTCATGCTAGCTTGGGAAAGGTAAAGATTTTGCATTAAAGCTATACATTTGGAAGTAATACTGATTTCAGTATCAGGAAATAACATATTTTGGAATATATAGGCATGGATTACCTTGAAAGCAAGGGAGACTGTTTCGCTCGGGAGAGAGTTACTTGGTGGCAATGGAATCTTGGCTGATTTTCTGGTTGCAAAGGTTTTTACATGTTTCTCCTGCTTCCAAACTTATTTATTGACCTTTTCTTTATTTGACTTGATTTACACATTTAACGCTACTGCTAGTATAGTGTTTCTTCTTTTGAACATTATCTTTCAGATTACACCTTCAGGACAAGTATTCAAGTTGGTCCTTTGCTTGCGTAACAATTTTCTCAAAGCGTTATGTCTTGTGAACCTTTACTTCGCTTTCTTAGGGACTGGTAGACTTGGGCAAGCAGTTAAAACACTAAGTCAAAGTACTAATGGACATTTTAATTAGTTTTGAAAACCAAATTGTTAAGGCATCCAGCTAAGCATATCACTTGAAAGTAGAAACTATCTGCTTGATATCTAGATTCCATTTTGTGGAAATTGATTTTGGAAAGGTTTATCCCTTTTATGGTGTTTTTGCTTCATCATCATTCAGAGTCTTGTAACTATTTTGGGTTGGCAAAATGAATCCTGATTCACCTTTTTATTCTATCTAGAGCTATATCTGCTGTTATATGATGTTCTAGCTTCAACTTGCTTCTGGATATTTTCATAATAGGTTCTTGTCTTCCAGTATGTATTTTGCATGTTTGTTTTTTATTTTAGGAATGACCTGGTGCAGTTTTGCCTTTTCCATGACCCGTTAATGAGTGTCTTGTAACCAATTTATACATGATAAATTATGATCTGAGTTTGGTAGAAGATGATTAGTATAGTTCCACCCTACTGCTTGTGTTACCACTGATGTATTATTAATTGCAATTTGGAATGAAACATAATGTCCTTGTCTTTTCAGGAGCTTTTGGTCTTTCAGGGACCTAATTTAGACCAAATCATCAGTTTTACATCTTCATCCTTTTTTGTTTCTGATGATGGAAGAATGCTAGACCTATACCTCCCCTTTAATATACATCGATTTCTGTTTTCAAGTTTCAAACCCAGGTTGTGGTATCAACACTAACAAACCTTACCAACGTAGCAAGTTTATAAAAAACATTTAGAAAATCAGAAGGACCATTTTTTGAGTTTGTTTGAAAGGGAAGACAGGTGGTAGGGTCAGCAAAGTTTTGAAAGTTGGTGTCATAGGATTATCCTGCTGGGTTGACTTCTGATCTAGAAAATCTCCTTGGTGGGATCCATCTAATGGTGGAATGGTGGGTTCCCATCCTGCTGCATTTGTGCCTTGTGTATGGCACTGGAGAGGAGGATAGCTGCTTCCCCATCTACCTCCATACATGAACCCAAGTCTTGGGAATTACCCCCCCAAAGACTCGATCCCAGGTCTCTGGGTACAGCCCCCCACAGCCTGACCAACTCAGCTGTTGGACACTTCTTAGACGCTTATATTGTAGAATTACAGATATTAATAAGTGATAGGAATGTTGCTAAGATTTTATAGTAGAAGAATGATGTGATTGTACCAGATTTTTTTATGCTATATTAGTACAAAATCTATAATGTACACGTGCTGCTTATTCAGACCCTCCGATTGATGGTCCACACCTTCCATCCATGACTTTTAACATGGATGGTCTGTTTTTATTTTTTATTTTCAGGCATTCTGCGATTTGGAGCCCATATATACATTTGAAGGTACTTATGACATTAACAGCTTGGTGACGGGGAGAGAAATCACGGGGATTTCAGCCTTCAAACCAGCTGCATTGAAGCAACGTAGCCGCATGTAACAGTGTAAAGTCTCTCTCTAGATTCCTTGGACAAACTTTACAAGGGTAATCAATAACTCCAGTTGATAAAAATGGAGGAAGATGATAAAAATAATGTGGTATGATTGGGAAATTTATTTATTAATCAGTGTTACATAGATTGCTAGAATAGCAGGACAAAATGGAAGGTTCTAGCTTTGAGCATACTTTGTTGTACTTTTGAGCGGTTAATAAACTCCCAACTTCCATTTGACAATACAATAAAATGTTATCGGATGGTAATGGGTGTGACAGTTTTTGGTATAAGGGAAAGCTAGAGGTAGTGTCCTGCAACATGTGTGCATCCGTCCACTGTGCCAGATGAAATCCGGACAGATTTTTTATCCAACGTAGAGACAAACCAGGGTGAGGTCTCATAGAAAGAGTTTAAACAACAGGTGTTCATGAAAAGTTACTGAGGTCCATCTTGAGGCCTAGACCACATACCATATATGTGCTACACCAAACTATCAGGGACAATGTAGAAATCAGATCAACCAGAGTACATGGTTAGAATTATCTAAACTGAAAAAAAATTGAAAAAAAAAAAGGGTGGGTCAAGGAACATGTTTTCTTCTATAGGCGGCAAGAAGGAGAGTAATAACCAACAAACCAAAAACTGGGTTCAATGTAGAAATTTTGATATTATTGAAAAACTTGAGTTATTACATTGACATACTCAATGATCTTATATAGAGCAATACAAGAGTGTAACAAAGGAAAGAAATCATAATCAAAATCTTATCTAATCTTAATCAAATCTAATCTTAATTGATACTTATTAATCTTGGTAAAGATACGATGCATCTTGTGTACCTTACTATACTGTAACATCCTGCCGTAATTGCTTGTCTCTTTGAAAAAGAAACATGTGATTGGTTACAAAATATATACGTCATTAATCTTCTTCACATGATAAATTTCTGAAACATACGTTCGTGTACTTAATGGTGGTCATCGCCTGTCTGTGAAGTCCATCACTGTCGCATCTTGCTCATTTTAGAGTCTGTCGGAGCAGGTGGACCACTAGATTAGGTCAATCATGATATCTTCCCTTAAGCTTTTGAAGACGGAGTGTACTGTTAAAAACATCATTGGAGATTTTTTTTTTTTGATAGGTTGACGGTTTTATGATCTATGATTGATGGTTGAATATCAGAAAAGCAATTGATAAATGTAGGCTGCAGAAGGTGATAGTAGTTGGAGATTAGGGATGGACTGGTAGTGATGTATATGTGGTCAAGCCCGACGAGCGACGATGATGCCGCCCGCCGGAAAAATGGTGAGCCAAGTGAGAAGATCACTGGAACACAGGTCGTTGGATGACCTGCTCTGATACCATGTAAATATTTTGATATTATTAAAAAACTTGAATTATTATAGTGGCATACTCAATGCTCTGTACAAGAGCAATACAAGAGTGTAACAAAAGAAAGAAATCATAATCAAAATCTTATCTAATCTTAATCAAATCAAATCTTAATTGATACTTGTCAATCTTGGTAAAGATACAGTGTATCTCATGCACCTTACTATACTCTGATGGACTGAGATGGACAGCCTGATTCCGACCCCCCGAGTCCAAGTCGAGGGGTCGGGAAAGTGCCATCCGTTCGTTCCCCAGACAAGACAGCAACAAGAACCTCCTAGAGTGATAGCTCGTTCCGTTCTTACTCTCATCAGATAAGCTTGCTTTTATATTCTCGGACATACAATAATATTTCAGGCTAACTTAGCTATAAAGATAGCTCGTAACACTCAAGTCGGCCTCCTCGACTCTTCCTCTCGGCGGCGTTTCTCTTCAAAGCGCAAACCCAACAATCGTAGCGCGAGCTGAAACTGAGCGAACGCAACTAAGAACCTCACTGTCTGAACAGGGCTCAGTATCTCCATAATCTTCCTCGCGGTTGTTACTCTCAGAGCTTCTGCACTCTCCAACACCATCTCCATCGAACTTCTCAATCTCTCAATCACCGAGTCCACTTCTATCCTCTCCCCATTCACTTCGCTCCCCGCCCACCTCGTTAGCTCCAACAACCGCGGCGCCGCCACGCTATCCTGAACCCTCGCCATCTCCATCGCTACATTGCTCTCCTCCGCCTTCGTCTCCGCTCTCAACCTATCAATCTTTGTAATTGTTCCTCGGAGAGATCTGTCCCGACCGAGTTGGCGACGATTCGGAACAGTACAGCGGGTTTGAAGCCGGCAATCCAGAGCAATGTTCGCTCGAAAGAGCTCCACCAGGTGCCGGAGAACATGAAGAAAACGTCATCGTCGACTGCTCTGGATTTGGTTTTGAAGTATTGTTGGTAGTGTGAGAGGACTCGTGCAATTAGGCTTCTAAGCTCATCTTCGTGTTGTTGATTACAGTTTCTTTGAGCCCAGAGGAGCTCGTCTAGGTAGTTTGCTTGGCGGTCGAGCCAGCTTTCGAAGAAGATCGCGAAGGAGGTCTCGTTCTCATTGTTGTCGATGCTCTCATCTGATCTATTAGCCATGATTTCTTCTTTGAACTCTAGTGGGGTTTTAATTTTGTAACAGAGAGGGTACTTATATACAGTTCGTTAGATCTAGACGAGTGACTCAGTTTGATGTTTCTTCGTCGATAAGATTACCCCCTCACAAAACCCTAAACCCTGCGTTGCTCCTCGCTACAACAAAAACTTTGACTCCACGTGTCAACTCTTTTGGCAAAAATGAAGACTGATCGGTGATTTATTACCATTGGATTCGAGCATTTCTCATGGATCTCATTTCTACCCGTTCAACTCTACCAAGAGGTTTGCTAGACCTTCATGTTACACGTGGCCAGCAAATGGCTTACGTGGCACATTTTTAGAGGGCGATGACCGTATGGATGTTCGATTAATCTCTAGGTGGACCTACAAACCAAAAAATCAGCCTGATTAGTGATCTCAAACCTCTCGATCCTGTACCCCAAATAGTGCTCAAAATCCCAAGGTTCCCAATGTTAAAAATCAACCCATGAAATGACTACAGTCCAACGGTTAGAAATCACTAATCAGGTTGATTTTTGGTTTGTATGCCCTGGGGATTGGCCAAACATCCATCGGTCAGTGTCCCTAAAATATACCACGTGGCTCATATTGTGAGCTATGGTCACTGACAAGTTTTACTCCTCTCTTGGCCCAATGTAATTTATTTTTTTGGGCCCAACCAACCGCATCCGCATCCGCATCCGCATGGATGTTTACCCACTCCCCCTCTTTTTTTTTTTTTTTTCTCTTTTGGTAGTCACCCCAACGGATTAGCAGGTGAAACCTGGACGGACCGGTCAAGCCGGTAAAGGGAATTTCTACTCCTGGCACACTGCTCAAAGGAGGAAATCTACCTGAGTGGGTTTGACCCCACGACTCCTCGAAAGTGTATAGCAATTTTTTTTAAAGTTACTTTAGCCGTTGGATTCGAACATTTTTTTAGGGTACCAACGGTATCATACGGAAACTATAAATCAAGTTGATATAAACATCCATGCGGTTAGTAGGCCCAAAAATATGCACTAAGTAGAGCTACGAGAGTTCTCTGCATCCACTGCATCAAGTCCTATGCTTCTAAATTTTTCCCGTCGGTGTACGTGTTTGGGAGGGGACAATTTTTTTCACCGCCTAATTACGAGGCGGCGATTCTTGGGACTTTAAACACCGATTTTTAGATGTTTTCCCGCATAAGAAAATCCGGACGTCCATAAACAAAAATGCTCACCGATAGTTTTACGAGCCACGTGGGACACTCTTAGAGACCACTCCCAAATGGATGTTTGGCCCATACCAATGTGGAACTACAGGCCAAAAATCAGTCCGAATGGTGATTTCTAGCCATTGGATTTGTGTATCCCCAAATAATGCTCCAATCCCGGGGCTAAAACAAACCCATAAAAAGAATTCAAATCAACGGATAGAAATCGTTAATCGAGCTGATTTTTGGTCTGTATGTCCGTCCAGGGATGGGTTAAACATACATGACGGTCAGTGGTCTCTAGTGTGTCGGTTCATACTTCTCATAGACGTACGTCCGTGAGCAAAGTGGGCTTATAAAATTTGGTCGGTGGGGGCGGTGGGATAAAAGTTTTGAAGCTGTGGATTTTTGAAGCAGCGAAGCAGTAGCCACATGGCGCCACAATCTCCTGTACAAAAAACTTTGTTTTGTACGAAAGCAACAGGAGATTGTGGAGCCATGTGATTGGCCACTGCGAAAATTCAATTGGACACACGATTGGTCGAATAGAGAGTGACCAGGTTTGGGCTTAGTTTTATACAAAAATAACATTAGGCTTCTCATGAACATAATGGCCCAGACTGTTACATCTATTAATGGGCCGGGCTTGGGCCTAAAAAACATTGATCTTGTAATTGGTCAGGCATGGCTTGGCCTAGCTACATGTACCCCAGTTCGGCCTTGGGCTGAGCTGGACCCAGCCCAAACTCGGACCATTAACACTCCTTACAGTGTTGCATCATAGATTGACAAGAAAACAAGGATCGCCACATCATCATTTCAGTGAATTATAATTTATAAGTGGGTAGATGGATCTTAAATATGTGACTTAATCAAAGTTTCATCAAACTGATCTATACCACTTAATGAACTTATAATTGCATATAACAAATTCAAAAGTTTAGAGAGAGAGAGAGAGAAAAAAAAGATTGAAATCCTTACCTGGAGCAACATACCCAATTGAACGTTAACTGTCTGTTTTTATCTCTTAATCGATTCTAATCACTTGGTAAACATCCCCTGATCAAACGCAATTCCACGACAACATCTTTCATCTCCATTCGCTCTCTTGCCAATTCCATGGAACATGCAACTCCGATTTTCAATACTGAAATCAAGCACTCCCACCTTCGACGTTCTCTCTCACTTTGACTTTCTATGTTGCCAGTAGCTTCATCATGTTCTTCGAAGAGTAAATGTGGATCCACAATCTCCGTTGCTTGCTCGGGCAAAGCCATCTTAGCAAAGTTATGAAGGCTTAGACCATCCTTAAACATGTCATCGGTTGGTCTCTTTCCTATGAACATCTCCAATAAAAGGATCCCATAGCTGTACACATCTCCTTGTGTAGACACCTCACTTCTCATACCATACTCTGCAAATTCATGTATCTTCGATCTATTTTAGTACATATGCTTTGTAAATTAATGGGTATAATCTGAAGCACAATTATATCTTAATTACTTTATGTTGTTATGCGGCGCCTATCAAAGGTTTATCAAATTATCTTGCCATGCCCGTAAAATAACCACCATTATTTTCATTATAACGGCCGTTTTTTTAAACCATGGTGATGCCAATCAAAGGTTTATCAAAATATCTTGCCACATAAAATACCTATAATTACACATAACAAATCTAAAAGGTCAAAAAAAGAAAATAACTAAATAAATAAAATCCTTACCTGGAGCAATATACCCCACAGATCCTTTAATAGCAATTGAGCTAGTTTGAGTTTGTTCAGAATTACTGGAAGGGGCATAAAGAATCTTTGCAAGCCCAAAATCACCCACGTGAGCAGTCATGTCGCCATCGAGAAGAACATTGCTTGGCTTGAGATCACTATGAACAATCGTTGTTTGGCAGTGATAGTGAAGATAATCCAATGCAGAAGCAACATCAATGGCTATATTTAGCCTTTGGATAAGGCTAAGATTTTTCAAGTCATGTGGTCGCGCATCTACACTTGGATGCAACCAGCTTTCTAGACTCCCATTAGGCATGAACTCGTAAACAAGAGCTTTGAAGTCATTACCTTGAAAGTCCACACTGGAGCACGAAGTCAAAATCTTGAGGAGATTTCGATGCCGGATGTTTCTCAAAGCTTTGCATTCAGATATGAAACTCTTTGAAGCTCCTCGGCGTTGAAGGTTGATCACCTTCACTGCAACAATTGTTTCATCCTTATCCAGAATTCCTTTATACACAGATCCATAACTTCCCGTACCAATCAAATTGGCTGTTGAGAAGCCATCAGTGGCCTTAAGGAGCTCTCCATAAGAAACTCTTAAATGTCGATCCAAAAGGGAAAATGTGGACTGGAGTTTCTTTCTTGACAGTCTTCTCCAACAAAGAATAACTAAAGATGCTATCAAAGTTAAGCATATAACCCCACTAGCAATTATAATTATAACTTTGAAAGCAAAAGGTTTTCCATGTTTCTTAGACTCTTCGATGGCCGGGCAAGCTGGCAACTGCAATTTAGGGATGCCCCCACAAAGTTTAACATTCCCAGTTATTGAAATTGCACTTGCATTTTTGAAGACACCTTTTGCTGGCACCTCACCCTCAAGATCATTGAAAGATAGATTCAAATTTTGTAAAAGGGACAAAGTCTGTAGATCTCTTGGAATTTCGCCAGACAAGTTATTGCGTGAAAGATCTAAATCTTGAATAACTCTCAAGGAATTCAAAGATAGAGGAATATTTCCTTCAAAGAAGTTACCCTCCATATAAAGTCGTTCCAATGACGAACAATCACCAAGTGTACTGGGGATTTCATCTGTCAATTTGTTTTCAGAGACGTCCAATTCACCAAGATTTTTCAAGATGCCAACTTCCACTGGTAAGGAACCCGTCAAATAGTTATGAGCTAAGTTGAGGTAAGTCAAATAGGAGGAAAGACTTATGACTTGACCCGGTATGGAACCATTGAGGTTATTTCGTGAAAGATCCAATATTTGCAACTGTCTGACTATTTCCAAGACTCGAAGGAATGCTTCCTATCAAGTTGTTCTGTTCTAAATTGAGTTGGTACAATTGAGTGATATTGCCAAGGGAGGATGGGATTTGTTCGGACAATTTGTTTCCGCGTAATGCCAATCGATTTAGTTTTTGAAGCTTCCCAATACCAGTGGGAATGCTACCCTCGAAGAAGTTGTTTGCTAGAGCCAATTCAGTTAAGTTGGCGAGGTTCTCAATCCCCGTCGGGATGCTTCCAACTATTTGGTTTGAAGCTAAGTTTAGACTATTGAGTTTATTTGAGAGATTGGCTATAGAATTGGGCAACATACCTCCAAAATTATTATACTCTAAACCCAATACTTGTAGATTGCTGCAATTGGACAAAGAAGTGAAGAAACCAAAGTCATCAGCATCCCCACGGCCGAGACGATTAAAGCCTAAATTTAGCAACCATAGAGACAGGTCCGACAAAATTGTTTGCAGCCAACTCAAGAAGTCGAAGTTCTGAAGCATTTGATAATGAAATTGGAATTGGTCCACTAAAATGGTTTTCACCAATACCAAGTGTTTGGAGATTAGGAAGAGTGAAGCCTATGTTGAGCGGAAGACTCCCCAACAGTTGGTTCTGTGTCAAATATATCTCTTTGAGCGATGAGAGATTGTAAAACCCGGGAGGGACCACACCAGACAATTTGTTCTCACCGATGCTAATTAATGTTAAGCTTGTCAGTCGGGTGAGAGAATTTGGAATAGTTCCCTCCAGATTATTCCTTGGTAGCTCGAGTGTATCCAAATATGAAAGATTCCCCAAAGAAGGTGGTATACCTCCCGTTAGATTGTTGGCATAAACAGAGAGCCAATGGAGCTTCGATAAAGAGCCAATCAGGACTGGAATTTCGCCCACAAGGTTGTTGAGTGTAACATCGAACACTCTAAGGTTTGAACAACGAATCAGGTTGGCCGGAATCTCACCTCCTAGAGAATTGTTTGACAGCTCAAGAGCTTTTAACCGAAATAAACGACCAACTTCTTGGGGGATTTCACCTTGGAAACCATTGCCGCTGAGGGAGAGGATACGAAGGAAGGTTAGGTTTCCAATGTAGGGTGATATGGATCCCACCAAATCGTAGGATTCAAGTATCAAACTAACCACCCTTTGATGCCGGCGACCGCATGTAACACCATGCCACTGGCAGAAATGGAGAGTATGGTTCCATGAGGTCATGAGTTGAAGAGGATCCTGAGTTATTTGTTTCTTGAAGGCGAGCAAAGCAAGTCGATCGGTTTCGTTTGTAAAGATGATGGGCTTGGTGGTGGCAGCTACCAACCCACAAGTAGATTTCATGCAAAGGAGGAGGACCGAGTAGAAGAAAAATAATCGAAATACCCTCGTACCCATTTGCAGATGATCCATCTCGTTTTGCTGGGAAAACGAAATTCTGGCTTTGACCTGATGATACCTGTTCGTAGCTCTTATGATATGTAATATATAGGGGATGTGATGATATTTTGCGGCCTATCAAAAATAAATAAAAAAAGAAAAAGAGGAGGGACCGGGGTAGTATATGCACGTCATGCTCAGCCAATGACATTGCACTTATCCTAGACTTGACTTGGGGTGCAGGGAGATGGGATATTGATCTCCTTAGCGATGCACATGGAGCCATGTGAAGAGGGAGAGACTCGGTTGACTGCGGTTGACTGTTAGTCTTCTTAGTGTTGCAAGCCATGTGAAGAGGGATGGCTGAAATTTGATATTTTGGGCTTAAAAATCCAATGTTTAGCCACAACACATATTGTGTGTCCGTCAGATGTCAGTCAGCGAAGTCGTCGTTTTCTCCTCTTCCATCATCGCTGATGTATGGTGGAGTGTGAGGAGAGGGAGAAATTTTTTGATCTTGGCTTTTTTTTAAGGGTCGGGATCGAGGGACAGAATTTTCCACCGAACTTTACACCTGAACCACCAAGCCGTTGATTTATTCAAAATCGGACGGTCTTTACAGAAATCCAACTGGCGACCACTTTTCTTTTAACGCCAAGCCGACGAAAGATGTTTGAAAAAAGCGTACGCGGGTCTGTGATGATGCATTAATGAACGCTTCACGTGTCGGTCACTGCACGTCTTCTACCACACCTTGAAAACCCACACCTAGATCCTACCTCTCTCTCTCTCTCTCTCTCTCTCTTTCTCTAAAACCCTGTTAAGTGCAATCATCGATCGCCGCTGCAACAAAATTCCGGCAAATCTTCTTCATCCACCAGGTGAGTTTTACCGTTTCTGTTCATATCTTCCCACTTCCAACAATAACAGGGATAAACGTCTAGGGTTAGGGTTTCTTCATCGTTTCTTGCTCATTGGGTGAAGCTACTATGCCCGGTCTGCTTTTATACTTGGAGCAAGCGGCGAAGCTTTCAATCTTCTCGCATAATCTCCGTTTTCAATCGTCGTCTCATTCAAGCTTAAATACTTAGGGGTCTTGAGAAAATTAGGGATTCCTATGTGCGGAACAAATAATCTTTTGTCCAGAGGTTTTATTTTATTTTTTTTCGATTTTTGTAATAATGGAGTTACAGCTCCAGATCATTGATGTAAAAGAGAAAGTTTGTATACTTGGAAATGAATCCTAAAGTTAAATTTCTTTCCACTGAAACTTTTAATGATTTTTGCCGGAGTTGTCCTTGATTTCGCTGGTGTGATAGCTGCTTTGTTCCAATGAAACTTGGGCTCTCTTATGAGCTCTCTTTGTTCCGTTGAAACTCGGGCACTTGCTACCTGACATCCCTCATTGGAGCTGTCCTGGCAGATGCATACTGGGGAAGATACTGGACAATTGTAGTGTTCTCCACAATTTATAGCCTCATAAATATAATGAGAAATCACTTTTATTTTCGTTTAATTAATTCTTGAACTGCTGTTAGATGTCGATTTCTCTTGGAGAAATTGCATTGCATATGATGGACCTGAAATCCATCATCCTCAATGAAGTTTACCTCATAGTGCGCTGGTGGCCCACACCATCCTTCACCATTGTTTCCAAAAAAAAATGGTAATGAACCAGAGGATCTTTACCTTCTGATTTAGAGATGAATATTGGACGGCTAAAAGAAACAAGGATGCAATGCAGGCAGAAGGTCTGGTAGAGACCAAAAACGAAGAAGATCAAACTTACAACTTTGTGGCTCGGATAAACAATAACAACCCGAATCATAGTAGCCTTGATCAGAATCCAAGCTTGGCAAAGAGGAGTAACCACCCAATTCCCGCTGGTCCTCCAAGAACCTTTGAACCCTTAACTCTGTTTCTAACTTAAAAACAAAACTCTGTTTCTAACTTAAAAACAAAACGGAAAATTTCTAAAAAGAAAACAAACTTTAATCTATTTATAAAAAAGAATACAACTTTACGCAAATCCCAAAAAAGAAAACGAAAAGGACGTTTCATTACGTGGCACATGTTTATCAAAAAACGCCCTTTTTTGTCAGTAAAAAAAACGTCATTTTAAATGGCGTTTTTCAGTAATAGACGCCTTTTTAAAAAACATATGTCAGACCTATGACAACTGACAGACGTTTAAAATTAAAAAACATCTGTCAGACCTCTGACAACTGACAGACGTTATTTTAAAGGGCATGTGTCAGTGGAAAACGACTTTTTAAAGGGCGTTTTTTGATAAACAGGGAACCTCAATTTTTACGCTCATTTTGGCGTACCCAGAAGATGAATCAATGGCTGATTTTTGGTGAGGATGATCTCTACGGTGAGGAGATCATCCTCACAAAAATTCAGATCATTCCGATATTTGTAGATTGGTTTAGAAGTTGAGGAATTATGGGTCGTCGATTTTTACTGTGTAGGCCAAAATGGGGGTCTCCCAAGCCTCACCAAAAATAAAAAAAACTAAAAAAAAAAAATAAATAAATACATACCTGAGTTTTAAAGCGTAGGAGGCCGCGAGGAGACCGCCAGAGAGAGAGAGGGGAGAGTTCGCCGGAGGAAAACACAGCGAGAGAGGAGAGGTGGGAGAATAGATGAAAAAGAGACTTAGGCGGAATTTAAGTCGTCGCCTCGCAGACGCTCTTTGAAAGAGCGTTTTTTTCATGAAAACGTTTTTTAAAAAACCATTTTTCAGGAATAAACGGCCTTTAAAAGGGCGTTTGTCAGACGTGTCAGCCATCAGTCATTCGTTAGTCAGTCGGCGACTGATTCGACTGACAGCAGGCGAGTTTCGTTTTCTTTTTTGGGATTTGCGAAAAGTTGTATTCTTTGTTGTAAATAGATTAAAGTTTGTTTTCTTTTCTGCAATTTTCCGAAAACAAAAAGTATATTTCCTCTCCATCCATTTGTTTGATTTTCTTGTTCACTGATTTATGAGTTTCATGTCTTTCAAATGCATCACGAAAGATGACTGAAGACAAGAATGAAGGAGTTGCAGCCCAGAGAAGGTACCCCCCACCCACAGCCCAGGGATGGTTCAAACAAACATCCATACGGCCATTTATCTCTAATAATGTTCCACGTGGCAATTTAAAATGTGGCCCGGAAACCAGGCTAAAAAAGGGCTGGATCAAAATCTTTCTAGAAGGATCAATCAATCTTCTAACAAAACAATGACACATGGCATACTCTTAGAGATGGATCTGAGAAGTTTTGCACTAATGTCAGTCGTCGTCAACCCAACCCAGGGCCGTCTGATACAAGTTGAGGCCTAAGGCGAAAACTCTATACAAGGCCTTTTATATATTTAATACATTAATATACTAGGAGATTGACCCGTGCCCACGGCACTCCCCGACAAAGCGTTTGCAAAAATCGGATAAAGAATGAAAAATCTGCATATAATAGGCAATTTATACGTCAATTTATCAAACGAAGACCATACCAGCGGTTCTTACACCGTCTCTGAGCGTAAAAATATTAGAAATAAAATAAAATATGAATCTTCAAGCCCTGATGATACCATATGCATTAGAGATGAGCTTCAAATCCTCAAGTGTGTGTAATTTCAACCGCAAAACTCTCAGAAAGATGATACCAAAATAAAACCGAAACCCTAAAATAAATCCACCAAACATCAGAAAGATGATACAAACCTGAACCGTTTTAATAGCAGAGTAACTCCCTCTGAAATAATACAAAGACATACCTCTTTGCAAGAGTTGCAGCTGCGACGGACCACGACAGCGAGGATCACGGCAAGCGGCGCGTGAGAGAGAGAGAGAGAGAGAGAGAGGGGAGCACGGCGGCAAGAGCACAGAGCAAGCGGCGATCCAACTGGGTTTTCTTCCTTTTTTTTGCACCAAAAAAGCTAACGAAACCCTAAGAAAAAACGATCTGATGCCACTGGCAGGTGATGAGAGAGAGGCAAAATGAGATAAAAATGATTGGGATGCGAAATTTAGTTGTGACTGGATCCGACCGTCCAACATAGTTGGATGGATTTGATCTCAGCCATCTTTTGTGTGGGAGATAAGAGGGGTGACAAAAGTCGTCGTTTGTAACAGACATAGGAAAATGCTTTCACACATTCTCAACATTAAGACCAGAACCTTAAGACCAGGGAGGTCTTAATAGGATAGTTAGTAGAATGAATGGTCTGATCAAAGGGTGAAAAAATTAAGCCTTGTCGGATTTGTAGAACTACCTTAATAAAATTTGTTGCCAGTGATGTCCCCGTATACAAACTGTCATGCATATAGCACACGAACAAACACTTACCTGTCCCTTGAGTTACCCCAAGTTTGGACGAACTAGAGATAGATGAGACAACCACTGTACCAGCCTGCTTTTTATGTTAGAAAAGTACAACCTATAAAATATACCAAAACTTTCTTAAACAAAAAAATCATTTTAAGCTATTTACAAAAACAAATATAATTTTTTGAAAATTTACAAAAAAAAAATAACTAGACGCCCTTTCTACCTGACAAAAATTAAGGCTGAAAGACGCCCTTTAAAGGGCGTTTGCCCATGGAGGAGAGTAAAACTTCTGTCACAATATGAGTCACGTGGCACACTCTTAGTGGACGTTGACCGTATGGATGTTTGGCCAGTCCCTCGGTGGACCTGCGAACCAAAAATCAGCCTGCTTAGTAATTTACAACGTTTGGATCTTTGCACTCAAATAATGCTCAAATTCCTATGGTTAAAATCAACCCATGAAAACAACTTCAATCCAACGCTTATAAACCACTGATCATGTTTATTTTTGGTGTGTAGGTCCACCTAGTGATTGGCCAAACATCCATACGGTCAGCGTCCACTAAGAGTGTGCCACGTGGCCCATATTGTGACAGAAGTTTTACTCCTCAATGGGCAAACACCCTTTTAAAGAGTGTCTTTGTCAGCCTTAATTTTTATCAGGGAGTGAAAGGGTGTCTAGTTACTTTTTTTTTGTAAATTTTCAAAAGTAATATCTGTTTATGTAAATAATTTAAAATTATTTTTTGTTTAAGAAATTTTCTGTAAAATATATTATCTTTCTAGTTTTTCGAAAACTTACTATATTTGAAACTATTAAAATTAAAAGCACTCCTAACATTTTTTATGCCACTTTGGAAAATTAATTTACCTGCAAGAGTTCTAATGTTTGTTTGGAAATGTTTCAGAGGAATCTTACCTGTTAAGGACTTACTGTTTCATAGGAAAGTAGTCCAATCCTCCCTCTACTCAATATGTGGTAAGTAGACATGTCAATGGATAGTCAAAAATTTGAATTCCTATTCAAATAATTAGATATTATCTGAACATTTTGGATATCGTATTCAAATTTGGATAATTTTTTATATTCAAATATGGATTTGGATATTGCTATATCCACTTCATTAATATTTGATTTGATATATTATATAATATAAAAATTATATTTATTACATAATATTATTGTTATATAAATATAAAAATTTTAGTATATCCAATTTACTCATCGACGGATCAGATATTATCGGATATCTGATATGTGATAAGTAAATTGGATTCGAATTTGAATATTGATTTAGAATATCTATTGAACTTCGAATTATATTCAGATATCAGACATTTGTTTCAGATTCGGATACAAATATAATGATATTCGATAAAAATAATATCCATTGACAGTTCTAGTGATCAATTTTTTGGAGGAGTTTTGGAATTGCTTGAGTATCACCGAAATCCATCAAGAAGCTGATTTTCTCGTGGCAGTGTAGGGGTTTCAGTGGTATTAGTCAAGACTTTGGGCCTTAACTCCACCTGCAATGATTTGGAGTGTTCGGACAGAGCGTAATAACATGGTGTTTGAAGGTAAAAGTATGTCCTCGGAAGCCTTGATTTTAGAAATCAAAGGGCTCATCTTTCTTTCGGTTAAGTTATATATAGAGGGGAGGGATATTTTCTTTGAAGAGGAGGTGTTTTATTGTTTCTTGTTTTGGAGGGTTGGGTGGTTTGGGATTTCTAGTTTTGTTTATTTTTCTTGCATTTGTTTTTATTTTGGTTTGGAGGCCCTCTCATCCTCCTAGAGCTTTTTTAATAAAATTCAGTTTACATGTCAAAAACAAAATTATTCCTCCTTTAAATACTAAGAGAAGAAATCCATCAAAGAAATGTCAGAATCAATGGGTGAAACCAAAGCCTAAGTGGGGTTTTGTCTTAAGAAATGATATTGGTGTTTTTGTTGTAGCAGGTTGCAATGGAAATCATAGGAATGTGGCTGAGAAGAAGTAAGAAAAAACCCACTAAAATTCTTAATCAAGGAATGAGTCGTCCTCCTCCAATCGGCGTCTCTCTGCAAACCCCACGTTCGTACCCTGAGTTGAAGTTGAGCCGCCGCAGCTAAGAACCTCACACTCTGAACTGGGCTGAGCATCTCTATAACCTTCATCGCGGTCGTGCCTCTCAGGAAGTCCGCACTCTCCAACAACATCTCCATCGAAGATCTCAGTGTCTCAAACACTGCATCCATCTCTCTCATTTCCCGATCCACCCCTCTTACTGCCCTCCTCGCCAGCTCCAACAGCGGCGGCGCCGCCACGCTCTCTTGAACCCTCGCCATCTCCTCCGTCAGCTTCTTTCCTCTGTCCTAGTCTCCGCTTTCAGCCTATCCATCATTTGTAATTGCTCATTTGAGAGATCCACGATTGAACTCGTAACGAGTCGGAATGCTAGGGTGGGTTTGAAGCCGGCGATCCAGAGGAATGTTCGCTCGAAGGAGCTGAACCAAGTGGGGGAAAAAATGAGGAAGACGTCCTCATGGGCTGCAATGGATTTGGCGTCGTAGTATTGTTGGTAGTGTGAGAGGATTCGCTTGATTAGGCCTCTCAGCTCGTCTTCGCGTTGATCGTTACAGTTTCTCAGTGTGCAGAGGAGCTCGTCCAGGTAGTGTTCTTGGCGGACGAGCCAGCCTTCGAAGAAATTTCCGAAGGAGGTCGCATTCTCGTTGTTGTTGTTGTTTGCCCTCTCCGATCTGTAAGGCATGATACGGTCTTTGTTGATTCAGATATAGAAGAGGGTGAAAACATGGGGGTTGAGTGTTGACGGGTAGGATGTCTTGAGACGGTATTTATAGGTTGGTCTGAGAGAAACATTTTTTAGGGTCTTTCTGGGATTGGTTTTGCTTCGTTGGTAAGTATTCTCCGATCCTTCCAAACTAAGTTTTTGTTCCGGCCTGTCAGAAGAAGAAACCCTAGATCCTAACATCGAGCCACGCGGGTGGATGAGAGCACCGACACCGAGAGGACACGGAGAGAGCGAGAGAGGTGGTCTTGTATTTTTTTTCCCTCCTACCGGGTAGGAGCAAACCTTGACCTTACTCCTCCCAAACGTGGATTCTAGGGATCACTTTAACCTTAATCTTGCCCCGGCCCGAGGCCTGCCCTCCTACAGGCATTGGCTTATACATGATATTGTCAAGGATAGGCAGTAGGGTTGCACCTTGGATGGGTTGGGTTGGGTTAGGAGTTAACTAGAGCCCAATGGGATCTTCAAAACCATCATCCCCAGCCCAAGCCCAATCCAATCGGGTCAGTACCTTATGTGAGAGAGGATAGGGAAGAGAGAAAATTGGCAAGGCTGAGCCTGTTGGGCCCGCCCAAGTTGCAGCCCTACTAGACAGACTCGGCCTATGTGGATTTAGCTCATGTCTTTAATAAACTATCACCCTCCACCCCGGCCTAGATAGATTTGGCCGAGGCCCTTCACATTAATCAATTTCTGCTTCGACCTCAGTTGAGATTGAACGATCCCTCGGCTCGAGCCAAGTCAACCAAATGGTTCAGTTATACCTAAACTCTTCATAATAAGGTATAATCTACTTGCCATCACCCTCTTTCACATGTGTACATTAAATTACTCACAATAGACGGTAATCATCTACCACACATCAGACAAACAGAATATCGATCAGGTAAATAATTAAAAGAAAACAAATGAAGCGAAGTAGGGATATTAGAAGAAGAAAATGGCTGAAAAGTCCAACGGTCACAAATGCAGCTCGTTCGTTATAAAGTAGTACATAATATAATAAGCAATTTTAACTTAAATAGTAGCGAGAAAAATACTCACCTTCCCTATATGGAATACTTCATTTTTTTTCCTTAATTTTTATTGATGGAGCTTGCATAATGTGTTGTAGTTAAAGGCCACATTGAAGTAGCGCATTTTTTTTTGTAAATCTAGTACCAAAGATTAATAGGTTCTTCAAACCAAGGCGTCTAGCAAAATGCTTGGCCTCTTGCGTTGGAAGTGACTCTCGAAGGGTGAGCTTCTAGCAATTAGCTTCTAGTCTGCAGTCATGCTGGATTAGAAAGAGGCAAGCAAATGAAGAGAGGCATTCCAAGACGACCGCAAGACTACGACTACAAGAAACAAAGCTTCAAAGAGTCAACAAGTCACTTACAGAATGGCAACTACTAATTGAAGTTCAGTAACATAGAGAACTGAAGGATGCCACAAAAAGCATTCCTTAGCAAAATCAAAGATAAACCCTTCAAGGGTAAATCTATATAACAAATCATTTCAATTGTCTTATCCCTTATCTTATCCGACTTCATAAGATAAAGAGTGGTTGATATCAAATCTATGCATCTAATGTGGACGGTTAGATTTCAACCACTCAATCCTCCTCATTTATTCAGTCACTCCCACTCATTTGACCCCTGCACCTGCACAACAAATTGAAATTTGAAATTCAAATTTGTTAGCGCTGTTATCTTCATTATTTTCAGCTATTTCGTCATTTTTCTCATTTTTGCCCCTATGCATTACAATCCGTCATAACGGAAAAAAATAGTAACACCCCCAATCCGTTATACTGTTTGAGTGCCAAAGACACCCAATTTTTGTAAACACTTTTAGTCGGAGAGTGCCGTGGGCACGGGCCATTTACTAGTATATAACAAAACAGCTCAGTTGTCTTATCTCTTATCTTATCCTACTTCATAAGATAAAGAGTGGCTGGGATCAAATCTATCCATCTAATGTGGACGGTTAGATTTCAGTCACTCAATCCCACTCATTTATTCGAACACTCCCTCACTTGACCCCGCGCGCAATAGATGGTGAGGAGTTTGGGGTTTCCTCAATCGAGGAATTCTAGGTACTTCGTCATTTTCTCATTAGACAAAGAAATCAATGACCATTCGTTATTTTCCCATTTTTCTGTTTTTGCTCCTGTGTGTTATAACGGAAAAAACGATAACGCCCCCAATCCACTATACCGTTTGAGTACAATTCTTGCAAATGCTCTTGTCGAAGAGTGCCGTGGGCATAGGCCATTTACTAGTCTCGTACAAAAGTAACATTCAATCCACTTTAGATGATAAAATATTCCTCTAAATCTAAGCGAACAGTCAAACTTCTAATAGTCAAAAACTTAATTGAACATGGTTAATGGTGAGGTCTCACAAATAATGAAGAAATAACGAAAAAAACAAATTCATCTTTCTTAAAACCATACTTCTTGCATTCATTAAATCAATAATACCAAAGGATCTATGGTTTTGGATCGGACACAATTAATAATCTAATAAAGTCATAAAACTTACCCAACTCTCCTTGTACTTTCATGATGGTAGCTTCTATCTCAAAGAATAGATGTATCTGTGTAGAGACGGGGGAGAACTGCATGCTACCAATATATAAGAAAATTAGTTTCCTAGATGGATACCACTTCTTGAGTTACAATAGGTTACATCATCACTAACCTATCATACTTGATATTAAGATTCACATAAATTATTCATGTGTGTCACAATAACTACCCACAATTCAATTAGTTTAATATAACTATACATGTAAGAGGTCACTTTAATTTAATAAAAAATATATAATAATAGTAATTTTTCTAACAAGGTAAAACCTATAAGGATAAATAATCTTGTACAAAAGTAAACATTCAATCAAAATACGAGTTAAACTTCTGTCACAACGTTGTGACATATGCTTCTGTCACAACACACAATATGAGCCACATGGCACACTCTTAGTGGACGCTGACCGTATGGATGTTTGGCCAGTTCTTTGGTGGACCTGTAAACCAAAAAGCAGCCTGATTAGTTATTTCTAAGTGATTCGATTGAAGTTATTTTCATGGGTTGATTTTAACAGTAGGAATTTGAGCATTATTGAGCGTTATTTGGGTGCAAAGATCTAGAGGTTGTAAATCACTAATCAGGTTGATTTTTTGTTTACAGGTCCACCGAGGGACTGGCCAAACATTCATAGGTCAGCATCCACTAAGAGTGTGCCACGTGGCTAGCTAATATTGTGCGTCCACAGAAGTTTTACTCGTAAAATACTCCTTTAAATCTAGGAAAACAGTCAAACTTCTAATGGTTGAACATGGTTAATGATGAAGTCTCCTAAATGATGAAGAAATAAAAAAAAACAAATTCATAATTTCAATTCTGAAATGCTCAATACCAAAACTTACATCGGAAAAACTGATTGGCAACATTATGTCAAAGTTTTAGCACTCTCCAGATCCTTCATCTTTTCTTGAAACCATACTTCTTGCGTTCATAGAAGAGATCAGTTTTAGCACTCCCCAAATTGACGATTTTGGGACACCCATCCCTGTCTTTCTCTAGCTGCGTGCATTCTTTGCAGTAATAGGCATCAGAGATCCCCATCCCTCCGCATATCACACACCTGCCCTGGAACGATCCATAGTTGCACTCGTCGCATACCCGCACCAGCGTGCAAGGGAGCACGGTTGAGTCACAGATCACACACTTCCCATCGCACTTCTCACACAGCCGTCCAATTGCAATCCCCGGCTGCTTCCTGCACATAATCAGATCAGGATGATGCTTCGCCATGCTTCCTCGGAGATACTTAGTTCCTCATACGTGCCTGAGGCCCTCAGCCCTGTACATGTTTCACATAAGTTGTATAGGTACTTTTTATAGATGTTGTATACTATAGGTTCGGTTTTCTTTCTTGTTCAGAAAGTTATTTCTCTCTTTCTTGCACAGAAAGATAGCCGTTAGTGCAAGTTTTTTGATAAAATATTTGTCGCCCCGGAATTTTGAAGTCTCCACCTCCCAAAAATGTCATTTAGAGCTTAGTTTAAGGCCTACTGATCTTATTGATGTTTTAGAAACCACTGACGGAATGGATTTTGACCTATCCCTAGGTGGACCTACAATACCAAAATTCATCTTGATTAGTAATTCCTATCTATTGGATTAGAGCCTTTTTCATGGACTATTTTAATCTAGATTTCAAGCATTATTTGGGGTACGATCCAAAGGTTAGAAATCACTAATCTGTTGATTTTTTGTTATGTAAGTCCACCTAGGGATGGGCCAAACTCCAAATTGTTAGTGGCCTCTAATGACACTGGCTCACAATATGGTCTATCATCAACGTTGATGATGGACGTCCGTCATCAAAGTTCTGTTCTTTAATAACGGTGAAAGCAAATGTTGAATACAGTGGAGAGGGAGAAAATTTTTGAATTTGGCATTTTTTATACAGGCATCAGGCTGCACCTAAAAACGCTAGGTGCCACACTCTTAGAGAATTATGATCGTACAGATGTTTAAACCATCCCTAGGTGGACCTACATACTAAAAATCAATCTAATTAATTGGTGTTTTCTAGGTGTTGAATCTCAATACCCAATTTAAAGTCCAATACGTAAACGGGTTGGGCTCGGAGCTGACAATCTAGGCCCATTGACAGATTGACCCTAATAGTATATTTACATGGACTTGGTGTTTCACGAGATCTCGTCTTATTAATCATATCTAACATGACTTATGAGATCTTTTAATTAGATGACAATTATAATTTACTGTTTTAACTAGTCTTCATAATTACTGTTCATAATAGACTTAAAATTTAACTAAAACTCAACTTGTACTAATTTTTTTGGTGGGCCGGCTCAAACTTGTAGATATATTCATGGGTTGGGCTTGGGGAGAGCCTACTAGACCTGTCGTGGGCCTGGACAGACTTAAGCGCTTCTTTCTTTCTTCATACTTTTAGCCAATTTATTTATTTTTTTACTCATGATTTGGTATAAAGATTTCTCCATGTAGTCGTGGCCCTTACCACCAAAATGCCTCCTTGGTCATAGTCTTGCAGTCGGCATTCCCTAGAATCCAATTATATATAGGGTGGTCGGCCATTCAAATTCCTCCTTCCTTGACTTCTCTGAGAAGCCCTTTATGCCTATGGGTCGGGATCTGCGCACCTCCTTTTTGACTCCAAAATTTCCACCCCTCTGCGCGGGCATGGTTGTGCTTCGGCGAAGGGACTGTTCACCTTTGGAAACTGGGTTGTGATGTAACAAGATATACCTGACGCATTTTGGCCATAGTGTATTTCGGTTGCCGATGCCATCTGGGTCCACTGACCGCATGGATGTTTAGCCCATCCTTAGACATTCAGACCCAAAATCAGCTTGTTTGATGATTTTTAGCCATTTATTTTAGCACTAAAAAAATGATTGAATCCAACGGCTAGAATCAAGTCTTAAAAAATACTAAAATCTAATGACTAGAGATTACAAATCAGGGTGAATTTATTTGTATATCCAAAAAGGGGTGGGCACTAAACATCTATGCGGTCGGTGGGGCCCATAGGGCAGCGGTGAGTAACAAAAATACGCTACTTGACACCAAAAGGCATTAGGTATATGTTATTGTACCTTTTTGGGTGAGGAAGCACGATTTTTGTTACTCACCTCTAACATCTGGGCCCACTGAGCACATGGATGTTCAGCCCACCCCTTTGCGGATATACACACCAAAAATCACCCTGATTGGTAATCTCTAGCCATTAGATTTTAGTACATTTTAGGCATGATTTTAGTCTTTGGATTCAACATTTTTTTTTAGTACTAAAACCAACGGCTAAAAATCATCAAATAAGCTGATTTTTGGTAGGAATGTCTACTGGGTGGGCTAAACATCCATGCGGTTAGTGAACCCAGTCCCTTTGCCGAAGCACAACCACAGTTGGATTCTTAGAATACATGCCCGAGAAGAGGGGTGGAAATTTGGAGTCAAAAAGGAGGTGCGCGGAATCCGACCCATAGGCATAAAGGGGTTCTCAGAGAAAACAAGGAAGGAGGAATTTAAATGGCCGACCACCCTATATATAATTGGATTCTAGGGAATGCCGACTGCAAGACTATGACCAAGGAGGCATTTTGGTGGTAAGGCCCACGACTACACGGAGAAATCTCTATAGCAAATGATGAGTTTGAAAAATAAAATAAATGGCCTAAGGCTATGGGCCATAAGGTGAGACACTTCAATGGCCTAAAGGGTGAGGCTTAAACATATGTTGAATCGAATACCAAAAATAAAAATAAATTAATAAACTAATCCATGCATTTGGTGACCCGGATGGTAGCGGTAGTACAAAAATTCTGCTTCCTCGCGCCAAAAAGTGTCAGGCATACCTTGTTACATCACGACCCTTTATAATACAACTTTCAGTTCCCTTAGGGCGTGGTTGATTGCCAAGTGGAAAAATTATATTTTCCTTGGAAAAACACAACTGCCCCTTGTTAGATAGTCATTTTCAATTTGTATAATTTTCCCTACCAAGCTATTCAAATTTGAATAATTCTTCCTACTGAACCCAGAATTTATTTCCCATCCAGATAGTGCATGAGAATTCATTCCCACCTGAAAATACGCCTTCATTTTCTCACATGATTGAAATATGATTTCTTAGTTGTAATCAATCAGCCATTTAAGGCATTTCCCAGATGTATTTTCTCGAGAAAATTTTCTGTGCAATCGAGCGCGCCCTTAGTTTGAATAAACACGCCTATTAATTAGTTTACATTACGAAGTCAACTTAACTTACATTACAAAGTCAACCGCGACATGTTTGTTGATACTGATTGAGGAGTTTGATGGAGTTTATATCTCATTGATCCATAAACCTAGAAAGTCACTGTCACTGGTACTTTGACATAATGTGTTGTAGTTAAGGTTGCATTGAAGTGAGAAATTTTTTGAAGGGGCGGATTTTTGAAGCAGCAATCATGCGCTCAGTGATTGCACGCCGCAGATATCCATTGCTACTTTTTTTAAAAGTTTTCTTAAAACCAAAAGTCTAAACCATGGGTGTATGTGGTGCGTTATCATTGTATCATATTTATCATTTTATTTTTTTATTTTTTATTTTTAGAATTCATTTCAACATATGTTTAAGCCTCACACTTATAGGTCATTGAAATGTCTAACCCTAATGAATAATTAATGTTTTTTTTTCTTAAATTTTCGTAATTTTTTTTTATTTTTTGTATCAAATTTATTATATTATTTATTCATTTTTATTTTAGTATTCATTTCAACATATGTTTAAGCCTCACGCTTTTAGGCCATTGAGGTATCTCACCCCACGCCTTCACGTTTAAAACATTGTGGACATATATAGATTCATTCTTCGTCAATTCAAGAGTTTCAATAGAAGGATTCCTCTACAAACGCAATGCATTTAACTCCATTAGTTAGAACATCTTCTAACTAGCAACTTTCATCAAGTCTGCATTTATCCCTTTTTCTTTAACTTTCCAAAACCCAAAACCCTGAACCCTAAACATTACCTCTCTTTACTAGGGTTTCTCTGAATTTGAATATTTTCACTTGGTATGCCCCCTTCTTTTCCATTTTTTTTATTAGACTATTGAATTCATAAGATACTGACACCTGTGTCAGAAAAATGTCTCCATATCTTCCAGTTTGGTTTGTAGTATATTTTGTTCTTTGGATAGCATGTATTTGGTCCAAATATGTATGATTCTATCATTCATGTATCCGCAATTAAATATTTTCTTCCATTTCTTTTGTACCGACATGTATTTAGTCCAATTACGTATGATTCTATCATACATGTATCCGCAATTCAATAATTTCTTCCATTTCTTTTGGACCAATATGTATTTGGTCCAATTACTTATGATTCTATCATTCATGTATATCCGCAATTCAATATTTTCTTCCATTTCTTTTTTACCGACGTGTATTTGGTCCAATTACGTATGATTCTATCATTCATGTATCCACAATTCAATATTTTCTTCCATTTCTTTTCGACCGACATGTATTTGGTCCAATTACACATGATTTTATCAATTGTGTTATATCCGCAATTCAATATTTTCTTCCATTTCTTTTGGACTGACATGTTTTTGGTCCAATTACATATCATTTTATCATTCGTGTATCCGCAATTCAATAGTTTCTTCCATTTCTTTTCGACCGACATGTATTTGGTCCAATTACACATGATTTTATCATTTGTGTATATCCGCAATTCAAATATTTTCCTCCATTTCTTTTGAACCGACATGTTTTTCTTCCAATTACACATGATTTTATCATTCATGTATCCACAATTCAACATATGCCTCTCTTTAGAGCCTGTAATTCAAGCTGGATTATACTACTGGTAGCCAAGTTGAGGTCATTGATCTTACCCAAACGCAGCTGAAGTGGTTAGGGATTTGCCAACTTAATCTTCTACGCTAAAAATCAACTAATTCCACTACTTAGAACCTTCTCTGAACCATTGATATCTCTGTTGACCATCCCAGAAAAGGTATTCTTAATATGTTTGACCCCAAAATGCACCATGTTCCTCTTCTTGGGTACCAAGTATCCTCAAGAAAGTGATATAGTGGACATGACAGCATTCTTTTGAGCTTCTGAATGAGGTAAAACATGAACAAAACCAATAATATACTGGGAAAATCTTTAAATGGCCATTAAGGTTCCACTCCAAAATACTCCACGAATGACTGAATGCAAAAGAATGTATACGGTGCACTGCACTGCACTGTACAAAAAATTTCATAGAGAACAGAAAACAAAAATTTATAGAGAACTCATTGTGTTCCATAATGTAAGAAGAAAAATCAAGCTGTGTAGCGAAGAAACATTTGACTCTGCGAATACCATAACTATAATTGTTATTGTTAGTTAATTAGAGTTTCATGGAGAACGAGAGAGAGAAGAATACGGAGAAAGAGGGACTCGTATAGACCAACATAACGTATTCTCCATACGTCCCCTAATATATATAACATAAAATAAGAAGATAATTACCGAAATATTCCTAAGAAACATATGGACATTGTATGACGGCCAAGGGTCAAGGGCCTCGACCCCCGAACCCCCCGGTGGCCTTCGGCCTGCAAACCCCCAGAGGCCTTGAGCCAATACATTTATTGCATTAACAATAATAACTAACAGTTGTGGATTGTGTAAAAGAAATATACATAGTAAAATTTGCCTTTGCCTTTCTGCAAAGGCAGTGTGAAATGGGCCCCCTGTAAAGGTAGGCACTAAAATATCCTCATCGAGATGAGCTAACAATGACCCTAGCATGCCATCCACACCACCATTGGTGCTGCATGATAACCATCTTGTGGGTTTTCTCACAATTCTAAATTTAAAAATACCTCTTCAGATCATTGCATGGCACCAGCAGGCCTAAAAAATATTCACTTTGCAACACAACATCAAAATTGATGTCATCCGGTTTAGAAAGTCGCAACCTATACATGGGAGGAGGGCACCACAACACTTTTAGGAATAATACCCTTTTCAAATCGTGAGCCACACTTCCACATGTAAAGGTGGCAACTTCTAAATGGGTGGCATCAAATTTGATGTTGTGTGGTCCCAAGTGGATCGTGCAGAACCCGCTAATGCCACATTTACAGTTTCATCTTTGATTTTTAGGTCCAAAGAAAATCCATACAAAAATCTTATTTGCAAATTAGATAGTAGATATTAGCCACTAATGAAACACTTATTGACGGATCTTTAACTCAATCTCCAAATTCCAAACAAAATATATTAGTAGATACCTACATCTTATTTGCAAAATAGAGAACTGTCAGATACCACAAAAATCAAAGATAAACCCACAAAGGTTAAATAATCTCATACAAAAGTAAACATTCAATCCACTTTAGATGATTAAATGATCTCCTAAATCTAGGCAAATAGTCAAACTTCTAATAGTCGAAAACTTATTTAAACATGGTTAATGGTGAGGTCTCCTAAATGATGAAGAAATAACAAAAAACAAAATTCATCATTTCAATTCTGAACTGCTCAATTCCAAAAGTTAGATCTGAAAAACTGATGGGCAACATCAACTCTGGCAACTTAAACCCTGCACAAGTGCCAGTAGTATTCTACCTATCACTTTCAGTTCTCACAAATAAAGACTTCTGTAAGCACACTAAACACGCAAAAAATAAAAATTGCAGAGATAGTCCAATAAAGGAACTGGAATTTTACTTATAAGGCAAAGTACTTAATACAAACTTAACAAAATCTGCTCCCTCGTATTAGCATTTCTCAGGAAATGTGATAGGTGCCAAAATTTGGTTAATAAACAAAACTTTTTCACCATTATATTAGTCCATAATGACAGATAGCAGGAAGAGAAAAAATTACCCCAGATCTGTCATCTTTTCTTGAAACCGTATTTCTTGCGTTCATAGAAGAGATCAGTTTTAGCACTCCCCAAATTGACGATTTTCGGACACCCATCCCTGTCTTTCTCTTGCTGAGTGCATTCTTTGCAGTAATAGGCATCGGAGATCCCCACCCCTCCACAGATCACACACCTGCCCTGGAACGATCCATAGTTGCACTCGTCGCAGACCCGCACGAGCGTGCAAGGACGCACATAAGAGTCACAGATCACACACTTCCCATCGCACTTCTCACACAGCCGTCCAATGGCAATCCCCGGCTGCTTCCTGCACATAATCAGATCAGGATGATGCTTGGCCATGCTTCCTCTGAGATTCTTTGCTCCTCAGATTTGCCTGAGCCCTGTAGATGTTTCACATAAATTAGTACAAATTCTGGGTAACTCGTAATTCATCAACGCTGGAACTTATAAATGAGGAATGGGCAAAAATCTTGTTCATGATAATCTGTATTGGTGGCAATGGGTAAGGTCAACCCAGTAATCTGGTCCACCCAAACACGATCTGTTGGCACCCCCACAACAAGCAACCAGAATACATGAAGTTGAAGAGGAGGGGAACCAAGATGGATCACATCTGCTGGATGATCCGAACTGATCAGACAATCATAACTGTTGACGAGAAGGAAAGGAGGAAATTGGGGACTCTTTTCCATGAGTTGCTAAAATCATGGGTTTTATTTTAGAAGTTGAACGCAATTGGGATTCTTCCCTTATTTGCTTTTTTTTCCTTATTTTGTGGTTGTATTCTTTACAAATTAGAGAGACTCATTCATTAGCTCTTTTCTCCTTCTCCTTGTGTACGTAGGCAACATTGCCAAACCACACTAAACTTGTCTCACTTCTCTTGTGTGCGTGTGTGCTGTTTGGTCTGCTTCATGGTATCAGAGCAGTTGTGCTGATTTGATCGTGGGTGTTATGTTCTTCTTCCACCATCGTTGGATGTTGTGGAAGAGGGCAGGGTGCTACTTCTTCAGTCGTTAGATGTTGCTGCTGCTTGTATTGTGAACGTCCAGACCTGTCGTCTCTCCATTGTTGCACTTTGCTGCCATGCGACCAGATCTATTCCCTGACTACCTGTTGGATATTTCTATTGTCCATTCAGATTTGCTGCACGTCCAGCTCTGCTAGTGTATCGGTTGATCCTTTGGTGAGTCTTTTACCATTGTGTTTTTAATAGCGGCTGAACACAAAAACCCCATGAATCCAAGGCTAATCCTAGCATTAAACTCTCCTCAATTCTTTTGAATGGACTTAACTACATCCCTTGGTCTAAGCTGGTTACCTTGTCACTTGGTGGAAAATCTAAACTAGGGTACATTAATAAAATAAATATGCTCTTAGTGTGGATGATGCTAAATTTGAAGAATGGCAATCGAGTGACCAACTCATTATTTCTTGGCTTCTGAATTCTATGGAGCCCATTATTGCCGAAATTTTTACCTTCTCTGAATCAGCCAAGGACCTATGGTAATCTGTCAAGGAAATCAATAGCAACCAAAATAATGCTGCCTAAATCTTTCGATTAAAATGAGAAATTGCTGAATCTACACAAGGTGAAAACTCGTTTATTGAACACCTTGGAAAATTAAATATTGTGTGGGATGAACTTGCCATGTATTGCCCTCATACTACATATTCTAGCACCCTGTTAAAGAGAGTTGCCAGCCTAAAACTTGAGTATGAAAGCCTTTGAAACCACATTCTAATGAGTTCAGATCTACCTTCTTTCTCTAATGTATGTGCAACTATTCGGCAAGAAGAAACTTGAATAAAGGTTATGAGTACTGAGTCCAAGCCTGCGGCTAAACTGTTAGAATCAAGTGCCCTTATGGTCAACAAAAAAATGGATGACAAATGTTGATAGGAACCGCAATTCTTCTCGAGACAATGGAAGAGGTCAATAACAATCTTTTCAGTGCAATTACTGCAACAGACTTGGGTATACAAAAAATCATTGTTGGATCCTTCATCATCATCATCTAAAGCTCCAATTTTGATAAATCCAACAAAAGTGTCATAACAAATGCTCCGATTTCAGTTGGGAAGCTTGTTCGACTTCTCCAACAACTCAGTAAGTCTGAAACCTCAATACCTGAGTCTGTTTCCTCTGCTTGCGTCTCAAGTAATCTTCCAATCCTTCTGTCCTCAATTTCTAATCTAAATCCTTGGGTTATAGATTCCGGTGCTACAAGCCACGTGACAAATAATCCAGATTGCCTACTTGATCTCACATAAAAAATTGATAGCCAATATGTATCTGCTGCTAATGGTACTTCGGTCCCTATCCTATGCCATGATAAAATTAATTTTTTTTATGATTAGCCTTAGTTCAGATGCCCTCTATATTCTATCTTTCCTGACTCAACTTCTATAAGTTGGAAAAATAACTAACACATTAAACTGTGATGTCCTATTTTCTCCTAGGACTGTAGTATTTCAAGATCATGCAACAGGGAAGAGGATTGGAGAAGGCATTTATTCACACGGTCTTTACTTGCTTAATCGAACTAATAAAGCATTGCATGTTGACTCCTTCAAGACTAGTCATGCCTGGCATAAGCGATTGGGTCATCCCTCTGACCGAGTGTTGTCTAGTCTTTTTCTTTCTATTACTACTAAATCTCATACTTGTGAAGTCTGTCAATTTTCTAAACAGACTCGTCTTCCCTTTGTTCCTTCGTTGTCCAAGTCTGTTAAACCTTTTTGAGTTTATTCATTGTGATGTGTGGGGACCTGCTGTGATTAATTCTTATGTTGGTTATAACTTATAAGTATTTATTCTGTTTACCGATTACTGGTCTCGTGCTACTTGACTTTATTTGTTAAAATCTAAAACTAAGGTTTTTCATATTTTCAAGGATTTTCATAATATGATTACTAATCAATTTGGTGCTCGCGTTAAGATTGTTCATTAAAACAATGGTACTGAGTATACTAAAGGCCTTCTTTCTTACTATCTAAGTAGTCAAGGAATTTTCCACCAAACCAACTATGTTGGCACCTCACAACAAAACGGTGTGACAGAGAGAAAAAATTGACACCTTTTAGAGACCGTTAGATCAATTATGTTCCCAAACGATACTGGTCTCACAGAGTTCTTATTGCCACTTATTTGATAAACCAACTTCCCAGTAGTGTTCTTGGTTTCAAATCCCCACTTAAAATTCATAAAGGTTGAAAACCCGACCTCTCCCACTTACGAGTGTTTGAGTGCTTGTGTTATGTGCATATCTCTGCAATACATCAAAATAAACTTGAGGCCCATGCCACAAGGTGTGTATTTTTTGGGTACTCCTGCACAAAGAAGGAATACAAGTGCTCTGATACTAAAGCTCAAAAGTTGTTTATCTCTCGTGATGTGCACTTCGTTGAGACAGAGTCCTTTGAAACTCAGTTGGACAATGTTCTAGGACTCGGCCCCAGGGAGAGTTTCTTACTGATATGGTTCCTCTTCCAACAGTTAGCACCAGTTCAAGTTCGACACACTCAACGCATTGAACTCCAACCAAAAAACTGAGATTATTCCTACTCTGAAACCTCAAGCAACTCAAGAAACCGTGAATGTCCCTTCTGACATTACTCAATGTCGATCAACCAGAGTTCATTGTCCACTGGTTAGGATGCATGATTTCTTCACTTATCATGCTACATCTTTTCCCATTCAGAATTTTATGTACATAAAAATGTGTCCTAGTCTCATCCAACCTTCTTGAGTTGTATTTCCAACACCAACGAGTCTAGTGGTTTAATGCTCAATCAATATGGAAAAAGGCCACGAAGGAGAAACTCCAAGCCATTGATGAGAGCAATACCTGGAATATTGTCAGATTACCGGAAGGAAAAAAAACCCGTGGCATGTCGATGGGTGTATAAAGTTAAGTATAACAGCGATGAAACTATTGAGAGGCATAAAGCAAGATTTGTTGTTAAGGGTTGACATAGACCTATGGAGGATTATAAGGAAACGTTTGCTCCGACTGCAAAAATGAATATTGTTCAGATACTTATGCAGGAGCATATCATGTCACAGTGGTCCCGAGCTACACTAAATCAATGAAGGGATTCTAAGCCAGTGGACCCCACAAGAGTAGCTTTAGATCTGTTCTATTTTAATTAGTAATTTCTTTTTTAAGAAGTTAATTATGATTTTTCAACTTGGTTAGAAATTTCTGTTAGTTTCTAAAATTATATTAGGAAGTTCGCGTATTTTTATAAATAAAATTTTAAGAGAATTACGAAAGTAAGGATTTTATAATTCTATAAAATTATGTAATGGGAAACCCCGTAGGGGGAGATTATTTTTAGTTAAATAAAGTTTTTTTTAAAAATTTTTTTTTAGTCATTTCCAATTTGTTGGGTGAGATGTCTAGAATGGAAGAGTGATTCTTCCCGAAGTAATGATTCCTTCAAACTCGAAAGAGTAATTCTTCCTGAAAGAGTGATTTCTTCAAATCCGATGGAGCGATTTCACCAAAAACCATCGATTGTAGAACTCGTGCCCGTCTTGCATCAAAATCCGATAGAGGGATTTCGTTAAAACCTCTATTCAATCGCAGAACCCGTCCTCATCTTGCATCAGGTTCTCCTTTCAGTAGTTATTAATCAAGGTTGGTTGTTATCTCAAATGGATGTTAAAAATGTTTTTTGCACAGAGATTTAGAAAAGGAAGTGTACGTGAGTATGCCACCAAGACACCTTCAAGAGTCTCAAGAGGGCTTAGTCTGCAAGTTGAATAGAGCTCTTTATGGATTGTAGTCACCCCCCAAGCCTAGAATGCAAAACTTAACTATGTCCATACAAATAATGGGCTTCGAAGAAGTGCAGCCAATTTTTCTCTGTTGGTTAGAAAGGTACTGTCGGCACTATTGTTGTCTTGGCATATTAGGATGACATTATTATTACAGAGGATGATCAAAATGTAGTAAAGCTCAAATCTCTCCATAAGAAGTTTGCAATCAAAGATTTGGGAATCGTAAAATATTTTCTAGGAATTGAAATTGCCTACTCAAAAAAAGGGTTTATTTCTTAACCATAAAAAGTATGTCTTAGACGTACTACTGGAAACAAGGAAGCTTGGTGTTAAACATGCAGAAACTCTTATAGATAGTAGTGGTAAACTTGGGTTGGAGGGAGACTTACTGTCCGACATCAGTCAATTTCAGAGACTAGTTGGCAGCCTGATTTATCTAACCATCACTTGACACTCATCCTGACATTGCCTACACAGTTAACTTAGTCAGCTAGTTCATGCATGCTCCAAGAACTAGTCCGATGAATGAAATCACTCGAATTCTTTAGTACTTAAAGGCCACCTCGGAACGAAGCATATGAATGTGGAAAAACGACCATACTAGGATTACTAGCTACATTGATGCCAATTGGGCAGAAAACTCAGTTGATTGCTGTTCTACAATTGGGTATTGCACATTTGGAGGAAATCTGGTTACCTGAAAAGTAAGAAAATAGAATGTAGTTTCTTCTTCCAACGCTGAAGCAGAATAAAGAGCAATGGCATCTACATCAAGTGAGTTGATTTGGCTCCGTAATCTATTACATGATTTGGGATTTGTATCTTCTCAACCTATGGACATGTTTTGTGATAATCAAGCCGCCATACAGATTCCCTCTAATCTTGTGTTCCATAAGAGAACCGAGCATATCAAGGTAGATTGCCATTTTGTGTGAGAAAATGTACAAGCCAACAATATTCGTACTCCATATGTTAGTAGTGATCAATAGCTAGCATATAGTTTCACTAAGAGGTTGCCATCAACGCAATTTTGAGAGATCTTGTCTAAGTTGGGCTCAATCGATATCTATGCTTCAACTTGGCGAGGAGTGTTGAAGAAAAGGAAAGGAGGGAATCGTTGACTCCTTCCATGAGTTGTTAAAATCGTGGTTTTATTTTTAGAAGTTGAATGTAATAGGGATTCTTCCCTTATTTACTTTTTTCCTTATTTGGTGATTGTATTCTCTACAAATTGGAGACTCATTCAAGAGCTCTAACAAGTGAACTTTTCTCCTTCTCCCTGTAAATGTAAGCAACATTGCCGAACCACATTAAAGTTGTCTCACTTCTCTTGTGTGTGTTGTGTGCTATTTGGTCTGCTTCAGTAACCATCTGATGATTACACTTTGAAACCATTCAGTGAGGAAGGTTTATGGTATTTAGATCTCAGGAGAAACATTTTTGAATGGGAAAGTGAAGAAGTTGGAATTTTGTTGGAATCCTTGAAAAATTACAGTCACACCTACTAAGGAGGATTACATGTCTTGGGTTCGTTCCATATCGGGATATTTCTCGGTGAACTCCTTTTATGAACTATTAGCCTTATCCTCTCATGCACATCCATACATATGTCCCAACATTTGAAAATCTAAAGTACCCTTGAAAGTCTGCTTCTTTGCTTGGGTTGCATCTCTAATTACTCGTTGTTAAGAACTTGATTACTAGAAAGTGGATATTAGTTAATTAGTGTATAATGTGCAAGTCCAATAGTGAGAATACAAACCATCTTCTATTGCATTGTGATTTTATCAAATAGATTTGGTCATACTTTTAGCACAAGTGGACCTTATTTGGGTCATGCCGGAGTCCATTGGAGTCTTATTGGCAGGTTGGCCTAAGATTGCTCTATCAGCTAAGGGGAAACTCCTACGGAGGATGGTGCCGCTTGCTATCATGTGGAGTTTATGGATGGAGAGAAATAGGAGAGTATTCACTATTTAGAGGAAAGGAAAGCACCCTTCAGGAAACTCTCCTAAGCATTAAGGCCTTCCAATTCATTTGAGGTAGTATTTTCCCTGAATTAAAAGGCATTTTCTTTGGGGACATGGTCTTCAAGTTTGACACGCTCTTGGAGAGATAGCAGCGTGATTCAGAACATCCTGTGTACCTTGCATCTCTTCTCTATCCTTGTTATTGAGATCTTGATCTCTTCTTATTAATAAAGTTTGATGGATTTATCAAAAAATAGACCATTGAGCATTTTCTTTTTCTGATCATCCCAAAGAACATATTGAATCTGTACCTTGAGGATGATCTACCAACAAGCACCTGCAGCACACGGACTGCCATTGAAACATCTAAACAATAAAATGAACTCTTCTTTCACTTTGTGGAGTCCCAACAGCCCAAACTCTAGGTGTTTTCCAAGCTACAGAGAAGTACTCAAGCCATTAATCCAGGATAACCTTGCACATACAAATTCTAGATAGATGAAATGGAGAAGCTATCAAGACTAGAGGAAATCAACTTTAGAAAGTATAAGCAATTGAAGGGTCATCTCCAAAGCTCAATCAATCCTTTGATTGAAAGAACAATTTGAAGCAACGCAAACGAAAAATCAAACAGACAGGAGAAGCTACATCTCCTTTAAGGTTTAAACCCCCAAAACTCTTTGATCTATCACCTAAAGAACATGAATGTAGCTTTCGTTAGGAATTTTAATGGCGGAAGATCGTAATCGATTAATTTTCTTTCTCAGTTAAGTTTTTCTGGTTGGAACCCTAAATTTAAGAAGAAGAAAAAAAACCGAAAAAAGAGGGGAAAGTACTAAGTGAAACCCTAAAAACAAAAATAAAGCTGCAATGCTATATAATATATAATGTTCATCAATGCACAGAGGGAATTGGGACTCGAAGGGTCTAACCTGCGCCGAGGGTTTTCTTCTTGTTGTTGCTGCTGCGTTCGCTACCGGCCTAACCTGCGCCCGAGTAGGAAAAATGAAACACTTCCTTACTTTCGTCTTCGAGTGTGAAAATGGGGAATGAGAGAGCTGTAGGAGAAGCAGCAGAAAAGAATGGCACCGGAGACCGATGCGTGAGGGACCTACCACCGTTGATGGACCCTACCCTTTTCTTTTCTAGCTCTCGATTGGGCGTAATTGTGATATCTTGTTATCCCCCACTAAAACAATAAATAAAAAGACTTCTATATCCCATCTGATTGTTTTTTTTATTTTTTTGGGTAGTTAAACCTATTAGTGGAGGCAAGTTTTGAACCCAGGTCTATGGTATCATCACTTGCAAACTTTACCGGCTGAGCAAGCTGGCCCCTCCATATCTCATGTGTTCTCTTTTATCTTCCTCCACACAAAAATATAAAATATCGACTTTGTCCTTATTATTTCTCTAATTGACCCCTCTCTATTTCTACTCACCCCTCTCAATTTCAATACGGAAAAAGTAAGGGAGAATACTTAGGGTTTATAAGTTTTATCTTTCTATGCTTCCATTCTACATCAACTTTTGGTACTAGAGCATGGCTAGGAATATAAGTTTAATATGCTTCACAGCAAGGTTTATCCTAATTCTATTGAGGGTGCAAAACAATAAGGTAAAAAAAAAAATTAAACAGTGTTCGGTCTGCTAGGACTTAACAATATTTCATTGTTTAGGTGGCTAAGTCCGAACAATGAAGTATTATTCGGACTTAACAATTGGAACAGTAAAGTATATTGTTTGAAAACTATTAAAGAGTATTCGATCTACTGTTCAGCCTGCTAAGTTTGAACAGTGAATTATTGTTCGGACTTAAGCAATTCGTTGTTCAGACTTAGCAGTCAAAACAGTGAAGTATTTTGTTTGAAAATTATTACTGAGTGATATGCATAAGGTGGTTTTCTTTGGCGCTCAAAATGTTTAGTCACGATGGATAATTCTATCGAACCCCACTATTCCACTTCAAAGCAATTGCCAAGAGCGGTTTTATATAACTGCCAATCAAATATGGATCATCAGAATTGCTTTCCACTCATTGTAAAGCCTCATATTTATTTGGAAGCAACAATGGATAACTTAAATTAAGTTAAAAGAATCAATGGTGTTCGCTTTCTCTTCATTCTTCAGAGGCGAAACCGGAAGGGCCCCACCATTCTAAGCTTCCTCTCTTCCTTTTACGACGAATGAATTTTGGTTTTCATAGTGGAAAAGTGTTGAGGATAAACCCCCACCCCTCCAAAAACTTTACTTTCGTGTTTAACAAATTTTTTTTTTTGGGGGGCGGGGGGCGCTAAGAGATTTGGATGAGCCCACGGGGCATTTAGAGAATGTCAAGATTGACGTCATACCCTGTAAGGCTCCACGATTTGATCCAGCGACCTCTAACGGTGATCAACCTCGCACCCACAGGCCCCACGATTCAATATCATGAGCCTTTAACTCTAACGGCGATAAACCTCGCACACCTTGCTGTTACTGCGCCCTTATGTAGCGACATTATTGACCCTCAACAGGCTTATCGGAATCCATGGTCGTTAATATTGCTGAGCTGGCATCACTTTTGCAAAAGTAATCTATACTTTGTTATTTCTATCCCGGTGGTTAGTTAATTTAGTTAAGAGGGAATTGATTTTTGTAGTGAACTTTTTACTTTTTCCGGTCAACCTTTGCGCATTTGACATAAGGGTCGGGCCCCGTTGACAGAGTTCAAATGACAGGATTCTGTACAAGAACACAATATAAGCCACGTGGAACATTGTTAGAGGAATCTGACCGTATGGATGTTTGTCCAATCCCTTGGTGGACCTACAAACCAAAAATCAGCCTGAGTAGTGATTTATAGGCATTGGATATTTGTACATCAAATACTGCTCAAATTCCCACAGTTGAGATCAGCCCATGAAAATAAGTCCAATCCAAAGCCTATAAATCACTAATCAGGCTGATTTTTGCTTTGTAGGTTCACCAAGGGATTGGACAAACATCCATACGGTCAGATTCCTCTAACAGTGTTCCACGTGGCTTATATTGTGTCCCTGTACAGAATCCTGTCATTTAAACTATGTCAACGGAGCCCGACCCTTGACATAAATACCCCTCCTCGCTTCACATTAGATTTTTTTTTAAAAAGGCCCACAATGACATTATCACCGGTCTTTTCCTCAAATTCGAAGAGATAAAAAGTTCAGTTGACAAATCAAATCCGACTACAGTTAGTATTTCAATAAAGAAAAAAAATTCTGTTCAAGTACTTCAAAGTTTGAAGTCTTACCCTTCTCAAAATGCCATTTGGAGAACTCTTGCGGGCCCACTGACCTTAGTGATGCTTGTCCGACTTAATTTTTGGATCTACTAAATAAAAAATAAATTTGATTGGTGGTTTCAAGGAGTTAGATTAAGCATCTAAAAAAATCACAAATCCAACGGTCATAAATCATCCCATTAAAAGGCTCAAATCCAACGGATATAAATTACCAATTAAGCTGATTTTTGGTGTTACGTTACATAACGATGTGAACAATAAATCCATGGCTATATGAGCCCGAAAAAATTCCACGTGGCATTTTTAAATCATGGAACAGCAAACTTGGGCTCCCTCGATACTATCCGTTGGAAGGAATAAACTGACGTTTAGTTGAACTGTCCACCGCCCCGCCTAACAGATTTCTTACCTTAAACTCAGACAAATAAGATAAGACTGGTAGCATCGTCTTCCCATGGTCCACAATAAGAGCCACGTGGAATACTATTAGAGGACTCTGACCGTATGGTTGCTTTTCCAATCCCTATATGGACCATCAAACAAATAATCAGCTTGATTTGTGATTTCAAACCTTTTGGATCTTTGTACCTCAAATAATGGTCAATAATGCTCAAATTTTACACGGTTAAAATCAACCAATGAAAACAATACCAATCCAACACCTAGAAATCACTAATCAGGCTGATTTTTGGTTTGTAGGTCCATCTAATGATTGTTCAAACATCCATATGGTCAGAGTCCTCTAAGAGTGTTCCACGTGGCTCATATTGTGCCCTGTCATTGGCCTTGATGACAGGCCCTGTCATCAAGGTTTTATTCCATAAGGTCAGTGTCTATAAGAGTGTGCCATGTGGCTAATATAGTGGTCCGTCATCGTAGTTGATGACAGATGTCCGTCAGCAAAGTTCTACTCGTCCAATAATAAATGTGCCTTTTCTGGACTGTCTTATTCACTTATCAAAATTAAAGTCCTTTTATGTGATATTAATGATCATTAGATTTCATTCGGGTCGAGGGACTTGGGTCTTTCCAGGAGTAAGACTTATCTGACCACCACCTAACCAGCCACAATATAAGCTACGTGGCAATTTCTTAGAGGACACTGACCATATAGATGTTTGGCCAATCCCTAGGTGGAGCTATCAACCCAATCAGTGATTTCTAAGCGTTAGTTGTTGATTTTCACCGTAGTAAATTTGAGCATTATTTACCATTTATTTGGGTACAAAGATCCAAAGGTTTGAAATCACTAATCAAGCTGAGTTTTGGTTTGTGGGCCCACTTAGGGATTGGCCAAACAGCCATACGGTCATCCTCCTCTAGGAAATTGCCACGTGGCTTATATTATGGATGGTCACCTACCTGACCAGCGGTGGTCAGGCAAGTCTTACTCGTCATTCCAGAAGAGGGCCCATAGGTAATCGTCACGTGGAGGTGGGTCAGATCTAAGGGATCAGATGACTCAATCTAATCTGTTGAAGACTGCCCAATATAATTTTTCTAATCTGCCAAAAAGATTACTGAAGATGAAGGCTCTGTCATCTTCAAAGGTTGTAAATAACTAATCAGACTGATTTTTAGGTTTACAGATCCACCGAGGAACTGGCCAAACATCCATACAGCCTGCGCCCTCTAATAGTATGCCACATGGCTTGTATTATGTCTTGTGTCGTAACCGAAGTTTTACTCAGGTCAGTGTACTTGGGGCATTTAATTTTTTCCCCTTTTTGGGGGGTGGGGTGACAGGAGAACAGTAAATTTTTTTTTTCTGGATTTGGAGATATGTAGGTGGGACCCATAATAGTGGGTATCTACAATAGTCCTTTGATTGGTACTAATATATAAGCCAAGATAATTTCATAAACGCGAAACACCCAATCGGCCTATCCCTCTCATACAAAGAGAAGAGAACATGTCAAGAATGGATCTCTCATCTTACCCTCCTCTCTTTCGCCAATCCAGACACCCAAATCCTACCGTCGACTCGGATGATTCCCTTGAATCGATTACGGACTCTGACCTTCTACCTCTCATAGATTACCAACACCTATACCCAGACAAGATTGGAGAGGCCTGTAGAGATTGGGGCCTTTTTCGTTTGGTCAACCATGGAGTCCCTACAACCCTCTTGAACCAACTGCAAGACCAAGTAAAGAACCTCTTCTCTCTACCCTTCGACTCCAAAAAAGCCCTATTCACTAACCCTATATCCTACTTTTGGGGTAGCCCTGCCCTTACACCCAAGGGACTGGCCCTCACACAAAGTGTCCAAAACATCAATTGGGTTGAAGGATTCAATGTTCCTTTGAGTCAACTGCCTCAACTTCAAGGGGAAGATCCCATCTTGGATTCTTTCAGGTACCCTTTTCTTTCTTGTCCTTTTTAAGGTGGTTTTTAGTTTTTTTTTTTTTTGGATGGTTAGGATCATCAGATTGGTGATATGGAATGTGGATATTGCCCCATTTTCTGAAGTTTGGACAGGAAGAATAGATAGAATTTTGATCATGTTATGTAGTTTTCTTTCTACCTTTGATGGTGGTTTGCTCAGGATCCTCCGGTGCTCCACAAGGGGTGCACTTAATTTGGTGGGATTTTGTAGCCTAGCCGGCAAGTAATGGCCTGATGGCCCTGGCTAATATGATATTATTTTGAGCTGGGCTAGAGCTATTATTTTTGTTTTCCTGTCCATAATGGGTCTACTTTTGGCCCAAACTGAGACTGGCCCATCTGCATCCTAGTCCTCACTTCTTGTTAGGGCAGCTTTTGAGTGAAAGTTGGGAACAATCAGCAAGATCTGCTAGATAAAATGGTAAGAATCACCAATCAAGAGTTTGGGCATCGATTGGATGGCTGGGATAGGTGGGATGTGCAAGGATTTAAATTGAAAAAATACAGTATAACGAGTTCAGTGTATAAATTTTTTTTACCGAACTTTCCCCAAAATGCTAAATGGCACACTTTTTCAGGCCCACTGATCCTAACGAACGTTTGGTCCATCCCTCGGTGGACCTACACGCCAAAAATCAGCCAGATTGGTGATTTCTAGCTGATGAATGGGTTCCAAGCTCATGATGAAAAAAAAATGCTCAAATCTAAAGTCTAGAAACACTAATCAGGCTGATTTGGTGTGCAGTCGACCAAGGATGGCCAAACATTCATATGGTCAACGGGCCCAAGAGAGTGTGCCAAGTGGCATTTTTGAGGATGTATACCCAACTCGGTATACTAGATGAATTGAGATCCTGTGAGCTAGGTGTTGGGTAAATTTACCCAAAAAGTGTGCTGGTTTCAGAGTTTTAAATTTCGTCGAAACCACCGAAATTTCGATTTTGTATTAATTAACATACTTTCTTAAATATTTAAGGAATAGGGATTGGAGAGAGAGAGAGAGAAAGAGATAAGATTTGGTTCTTAACTTCCTACAAATAAAGAATTTAAATAAGGGTCGAGAGCAGGCCGCCCGTCTTTTCATTGTGCTCTCGGCCGTGGATTTCGAAAATACAACAGTGGTTGTATTACTTGGGCCCAAACGAAAATGAAATTTAATTCTTTGGTTGATTTACCATGTGTCCTTTAAAACAGTTTATTATCTTATTTGCTTAGGGAATTTTTTACATATCCCCCATGTTTTCTTTGAAATTTGACGAACCCCAGAAATTTGACATACCCCCTACGACTTGGTCCACTATCATTTGACCAGTGTTGACCCAAGTTGACTACCAATTTTTTTTATTATTATGAAAGGATGAAAACGTCCTTGTCTTCAATCTTGGAAAAAGATTTGGGCCAAATCCCAATCAAATGGTTATGGTGGATGACAAAGAGCCACAGGTTAGACAACCATCACCGACAACCAACCGACCAGAGTCTCATGGTCGGCTAACCACCACTCCAGCGAATAATTATTGATATTTCGTTGCCATCAAGTGTACTGATTCCAATCATCAAATGTAGTGGGTCTTTAATATCTCTTTAAAGGTTAAAAGTTGTTCAAGACAGCATTGACATATGTGGGGTAGGACCAATATTGAACCTGGACTTCCATTCCAGTGAGTTACATTAATGCTCCATGATAGGGAAAATATTTGGGTTCTAAACTGTTGGAGTAGACTCCATTTTAGGACCACTGTGTCAAGTCAAAATCGTGTCCGGGCCCATTGTGGGAAAGGCCAAGTATCTTGGAAAGTAATCATAATTGGGTGGTATGAATTGCTCATGGTCATGGAGAATATCCTTGTCAAGCATTTTTGTGACACAAACCACCATGATTCTGATTTGGACTTGCTGTTTACATATTTTTCTTATTTTAATCGAAGTCGAAAAATGGTGCCGACACACACTTATCACTCTAATCACGTCTCGCTGCTGGAACATGTTTGTGATGTTGAATGGTCTACATGCAGCTTATTAGCTAGTGGCCAACAAACGCTTAGGTAGTGGATGAAATACTTGTGGCGTAGGTGCACCATCATTAGATAAACTTCTCTCAAATATAGCCTTCGTTTGATTCTTTGGCCGGAGTCATGGACGGCGGCCATGAAATTCTGTTCTGTTGGTCGTCGGTGATGGGCAGCTAACCTATTGGAATCTTGACTGGCCGTGGTGGCCGGCCGTTTGATTTGGGGTTTGGGTTTGGGTTTTGGCCCAAACCCTTCTTACCAGGTTGAAGATAATGGCAGTTTCGTCCTTTAATTAAAAAATTGGTGGTCAACTCGGGTCAACATTGGTTATATGACAATGGACCCAGTCATAGGGGTATGTCAACTTTTTCAAATTGTGGGGGTATGTCAAATTTAAAAAAGAACATGAGGAGTATGTCAAAAATTCCCTTTTGCTTAAAGTCTTGTGGACGTGGCAAATGAGCGCGGGATTTTGTCTTTATTGATTTGAAGAGTAGGTCGAATTTAGGAATTTTATTTATATAGAGGGTTGAGATGTCTATCTATGCTTTTATAAAGCCAAACCGGTGTTGACGTCCACATGGGCGTCAATTATATGACTACTTTAAAACCAAAACCTTGCCTCATTAAATGCCTCTCTATTTTAGAGCCAAAACCTTGGTTTTGGTAGGCCCCTTCACACAGGCTTGGTTCAGGTTGATGAGGGACCATAGAATAACGTGGTACACTCTTAGAGACCACTGACTGTATGGATGTTTGTTCCATCCCTAAGTAGACCTATATACCAAATATCAGCCTGATTAGTGATTTCAACCCTTTGGATCTAAGTACCCCAAATAATGCTTGAAATCAAAGGTTAAAAATCAACTCATGAAAAGGACTCCAATCAAATCCTTAAAAATCACTAATCAGGCCGATTTTTTGCATGTAGGTCCACGTAGGGACTAGGGATAGGCCAAACATCGATACAGTCAGTGCTCTCTAAGAGCGTGCCATGTGTAAGGTGGCATTCCCCTAGCAATGATTAATGCTTTTTATGATTCATAATATGTCACATAATTGCGGGGGCCACATGGAGATGTGTCAAGCTGAAAAAGCGTCTAATTTGACCAATAAACTTAAGTCCACATTTGATAAAGTTACAAGTTTAAAAAAGGGCTGATTTTTTGTGAGGGTGATCTCTGTCCAAAAATCTGCCCTTTGCTCATTTGCATGTGGGCCCATGAGTATGTGTCATTTTAGGCGTCAACCTATCCCGAACCATTCAATCATCACCAAATTTGTGATCGGATAATCTTAACGCTTAAATAGTGGGCTTTTTTTTTTTTTTTTTTTTAAATTACTGTATGTGGGACCATCACCCTGATTTCGCTTGCACAGAAATTTAAGAAAATCAAAAGCAAAAAATAAAATGTAAAGAGGTAGACCTTTAGTAATGCCCTCTGGGCCCACTGACTGCATGAATGTTTAGCCCATCACCGAAAATCAACCTGATTGGTAATCTCCAGTCATTAGATTTTAGCACTTTTTAATTCAACTTTTTTTCGGTACTAAATCCAATGGCTAGAAATCATTAAACAAGCTGATTTTTGTATGAATATCTACCAAGGGGTGGGTTAACATCCATACGGTCCGTGGGCCCATAGGGCAGAGGGTAGTAACAAAAACCGCTAAAGCTCATGCCTTTGCCATGAAGTCACTGTTTTTGGTTAGTAAATTGGAAAAAATTTAGATGCAGAGGGCTTTCGTGGCCCATTATCCACATGGATGTTTAGCCCACCCCTTGGTAGATATACATACCAAAAATCAGTCTGATTGGTCTTCTCTGTCATAGATTTTAGCACATTTTTTAGGGTTGATACTAGCCGTGGATTCAAGCAATTTTTTTGAGTACTTAATCCAATGGCTAGAAATGATGGATCAAGCTGATTTTTGGTATGTATATCCACCAAGGGCAAAGGGTGGGCTAAACATCCATACGGTTAGTGAGCCCAAGCCCAACAAGAGCCCTCTGCATCTAATTATCCCATTAACCGTCTAATTATGTCATGGTTGCGTTATGTGTCACACAAGATGTTTGTTGGAGGAGTACGGACGACACATGAGTCGACTCGCGAGGAGCCTTTTCAAAGCTATGGAGATGAACCTGAGATTGGATCCGACGCTATCTCTATCCTACCTCTCGGAAACAACCGGGCTGCTTCGAGTCTACCGCTATCCCCGTTGTTCCGAGGCCAACCAAATGTATGGTATGGTTGCGCACACGGATAGCTCTGTCCTAGCCATATTGAACCAAGATGAGGTGGGAGGCTTGCAAATCTTCAAAGACGATAAATGGGTCGACATCAAGCCTATTGCCAACGAGCTTATAGTCAACCTCGGAGACATGATGCAGGTGTGTATAAATTTCACTTACGACTAGGGGTGTCAACGGGATGGTTCCGGCTCGATTCCTAAGGTACTCAGAACTGGAACTAATATATATTGTCGGTTCTTATCAGTTCCGGTTCTCAAAATGATGGATCCAAAACCGGAACTGATTATTTTATTCTGGTCGTTTTTTGTTCTAGTTCCAGCTATATTGGTTCCAATCTTGATAATCTTACAATGTTTAACACTATATTTATATATTGGTTCCGGTTCCTATCAGCTTCAAGTCCAATATCAACTACCGAGAACCGGAACTGATGTTTTCGGTTCGGTTCCAATTCTGGTTCCTTTTAGTTTGGAAGTGTTTTTTATTTCGGTTAAATGGGTTAAAATTGACACCCCTACTTACGGGTAAAAAATCGCTGATTTTTCGTATTCACAAATCAATCGCCGATGAATCGATAATTGGTGATTAATCGGCCGAGACCCATGTTTTTTTTCTATTCTGATTTCGATTTTGTCGATTTTGATTATGAATGATGATTCATGCTTACGAGTTATGATTAATAATTATGAAATTATAGATGCATTTTTTATCGTATAAATGTATTTAATATATATAGCTATTTTTTCTGATTTTTATCAAATTTATCCAATTTTTTCAATTTGATCCCTTACCGATTTATTGTTGAATCCCGACTTTGTGACTTTGCTTACGACCCGTAAACTTATTCTTAGTGAAGTGTGGCTTAGTAGGGTTCACGTTTTGAGTTTATTTTGTTTTCTTGAACAACGTAGGCAATGAGCAATGATGAATACAAGAGCGTGAAACACAGGGTGAACGTGAACCAAAGTGGGGAGAGGATCTCAATCTGCTACTTTGTCTTTCCTGTGGACGATGGAGTGATTCAAAGTTCAAAATACAAGCCGTTTACTTATAAGGAGTTCCAAGCCCAGGTGCAAGAAGATATAAAGACTACTGGTTTCAAGGTTGGGCTTGACCGGTTCAAGCTCAAGGAGCCTTTCTAATCAAGTGGTTTTCGACTTTATTTGCTAATTTCGTGTACCGCAAATATTAGGAAGGGAAAAATTGGAGCATAACCATTCAAAAGTCCGTTCGATAATTCGGCAAAAAACCCAATAAAGTTTTTTTTTTTTTCTTTTGCAAATTTTTTTTTACTTTTTCAATAATTGGGGAATAGTTTGCAAAAAATTGCAAGTACATGTAACTAGTTGGCTAATTCAAAAAATTTCCTGTACAATTAAGAGGTTCGGCTGTATTTACATATTTTTTTTGAAACTGTGGGTATCCGTGCCTATTAGTGCACCCAGGGCATGATAGTCACCCCTTCCGCACGTGCTGGAGTGTGCTGTGAGAGTTAACGTGGACTGAGCCACTTATTACCCTACTCTTTTCAGGGGTTGTCCCCAAGGAGAATTGAACAAAGAACCTCCTACTTTTTGGAGTGGAATCCTGGCCACCCACACTCAACCCTCCGTATTTACATGTTACTTTCAAGGGTGGCATTAGTTGCACACACTTCTAGTCTACACACACCATTAGTTACACCAAAAAGAAAAAAGAAAAAAGAAAAAAAAAACTGATGAAGAAGAGGATCCCACCACCATCGTCCTCTTCTTCTTCACCACCACCACCTTCTTTTTCTTGTTCTAACGCCACCACTACCACCAAGGCACCTCTCTCTCTCATGAATGTTAGGTCCACACTTAGGTGGCACCACACACTAAGAAGTAATCCAGAATTAATTAATGAAAACTACACAATCCAAAGAAATCCACACGATGGGTCGCTTCCAAAGCCTTTGATGAAGGCCATCACATTGATCACTTCTTCACCTGCTTACCGATGAGCTCCGCTAGTGGGGCGATTAACAGAACGTGACGACCATGTGTTCAACGTATATACGGCTTTCTCTAAATCCGGTTCACCCACGAGGTCAAGTGGCGGAGAGCCAAGGGGTCAAGGGTGGTCAAATGTTTGGCACATCCCTAGATGGACCACAGTATGAGCCATGTGCAACACTCTTAAAAACCACTAATGTATGGATGTTTGTCCTATCCCTAGGTGGACCTACACACCAAATTATGCTCGAATACAACAGTTAAAAATATTTCAATCCAACAGTCAGAAAAATTTCCATGACCAACATCCACCGTCAAAGATTTACTCAAAAAAATTGGCTTCGAGCTCTTGAGAATAATTAAAATAATTGATGGGCTTTAATTGCCTCCTTTCAATGTAAGGGCAATTTTGTCAATTTTAAAATGTCACCAACAGTTGGGGAAAATTTATTTGTACCCCACAAATTGTGAATGCACCCGAGGGATTGGCCAAACATCCATACGGTAAGCATTCTCTAGAAGTGCGCCACATGGCTCATATTGTGGGCCGTCATCAGGATATTTTCACAATTTGTGGGGTACAAATAAATTTTCCTAGCAGTTATTGACATTGTCGGTTGATTGTCCTTTGCCACCTTGCTCACCCTTGAACAAAATCCTGACTCCACCGCTGCAGGAGGTGGTGGATCCTATGTGCTCTACCATTCTTGATTATTTGATTGGTTGTAGTTCACGCCGGCCACTCGTCATGAACCCCCCACCCACCCAGAACGGTGAGTCACATCTCTTCCTGTACAAACCTCCTTCAAAGCTTGAATTATAGCCGTTCAATCGGGCTCATCTACCACTCCCAGTCCCACCTACAATGCAAATCGTATAAGGTCCTCTGTACACGGATATAAATATTGTAAGGGTACTTCTGTCCTCCTGAGATGAAATAAGTGATAGTCGTACTAATAGTCATTAGGGGTGCCTGGTTATAGGGTTGTAAAAAAAAAAAAAAGGTCACCGGTGATTTGACTCGGACGAGCGCTGCGGGGCACCATTCTGAAATTTCTAACCCCACCAAATTTGCTCTAGAATGAAGAGCACATTTTTGGTGGGGTCAGACAACTCAGCCTGGCTTGATTTTTTCGCAGAATGATCTCACTCAAAATCAGCCTTAGGGGCTCACCCATGTGGGCCACAGTCTTTGTTAGAGTCAAACGCCTTTTTGGACACTGTAATTATCCCTGGTTACAAGTTTCCTCGTCGTCGGAGCATCTCCATGTAACTCGCGCAACTGAAAACTAATGGCCCGTTTGGATCCTCATTTTTGCACCTGAAAATTAAAAACAGAAGATGTTTCTTTTGAAGGTTCTTAACGCAAAACTACCTTTTTTTCTGGAGCCTAAATGGTGATCCAAACAGGCCATATTTTTTTTCTCTGTTTTTCCTTCCTACTTACTACATTGTTTGAGCCCATAGGAGGTGTACGGTGTACCACCTTCCCTTAATCAGATTGCATGCCAACTCCGATTAAAATTGTCACTAAACAAGTTAAATTCCTTAACCAAACATCCCTAGAGTCATATAAGATGTGCAGGTTCTTACAATCTGAACCGTCAATTTACTTGGCCCTATCTCGAAGACTTTTTTAGACCAAAAGATCAAATATTGGATGACCATTATTATGAGACTATCTAAAATATTGGATAACCAATATTTGGCCAGCTGCGAGACTTCGGTAGGTTGGTCACCGGTGAGGGGAGGCCAATCCACTGGAATCTTGTGGCCAGCCGGCTGATTTGGGGTTTGGGTTTTAACCCAAGCCCACATTTTCTTGTTCCAAAGGTTGAAGAGAGGGGCAATTTTGTCATTTTAAAAATTTATTGTTAGTCAAGTTGAGTCAACACCGGTCATTAACGGTGGACCATGTCATGGGGGTATGTCAGTTTTTCAAATTGTGGGGGTATGTCAAATTTCAAAGATAACATGGGGGTATGTTAAAATTTCAAAATACCCTGTACATATTAATAACCAATATATTTTAAACATTATGCTCTGTTAAATAAATCACATGCCACGTGACACTCTTAGTGGATGCTGACCGTATGGATGTTTGGCCAGTCCCTCAGTGGACCTCTAACCAAAAATCGACCTGATTAGTGATTTCTAAGCGATTCGATTGAAGTTATTTTCATGGGTTGATTTTAACGGTAAGAATTCAAGCATTATTGAGCATTATTTGGGTGCAAAGATCCAAAGGTTGTAAATCACTAATCAGGCTGATTTTTGGTTTAGAGGTCCACTGAGGGACTGGCCAAACATCCATACGGTCAGCATCCAGTAAGAGTATGCCACGTGGCATGTGATTTTCATTGAACTCTGACAGAAGTTTTACTCATTTTCTACACCCATACACGTTTTTCAACACGGTTTTTTTTTTTTTAAAACAATTGAAATGAATGTGGATGACCCTGAAGAGTACAGAGGTTCAATCCACCTTTAAATCTTTCAATAATCAATATTCATGTATGTTTCTGTTCTATGGAATTCTGTGGAGTCAACATAGTGTAGGTCAAGGTCAAACTATTTACAATCACGGTCCGTCCATTGTAATGACCCCATTGTAATGTACATTGTGCTGATGATGTCGCACATGCTCACCACGTGGAGTGATCATCCTCTACTAATTTGTCTTTTTTAAAATTGAGAAAATTCCCTAATTCGCCTACTATTTATTTTAATAAACAAGACTAGTATTAATTTTATGGTTTATAATCTATATATAGTATAGTTCCGGTTTACTATACTACCATATTCCGGGTCTCTAGCACACAAGGTTGCTATTACTGTGATCTCTTGAATCCAACGGTCGAATGGCCTCAAACCACACAGTTTTTTGTCCGGTTGTGCGTAGGATAGCCTTTTCCTTTCAAATATACCCAGTTCCGATTCGATCATCTTTTGCATTAATTAGAACAGTTGAATGAATCTTCACCTTCAAAGCAATCTTCCAAAACTGCCATTCGGATTTTTCGGATGGAAACTTTCTTATTTTGCCCTTTTTCTCGTCTATTGGTGCATCGTCGCACGTGCCGTCCACTATAATATCAATAAAAACATCCGGGGGTATCTTTTATCGCATCGATTTTTATTTTTATTTCTATTTTCTATTTTTTCGAATCTTTTGAATTTTGATTTTATAGGGGTATTACGGAATCAACAGGATTGGAGTCTACACAAAATGCCACGTGGTAATTCTTTCGGCCCTACTGACGTCATGAATTGTGCGCACCCCTGATGGATGTACACACTAAATGTTAGCTTGAACGGTGATTTCTAGCCATTGGATTTGATTTTTTATTTTTTTCATAATGGTTTCGGAACAGGTTTATAAATGAGTTCCAACATGAAGCAGTCCATCATGTACAGGCTGACATTTTGGCTTCTTTTTGTTATACCAACTTGAAAATTTATTTTTCCCCTTCTATGTTTTCTAGTGATCTTTCTAAAATTATTGTGGAAAATGCTAGTGGTTATAAATATGCTCATTTGTAAATTTATTTATTTATTTATTTATTTTTACTATAGCTGGTTGGGGTTTTGCCTGACTCCAAGCTTTTTCTCTCCAAAAAAATACAAAATGAAGTAAAAAAGAGAAAAAAAATCAAATCAAACAGTTAGAAATCATCAACATGGTCCATCAAGGGTGGGCCCAAAAGAGCGAAAGCATGTGGCATTTTAGAGGGTCCCATAGAATCCAGACTCTTTTTTTTTTTTTATTTTGTCTTAAGTCTTGTATTATAAGGTTGAGCGCGGGGAGGCCACCATGCACTAAAGCAATGGGCCATGGATTACGTGGAAACCCTCTAATTTCACCTGCTAAAAAGGAAAATAGAAGAGGACCACCTCTTCCCCGGCTCATATCATTGGGGCTGCAACTTGGGCGGGTTAGAGGTCAACCTGAGCCCAACCCGACATTTAAGCCATCCAATCTGAACCCGAGCCCAACCTAATCGGGTTGGTCTGGTTAGTCAAAGAAAGGAACCTTTGGAGAAAAAATCATGAAATGATAAAGAGAGAGGAGAAACTGAGAAAATTTAGGCTCCTTAAGGGGAAAATAAAGAAATTAGTGACATCAAACAATGCAATCTAAAATTAGCACCAAAAAAAAAGAAAAAAGAAACAGGAATATTGAAAATTGAAGTAAAAAAACAAAGGCAATAATCGAACTTGAAACAATCAACAAGGACCAGAGATTCTCTAGGTGATTTCGCTTACAAGCAACCAACTCAAAGTGTCGAAGGGCTACTAAATATCATCATTCTCTGCAACCGGTTGTTGTATACTTTCAACAAAGAGGAGATAAAATTACCAACAGCCATGAAAGGGCAAAGTCTTGCTCTTGAGTAAAACCCTAACTCAAAATGAGAGAGAGAGAGAGAGAGAGAGAGAGAGAGGTGGTGTACAGCGTGGTGAAGGTGAAATCCCTAACCTAAGAGGAAGTTAGAGAGAACTCAAAGAGAAGGGGGAGATGAGATGGGAATTTGGTTTCAAAAGCGAAAGTATTAGCATTTTGGTTATTAGGCTTTACTACTATACGTATTACATAAATATATGATATATGTATTGATGGGGCTCAATTGAGTTGGGTTGCCCACGGCCTCAACCAGAGCCCAACCTGATTTTGATCTGGTTGAGAAATACTTGGCTCGAGTTTGATCATGTGTACTGAAGAGGTTGGCCCAACGTCGAGTTGAGCCCGTCCAAGTTGTTGCCCTACATATCATCTCAACAACTTGTGCCGGCTAGCCTGACTAACTCACTATATCCAATGTCGGCTATGGCTTATCGATATGACTTTGGCCGTGTTGGCAACATGAATACAATGTATCTATTCAAGCGGAGTAGCAATATCGAGCTCTTCATATAATTCACTTCGAGACCCTCTTCATCCATGAAGATCTCTTTGAAATCAATTCTCTGCCGAAGACATACTGACAAGTTTGGAGAACCAACGTTGCTTCTCTCATCGTTTATGAGCAGGGGACTTGCAGCAATGACAACATGAAGGGTGGCCAGTCCTTGTCGATGTTCCCAGCAAGAACAACGGTTGCGCCTTGGAGAACCCAGAGCCGTCGTTGCCCAAAGTCACCAGCATTGACCAGATTACCTTAAGACAAAGAAGTGGGGGAGAGAAGATGAGAATGCGATCAAAGTGAAGAGGGATGTGAGTTTCAGAAAAATAAAGCAGACCCAAGAAGGAATTCTTCAGCAGCAACAACTTGCCGCATAGAAATCAGAGATGGGTTCACTTCCTTTTGACGATTTGTGAGGCTTTGAAGGCTTTCGGGGCCGAGTTCAATTGTTTCCTCCATTACGTTAGCCGGTCTTCATGTTCTTCAACAAGCAAGAGAAAAAGGAGTGAGAAGAGGACGATGGCACCAACAATGTGGGTGTACATATTAAATTTGAGGGACAATTTTGTTATTTCAAAAAATAAAAAAATGTTGTTTTCTTTTGTAAGGGAGTGGGCAAATAAGATATAGTAGGTACTGCAATTGGCACCATTTTTAAATCCTTTTTTTTTTGGATGGGATATTGGCACTCGCATTTTCGCTAAGCATGCCTACTTAACGAAAAAAAAGTTACAAATTTGTCCCTTGTTTTTCGCTTACACTACCCACCCTAAAAAGAATAAAAAAGGGAGAAGAATAAACAAAAAAAAGAAAAAAAAAGAAGCAGAAAAAGAAAAAAAGAAGAGGCCGCCGCCACCGCCTCTCACTCTCTCTCTCAGTTCTGGTTATTGAGGTTCTCATGGCGGCCTCGGCAGCCCAGAGAGAGAGAGAGAGAGTTTACCTATGGCCTCCTTTTCTTCATCTCTTGTTTATTTTTTCCTGGGTGGGTGGGTGTCAAGAGCGACTTTGGTGTAGAAAGTCAGTGGATTTTTTTAAGGTGGATTTACCGATTTAGTGAGTAAAAATGGGCATGCTGAGCGAAAACGTGGATGCCAATATCCCGCCCTTTTTTTTTTGGCCACTTTTTAAAGAACTTTTGCCGTACCCTATTTTTGTCGAACTCCTGGCTAACTATGAGAGATAATCGAGATTCGAGAGTCTCGGAAAGTAGAGGACAGAATGAGAGAAAGGGTAAAATAGTCCTTTGTCGTTATAAGAAGGTAATTCCGCATGTCTCTTTCCCAAGCTCGAGCTTGTAGTAGCAGGAATCGTTTTTGATTAGTTTCTTAGTTGGAAACTTGGACACGAAGATTAAAAGAAGAGTCCTATAAAGACTCCAAACTCGGATCGTACTCGTACCAATGTTCTCTCTTTTTCATTCTGCTTAACCTACGCACCCTCAATCTACCTGTTTCTGCTCATCAGTCCTCCATTCATGGCGGCTCTGCCTGTAGAGATGGTTACTGAGCGGCCGATGAAACGCAACAGTGAAGAAGCAAACAGAAAGCTTTTTGTTGGAGAGAAAGTCGAGGTAATGCCGCTTTCCCTTTTTAATGGGTTTTTGGTTCTTCCTCCGATCTTTTGGGGTACCTTTTTTGTCTCTCGTCTCTGTAAATACTTTATATGGGATTGCAGGTGAGGAGTATCGACGAAGGGTTCGGAGGTTCTTGGCATTCTGCAACTATCATTGCCTGCAATGATTCAGTCCGTCACGTTAGGTACGAGCATCTTCTGCTTGATGATCGCTCCGACAGACTCACTGAACTGATCCGAGTTTCTCCTATGATCGAAGGTGTTGTCCCTGAAGGTGGGACCCCCATAAATTACCGTGGCATGATAAGGCCGATACCTCCTCCCTTTAAAATCCCTCAATGGAGTCTCCATTTTGGACTCTGTGTAGACGCTCTTGTAAACGACGCTTGGTGGGAAGGCGTGATCTTCGATCATGAAGATGGTTCAGAGGAGAGGTTGGTTTTGTTCCCGGACTTGGGTGATCAACATTTGATCAAGATTGATCAGTTGCGGATCACTCAAGATTGGAACGAAGTGTCAGAATGCTGGAAGAATCGCGGGAATTGGTTGTTTCTTGAGTTGATTGAGGAACACGAGCAGGATTGGCTTCTGCCTGTTTCGGTGAGACAGATTTGGTACGATTTGAGGGCTAAAGAGGCTTTCCAGAAGAGAATTATGGAGTGGACTTGTTTGGTGAGATCAATGTGGGATGATTTGGTGATCGAGGTCATTTCTGAAAACCTGTATCTAACCGCAGAACATGTTCTTAATGTTATTAAGTCTGACAATGGCGTGAATTCGGCGATGCGTAGAAGGATTAATACCAGTAACTCTAAATTATCACTACCTAGTGGGGTTGTTTTGGGAGGCCAAGTAGAGGAAACCCAGCCAACATTGATTTTAGCCGAACCTGATCAAAATTGTAGTCCAAAGCATGAAGCAAACTCGACAAAATCGCAGAGTAAAAGAAGGAAAATCAGTGCTTCAACTGAGGTTGTTTTGGGAGGCCAAGTAGAGGAAACCCAGCCAACATTGATTTTAGCCGATCCTGATCAAAATTGTAGTTCAAAGCACGAAGCAGAATCGACAAAATCGCAGAGTAAAAGAAGGAAAATCAGTGCTTCAACTGAGGTTGTTTTGGGAGGCCAAGTAGAGGAAACCAAGCCAACATTGATTTTAGCTCAACCTGATCAAAATTGTAGTTCAAAGCATGAAGCAGAATCGACAAAATCTTATAGTATAAGAAGGAAAATCGGTGCTTCAACTGAGGTTGTTTTGGGAGGCCAAGTAGAGGAAACCAAGCCAACATTGATTTTAGCTCAACCTGCTCAAAATAGTAGTTCAAAGCATGAACCAGATTCGACAAAATCGCAGAGTAAAAGAAGGAAAATCAGTGCTTCGACTGAGGTTGTTTTGGGAGGCCAAGTTGAGGAAACCCAGCCAACATTGGTTTTAGCTCAACCTGCTCAAAATGGTAGTTCAAAGAATGATGCAGATTCGACAAAATGGCAGAGTAAAAGAAAGAAATTCAATGCTTCAACTGAGGTTGTTTTGGGAGGCCAAGTAGAGGAAACCAAGCCAACATTGATTTTAGCTCAACCTGCTCAAAATGGTAGTTCAAAGAATGATGCAGATTCGACAAAATGGCAGAGTAAAAGAAAGAAATTCAATGTTTCAACTGAGGTTGTTTTGGGAGCCCAAGTAAAGGAAACCATGCCAACATTGATTTTAGCTCAACCTGCTCAAAATGGTAATTCAAAGCATGAACCAGATTCGACAAAATCGCAGAGTAAAATAAGGAAAATCAGTGCTTCAACTGAGGTTGTTTTGGGAGGCAGAGTAGAAGAGTGTACTACTTCACAGCATATATTGCATTATGAGAAGAACCAGCCTAATTTGAATATGGACTGTTGTGCTCTTGTACCAATTATGAATTTGGGCTCATCGGATGATCTTCTGAGGGAGGATGGTGCTTGCTGCACTAATAAATTATTTGATTATTCTTGTGAACTGAAGGATATTTCTTTGGCGAATCTTGAGGAATTATTATCAAATGAACCTCAGACTATATCGGTGTTACCTTCAGAATCGGACTCATTTGCTTGCATCAATGCAGATACTACAAATGACTGTGGGAGCAGATATGATTTAATGTGCAATGAGTCTAGATCTAAGTCTAAATGTTCGGCATTGAAAAGAAAACGAGCTTGGTTACCCGCTGACCCTGACATTCTTCCCGGAGCTGAATATTGCCCTGATGCACTAGTAAATTATTTACGTATTGCAAAAGATGGGAAGTCTCGTCTCAGAGAATCAAGTGTTCGTGGTAGTGCAGCATTGAAAGCTAGGATGCATCTTTCGCATTTGGGTTGGAGGATTGAGTTTAACAATGATACCATCCTTAAAGTCCGTTATATCCCACCTAAAGGGAAGGCTGAGTATTCTCTTTTTAAGGTTTGCCAGGATTTGACGCAAACCACAGGAAAGGTTCAGAATTGCCAGAAAAAATTGGTTGATGTACCTGGCGAGCTGTTGGATTCCAGAGTCCAACCGGTCCATTTGTCAGAAATCCTGGAACAAAACCAAGGGTGTGAGGGTGGTGGATCTACTCCATGTGGAGATGCTTCTCCTCCTTGTGTAGAAACTTTGTCTTTAGACCTTTCTGAAATGCAAGTAGCATCCATGGAGCCTGAATATTGCCCTCAAGCTGTTATAGATCTGCATGAGCTTGGATCAGGGGGAAAGAAGTTGCACGACCATAATGGATTTCTAAAGGAGTTACGTTTAAAAGCAAAGAAGCACCTCTTAGCCATGGGGTGGAGATTATGGAAGACCAAGAAATCAATGCGGTGGAGACTATGGAAGACCAAGAAGCCAGAGATAAGGTACGAATTACGTTACACTTCGCCAAAGGGGAGGTGTTATATATCTCTTCAAACTGCTTGCAAGGGATATATGGAAGAAGAAGGATTTTCTCAGGGTATGGGATCGATGAAAGGCATGATTCCTAGTGAGGAATCCAAGGGCCTATTAATTCCAACCCGTGTGCTGCAATCAACCAAAAGGGCACGGCGGGTCGTGGTACCAAGACGTGCACACTACACCCCTCGAACTGTTTTATCTTGGTTGATAGACAACAATGTGGTGTTGCCGAGGGCAAGGGTACATTACATGGGTAGAAAGGACCATCTTCCAATGGCCGAAGGGAGGATAACTCGTGGTGGGATCAGGTGCAGTTGTTGCACAAAAGTTTTTGGTCTCACTAGCTTTGAAGCTCATGCTGGCAGCAGTTATCTCCGACCAGCCGCCAATATTTTTTTGGAAGACGGCAGGTCTCTGTTAGAGTGCCAGAAGCAAATGGTACAGGATATTAAAGTGAAAAGCTTCGCAGCAGAATCGCCTGACAGAATCAAGGGAAATCAGCCTTGCAACAAGAATGACTACATGTGCTCTGTTTGTCACTATGGGGGTACATTAGTATTGTGTGATCAATGTCCGTCTTCATTTCATTTAAGCTGTCTTGGTTTAGAGGTGGGTTCCTTATATTGCTTCTCTACTTCAATTCAAAGTTCTTTATATACAATTTATTGACGAGAATTTGAGTTTTAATATTGGAATAAATGAAAACTCTTGGTGCTTGTATAGGATTTGCCAGAAGGAAAATGGTTCTGCCCATCTTGTCGATGTGCCATATGTGGCCAGAGTGAAATCGATGGAAACGTAGAACAGTTTACAGAGAAGACGGTTCTATGTTGTGATCAGTGCCGGCGTGAATGTAGGTTTAACTCTTATATATATGTACCCAAAGTTTATGTTCATGTATATGTTAAAACGTTTGAGATATACTCTTCTCCAATTTTCTGTAGATCACATGGGATGTATAAGGAAAACAGGACTGGTAAAGCTGGAAAGGTGTCCAAAAGGAAATTGGTTTTGCAGTATAAAATGTGAAAAGGTACCTCAAATTTTTCTGAAATTTCCTTCTTTCTTTATTTTTTTTATGTGGGTTCCCCATTGTTTTTGGTTTTTACAGAAATTGGCACTCTGATCTTGATCTAATTCATGGATTTTGCTTTGTTTAGGATGTTTTTCCCCCCCACATGTTTGGTTTTTTGATGTTTTCTGCATAGGCATGGTTTTCCCTGTAATCCTTTTGCGTAAGTATGGAATGAAAAGAATGGCCTTTGAATCACACGCTTGGCTGATAATTTGATATGAACATCAAACGGTAAACACTTCTTAACATCTTTAAGTATAATAATCATGGGAATGAAAAGAATGGCCTTTGAATCATGTGCTTTGCGGATAATTTGATATAAAATCTTAAAGATCTACACTTCTTAAATTCTTTAAGAATGGCTTATAATGGCTGTTTTGTGCCTGCTGCAAGAATACTTCACCATTCATTTTCTATGGAAAATAGGTGATTTCTGAATGGTGAGATAGTGAACCAGAACTAATTAGTCTTGGGAAATTAAAGTTTTTCCCGAACTGGTTATGAGAATAGTTTTTTTTTTTTTTTTGGGAATATGAGATGCTAATGTAGCATTTGAATCCAATACTAATTAAACCTATTGCAATTACCTACCAAATCAAATAAATTAAGTTCATTAGTTATCGGTCACAAAAATCTGTTCACCTTTAAAACTCTCAGAATTTAAGTTGGCAAAAGCAAAATAAGAATCAAATATTGAAAAAGTATTATTATTTTTGCCCTTGAGGGAAAGCCAAGTTGCACATGAGAGTTGGGATTGGGTATTTGACAAAACACACTCATCACTCGTGCAACCTCTGATGCATCTTGTCACTGCTTTGTACTGTACCTGTTGTGAAGGTACTGGCCCAGGTTTTCCATCACATGTGTCTAATATGAGACTGATATGACTTAGAAGATAGGTAGTGGTTTTCTCTGAGATTTTAAACCTTGATTTCACTGCCTGGAAGCTTCAATTCACTTTTAACAGTATCGGTATATTCGTGTAGATGCATTGTTCAAAATATCATTCTGTCCCATTTCGTCTCAGCCGAGATGTCTCATTCCGTTAATGTACTGAGACGATACATAGGGAAACGTGTCATCCCATGCCCAAAGCCTAATTTAGGTACTAAAATTGGTTTAAAAACTTATTTTCATGGCATATGTGTCTTTTAACACATATAAATGCTAAAAACAAATGTATAGCCCAATTAAATATTAAAAAAAATATCTTATCTTATCGAGACATATACTGTTTTTTCCATTGTCTTGTTCCATCTTGGTCAAGACGTCTCATTTTGTCAGCTTACCGAGACAATGAAACGGAACGGTATTTTAAACCTTGCATAAACCTGGGATGGTGTGCTGTTCTATTATAAGAAGAGTTGAGCATGGATTTGAGCAGAACTTTGGAAGCAATAGCCTTTTAAAGTTCTTGGTTCTTGAGCATGTAGAATTGTAGATAATGCGTATGATATTGCATTTAAGAGTTACATGTCTTTAATGGGGAAGTGAAAAAATTTTCTGTTGTATTTATTGTGAAATCATTCAACATTATCTATGTACTAAAGATCTGAAAATTACTGAATTGGACAGGATAATGGTTGGTAGGTCAGCAAGACTATTTATGTTGAACTTCTAAGTTTACATGTATGTGAGATACCTGGGGCTTATGGAACAATGACACAAACACATGTATCAGTGTCAGACGTATATACGAGGTCATGGGGCCTTTAAGAAGCCAGAAACGCAGACAAGTTCGTACATATATATTGTAATTTAATATTTAGTTATATTTAATTCAGAAGTGTTTAAAAAAACACAAGGAAAAGGCATATGAAAAGCAAAGGAAAACATTTCCATATGTCATGGATCTATTCAATAAGATAATAAATATATGCAGATTTATAAGAGGGAGGACTATCACATAACTTCAGTTGTGTTCAACAACCTAACAAAGTGCTATACAGACACCAATCCTCTTTCAGAAATCATTTTAATAAACAATTATTAAAATAAAGGTTGACACTGCTGTGTGTGTTAGGATGTGTATCGGGATGTGTCGACGATATCCATGTCGATACATGTCCAACACAGCAAAAAGCCCTAAAAGTACCATGTCCTTGTTAACATAGCTTGGGGTTCAGTGTCATATATTGGACATTACCACAGTGTAAGAAAAGAAAAGATTCCATGACATGCTTCATGTGGCTGTGAAAATGATTCATGTGCTTAATTTTCTCTATATCGGCATAATAATACACAATGGGTGATGTAGAACATGATATTGGTTTGGATACTCTGTCAATATCATCTTTTACATGCTATGCATTCTATATATTTTAGATCATTGCTATTGGAACGTTTAATTTTGATGCAGATTAATGTGAGTTTTCATTCATAGTAATTTACTCAATAAATCATGTAGGTTCTGATATTTTTAGTTTCCTTTTTGCAGATATTTGTGGGTCTCCATAAACTTTTGGGAAAATCAATCCCGGCGGGTGTGGATAATTTATCATGGACTATTTTGAAATCCTCGAAAGATGATTATTACAATCTTGATGCATTCGATATTGATACCATGACGGAGCATCACAGCAAGCTCAATGTAGCACTTGGTGTAATGCATGAGTGTTTCAACCCTATTAAAGAACCAAGCACCAAGAGAGATCTTTTCAGTGATGTTCTTTTCAATAAATGGTAAGACATTTTTATTTTCCATACAGGAAATCTTCATGAGCCCTTTTTGTCCAGGGAATTGTATGTATTTCTTACTGTGTATCTCTAGTAGGTAAGTTAGAATTTTCTGCATATCATATATAGTACCCCTCAAGTTTCCGGGTTTTTTTCCCGTACTTGCAGGTTGAATAATATATGAAATAATATGAAATCAGCCTCACTTGTTTGAATAGGGAAAAAAAGTAGGGAATGTGATGCTTTCACACTCAAATCTGTTAAGGATGAAGAAGAGAGAGAAGTTCTTTGTTTTGGTGGCATGAAAAAAAAAAGTTAACTATGACTTGATATTGTGATTCATGGAATGCAATAAAGTGATTACGATATTTTAACTTTTAGGGTGTTTGTTAAAATAGTAAGGAGTCTTATGGGAGTTCCACCTACCAGCAAAGGATTCAATGAGTTATAATTCCAATATTTTGTTATGAGCTAAGATGGCCAGATAAGGATACAGACACTGAACTTTAGGGAGCAGGGATACGACTCTTCCTTTCCCGTGATCCAGGGCATGAATACATATACGGGTATCCCATCCCATCTGTCAATACAATGCTTTTAATTTTAGTAGTTTTAAGATCAGTGCCATTTTCGGAAATGCGTTATGTAATTCATATATGAATGAAAGATCTAAGAATTGCATATGTTCACTATATGTAGATCTTAATATATTCATCACATTGTCATGTATGGATTTGCTTATATTTAGAATGATTATGTGATATGGAGGAATTGTGTCACAATGATTCACAACACTGTAGTTGGTCTTCTAGATATATGTGGCTTTGTAGTTGTACATCTACAAACATGATCCTTTTTTTAGTATATGTAGTTGTAAAGGTAGTATTATTGCTTTTGATCTTGTATTTAGTTTGTCTAAACATTAAACCCAGTTTGGCTAATGTATATTATAAAATTTGTTTTTTTTTTGGAGCTCTTTAGTTATCAACACATGGAAAATCCTATGGTGGATTGGCCCGTCCATAATGGAAGTATGGAAGGGTTGGGTTTTCTTACACGTGGCAGCTCAAAAGGGATCCGCATGTTTTGCCACCACACCTTTCCCTATGTGGCAAGTTTCAACCCCATAGGTCTCCACCACATGGGAAATATGGCCAAGTTTTTTACCTATTTCATATTTAAAAGTTAAAAATTTCAAGGGCTTTTGTTCATTGGGGAAAGTGCTATATATGGTAGGGTTTAGATGGTATGTGGATTGTCCATGTGACCAATCCAAAGGTCGTCTATCAGATGGAAAGTCTGGATTGATGGCATCCGAAAGGGGTTCCGTCGATTGAAGAATTCTGGATGGACTGTCTAGAAAACCATTTCTCAAACTCTATTACTGTGTTATATATATATATATATTTAAAGTTTAATAAGAGCCCTTTTACAGTGTCATTTTTTTAATTGGTGTGTCAATAAGGGTAGAGAAAAATAATTGAAATACTTGACTTTTCAAGAGTCAAGGATGACGAAGTGGGGGAAAGGTGGACACGATTGCAGTGGAGATGCAAGATGGTTGGAATTTATGGCCAAAAAGGGCATCTTTCCTTCCTTTTGTGCTATATGCTTGTATACAGCATACTATGCACATTAATCATTGATTTCTGGGGACTGGAATCAGTCCCAACACAGAACGTGCTGCCAAGGTTTATGATCTTTTCGAATTAACACTCAATCCCATGGTAAGAGCTTGAGTATTAACCTGATCGGTTGACTCTACCTTGTGCTAGGATTTATCAATCCATGTTAATTCTTGAGTGCTACACGTCCTTTGTGATGGGCTGGACCAGCAAGGCCAAATGGTCTTGTCTGGATGCTGTATGCCTGTCAACCTTAGCCTTTTGTGTGGCCATGGTTAGTGACATCTGCTGCACTATTTGTGGTGTGTTTCTAGGACATGGGTCCGACAACACGTAATCCTATAAAAATGTTTTGGAATTTGTTTATTTCTGACGAGTGCACAGAAGGAAGTTTTATATTGTGATTTGTGATAAATTCATGTGCTTCTATAACCCAGTTACAATTTGTAAAAACAATTGTGTGCATTATTTTTTTTTTCAATTTATAGCTATTCATTCTTATGCTTATTGTTGGTTTATTATTCTGCTTATGTATGGGGGCATTTTTGTCCTTTCACCTTTCTAATAGTATTAAGGTCACTAGTGAGCATGACCTCACTAGATGAATCCTTTCTTCTCTTCAACGATTCTCTGTTTTTCCTCGCTTTTCTCTAAAACCTAACTCAAACAACATGGTATCAGAGCCTCACTTCTCATCCAATTCAACCCTAATCCTTCTCTTCTTTCAACCCTAATCTTTTTCATCACTTTCCATTTTTCTTTCTTTTCTCTCTTCCCTTTTTTTTTTTTTCTCTCAACACTTTACAGCAACAACTTCTCTTGTGACCTTGGGCTGCCGCAGGCCTATGTAGAGGCTACAGCAACCCTCGTTGCTGTTTCACACCTTGAAGGCAGAGTTGTGATGCCGCAAGATACCATGGACCCTCCTTGGTGATGCCACAGGGTACTAAACCCTCTGAAGAAGAGTTATTCATGTAATTTCTCCATATTTCTGCTCATCTACTGTCTTTTCTCCAGGTATTTCTGTTCGTTGATGACTCGAAGGCTATTTTGTGCTTGAGAACTATTTGGTTTTTTGTCCCACAGTCAGACTTCTCTATGGCTTCTCTCTATAGTGTTGCCTCCACCCTAATTTTTGTTGTTAGGTGCTGCCGCGCCATTATGTGTGGAGTTTAGGTGCTTCTTCACCTCCTATGTCATAGTATAGGTGTTGCCGTCCCTTTTTTGTGGTGGTTTAGGCGTTCTTCCACCCTTGCTTTGTGACCTAGGTGTTGTCACACCCTCAGCAGTGTATTGATTGCTGATTTCACTACGTTTAGTTGTTTTGGTTGCCTATTGACTCAAGTGCTCCACCATTCACTTTGCCATCTATAGATCCATCTGCTAACCTTCCTATTGCCTTACGCAAAGGTACTCATTCTTGTATACAGCATCCTATTTCCGATTTTGTGTCTTTTACTCATATTTCCTCTTCGTATCGTGCTTTTGCTACTTCTGTCTCTTATGTGTCTATTCCGTCTACTGTTCAAGAAGCATTTTCTTCTCCTGGTTGGCGTCATGCCATGGTTGATGAGATGGAGGCTCTTCACTCCGATAAGACTTAGGATCTTGTTCCTTTACCTCTAGGTAAGCATGTTGTTGGTTGTTGTTGGGTGTACATGGTGAAGTTCCTCCCCGATGGGTTTGTGGAGCGCTTAAAGCCCATTTAGTTTAAAGGATATACTCAGTCCTACGGTATTGACTACAATGAGACTTTCTCTCCCGTTGCTAAACTCACTTCTATTTGTGTCGTGATTGCCTTAGTTGCCTCGTTTGCTTGGCCTCTCTATCAACTTGATGTCAAGAATGCCTTTTTTGCATGGTACTCTCCACAAAGAAGTTTACATAGAGCAACCTCCCGGGTTTGTTGCTCAGGGGGAGTGTTTGGGTACTGTATGCCGACTGAAGAAAGCCATTTATGGGCTGAAACAGTCACCACGTGCTTGGTTTGGTCGATTCAGTGAGGTAGTACTTCAGTTTGGGATACGACATTGCCAGTTGGATCACCCTGTTTTCACACGGAAGACAGCCAAAGGAATCATTGTACTTGTTGTATATGTCGATGACATAGTAGTGACCGGGGATGATGCTGCGGGGATTCAAGCCTTAAAAGAATTCTTGTAGACACATTTTCATACTAAAGACCTAGGGAAACTTCGTTATTTCTTAGGGATTGAGGTGGCCGGATCGAGTAGTGGCATCGGTTTGTCCCAGCGGAAGTATGTGCTAGATATTTTGGAGGAGACAGGCCTACTAGGATCAAAACCGGTTGATGCACCTATAGATCCAAATTCCAAACTGGTGGTTGATCAGGGAGAACTGTTTGATAATCCAGGAAGGTATAGACGGTTAGTTGGAAAGCTGAACTACTTGACTATTACAAGACCGGATTTATCTTTTGCTGTTAGTGTAGTCAGCCAGTTTTGCAGTCACCTTGAGCTCCTCATTGGGAAGCAGTGATTCGGATTCTAAGATATTTGAAGGGTGCACCAAGTCGTGGTTTGCTATGTAGACATCATGGACATCTTCAAGTTGTTGAATATATAGATGTTGATTGGGCCAGATCACCGTCTAATAAAAGGTCCACTACGGGATATTGTACTTTTCTTGGTGGCAATCTAGTATCGTGGAAGAGTAAGAAATAGCCAGTAGTAGCCCGGTCAAGTGCTGAAGCCGAATACAGGGCCATGGCGCATACTACATGTGAGTTGACTTGGTTAAAGCACCTCCTTCATGAGTTGGGTTCTGATGTGAAGTCTACAAAGCATTTTGATGCGGGAGCATTCGACCACAATGGCCCGCCACTACACTGAATCGGTGCCCAATCAAGCAAGTGGACCCCATGAGGATTTCTTATGATTGCAATATTAGGAGTTTCTTCTTTTTGTTTAATTAGAATTAGGAAAAGTCAATTGGACTAAAATTAGGAAAGTCCAATTGAGAGTTTTATAAATAGGGTGTAATCCTTTGGTTTTAGATTATCGATGGAATGAATTATGAATGAGTCTTTTGATATCATTTACATGCTTTTTTGCATGATTTTTCCTTTTACGGGTTTGGCGTGAGGCCAAGGGAGCGATTCCCACGAATCCCACCATTATTTCTCTTATCTCCCTCTACCTCTATCATTACATCTCTCCCTCTCTCTATCACCCCCTCCCATTGTCTCAGAAATCGTAGGTCGAGCTGTTGTCCTGCATCACATTTGTACTGCGATAATCAGGCGACTATACACGTAGCCTTTAACCCGGTCTTTCATGAGCGTACAAAACATATTGAGGTGGATTGTCATTTTGTTAGGGACAAAAGTTGTATGTGGTGATGTCTCTACTCCGTATGTAAAGTCTTAAGACTAGCTGGCAGATTTGTTCACAAAGGCACTCTTCAGGGCACGAATGGATTTTATTTGTTCCAAGTTGGAGCTTCATGATGTTTATGCTCTAACTTGAGGGGGAGTGTTGGTTTATTAGGCTACTTATGTATGGGGGGGGGGGGGATTTTTGTCCTTTAACCTTTCTAATAGTGTTAAGGTCACTAATGAGCATGACCTCACTAGATGAATCCTTTCTTCTCTTCAACAATTCTCTATTTTTCATCTCTTTTATCTAAAACCTAACTCAAACAACACTTATATATAATATATACGTATGTATGTATGTATGTATGCATGCATGCATGCATGCATTCATTCATGTCACCTATGGCACTAGTACTTGAATAAACTGAGCTACATGTAGTTTTATAAGAGTAAGAAACTAGAAAGAAGAACAAGTAGACCCAAGGGTTATATTAGGTTTAGAAAGTTTCCAAGTCTAGATAGCCTATAGAGAAGATGTTCTTTGCCCAATTAGGTTTGGTTGGGCATGTCTGCGCCTGAATTTGTTATTGGGATGCCTAAAGTCAAGACATTTTGTGAATGCCAATCTTGTCAGGTATATAAGTTAAACTTGGTGGTAGTAGGGTGTTTCTCGTGATAGTGGTTGTCAGTTAGCATCATGAAGGCCCCTGTTTAGGATATGTTGTGGATGGGTTTCATCCTGTTTTTATCTTGCTTGATATCCGAATCACTTCCTCGATGAGATTTTTAATTCTGTTATTACCTTTGATGTGTTAAAATTATTTTATTGCTAATTGGTTCTTTCTATTGAGTATTTTGCCTACATGCCTGATGCTAATTTTGAGAATGTTGTAGGTCAGAGCTGAACCGGCTTAACTATCGGGGATTCTACACTGTGCTTTTGGAGAGGGAGGATGAACTGATCTCGGTGGCTACAGTTAGGTATGCTTACTGTATCATAAATCTTAGTGGAGTGGCTTCTTCTCTTTTTCTTTTTTCTAGTGTCCCATTAGGCAATGATATTCGGAAACATAATGTCATATCTGCTTATAGGGTATATGGTGAAAAGGTGGCAGAAGTACCCCTTGTTGGTACCCGTGTTCAATTTCGACGTCGTGGGATGTGCCGCATTTTAATGAATGTGCTCGAAAAGGTAATTTCGCCCCCTCTATATATTTTAGTTAAATGACCAACTAGGTAACTAAATAACTAAGTATATCCACGGGCTGGTATTCAGCAGTTGCGAAGGAGAAAGAAAATAAACTCAATATTCATTACTTTGTGATGCCATATTGAGTATATGTAAATCTCTAAATTTCCCTGCTATCCCAAGTTCTGGTGAGGCAGAGTTGATGCTTCACTGCAACACCCACTATCACAGCCGGTTGTTTGAAAATGTGCAGCTTGGAGCATGTTTTGAACCAATTGATGGTGATTTGCTCAATCCTATGTTGGCATGGTACCAAATGCTTTTGCAGTTGTTATATCCATTTGTTACTTGTTCACTTTCCCTTTAGATAGGTCATAGATGTTTAGGTTGGGTTCACTTTTGCATGCTTGTTTATGTGAGTGATGTAATGCAGTTTCTAAAGAGAGCAAAGTCAGGATGTGAGTGCCTTTACACATGCATCATGTGTGAACCTCTGTTCATAATGTCCTACCTAAGTTTCATTAGGCCAAAAATTGATCCTATATTATGGTTAGGATGATCCTATATTATGTCAAATTTTGGCCTAGTAGTATCTCCATGGTTGGACACACTGGTTTAATATGATTCCACGGGTAGGAAGGATGACTCTCGCACTATTTTGTTTCTCTCTTTTGTTCTTCAGAAGCTCACAGAATTAGGAGTAGAGAGGCTGCTTTTGCCTGCCGTTCCTCAAGTCGTACATGCGTGGACCACTTCATTTGGATTCTCAAAGATGACAAATTCTGAGAGATTGAAGTTTCTAGAGTACACTTTCCTGGATTTTCAGGACACTACAATGTGTCAGAAAATTTTAAGGATGTCTTCTACAACAAAATTAACTGAAACAAGAGGTGTGTGTGCCCCTCCCCCGTTCCAGAAAGGAAAACCATATTTCTCATCTAAATTCTAATTGGGTATTCATTTCTGCTGCTTAATTTCCGCCTGTTTTGCAGGAAACCAATATAAACTTGGAGATGAGCTCAATCAAAGTGATGAGAATATTGATTTGGATAGATACAGTATTGTTTCTGAAGTAATTCAAACAGAACAAATTGAGCAAAGTGAAATCGTGGAGCAAATACCAGTGGAGTATGTTTTTGCTTCTCACTCCTGCTCTTTTTCTGTTAAAAACCTAAATCGAAATGAGGAATCTAAGGTGGCGTTGGGTAGAAATAAGACCAATCTATCAGCTACATTGTAGCACATACAGCACACATGGGCGCGAGAGGGAGAGGTCTACCTAGAGTTGTTTTTTTTTCCCTTTTTTTTTTTTAAGTCGAGTTGTTAATACCTGTGGCAAAATCAATGCAGGAAAGTTTCAGGACTAATTTAGTTTCTCTCCAAAAAGCCGGAGTAGGAAAGAAAAAACAAGAAAAATCAGTCCAAAACAGCAAATATGAGTAAATCCTTGAGTGATAATATCGGTTTAGTTTGATTTCGAATCAAAGAAATGGACTGGGAAAAGAACGCTTATATGTAAACCAAGTTAGATGAACTAGCTACCATGGTCAAGTTGCCGATTTTAATCACACTTGGTTAGGAGCGTACCAAAATAAAAGAGGTGTGGTATTCATCATTATTGTAAGTATTATTTTATTACTATTACTATTACTATTTTCATCATCACTATCAGGTGTCATCAGTACTATTAAAATGAAAACCTTAAACTGTACAGAGTACAGACCATAGAAAATGGAAAAACCTAAACTGTTCCTAGTTCCTATCTCATTCTTAGTCTTCCTTCTGTTATTGTTAGTATTAAAAAATAAACAATGGAGCAACCAGAAAGCCTAAAAGCTCGAACCAAAAGCAGTGAAAAACCAAAGAGAGAGAATGAGAGGTGTTAAAATTCTAGATGCTATGAAAAACAGATAGTGCCTACTAGTTGTTTCTTTTCAATCTCTATCTAAAGGGGTGGTGTAAATGATTTGTAGGACATTGACAATTGGGGGCATAGGGGCTTGCTGAAGGCGTCTAGAAAGGGAGAAACAATTAGTTAGTTCTTCTTGAGGATGGAGGAAGGAGAAGGCAAGGGCTTTGGGTAAGGTAAAAGAGATTCTTGACCCTCAACTTTGATTTTCGTGAGCCTTCAATTTCTCATGCAATAATTGATGATGCAAGTTTTTCCATGAGCTATAGGTAATAATTTACATACTTGAAAGCTCTATATTATAAAACGAATGAGTGTTAATGTATCATTCAAATAATTTTTTCATAAATGAGACAAAATTGGCGAAATTGTCTTATCCGATAAACACGAATGCTAATCTTTTCATTGGAATTTAAAATGTTTATCAAAATGAGATGAAATCAATGAAGTTGTCTTATCTGAATGATTATTGAAGTCAAGGTTTAAAATCTCGTTCCTTTTCATTGTCTCGGTAAATTGGCAGACAAGACATATCGACCGAGAAGAAATGAGACAATGGAAAAAACACTATATTTATCGATAAGGTTAAACCATCTTTTAATGCTTAATTAAGTTACAAACTTGTTTCTTAGCATTTATATGTGTTACATATAAAATGAAATAAGGTTCTAAACCAATTTTAGTACTTAGAATTAAGTTGTTGGCACATTCCCCTATGTATCGTCTCGGTACCTTGCAGAAACGAGAAGTCTCGGCCAAGATGAAACGATATCTTCAACCATGGTTGAAGATGAGCTCTTTTTTTTATTAATATTTACTAACTAATTATGCTCCTACCCCTAAAACTGAGCCTGTTGGATGATCATAATGATCCAATCTATAAAATGTTTCTAGAGGTTCACCATATTTGTTTTGAACATATAAACCAATGTGATAGAATCTGGCATGAAATGTATCCAAGTAAATTCAAGTTCAGACTTGAGATTACATGTATTCAATTATACTAGGATCCGGATCCAATGGATCTAGAATCCCAGATCCATATTGGAGCCCGTATTTAAAATCCCATGCTAGGATCCAAATAGATCTGATATGTGAATCAAATACGGGTTGGATCCTTGTATTATTGTTAAGAATAAAAAAATTAGTTTATTTTTCGTACCAATAGTAAGGATCTATCTAGGTCCAGCCTTTGGATCTGGAATTTTGGAATAATGAGAAAGGGGCTTTCTTAAGCCTATTGGAAAATACTTCTAGTCAAGAGAAACAAGAGGATTATTATACTAGAGGGGTGGAGATCGACTGGATGGTTTAACTTGAGCATACCCTGTGTCAAGGAAGATGGTTCTTTGGGATTAACAAAGTTTTCAAAAACACAGAGAAATGATTCATAGGAAGATGAAGAGAGTCTCGGGCTCAATCACCATTATCCAGGAAATGCTTAAAACACAATACACTAGTGATACACAACCCTTCGGGGTTTGGAATAGGGAAGTTGTATGCTACTCTTCAATGGCAAGACTACTGTGGAGGGATATTGGAGTAGCGATAGCAGATATATTGGCTGCAAAGAACCACATATCTTTGCACCAATTTGGTGTCAAAAGGACCTTTTTCTTTGTAAACATGGAGCATGAGCTGCACTTACTCTGTAACTTGGGTTCTCTACATATTGGAGATGATCTAATAGCTCTACATTGATGGTGGTCCTTTGTAAAGTCCTTCACCATTGAAGTTTGGTCGTCTAGAGGTCACCCAAGAACTGAATTGATCATTCATATGCTGGGAGAGATTTGGGGGGGGGGGGGGGGGGGGGATGCTAGAGATGCTAGAGCTTGGGATAAAATCCAAAGACTTGGAAATAGAAGAAAACATCCGTATGAAGGTTGAAGTAAACCTTGGCAAAATACCTAGACTCATATTCTTACTGGACAAAGGGTTTTATTTTATATCCGACTGGAGGTATAGGAAGAAATGGGTGCTAAGAGAACTTATGGTCTCATAGTAGGGGTAGAGGTGGACAAGCCGAATGAGGAAGATGATGACGTGGCAAGTGGTGGTCGAGCTCTAGGTGCGGAAGGAATGACGTGATGCAAATTGTATATGATATGGAGGCATCTTTGTTGCATGGATTCTTCTAAATGGGTGAAGTACCCGTGTTGGAGTCCGACACGACATAGATTCTGGTGTGACACTTTTTAAGTTCTATTTTGTTTGTTCTTTTCTTGCAAGATACTAGTTAACATTTGCCGTAAGTTATGTTAACAATTCCTGATTTTTATGCAACAAATGTAGCATACCATTTATGTATTCTCTTATCAATAAGTATATGACACAAATTATAAGATTTACTGTAAGTTATGTTATCTCGTGGTTCACTAGATCGGACATTTCACACTCACGTTGGGCTATGATACCCGTACCATTTACCAATGCAACATAGGCATGCATGAATGATGTGGAATTGGAAAGGAAATGTGTCAAGTCTAAGACTTACAGTGGAGGTGATGCTCGCAATAATTCGTCCACTCAAATTTAGGAGACTTGGATGCTAAAAAGCATTCTAATAGAGCTTTTGGCTCCTGCGTAGATGATGTGGGTCACGTTGACTGGTACAGTCGAAGGGGCATGTAGCTTGTGAGGATAAGGCTCATGCATTATGCATCCTACAAAGGACACTTGGCCTAGCCTATAGACCTGTACAATCAGAGAAAGGAGGGATACTTTGAAGAGGGATTGAAAATTCGAACCCATAATATGGGACCAACACGTAAGGGGTATTTGGGCGCTAGGTGGCAGAGCACCAGAAGGAGTGTATATGAGAGGTCTACAACCAAGATACATGGGATCATACTAGGAAAAACACATTAGATACGTCATTGAACATACCAAATGGATGAGGCTAACTCCCCTAAAGCAACTCAGCTCTACCAAGTCATTTCTAGTTCCAGTTGTCTAAATCCCTAAATCAAAAATGATGAGGACATCAGAGCTTCCCATCCTAGAGTTTACCAGAGGAGGAGGAGGAATGGAGCCATACCATTATCAAGGCCTAACGCTTCTTTCCCTTCAAAGATGCAAGCATTTCTCTCCTTCCAAACTGCCCACATCATAGTAAATGGCAGCATTTTCTATAGTATCCTCCCTCTCTCAGACAAAAAGGCCACCAAATGATGAATGAATTGAAGAACTCATCTTTTGAGAACTCATGTGAAAGGATCTAGTGTGAAGCCATTACTTTTGGTGTGATTCCAAGGTAAGAAATCTGTATTCTTCTATTCTTTTCTTTCCTTCTCGCTTCCCTATTTCTTCTAATTTTCATTCAATCTACTTCAATCCCAAACCTTAGCGGATGCTGTGTTCCCGCGCACGTGTTGTGTTGGCCCGACTCTTTGGTGTATATAGTTGTTTCGCCTTTCCCCAATAGGTTGATCTTTTGGGGTAAATGGTTGTTTAACAATGGGTTCAAGCCTAAGAAGCCTATAGATCTCATTCCCATGTCAGTCACACATAGGCCATTAGAGTCTGCAGATGCATTTGCATGTTCATGACTTGCATCTGAGATCATAAAGCGAATTACCATGAATAATGAAAAGTATAAAATATTTGTTGATTTACACCGTAGGTACAAAGAATTTTTTAGCAGGTGATTATGTAACGGTTCGGATGAGGCCTGAACGATTTCCATCAGGAGTCATGAAAAAATTACAACCTTCCAGTGTTGGACCCTTCAAAATATGGAAACGAGTGGGATCCAATGCTTATGTTTTGGATCTTCCACCGGATATGAGTGTCAATTCAACATTCAATGTGGAAGATCTAGTTCCTTCTCAAGGCCAAGTAGCCTCACCCGATAGCCCTTCTGTTCACCCATGGTATTCGCTCGATTAGTCCCCACAGCCTTTACCTTTCCCACCTCCCATACCTAAAAGAAAGGAAGAAAATATATCTTGGATGAACAAGTGGTTTCCACCAGACAAGGAGGCTTTCAAAAGTACATTGTCAAGTGGAAGAATCAGCCAGAGTCAAATTGCATGTGGATCACCGAAAGAGAATTGCAGAAGATCATTCCCGACATTTTGGAGCAGTATTGCAGCTTTATTTGGCCAGAGGAGAATTCTTCTCAGCCAAGGAGAGTTGATGAGGACATCAGAGCTTCCCATCCTAGAGTTTACCAAAGGAGGACTGGAGCCATACCATTATCATTATGGTTGGATGACTACTATGTGGGCCCCAGTTCGAGCTCTCCGTGATATTGGGAGTAAAGGACCCCATATGCATAGCATCTCAAAGACTTCACATTGGAAAAATGCACATGGGCTGCAATAAGGACTTCGTTATTTTTTTTATTTTGTTTTGGGTGTTTTAGTAATTTCCTTATTAGTTTTTGATGTCTTTGCAATTTTAGTTAATGTCTTATTGGGCTATATTTCATTTCAGCCATTGGATGTTTTAAGTTGTTTTAAGGATCTAATATACACACCAGTACCTAAAAAAAAGCTTGGTACCAGTATTTCATTGGTAAGTCTAGTACTATGCCGTTGGTGGATTGTTTATGGTGTCTGGTTGTTGGATACCTTAGTTTCTTTCAATGTTTTATTACCATGAGCTACACCAGGATGATGTTTATGTTCCTGAAAATTGTTGTCTTGCCAGTGTTGCTGCAGGAAATGGCTGTCACTCGATTGAGACTTCTCCTCATGTTGTGGTATGCACTCCCTTTCAAATGGAAATTTGTACCACATTTTATTTCCAAGATTGCTGATCCTTGCTGCATATCCACAGGCAAAACAAGTGACTGACCCCAAATCGAACCAGGAAAGCAGTGAAATGGGTATCGACGGAAAGTGCTTGATTAGAAGTTCGGATGAAAGGAAGGAAGATAGGTGTCTTGGTAATGGCTATGGTAAGTACTATAGGCAGAGGATATCAGCCATTGAGAGCTAATCCTGTTTCGTGTCGACAGGCAGCACAACTGACTGATCTATAGAATGTAACTGAAAGTGCTAAACAGGTATTACTGGACAGTGCTCTCTTAAGAGTTTGGTCGGAAGGAAGGCAAGGCTGGAGATATTGGGCGACGAGAACTCGTTGAGCTAGGTATCAAGATCAAGGGCACCATCATGTCATTATTTTTTGCTTAATGAGATGTATAAACTCATTATTGTAAAGGAAGGAGAGTTATTTACAGGTGCTTGGTGTAAGCCCGAGTTTCTTCTTGTACAATTGGAGGAATCTGTTGCTAAAACGAGATCGTTTTTAGTCTTTTTGTGCCCCGAAACTTCGACTAGAAATGGAAAATAGCATTTTTATGGTATTTATGAGAGCCATATTCTTTACTTTCTCAATGCGAATTATCTATTTTGGGATGTTACAGGATGATTATTATTCGAATAAAAGCTAAAGAGAGTAATCTGATCTTCTTGTCCATGTACAATAATCTAGGAGTGCCATTGGACCTGATCTGCGCCTTACTTTTGTTCAATTTGAAAAGGCCTGAGCCCATCAAGATTCAATTCAAATTCAGGCCCAAAACTAATGTTATCACAATAAAATTATTTTAAGCACATGATCGTTTTCATCTTGTTGTCCATTCTGAAACGTGTTGCCCTAAATCAGCACAAACAACCAGCGGAGCCAAGATTGTGTTCACGGGGTAGCACAATCCTTGTAGTATATGGTGGATGCCCTAGATTTTAAAGGATTAAAATCTGAGGGGGTCACTTTAAGGGGGGGAGTAAAATTTGTTCAGGATTTTCTGATTGACTAACTGGGTGACTGCCCATCAAATGACTAATATGTAAAAAGCTGTGAGTCAAGTTGGGCTAAAAGCCCAATGCAGTAGCCCGGGTTGTTTATTCCGCAGCAGCCTGTCGATATGGGCCTTGCGGACCCAACGCTAACCATCCTGTTTATGGTCCTACAATCGAATGGTTAGCGTCAACGAATCAGATGGACGAGTCGGACCCCTCTCTCCCCCTCTTGTGTTATGGTCTCTTATCATTCTTGCTTTTACGCTCTAAACATCATTATGAGATCAAATCATCTGCACATCGTTTCGATGACTAATAAAGTTGAATCATTAGATAATCAAAGCTTAAGAAATTAAGGATTTGACATCCAAAATCATTGGCGGGGCCTACTTCCCTTGACAAAGAGGAAATGCACAGTCAAAAGGGATGATTTGGATCTCCTATCCTTATCAAGACAGCCCATGCTTGCTTTTCCCTAATGGATATGTTTGGATTTAAACAAAATTGATCAACCTTACTTTCATTTAAATGTAAATGTGGGCCCTCACCGCTTCTACACTTTGCTTTTGTTCCCAAGCCCATTCACATTGTGACCACCAATCATGCTGATAATAACAATAATACGGATTATAATAATACATTGTTTAAATAGTAAAAAAAAAATGAATTCATTGATGATCCCATTGATGGGTTGTAGGGGGCCCACATGTCGCGAATTGTTTCAGTGTGGGCTGGATTGGTTAAAAAAAACAATATTTGGGTGGAGGTACCTAGTGAGCCGCACGACCCGTTAACATGATTTGATGGGTGGGTACGTGGGCTGAACATCAAAGCCCAAGCCCAATCCAAATACTTCTCAAGGTGTATGGACGGTACATACAATGTTTGCATACTTCTTAGTCTAGACTAATTCTATTAAGAGAAGGGTCAAGATCAGGGGACACATAATTTCACACCAATTTTGGCGTACATACCCACCTCAAAGACTGATTTTTGGTGAGGATGATCTCCTCACCGTATAGATCACCCCATCAGCCCATTTTGAAATTTCTAACCCCATCAAATGTGGGTTTCAGGCTAACGGTAAAACATACAGTCCATAATTCTTCAATTTGTAAACCAGGCTACGAATATATAAATGATTTTAATTTTTGTGCCTCATCCTCACGACCATCCACACCAAAAGTCATCCCCTTCCAAAACTTCTAATTTATACATGGGTCGGGCTCGGGTGACCCCCATTTTTTACACCCATTTTGGCGTACCCACGTAGAAGATGAATCAATGGCTGGTTTTTTGTGAGGATAATCTCTATGGTGAGGAGATCATCCTCACAAAAATTCAAATCATTCCTATATTCGTAGACTGGTTTAGAAGTTGAGGAATTATAGACCGTCAATTTTTATTGTGTAACTTGAAACCACATTTGATGGGGTTAGAAATTTCAAAATGGGCTGATTTTTTGTTGGGGTGATCTATATGGTGAGGAGATCATCCTCACCAAAAATCAGCCATTGATTCATCTTCTACATGGGAATGCCAAAATGGGGGTTCCCTGAGCCCAACCCTTTATATATTGGCCCATGCCAATTTTTTGGTGTGAAATTTTGTGTCCAAATTTGTGTCCCCTAATCCTAATCCTAATCTTTAATGGAAAGGGGCCGATCTTTTTAAATTGGGAAATTCTATTTGCACCCCACAAATTCAAAAGCACCCCATATGGCCGAAAATGCCATTAGACAAAAAAAAAAACCAGCACTCCTCTTCGTCCCTCCCTCTCAACCTCTCTCTTTCACCGCTCTCCCTCCCTCTCAACATCTCTCTCTCTCTCTCTCACCATCCTCTCCAACTCTGTCTCGCTCCCACCCTGAAAAAAACTCAAAATAGAAGGAAAAAAAAAGCGGGACGCCGTCGCTGCCACTGCCACCACCACAAGTACGTCTCTCTTTGTCTCTTTATTTATATATATATATATATAAAAGTTGGGATAGAATGACTAATGGAATTTTTACTAATGGACGTGGGGCCCACATGCGGATGAGTTAAGGGATGATTTTTGGTGATAATATTCTTCTCAATGTGGATATCAACCACATAAAAAACCAGCTCATTCCAACATTGTAGCCTTGTGAAAAATAGATTGCAAATTGAAAATTTTTGGACCATTCATTTTTACCATTAAATTTAGGTCCGTATTTGGTAGGGTTAGAAGTTTTAAAAATTACTGACAGCTAACCCTAGGTGTGGGCTACACAGTCCCCACAACATTGCACTATCGTGGGGCCTATAGAGAGAGAGAGAGAGAGAGAGAGAGAGAGAGAGAGCCCCTTTTAAATTTTAAGTTTTTTTGTAGAGCGGCGTAATCTTTTTACTGTCTTTTTTGCTTTTTTTGTTTTTGTTTTTGTTTTTTAATCATCGTAGGCACCACGGTTGAAAGTGACCGCAGGAACCTTGGCAACACAGCTGGAGGCCAATTTGGATAGAGTGTCAGGCTATACCTGCCCTGGTTATACCCGGGTGACGAGATTTTGACTCGACGGCACCACCGCTCAACGAAGCAAACCTCCCTTCGCCTTCGGTGGGATTGAAAAAACCTCAGCCCTTTAGGTAGGGTAGGCTGCAGGACACCCCCACTGCGGCGGAGGAAGCGGGTCCCCCCCTTCTTGCTTTTTTATAAGATGGCCATTCCCCTCTATAATACTCAAAACTCTAGATTAAAAATCAACAGGTTCTTCTTGGGCAGAGCTGGTAGATTGAGACCCCACCCAACTTGCCTTCTCAGTTATCGCTAAAAGCACCAAGAAAAGAGGTCAAGCACATCCATGGCCCATACCAAGTAAGTGACAGTCACACCTTAAAATTTCATCTCTCTCTCTCTCTTTCTTTTTTCTCACATTTTATCTTCTCCTTGTCATAATTATAGAGTTGCAAACTTGGAAATGCTGCAAGGCCCCATGACGAAGTAGACTTCCACTTCCATATATGTGTCGACAAAACCTACACCCACAGTCACACCCACCTCCACCACCAAAATATATTCTAGTCACGTGAACTTTCTTAGGCTCCACATGCACCTCACAACAAAATATCCCATCTTTTATATCAAATAAAGAAATCAAACCCTCTCTCTATCTTTCTCTCAGCTTTTTCTCCTCTGCAACTGTTCTCTAATCTTTTTAATGGCTTCTTCTTCTTGTAATATTGTTCTTGGGTTGTGTTTTTTGATTCTGGTTCAACCCCAACTAGCTTCTTCTGCTCTACTACTAAGTTTAAGGAACCATAACCATAAAACCCACAAAAGAACACCAGTTCTTGAAGCCAATCAAACAACCTGTAACTTGTTTTTAGGGACTTGGGTTCATGATGAAACGTACCCGATATACCAGTCTTCAAACTGTCCCATTATTGATCCACAATTCAATTGCCAAATGTACGGTCGACCGGATTCTGATTACCAGAGATATCGATGGAAACCAGCCAATTGTGAACTCCCCAGGTAATTCTCTTCTCCTATCTACTTCTCCTTTGCATATACATTTCGTATCTCAACGTCTCATCATATTAATCCTTTGTGTTATAGGTTCGATGGCCTTGATTTTCTATTAAAGATGAGAGGGAAAACTGTAATGTTTGTCGGGGACTCACTTGGTCGGAACCAATGGCAATCCTTGATTTGCATGATTTTGGCTGCAGTTCCTCGATCGCCGACCCAAATTGTCAGAGGAGATCCTTTATCAACATTCAAGTTCATGGTAATGTGCTACGGGCCAATCTATACCAAGAATTATATCAAAATCAGCTAGACTCAAGTAGACTAGATAAACCGCATTAGCTTCTTTAACTTATAAATTAGTTAATGGTTGGTTATATTATAGGAATACGGTGTGTCAGTGTCATTCTACCGAGCTCCGTATCTAGTGGATATTGATGCGGTGCAAGGGAAACGAATTCTACAATTGGACGTTATTGCGGGTAATGCGAACACTTGGAAAGGTGCCGATGTATTGTCGTTTAATTCGGGGCATTGGTGGAGTCACAAAGGAGCGCTTCAAGGGTACGTATACCTTCTTGTTAATCTTATTAAGATAAGTAAGGAGAGGTATATATGTTTAGTGTCGTTGATTTGAGATTTTGCAGGTGGGATTACATGGAAACAGAAGGATCCCTTTATCAAGACATGGATCGTTTGGTTGCCTTTGAGAAAGGGATGAGAACATGGGCTAGTTGGGTTGACTCAAACATTGATAGAACAAGAACTAGGGTTTTCTTTCAAGCCATCTCGCCTACACACTACAAGTAAGCTCTCTCTCATTATGTCTAGCTTTATGTTACACTTTCTGCCCAGGGTTTTAAATTTCGTGGAAATATTGGTTTTTGCACTAATAATTCCATTAATGCTCTAGGGCGTCCATTCCGAGAATCTAACGGTGGTTGTAAGTGCTTCGCTGGCATTAACTAGATTCATTTTTTTGCCAAAGCACCACCACCATTGGATGCTACATGAATTTTAATTTTTCGGTCTGTAAGTCTTCAAGTCTTACCCGGAATTCTTCCTTATGCCCATAATCACAGCCCTTGAGGTGTTTGGCTAGCAAATGGGTTTTGACAAATTTTGATTTGTTGAATGAACGGTTGGGATTGATGGGTAAGTGCAATGTATCAGAGAAGATCTTTGTGTAAGGTAGTCTCCTTATGTGCTAGAGTTGAATATTATCCCAGACAGGCCTTTTGCTTTTTCTACTCATTGAGAAGGTGCAAGCCTGCAAGGCACTATAGAAAATAGATAGGCCCACAAACCCATCAATCAGGAACGTTAAATTAGTAGTCAACTCTTTGATGGCCATCACCTAGAATGCTCGTCGAAGTTTTGATCTTGTCCGTCATGTTATGTACATCCATACCAAGTGGATGGTCCCTATTTTGTTGCATACAAAATCCAGGTGCCGTGTTCTGCTGCCCTGTCATCGAAGTTTTACTGAGGGAATCAGAGCGTCGTGTTGTCACGGACTTCGAAGAAGCACCGATTAGGCAATTACCTCGAATTTATCCACTTTCGTACCAAAAAAAACCCGAGTAAAACTTGCCTGACCTCTGGTCAGTGACAATCACCCACAATACATGAGCCACGTGGCACTTTTTTAGAGGATACTGACCGCATGGATGTTTGTCCAATCCCTAAGTGAGTTACAAACCAAAAATCAACCTGATTAATGATTTTTAAGCGTTGGATTGGAGCCATTTTCATGGGTTGATTTTAACCGTGGGAATTTGAGCATTATTTGGGGTACAAGATCGAAAGGTTTGAAATCACTAATCAGGCTGAATTTTGGTTTTTAGGTCGACTTAGGGATTGGCCAAATAAAAATATGCCACCTGGCTCATATTGTGAGTGGTCACGGCTTATCTCACTGTCGCTGGTCTCAATGCTCACGTGTGGATCTTTTAAGTTTTAATTATCCAACCTTTTTCTCGGAAGATTGGTCGTAATACCAAATATCACAACATTTGGTGAGGGCAGTCTAGTCATTTCACTGATTTACATAAATTTCTTCGGTGTAATTTAAAAAAAACATTGATAAAGTTGTGTCGGTGACATTCAACATGGGGAATGGACGCTGCTTACCAAGAAGAAAAAAAGGTAACATGTGAAACGCTTAATGGGACAAAAAGACACATCCTTTTTCGTTTAATAAACCAGACAATCCCCAAATTTGGCGGTACCATCACCATGTCAATATCAGTGGACATGAAGCGCCCACGTGAGGGATTTGGGTCCCACCATTTCAGATTAAAAAAAAGATCTGATCAAACGGCCATGGCATTCACGTTCAGCTCTCCAAGTAGGACCCATTTAATATAGGGTCCATAATGTAAGATCATTGCCGTGAGATCTTCTAAGTGGGACCGATCAAATGGTAACAATAAGTTGCAACGGGGATTGATTAATGATTTTGTGCTTCATATTGCAGTCCCACGGAATGGAATGCTGCTCCGGTATCCAAGACTTGTTACGGTGAGACAGCGCCTCTTAGTGGAACGATATATCCTGGGGCCTACCCAGATCAAATGAGGGTAGTTCAAACTGTGATCAAAGATATGCAAACCTCTGCATATCTGCTTGACATAACGACACTCTCGCAACTCAGGAAGGATGGGCACCCCTCCATCTATAGTGGCGATCTGAGCCCTGAACAGAGAGCGAACCCTGATCGATCAGCGGACTGTAGCCATTGGTGCCTACCGGGCCTACCGGATACTTGGAACCAATTATTCTACACTGCAATGTTCTTTTAAGTGTGTGTTTTATTCTCGCTTTTCCCATTAGAGGGTGCGCATTGCACCCCCTCTCGCTTGTATGTAATTTATTTAGCGTAGTTTTAAAAAACTGAATTTATTTCCTTGGGAAGATGGGCTCTCTGTATTGCTGTAAGACCTGCGCCGTGGCACCAACTGCGCCAGAACGGGACCTATCTACCATCTGATGGGGATCCCATCCAAGGACATAAAAAGACACGGAGAACCATCCAAAGAAAAATCTACCAAATGGAAGGTCATAAAACATCCAATCAGGTTGATCTCTGACGTAGAAGATCACTTAGGTGCACCAACAGAATGAAAAGTCCCATCCGTTGCACTTGTGCAACGTTGTGTGGTATGGTGTCTATGCAGATCATGCTAACAGTCTATAACACAGAGACCCTCGGATCATCTACAAGCCCAGGATATTTCAAAGTTTGACTTACCACCCTCCCCCTCCCATGGGATCAATAATGCCTCTCCCTAAGGGCATGGTAGGGACCCACGGGTGTGAGGTCGGTTGCCGTTAGAGCCAAAAGGTCACAATCGAATCACGGAACAGACCTGCTGGTGCGATCTTGTTGATTGTGGTGATTTCTGGTTAGATATTCGGTCAATTTTTCATTGGGAACTTGGAACCAACTAGAGTATTGATAGGTAGTCATTAGTAAACCTTTGATGACCCCGCTGACTGCAGCCAATATGAGCCATGTGTCACATTCTTAAGATGATAGATGTTTGGCCAATCACTAGGTGGACTTGCAAACCAAAAATCAGCCTGATTACGATTTAAAACCTTTGAATCTTTGTACCCATATAATGCTCTATAATGCTCAAATTCCTACGGTTAAAATCAACCCATGAAAATAATCTCAATCGAACGCTTAGAAATCACTTATCTGGTTTATTTTTGGTTAGTAGGTCCACCTAGTGATTGGCCTAACATCGATACGGTTAGTGTCCTCTTAAGAATGTGCCATGTGGTAGCCATATCCAATTCGGTTATTAATTGGGTCCAAGAGGATGGAGTTGGGTTGTGCCTATCGGGTACCAAACCCCACTCTTACCTGAGCTTGGACCATCTACTTTTGTAAGTCCTTCGAATAAAGCTATTAGATGTTTACTAATTTGGGAAATTCTTAACTAGGCTAATGGGCTTTTAGGCCCACTTTACTTTTTATTATATTCGGGCTGCATGTTTCTTTGTAGTATTTTAGCTGTTTTATTAGGCCCACCCATTGAAAAAAAATGGACCGGGCTTAAATTTAGTTTTTAATACCGAAGGAGCTTTACATGATTCAACCAGCTCTTGATCTTCAAAGAAAGCATACTTGCCTTTTGACCATCAAAGCTGTGGGCTTACACATGTGAATCCAATGGTCTAGCTCCCAGCCCATTTCCTTGAGGCATCATACTAGCGACCAGCGTATAAATATTATGCAAATCAAAGATTGTCTAGAAAGGTGGGTCTATGGCACTTTTAGGAGTATTCTCCCCTCCAATCTTGTAGGCCCACATCTCCATATACTGATGGAGGCCCTTGATTTGCATGACGTCCTTTGGGTCAAGGCGTCAAGCAATGCGTGGGGCAAAAAATTTCCTAGTTTTTCTTGTGGAAGATTCTTGAGTAAAACTTTGCTGATCGGGCGATGGTCACTGACCGCCCACAATATGAGCCACGTGACACAATTTTAGATGACACTGACCGTATGGATGTTTGGCTAATCTCTAGGTGGACCTACAAACCAAAAAATCAATCTGATTAATGATTTCTATGCGATGGATTGGAGTCATTCTCAAACGTTGATTTTAACCGTGAGAATTTGAGCATTATTGACCATTATTTGGAGTACAAGATTGAAATCACTAATCGGTCGATTTTTGGTTAGGCCCACCTAGGGATTGGCCAAAAATCCACAGTCAGTATCCTCTAAAAATATGCCACGTGGCTCATATTGACCATTGCTGGTCAGCCAAATTTTACTCAAGATTCATCATTTACTTACTGAGTACCAACATCTTTAAACTAGTTTTGAATGAGCAGAATTTTATAAAGGGTTTTGGTCTCCTATCGCTCTCGCTTGTAGATTACCCTACTGAACTAACTTAAATAACAACAAGTATTCTCACCTTTAATCCACATATTTTTCATTAAGGTCCTGTATGGTTGCCTTCAGTAAAGTTTTCTAGAAATGATTATTGCCTATAAATGTTCATAAGGGGGCGTTTGTTAACTACTAAGATAATAGATTATTGGCCTCATAATCAATTGTCAATGGTGATAGATGTGTTTGGCTACATTCGAAATAAATGCTTAAATCATTATGATAGTTTCCCCTCAAAAGCATAAACATAAAAAACCCTTTTTTTCACCATTAGAGTTCGTTTTTCAGTGAGAAAAATGTGAATTAGGGATATGGATCTACAGACATGTTTGGTGACATAATCGGCTCGAAATGCTTCTCCCAAAATAGTTTTTTGAAAAAAAAGTGGTTTTAGATCAAAATCCATTCTAGAATAATTGTTAACAAATGGGCCCAAAAGTTTCCTACACTTTTTGGCTTACAACTCCTTTTCTAGAAGACCTTTCTGTGATCACTATACAGATCCTGACGGGAAACCCCACGAAATTATTAGGTTAAATATATATATTTGACCAATTACCAATCAAATCTATCTTGTTTATCAAAATTTCATTGACCAGTTTCCTAAAGTGATTTTTTTTTGTAAGGTAAACTTTATTGAAAGAGGGACAAAATTACAACAAAGACAAAAGGCGGGAGGTCGAGGTAACCTCCCAACCAAAGAAGCCAAACAAGCACTAATTACCCCTATTCATGATAGACTCCCATCTAAAGACCAAGTCCTCATAGGCCACCCCTTTTCATTCCCTGTACAATTTGGATCAAAGAAAGATGAGAGCCTTGATAGATAAGACAATGTCAAAACTAGATACTTCCTTGCCCTCGAAGGCTCTATTTTTTTTTTTTCCTTCCAAAGACCCCATCAAACCGCAAAGGGGAGAAGGCTATATAGTCTCCACCCATACGGAGGAAAAAAGAGGAACGTCCAGTTGCAGTTTCCTAAAGTATGTCAATCTCCAATATTAACTATTTAGTGTGTTTCTCAAACAATTTTGTAATTTTTCTCTCTTTTTCTCTGTTTTTTTCCCTCTATATTGTGGTTCCGCAAATTACAAATTTGCCCCTCCAAAATAATCTTCTCCTAACTGCCCTTTAGATTGAAACTTTCTTCTTTTGCCACTTCTTTCAAAAAGGCCCTTACAATCGCTCACAAGCAACCCACACGTGAAGCCCACTAGTCCATTTGAGTACATTCTAAGACAAATTATAAAAGTACCTTCAAAACTTAGCAATTGAAAAACCTAGAATAATTTTAGAATACCTTAACAACCTAGGGACTGTTTGGCTCCAGTTTTGCCCAACTAAGATGAGGGACCCCCCCCTTGGCTGCATTACATCAAAATGGTGTAAAGAGTATCATCATGAATGCTCCTTAGTAACATCATATATGCCCTCTAAAATGTAAAAACAAGATGATGCACATCATCAATTTGTAGTCATTCTTTTATTTTATTTTTTTTCCTCCATTAGAACTCATTATACATTTCAAGGGAGATGTATTTCAAGGGAGATGTATTTCATGGTGGCAAACATCAAGTTTCATGTTTCGCCACTTCTTGGGAACCTAGAACGCTCACTTGACTGCCACATCAGCTCATCTGACCGAATAAACTAATAAAAAAAAAAAAACTCCCCCCCTCCTAACAAGAATAGGAGTAGCAAAAAAGTAAAACTTGATCAAATACAAACTTTGAGAGACTTTTCTTTCAAGAAATTTAGAAAAAAAAAAAAGGAAAAAAAGGAAGGAGAAAAAATAGCCACATTGTGAGCTAAGCGGGTCACAAGCCAGAGATTATACGGGTATAGAGGAACTCATTCCATGTGTCGGGCAAGCCCGGGAGACACCAGTGGATGCAGTCGGCATAGGTGGCCGGGTCAGCCTTTTGTTCGGGTGTGAGCATGTTGCCTTGGCGAATGGTGTAGACTGATGTGTGTGCGTCCTTGCGGTACTCGGAGAGTGTTGTTATGTTGAGGAAGAACACAGGAACCTTCATGGACCGGGTCACATTGGACGCCACAACTAAGACCCGCCTGTCCGTGCCCACTTCCAACCGGGTTGACATGTTCAGCACTGGGGTCGTCTCCTTAGCACACTTGATCCCATCCGGGTTATTCCAGTCCATGCTCCTAACACATGCACCAAACAACATTTTAAATAATATGGTGGTTTACCAACCAAAGATTAAAAGAACATTTGGGTCAACCCATATAGAGAGAGCTATGGGGTGGACCCCAATTCAATGGGTCCCACCAATGATATTTTCCAATGGGTTGTTCCCAACATCTTAGAAAAATATGACGGGTTCAAAAAGTCTACAAAGCAGATGGTTAGGATCATTTGAGTATCGCCAAGGTGGGACCCATTGGATGGTAGGTCCTGACCCATCCGCCCGTGCTTCATTTGATTAGTCTGTTACTTTGTTTTTGAGAGTCGTAAGACTTAAGAGTGTGACCTAGCAAATGGTGGTATGATCATGAGGGATATGAGTGATTTCATCAAAATGGTCGAGAAACAAACAAGTGGACTGCACTTTCATTAATTTAATATGTGGTCCAAATCTAATCATCCTATAAAAATGAGATTAATGGTTGGTTTTCACGAAGAACTTGTTTTTACTTTAAGATCAAAAATATGGAAAAGAGGGGGCCAACCGGTCCTTAATAATGATAATTTAAGTTGCAAAATAACAAAAATTTTGAATAAGGTGTTATGTCTTACTTGATATGAAGAGGAGACATGCTACTGAAGAAGACAGAGGTATGTTTGGGGTCCACATTTTCATCTACCCACTTAGACCATGTCCTCAAAACCCTCTGGTAAGCGATCGGCCGCTCGATCTCATCGTACTCTGTCGACCCTTCATCAAACGATCCACGCCTTTTTCCATCAACCCGAAATGAAAACAAATCAAAACCAACCTGACATAGGAAGACTAGAGGATTGATTATTAGAGTAACATTTCTTCTATACTTACAGGACTTTCATCTTAGGGGTGTTCATCCACCATATATATGTATTAAAGATCAAATAATCGACACCCTTCCAATACTCGCCATGCTTCGAGATCGATTCGGGCATGATAATTCGGTCCAATATGCTGTGCTTCGTTGGATCGTCCGAGTTCGATTCGACCAAAAATGGGGCCCAGTAGAACTCCACTGTAGTTCCCCACTCCTTCACGTAAATAAAAAAAAAAACTTTTATAAAATGAAGAAAAATAAATATATTAACATCCATATAAAAATGGTTTAAAGTTATGGTTAAAAACTCATAAATAAAAATTGTTTCAACCCGTCTGGCCGGTTCGGTTGACTCGGACCGTCCGGTTCAGTCATTTCTAGAGAGAGAGAGAGAGAGAGAGAGAGAGAGATACCTCAGCTCGGAAAACAGAAAGCGAGCCGGACTTTTTCAAGCTCTTCTTGCCAGGAGGGACAACAGATTGAACGAGACAAACCATGGATTCCCACTGGTTCCGATTCAACGAGTCACCGACAAACATAAGCCGCTTTCCTCGTAGCCTCTCCAGCAACAATCTTGCGCTGAACCTTAATAAGAAAAAAAGAAAACAAATTAAATCTAACAACCATCTCACAGAATCAAAAGAGGAGAGAATTCACAAAAACTGTTTTAAAAGAGAAGAATTCGATCTCTTACTTGGGTAAAGAACAGTCTCTGGGCTGCCATCTCCAATTCTGGTACAGAGAATCCTCTCTACCATTCCTCATGCACGTAACTTGTGAAGTGAGAAACTCACAGTCATCTTCTTTGTAGAGAGGATACGAGACATTATCGAAAACCCAGTCACCATTAAAGAGATCACAGTCTTCTGGCGGCACCTCAATCGTCTCTTCTTCTTCTTCTTCTTTAACGACAGGCAATTCAATCCCTGCTGGATCGTCTTCTTTCGCTACCATCATCTTCAGATTAATGGGTTCTTCTGAATTCTCCACTTGGGCTTCTTTCTTGGTTCTAGAATTCATCGAAATCAGGTTCTCATCGTCGTTGACGTTCTTGTTCGTTTCTTGAACCGGGTTGTTTTTGTTTGAGAGTTCTTGAGCTTTAGGCCTTGAGAACGGAAACTCTGCAATGGACTTCATGTCTTCGTTATACATGAAACCTCCGAAGAGAAAGATCGAGAAGACGACGACAAAGATCGAGAGGTTACTGCTTTTCCGACCGCCACCATGCTTCATTGCGGCGGTTTCTGAGAGAAGGAGAGGTGTTTTCCGGCGAAGTGGCTGCATGAGAAGAGTAATGGGAAACGAAGAGACTGAGATTGAGAAATAGAGGGAGACAAAGAGAAAATGGGTTTTAAGTTTAATGGCGGGTTTGGTGAGATGGGCTGTCTTTAAGAAACGGGTTTGGTTTTTTCGGAGGGAGAGTTGTCTTTTTCAGATTTTTTTTCTGAGTCGGATATAACTACTTTCATGGATCCAAGTGATAAAGAGGGTACTTGAAGGAGACAGACATTGTGCCAGCAAAGGAGTAAGATCAAAGCTTTCTCAAATGCTTCTTTTTTCTGAACTAAACTATTACTTTTATTCTTGGGAAAACTTTGGAGGATATGCTATCTTAGTATTATAGTCATAGACAAGACATTACTGTCTATAAGCATAATTTAGGACACGTAGGACACATTAAGGGTTAAAAATCGCCATTGGTTTGGTCCCACCCACCTCAAGGTTCTCTTGGGTCAAATGTCAACCGAATTGAATGATCACAACCATCTTATTTCCAGACTTTGATTTCCTAGATAATTAATAAAATAGTTGTTTGACCTGAGAGATATTTCTTAATAAGATGAGAAGTTTGGTATGATTGGTTTTTTTGAGTCTTTCGACACCCTGTTTGATGAGTATAACTTGCCTGACTGACGACCCACAATATGAGCCATGTGGCATGTTTTTAGAGGACACTGACCGTATGGATGTTTGGCCAATCTCTAGGTGGACCTATACAAACCAAAAATCAACCTGATTAGTGATTTCTAAGCATTGGATTGGAGTCATTATTTTCATGGGTTGCATGGGAATTTAAGTATTATTGACCATTATTTTGGGTTACAAAGATTGAAAGGTTTGAAATCACTAATCAGGCTGATTTTTGGTTTGTAGGTCCACCTAAGAATTGGCCAAACATCCAAACGCTCACATTCTCTAAAAATGTGCCACGTGGCTCAAATTGTGGGTGGTCACAGCTTCGCTGACCATCACCAGTCAGGCAAGTTTTACCCCTTCTTGATTTACCCAATAAATTAATGTTTTGTAGCTAGCTAGGTTATTAATTAATTGAAGCAAGGGGTATCATATGCTATACATGATCCTAGGGTTCATCATCATCAATGGACCCTTTCTCCCTACCTCTTACATCAGTCATCAATCAGGACCATTCAGTTTTTGGTGGGCCGTCTCTTAGCTGAGATAGCTAGCTAGTTAATTAGTTGCTTGATGAGGGGTTCCTTTTTTGGGTTACCAAGGTTTTTTTTGCCCTTATGGGGTCGCTAGAGAGTTGGAAGACAACCATCTCCTCCTAAAAATCCATAAATATGCGGTTGCTTACTTAGAAAAACTAATTAAACTGGGCCTAGTAGCTAACACATTTGCATCACATAAGGTTCACAACTAACCACCATGATAAAGATAATAAAACCATATGAAGATTACTACTTTTATGTCCAATAGATCATTTTCACGCAACTAATCTATTCGACAACCACCGTCTGATCTTTCCTTGTCTCCAACCTCTCATTTGCGAGATGCCACTACAAAAAAAAATGGCTTTTCCCGACGAACAAGTTTACTTTTACCGGCAGCTATAAACCACTAGCGTGTTGAGACGGGTTAAATCTGCTGGGATCGGAATACAATAAAAAACCGCGTACGCAAACTTATAATATCCCCAGCGGTTTAAAGCTGCTGGTACGATGGGGATGTCGTTGGCAAATAAACTAATACGAGTAACTTTATGTTTGAGAAAAGTAAAGGCTAAGGAAGTTCATGGAGTCAGTACACCAGCTTCCAGTTTCTATACTTGCTCTCTTCCCCACTTTTGGGTGTTAGTTGGATTGTTGAAGCATCGCTTTTTTTACAAGCCAAGGCAAGGAACGGAATGTAAAGTCAGTAGGGCAGGTAGATTCAATGGTGGAGACCCTTGGTCCCGTTGGTCCCACCCATCAAGTCATTGATATGGGTGCGTCTGTGCTTACATGGCGCCGCGCATATGTAGTGGTGTGACCGGATCGAACACTGGCTAGAACCACAAGAGGCTCGTGGTTCGGTTATGTTGAGAGGTAACCTAATCTCGCTTTTAGAGACATTACGTTTCACCATTAAAAAGAGCAACATGCACAACTAATCATAAAAGCAATAAGCTTTAAAATCTTATTAATTTTCTAATTAAAGAAGTTTTAAAGGCATTCTTTGGGAATTATTAATCTCGAGTTCTGTCCCGTTAACGTTTTGCCCACCCCTTGGTGCATGTACCCACACACCAACCAGGGATTGCTAGCCAAATGTCTCGAATCCAACAGCTACAAATCACCAAACAGGATGATTTTTGGTAGTGGCGGGTCCACCAAGGGGTGAGCCAAATATCCATGGGTCAGCGAGCTATAAGAGTACGGACCACGTGGATTGTACAGATTGGGATGGATGAGTATGCCCAAGATTTAATTGAAGTACCGTGTCCACCTCCTGTATAGGCAGCTTGAGTGTTCTAGAATTTAATTGAAGAGGACTTTGGATGTAGTCGATTCAAAGGACTCTCGTGGCCCTACATAGCACATTTTTTTTGGCCTGCTAACCGCATGAATGTTTAGCCCACCCTTTGTTGGATACAGTGGCGGAGTCGGGGTAAAATTGTTGAAGGGGGGTAAAATTGCAAAAAAGAAAAAACTAGGGGAGGCAGAAGGAAAAGGGTAGTTTTATATCCACCACTGGTTGTATATATATACCAAAAGGGTCGGGCTCAGGCCGAGCACATTACTCCCAAAAGGGGTCAGAAAAAGGTTTGATGCAGTCGATTCAAAGGACTCTCATGGCCCTACAATATTGCGCACAAATGTTTGCGGCATTTGCTCGTGCTTGGTGGTATAATAGCCAACAAATATTTGCATTAGACCCAATTATTTTTGCAAAAAAGTGGTCTAATAATTGCAGTAAAAAATCGGCTGCAAAAAAAATAAGCAAACATTTGATTATCAAATATTTGCCTATAAACATTTTCCTTCAAACTACAGACAAATTAAAACCAAGCAGGGCGTTAGTTGAGAATTTTTCATCGTCTTTGTGCAACTCAAAAAAATTTAATTTACTTGGTATCTATATGTTCTCTTCCATATAAATTTGGGTCAAGTTGTCTTGGCTTACTAAAAATGATTCGCCATTTGTCGCACACTTGTACGGCCCTCGACGTGAATTAAGGCGTGACTTTTTTGGTGAGGATGATCCCCTCCACATGGAGATCATATTCTTGAAGATCAGTCCATTCTGAAACTTCTAACTAACCAAATTATTTAGACTTAAAATTTACGGCGGTCCGGATTTTTTCTTCTTGTAACCCATTTTTCATATTGACAGAAATGTTAGAGTAAGCTAATTTTTTGTGATGAAGGAGATCATCTTCGCCAAAAATCAGCACTAAACTCATCTCATAGTAATACAAAGCCACTTGGACTCTTAACAATACATGGATAATTACTTAATGGGCTTGATCAATGCATATGTGCCTCTTGATATTCGCCAAAAGGCAAGAAATGGAGTGGGATAGAAAAACATGAACTAGTTATAAATAAAAGTTAATTATTTTTATTAGTAGTATAAGTTAATTTATTCAAGTTAGTTTTACAAGATTAAGTTAATAGGTATTGTAATTTGGGAAATTTTGCAATTGAAGCCACATTTTTAGAAAGATTTCGACTTTTTATATGTTTGGAAAGCTAAAAAAAGCTAGCCAGGCCAAACTATGTTTGCTAATTGCATGAGGCTACTTTTTGGCTCCTATTTTTTAAAATTTTATCCTCGAACACGGCTCAATGTGGATTGAGACGCATGTGGTACTCTTTGATTTACTCGGATAGATTTCTAATGGGTAATCTAGGCAAAGGTTAGATCAAGCTTTTGGTGAAGTGAAAACTTCAAGTAATATATATGGAGAGGAAAAACCTAAATGGGATAAGTAATGACTAACCTGTGTTTTTCTCTCTAGAGGCTTAGCTCTCAATATGAATTGGACAATAAAGCTTTGAAAGGCTTTTGCTTAGTGGGTGTGTGTTTTTCTATTAGCCAGGGTTGACGTATATAGAGTGAGCTAAGAGTCAAGGGTTATCAGGAGGTGAGAAAGTGAAAACTAGAATTTCGGATATGAAATAGACTTGTTCCTTCGTTAGTCCAATGGATTGGATGTCCGAGTCCAATCAATTGGACTTCTCGAAAGTTTCGTCCATCGATGTCCAATCGATTGTACTGCACAGTCCAATTTTTAATGCCATCAATGCCCCTAAACTGAAGCTTTGCTCTGTGACTTAGGTTTATGTAGATTTTATGCTTAAACGACCTATAACATGGGCCACTAAGTCACACCTTCCTAATCGTTGTGAGCACGTTTGTAAGCGAACAAACAATGAGTTTTTATATGAATCATTCTTCAATCTTCTGAGTCTTCGGTCTTTGTCTTTTAGTCTTTAGGCAATTAATGAGTCATGCATACCGCGACATACTCAAGGCCTCACTTGCACACATAGGAATGGTTACACGGTATTTTATGTCACACAGAATAATGTTAAATAGAATATGAATATATTCCTTACAGGAGGGTCACGTTGCTTACAAAAATAAACCCAAGGTAACCTGACCTAGTGCCTTATAATGGTTTAGTTACTCATGGCTACCATTTGGACCCATTGACTGCATGGATTGTTAGCCCACCCCTTGGTAAACATTGATATAAAAATCAAATTGTTAAATGACTTCTAGCCGTTTGATTTAGTATCCAAAAAATGGTTGAATACGACAGGTAGAATCAAGCAAAGTACTGAAATCTAATGGTTGGAGATTATCAATCAAGGTGATTTTTGGGGTGTCTATCCACTAAGGGGTGGGCTAAATAATCATGTGGTTAGTGGGCCAAGAGAGTAGTAGGGGTAGGGGTAACAAATATCGGTCCACCTCTACTAGTGAGAGATTACCAATCAATGTGACTTTTGGTGTGTATATCCTAAACATCCATGCACTCAATGGGCCCATATGGCAGCGGTGAGTAACATAAATTGCATGATTCCTTATGCCAAAAAACATGAGGTATACCCCATTTACATATTTTTCCTTTTTCGAGTTATGATGTAACAGGGTATACCTAAAACTTTTCAAATGCAGAAGCTCATTTTTTGTTACTCATCGCTTTCATCTGGGCCTACTGGCTGCATGGATGTTTAGACTACCCCTTAGTAGACATTCATACTAAAATCCAGCTTGTTTGATGATTTTTAGCCGTTGGTTCTTGTACTCAAAAAAATGGTTGAATCCAACGATTACAATCACACCTTAATAAGTACTAAAATCTAATGGTTAGAGATTACCGATCAAGGTGATTTTTGGTGGGTATATCCACCAAGGGGTGCGATAAACATCCATGTGGTCAGTGGGCCTAAATGGCAGTGATGAGTAAGAAAAATGTGCTTCTACATTTGAAAAAGTCTCACGCGTACCTTGTTACATCTTTTTATTTTTCAAAAAAATGCATGACCCTTTTTTTTAAAAGTAAAATAACTTTATTGATGGCTTGGAGGCTGAGAAAGCCTGCCAAGACGAAGAAATAGAACAACAAAAGAAGCACAAAAAGAGATGCCCACAAAAATACACACAATCACCCATAAAGAAACTAAACTCTAAAATTTCCTTTTAATTATCACGTAAAATGACTAACTTTGAATAGGACAATTTTTAATTTCTCTACGAATTTTATATGGATTAAAATTAGTGATCACACAAGGTGGAAAATGATCAAACAACCAAATTAATAAACATCCACAAAATAATATATGAGTCAATCTGGGACAATGTATGCAAACATTCACAATCACATGAGACACAAATTTATAGTGGTTCGGCGACTCCGCACCTACGTCCATTATCAATACTCAACACGAGTAATTTTATATTATCTCAATCATGCATTACAACGTATATAATTGAAATAAATAATCAAACAACTTATATTACACTTAGTCTTAATCTAACGATAATTATTTCTCGCTTACCTAAAGAGTCAGCCTAAGCCAATAGTTTATTTAGAGAAACTCTTTTCTCATGGATCTATAATTCTCAACTCAGTTAGATGAGTACTTATTCATCTACCAATCACAAATATTCAATGTTCATAATTTCAAATTTTATCTAAAAGGGTTTGATCATAGAGACACTTACCTTTAGATGAATACGATCAAATGAAAAATTCTTTTAGAAGAATTTGCCCCAGAGACACTCTGCCAAGGGTAATCATCTTCTTGAAAGAAAATGTTTGTAGAAAATAATAGCTAGTAGTATCTTCAAACACGTAGAGCCTTCACAATGTATACACTAGATTTACTTAAGTGAAGCTCTCACAAATTTCAAATCTCTGAACTCAAAGGATGAGAGTTTAGAGATCTCTTGATTGGGTTAGTTCTTATGAGGGAAAAAGGCTCTAATTTATTAGCCATCCACCACTCAAGTGAAACGAACTAAAAATAGTCATTTGAAATACAAAAGTGCGCATAAAATCGTACAAAAGATCGAGTCAAAATGAGATCCGAAAAGGATGGGGTTGACCGCACAACTTGATCGGTCGACCGGACTTCGGTCGGCTGCTCTTTTTGGCCGATCAACTTGCAGGTCAGAAGTGAATTATTTTCAGATTTAAGGCTCGGTCGACCGCACCTTTTGACCGGTCAACTAGTCAGAGTTAGTAGACTCCAGTCGGCTCCTCAAAGTGATCGGTTGATCGGTCCTCGCAGACCTTCTCCGAAAAATACCCAACAGCTTAATAACTCTATCCTATGTCTACCAAACTATACCAAATGAACCGGGAGACATCTAGGATTAATTTTGATCCGTTGACAAACGCGCGGTGTACCCTTAGATGTACGCAAATATCCGCAACACGAGATTCTTGATAGTTGAATGTTCATAAAATGAGAACGTACTTTTGATCATTTGCTTTAAATCTTAATGGTTGAGCTTTGACTCTGTCTTTAGTTGAGCTTGTACACTTGGGTTATTTTTCTTCAACTATAAGTCTTCTTTGAGTTGATGAAGTCTACTTGATCTTTTATGCTTTAGTCTTCGGCAAACTTCTAACTTAGCAACATAATATATAAAAGAACTAAAGGTTCCTCGGATTGACAACCGAGATTTTTCAAACTCCTCCCAAGCAAAGACGACCAACTGAAAATCACTTCCTTAAAACTAACACCCTTTCCTTCCTTTTAAACTTGACCCAAATAGAAACAAGACTTCGGATTTCTATGAAGAGAGTTTCAAGGGAAGAACTTCTACCCTCAAAGACCCTATTATTGTGTTCTTTCTAAATACTCCATAAAATAGTCAAAGGGGTTAGTGCCCACAACTTCTTCCCGAGACCCCCAAATGCCTTGCAATGCCAAGCCAAAAATAAATCTTCGATGACAGAGGAGCAGCCCGAATGAAAAATGAACTCTTTATTGAACTCTAACTAGATCGCCCACTCCACTCTACAATGTAAGAAAAGTTGATTGTTGGATTCCCCACTCTTTAAGCACGTGGGACAGTGATCTATCATCCCAATGTCACTCTCCATAAGAAGTCCATAGTCTGAACTCTACCTTGAATCACACACTATGTCCAATTGAACTTTGGAGGAGGCGTTATTGGCCCACATCCTAGCCATAGGGAAATCAACCACCTCACTATCTTCTAATTCCTCATAAAAATAGTGCACAAAAAAATTATCTTTCTTGTCATGATTCCACCATCTGATGTCATCCACTTGGCTAAAAGAGGGTTTGTACTCTGCCTTCACGAGGAGATTCGCCACACGAGATGATTTTCCGTCATTAAGGTTCTTCCTAAAGCTGAAATCACAAGTTAACAAAACGTCACCTGCAACCTTTATCTCGCAAACATATGTTAATTTCTTACTAGAGATAGCATAAAGGCCGTGAAATTTAGACTCCAATCTAACCTTAGGACACAAGGTATCTTTCCAAAACAACTCTCTATTAATGCCTTAACTAACCTTGAAGGAAATTCTTTCCTCAAACATCTACTCATGATTCCTCTCCAAACCCCATAAGGACCTCTAGGTATCTTACTAACCCAACCCGTCACACTCTCGCCATACCTCTCAAAAATCATACTACGCCAAAAGTTGCCTTGCTTTAAGAACCTCTAAAGCCACTCACCTATCAATGCTTCACACTCTTCTAAGTTTTGGGAGCCCCAACACACCTTTCTCATGAGGCTTCGAGACAAACCTCCAACCAACAAGACTTAGCTTTCGACCCTCATCAGACCCGCTCCACAAGAAGTTCCTTACAATTTTAACAATCCTCTTCTCGACACTTACATGCATGACAAAGAGAGACATGCAGTAAAACGACAAGTTAGAGAGAGTACTCTTAATAAGCACAAGTTTGCCCCCATTTGGAGAAGAACTTGGGTTTCCACCTAAACAAATGATTATCCAAGTACTTTAAAACAGGGTCCCAAAGGATTGTGCTTCTATATCTTGTCCCAAGAGGTAAACCAATATACGTGATAGGAAAAGACCCAATTTGACACTGTAAGATAGAAGTTGCATCTTCCACCCAACCAATCTAAAAAACTATGGACTTTGCAAGATTAATATGGAGTCCAGAAACAGCCTCAAAGCTACAAAGAAAGCCTATAAGAAAAATCATTCCCGCTCTACCACCCTAGAGGAAAAGAATAGTATTATCGGCAAAATGGAGATGGGGACAACTGTCCCGTTATCTCCAACTCTAAAGTCGGAAGACCTCGTTGTTCCATAGGACTATCTCGATACAAGTTGAGGCCTAAGTGAAAATTCTATATAAGGCCTTTTTTATATTTAATATATTAATATATATATATAGTATTAATTAAAAAATTAATTCTATATAATAATATAAATCTTTATTTAACAACTATTCTTGATAATAAGAAATTAGATTCTGAGGACTCCCGCTATAGTCCATGCAGAGGACACTCGTGGCCCTACACCCATTTTTGGGTCCAATGACTACATGGATGTTCGGCCCACCTATTGGTGGATAAATGCACTAAAAATCAACTTGATTGATAATTTCTAGCCGTTGAATTTACTACCCAAAAAACATGCTTGAATCCAACGGCTAAAATCAATCCTAAAAAGTACTAAAATCTTTAGCTATACCTCTAAACCAAAACTCAGCTTGATTAGTGATTTCTATTCGAGTGAAGTTATTTTCATGGGTTGATTTTGACGGTAAGAATTCGAGCATTATTTGGGTTCAAAGATCCAAAAATCGCTAATCATGCTATTTTTGATTTAGAGGTCCACTGAGGGACTGGCCAAACATCCATACGGTCAGCGCCCACTAAGAGTGTGTCACGTGGCCTGTGATTTTCATTGTGACAGAAGCATCTGTTAGAACGTTGTGATAGAAGTTTTACACGAGCAGAACTTTGTGATCGCCCACAATATGTGCCACGTGTCATATTCATAGAGATTTCTGATCGTATGGATGTTTAGCCAATCCCTAGGTGGACCAACAGACAAAAAATCAAATTGATTAATGATTTCAAACCTTTTGATCTTTGTACCCAAAATAATGGTCAATAATGTTCAAATTCCACCGTTAAAAATCAACCCATGAAAACGATTCCAATCCAACTCCAACGCTTAGTAATCACTAATACGGCTAATTTTTGGTCTGTACATCTCGAAGAATAGGACACGTGACTCATGGAGCGGTCAGCAAAGTTCAATTCCAACTATTTGCGTTCGTGATCTGTCGTAGAAATACACGAGACGCGTACGTCGTAAGCTACACTCCAACCGGCGGTCAGCAAAGTTCTACTCCAGATATCTACGTTCCTGATCTGTCTTAGAAATACGCGAGACGCGTACGTCGTAAGCTACACGCCTAACGGCGGTCAGCAAAGTTCTACTCCAGATATCTACGTTCTTGATCTGTCGTAGAAATAGACGCGTACGTCGTAAGCTACACTCCAACTATAAAATGCCTCTTCAGGGTTAAAGCCAGGGGTTTAAACTTTAGAGGTTTTATAGGGAGCAAGCAAAAGGGAGACGAAAATGATTCCTCGTCGAGCCCTACTCTCTCTGAGACAACTAGCAACAACAGCAGCAACTCGCAAGTCCAACAGCTTGATGGATGCGATTTTGACTGTTTCAACTGTATTGATTGTTCTTTTGGTATTTTTGGACAGAGTTGCCGAGGGATCGATGGGTTCTTCCCGATTCTTATCTGGATGTCAAGAACAAGAGCTATGGAGGTAAGCTTTGATTATTATTATTTTTTCTCTGGTTTTGATTTTAATCTGTTTGTATAGTTTCATGGTTTCACATAATATAAACTGCAATTCATGTGAATTGTGTTTGATGCGATTCTGGTTTATGCGAATTTAGCTTCTGCTTTGCTGCCTGTTTTTATTCTTGATGATCCAATTTGTGGTATTTTACTTTCCTGTATTTTCTTCTTTTTCTTTCAACCCACTTGCAGTGGAGCCTTTTATTGATGGTCAAGCTGTACCTTATGACCCAAAGTATCATGAGGAATGGGTTCGCAACAATGCCAGGGAAAATGAAAGATCGAGGCGCAATGACAGGCCAAGGAATTATGACAGGTCAAGGAACTTTGAGAGGCGGAGGGAGAACATGACAAACAGGGATATGCCTCCACGGCCACCGCTTCCAATGACTCCAAACCCTGGGTTCCAAACCCGGGCTCCACTGTCTCTGGTGCCGAATCGAGACATGCCATCCCCGGTCCAGAGTCAGGATTTCTCAAACAGGGGTATGCTACCACCAGTGCAGAATCGGGATTTCCAGAACAGGGACATACCACCTACGATGCAGATTCAGGGTTTTCAGAATAGTTACACACCACAGCCTATGCAAAGCCGAGATTTCCAGAGTAGGGACATGCCACCTCCCATGGAAAATCAGGGGTTCCAGAATAGGAATATGCCACCTCCAACACAGAATTGGAATTACCAGAATAGGGACATGCCACCTCCTACGCAGAATTGTGATTTCCAGAGTAGGGACATGCCACATCCAACACAGAATCTAGATTTCCAGAGCAGGGACATGCCACCTCCGAGTAGTGTGCCACCACCCATGAAGAATCAAGATTTCCAGAACAGGGACATTCCACCACCAATCCAGAATCACGATTTCCAAAATAGGGACATGGGTACTGTTCCAAACAGAGACCATCAAAACAGGGACATGAGCACGGGAGCTATGCCAAAGAGACTACCAGAGCAGGGAAATGTCTTTTAATATGGGCACGGGGAATGCACAGAGTGGAGAGTACCAAGGCAGGGGTTCCCCAGATAATACGAACATTGGGAATGTGCCAAACAGAGACCACCAAACACGGGATATGCCCAATGGTGATTACGAGAACGTGGCAAATAGAAACTTTTAGCATGGAAAGATGCTTTTGGGGGGGGGGAATAGACGATGTTTTGGAACTTGCTTAGGCTTTGATGGCGATCTGTTGGTGCATCTGGGATTCACTGCTTCAGTTGTTATGATGACAACCACACTCTATTTTGGTATTCTGGTTTCTAAGCCTTTCTGTTTAGGTTTTTAGCATTTACTATAAATGAGCATGTGAGCATTTTAGTATGTGGTCGATTGATAGTTGATCCTACAAGATATAGAGTTTGGTGATAGTCTGGTAAGAGGATTACATTTCGGCTATGAACTATTTTGTAGAATGATACTAAATTATTGAAATACAACCTATTCACCTAGCTTTTATTTAGCTTCATTTGTAGATTAGCATGTTGGCACTTGATTATCCTATTTGCCATTTCTTCTGCTACAGTTTACTATGATACCCGGATACTTCAAAATGGGTGCCGTATCCGTGTCAGATACTTCCATTTTAAGTGTAAATGTCGTATCCACATTGTGTCGGTCCCGTATCCTTGCCTTATCCGGGTAACATAGACAGTTTGTGATTTATTGGCTTTTTGTTTACACCATTTCAAACATAGAAGATATCCTTCATTTACGGTACTTGTTGAAATTGGCTTATCTTTAATTATTGTAGACGCAGAAAATAAAATGTCGTAGTTATTTTCTTTCTTTTCTCTCTCCCTCTTGCTTGTAATGCGGTTGCTTGGTTGCATCATTTGTGATGACTTGAAAAATATGTGTAGAGTGAGACATTGCTAAATCACTACTGTTAATGGGGCAAAAAAACTTGAAGAATTAGCATATACTCGAAAAAGAGTGTAAATAACAAATGCTTGAGAAAATAATCTGTAGATGCCAATTCTCACCCTTGCGTTCACATAAAGACAAAAGAAAGCATCTAGCTGTTTGTTAACGAGAATCACTTGTTGAGCAAGCACACAAAACTTTGTGAAGAAGTTGGTAAAAAGACGAACATTTAAATGTGTTCCATAAAGGGAATATTCTGCCTAGTCATTCTTTGACGAATATGGCAGTAGCCAAAATTACGTGTGGTTTATTCATTGTAGAGTGTAGCATCTCATGCAAATGAATTCTTATATTTTAGATATGAGCTAATCGAGCCAATGTTTTTGTGAGGGTAATAGCTAATATGTTTGCAAGTGAAATTTGGAGGTTTCTACCTCTTCTCGTTACAGATTGGGTGTTTAGGAGGATTTTAATACATGTAACAATGACACAAACATGTGTGATGGTGTCTGACATATATATTTGGTGTTTGACACGGTACCTTTAAGGGGCCCGAAATGCAAACACGTCCATACACATATATATGTAAAGTATAAATTTTCTTTTAAATAAAAACAAGGAAAGAAATATTTGAGGAGTCAATGAAAACATTTCCATATGCTATGGACCTATCTAATTACACATTGAAGAGATTTATAAGAGGGAAAACTATTGTGCAACTATAGCTGTGTATAACAACTTAACTAAGTACTCTATGGAGGATGGAACACCCCGGACCTCTTTTAGATATTGTGTTTTGAGTTTAAATATATTAAAATGAAGGGAGACATTTCCATGCATGTTCGGAAGTGTGCGGGATGTTTCGACACTTGTATCTATGTCAATGCGTGTCCAACATGGCAAAAAACCCTAAAAGTGCCAAGTCCTTGTTAGATAGGTTATAATTGGTGTGAAGGAATGTTGGATAATTCGGGCCCTTAGTGAAGATTGTCAAATTCCTATGGAAGATACTCCTATACATGTTTTGTGAGGGTGTATGGAAGGGACACCACAATAAAATGTTTTAAGCAACGGAACTATCAATTCCAATTATTTATGTGGGCGTAAAAAGTTGATCATGGAATTGACTCATCAATTATTCAGAAGGAATTTTTGGTATTGTGAATGGCGTACTTTGGGGATATACCAGGAGGTCATTCTTTATTGTGAAGTCAAGATGGAAGAGCGAGGATCATACATATTATCAAGAGGTGTTCCTTAGAAAATTAGAGCGTGTCAACGATTACTGATTAGAGGATATGATGGTGAGTGATTCCTGAAGTTTCATTTCCCGTATATGTAGATTGTTCGAAGGATTTTATTGAAATACATTTACGAGCTCTTTTACAAGGCTTGCCTTTTGTATATTTAATATATTATATATATGGTATTAATTAAAAATTTAACTATCTATATAGTAGAAAATCTTATTTAACAACTATTCATGATTATCAAAAGATACAAAAACAATTTAGATGTAGAGGACTCCCGTAGTCCCGTTGCAGTCCATGCAGAGGACTCTCACAGCCCTACATAGATCATTTTTTGGACATAATGGCTGCATGGATGTTCAGCCCACCTATTGGCGGATAAACACACTAAAAATTAGCTTGATTGATGATTTCTAACCATTGGATTTACTACCCAATGATGAAAAAGAACATGGCTTGGGAAAGGGTGCACAACATAACGAACGATTTGACAATTATTGGTTGACATGCTAAGTTAAGAGCCTATGACATAACCATGGTCATCCTCAATCCCAATTATTTGAGGTTGGCAACATCAATAATCTTTTGTCATTCAATTTTAGCTAGAGCTATGTCTTCTGTTTAGGTACGTGTTTAGATCTTTTTGTTCTACCTCAATCCACATCATTTCCGGCCTTTGTCATACCCTTTTAGAGCCTTCAACCTCTGCTTTCTTCTAATTTTTCCGGTCATTAGTCCTTGTTGTACATGCCAAATCATCTTAATTGACATTATTCTATCCAATATAAGACCTTTCACAAGCCATCGACAATATATTGAATCTGAATGAGTTCTCTGCAGTTCTATAAGAGTTGTTCTCTTCACATTTCAAATATGAGATTAAGCAAGCAAATCTTAAACTAACGGGGGATAAGCTACCCTTTGGGATGTAAAACTCTAATCTGTCATGAATGGAAGGTGTTTTTGACATCAAATTGGAAGGGACAGCAACCATGAACGCCAAAACACTATAATAATTCAAGACAAAATTTCACTATAACCAAACATAATAATTCAAGTACCCCTTGGGCACTTTTTAAATAAGCAACGGCATAATGCCATAATCGATATAGTAGTCCTGTAATTAATGCTTTGTTACAGTAACGCTTAGTACCTGTCCAATAGCCAATCCAAAAATGGTTTCTTTCGCTGGATCTTCTACGATAAGAACATGGACGCTTTATTTCGATGGATCCTCTACGACTATTAGAGGAGGGGTAGGATTTGTCCTCATTCTGCCGGGTTCCACGATCACATCACTTTCTTGCAAAATTGATTTCCCATGTTCAAATAATGAGGCTGAAGATGGAGCTTTACTCTTGCGCCTTTCTACAGGCAAGAATTTAGGAGTCCAGTACCTCAAGATAAAGGGAGACCCCAAACGCCTAATCAACTAGATGATTGGGACTTATGCTCTCAAAGAAATGGGATTGGCACCATACCGGACATGAGCACAAGAATTTATCCATTGTTTTCAAAATGCCATCATTGAACACACTGGATGAATGGGTAATCTTCAGGATGACACCCTGGCCACTTTAGCTTCCAAACTCCATTTCGAAGGAGAAGAAGTTGCTATTCGAGTCATGAAAGGGACGGTCCCTAAGTCTTGGCTGGACGACTCTGGATCCAGTTCACTAAGTGGAATCAACGATTGGTGTTATCCAATCATTGCTAACCCACGCCTTACTTTTGAGGCTAGTACTTTGGCATTAAAGGAATCCAAGTCTTTCATGTTTCTCCGACATACCCTATACCACTGGGGACCCGATGGTACACTCTCCCAGTGCATTGGCAGAATTGAAGTTATGAAGATACTCCATCAGGTCCCTGAGAGGACTGTTAAACAACCATTTGCCCAAAAAGGTCAACCTGTTGGGGAAAGGCGAGACAACTATGTATACCACTGGGTCGTTCGTTGGGCAACACAACACGTGCGTGGGAACACACTATCCCCTAACACGCCCCTTAGTGGGAATACACTCCGCTGGAGACTTGAACCCGCAACCTCGCAGGCCTTAATTCTCTGAACCATGTTAAACAACCATTTACCCCAAAAGAACTACCTGTTGGGGAAAGGCAAGACAACTATGTATACCATTGGGTCGTTGGGCCAACACAACACGGTAGCGAGAACACACCATCTGTTAACAAGCACTTGTGGACAAATGCTGAACGTCATATTCTACAGGCGTCTTCAATGGTTTGGTTATTTTCGGCCGCCTGACGTGAAAGCTAATTCCAAGAATGTACACCAAGCTGTGAAGCACCACCTTGCCATGATGAGGCTAACCTTGTCGACGCTGTCCCTGATACCTGGAAGTCGAGCAAGCTTGCCTCGCCCTCATCCGTGCAACCCAAAAAATTTGGCATTCTTTGATGGCCATCAAAGTTCACCTCATTGCCAAAGCTGACGCAATTCTATATCTCATCTCAAAATCGACATTAACAGGACACACTGTATGATGGCTATTGCAATTGTTGAATTTGACATCTTGTGTTTTCTACCGGAGCCCGTCAAAGGATAAGCGATTGCAGACTTGCTTGCAACATTCCCAGTTTCAGATGATACCTTAACACATGACGATATCACCAGGAAAATGCCAGATGTTTCCCTACTTGAGAAGCCACCCCTGAGGAAACACGGACACTTTATTTCGATGGATCCTCTACGACTACTGGAGGAGTTGTTTTCATTCTACCGGACTCCATGATCACATCACTTTCTTGCGAAATTGATTTCCCATGTTCAAATAATGAGGCTGAATACGAAGCTTTACTCTTGCGCCTTTCTACATGCAAGAATTTAGTAGTCCAGTACCTCAAGATATAGGGAGAATCCAAACTCCTAATCAACTAGATGACTGGGACTTATGCTCTCAAAGAAATGGGGTTGGCACCATACCGGACAGGAGCACAAGAATTTATCCAGTGTTTTCAAAATGCTATCATCGAACACACTGGACGGATGGGTAATCTTCAGGCTGACACCCTGGCCAATCTAGCTTCCGAACTCCGTTTCGAAGAAGAAGAAATTGCTATTCAAGTCATGAAAGGGACGGTCCCTAAGTCTTGGCTGGATGACCCTGGATCCAGTTCGCAAAGTGGGATCAACGATTGGCGTCATCCAATCATTGTTGACCCACGCCTTACTTTTGACGCTAGTACTCTGGCATTAAAGGAATCCAAGTCTTTCATGTTTCTCCAACATACCCTATACCACTGGGGACCCGATGGTACGTGTGTTGGCAGAATTGAAGCTATGAATATACTCCATTAGGTCCACGAGAGGACTGTTAAACAACCATTTACCCAAAAAGGTCAACCTGTTGGGGAAACGCGAGACAACTATGTATACCACTGGGTCGTTCGTTGGGCCAACACAACACGTGCGTGGGAACACACCATCCCCTAACACGCCCCTCAGTGGGAATACTTTCCGCTGGAGACTTGAACTCGCAACCACCCAGGCCTTAATTCTCAAATCCTTATTAAACAACCATTTACCCCAAAAGACCTACCTGTTGGGGAAAGGTGAGACAACTATGTATACCAACGGGTCGTCGGGCCAACACAACACGGTAGCGAGAACACACCATCCGTTAACAAGCACTTGTGGACAAACCCTGAACGTCATATTCTACAGGCGTCTTCAATGACTTGGTTTTTTCGGCCACCCGACGTGAAAGCTAATTCCAAGAATGTACAAATTGTCCAAGCTGCGAAGCACCACCTTACCATGATGAGGCTAACCTTGTCGACGTTGTTATTGATATCTTGAAGTCGAGCAAGCTTGCCTTGCCCTCATCCGTGCAACCCAAAAAATTTGGCATTCTTTGATGGCCATCAAAGTTCACCTCATCGCCAAAGTTGCCGCAATTCGATATCTTATTTCGAAACCAACATTAACAGGATACACTGTATGATGGCTATTGCAATTGTTGAATGGACATCTTGTGTTTTCTACTAGAGCCCGTCAAAGGACAAGCGATTGCAGACTTGCTCGCAACATTCCCATTTCAGATGACACCTTAACACATGACGATATCACCAGGGAAATGCCAGATGTTTCCCTACTTGAGAAGCCACCCGTGAGGAAACACAGAGACTTTATTTCGATGGATCCTCTACGACTACCGGAGGAGTTCTCATTCTACAGGACTCCATGATCGCACCACTTTCTTGCAAAATTGATTTCCCATGTTCAAATAATGAGGCTGAATACGAAGCTTTATTGTTGCGCCTTTCTAAATGCAAGAATTTAGGGGTCCAGTTCCTCAAGATATAGGGAGACCCCAAACTCCTAATCAACTAGATGACTGAGACTTACCCTCTAAAAGAAATGGGATTGGCACCATACCGAACATGAGCACAAGAATTTATCCAGTGTTTTCAAAATGCTATCATTGAACACACTGGACGGATGGGTAATCTTCAGGCTGAGACCCTAGCCACTTTATCTTCCAAACTCCATTTCGAATGAGAAGAAATTACTATTCGAGTCATGAAAGGGACGGTCCCTAAGTCTTGGCTGGATGACCCTAGATCCAGTTCGCTAAGTGGAATCAACGATTGGCGTCATCCAATCATTGCTGACCCACGCCATACTTTTGTCGCTAGTACTTTGGCATTAAAGGAATCCAAGTCTTTTATGTTTTGCCAACATACCCTATACCATTGGGGACCCGATGGTACGCTCTCCCGGTGCGTTGGCAGAATTGAAGATATGAAGATACTCCATCAGGTCCATGAGTGGACTGTTAAACAACCATTTACCCAAAAAGGTCAACCTGTTAGGGAAAGGCGAGACAACTATGTATACCACCGGGTCATTCGTTGGGTCAACACAACACGTGCGCATGAACACACCATCCACTGACACGCCCCTTAGTGGGAATACACACTGGAGACTTGAACCCGCAACCTCCCAACCCTTAATTCTTTGATCCATGTTAAACAACCATTTACCCCAAAAGACCTACCTGTTGGTGAAAGGCGAGACAACTATGTATACCAATGGGTCGTCGGGCCAACACAACGCGGTAGGGGGAACACACCATCAGTTAACAAGCACTTGTGGACAAACGCTGAACGTCATATTCTACAGGTGTCTTCAATGACTTGGTTATTTTCGGCCCGACGTTAATGCTAATTCTAAGAATGTACAAAGTAATTGTCCAAGCTACGAAGCACCACCTTGCCATGATGAGGCTAACCAAGTCGACGCTGTCCCTGATATCTGGAAGTCGAGCAAGCTTGCCTCGCCCTCATTCGTGCAACCCAAAAAAATTTGCATTCTTTGATGGCCATGAAAGTTCACCTCATCGCCAAAGCTGACGCCATTCGATATCTCATTTCGAAACCGGCATTAACTGGACACATTGTATGATGGCTATTGCAATTGTTTGAGTTTGACATCTTGTGTTTTCTACCGAAGCCCGTCAAAGGACAAGCGATTGCAGACTTGCGCGCAACATTCCCAGTTTCAGATGACACCTTTTACACAACGATATCACCAGGGAAATGCCAGATGTTTCCCTAGCTTCAGAAGCCAACCCGAGGAAACACGACACTTTATTTCGATGGATCCTCTACGACTAACGTAGGAGTTGTTCTCATTCTACTGGACTCCATGATCACATCACTTTCTTTCAAAATTGATTTCCCATGTTCAAATAATGAGGCTGAATACGAAGCTTTACTCTTGCGCCTTTCTATAATTAAGAATTTAGGAGTCCAGTACCTCAAGAAAAAGGGAAACCCCAAACTCCTAATCAACTAGATGATTGGGACTAATGCTCTCAAAGAAATGGGATTGGCACCATACCGGACAGGACCACAAGAATTTTCCAGTGTTTTCAAAATGCTATCATGAACATCTGGACGAATGGGTAATCTTCAGGCTGATACACTGACACTTTAGATTCCGAACTCCGTTTCGAAGGAGAAAAATTGCTATTCCAGTCATGAAAGGGACGGTGCCTAAGTATTGGCTGGACGACCCCGGATCCAGATCGCTAAGTGGGATCAACGATTGGCTTCATCCAATCATTGCTGACCCATGCCTTACTTTTGACACTAGTACTTTGGCATTAAAGGAATCCAAGTCTTTCATGTTTCTCCAACATTCCCTATACCACTGGGGACCCGATGGTACGCCCTCCTAGTGCGTTGGCAGAATTGAAGCTATGAAGATACTCCATCAGGTCCCTGAGAGGACTGTTCAACAACCATTTAGCCAAAAATGTCAACCTGTTGGGGGAAGGCGAGATAACTATGTATGCCACTGGGTCGTTCGTTGGGCCAACACAACACGGTAGCCAGAACACCATTCCCTAATAGCCCCTCAATGGGAATACACTCTACTGGAGACTTTAACCCGCAACCTCCCAGGCCTTAATTCTCTGATCCATGTTAAACAACCATTTACCCCAAAACACCTACCTGTTGGGGAAAGGCGAGACAATTATGTATACCAATGGGTCGTCGGGCCAACACAACACTGTAGCGAGAACAGATCATCCGTTAACAAGCACTTATGGACAAACGCTGAATGTCATATTCTACAGGCGTCTTTAATGACTTGGTAATTTTTGGCCCGACGTGAATGTTAATTCTAAGAATGTAGAAAGTAATTGTCTAAGCTGCGAAGCACCACCTTGCCATGATGAGGTTAACCTAGCCGACTCTTTCCCTAGTATCTGCAAGTTGAGCAAGCTTGTCTCGCCCTCATCCGTGCAACCCAAAAAAATTGGCATTCTTCGATGGCCATCCAAGTTCACCTCATCACCAAAGCTGAAGCAATTCAATATCTCATTTCGAAACTGGTATTAACAGGACACAATGTTTGATGGCTATTTCAATTGTTGAATTTGACATCTTGCGTTTTCTACCGGAGACCGTGAAAGGACAAGCGATTGCAGACTTGCTCGCAACATTCCCAGTTTCAGATGACACCCTAACACATGACGATATCACCCGGAAAATGTCAGATGTTTCCCTAACCTGAGAAGCCACCCCTGTGGTAACATGGACACTTTATTTCGATGGATCCTCTATGACTACCGGAGGAGTTGTTTTCATTCTACCGGACTCCATGATCACATCACTTTCTTGCAAAATGGATTTACCATGTTCAAGTAATGAGGTTGAATACCAAGCTTTTCTCTTGCGCCTTTCTACAAGCAAGAATTTAGCAGTCCAGTACCTCAAGATAAAGGGAGACCCCATACTCCTAATCAACTAGATGACTGGGACTTATGCTCTGAAAGAAATGGGATTGGCACCATACCGGACAGGAGCACCAGAATTTATCCAGTGTTTTCAAAATACTATCATCGAACACACTAGACGAATGGGTAATCTTCAGACTGACACCCTGGCCACTCTAGCTTCCGAACTCCATTTCGAAGGAGAAGAAATTGCTATTCGAGTTATGAACAGGACGGTCCCTAAGTCTTGGTTGGATGACCACAGATCTAGTTTGCTAAGTGATGTCTACTTTTGGCATCATCCGATCATTGCTGACTTGCGCTTACTTTTGACCCTCGTACTTTGTCGTTAAAGCATACCAAGTCATTCATGTTTCTCCAACATACCCTATACCACTCGGGACCCGATGGTATGCTCTCCCGGTGCATTGGCAGAATTGAAGCTATGAAGAAACTCCATCCGGTCCTTGAGAGGACAGTTAAACAACCATTTACCCAAAAAGGTCAACCTGTTGGGGAAAGGCGAGACAACTATGTATACCACCGGGTCGTTCGTTGGGCCAACACAACACGTAAGCGGGTACACACCATCCCCTAACACGCGCTTCAGTGGGAATACACTCCTCTGGAGACTTGAACCCGCAACCTCCCAGGCCTTAATTTTCTGATCCATGCTAAATAACCATTTACCCCAAAAGACCTACTTGTTGGTGAAAGGTGAGACAACTATGTATACCAATAGGTTGTCGGGCCAACACAACATGGTAGTGAGAACACACCATCCGTTAACAAGCACTTCTGTTCTAACGCTGAACGTCATATTCTACAGGTGTGTTCAATGACTTGGTTATTTTCGACCTGACGTGAAAACTAATTCTAAGAATGTACAAAGTAATTGTCCAAGCTGCGAAGCTCCACCTTGCCATGAAGAGGCTAACTTAGTCGACGCTTTCCCTGATATCTGGAAATCGAACAAACCTCATCTGTGCAACCCAAAAAATTTGGCATTCTTTGATGGCCATCCAAGTTCACCTCATCGCCAAAGCTGACGGAATTCGAAATCTTATTTCGAAACCGGCATTAACAGGACACATTGTATGATGGCTATTGCAATTGTTTGAATTTGACATCTTCTGTTTTCTAGCGAAGCCCGTCAAAGGACAAGCGATTGCTGAGTTGCGTGCAACATTCCCAGTTTCAGATGACTCCTTAACACATGACGATATTTACTGAGGAAAAACTGACACTTTATTTCGATGGATCCATGATCACATCACTTTCTTGCAAAATTGATTTCCCATGTTCAAGTAATGAGGCTGAATACGAAGCTTTACTCTTGCGTCTTTCTATAGGCAAGAATTTAGGAGTCTAGTACCTCAAAATAAAGAGAGACCCCAAACTCCTAATCAACTAGATGACTGGAAGTTATGCTCTCAAAGAAATGGGATTGGCACCATACTGGACAAGAGCACCAGAATTTATCCAGTGTTTTCAAAATGCTATCATTGAACAGACTGGACGAATGGGTAATCTTCAGGATGACATCTTGGCCACTTTAGCTTCCGAAATCCGTTTCGAAGGAGAAGAAATTGCTATTTGAGTCATGAAAGGGACGGTCCCTAAGTCTTGGCTGGACGACCCTGGTTCCAGTTCGCAAAGTGGATTCAACGATTGGCGTCATCCAATCATTGCTGACCCACGGCTTACTTTTGACGCTAGTACTTTGGCATTAAAGGAATCCAAGTCTGTCATGTTTCTCCAACATACCCTATACCACTGGGGACCCAATGGTACGCTCTCCTGGTGCAGCGTTGGCATAATTGAAGCTATGAAGATACGCCATCAGGTCCATGAGAGGACTGTTAAACAACCATTTATCCAAAACGGTCAACCTGCTGGGGAACGGCGAGAAAAATATGTATACTAGCGGGTCGTTCGTTGGGCCAACACAACACGTTCGCGGGAACTCTCCATCCCCTAACACGCCCCTCAGAGGGAATACACTCCGCTGGAGACTTCAACCCGCAACCTCCCAGGCCTTAATTCTCTGATCATGTTAAACGACCATTTACCCCCAATGACCTACCTGTTGGGGAAATATGAGACAACTATGTATACCAATGGGTCATCGGGCCAACACAACACGGTAGCTAGAACAAACCATCCGTTAACAAGCTCTTGTGGACAAATGTTGAACGTCATATTCTACATGCGTCTTAAATGACTTGGTTATTTTCGGCCTGACGTGAAAGCTAATTCCAAGAATGTACAAAGTAATTGTCCAATCTGCGAAGTGCCACCTTGCCATGCTGAGGCTAACCTAGTCGACGCTGTCCTTGATATCTGCATGTCGAGCAAGCTTGCCTCACCCTCATACATGCATCCCAAAAAAATTCGCATTCTTTGATGGCCATCAAAGTTCACCTCATCGCCAAAGCTTACACAATTCGACATCTCATTTCGAATCCGGCATCAACAGGACAAACTGTATGATGGCTATTGCAATTGTCTGAATTTGACATCTTGTGTTTTCTACCGAAGTCCGTCAAAGGACGAGCGATTGCAGACTTGCTCGCAACATTCCCAGTTTCAGATGACACCTTAACACATGACTATATCACCTGGGAAATGCTAGATGTTTCCCTAGCTTGAGAAGCCACCCCCGAGGAAACACTGACACTTTATTTCGATGGATCCTCTACGACTACCGGAGGAGTTATTCATATTCAACCAGACTCCATGATCACATTACTTTCTTGCAAAATTGATTTCCCATGTTCAAATAATGAGGCTGAATACGAAGCTTTACTCTTGCGCCTTTTAGAGGCAAAAATTTAGGAGTCTAGTACCTCAAGATAAAGCAGGACCCCAAACTCCTAATCAACTAGATGACTGGGAGTTATGCTCTCAAAGAAATGGGATTGGCACCATACCGGACAGGAGCACAAGAATTTATCCAGTGTTTTCAAAATGCTATCATCGAACACACTGGACGGATGCGTAATCTTCAGGCTGACACCCTGGCCACTTGAGCTTCCGAACTCCGTTTTGAAGGAGAAGAAATTACTATTCGAGTCATGAACGGGACGGTCCATAAGTCTTGGCTGGACGACCCTGGATCCAGTTAGCTAAGTGGAATCAACGATTGGCGTCATCCAATCATTGCTGACCCACGCCTTACTTTTGACGCTTGTACTTTGGCATTTAAGGAATCCAAGTCTTTCATGTTTCTCCAACATACCCTATACCACTAGGGACCCGCTGGTACGCTCTCCCGGTGCGTTGGCAGAATTGAAGCAATGAAGATATTGCATCAGGTCCATGAGAGGACTGTTAAACAACCATTTACCCAAATAGGTCAACTTGTTGGGGAAAGGCGAGACAACTATGTATACCACCGGTCGTTCATTGGGCCAACACAACACGTGCGCGGGAACACTCCATCCCCTAACACGCTCCTCAGTGGGATATACTCCGCTTGAGACTTGAACCCGCAACCTCCCAGGCCTTAATTCTCTGATCCAAGTTAAACTACCATTTACCCCAAAAGACCTACCTGTTGGGGAAAGGTTAGACAATTATGTTTACCAATGGGTCATCGGGCCAGCACAACACGGTAGTGAGAACACACCATCCGTTAACAAGCACTTTTGGAAAAACGCTGAATGTCATATTCTATAGGCGTCTTCAATTACTTGGTTATTTTTGGCCCGACGTGAAAGCTAATTCCAAGAATGTACAAAGTAATTGTCCACGCTGCGAAGTGCCACCTTGCCATGATGAGGCTAACCTAGTCGAGTCTGTCCCTGATATTTGTAAGTCGAGCAAGCTTGCCTAGACCTCATCCGTGCAACCTAAAAAATTTGGTATTCTTTGATGCCACCAAAGTTCACCTCATCGCCAAAGCTGACACAATTCGATATCTCATTTCGAAACCGGCATGAACAGGACGTACTGTATGATGGCTACTGCAATTGTCTAAATTTGACATCATGTGTTTTCTATCGGAGCCCGTCAAAGGACAAGCGATTGCAGACTTGTACGCAGCATTCCCAGTTTCAGATGACACCTTAACACATGACGATATCTCTTGGGAAATACCAGATGTTTCCCTAGCTTGAGAAGTCACCCCTGAGGCAAAACTGACACTTTATTTCGATGGATCCTCTACGACTACCGGATGAGTTGTTCTCATTCTACCAGACTCCATGATCAAATCACTTTCTTGCAAAATTGATCTCCAAAGTTCAAATAATGAGGCTGAATACAAAGCTTTACTCTTGCGCCTTTCTACAAGCAAGAATTTAGGAGTCCAGTACCTCAAGATAAAGGGAGACCCCAAACTCCTAATCAACTAGATGACTGGGACTGATGCTCTAAAAAAAATGGGATTGGCACCATACCGTACAAGAGCACAAGAATTTTTCCAGTGCTTTCAAAATGCTATCATCGAACGCACTGGACTTATGGGTAATCTTCAGGTTGACACCCTGGCCACTTTTGCTTCTAAACTCCGTTCCGAAGGAGAAGAAATTGCTATTTGAGTCATGAAAGGGACGGTGTCGAAGTCTTGGCAGGACGACGCTGGATCCAGTTCGCTAAGTGGAATCAATGATTGGCGTCATCCAATCATTGCAGACCCACGCCTTACTTTTGACGCTAGTACTTTTGCATTAAAGGAATCCCAGTCTTTCATGTTTCTCCAACATACCCTATACCACTGGGCACCAGATGGTACACACTCTCGGTTTGTTGGCAGAATTGAGTCTATGAAGATAATCCATTAGGTCCATGAGAGGACTGTTAAACAACCATTTACCCGAAAAGGTCAACCTGTTGGGGAAAGGCGAGAGAACTATGTATACCATTGGTCGTTCGTTGGGCCAACAGAACACGTGCGCGGGAACACACCATCCCCTAACACGCTCCTCAGTGGGAATACACTCCGCTGGAGAGTTGAATCCGCAACCTCCAAGGCCTTAATTCTCTGATCCATTTTAAACAACCATTTACCCCAAAAGACTTACATGTTGGGGAAATGTGAGACAACTATGTATACCAATGGGTCATCGGGCCAACACAACACGCTAGCGAGAACACACCATCCGTTAACAAGCACTTGTGGACAAACACTGAACGTCATATTCTACAGGGGTCTTCAATGACTTGGTTATTTTCGGCCTGACGTGAATGCTAAGCTAATCGTCATTGTCCTTGATATCTGGAAGTCGAACATACTTGCCTCGCCCTCATCCGTGCAACCCCAAAAAATTGGCATTCTTTAATAGCCATCCAAGTACACCTCATCGCCAAAGCTGACACAATTCGATATCTCATTTCGAAACCGGCATTAACAGGACACACTGTATGATGGCTATTGCAATTATCTGAATTTGACATCTTGTGTTTTCTACCGAAGCCTGTCAAAAGACAAGCGATTGCAGACTTGCGCGTAACATTCCCAGTTTCAGATGACACCTTAACACATGACGATATTTCCTGGGAAATGCCAGATGTTTTCCTAGCTTGAGAAGCCACCCCTGAGGAAAAACTGACACTTTATTTCGATGGATCCTCTACGACTACCGTAGGAGTTGTAGGAGTTGTTCTCATTCTACCGGACTCCATGATCACATCACTTTCTTTCAAAATGGATTTCCCATATTCAAATAATGAGGCTGAATACGAAGCTTTACTCTTGCGCCTTTCTATAGGCAAGAATTTAGGAGTCCAGTACCTCAAGAAAAAAGGAGACCCCAAACTCCTAATCAACTAGATGATTCGGACTTACGCTCTAAAATAAATGGGATTGGCACCATACCGAATATGAGCACAAGAATTTATCCAGTGTTTTCAAAATGCTATCATCGAATACACTAGACGAATGGGTAATCTTCAGGCTGACAACCTAGCCACTTTAGCTTCCGAAATCCGTTTCGAAGGGGAAGAAATTGCAATTCGAGTCATGAAAGGGACGGTTCCTAAGTCTTGGTTGGACGACCTGGATCCAGTTCGCTAAGTGGATTCAACGATTGGCGTCATCCAATCACTGCTGACCCACGCCTTACTTTTGATGCTAGTACTTTGGCATTTAAGGAATCCAAGTCTTTCATGTTTCTCCAACATACCCTATACCACTGGGGACCAGTTGGTACGCTCTTCCGGTGCGTTCGAAGAATTGATGCTATGAAGATACTCCATCAGGTCCATGAGTGGACTGTTAAACAATCATTTACCCAAAAACGTCAACCTGTTAGGAAAAGGCGAGACAACTATGTATACCACCGGGTCGTTCGTTGGGCAACACAACACGTGCGCAAGAACACACCATCCACTGACACGCCCCTTAGTGGGAATACACGCTGGAGACGTGAACCCGCAACCTCCCAGCCCTTAATTCTCTGATCCATGTTAAACAACCATTTACCTATAGACCTACCTATTAGTGAAAGGCGAGACAACTATGTATACCAATGGGTCGTCGGGCCAACACAACACGCTAGGGAGAACACACCATCCGTTAACAAGCACATGTCGACAAACGCTGAACGTCATATTCTACAGGTGTCTTCAATGACTTGGTTATTTTCAGCCCAACGTGAATGCTAATTTCAAGAATGTACAAAGTAATTGTCCAAGCTGCGAAGCACCACCTTGCCCTGATGAGGCTAACCTAGTCGACACTGTCCCTGATATCTGGAAGTCGAGCAAGGTTGCCTCCCCCTAATCCGTGCAATCCAAAATATTTTGCATTCTTTGATGGCCATCAAAGTTCACCTCCTCGCCAAAACTGACGCCATTCGATATCTCATTTCGAAACCGGCATTAACCGGACACACTGTATGATGGCTATTGCAATTGTCTGAGTTTGACATCTTGTGTTTTCTACGTAAGCCCGTCAAAGGAAAAGCGATTGCAGACTTACACGCAACATTACCTTTTTCATATGACACCTTTAACACATAACGATATCACCAGGGAAATGGCAGATGTTTCCCTAGGTTGAGAAGCCTCCCTTGAGGAAACATTGAAACTTTATTTCGATGGATCCTCTACGACTACCGTAGGAGTTGTAGGAGTTGTTCTCATTCTACCGGACTCCATGATCACATCACTTTCTTTCAAAATTGATTTCCCATGTTCAAATAATGAGGGTGAATATGAAGCTTTACTCTTTCGCCTTTCTACAGGCAAGAATTTAAGAGTCCAGTACCTCAAGAAAAAGGGTGACCCCAAACTATTAATCAACTAGATGACTGGGACTTATGCTCTTAAAGAAATGGGATTGGCACCATACCGGACATGAGCACTAGAATTTATCCAATGTTTTCAAAATGCTATCATCGAACACACTGGATGAATGGGTAATCTTCAGGCCGACACCCTGACACTTTAGATTCCGAACTCCGTTTCGAAGGAGAAAAATTGCTATTCAAGTCATGAAAGGGAAAGTGCCTAAGTCTTGGCTGGACGACCTTGGATCCAGATCGCTAAGTGGAATCTACGATTGGCGTCATCCAATCATTGCTGGCCCATGCCTTACTTTTGACGCTTGTACTATGGCATTAAAGGAATCCAAGTCTTTCATGTTTCTCCAACATTCCCTATATCACTGGGGACTCGATGGTATGCTCTCCTGGTGCATTGGTAGAATTGAAGCTATGAAGATACTCCATCAGGTGCATGAGAGGACTGTTAAACAACTATTTACCCAAAATGGTCAACCTGTTGGGGAAACGCGAGACAACTATGTATACCACCGAGTCGTTCGTTGGGCCAACGCAACACGGTAGCGGGAACACACCAACCCCCAACACGCCCCTCAGTGGGAATACACTCCGCTGGAGACTTAAACCCGCAACCTCCCAGGCCTTAATTCTCTGATCCATGTTAAAAAACCATTTACCCCAAAACACTTACCTGTTGGGGAAAGGCGAGACAATGTACAAAGTAATTGTACAAAGCTAATTCCAAAAATGTACAAAGTAATTGTCAAAGCTTCGAAGCTCCACCTTGCCATGATGAGGCTAACCTAGTCGACGCTTTCCCTGATATTTGGAAATCGAACAAACCTCATCCGTGCAACCCAAAAAATTTGGCATTCTTTGACGGCCATCCAAGTTCACCTCATCGCCAAAGCTGACGCAATTCGAAACCGGCATTAATAGGACACACTGTATGATGGCTACTGCAATTGTCTGAATTTGACATCTTGTGTTTTCTTCCGAAGCCCGTCAAAGGACAAGCGATTGCAGACTTGCGCGCAACATTCCCAGTTTCAGATGACACCTTAACACATGACGATATCTCCTGGGAAATGCTAGATGTTTCCCTAGCTTGAGAAGCCACCACTGAGGAAAAATTGACACTTTATTTCGATGGATCCTCTACGACTACCGGAGGAGTTGTTCTTATTCTACCAGACTCCATGATCACATCACTTTCTTCCAAATTTATTTCCCATGTTCAAATAATGAGGCTGAATACGATGCTTTACTCTTGCGCCTTTTTACAGGCAAGAATTTATGAGTCCAGGACCTCAAGATAAAGGGAGACCCCAAACTCCTAATCAACTAGATGACTGGGACTTATGCTCTCAAAGAAATGGGATTGGCACCATACCGGATAGGAGCGCCAGAATTTATGCATTGTTTTCAAAATGCTATCATCGAACAGATTGGACGAATGGGTAATCTTCAGGCTGACATCCTAGCCACTTTAGCTTCCAAAATCCGTGGCGAAGTAGAAGAAATTGCTATTCAAGTCATGAAAGCGACGGTCCCTATGTCTTGCTGGACGACCCTGGGTCCAGTTAGCCAAGTGGATTCAACGATTGGCGTCATCCAATCATTGCTGACCCACGGCTTACTTTTGACACTAGTACTTTGGCATTAAAGGAATCCAAGTCTTTCATGTTTCTCCAACATACCCTATACCACTGGGGACCCGATGGTACGCTTTCCCAGTGCGTTGGCAGAATTGAACCTATGAAGATATGCCATTAGGCCATGAGGCAACTGTTGAACAACCATTCACCCTAAATGGTCAACCTGTTGCGGAACGGCGAGACAAATATGTATACCACGGGGTCGTTCGTTGGGCCAACACAACACACGCGCGGGAACACACCATCCCCTAACACGCCCCTTAGTGGGAATACACTCCGCTGGAGACTTGAACCCACAACCTCCGAGGCCTTAATTCTCTGATCCAAGTTAAACTACCATTTACCCCAAAAGACGTACCAGTTGGGGAAAGGTTAGACAATTATGTATGCCAATGGGTCGTCGGGCCAACACAAGACGGTAGCGAGAACACACCATCCGTTAACAAGTACTTTTGGAAAAACGTTGAACGCCATATTCTATAGGCGTCTTCAATGACATGGTTATTTTTGGCCTGACGTGAAAGCTAATTCAAAAAATGTACAAAGTAATTGTCCAAGCTGCGAAGCACCACCTTGCCATGATGAGGCTATCCTAGTCGACGCTGTCCCTGATATCCGGAAGTCGAGCAAGCTTGCCTCGCCCTCATCCGTGCAACCTAAAAATTTTGGCATTCTTTGATGGCCATCAAAGTTCACCTCATCGCCAAAGCTGTCGCAATTCCACATCTAATTTCGAAACCGGCATTAACAGGACACACTGTATGATGGCTATTGCAATTTTGAATTTGATATCATGTTTTTTCTACTGGAGCTCGTCAAAGGACAAGCGATTGCAGACTTGCTCGCAACATTCTAAGTTTTAGATGACACCTTAACACATGACGACATCTCTAGGGTAATGCCTGATGTTTCCCTAACTTGAGAAGCCACCCCTTGAGGAAACACGGACATTTTATTTCGATGGATCCTCTACGACTACCGGAGGAGTTGTTCTCATTCTACCGAACTCGAGGATCACATCACTTTCTTGGAAAATTGATTTCCCATTTTCAAATAATGAGGCTGAATACGAATCTTTACTGTTGCGCCTTTCTACATGCAAGAATTTAGGAGTCCAGTTCCTCAAGATCTAGGGAAACCCCAAACTCCTAATCAACTAGCTGACTGGGACTTCTGCACTCAAAGAAATGGGATTGGCCCCATACCGGACATGAGGCCAATCATTGGCGTCATCCAATCACGAACACTTTATTTCGAGAACACACCATCCCCTCACACGCCCCTCAGTGGGAATACACCCCGCTGGAGCTTGAACCCGCAACCTCCCGGGCCTTAATTCTCTGATCCATGCTAAACAACTATTTCCCCCAAAAGACCTACATGTTGGTGAAAGGCGAGACAACTATGCATACCAATGGGTCGTCGGGCCAACACAACACGGTAGCGAGAAGACACCATCCGTTAACAAGCACTTGTGGACAAACGCTGAACGTCATATTCTACAGGCGTTTTCAATGACTTGGTTATTTTCGGCCCGACATGAAAGCTAATTCCAAGAATGTACAAAGTAATTGTCCAAGTTGCGAAGCACCACCTTGCCATGATGAGGCTAACCTAGGCGACGCTGTCCCTGAGATCTGGAAGTCGAAGAAGCTTGCCTCGCCCTCATCCGGCGAGACAACTATGTATACCATCGGTCGTTCGTTGGGCCAACACAACACGTGCGCGGGAACACTCCATCCCCTAACACGCTCCTTGGTGGGATACACTCCGCTTGAGACTTGAACCCGCATCCTCCCAGGCCTTAATTCTCTGATCCAAGTTAAACAAACATTTACCCCAAGATACCTACCTGTTGGGGAAAGGTTAGACAACTATGTATACCAATGGGTCGTTGGGCATACACAACATGGGAGCGAGAACACACCATCTGTTAACAAGCACTTGTGGACAAACGCTGAACGTCATATTCTATAGTCGTCTTCAATGACTTGGTTATTTTCAGCCCGACGTGAATGCTAATTCCAAGAATGTAGAAAGTAATTGTCCAAGTTGGGAAGCACCACCTTGCCTTGATGAGGCTAACCTAGGCGACGCTGTCCCTGATATCTGGAAGTCGAAGAAGCTTGCCTCGCCCTCATCCGTGCAACCCAAAAAAATTGGCATTCTTTGATGGCCATCCAAGTTCACCTCATTGCCAAAGCTGACGCAATTCGATATCTCATTTCAAAATCGGCATTAACAGGACACACTGTATGATAGCTATTGCAATTGTCTGAATTTGACATCTTGTGTTTTGTACCGAAGCCCGTCAAAGTACGAGCGCTTGCAGAATTGCGTGCAACATTCCCAGTTTCAGATGACACCTTAACACATGACGATATCACCTGGGAAATGCCAGATGTTTCCCTTGCTTGAGAAGCCACCCTTGAGGAAAAACTGACACTTTATTTCGATGGATCCTCTACGACTATCGGAGGAGTTGTTCTCATTCTACTGGACTGCATGATCACATCACTCTGTTGCAATATTAATTTCCAATGTTCAAATAATGAGGCTGAATACGAAGCTTTACTCTTGCGCCTTTCTAGAGGCGAAATTTTGGAGTCTAGTACCTCAAGATAAAGGGGGGCACCAAATTCCTAATCAACTGGATGACTGGGACTTATGCTCTCAATGAAATGGGATTGGCACCATACCGGACAGGAGCACCAGAATTTATCCAGTGTTTTTACAATGCTATCATTGAACACATTGGACGAATGGGTAATCTTCAGGCTGACACCCTAGCCACTTTAGCTTCCGAAATCCGTTTCGAAGGTGAAGAAATTGCAATTCGACTCATGACAGGGACGGTCCCTAAGTCTTGGCTGGACTACCCTGGATCCAGTTCGCTAAGTGGATTCTACGATTGGCGTCATCCAATCATTGCTTACCCACGTCTTACTTTTGACACAAGTACTTTGGCATTAAAGGAATCCAAGTCTTTCATGTTTCTCCAACATACCCTATACCACTGGGGACCCGATGGTACGCTCTCCCGGTGCGTTGGAAGAATTGAAGCTATGTAGATACTCCATCAGGTCCATGAGAGAACCGTTAAACTACCATTTACCCAAATAGGTCAACTTGTTAGGGAAAGGCGAGACAACTATGTATACCACCGGTCGTTCGTTGGGCCAACACAACACGTGCGGGGGAATACTCCATCCCCTAACACGCTCCTCAGTGGGATACACTCCGCTTGAGACTTGAACCCGCAACCTCCTAGGCCTTAATTCTCTGATCCAAGTTAAACAAACATTTACCCCAAGAGACCTACCTGTGTGGGGAAAGGTTAGACAACTATGTATACCAATGGGTCGTTGGGCCAACACAACATGGGAGCGAGAACACACCATCTGTTAACAAGCACTTGTGGACAAACGCTGAACGTCATATTCTATAGGCGTCTTCAATGACTTGGTTATTTTCGGCCCGACGTGAATGCTAATTCCAAGAATGTACAAAGTAATAGTCCAAGTTGCGAAGCACCACCTTTCCATGATGAGGGTAACCTAGGCGACGCTGTCCCTGATATCTGGAAGTCGAAGAAGATTGCCTCGCCCTCATCCGTGCAACCCAAAAAAATTGGCATTCTTTGATGGCCATCCAAGTTCACCTCATTGCCAAAGCTGACGCAATTTGATATCTCATTTCGAAATCGGCATTAACAGGACACACTGTATGATGGCTATTGCAATTGTCTGAAGTTGACATCTTGTGTTTTGTACCGAAGCCCGTCAAAGTACGAGCACTTGTAGAATTGCGCGCAACATTCCCAGTTTCAGATGACACCTTAACACATGACGATATCACCTGGGAAATGCCAGATGTTTCCCTTGCTTGAGAAGCCGCCCCTGAGGAAAAACTGACACTTTATTTCGATGCATCCTCTACGACTACCGGAGGAGTTGTTCTCATTCTACCGGACTGCACGATCACATCACTCTGTTGCAATATTGATTTCAATGTTCAAATAATGCGGCTGAATACGAAGCTTTACTCTTGCGCCTTTCTAGAGGCGAAATTTTGGAGTCTAGTACCTCAAGGTAAAGGGAGGCACCAAATTCCTAATCAACTGGATGACTAGGACTTATGCTCTCAATGAAATGGGATTGGCACCATACCGGACAGGAGCACCAGAATTTATCCAGTGTTTTTAAAATGCTATCATCGAACACATTGGACGAATAGGTAATCTTCAGGCTGACACCCTAGCCACTTTAGCTTCCGAAATCCGTTTCGAAGGTGAAGAAATTGCAATTCGACTCATGACAGGGACGGTCCCTAAGTCTTGGCTGGACTACCCTGGATCCAGTTCGCTAAGTGGATTCTACGATTGGCGTCATCCAATCATTGCTTACCCACGTCTTACTTTTGACGCTAGTACTTTGGCATTAAAGGAATCTAAGTCTTTCATATTTCTCCAACATACCCTATCCCACTGGGGACCCGATGGTACGCTCTCCCGGTGCGTTGGCAGAATTGAAGCTATGTAGATACTCCATCAGGTCCATGAGAGAACCGTTAAACTACCATTTACCCTAGAAGGTCAACCTGCTAGGGAAAGGCGAGACAACTATGTATACCACCGGTCGTTCGTTGGGCCAACACAACACGTCCACGGGAACACTCCATCCCCTAGCACGCTCCTCAGTGGGATACACTCCGCTTGAGACTTGAACCCACAACTTCCCAGGCCTTAATTCTCTGATCCAAGTTAAACAAACATTTACCCCAAGAGACCTACCTGTTGGGGAAAGGTTAGACAACTATGTATACCAATGGGTCGTTGGGCCAACACAACATGGGAGTGAGAACACACCATTTGTTAACAAGCACTTGTGGACAAACGCTGAACGTCATATTCTATAGGCGTCTTCAATGACTTGGTTATTTTCGGCCTGACGTGAATTTTAATTCTTAGAATGTACAAAGTAATTGTCCAAGTTGCGAAGCACCACCTTGGCATGATGAGGCTAACCTAGGCGACGCTGTCCCTGATATCTGGAAGTCGAAGAAGCTTGCCTCGCCCTCATCCGTGCAACCCAAAAAAATTGGCATTCTTTGATGGCCATCCAAGTTCACCTCATCGCCAAAGCTGACGCAATTTGATATCTCATTTCAAAATCAGCATTAACAGGACACACTGTATGATGGCTATTGCGATTGTCTGAATTTGACATCTTATGTTTTCTACCGAAGCCAGTCAAAGGACAAGCGATTGGAGAATTGCGTGTAAAATTCCCAGTTTCAGATGGGACCTTAACACTTGACGATATCACCTGGGAAATGCCAGATGTTTCCCTAGCTTCAGAAGCCACCCCTGAGGAAAAACTGACACTTTATTTCGATGGATCCTCTACGACTACCGGAGGAGTTGTAGGAGTTGTTCTTATTCTACCGGACTCCATGATCACATCACTCTTTTGCAATATTGATTTCCCATGTTCAAATAATGAGACAGAATACGAAGCTTTACTCTTACGCTGTTGCACGGGCAAGAATTTAGGAGTCTTGTCCCTGAAGATAAAGGGAGACCCCAAACTCTTAATCAACTAGATGACTGGGACTTATGCTCTCAAGGAAATGGGATTGGCACCATACGGACAAGAGCACAAAAATTTATCCAGTGTTTTCAAAATGCTATCATCGTACACACTGGACGGATAGGTAATCTTCAGGCTGACACCCTAGCCACTTTAGCTTTCGAACTCCGTTTTGAATGAGAAGAAATTGCTATTCGAGTCATGAAAGGGACGGTCCCTAAGTCTTGGCTGGACGACCCTGGATCCAGTTAGCTAAGTGGAATCAACGATTGGTGTCATCCAATCATTGCTGACCCACGCCTTACTTTTGACGCTAGTACTTTGACATTAATGGAATCCAAGTCTTTCATGTTTCTTCAACACACCCTATACCACTTGGGACCCGATGGTACGCTCTCCTGGTCCGTTGGCAGAATTGAAGCTATGAAGATACTCCCTCAGGTCCAGGAGAGGACTGTTAAACAACCATTTACCCAAAATGGTCAACCTGTTGGGGAAAGGCGAGACAACTATGTTTACCAATGGGTCATCGGGGCAACACAACACGGTTGTGATAGCACACCATCCGTTAACAAGCACTTGTGGACAAACGCCGAACGCCATATTCTCCAGGCGTCTTCAATGACTTGGTTATTTTAGGCCCGACGTGAATGCTAATTCCAAGAATGTACAAAGTAATTGTCCAAGCTGCGAAGCACCAGCTTGCCATGATGAGGCTTACCTAGTTGACGTTGTTCCTGATATCTGGAAGGCGAGCAAGCTTGCCTCGCCCTCCTTCGTGCAAGCTAAAAATTTGACATTCTTTTATGGCCATCAAAGTTCACCTCATCGACAAAGCTGACGCAATTCGATATCTCATTTCGAAACCGGCATTAACAAGACAAACTGTATGATGGTTCTTGCAATTGACTGACTTTGACATCTTGTGTTTTCTACCGAAGCCCATCAAAGGACAAGCGATTGCAGACTTGCTCGCAACATTCCTAGTTTCAGATGATACCTTAACACGTGACGATATCACTAGGGAAATGCCAGATGTTTCCATAGCTTGAGAAGCCACCCCTGAGGAAACATGGACACTTTATTTCGATGGATCCTCTATGACTACGGGAGGAGTTATAGGAGTTGTTCTCATTCTACCGGACTCCATGATCACATCACTTTCTTGCAAAATTGATTTCCCATGTTCAAATAATGAGGCTGAATACGAAGCTTTACTCTTGCGCATTTCTACAGGCAAAAAGTTAGGAGTCCAGTACCTCAAGATAAAGGGAGACCCCAAACTCTTAATCAACTAGATGACAGGGACTTATGCTCTCAAAGAAATGGGATTGGCACCATACCGGACAAGAACACAAGAATTTGTCCAGTGTTTTCAACATGCTATCATCGAACACACTGGACCAATGGGTAATATTCAGGCTGACACACTGGCCACATTAGCTTCCAAACTCCGTTTTCAAAGAGAAGAAATTGTTATTTGTGGCTTACCTAGTCAACATTGTTCCTTATATCTGGAAGTTGAGCAAGCATGCCTCGCCCTCATCCATGCAACCCAAAAAATTTGGCATTCTTTGATGACCATCAAAGTTCACCTCATCGCTAAAGCTGACGCAATTCGATATCTTATTTCGAAACCGGTATTAAGAGGACACACTGTATGATGTCTATGGCAATCGTCTGAATTTGACATCTTGTGTTTTCTACCGAAGCCAGTCAAAGGACAAGTGATTGCAGACTTGCGCGCAACATTCCCAGTTTCAGATGATAGCCTCACACATGATGATATCACTTGGGAAATGCCAGATGTTTCCCTAGTTTGAGAAGCCACCCCTGAGGAAACACTGACACTTTATTTCGCTGGATCCTCTACGACTACCGGAGGAGTTGTTGGAGGTGTTCTCATTCTACCGGACTGTATGATCACGTCACTCTCTTGCAATATTGATTTCCCATGTTCAAGTAATGAGGCTGAATACGAAGCTTTACTCTTGCGCCTTTCTACAGACAAGAATTTAGGAGTCCAGTACCTCAAGATAAAGGGAGACCCCATACTCCTAATCAACTAGATGACTGGGACTTATGCTCTGAAAGAAATGGGATTGGCACCATACCGGATAGGAGCTCAAGAATTTATCTAGTGTTTTCAAAATACTATCATCGAACACACTGGACGAATGGGTAATCTTCAGACTGACACCTTGGCCACTTTACCTTCCAAACTCCGTTTCGAAGGAGAAGAAATTGCTATTCGAGGCATTAAAGGGACGGTCCCTAAGTCTTGGCTGGACGACCACGGATCTTGTTCGGTAACTGTTGTCTACGTTTGGCATCATCCGGTCATTGTTGAGTTGCGCCTTACTTTTGACCCTCGTACTTTGTCGTTAAAGCATACCAAGTCATTCATGTTTCTCCAACATACCCTATACCACTGGGGACCCGATGGTACGCTCTCCCTGTGCGTTGGCAGAATTGAAGCTATAAAGATACTCCATGCGGTCCTTGAGAGGACAGTTAAACAACCATTTACCCAAAAAGGTCAACTTGTTGGGGAAAGGCGAGACAACTATGTATACCACCGGGTCGTTCATTGGGCCAACATAACACGTGCGCGGGAAAACACCATCCCCTAACACGCCCCTCAGTGGGAATACACTCCTCTGGAGACTTGAACCCGCAACCTCCCAATCCTTAATTCTCTGATCCATGCTAAACAACCATTTACCCCAAAAGACCGACATGTTGGTGAAAGGCGAGACAAATATGTATACCAATTCGTCGTCGGGCCAACACAACATGGTAGGGAGAACACACCATCCGTTAACAACCACTTGTGGACAAACGCTGAACGTCATATTCTACAGGGGTCTTCAATGACTTGGTTATTTTTGACACCGACCCGACGTGAAAGCTAATTCCAAGAATGTACAAAGTAATTGTCAAAGCTGCGAAGCTGCACCTTGCCATGATGAGGCTAACCTAGTCGACGCTTTCCCTGATATTTGGAAATCGAACAAACCTCATCCGTTCAACCCAAAAAATTTGGCATTCTTTGATGGCCATCCCAGTTCACCTCATCGCCAAAGCTGACGCAATTCGAAATCTCATTTCGAAACCGGCATTAACAGGACACATTGTATGATGGCTACTGCAATTGTCTGAATTTAACATCTTCTATTTTCTTCCGAAGCCCGTCAAAGGACAAGCGATTGTAGACTTGCGCGCAACATTCCCAGTTTCAGATGACACCTTAACACATGACGATATCTCCTGGGAAATGCTAGATGTTTCCCTAGCTTGAGAAGCCACCACTGAGGAAAAATTGACACTTTATTTCGATGGATCCTCTACGACTACCGGAGTTGTTCTTATTCTACCAGACTCCATGATCACATCACTTTCTTGCAAAATTTATTTCCCATGTTCAAATAATGAGGTTGAATACGATGCTTTACTCTTGCGCCTTTTTACAGGCAAGAATTTATGAGTCCAGTACCTCAAGATAAAGGGAGACCCCAAACTCCTAATCAACTAGATGACTGGGACTTATGCTCTCAAAGAAATGGGATTGGCACCATACCGGAGAGGAGCACCAGAATTTATGCATTGTTTTCAAAATGCTATCATCGAACAGACTGGACGAATGGGTAATCTTCAGGCTGACATCCTAGCCACTTTAGCTTCCGAAATCCGTGGCGAAGTAGAAGAAATTGCTATTCGAGTCATGAAAGCGACGGTCCCTATGTCTTGGCTGGACGACCCTGGGTCCAGTTCGCCAAGTGGATTCAACGATTGGCGTCATCCAATCATTGATGACCCACGCCTTACTTTTGACGTTAGTACTTTGGCATTAAAGGAATCCAAGTCTTTCATGTTTCTCCAACATACCCTATACCATTGGGGACCCGATGGTACGCTTTCCCAGTGCGTTGGCAGAATTGAACCTATGAAGATATGCCATAAGGCCATGAGATGGCTGTTGAACAACCATTCACCCAAAATGGTCAACCTGTTACGGAACGGCGAGACAAATATGTATAACACCGGGTCGTTCGTTGGGCCAAGACAACACGTGCGCGGGAACACACCATCCCCTAACACGCCCCTTAGTGGGAATACACTCCGCTGGAGACTTGAACCCGCAACCTCTGAGGCCTTAATTCTCTGATCCAAGTTAAACTACCATTGACCCCAAAAGACCTACCTGTTGGGGAAAGGTTAGACAATTATGTATACCAATGGGTCGTCGGGCCAACACAAGACGGTAGCGAGAACACACCATCCGTTGACAAGTACTTTTGGAAAAACGTTGAACGTCATATTCTATAGGCCTCTTCAATGACTTGGTTATTTTGGCCCGATGTGAAAGCTAATTCAAAAAATGTACAAAGTAATTGTCCAAGCTGCGAAGCACCACCTTGCCATGATGAGGCTATCCTAGTCGACGCTGTCCCTGATATCTGGAAGTCGAGCAAGCTTGCCTCGCCCTCATCCGTGCAACCTAAATTTTTTGGCATTCTTTGATGGCCATCAAAGTTCCCCTGATCGCCAAAGCTGACACAATTCGATATCTCATTTCGAAACCGGCATGAACAGGACACACTGTATGATGGCTATTGGAATTGTCTGAATTTGACATCTTTGTGTTTCTACCGAAGCCTGTGAGAGGACAAGCGATTGTAACTTGCTCGCAACATTCCCAGTTTCAGATGACACGTTAACACATGACGATATCCCTAGGAAATGCCAGATGTTTCCCTTGCTTGAGAAGCCACCCCTGAGGAAAAACTGACACTGTATTTCGATGGATCCTCTACGACTACCAGAGGAGTTGTAGGAGTTGTTCTCATTCTACCGGACTCCATGATCACATCGCTTTCTTTCAAAATTGATTTCCAATGTTCAAATAATGAGGCTGAATACGAATCTTTACTAGTTCGCCTTTCTACACGCAAGAATTTAGGAGTTCAATACCTTAAGATAAAGGGAGACACCAAACTCCTAATCAACTAGATTACTGGGACTTATGCTCTCAAAAAAATTGGATTGGCACCATACCGTACAAGGGCACATCAATTTTTCTAGTGTTTTCAAAATGCTATCATCGAAGACTCTGGACTTATGGGTAATCTTTAGGCTGACAGCTTTGCTACTTTTGCTTCCAAACTCCATTTCCATGGAGAAGAAATTGCTATTCGAGTCATGAAAGGGACGGTGCCTAAGTCTTGGCTGGACGACCCTGGATCCAGTTCGCTAAGTGGAATCAATGATCGGCGCCATCCAATCATTAAGGACCCACGCCTTACTTTCGATGCTAGTACTTTTGTATTAAAGCAGTCCCAGTGTTTCATGTTTCTCCAACATACCGTATATCACTGGGCACCAGATGGTACGCTCTCCCGGTTTGTTGGCAAAATTGAACTATGAAGATAATCCACCAGGTCCATGAGAGGACTGGTAAACAACCATTTACCCAAAAAGGTCAACTTGTTGGGGAAAGGCGAGAGAACTATGTATACCACTGGTCGTTCGTTGGCCCAACAGAACACGTGCGCGGGAACACACCATCCCCTAACACGCCTCTCGGTGGAAATACACTCTGCTGGAGACTTGAACCCGCAACCTCCAAGGCCTTAATTCTCTAATCCATTTTAAACAACAATTTACCCAAAAGACCTACATGTTGGGGAAAGGCAAGACAACTATTCGTACCAATGGGTCATCAGGCTAACACAACACGGTAGCGAGAACACACCATCCGTTAACAAGCACTTGTGGACAAACGCTAAACGTCATATTTTACAGGCGTCTTCAATGACTTGGTTATTTTCGGCCCGAAGTGAATGCATATTCCAAGAATGTACAAAGTAATTGTCCAAGCTGCGAAGCACCACCCTGCCATGATGAGGCTAACTTAGTCGACGTTGTCCTTGATATCTGGAAGTCGTGCAAGCTTCCCTCGCCCTCATCCGTGCAACCCAAAAAATTTGGAATTCTTTGATGGCCATTAAAGTTCACCTCATCGCCAAAGCTGTCGCAATTCCACATCTAATTTCGAAACCGGCATTAAATGGACACACTGTATGATGGCTATTGCAATTTTGAATTTGATATCATGTTTTTTCAACTGGAGCTCGTCAAAGGACAAGCGATTGCAGACTTGCTCGCAACATTCCTAGTTTCAGATGACACCTTAACACATGACGACATCTCCAGGGTAATGCCTGATGTTTGCCTAACTTGAGAAGCCACCCCTTGAGGAAACACGGACATTTTATTTCGATGGATCCTCTATGACTACCGGAGGAGTTGTAGGAGTTGTTCTCATTCTACCGAACTCGACGATCACATCACTTTGTTGGAAAATTGATTTCCCATTTTCAAATAATGAGGCTGAATACGAATCTTTACTCTTGCGCCTTTCTACATGCAAGAATTTAGGAGTCCAGTTCCTCAAGATCTAGGGAGACCCCAAACTCCTAATCAACTAGATGACTGGGACATCTGCACTCAAAGAAATGGGATTGGCCCCATACCGGACATGAGGCCAATCATTGGCGTCATCCAATCACGGACACTTCATTTCAAGAACACACCATCCCCTCACACGCCCCTCAGTGGGAATACACCCCGTTGGAGACTTGAACCCGCAACCTCGCGGGCCCTAATTCTCTGAACCATGCTAAACAACTATTTCCCCCAAAAGACCTACATGTTGGTGAAAGGCGAGACAACTATGTATACCAATGGGTCGTCGGGCCAACACAACACGGTAGCGAGAACACACCATCCGTTAACAAGCACTTGTGGACAAACGCTGCACGTCATATTCTACAGGCGTCTTCAATGACTTCGTTATTTTCCGCCCGACGTGAAAGCTAATTCCAAGAATGTACAAAGTAATTGTCCAAGCTGCGAAGCACCACCTCGCCATGATGACGCTAACCTAGTCGACGCTGTCCTTGATATCTGGAAGTAGAGCAAGCTTGCCTCGCCCTCATTCTTGCAGCCCGAAAAATTTGGCATTCTTTGACGGCCATCAAAGTTCACCTCATCGCCAAAGCTGACACAATTTGATATGTCATTTCGAAACCGGCATTAATAGGACACTGTATGATGGCTATTGCAATTGTCTGAATTTGATATCATGTGTTTTCTACCGAAGCCTGTCAAAGGACAAGCCATTGCAGAATTGCGCGCAACATTCCTAGTTCCAGATGACACCTTAACACATGACGATATCACCTGGGAAATGCCATATGTTTCCCTAGTTTGAGAAGCCACCCCTGTGGAAAAAGTGACAGTTTATTTCGATGGATCTTCTACGACTACCGGAGGAGTTGTTCTCATTCTACCGAACTCCATGATCACATCACTCTGTTGCAGTATTGATTTCCCATGTTCAAATAATGGGGCTGAATACGAAGCTTTACTGTTGCGCCTTTCTACAGGCAAGAATTTAGGAGTCCAGTACCTCAAGATAAAGGGAGACCCCAAACTCCTAATCAACTAGATGACTGGGACTTATGCTCTCAAGGAAATGGGATTGGCACCATACAGACAGGAGAACAACAATTTATCCAGTGTTTTCAAAATTGTATCATCGAACACACTGGACAGATAGGTAATCTTCAGGCTGACACCCTGGCCACTTTAGTTTCCGAACTCCGTTTCGAATGAGAAGGAATTGCTATTCGAATCATGAAAGGGACGGTCCCTAAGTGTTGTTTAGACGACCCTGGATCCAGTTCGCTAAGTGGAAACAATGATTGGCGTCATGCAATCATTGCTCACTGAAGCCTTACTTTTGACGCTAGTACTTTGGCATTAAAGGAATCCAAGTCTTTCATGTTTCTCCATCATACCCTATACCACAGGGGACCCGATGGTACTCTCTCCCGGTGCGTTGGCAGAATTGAAGCTATGAAGATACTCCATCAAGTCCATGAGAGGACTGTTAAACAACCATTTACCCAAAATGGTCAACCTGTTGGGGAAAGGCGAGACAACTATGTATACCACCGGTCGTTCGTTGGGCCAACACAACACGTGCGCGGGAACACTCCATCCCCTAACACGCTCCTTAGTGGGATACACTCCGCTTGAGACTTGAACCCGCAACCTCCCAGGCCTTAATTCTCTGATCCAAGTTAAAAAACATTTACGCCAAGAGACCTACCTGTTGGGGAAAGGTTAGACAACTATGTATACCAATGGATCGTTGGGCCAACACATGGGAGTGAGAATACACCATCTGTTAACAAGCACTTGTGGACAAACGCTGAACGTCATATTCTATAGGCGTCTTCAATGACTTGGTTATTTTCGGCCCGACGTGAATGCTAATTCCAAGAATGTACAAAGTAATTGTCCAAGTTGCGAAGCACCACCTAGCCATGATGAGGCTAACCTAGGCGACGCTGTCCCTGATATCTGGAAGTCGAAGAAGCTTGCCTCGCCCTCATCCGTGCAACCCAAAAAATTGGCATTCTTTGATGGCCATCCAAGTTCACCTCATTGCCAAAGCTGACGCAATTTGATATCTCATTTCGAAATCGGCATTAACAGGACACATTGTATGATGGCTATTGCAATTGTCTGAATTTGACATCTTGTGTTTTGTACCGAAGCCCGTCAAAGTACGAGCGCTTGCAGAATTGCGCACAACATTCCCAATTTCAGATGGGACCTTAACACATGACGATATCACCTGGGAAATGCCAGATGTTTCCCTAGCTTGAGAAGCCACCCCTGAGGAAACACGGACTCTTTATTCCCATGGATCCTCTACGACTACCGAAGGAATTGTTCTCATTCTACCGGACTCCATGATCACATCACTTTCTTGCGAAATTCATTTCCCATGTTCAAATAGTGAGGCTGAATATGAAGCTTTACTCTTGCGCCTTTCTACACGCAAGAATTTAGGAGTTCAGTCCCTCAAGATAAAGGGGGAGACCAAACTCCTAATCAACTAGATTACTGGGACTTATGCTCTCAAAAAAATTGGATCAGCACCATAACGAACAAGAGCACATGAATTTTTCCAATGTTTTCAAAATGCTATCATCGAACAAACTGGACTTATGGGTAATCTTCAGGCTGACACCTTTGCTATGTTTGCTTCCAAACTCCGTTTCCAAGGAGAAGAAATTGCTATTCGAGTCATGAAAGGGACGGTGCCGAAGTCTTGGCTGGACGACCCTGGATCCAGTTCGCTCAGTGGAATCAATGATTGGCGTCATCCAATCATTGCAGACCCACGCCTTACTTTTGACGCTAGTACTTTTGCATTAATGCAATCCCAGTGTTTCATGTTTCTCCAACATACCCTATATCACTGGGCACCAGATGGTACGCTCTCCCGGTTTGTTGGCAGAATTGAAGCTATGAAGATAATCCACCAGGTCCATGAGAGGACTGGTAAACAACCATTTACCCATAAAGGTCAACCTGTTGGGGAAAGGCGAGAGAACTATGTATACCACTGGTCGTTCGTTGGGCCAACACAACACGTGCGCGGGAACACACCATCCCCTAACACGCCTCTCGGTGGAAATACACTCCGCTGGAGACTTGAATCCGCAACCTCCAAGGCCTTAATTCTCTAATACATTTTAAACTACAATTTACCCCAAAAGACCTACATGTTGGGGAAGGGCGAGACAACTATTTATACCAATTGGTCATCGGGCTAACACAACACGGTAGCGAGAACACACCATCCGTTAACATGCACTTGTGGACAAACGCTAAACGTCATATTTTACAGGCGTCTTCAATGACTTGGTTATTTTCGGCCCGAAGTGAATGCATATTCCAAGAATGTACAAAGTAATTGTCCAACCTGCGAAGCACCACCTTGCCATGATGTGGCTAACTTAGTCGACGTTATCCCCGATATCTGGAAGTCGTGCAAGCTTCCCTTGCCCTCATCCGTGCAACCGGCATTAAAGTTTACCTCATCAAAGTTTACCTCATCGCCAAAGCTGTCGCAATTCCACATCTAATTTCGAAACCGGCATTACCAGGACACCTTCTATGATGGCTATTGCAATTTTGAATTTGATATCATGTTTTTTCTACCGGAGCTCGTCAAAGGACAAGCGATTGCAGACTTGCTCGCAACATTCCCAGTTTCAGATGACACCTTAACACATGTCCCTTGAGGAAACACGGACATTTTATTTCGATGGATCCTCTACCACTACCGAAGGAGTTGTAGGAGTTGTTCTCATTCTACCGAACTCGACGATCACATCGCTTTGTTGGAAAATTGATTTCCCATTTTCAAATAATGAGGCTGAATACGAATCTTTACTCTTGCGCCTTTCTACAGGCAAGAATTTAGGAGTCCAGTTCCTCAAGATCTAGGGAGACCCCAAACTCCTAATCAACTAGATGACTGGGACTTATGCACTCAAAGAAATGGGATTGGCCCCATACCGGACATGAGGCAAATCATTGGCGTCATCCAATCACGGACGCTTTATTTCGAGAACACACCATCCCCTCACACGCCCCTCAGTGGGAATAAACCCCGTTGGAGACTTGAACCCGCAACCTCCCGGGCCTTAATTCTCTGATCCATGCTAAACAACTATTTCCCCCAAAAGACCTACATGTTGGTGAAAGGCGAGACAACTATGTATACCAATGGGTCGTCGGGCCAACACAACACGGTAGCGAGAACACACCATCCGTTAACAAGCACTTGTGGACAAACGCTGAACGTCATATTCTACAAGCGCCTTCAATGACTTGGATATTTTCCGCCCGACGTGAAAGCTAATTCCAAGAATGTACAAAGTAATTGTCCAAGCTGCGAAGCACCACCTCGCCATGATGAGGCTAACCTAGTCGACGCTGTCCTTGATATCTGGAAGTCGAGCAAGCTTGCCTCGCCATCATTCGTATAACCTGAAAAATTTGGCATTCTTTGACTGCCATCAAAGTTCACCTCATCGCCAAAGCTGACACAATTCCATATGTCATTTCGAAACCGGCATTAACAGGACACACTGTATGATGGCTATTGCAATTGTCTGAATTTGACATCATGTGTTTTATACCGAAGCCTGTCAAAGGACAAGCCATTGCAGAATTGGGCGCAACATTCCTAGTTCCAGATGACACCTTAACACATGACGATATCACCTGGGAAATGCCATATGTTTCCCTAGTTTGAGAAGCCACCCCTGTGGAAAAAGTGACAGTTTATTTCGATGGATCCTCTACGACTACCGGAGGAGTTGTAGGAGTTGTTCTCATTCTATCAGACTCCATGATCACATCACTCTCTTGCAATATTGATTTCCCATGTTCAAGTAATGGGGCTGAATACGAAGCTTTACTGTTGCGCCTTTCTACAAGCAAGAATTTAGGAGTCCAGTACCTCAAGATAAAGGGAGACCCCAAACTCCTAATCAACTAGATGACTGGGACTTATGCTCTCAAGGAAATGGGATTGGCACCATACGGACAGGAGAACAACAATTTATCTAGTGTTTTCAAAATTCTATCATTGAACACACTTGACAGATAGGTAATCTTCAGGTTGACACCCTGGCCACTTTAGTTTCCGAACTCCGTTTCGAATGAGAAGGAATTGCTATTCGAGTCATGAAAGGGACGGTCCCTAAGTCTTGTCTGGACGAAGCTGGATCCAGTTTGCTAAGTGGAATCAACGATTGGCGTCATCCAATCATTGCTGACCGAAGCCTTACTTTTGACGCCTGTACTTTGGCATTAAAGGAATCCAAGTCTTTCATGTTTCTCCATCGTACCCTATACCACAGGGGACCTGATGGTACTCTCTCCCGGTGCGTTGGCAGAATTGAAGCTATGAAGATAGTCCATCAGGTCCACGAGAGGACTGTTAAACAACCATTTACCCAAAATGGTCAACCTGTTGGGGAAAGGCGATACAACTATGTATACCACCGGATCGTTTGTTGGGCAAACACACCACGTGCGCGGGAACACACCATCCCCTAACACGCCTTTCAGTGGGAATACACTCCGTTGGAGACTTGAACCCGCAACCTCCCAGGCCTCAATTCTCTGATCCAAATTAAACAACCATTTACCCCAAAAGACCTACCTGTTGGGGAAAGGTTAGACAACTATGTATACCAATGGGTCGTTGGGCCAACACAACATGGGAGCGAGAACACACCATCTCTTAACAAGCACTTGTGGAAAAACGCTGAACGTCATATTCTATAGGCGTCTTCAATCACTTAGTTATTTTAGGCCTGACGTGAATGCTAATTCCAAGAATGTACAAAGTAATTGTCCAAGTTGCGAAGCGCCACCTTGCCATGATGAGGCTAACCTAGGCGACGCCGTCCCTGATATCTGGAAGTTGAATAAGCTTGCCTCACCCTCATCCGTGCAACCCAAAAAATTGGCATTCTTTGATGGCCATCCAAGTTCACCTCATTGCCAAAGCTGACGCAATTCGATATCTCATTTCGAAATCGGCATTAACAGCACACATTGTATGATGGCTATTGCAATTGTCTGAATTTGACATCTTGTGTTTTGTACCGAAGCCCGTCAAAGTACGAGCGCTTGCAGAATTGCGCGCAACATTCCCAGTTTCAGATGACACCTTAACACATGACGATATCACCTGGGAAATGCCAGATGTTTCCCTTGCTTGAGAAGCTACCCCTGAGGAAAAACTGACACTTTATTTCGATAGATCCTCTACGACTACCGGAGGAGTTGTTCTAATTCTACCGGATTGCATGATCACATCACTCTGTTGCAATATTGATTTCCCATGTTCAAATAATGAGGCTGAATACGAAGCTTTACTCTTGCGCCTTTCTACAGGCGAAATTTTGGAGTCCAGTACCTCAAGATAAAGGGAGGCACCAAATTCCTAATCAACTGGATGACTGGGACTTATGCTCTGAATGAAATGGGATTGGCACCATACCGGACAGGAGCACCAGAATTTGTCCAGTGTTTTTAAAATGCTATCATCGAACACATTGGACGAATAGGTAATCTTCAGGCTGACACCGTAGCCACTTTAGCTTCCGAAATCCGTTTCGAAGGTGAAGAAATTGCAATTCGACTCATGACAGAGACGGTCTTTAAGTCTTGGCTGGACTACCCTGGATCCAGTTCGCTAAGTGGATTCTACGATTGGCGTCATCCAATCATTGCTTACCCACGGCTTACATTTGACGCTAGTACTTTGGCATTAAAGGAATCCACGTCTTTCATGTCTCTCCAACATACCCTATACCACTGGGGACCCGATGCTATGCTCTCCCGGTGTGTTGGCTGAATTGAAGCTATGTAGATACTCCATCAGGTCCATGAGAGAACCGTTAAACTACCATTTACCCAAAAAGGTCAACCTGTTAGGGAAACGCGAGACAACTATGTATACCATCGGTCGTTCATTGGGCCAACACAACACGTGCGCGGGAACACTCCATCCCCTAACACGACTTTCAGTGGGATACACTCCGCTTGAGACTTGAACCCGCAACCTCCCTGGCCTTAATGCTCTGATCGAAGTTAAACAAACATTTACCCCAAGAGACCTACCTGTTGGGGAAAGGTTAGACAACTATGTATACCAATGGGTCGTTGGGCCAACACAACATGGGAGCGAGAACACACCATTTGTTAACAAGCACTTGTGGACAAACGCTGAACGTTATATTCTATAGGCGTCTTCAATGACTTGGTTATTTTCGGCCCTACGTGAATGCTAATTCCAAGAATGTACAAAGTAATTGTCCAAGTTGCGAAGCACCACCTTGCCATGATGAGGCTAACCTAGGCGACGCTGTCCCTGATATCTGGAAGTCGAAGAAGCTTGCCTTGCCCTCATCCGTGCAACCCAAAAAAATTGGCATTCTTTGATGGCCATCCAAGTTCAACTCATTGCCAAAGCTGACGCAATTCGATATCTCATTTCGAAATCGGCATTAACAGGACACACTGTATGATGGCTATTGCAATTGTCTGAAGTTGACATCTTGTGTTTCGTATCGAAGCCCGCATAGTACGAGCGCTTGCAGAATTGCGCGCAACATTCCCAGTTTCAGATGACACCTTAACACATGACGATATCACCTGGAAAATGCCAGATGTTTCCCTTGCTTGAGAAGCCACCCCTGAGGAAAAACTGACACTTTATTTCGATGGATCCTCTATGACTATCGGTGGAGTTGTAGGAGTTGTTTTCATTCTACCGGACTGCATGATCACATCACTCTGTTGCAATATTGATTTCCCATGTTCAAATAATGAGGCTGAATACGAAGCTTTACTCTTGCGCCTTTCTACAGCGAAATTTTGGAGTCCAGTACCTCAAGATAAAGGGAGGCACCAAATTCCTAATCAACTGGATGACTGGGACTTATGCTCTGAATGAATTGGGATTGACACCATACCGGACAGGAGCACTAGAATTTATCCAGTGTTTTTAAAATGCTATCATCGAACACATTGGACGAATGGATAATCTTCAGGCTAACACCCTAGCCACTTTAGCTTCCGAAATCCGTTTCGAAGGTGAAGAAATTGCAATTCGACTCATGACAGGGACGGTACCTAAGTCTTGGCTGGACTACCCTGGATCCAGTTCGCTAAGTGGATTCTACGATTTGCGTCATCCAATCATTGCTGACCCACGCCTTACTTTTGACACTAGTACTTTGACATTAAAGGAATCCAAGTCTTTCATGTTTCTCCAACATACCCTATACCACTGGGGACCCGATGGTACGCTCTCCCGGTGCGTTGGTAGAATTGAAGCTATGAAGACACTCCATCATGTCCATGAGAGGATTGTTAAACAACCATTTACCAAATATGGTCAACCTGTTGGGGAAAGGCGGGACAACTATGTATACCACTGGACATGAGGCCAATCATTAGCGTGATCCAATCACGGACACTTTATTTCGAGAACACACCATCAAATAATACGCCCCTCAGTGGGAATACACTCCATTGGAGACTTTAACCGGCAACCTCCCAGGCCTTAATTCTTTGATCCAAGTTAAACGACCATTTACCGCAAAAGACCTACCTGTTGGGGAAAGGTTAGACAAATATGTGTACCAATGGGTCGTCGGGCCAACACAACACGGTAGCGAGGACACACCATCCGTTAACAAGCACTTGTGGACAAACGCTGAACGTCATATTCTACAGGCGTCTTCAATGACTTGGTGATTTTCGGCCTGACGTGAAAGTTAATTCCAAGAATGTACAGAGTAATTGTCCAAGTTGTGAAGCGCCACCTTGCCACGATGAGGTTAACCTAGTCGACGCTGTCCATGATATCTGGAAGTCGAGCAAGCTTGCGTCGCCCTCATTCGTGCAACCCGAAAAATTTTGCATTCTTTGATGGCCATCAAAATTTACCTTATCACCTAAGCTGACGCAATTCGATATCTCATTTTGAAACCCGCATTAACAGGACACACTGTATGATGACTATTGCGGTTGTCTGAATTTGACATCTTGTGTTTTCTACCGAAGCCCATCAAAGGACAAGCGCTTGCAGACTTGCTCGCAACATTCCTAGTTTCAGATGACACCTTAACACATGACGATATCACCTGGGAAATGCCAGATGTTTCCCTAGCTTGAGAAGCCACCCCTGAGGAAAAACTGACACTTTATTTCGATGGATCCTCTACAACTACCGTAGGAGTTGTAGGAGTTGTTCTCATTCTAGCGGACTCCATGATCACATCACTCTCTTGCAATATTGATTTCCCATGTTCAAATGATGTGGCTAAATATGAAGCTTTACTCTTGCGCCTTTCTACAGGCGAAATTTTGGAGTCCAGTACCTCAAGATAAAGGGAGGCACCAAACTCCTAATCAACTTGATGACTGGGACTTATGCTGTCAAGGAAATGGGATAGGCACCATACCGGATAGGAGCACAAGAATTTTTCAAGTGTTTTCAAAATGCCATCATCAAACACACTGGACGGATAGGTAATCTTCAGGCTGACACCCTGGCCACTTTAGCTTTCGGACTCCGTTTCGAATGAGAAGAAATTGCTATTCGAGTCATGAAAGGGACGGTCCCTAAGTCTTGGCTGGATGAACCTTGGTGTTGTTCGCTAAGTGGAATCAAGGATTGGCGTCATGAAATCATTACTAACCCACGCCTTACTTTTGACGCTAGTACTTTGGCATTAAAGGAATCCAAGTCTTTAATGTTTCTCCAACATACCCTATACCACTGGGGACCTAATGTTACGCTCTCCCGGTGCGTTGGCAGAATTGAAGCTATGAAGATACTTCGTCAGGTCCATGAGAGGATTGTTAAACAACCATTTACCCAAAATGGTCAACCTTTCGGGGAAAGGCGAGACAACTATCTATACCACCGGATCGTTCATTGGGCCAACACAACACGTGCGCGGGAACTGACCATCCCCTAACACGACTTTCAGTGGGAATACACTCCGCTGGAGACTTGAACCCGCAACCACCTAGGCCTTAATTCTCCGATCCAAGTTAAACAACCATTTACCCCAAAAGACCTACCATTTGGGAAAGGTTAGACAACTTTGTATAGCAATGGGTCGTCGGGCCAACACAACACGGTAGCCAGAACAGATCATCCGTTAACAAGCACTTGTGGACAAACGCTGAACGTCATATTCTACAGGTGTCTTCAATGACTTGGTTATTTTTGGCCCGACGTGAATGCTAATTTCAAGAATGTACAAAGTAATTGTCCAAGGTACGAAGCACCACCCTGGCATGATGAGGCTAACCTAGTCGATGCTGTCCCTGATATCTGGAAGTCGAGCAAGCTTGCCTCGCCCTCATCCTTGCAACCCAAAAATTTGGCATTCTTTGATGGCCATCAAAGTTCACCTCATCGCCAAAGCTGACGCCCTTCGATATCTAATTTCGAAACCGGCATTAACCGGACACACTGTATGATGGCTATTGCAATTGTCTAAGTTTGACATCTTGTGTTTTCTACCGAAGCCCGTCAAGATAAGCGATTGCAGACTTGCGCGCAACATTCCTAGTTTCAGATGACACCTTTTAAACATAACGATATCACCAGGGAAATGCCAGATGTTTCCCTAGGTTGAGAATCCACCCCTGAGCAAACACTGACACTTTATTTCGATGGATCCTCTATGACTACCGTAGGAGTTGTAGGAGTTGTTCTCATTCTACTGGACTCCATGATCACATCACTTTCTTTCAAAATTGATTTCCCATGTTCAAAAAATGAGGCTGAATACGAAGCTTTAGTCTTGTGCCGTTCTATAGGCAAGAATTTAGGAGTCCAGTACCTCAAGCAATAGGGATACCCCAAACTCCTAATCAACTAGATGACTGGGACTTATGCTCTCAAAGAAATGGGATTGGCACCATACTGCACAGTAGCACAAGAATTTATCCAGTGATTTCAAAATGCTATCATCGAACACACTGGACGAATGGGTAATCTTCAGCCTAACACCCTGACACTTTAGATTCCGAACTCCGTTCCGAAGGAGAAAAATTGCTATTCCAGTCATGAAAGGGACGGTGCCTAAGTCTTGGCTGGACGACCCTGGATCCAGATCGCTAAGTGGCATCTACGATTCGCGTCATCCAATCATTGCTGACCCATGCCTTACTTTTGACTCTAGTATTTTGGCATTGATGGAATCCAAGTCTTTCATGTTTCTCCAACATTCCCTATACCACTGGGGACCCGATGGTACGCTCTCCCGGTGCGTTGGCAGAATTGAAGCTATGAAGATTCTCCATCATGTCCATGAGAGAACTGTTAAACAACAATTTACCTAAAAGGTCAACCTGTTGGGGAAAGGCGAGACAACTATGTATACTACCTGGTTGTTCGTTGGGCCAACACAACACGTGCGCGGGAACACACCATCCCCTAACACTCCCCTCAGTGGGAATACACTCCGCTGGAGACTTGAACCCGCAACCTCCCAGGCCTTAATTCTCTAATCCATGTTAAACAACCATTTACCCCAAAAGACCTACCTGTTGGTGTAACGCGAGACAACTATGTATACCTATGGGTCGTCGGGCCAACACAACACGGTTGCGAGAACACACCATCCGTTAGCAAGCACTAGTGGACAAACGTTGAACGTCATATTCTACAGGCGTCCTCAATGACTTGGTTATTTTCGGCCCGACGTGAATGCTAATTCCAAGAATGTACAAACTAATTGTCCATCCTGCGCAGCAACACCTCGCCATGTTGAGGATAACCTAGTCGACATTGTCCCTGATATCTGGAAGTCTAGCAAGCTTGCCTCGCCCTAATCCGTGCATCCCAAAAAATTTGGCATTCTATGATGGCCATCAAAGTTCAGCTCATTGCCAAAGATGATGCAATTCGATATCTCATTTCGAAACCGGCATTAACAGGACACATTGTATGATGGCTATTGCAATTGTCTGAATTTGACATCTTGTGTTTTCTACCGAAGCCAGTCAAAGGACAAGCGATTGCAGACTTGCGCGCAACATTTCCTGTTTCGGATGATACCTTAACACATGACGATATCACATCGGAAATGCCAGATGTTTCCCTACTTGGGAAGCCACCCCTGAGGAAACACTGACACTGTTTTTCGATGGATCCTCTGCGACTACCGGAGGAGTTGTAGGAGTTGATCTCCTTCTATCGGACTCCATGATCACATCACTTTCGTATAAAATTGATTTCCCATGTTTAAATAATGAGGCTGAATACGAAGCTTTACTGTTGCGCCTTTCTACAGGCAAGAATTTAGGAGTCCAGTACCTCAAGATAAAAGGAGACCCCAAACTCATAATCAACTTGATGACTGGGACTCATGCTCTCAAAGAAATGGGATTGGCACGATACCGGAGAAGGGCACAAGAATTTGTCCAGTGTTTTCAAAATGCTATCATCGAACACACTGGACGAATGGGTAATCTTTAGGCTGACACCCTGGGTACTTTTCTTCCAAAGTCGATTTCGAAGGCGAAGAAATTGCTATTCGAGTCATGAAACTGATGGTCCCTAACTCTTGGCTGGAAGACCCTGGATCCAGTTCGCTAAGTGGAATCAATGATTGGCGTCATCCAATCATTGCTGACCCACGCCTTACTTTTGGCACCAGTAGTTTGGCATTAAAGGAATCCTTGTCTTTCATGTTTCTCCAACATACCCTATACCACTAGGGACTCGATGGTACGCTCTCCTGGTGCGTTGGCATAATTGAAGCTATGAAGATACTCCATCAGGTCCATGAGAGGACTGTGAAACAACCATTTACCAAAATGGTCAACCTGTTGGGGAAAGGCGAGACAACTATTTATACCCCCTGTCGTTCGTTGGGCCAACACAACACGTGCGCGGGAACACACTTCCTAACACGCACCTCAGTGGGAATACACTCCGGTGGAGACTCTAATCCGCAACCTCCAAGGCCTTAATTCTCTAATCCTTTTTAAACAATCATTTACCCCAAAAGACCTACCTGTTGGGGAAAGGCGAGACACATGTATACCAATGGGTCGTCGGGCCAACACTACATGGTAGCGAGAACCAACCATCCGTTAACAAGCACTTGTGGACAAACGCTGAACGTCATATTCTACAGGCGTCGTCAATGAATTGGTTATTTTCAGCCCGACGTGAATGCTAATTCCAAGAATGTACAAAGTAATTGTCCAAGCGGCGAAGCACCACCTTGCCCTGGTGAGGCTAACCTAGGCGACGCTGTTCCTGATATTTGGAAGTCGAGCAAGCTTGCCTCGCCTCATTCGTGCAACCTGAAAAATTTGGCATTCTTCGATGGCGATCAAAGTTCACCTCATCACCAAAGTTGACGCAATTCGGTATCTCATTCCGAAACCGGCATTAACAGTACACACTGTATGATGGCTATTACAATTGTTGAATTTGACATCTTATGGTTTCTACCGAAGCCTATCAAAGGACAAGTGATTGCTGACTTGCTTCCAACATTCCCAGTTTCAGTAGACACCTTAACACATGACGATATCACCAGGGAAATCCCAGATGTCTCCCTAGCTTGAGAAGCCACCCCTGAGGAAACTCGGACAATTTATTTCGATGGATCCTCTACGACTACCAGAGGAGTTGTTCTCATTCTACCGAACTCCATGATCACATCACTTTCTTGCAAAATTGATTTCCCATGTTCAAATAATGAAGCTGAATACGAAGCTTTACTCTTGTGCCTTTCTACAGGCCAGAATTTAGTAGTCCAGTATCTCAAGATAAAGGGAGACCCCAAACTCCTAATCAACTGGATGACAGGGACTTATGCTCTCAAAGAAATGGGATTGGCACCATACTGGACAAGAGCACAAGAATTTTTCCAGTGTTTTCAAAATGCTATCATCGAACACACTGGACGACTGGGTAATCTTCAGGCTGACACCCTGGCCACTTTAGCTTCCAAACTTTGTTTCGAAGGAGAAGAAATTGCTATTCGAGTCATGAAAGGGACGGTCCCTAAGTCTTGGCTGGTCGACCCCGGATCCAATTCTCTAAGTGGAATCAACGATTGGTGTCATCCAATCATTGCTGACCCACGGCTTACTTTTGACGCTAGTACTTTGGCATTTAAGGAATCCTAGTCTTTCGTGTTTCTCCAACATACCCTATACCACTGGGGACCCGATGGTACGCTCTCCCGGTGCGTTGGCAGAATTGAAGCTATGAAGATACTCCATTAGGTCCATGAGACGATTGTTAAACAACCATTTACCCAAAAAGGTCAACCTGTTGGGGAAAGGCGAGAGCACATTGTATAACCCCCGGTCGTTCGTTGGGCCGACACAACATGTGCGCGGGAACACTCAATCCCCTAACACTCCTCACTGGGATACACCCCGCTGAAGACTTGAACCCGCAACCTCCCAGGCCTTAATTCTGTGATCCATTTTAAACAACCATTTACCCCAAAAGACCTACCTGTTGGGGAAAGGCGAGACAACTATGTATATACCAATGGGTCGTGGGGCCAACACAACACGGTAACGAGAACACACCATCCGTTAACAAGCACTTGTGGACAAACGCTGAATGTCATATTCTACAGGCGTCTTCAATGACTTGGTTATTTTCGGCCCGACGTGAATTCTAATTCCAAGAATGTACAAAGTAATTGTCCAAGCTGTGAAGCACCACCTTGCCATGACGAGGCTAACCTAGTTGACGATGTCCTTGATATCTGGAAGTCTTGCAAGCTTGCCTCGCCTTCATCCGTGTCACCCAAAAGTTTTGGCATTCTTTAATGGCCATCCAGTCATGAAAGGGACGCTCCCCAAGTCCTGGCTGGCCGACCCTGGATCCAGTTTGCTAAGTGGAATCAACGATTGGCGTCATCCAATCATTTCTGACCCACGCCTTACTTTAGGCGCTAGTAATTTGGTATTATAGGAATCAATGTCTTTCCTGTTTCTCCAACGTACCCTATACCACTGGGGATTCGATGGTATGCTCTCCCGTTGCGTTGGCAAAATAGAAGCTATAAGGATACTCCATCAGGTCCATGAGAGGTCTGTTAAACAACAATTTACACAAAAAGGTCAAACTGTTGTCGAAAGGCGAGACAACTATGTATACCACCGGTCGTTCGTTGGGCCGACACAACACGTGCGCGGGAACACTAAATCCCCTAACACGCTCCTCAGTGGGATACACTCCGCTAGAGACTTGAACCCGCAACCTCCCAGGCCTTAATTCTCTGATCCAAGTTAAGCAACCATTTACCCTGAAAGACCTACCTACTGGGGAAAGGTTAGACAACTATGTATACCAATGGGTCGTTGGGCCAACACAACACGGTTGCGAGAACACACTATCCTTTAACTAGCACTTGTGGACAAACGCTGAACGTCATAATCTACAGGCGTCTTCAATGACTTGGTTATTTTCGGCCCGACGTGAGCTAATTCCATGAATGTACAAAGTAATTATCTAAGTTGCGAAGCACCACCTTGCAATGCTGAGGCTAGCCTAGTCGACGTTGTCCTTGATATCTGGAAGTCGAGCAAGCTTGCCTTGCCCTCATTCGTGCATCCCGAAAAATTTTGCATTCTTTGATGGCCATCAAAGTTAACCTCATCGCCAAAGCTGACGCAATTCGATATCTCATTTCGAAACCGGCATTAACAGGACACACTCTATGTTGGCTATTGCGATTGTCGACTTGCTCGCAACATTCCCAGTTTCAGAAGACATGTTAACACATGACGATATCACAAGGGAAATGCTAGATGTTTCCTAGCTTGAGAAGCCACCCCTGAGGAAACAGGGACACTTTATTTCGATGGATCCTCCGACTACCGTATGAGTTATTCTCATTCTACCGGACTCCATGATCACATCACTTTCTTGCAAAATTGATTTCCCATGTTCAAATAATGGGGCTGAATAAGAAGCTTTACTCTTGTGCCTTTCTACAGGCAAGAATTTTGGAGTCCAGTACCTCAAGATAAAGGGAGCCGCCAAATTCCTAATCAACTAGATAACTGGAACTTATGCTTTCAAACAAATGGGATTGGCACCATACCGGACAGGAGCACAAGAATTTATCCAGTGTTTTCAGAATGCTATCATCAAACACACTGGACGAATGGGTAATCTTCAGGCTGACACCCTAGCCACCTTAGCTTCCAAAGTCTTGGCTGACACACTGGACTTACGGACTGTCCCTAAGTCTTGGCTGGACGACCTTGGATCCAGTTCGCAAAGTGGAATCAACGATTGGCGTCATCCAATCATTGTTGACCCACGGCTTACTTTTGACGCTAGTACTTTGGCATTAAAGGAATCCAAGTCTTTCATGTTTCTCCAACATACCCTATACCACTAGGGACCCGATGGTACGCTCTACCTGTACATTGGCAGAATTGAAGCTATGAAGATACTCCATCAGGTCCATGAGAGGACTGTTAAACAACCATTTACCCAAAAAGGTCAACCTGTTGGGGAAAGGCGAGACAACTATGTATACCACCGGGTCGTTCTTTGGGCCAACACAACACGTGCGCGGGAACACACCATCCCTTAACACCCCCCTTAGTGGCCTTAATTCTCTGATCCATGTTAAACAACCATTTACCCCAATAGACCTACCTGTTGGCGAAAGGAGAGACAACTATGTATACCAATGGGTCGTCGGGCCAACACAACACGGTTGCTAGAACACACCATCCGTTAGCAAGCACTTGTGGACAAACGCTGAACGTCATATTCTACAGGCGTCTTCAATGACTTGGTTATTTTCGTGCCCGACGTGAATTCTAATTCCAAGAATGTACAAAGTAATTGTCCAAGATGCGAAACACCAGCTTGCCATGATGAGGCTAACCTAGTCGACGTTGTCCCTGATATCAGAAAGTCTAGCAAGCTAGCCTCGCCCTCATCCGTGTAAACCAAAATTTTTTGCATTCTTTGATGGCCATCAAAGTTCCCCTTATCGCCAAAGCTGACACAATTTGATATCTTATTTCAAAACCGGTATTAAGAGGACACACTGTATGATGTCTATTGCAATTGTCTGAATTTGACATCTTGTGTTTTCTACCGAAGCCAGTCAAAGGACAAGCGATTGCAGACTTGCGCACAACATTTCCAGTTTCAGACGACACCTTCACACATGACGATATCACCTGGGAAATGCCAGATGTTTCCCTAGTTTGAGAAGCCACCCCTGAGGAAACACTGAGACTTTATTTCGCTGGATCCTTTACGACTACCGAAGAAATTGTTCTCATTCTACCAGACTCCATGATCCCATCACTTTCTTGCAAAATTGATTTCCCATGTTCAAATGATGAGGCTGACTAGGAAGCTTTACTCTGGCGCCTTTCTACAGGCAAGAATTTAGAAGTCCAGTACCTCAAGATATAGGGAGACCCCAAACTAGATGACTGGCACTTGTGCTCTCAAAGAAATGTGGTTAGCACCTTTGTTACCCAGACACGGCAAGAATACGGGGCTGATATGGTGTGGATACAGTATTTACACTTAAAATGGGAGTATCCGATATAGATACAACACCAATTTTGAAGTATTCGGGTATCATAGGTTAGCACCATACCGGACATGAGCACCAGAATTTCTCCAGTGTTTTCAAAATGCTATCATCGAACACACTGGACAGATGGGTAATTTTCAGGCTAACACCCTAGCCATACTAGCTTCCAAACTCCGTTTCGAAGGAGAAGAAATTGCTATTCGAGTCATGAAAGAGACGGTCCCTAAGTCTTGGCTGGACGACCCTAGATCCAGTTCGCTAAGTGGAATCAACGATTGGCGTCATCCAATCATTGCTAACCCACGCCTTACTTTTGACTCTAGTACTTTTGCATTAAAGGAATCTACGTCTTTCATGTTTCTCCAACATACCCTATACCACTGGGGACCCGATAGTACGCTCTCTCGATGCTTTGCTAGAATTGAAGCTATGAAGATACTCCATTAGGTCCATGAGAGGACTGTTAAATAAACATTTACCCAAAAAGGTTAACTTGTTGGGGAAAGGCGAGACAACTATGTATACCACCGGGTCGTTCGTTGTGCCAACAAAACACGTGCGTGGGAACACACCATCCCCTAACACGCCCCTCAGTGGGAATACACTCCGTTGGAGACTTGAACCCGCAACCTCGCAGGCCTTAATTCTCTGATCCATGTTAAACAACCATTTACCCCAAACCCCTAATCAACTAGATGACTGGGACTTATGCTCTCAAAGAAATGGGATTGGCACCATACCGGACAGGAGCACAAGAATTTATCCAGTGTTTTGAAAATGCTATCATCGAACACACTGGACGGATGCGTAATCTTCAGGCTGACACCCTGGCCACTTGAGCTTCCGAACTCCGTTTCGAAGGAGAAGAAATTACTATTCGAGTCATGAACGGGACGGTCCCTAAGTCTTGGCTGGACGACCCTGGATCCAGTTTGCTAAGTGGAATCAACGATTGGCGTCATACAATCATTGCTGACCCACGCCTTACTTTTGACGCTTGTACTTTGGCATTTAAGGAATCCAAGCCTTTCATGTTTCTCCAACATACCCTATACCACTAGGGACCCGCTTGTACGCTCTCCCGGTGCGTTGGCAGAATTGAAGCAATGAAGATACTCCATCAACTAGATCACAGGGATGCTCCCAAAGAAATGCGATTGGCATCATACAGGACAAGAGCACATGAATTTGTCCAGTGTTTTCAAAATGCTATTGTCGAACACACTGGACGAATAAGTAATATTCAATCTGACACCCTGGCCACTTTTGCTTCCAAACTCCGTTTCGAAGGCAAAGAAATTGCTATTCGAGTCATGAAAGTGACGGTCCCTAAGTCTTGGCTGGACGACCCTAGATCCAGTTCTCTAAGTGGAATCAACGGTTGGCGTCATCCAAACATTGCTGACCCACGCCTTACTTTTGACGATAGTTGTTTGGCATGAAAGGACTCCTAGTCTTTCATGTTTCTCCATCATACCCTATACCACTGGGGACTCGATGGTACGCTCTCCCGGTACGTTGGCAGAATTGAAGTTATGAAGATACTCCATAAAGTCCATGGGAGGACTGTTAAACAACCATTTACCCAAAATGGTCAACCTGTTGGGGAAAGGCGAGAGAACTATGTATACCAATAGGTCGTCGGGCCAACACAACACGGTAGCGAGAACACACCATCCATTAACAAGCACTTGTGGACAAACGCCGAACGTCATATTTTACAGGCGTCTTCAATGACTTGGTTATTTTCGGCCCGACATGAATGCTAATTCCAAGAATGTACAAAGTAATTGTCCAAGCTGCGAAGCACCACCTTGCCATGATGAGGCTATCCTAGTCGACGTTGTGCCTGATATCTGGAAGTCGAGCAAGCTTGCATCGCCCTCATCCGTGCAACCCATCAAAGTTCACCTCATCGCCAAAGCTGACGCAATTCGATATCTCATTTCGAAACCGGCAATAACCGGACATACTGTATGATAGCTATTGCAATTGTGGAATTTGACATTTTGAGTTTTCTTCCGAAGCCCGTCAAAGGACAAGCGATTGTAGAGTTGCTCGCACCATTCCCAGTTTCAGATGACACCTTAACACATGACGATATCACCATTTTAATGCGAGATGTTTCCCTACCTTGAGAACCAACCCCTGTGGAAACACGGACACTTTATTTCGATGGATCCTCTACGACTACCGAAGGAGTTGTAGGAGTTGTTCTCATTCTACCGGACTCCATGATCACATCACTTTCTTGCAAAATTGATTTCCCATTTTCAAATAATGCTGCTGAATACGAAGCTTTACTCTTGCGCCTTTCTACTGGCAAGAAGTTAGGAGTCCAGTACCTCAAGATAAAGGGAGACCCCGAACTCCTAATCAACTAGATGACTAGGACTTATGCTCTCAAAGAAATGGGATTGGCACCATCCTGGACTTGAGCACAAGAATTTATCGATGGGTAATCTTCGGGCTGACACCTTGGCCACTTTAGCATCCTAACTCTGTTTCGAAGGAGAAGAAATTGCTATTCGAGTCATGAAAGGGACGGTCCCAAAGTCTCGGCTGGACGACACCATGGATCCAGTTCGCTAAGTGGAATCAACGATTGGCGTCTTCCAATCATTGATGAGCCACGCCTTACTTTTGACGCTAGTACTTTGGCATTAAAGGAATCTAAGTCTTTCATGCTTCTCCAACATACCCTATACTACTGGGGACCCGATGGTACGCTCTCCATGTGCGCTAGCAGAATTGAAGCTATGAAGATACTCCATCAGGTCCATCAGAGGACTGTTAAACAACCATTTGCCCAAAAAGGTCAACTTGTTGTTGAAGGGCGAGACAACTATTTATTCCACCGTGTCGTTCGTTGGGCCAATAGAACACGAGCGCGGGAAAACACCATCCCCTAACACGCTCCTCAGTGGGAAAATACTCCACTCCAGACTTGAACGCGCAACCTCCCAGGCCTTAATTATTTGATCCATGTTAAACAACCATTTACCCCAAAAGACCTACCTGTTCGGGAAAGGTGAGACAACTATATATACCAATGGGTCGTCTGGCCAACACAACACGGTAGCGAGAACACACCATCCGTTAACAAGCACTTGTGGACAAATGCTGAACGTCATATTCTACAGGTGTCTTCAATGACTTGGTTATTTTCGGCCCGACATGAATGCTAATTCCAAGAATGTACAAAGTAATTGTCCAAGTTGCGAAGCACCACTTTGCCATGATGAGGCTAACCTAGTCGACGTTGTGCCTGATATCTGGAAGTTGAGCAAGCTTGCCTCGCCCTCATCCGTGCAACCCAAAAAATTTGGCATTCTTTGATGGCCATCAAAGTTCACCTCATCGCCAAAGCTGACGCAATTCGATATCTCATTTCGAAACCGGCAATAACAGGACATACTGTATGATGGCTATTGCAATTGTTGAATTTGACATTTTGAGTTTTCTATTTAAGCCCGTCAAAGGACAAGTGATTGTAGAGTTGCTCGGAACATTCCCAGTTTCAGATGACATCTTAACACATGACGATATCACCATGGAAATGCGAGATGCTTCCCTACCTTGAGAACCAACCCCTGTGGAAACACAGACACTTTATTTCGATGGATCCTCTACGACTACCGAAGGAGTTGTGGGAGTTGTTCTCATTCTACTGGACTCCATGATCACATCACTTTCTTGTAAAATTGATTTCCCATGTTCAAATAATGCTGCTGAATACGAAGCTTTACTCTTGCGCCTTTCTACTGGCAAGAAATTAGGAGTTCAGTACCTCAAGATAAAGGGAGACCCCAAACTCCTAATCAACTAGATGACTAGGACTTATGCTCTCAAAGAAATGGGATTGGCACCATCCCGGACTTGAGCACAAGAATTTATCAATGGGTAATCTTCGGGCTGACACCCTGGCCACTTTAGCATCCTAACTCCGTTTCGAAGGAGAAGAAATTGCTATTCGAGTCATGAAAGGGACGGTCCCAAAGTCTCGGCTGGACGACACCCTGGCTCCAGTTCGCTAAGTGGAATCAACGATTGGCGTCTTCCAATCATTGATGACCCACGCCTTACTTTTGACGCTAATACTTTGGCATTAAAGGAATCTAAGTCTTCCATGTTTCTCCAACATACCCTATACCACTGGGGACCCGATGATTCGCTCTCCCTTGTGCGCTGGCAGAATTGAAGCTATGAAAGTACTCCATTAGGTCCATCAGAGGATTCTTAAACAACCATTTGCCCAAAAAGGTCAACTTGTTGAAAGGCGAGACAACTATTTATTCCACCATGTCGTTTGTTGGGCCAACAGAACACGTGCGCGGGAACACACCATCCCCTAACACGTTCCTCAGTGGGAAAATACTCCGCTGGATACTTGAACCCACAACCTCCCAGGCCTTAATTCTTTGATCCATGTTAAACAACTGTTTAGCCCAATAGACCTACCTGTTGGTGAAAAGCGAGACAACTTTGTATACCAATGGGTCGTCGGGCCAACACAACACGGTAGCGAAAACACACCATCTGTTAACAAGCACTTGTGGGCAAACGCTGAACGTCATATTCTACAGGCGTCTTCAATGACTTGGTTATTTTCGGCCCGACGTGAATGCTAATTCCAAGAATGTACAAAGTAATTGTCCAATCTGCGAAGCACCACCTTCCCATGATGAGGCTAACCCAGTCGACGCTGTCCCTGATATCTGGAAGTCTAGCAAGCTTGCCTCGCCCTCATCCGTGTAACCAAAAAAATTTTGCATTCTTTGATGGCCATCAAAGTTCCCCTTATCGCCAAAGCTGGCGCAATTCGATATCTCATTTCGAAACCTGTATTAAGAGGACACACTATGTGATGTCTATTGCAATTGTCTGAATTTGACATCTTGTGTTTTCTACCGAAGCCAGTCAAAGAACGAGCGATTGCAGACTTGCGAGCAACATTCCCAGTTTTAGAAGACACCTCCACACATGATGATATCACCTGGGAAATGCCAAATGTTTCCCTAGTTTGAGAAGCCACCCACACTTTATTTCGCTGGATCCTCTACGACTACCGGAGAAGTTGTTCTGATTCTACCAGACTCCATGACACATCACTTTCTCGCAAAATTGATTCCCATGTTCAAATAATGAGGCTGACTACGAAGCTTTACTCTTTCGCCTTTCTACAGGCAAGAATTTAGGAGTTCAGCACCTCAAGATAAAGGGGGACGCCAAACTCCTAATCAACTAGATGACAGGGACTTATGCTCCCAAAGAAATGGGATTGGCACCATACAGGACAAGAGCACAAGAATTTGTGCAGTGTTTTCAAAATGCTATCATGGAACAAACTGGACGAATGGGTAATCTTCAAGCTGACACCCTGGCCACTTTTGCTTCCAAACTCCATTTCGAAGGCAAAGAAATTGCTATTCGAGTCATGAAAGTGACGGTCCCTAAGTCTTGGCTGGTCGACCCTGGATCCAGTTCTCCAAGTGGAATCAACGATTGGCGTCATCCAAACATTGCTGACCCACGCCTTACTTTTGACACTAGTAGTTTGGCATTAAAGGAATCCTAGTCTTTCGTGTTTCTCCAACATACCCTATACCACTGGGGACCCGATGGTACGCTCTCCAAGTACGTTGGCAGAATTGAAGCTATGATGATACTCCATCAGGTCCATGTGAGGACATTTAAAAAACCATTTACTCAAAATGGTCAACTTGTTGGGGAAAGGCGAGACAACTATGTATACCAATAGGTCGTTGGGCCAACACAACACGGTAGCGAGAACACACCATCCATTAACAAGCACTTTTGGACAAACGCTGAACGTCATATTCTACAGGCGTCTTCAATGACTTGGTTCCAAGAATTTACAAAGTAATTGTCCAAGCTGCGAAGCACCACCTTGCCATGACGATGCTAACCTAGTTGACGTTGTGCTTGATATCGAGAAGTCGAGCAAGTTTGCCTCGCCCTCATCCGTGCAACCCAAAAAATTTTGCATTCTTTGATGACCATCAAAGTTCAACTCATCACCAAAGCTGACGCAATTCGATATCTCATTTCGAAACCGGAATTAAGAGGACACACTGTATGATGTCAATGGCAATCGTCTGAATTTGACATCTTGTGTTTTCTATCGAAGCCAGTCAAAGGACAAGCGATTGCAGACTTGCGCGCAACATTCCCAGTTTCAGATGACACCTTCACACATGACGATATCACCTGGGAAATGCTAATTGTTTCCCTAGTTTGAGAAGCCACCCATGAGGAAGCACTGACACTTTTTTTCGCTGGATCCTCTACGACAACCGGAGAAATTTTTCTCATTCTACTAGACTCCATGATCACATCACTTTCTTGCAAAATTGATTTCCCATTTTCAAATAATGAGGCTGAATAGGAAGCTTTACTCTTGTGCATTTCTACAGGCAAGAATTTAGGAGTCCAGTACCTCAAGATAAAGGGGGACCCCAAACTCCTAATCAACTAGATGACAGGGACTTATGCTCCCAAAGAAATGGGATTGGCACCATACAGGACAAGAGCACAAGAATTTGTCCAGTGTTTTCAAAATGCTATCATGGAACACACTGGATGAATGGGTAATCTTCAAGCTGACACCCTGGCCACTTTTGCTTCCAAACTCCGTTTCGAAGGCAAAGAAATTGCTATTCGAGTCATGAAAGTGACGGTCCCTAAGTCTTGCCTAGACGACCCTGGATCCAGTTCTCTAAGTGGAATCAACGATTGGCGTCATCCAAACATTGCTGACCTAGGCCTTACTTTTGACGCTTGTAGTTTGGCATTAAAGGAATCCCAGTCCTTAATGTTTTTCCAACTTACCCTATACCACTGGGGACCCGATGGTACGCTCTCCCGGCACGTTGGCAGAATTGAAGATATGAAGATACTCCATCAGGTCCATGAGAGGACTGTTAAACAACCATTTACCCAAAAAGGTCAACCTGTTGGGGAGAGGCGAGACAACTATCTATACCACCGGGTCGTTCGTTGGGCCAACACAACATGTGCGCGGGAACACACAATCCCCTAACACGCCCCTTAGTGGGAATACACTCCGCTGGAGACTTGAATCCGCAACCTCCAAGGCCTTAATTCTCTGATCCATTTTAAACAACCATTTACCCCAAAAGACCTACCTGGTGGGGAAAGGCAAGACAACTATGTATACGAATGGGTCGTCTGGCCAAGACAACACGGTAGCAAGAACACACCATCCGTTAACAAGCACTTGTGGACAAACGCTGAATGTCATATTCTACAGGCATCTTCAATGACTTGGTTCTTTTCGACTCGACGTGAAAGCTAATTCCCAGAATGTCCAAAGTAATTGTCCAAGTTGCGAAGCACCACCTTGCCATGATGAGGCTAACCTAGTTGACGTTGTGCCTGATATCTGGAAGTCGAGCAAGCTTGCCTCGCCCTCATCCGTGCAAGCCAAAAAATTTGGCATTCTTTGATGGCCATGAAAGTTCACCTCATCGCCAAAGCTGACACAATTCAATATCTCATTTAGAAACCGGCATTAACAGGACACATTGTATGATGGCTATTGCAATTGTTGAATTTGACATTTTTTGTTTTCCACTGAAGCCCATCAAAGGACAAGCGATTGCAGACTTGCTCGCAACATTCCCCATTTCAGATGACACCTTAACACATGACGATATCACCTGGGAAATGCGAGATGTTTCCCTAGCTTTAGAAGCCACCCCTGAGGAAACACAGACTCTTTATTCCTATGGATCCTCTACGACTACCGAAGGAGTTGTTCTCATTCTACCAGACTCCATGATCACATCACTTTCTTGCAAAATTGATTTCCCATGTTCAAATAATAAGGCTGAATACGAAGCTTTACTCTTGCGCCTTTCTACATGCAAGAATTTAGTAGTCCAGTACCCCAAGATAAAGGGAGACTGCAAACTCCTAATCAACTAGATGACAGGGACTTATGCTCTGAAAGAAATGGGATTGGCACCATACCGGAGAGCACAAGAAATTGTCCCCTGCTTTCAAAATGCTATCATCGAACACAATGGACGAATGGGTTATCTTCAGGCTGACATCTTGGCCACTTTTGCTTCCAAACTCCGTTTCGAAGGCAAAGAAATTGCTATTCGAGTCATGGAAGTGACGGCCCTATGTATGGGCTGGACGACCCTGGATCCAGTTCTCTAAGTGGAATCAACAATTGGCGTCATCCAAGGAAATAAATTTCGGTTTCGAGGTTTATTTCGACCAACCCGGAAATGGAAATATTTCGTGGAAATATTTCGACCAGTGTGGAAATAATACATTTTCGTGGAAATGATGGAAATAATGCGGAAATGATGGAAATATTATAGAAATGTTTGTGGAAAGTATGGGAAATGATAAAAACAAGCCTAAAAACACTCATAAACTATCAAACCATAATATGCAACCATATGTAGTGTGGAAATGAATAACCATAACGGTCTATAATGGATTGGTCTTCTATATATATATATATATAGAAATGGGTTAAATGATCAAATATGAGATTTGTGGTGCTTAAATGGGACATTTCCTACCTTCGATCGAAATGTTTCTATTGATGTCGAAACATTTCGATTTAAATAATACATATTTACACCGTCAATTAACCGAAATTTACTGTTAACACGAAATATTTCGACATGTATGGAAACATTTCGTGTATGTATTCTTTCCTGTCGGTAACCTAGAAAATGGAAATATTTCGCGAAATATTTCGTTAATTTCGGGAAATTTATTTCCTTGGCGTCATCCAATCATTGCTGACCCACGCCTTACTTTTGACGCTAGTGCTTTGGCATTAAAGGAATCCCAGTCTTTCATGTTTATCCAACATACCCTATACCACTGGGGACCCGATGGTACGGTCTCCCGATGCGTTTGCAGAATTGAAGCTATGAAGATACTCCATTAGGTCCATGAGAGGACTGTTAAACAACCACTTGCCCAAAAAGGTCAACTTGTAGGGGAAAGGCGAGACAATTATGTATACCACCGGTCGTTCGTTGGGCCAACACAACACGTGTGTGGGAACACATCATCCCTTCACACGCCCCTCAGTGGGAATACACTCCGCTGCAGACTTGAACCCGCAACCTCCCGGGTCTTAATTCTCTGATCCATATTAAACAACCATTTACCCCAAAAGACCAACCTGTTGGGGAAAGGCGAGACAACTATGTATACCAATGGGTCATCGGGGCAACACAACATGGTTGCGATAACACACCATCTGTTAACAAGCACTTGTGGACAAACGCCGAATGCCATATTCTACAGGCATCTTCAATGACTTGGTTATTTTAGGCCCAACGTGAATGCTAATTCCAAGAATGTACAAAGTAATTGTCCAAGCTGCGAAGCACCAGCTTGCCATGATGAGGCTTACCTAGTCGACGTTGTTCCTGATATCTGGAAGGCGAGCAAGCTTGCCTCGCCCTCCTCCGTGCAAGCAAAAAATTTGACATTCTTTGATGACCATGAAAGTTCACCTCATCGTCAAAGCTGACGCAATTCGATATCTCATTTCGAAATCGGCATTAACAAGACAAACTGTATGATGGTTCTTGCAATTGTCTGACTTTGACATCTTGTGTTTTCTACCGAAGCCCATCAAAGGACAAGCGATTGCAGACTTGCTCTCAACAATCCCAGTTTCAGATGATACCTTAACACGTGACAATATCACCAGGGAAAAGCCAGATGTTTCCCTAGCTTGAGAAGCCACCCCTGAGGAAACATGGACACTTTATTTCGAGGGATCCTCTCTGACTACCGAAGGAGTTGTAGGAGTTGTTCTCATTCTACCGAACTCCATGATCACATCACTCTGTTGCAATATTGATTTCCCATGTTCAAATAATGGGGCTGAATACGAAGCTTTACTGTTGCACCTTTCTACAGGCAAGAATTTAGGAGTCCAGTACCTCAAGATAAAGGGAGACCCCAAACTCCTAATCAACTAGATGACAAGGACTTATGCTCTCAAAGAAATGGGATTGGCACCATACCGGACAAAAACACAAGAATTTGTCCAGTGTTTTCAAAATGCTATCATCGAACACACTGGCCACATTAGCTTCCAAACTCCGTTTTGAAAGAGAAGAAATTGTTATTTCTGGCTTACCTAGTCGACGTTGTTCCTGATATCTGGAAGTCGAGCAAGCATGCCTCACCCTCATCCGTGCAACCCAAAAAATTTGGCATTCTTTGATGGCCATCAAAGTTCACCTCCTCGCCAAAGCAGACGCAATTCGATATCTCATTTCGAAACCGGCATTAACAGGACACACTGTATGATGGCTATTGCAATTGTCTGAACTTAACATCTTGTGTTTTCTACCGAAGCCCGTCAAAGGACAAGCTATTGCCGATTGCTCGCAACATTCCCAGTTTCAAATGACACCTTAACACATGACGATATCACCTGGGAAATGCTAAATGATTCCCTAGTTTGAGAAGCCACCCCTGTGGAAACACGGATACTTTATTTCGATGGATCTTCTACGACTACCGGAGGAGTTGGAGGAGTTGTTCTCATTCTACTGGACTTCATGTTCAGATCACTTTCTTGCAAAATTGATTTCCCATGTTCAAATAATGAGGCTGAATACGAAGCTTTACTCTTGCGCCTTTCGACATGCAAGAATTTAGGAGTCCATTACCTCAAGATATAGGGAGACCCCAAACTCCTAGCCAACTAAATTACTGGGACTTATGGTCTCAAACAAATGGGGTTAGTACCATACCGGACATGAGCACAAGAATTTATCTAGTGTTTTCAAAATGCTATCATCGAACACACTGGACGGATGGGTAATCTTCAGGCTGACACTCTGGCCACTTTAGCTTCCAAACTCCGTTTCAAAGGAGAAGAAATTGCTATTCGAGTCATGAAAGGGACGGTCCCTAAGTCTTGGCTGGACGACCCTGGATCCAGTTCGCTAAGTGGAATCAACGATTGGCGTCATCCAATCATTGCTGACCTACGCCTTACTTTTGACACTGGTACTTTGGCATTAAAGGAATCCAAGTCTTTCATGTTTCTCCAACATACCCTATACCACTTGGGACCCGATGGTACACTCTTCAGGTGCATTGGCAGAATTGAAGCTATGAAGATACTCCATCAGGTCCATGAGAGGACTGTTAAACAATCATTTACCCAAAAAGGTCAACCCGTTGTTGAAAGGCGAAACAACTATTTATTCCACCGAGTCGTTCGTTGTGCCAACAGAACACGTGCACGGGAACACCCCATCCCCTAACACGCCCCTCAATGGGAATACACTCCGCTGGAGACTTGAACCCGCAACCTCCCAGGCCTTAATTCTCTGATCCATGTTAAACAACCATTTACCCCAAAAGACCTACTTGTTGGGGAAAGGAGAGACAACTATGTATACGAATGGGTCGTCGGGCCAACACAACACGGTCACGAGAACACACCATCCGTTAACAAGCACTTTTGGACAAACACTGAACATCAAATTTTTCAGGCGTCTTCAATGACTTCATTATTTTCTGCCCGATGTGAATGCTAATTCCAAGAATGTACAAAGTAATTGTCCAAGCTATGAAGCACCACCTTGCCATGATGAGGCTAACCTAGTCGACTCTGTCCCTGATATGTGGAAGTCGAGCAAGCTTGCCTCAACGTCATCAGTGCAACCCAAAAAATTTGGCATTCTTTGACGGCCATCAATGTTCACCTCATCGCCAAAGCTGACGCAATTTGGTATCTCATTTCGAAATCGGCATTAACACTACCCTGTATGATGGCTATTGCAATTGTTGAATTTGACATATTATGTTTTCTACCGAAGCCTGTCAAAGGACAAGCTATTGCAGACTTGCTCGCAACATTCCCAGTTTCTGATGACAAGTTAACACGATGATATCACCTGGGAAATGGCAGATGTTTCCCTAGCTTGAGAAGCCACCCCTGAGGAAACATGGACACTTTATTTCGATGGATCCTCTACGACTACTGGAGGAGTTGTAGGAGTTCTTCTCATTCTACCAGACTCCCTGATCACATCACTTTCCTGCAAAATTGATTTCCCATGTTCAAATAATGAGGCGGAATACGAAGCTTTACTCTTGCGCCTTTCTACAAGCAAGAATTTAGCAGTCCAGTACCTCAAGATAAAGGGAGACCCCAAACTAGATGACTGGCACTTGTGCTCTCAAAGAAATGTGGTTAGCACCTTTGTTACCCAGACACGGCAAGAATACGGGGCTGATATGGTGTGGATACAGTATTTACACTTAAAATGGGAGTATCCGATATAGATACAACACCAATTTTGAAGTATTCGGGTATCATAGGTTAGCACCATACCGGACATGAGCACCAAAATTTCTCCAGTGTTTTCAAAATGCTATCATCGAACACACTGGACAGATGGGTAATTTTCAGGCTAACACCCTAGCCATACTAGCTTCCAAACTCCGTTTCGAAGGAGAAGAAATTGCTATTCGAGTCATGAAAGAGACGGTCCCTAAGTCTTGGCTGGACGACCCTAGATCCAGTTCGCTAAGTGGAATCAACGATTGGCGTCATCCAATCATTGCTAACCCACGCCTTACTTTTGACTCTAGTACTTTTGCATTAAAGGAATCTAAGTCTTTCATGTTTCTCCAACATACCCTATACCACTGGGACCCGATAGTACGCTCTCTCGGTGCTTTGCTAGAATTGAAGCTATGAAGATACTCCATTAGGTCCATGAGAGGACTGTTAAATAACCATTTACCCAAAAAGGTTAACCTGTTGGGGAAAGGCGAGACAACTATGTATACCACCGGGTCGTTCGTTGTGCCAAAAAAACACGTGCGTGGGAACACACCATCCCCTAACACGCCCCTCAGTGGGAATACACTCCGTTGGAGACTTGAACCCGCAACCTCGCAGGCCTTAATTCTCTTATCCATGTTAAACAACCATTTACCCCAAAAGACCTACCTGTTGGGGAAAGGCGAGACAACTATGTATACCAATGGGTCGTCGGGCTAACAAACGGTAGCTAGAACACACCATCCGTTAACAAGCACTTGTGGACAAACGCTGAACGTCATATTCTACCGGCGTCTTCAATGACTTGGTTAATTTCGGCTTCACGTGAATGCCAATTCCAAGAATGTACAAAGTAATTGTCCATGCTGCGAAGCACCACCTTGCCGTGACTAGGCTAACCTAGTCGACGCTATCCCTGATATCTGGAAGTCGAGCAGGCTTGCCTCGCCCTCATCCGTGCAACCCAAAAAATTTGGCATTCTTTGATGGCCATCACAGTTCACTTCATCGCCAAAGCTGACGAAATTCGATATCTCATTTCGAAACCGGCATTAGCAGGACACACTGTATGATGGCTATTGCAATTGTTGAATTTGACATCTTGTGTTTTCTACAGAAGCCCGTCAAAGGACAAGCGATCGCAGACTTGCTCGCAGCATTCCCAATTTTAGATGACACCTTAACACGTGACGATATCACCAGGGAAATGGCAAATGTTTCCCTAGCTTGAGAAGCCACCCTTGAGGAAACACAGGCACTTTATTTCGATGGATCCTCTACGACTACCGGAGGAGTCGTAGGAGTTCTCATTTTACTGGACTCAGTGATCACATCACTTTCTTTGCAAATTGATTTCCCATGTTCACTAAGTCTTTGCTGGACGACCCTGGATCCTGTTCGCTAAGTGGAGTCTACTTAGCAAGTTTCCTATATTTTAAGCCCCAAGTTAATGTCAGTCTTGTTGATATCGAGTGGTAGAAAATAATGAATTCCTTTTTGTTGGTCAGTGACTTTCATTTTTCTATTGTGGTGCCAAAGTCTATGACGTTGACTAGATGTTGTATGGAAATGTATTAGCAAGAGGAGACATGTGGGTGGTTCAGATTTGTTAAATGTAAGTCCCCAGTTTATGACTCTAGTCTTTCACATGCTCTAAACCACAACTATTTTGTTTTATACCCAAACTCACTAAGTCTAATGGAGGACGACATTACACCACCTAAAACAAAAGAACAGAAAAATACTAGACATGATGGAATGGAAATGAACAGGGATTATGATGTCCACCCTAACCATTTCAAAACTTTATGTTTGATTTCTCTCCATACTTTTGATGCTTATTTGAAGTAACTTTGTTTTGGACATGCTATTTTTATATCTATCAGAGCGAGCTTCCAAAGGCGGTAAGCTTGTTACTTGGTTGAGTTTGTACCTGAACAAATGATGTTTTGATGAATCTGTGATAAACTGTGGTCCCTTTGTTTTTGATGAACTGTGTTTTGTAGTACAGACCCTTTGTTTTTTGCTAGAGCAACCCAAACTCCACATGGTTTAGCTAATTCGATAAAAATTAACTTTGACAACCTAGATTGAGATCATTTATTATCGAAGATTCTATTTTTTGTATCTTTACTAAATTTGCACTTGCAAGTACAATCGTTGGTTGTGGGCCTTGTGGCAGAAAAAGAAATCTCGTGGAAACATCATCATAAGCATTCAAAAGTATGCTTTTGTTTATAGATCCACCATCATCTAATATTTGGTTTGTTTCACACCCTCATCATTAGGATAAAAATTTCATCCAGATTGTTTTCAACTCCAACCTTGTAGTAGTGGGTGCACACTAGCCCTGATCAAAGACAATGATGACAGACGTTGAAATTCCATTTTCCGCACTAATGTCAAGTGTGGCGGGAAAACTAGTAAGATCATCATTGATAGTTGCAGTTGCACCTGTTGGAGTTTATGTAATACACCCACGTGGGTGTCTCAACTGGGCTGCGTCCCACTTCCCACGTGGGGCCTTTTTTGGGTTTTCACTATTCACATGAATAGTGTCACGTGCATAGTACCATGTGAATAGTGTTCTCTTTTGTAGGGTTTCTCCCCATCATATATATATACAGTGTGTGAGAGAGAATGAATTAACAATTCATTATCACCTCCACCCACAACTTCTCTCTCTAACCCTAATCTCCTTCTCCACCTTCCGCCTCTACAACCTTCATCTACTAGTTACAACCTTATTTACAATATGGTATCAGAGTATGGTAGCTCTAGGGCATGTGTCTTTGTCCCCTAGAGACTCCATTCTGATCTATAAGACGGTTATGTGAGCATCCGAAGTAGAGGAGAATTTTTAAGGAAATTGCAGAGATCATTCCTGCGCTATCCGGGGATTAATCTTGAGGCAAAACACCAGAGGCTCTTATTTCCTAGTTAGTTTTTTCCCCCAGCCGCATCAGAGATCCAGTTTGTCTTCTCAAGTTTCTCTAGTGTTTTTTCGACCAACACGTTTTTCAAGGATTTTTGGATTTTCTATTTTCTTGAGATCCACACCACGATAGGGTTTTTCTGCCCTAGCCGCCCCCTCTAGTATTCACCCAGGGACTGTCAGAAAGTCGCATCGCATTTTTCGACTACAGGATCATCAGTTTCCAAAAATCGGCCTGATTTTCAGATATTTGGGTTTTGGATTTTTGTGATATTATCGCAACAACAGACCCCTCTGACCTTGCCGCCCTCTTCAGTACTACTCGTGGAATAGTTCGAAATTTGATTCGACAAATTCTGACCGTCGGAACCCTAGTTTTTAAAAATCACCCAGATCCCCCGGCTACTTTTTGGATTTTGATTTTCTTTCAAAATCAGACCTATCTGGGCTCTCTTGTCCTAGGCGCACCACTCGTTGGGCCTTTAGGGAACCTCTAGGCCTCGTTTCGGTTTTCTGGGAGCCTCCAGTACACGACATGCTATTTTTGGTGGTCCTGCTTCGATGAATTCCCTCGAGGCCACATCTGTGATTTCTGGGTCTTCCTCTGAGGATCGTCCTGTGACTCATGGCTCTCATGGAGATCACAACCCTCAGCTCTGCATCACCACTGTGAAGCTCGACAACACCAACTTCTTGAAATGGAAGACTTCCGTTCTCATGTACATAGGGGGCTGTGGCTACAGTGAGTATCTGACAGGTGCTACTAAAGAACCAGATCCGGAGGACAAATCTTATTGGATTTGGGTTATGGAGAACATGACTGTCGTGTCCTGGCTTCTTCACTCGATGCAAACCCAGATTAGCAAAGGATTTATGTTCCTACCAACGGCCAAAGATGTTTGGGATGCCGTATCTCAGACATACTCTCAGGTGGGCAATTTCGTCAAGCTCTATGAACTAGAACAAGAGATATCTTGTCTTCGTCAGGGGGAGATGAAGCTTGGTACATATTATGCTTCCCTTCGAAGCAAATTGGAGGAGATCGATCACTACCAGAGTTACTCCCCCAAGTGCGCAGATGATGTCAAGTCCTTCAAGGCGATGGTTGAATATTCCCGGATCTTCTAGTTTCTCTCCGACCTTTATTCGAGTTTGAGGGAGCTCGTGTTCAAATCCTTGGTAGGGATCCTGCTCCTACCTCTCTACCATAGGTCTATGGTTACATTGAGGGGGAGGACAGCCGCCGCTTTGCCATGTAACTTTGCAGTGGAAGTGATACTCGGGACTACTCTGCCCTGGCTGCTACCAATCAGAAGGGCCGAACATCCAGTCCGAAGGAGTCTGGGGACCGACCCAGACCCAAGTGTAATCACTGCGGTCGCATGGACCATATCCAGGCCACTTGCTGGAAGCTCCATGGACGTCCCCCAGGACAGGTCCCGACTTCCCGTCAGCGTCAATCAGCAAAACAGGGACCTCACTCAGCGTACTCAGTCACACAGGACACCGCACCACTAGTGTCTACCTCCTCTGGGGACACAAACTCATTCTCTCCTGCATATCTTGAGCGACTTCGCCGCATGATGGCCCAACTCAATGGCTAGGCCTCCACTTCCACGTCTGCATTTGCTAACACAGGTACTAGGACTGCTTTTTCCGCCTCTACTGTACCTTCCAGCCCTTCTTGGATCATTGATTCAGCGGCATCTGATCACATGATTGGTATGTCTTCCGTTTTTTCTAGTTATGGTATTTGCTCTGGTCGTGACAAAGTTCGGATAGCTGATGGCACCTACTCCTCTATCTCTGGAAAATGGGATGTTCATGCCACACTAGCTCTCTCTGTCTTCTGTTTTGCATGTTCCGCAATTCACCGCTAATTTACTATTCGTCAGTAGTCTTACCAAAAGTCTTAACTACAGTGTAACGTTTTTTCCTTCTTACTGTGTGTTTTAGGACCTGGAGTCAAGGCGGACGATTGGCAGTGGACGTGAGGACGGTGGCTTATACATCATAGATTTTTCGGTTTCTGCATCTGCACACCAGCCTAGCATTAGTAGTAGTAGTAGTAGAGCCAATAAATACCAGTTAATGCTTTGGCATAACCGGCTAGGTCATGTACCCGTGTTAGTCTTAAAGCGTGTCTTTCCTACTTTCTCTTCTGTTTCTGTAGTTCCCTTTCATTGTGAAACATGTGAACTGGCCAAACATTGTTGTTCAGTTTTTCCCATTAGTGAGAATAAAAGTACTACTCTTTTTCCTATTGTGCATTTTGATGTGTGGGGCCCTGCGCCCGTGATTTCTTTGTTTGGATATCGGTACTTTGTTACCTTTGTAAATGACTTTAGTGGTTGTACCTGGGTGTACCTTATGCGAACCAAAGATGTATTCTCCATTTTCCAAGAGTTCCATAAGATGGTTACTACTCAGTTCCATACCACTCTTAAGATTCTTTGCTCTGACAATGAGGGGGGGGAATACCTCGATGGGGGTCTAAAATCCTACGTTGCTTCACATGGCATTGTTCATCAGACCTCGTGCCTTTCAACACCTCAACAGAATGGGACTGCTGAGAGAAAAAATTGTCGCCTTCTTGAAGTTGAGCGTGCTCTCTGGTTAGGCATGCAGGTTCCTAAACACTATTGGTCTGAGTCTGTCTTACTTGCTGCTTACCTCATCAATCGTATGGCCTCTCAGGTTCTCGGATTTCAGACTCCCCTATCTCTCCTAGTTCCTAACCGCCCGGCTTTCGTTGTTCCTCCAAAGGTCTTTGAGTGTGTTTGTTATGTCCATGTCCATCGTTCTTCGAGGGACTAGATCCGCGGGCCTTGAAGTGCATCTTCTTGGGGTACCCCTCTAATAAAAAAGGGTACATATGTTATTATCCTGCTACCTGTCGTCGCTTCATCTCTATGGATGTCACCTTCGCTGAGTCCATCCCCTTCTTTGGTGAGCAGACCTCTCTTCAGCAGGAGCATGATGTTGCAGAAGAGAGTGTCCCCAGCCCTCTGCCTGTCTCTGTTCCTATGCCGGGACCTCAGTCTAGTGACAAGGACACTTCCACTACTGTAGCTGACGTGCGTGTATATATCAGAACCAAGAAGAAAGGACAAGCCACTGCCCCTACACCTACATCTGCAAGTCTCCCCTCAGATCTAGTTCCAGGTATTGCTTCTGTCCCAGCCTCAGTTCCTATTTCCATTCTTGAGCCACATGCATCTCCTACTTCTGATGATCATATGAGCACTGATATTGACCTCCCTATTGCACTTCGAAAGGGTGTACGTACTTGTACGAAACACCCTATCTCATATTTTGTCTCGTATCAGTTTCTGTCTCCGTCATATCATAATTTTGTCAGTATTGCCTCATCTGTTTCTTTGCCTTCCAGTGTTGTAGACGCACTTAGTCACCCAAAGTGGAAAGAAGCTATGATGGATGAAATGCAGGCTCTTGAGAACAAAACATGGGAACTTGTTAAACTACCCAGAGGAAAGAAACCTGTGGGGTGCAAATGGGTCTTTACAGTGAAACATAAAGCTGACAGGTCAGTCGAACGATACAAGGCAGGACTCGTAGCCAAGGGATTCACTCAGACATATGGGATAGACTATCAGGAGACTTTTGCACCTGTGGCCAAGATGAACTGAGTCAGAGTTCTTCTATCCTTAGCTACCAACCTGTCCTGGCCATTACATCAACTAGATGTGAAGAATGCCTTTCCGCATGGAGATCCGACAGAAGAGGTGTACATGAAACTACCACCTGGGTTGACACTTGCTAGAAGTGACAAGGTGTGCAAGTTAAGGAAAGCCCTGTATGGGCTAAAGCAATCTCTAAGGGCATGGTTCGGTTTAGCAGTGCGATCGACGAGTGGGCTGCAAGCAGAGTCAGGCCGATCACACGTTGTTTGTGAAGCACCAACAGACTAATACCAAGGCATTGATCGTCTATGTTGATGACATTGTCATCACTAGGAATGATCCTAAGGAGATAAAGCAGCTGAAGACTTTCTTGTCCTCAGAGTTTGAGACAAAGGATTTGGGGCCACTGAAAGACTTATTGGGAATTGAAGTTGCTCGGTCTTAGAAGGGCATCTTCATCTCTCAATGAAAGTATGTATTGGACCTTCTGGATGAGACTGGGTATTTGGGAGCTCAACCAGTAAAGACTCCAATTGATCAGAACCATCGGCTGAATTCTGAGGAGGGTGACACTCTTGAGGATGTCGCTATGTTTCAGCGTTTGGTTGGCAGGTTGATCTACTTGGCACACACCCGTCCGGATATTGCTTACGTTGTTAGTGTTATCAGTCAGTTTATGCATGCACCACGGTCATCACATCTTGAGGCAGTTCACCGAGTTCTTCGGTACCTCAAGGGCTCTCCAGGTCTTGGAATACTGTTCGGGAGACATGGACACTTGAGAGTGGAAGCATATACTGATGGAGATTGGGCAAGTTCAGTTACTGATCGTCGGTCTACGTCAGGATACTGTACCCTTATTGGAGGAAATCTTGTCTCTTGGCGAAGCAAAAAGCAGCGAGTTGTAGCTTGATCCAGTGCAGAGGCAGAATTTCGCTCTATGGCACATGGTGTGTGCGAACTCCTTTGGTTGAGGATAATGCTTGAGGAACTGGGACTCCAGGTGACAGAGCCGATGAACCTCTACTGTGATAACAAAGCTGCCATCACCATTGCTCACAACCCAGTCCAGCATGATAGGACCAAGCATATTGAAGTTGATCGTCACTTCATCAAAGAGAAACTTCAACAAGGATTGATTTGTACTCCGTATGTGAGAACACAGGAACAGGTTGCCGACATACTCACAAAGGGGGTGAACAAGTCTATTCTTCATACCTTGACTGGCAAGCTGGGCATGATGGATATCTTCGCACCAACTTGAGGGGGAGTGTTGAAGTTTATGTAATACACCCACGTGGGTGTCTCAAGTGGGCCGCGTCCCACTTCCCACTTCCCACGTGGGGCCTTTTTTGGGTTTTTACTATTCATGTGAATAGTGTCACGTGAATAGTGTTCTCTTTTGTAGGGTATCTCCCCACATATATATATATACAGTGTGTGAGAGAGAATGAATTAACAATTCATTCTCTCCTCTTCCCACAACTTCTCTTTAACCCTAACCACCCTAATCTCCTTCTTCACGTTTCGCCTTTATTACACTTTTTCCCTCTTCTATCTACAACCTTTATCTACTGGTTACAACCTTATTTACAACAGCACCAATGTTTTCTCGTCGAGCAGTGTTGCCCCGATTAGGATTGATTCATGCAGCTCATCCGATGCCATACCGAGTTACATGGGTAGATGTGTCATCCATTCCCGTATCTCAGAGGTGTGAGGTTCTCATTCGGTTTTTTCGACCTCTGGTGTGATGTCGTACTTGTGGATGTAGGGCTTATCAATCTGGATAGGATTAGTTTATAGGACTGAGATGTGACACTGTTCAGTAGATCGAACACGTGTTCCTTTATTTATGAAGGCAAGATGATTAAGGTGAACCCTTTACCACCCAAGAACGCACCACAATCCAAATCTCTTCACATCATCAATGCGAAATAGTTTGAGAGAGAGACAAAGGACGAGTCCATCATTTATGCCTTCTTTGCCAAGGATTCATCTCCTACATCTGTAATTGAGAAACCACCTAATGCGACTCCAGTGTAGAGGGAGTTTTAGGCTGTTTTTACTAATGTCATGTGCTTCGAAGCCCTTGAATCAATGATCCAGGTGGGAGTAGATGAAGGAGTGGACACATGATGGGCAGGTCTAATGATACCTGACTGAGCAAAGGATGAGGTCGATGTGGTAGAAGGACCATCCAGCTGTGAAAGCAATCGTCTAAGGCCTGCAAGCTCGGAAGAAGTCATCGATGAAGGACTTTGTAGCGTCTGGCTCTGAGGGGGCACAGAAGCATCCATGCTGGCAAAATGGGTACTAGAAGTTCCAAACTGTCGGAGTGGATGACTGGGGTCGACCATGCAATTTCCAGCAAGTCGCCCTCACACTTCCAAGTCAACCACAGAAGTCGCACTTGGGCCTCCTTGGAGGAGGATGGTCAGCCAGTAGAAGGGGCAGAGAACTCAGGGGCCTTGTTTCGCTGAGGCTGAGAAGCAGATGCAAGGGCAGACTGATAAGGAGCAGTGAGGATGTAGGAAGCGATGATCGCTCGTGCACCAGAAGCTCATCCTAGAGAAATAGTCTGCGGCTCTCCTCATTTTGTAGATATGAGTAGACCTCACTGAGAGTAGGTAGACTGGTCTAGTTGCTTAGGATCTGAATCCTGGCCAACTCATACAAAGGAGGAAAGGAACTCAAATATCCTACCCTCAACCTGCTTCTGGTACTTGATCACTTCAGTCGGGGTAGGTGGATGGTAGTCGAGATCCTCCCACATACTCCGGAGCATCGCAAAATAGTCAAAGAGAGACTTGTCGCCTTGGCGAAGGCGTGAAATGCTTTGCTTCAACTAGTAAGCTCTACCAGTGTTCCGCTACTGGGAGTAGGTTTTCCGCGCTGTCCCGAATATCTTGGGTTGTCCGCATGAAGAGAAAACCCCTACTGATGTGAGGCTCTATGGAATTGAGAAGCCAAGACTGAATTATGAGGTTTTCGGTATCCTATTTCTCAAACATGGGATCATCCTCATTTGGCTCTTTAGTCCGTCCTGTGCAATGCCCTATCTTCTCACCGCCTCCGATAAACAACCGAGCGGCTTGAGCCCACTCCATAATTCGTCCCATTGAGCTTTAGTGACGTAATCTGCATCTCAGGATTCTCATAAACCAAATGCTGCACCATAGGCCCTCCAACTCCTCGGGAGGTAGCTTCTGCGCTAACATCGGATCCTGAGGGATTACCCCTGATAGGTGGAGTAATCTCCATAGCCGATCACAACTCCAAAGACGAAGAAATCACCAAAAAAGAGAGCTGATGGTCTTTGTCTTTGTACACACAACCAGACCTTCAGATAGCATCAAAATCACTCGCAGACGAGCTATTGGCGCCCCCGATGACCATAGCATAAGCACATCAATAGCCGAAACCCTCAAATAAATAATCCAATCCATAGAAAAAGGCCCAGAAAAAAGATTGGATAGATGTGGGACCTACCTGAGAGTCCAATATGAGTGAAATAGGGTACCAGAGGTATCGATATGGGAGAAAACTCTTCCCTCACCCTCAAAAAAATCTATGAATGCTCCCAACAGACTATGGATTACCTCAAATAACCATGGAGGAGCTTAGAGAAGGAGATGAGTGGGTGTAGTACCCAACCAACAGCCCTAAGAGCCCAATAAAGGGTACTGACGGTAAGTAGAGAATGTGGTTTTCAACACAAAACCTTCAATCAGCCATAGAAATGCATATGGTTGGATCCAATAGGTTCCTAGGATTGGGAGGGATAAAAAATGACCAAGAAATCCCATCAAGAAACCCTAAATAGAAGGGAAAATCGGCTGGTTTAATAAACTTTTTCACGATTTTTTGAAGAAAAATGGTCTGAAAACCATCAAGAACAACCCAAAAAATTCTCAAAAAATCAAGATCTATTAGAAGGAATTCCCTACAGACCTTGAGTTGCGTCGAGAGACCTCGAGATGCGTGTCCGTTGTCTCCCCCTCTGATGGTCTTCATATATCGATGGTCCATATCAAATCCATCTATTTACGTTGGACGGTTGGATCTCAGCCACTTAAATCCCTCTTTCACTCGTGCGTGCGCCCTTGCCTTCATTTTCATTTTCATATTCTCTTCTCTCCGTCTTCTTTCTCTTCTCCTCTGGTTCTCCCTCTCTCTCACATGGCGTCCGCATTCGCCCCGGCCATTCTGCCCCTAACGTCCGCCAGTATCGCCAGACACATCGGATATCTCTCTCTCTCTCTCTCTCTCTCTCTCTCTCTCAATCACGATCTCAACCTTTCTTCTCTCAAACCCTAACCTAAGTCTTATTCTCTCTCTTTTTTTAACCGTCGGATTTGTTCTTGGATTGGCATGTTCTCATTAGGGTTTTCTTTTAAGGCTGGGTTTGGATTTGTGTAAGCTTTTTTATGGTTGAGTTTTTTTGGGGGGTTCTTCAATACACAAAGTCGAAATCGATTTGCTAAAGATTGGCTTTGTATTTGAGGGTTTCAGCATTTCTCTTGGTTTTCTACTCCCTCCATTGATTTCGCCCAATGCAATTTGGTAGTGGAAGAATTTAAGGTCCCAACTCTGAAACATAATTTTAAAGTAGAAATCATAGATTGGATTATGTTCTTTTATATAGATCTATGTTCTTAAATCATAGATGAACGTAATAGATGTTCTGATTTTTTTTTAATAATAGATTTTCTACCATACGTTTGGGTTTCTAACATCTTCTTGGTAGTTCCACAGTAGTTCCAGATCTACTTGCATCTTACCAAGACTCTGAAAATCCATTTCTAAAAAAATGGTCATGCGATTTGATCTTTAGAAATTCATCATTCGTGAGGGTTCTATTGCTTCCATTAGTGAAATTTTTCAGGATTTGGACTTTGAGTTTCAAGTGTGCGTTTCTTTAATTTGGTTCGAGATTTGAACTATGTTCCTTTTCTTCTTTTGCTTTAATGTTTTAATTTAGAAAAAATTACGATTTTTTGTGGACTATTCATAAATCAAATATAGATAATTGATTGGGTTGTTTTGCACCAAGTGGATGGATCAATTGAACAATCTGAATTTCTGTTTTGTGGACTTTCAATCTATGGTTTTCATCAGTCAAATGTAGATAATTGATTGGGTTGTATGTTCATCCACTTCATGCAAGTTTTGGGATATGACCCATTTAGTGGTGTCGAGTTGTCAATGGTCTATTTTGGTCGATAGGTCTATGGTCAATGGTCTCTAAGAGTATGGCAGTTGGTCGACTGCCATGGCCATTCAAAACGTGACACAATGGTCCAGATCGATGGTCTTGAGTTGGTCTTCAATGAAGGAGAGCGTAGACAATGAAGGGTGACTATTTGTTAAGCTTAAAATTGTGAGTTCTTTGCTCGCCATTTCTTGGGTGAATTTTTTGTGCAGTGTTAATTTGGTTAGTTTCTTTTATCTGTTCTTTCATGGGTTTTTACATGAAACAACCCATGAAGCATAAATGCAGAAAATTATGCAAAAGATGGTCAAAAAGACGCATTTACGTGATTTAATGGGCGACTGAGTATTTCTCATTTTGTATAATTTTTGTTTCTTTTTTTCTTTTGTTGTTTGTTATCTTAATTCAGTAATTTAGTGTATTGTTTCCCTCTTCCGTTTACATCATTTTCTTTTGGCTTTGGCTTAGTTGCTTTGCTAATAGTGATTGGGTGTAGACCGAAATTAACTATCTTGGTCATCATCATCCAAATTAGGTTAAACTCATTGGATACTGCATGGATGTTGAGAACCGGCTTTTGGCCTATGAGTTCATGCCAAAAGACAGCTTGAAGAATCATATATTTAGAATCCCTCTTAAAATTCTTCAGTGAACATGGATATTTGTATGCCCGTCTCTATCTTCTGTGTTTACCAAGTCTGGGGCTTGATCTTCCTCAAGTCATGGGTAATCATGGCTATGCAACACCTGAATGAATATGTTGCCACAGGTTTGTAAACTCCCCAATATTTAAGAAAGGAAAGTCATAGTTCCAGGCCACCTTATGCACATGGACCAAAATGCCTATGAAATCACCAGCACAGAAATGTTTTTTCCCTTAAGGTATCACAAACCTCAGTATGAATCTGAAATGGTTGGTTGATCATTACATGTATATTGGGGTCAATCCTCTTCAGACTACTCAAGAAAAAATTACAGTTTTGCTCCCTCTTTCATACAGCTCTGGATGTTAGATGATTATGAATGTTCTATGGACAAGATTGACTGATAGTGGTCGAAATTGGATTCATGTCTATAAGGTAACTCTGTTGTTCTTACTAATTTTCATGTTATTTACCTCAATATTAAAGATGCCTCACTTTGAAGCTATATTTTTCCAACTTTTTTCCTTTTTCTGGCCTTTATCATTCAGCTTCCATTTACGAACATATCGTCTTTTCTCGGGCTTTGCCTGTTATAGAGTATTTGATGGCACATATATGGATCTGAATGTGCCATTTATGACATCAAAGGACATATTTCAATTCTCAATATGACTTCTTCTCTTATATTTGGCAATTGTTTATGTATCCAATTATAATTGATGACCACTTGAGGTTGACCTTTTCTATTTATTACCATTTCTCTGATTTGCTTTGTATTGGTAGTCACTCTCAACTTTTGAATACGTTGAGCCTATATGGGAATCAATGTTAGAAAAAAGGCCGAAACTATTTTCGCCCTTTTGAATGATAAAGACAAAATACAAGAAATTAGAAATAAAGCTGCTGCAAACCGCGATAAGTGAGTTCATGTTTCACATATCATTATTTATTACACTTTAACTTCTCAATATAGACTACTCTTTTGTTCTATTATGAATCAGTGGTAGTGAAATATTTTATTTTCCATTGTTTCTAGGTATTTTGGTCTTTCCTCAAATGGAATAATATATATATCATGTTCAGCCTCACATGGTAGCTGCAGCTTCTAGCATAGTGATCAATATGGAGGACTGAGTTTGCCGATGTAACCCCACCATCCATATGGACTTCTATGGATTTTCTATTTTCTTTTTTGGCTTCGTGGTGGAGTTGCAATTCCATTAGTATTTAATGTGTGATTTTCGAGTATTAGATATTTATCCTTAGAACATTTTGTTGCTATGTTTATTGTGAACAGATGCAAATCTTATACATACCAAATGAAAAATGTTCCTGTAGATCATCAGATCAATATGATTCAATGCTTACTACCCTTCCAAGAGGTGGGGCCATCCATTGGACAGCCTTGGGTCAATCAGCCTGCATGTGCTATGATTGGCTTAACATATGAGAGCTTAACCAATTGAACAACCATAGCAACTACTTAAAGGAAGAAGGGAAGAAAAAACCTACTAATATGGAATGAGAATCTACTGTACCAAATGGAAGGCCAAAATTTGGAATCAGCCTACTAACTAAAATTTGAAAAAAAAAGGGGTTGACGACTTTGGTTTATTTGGTATCTTAATATTATTACTTGATTCTTGAGTTTTTCACGGGCTGATCGACTTATGTTATATAGAAGCATGTGTAGTGATGTGTGATATTGTAGCGTACCACCAATACTTAAGCTATTGTAGAAGGTAGAAATTCATCCTCGTTTCTATTTAAATTGGCCCTTCTTAGTTATGTGAGCAACTATAATTAGTTCAACTATGATTGGTTGGAGGTCAGACCCCTCATCTAGACTATATATCTAGGCAGGGTTTAAAATTTTAGCCAACCTCTTAAATGGGGTATGCTTCTAAAACAGAGGCCAGAACTGAAACTTGAAAATATGCATGTTGGGCAGTCATGTTAACAATATCCATGTTAATAAGGATCATTTTGTAGGTTGATAGTCCAAGGAACATTAGGATTTAGCCGCTATAATCTTCTTGGAATTGTTAAGTTTCTTGTTGGTGAATTTTGTTACATTTTGCTTCTTTCTTTTTTTCTCCAGATTCGATTGTAGCTTTGTGAAAGATGATGTTTTGATGGTCAGATTTCGTGTGGTTTGTAATTCCATGTCACTTTAGCTTAAGATCTTCAAGGTTTTCAAATCTGAATGTGATTGTGGGATACCTATTTTCGGAGACGATCACTTATTTTCAAGGTTTTCAGATGTGAATGTGATTGTGGCATACCTATTTTTGGGTCTCACTCATGTTGTCGGTTCAAGTTTTGCAACTGTTGTTATTGCTTCAAATAGAATGGTCCCAACCACAAATTCAGGGTGATGTTGTGACTCCTAGGGCAGGTCATGCTGGTATCACTATACATGAGAACTGATATATAGTTGGTGGTGGAGATAATAAAAGTGGTATGTAGAAAATTGCGATCCTTAAGTGCAATTTCTTTTTATCCAGGTATCGGATGTGAATTTTTTTATATTTGTAAATTGTACCTTCTTATGGATTTATGGCTGGATTATTTTTTACATGTGCTTTCGAAACCCTCGTGTTAAACATGTCTAAGTTGGTGTGGTCAGTGTTGACAAGCGTAAAGGAACGAGATCCTCTTGCCAGTGAGGTTGTTTTCCTTTGCTATGTTTCAGGATTCTTTCAGATTTTTTGTGAAGTACTCTAACAAAATGCTAACATCATTGAAGAATGAGATCCTATTTCAGCCTCTTGGAGGACATAGCAATATGTACCATTTGTTATTAACTTTAGTGTTATATCTTGTTTAACTCTTCCTTACTTCTAGAGGCCAAGAAGATTGCAGACTCAATATCTAAAGTCACTGTTGAACAGTAGTATTTCAATTCCCAACTCATAGTCTTGAATGTTAGCTTCTATGTGAGTGGTAGAGTGATAAGATGTATTTTAATGCTTTTCAGTCGATTGCTTGCTGCGTTTTGGTCCCATTAGAAAAATGAACTTTTCTTATTTGACCCATGATGTACTAAACACACATGTTCGTGATGGTAATTGTAGTCATTTTCCCCACTCTATTATTATAAAATCTTTACTAATGTGTCATGTGATCCACATACTTTTCTCTTTCAACAATCTGTAAGTTTTTAAACTTAATCTTTAAGGTCAGGGAGACTGATGATTTGTTCATCAGCTTCTTGGACCTGTTTTGTTCCTCAAATAGTTCCACAAGCTCTAGAAAACTTCCCACCGCATCTATTTATGTTTCATTCATATTTTCAGATCAATCAAGTCCTTACTTGCACTAGTGTAAACCACAAACTATGAATTAGTTTTGTACTACCCCAACATCATAAGTACTTGAGCTGTCCACAGCCTTTGATGTCTTTCCGGCATAATACAATATATAAATATTGAAATAGTGTTACATGTAAGTTATAAAAAAAAAGTGTTAAATGTTCCGTTCCGCAAGATATACATTTCCTTGAAATGTTTATAATGAGAAAGAGTTGCTGCCAAATGCAGTCCCAACGTGATGTTAAATGTTCCTGCTGCAAGATATGCATTTCCCTGTAATGTAGAAAGTGATAATTGATTTCATTTTTTCTATGTAAACTGCCAAGTTCTACTTCCAGATAAACACACATATTCAACATACTCAATCTCACTGTGGATCGCCTGCCAGCAACAAGTGTTTAACCCTAGCGAGAAACTGCAGGCGATTGAGAGATTGAGGTGAAGAGAGAATAGGAGATAGGCACTTGCTGAGTGCATGTGATGGCGATCGGTGAGTGCAGCCAGTGGTGATCCACGAAGAGGGAGAGAAAGAGAGAGGGAAGGGCTTCTAGCGCAAAGAAATGAATTATAAAGCACGAACATTAGAGCGTAAACAACGATGTGTTCGAAAATGGCGGGAACATCTATATATATTCACGCGAACACATTTATTGTATTGTTTTTTATTTACTGAAAAGTTTGAAACTGTTCTAAATCGTAACCAGTTGGAACCATTCTATAATAACGAAAACATATAATTGCAACGTTATAGGTACAATAGTACAACGGTTACAATAGTTTTAAACCGTTTAAATAGTAATGAAATATCAGATTATCAAATAGCACCGATATATATTATAGTACTGATTTTGGACGCAAACCCGCTGCTAAATCTGTGAAGGTCCAAACCCACTAAACTGTAACGGTCTAAAACTGCTGCTAAAATACAACAGTCAATTACAACGGTCCAAAACCGCTGCTGAATCTGCAACGGTAAGCAGTTTTACAAGTTCAACAGTCCTTTTTGTGTAGTGAATTACTTAGTAATAATGGCACATCCATGAAATGTGTCTCCAACTCTCTCTTGACCGAAAAATAACAAATAATGCAATATAGTTTGTCCTAAAAAAATCTTTTTAAGGAAGAGGTGTTACGAACTATTTTGGGTATGAAGTTGGCCATTTTCTAGTAAATTTTATACCAATCCATGTGAACCGGTAAAAAATAATGCTATGTAAGCATCTTAAATTTTGCCTGCTTCTAAATAAATGGATGACAAGAGGGCATCTTGGTCCCTTATTTGGTGGATATTAAGACTCCTATTTTTTAACTTTCATTTTAGCCAGATCGCCACCATAATTCTTCAAAAGAGAGAAGATTTCACCTATCTAAAATTTTGATCTTGTGAAGGAAAAGCATTTGAATTACGTACAAGAATAAAACTTGTGACATGTGGTTCAATGGAGAATGATCATGATGGAGGTAGATTCAAGTCTTGATAGTCAAGAAAAATGATGTTTATTTTTTGAAACTAGGAGATTTGTAGGAGAGAGGATAAAGGGGCTGAGGAGATTGCTCAATAAGGGAGTGTGGAAGACAAAGAACTTATTTCACCTTTTCTGTTTTCTCGTGTTTTTTAATGTTTTTTTCAAATGTTTGCATGAAAGATACCGCTACATGTGCTCTAACTATGCAGGTACAAACCGGCTAGACGTGGGTACAATTAGAATGAATAATTATTTTGGGGTTTCTTATCCAATGTTCAAAAATCCACCCTTTTCTAGCCTGAGAGTTAGGATGGAAGGCATTTTGTGCCGTAAATGCATATTCACGACACTAAGAGTTAATTTTCTCTAAACTCAATCCTTAACCAATTTATTACATTTCATAATCCATAAATAGAATTGAAACTAAAATAATAAAAAGAAGGGTACGTAATCGGTTAGGTACTCTCCTCGCAATTTGTCTTGATCAGCACGCTGTATCTGCAATGATAAATATGAGCTACGAAGCCTAGTAAAGAAACAATCTTTCCACTCATCTTAACTATAGATCATGTAATAGAAAAAATAACACCACCAATGACATACAAGATATGATCAATGCAATATGTATGATAAACTCCGGCCATGTGATCATGACATGTAAATCAAGAGAAAAATAAGTTACATCTAATACGATCATGTCATATATGTAAATCAAGAGAAAATATCATACATCACATATAATCATCCACGAAGCTAATAAAAAATAATATGATGAAGAGCATATATCCATGCACAAGAAGGGAAATGGACCTACCTTTTTCTTTTCACCTTAATTTTCTTCTTCCTTCCTTCTCATTTCCTCTTCTTTATTCTCTAGAGTGGATTCACTCTTCTCAGAAGGGGACAACTAGGGCTTCTACTTTTAGAGCAAGGAGTTCTCCCAAGTGAAAGGAGAGAGAGGGAGAGATAAACGATTAGAATTTCTGGGATTTTCTAAGTGGGGATATTTTTGGAAAAGTTTAATAAGGTTAGGGTTAGTTGAGAAAAGCTTCGTTGGCTACTCTCAGTCATGAGATCTGAAGAGGGAAGGGTGTGGATCTTTGTAAGTTCTTAGCTCATTTTATGGTTTAAGTTTTTTAGTGGGACGATTTGGGTGGAGTGGGTTTCACTCCTCCCATGCCCACATCCAAAACAAGTAAGGAGGGAGATATTTTCTCTTCTTCTCTCTGAATTAGTTGTTAATTTTTGGTACTGAATGGAATTAAATGCATTAAATTCTTACCAATCCTTGTCCCAAATATTATTAATTAATCGATCCGTGCACTTCAAAAAATTCAAACTCTATCTTAAACAAGCTCCCAATGTTTTTGGCATGTGAGGTCTACTATCCTAGTCATGATCCCTTATGTTGTAATTCATTCTTTAATTAATAAAATATCTAAATTTTAACTTCATTTTCGAGGCCTAAGACATCAGAATTTTAAATTTAGTAAATAGTTATTTGTTGATATTTGTAGAATACCAAAATAAAATGAAAGAAACTAAGAAAAGGGATAGAGAAAAGGAACTATTTCAAAAAATAGCTACTTTAAATGATCGGGCAAGAACTCTACATAAAAATACTAAACCTGTGAATACAACTACCAAGATAATTAAAGATCTCTAATGATAGAAAATCTATCAAACCATCAAGAAGAAATGGGAAGAAAAGATGAGATAAAAGGTATAGTAATCCATACTGCATTAAAGGCTATTGAAACAATCAAGTGGTATTTGGATAGTGGTTGTTCTAGACACATGACAGGTGATAGATCTCAATTCTGTGATTATATAGATTGCTATAATGGAAGTGTTGTTTTTGGAGATGGCAGTAATGCTACCATTGTTGGTAAATGAAGTATTCAAGGCCTCGGTTTACCCAAGATTGAAAATGTGCTGTGTTGATGGATGGAAACATAACTTGCTCAGTATAAGTCATATTTGTGATAATGATCATGTTTGCAAATTTACCAAAATATTTGTGAAATTATTGATTTGAAAATAGATAAAGTCATCATTACTGATTTTAGATCTGCTGATAATTATTATATCATAGAAAATCGAATGTCTATAAAATGCAATTTAGCTAAATCTAATGAAACTAATGATTGGCTTCAATGTCTAGGGCATATCAATTTTAAGGATCCGAAGAAAATTTGCAATAATGAACTTGTGAAGGGAATCCCCAAACCTCTAGATGTTGTACGCTTTGAGGCCCTGCGAAAGGCCATAAGTGTCTGTCTTGTTGGTTGATTTGTTGGACTTGGACTCGGACTCGACCCCTACACATTATCTTTACTACTGCTTTTGAGTCGAGGTCCTGACTAGACAGTCCCAAGGTTGTTTAGTCACTTGTTAGATTTTTCTTTTTGTTTTGTTTGGTTGGAGCGGATTCTATTAGAGTGGACCGGACCCAAGTGGGTTGGACGGACCCGGGCGGGTCGGCTTGTTTCGGGAGCGGGGGCGACCGAAATGCTCTCGGTCAACCGCGCCTCCTCCTATATAGGTTATTTCAGCCAACTAGAGATTCATTTGAGCACCCGATACCTTCGATCTCTCTGAGTTTGTCTTCTCTTCTTCTAGTTTTTCTTGTGTACCTTGACCCTGCTACTGCTCAGTATGACTTTTGGATCCTCTAATCGCCGTGTACGAGACAGACATGGTGCACCTTCAACGTCCTCCTCCTCCCATGCTGGATTTATTGGACATGTTGCTCGAGATCTCTATGAACAGTACACTTCTCGGCGTTCCATTATGAAGGAACGGCCAGTAGATGTGGAATCTTTGGCACCCCTGCATGTATATCATCTGTTCGAGGACATGCATTGGCTGAGTCTCTTCGAGTACTCTGGCCCTATCTACCCACGCCTCGTCCGGACCTTCTATGCCAACGTCCATGATCAAAATCGCACCACATTTATCCTCTCCTCAATGGTAAATGGTAAATGTTTTATCGAATCTTACCTTAATTTTGATATGTTGGTTGATTTGATCTGACCAATGCTGACTTTGAGTCGTTGAATTTTTCATGAAATATTTAAAGAATGAGTTTTATTAAAAAAGAAGTGGGTCTCCACTTAGTTGAGTTTATCCATTTTTTCAAGAAAATAAAAAGGGATGCATATTACAGATTTTGAGGTTGATTGGTGTGCATGATCACTAGTACGTCTGAAGGTGTGGGATGCTTAAGCTACCCTGGAATTGTGAAATTGTAGATTTATGGTTTTAGACTTTATCGGGTGCCCAAGTGGACTCGTGGGTGCCATTATGGACCTGGTTCTTTCGCTTGTTTTGAGATGGGATTTAGATGGATAGTTTACAAGATTGGGGCCCTTACTAGCATACACATAAGTCAGAGTACTAGGTGATCAAATAAATTAATAAAAAGAAAGAGAAGGTTTTTTTGGAAAATAATGAAGATATTTTAAATCGAAACTAAAAGCTTTAACAAATATAGGTTTATATGTATATATACGTATCAGGGTGAATTAGAAGGGTCAAGAAATTCTTAGATAGAGGCGATACCTATGTGTTCTCTTGGTGGGATGGGGCATCATTAGAATCATGGGATATTAGCAACTATCCTAGAGTTTCCATCTTTCTGAGGAACTCAGTATAATGCATTGTTTACGGTTGATTATCTGAGGGTTACACTGCACGCCTAATAGGTATTTAGACGTGGGACATGATGTAACTATGCCCGGACTTTCTTTGGATCCATAGAAATTCTATAGTCCTCGAACGTTTGGTTGACGTGATAATGTAGGCCAACGGCAACCTGAGCCGGAAACGTGGGGTGCAACGCAGGATCAGCGCCTGATGATTTTGATGGGTGTCAACGGAAGCTCCCAGGCCGAAAAATCAAGACAGGTGAAGACTGCACAGTTCACGTCAAGGGGCTAACGATGGTATCCCACATCGGTGAATTTTGGGATGAGCTTCGACCGGGGCAAGTAAACCGTTCGTAGCCTAAGGTAGAATCTTTTTAAATTCTGCATCATCACAACTGTTATTTATATTATATTGTGGTTATATGTTGGCGTATTTGAGATTTGAGTTCCATGATTTTGACATTGCTTATCCGATTCTATTCTTTATATATTATCATTGTTTAAATGCAAATTTGTGTATCATTTGTTTTTTTATATACAGCAATTGTATGTCAATGGACTATGCATGTTACTGTTATCTGATTTTGTTCTCATGTTTTATCGGATGTTTTCCTTTGAGATGAAATTATGAGTAGTTTAAACCACTACCCACTACTGGGCTTTTCCCCAAAAGCTCACCGACCAACAGACCTTTTGCAGATAATCGAGGATATTCAACAAATCGAAACTTTGATTGGAACATCTCAGTTGAGAAGAATTGCTAAGAATGTTCAGAAAAATGTGACGTTGTTAGGGTTACTTCAACTTGGTATAGTTTTCTTTTCACCGCGCTATTTTGGCTCTGTATGTATTTATTAGTATCAGATACTCAATTACGTATAAATTATCACCATTCTCCTTAATCAAACATATTTTATCACATTATCATTATAATTAATTGTGGAAAAATAGAAATTTAGGTTATTGGGAGAAATCCAACAGCATCACAGTTGTTGGTTCACACCTCGAGATCTGTGTCAGATTTTAAAGCGTAGCAAATCTACTATTCGAGTCATGAAAGGGATTGTCCCTAAGTCTTGCTGGACGACCCTGGATCCAATTCGCTAAGTGGAGTCAATGATTGGCGTCATCGATCATTGCTGACTCCCGCTTTACATTTGACCATAGTACTTTGTCGTTTAAAGCATACCAAGTCATTCATGTTTCTCCAAGATACCTTACTGTTGGGGACCCGATGGTACACTCTCCCAATGCGTTAGCAGAACTGAAGCTTTAAAGATACTCCAAGTCTATGAGAGCACTGTTGATCAACCATTTATCCCAAAAGATCGATCTGTTGGAGAAAGGCAAGACAACTATGTATACGAACGGGTTGTCGAGACAACACACCATGTGCGTGTGAACACCATCCGCTAACACACACCCCCAATGGGAATACACTCCGTTGGAGACTTGAACCCGCGACCTCCCAGGCCTTAATGCTCTAACACTGTGTTAAACAACCATTTACCTCAAAAAATCGACCTATTAGGAAAAGGCAAAACAACTATGTATACCAACAGGTCGTCGGGCCAACACAACATGTTTCGCTAACCTACACTCAAGAGGGGTAAGTCTCTTGCTGCCAAGTTTCGCTCTTGACAAGCACCCCACAACTCTAGATGAGACTAAGGTCTATGAGTTGAGATACTACTCAACTCAAACACGTCACAAGTGAATGCCTATTCACTCGGACCAAAGCACATATGATGTATTGAATTAAAATCAGGGCCTCGATGAGGCAAAACAAACATATTACTTACCTCTCTAGATGAAGAGAAGAGATGTGATGAAGCTGTGGAGCAAGCTTAGCAAATGGTGTGATCCAAGAGACGTGGCAATTTCGATGGCACATTTTGCTCAGTAGTTTATTGTAGAAATCACTCCAAATGCACCAACCGAATCTCCAAAGACTAGTTCTTAATAAATGGGACGTGCGGCGATTAGTTCAAACCAAGGTGACTTCCCGAAGTACAAAAACGCATAAAGTATGCTTTTTTCCTTTGAATTTTCATTTTGGAAAATTCAGCTTTGATTTCTTAAATAGACTGTCCAAAAAGATCGAAAATCGCCCAAAAAGAAAAGAGCGTGGTCAACCGAGGGGACTTCGGTCACCCGACCTCTAATCCATCAGGCTCTGACAAATAGACAAAAAGGTCTGTAATTGGGGCGACCCAATTAAGGTTGATCGCCCGACTCTATGCAAACTTCTGTCTGCTAACAATTATAGAGAGGTATGATATGGCGAGCACCTGACCTAGTCTCGGTTGCCTGAGATCGTCGGTCGACCGACACTAGTTCAATTGTCCGGTCCTCTGACAGCAACACAGTTTGTGCCTCAACTGATCCAAACAGTCTCAGGTAGTCTATAGGTCCACACAATAAGATATGATAATAAAAAGCCAAAGAACTCAAGTCGTTACCATGACATGAGTTAAGATACCTACCTGTTTAATATTTTCCGAGCTTAGTTAGACGAGATGCTTGACCACCAAGAAGGCAACCACATCAATCCTTCAACTAATCTTCCATGGGTGCAAGACAACAAAACAAATACTAATACAACTCGATACAAGTGTCATGGAATTTGACAAAAACAAAATCAGAGTTTTTCAAATGATACGTAAAGACTTAGAGGGGTGTGAATAGGTATGCATATGCATAGATATATTTGAACAATCAATTTAAAACAGTAAATAGACCTATATAGTGGTTCAGTTTCAATCGCACTTTTTTAATTCAAGACTTAAGCAATCTTACAATGACGAATAGGGTAAAGGACTCAATTTCAATCGCAATCGAGATAAACTAAAGCCTGGTCTCAACCAAACTCCAGCTTAGTGAATACTCTTCTTGTTCAAGTAGAGCAATGATATGAAAGATAAAGTATATCAATCTGAGAGTTTCTTTAAGAAAAACTCTCAACCACCAAACAAAGATATCTCCCAAATCAAGATCATAGAGAAATGAAGCTTCGATGTTGTTGAAGCTCAAAGCCAAGCATCCACCAATCCGGCAACTTGGACAACTTACCAAAAGACCCCTTAGATTTGAATGGGGGAAGTTACCAAAGTAGATCTTCAACAAAGATTGGTTAAAACTTAAAAGAGGGCAAAGAGAATTATAAACAAAATGCTCTTGAAGATGATGAACTCAAGAAAGAGGCTCCCATGGTTGTTTTGAAATTGACAACATAAGGATTATATCTTTATCAACGCACACTGCACAATAAGTTCCTCATAATTTTAATAATCCACTTCTCGACACTTATAAGCATGGCAAAGCGAGACATGTAGTAAAGTGACAAGCTAGAGAGAGTACTCTTAATAAGCACAAGTCTGCCCCATTTGGACAAGAACTCGGCTTTCCACCTAGACAAACGATTATCTAAGCACTCTAAAATAGTGTCCCAAATGGTTGTGCTCCTATATCTAGACCCAAGAGGTAAACCAAGATACGTGGTGGGAAAAGACCAAATCCGACTATAAGATGGAAGTTGCATCTTCAACCCCTTCAGCCCCACAAATCCCAAAAACTACGGACTTCGCAAGATTAATATGGAGCTCAAAAATAGCCTTAAAGCAGTAAAGAAGACCTTTTAAGAAAAACCATCCCCGCTCTACCACCTTGGAGGAAAAGAATAGTACTATCGGCAAACAAGGGATGCGAGACAACTGGCCCGCTATCTCCAACTCTAAAGCCCGGGGACCTCACTGTTCCACAAGGCTGTCTAGATACAAGTTGAGGCCTAAGGCGAAAACTCTAAATAAGGCTTTTTTTATATTTAATATATTAATATATATATATATATATATAGTATTAATTAAAAACTTTAATTCTATACAATATAGATCTTTATTTAACAACTGTTCTTGATAATAAAAAGTATGAAAAAAATTGGATGCAAAGGACTCCCATTGTAGTCCATGCAGAGGACTCTCGTGGCCCTACATCACGTGGATGTTCAGCCCACCTATTGGTGGATTACCGCACTAAAAATCAACTTGATTGATGATTTTTAGCCATTGAATTTACGACCAAAAGAACATGCTTGAATCCAACGGCTAGAATCAATCCTAAAAAGTACTAAAATCTATTGCTAGAGATAACCAATCAGGTTGATTTTTGGTTTTTATATCAACAAGTGGTGGGCTAAACATCCATGTGGTTAGTGGCCCGAAAAAATGTGCTATGTAGGGCCTGGGCTTGTAGTGGGACTTGGGCGACCATCATAATGGCCTTACGGTAGAGACGCCCCGAAGCTCCACTAGTTAAACATTGAGTCTTACAAAGTCAAATCCGGCTCATGAAGCAGTCCAAGCAGTAGAACTTTGCTGACCCCACAATATGTGCCACGTGGCATATTCATTGAGATTTCGGATCCTATGGATGTTTGGCCAATCCCTAGGTGGACCTATAGACAAAAAATCAACTTGATTAGTGATTTCGAACCTTTGAATGTTTGTACCCCCAATAATGGTCAAAAATGTTAAAATTCCACGGTTAAATGTCAACCCATGAAAACGATTCCAATCCAACTCCAAAACGATTCTATCTATCTATGTTCTATACTACCATAAAGCAAAAACTGGGGTTGCCATCCACGGTTGTGACAGTTAAAGTCCTCTTTCTTAATAGGCAAATCCAATTGGCACACTCTTAGAGGCCACTGACCGTATAGGTGTTTGTCCAGGTAGACCTATATACCAAATATAAGCCTGATTAGTGATTTCAAACCTTTGGATCTGAGTACCTCAAATAATGCTTCAAAACTACGGTTAAAAATCAACCAATAAAAACGACTCCAATAGGTCCACCTAAGGATGGGCCACACATCGACGGTCAGTAATCTCTACGGGTGTGCCATGCGCACGTGCGGACGTGTCGTTCCCCTAGTCACTAATAAGGCTAATTTTTGGTCTGCATGTCCATCTAGGGTGGGCCAAACATCTCGAAGAATATGACACGTGACACATGTAGGGGGTCCGCAAAGTTCTATTCCAAATGTTTACGTTCGTGATCTCTCGTTGAAATACCCGAGACGAGTACGTCGTAAGCTACACTCCAACCGGCCGTCAGCAAAGTTCTACTCCAGATATCTACGTTCCTGATCTGTTGTAGAAATACACGAGACGCTTACGTCGTACGCTACACTCCAAAGGCGGTCAGCAAAGTTCTACTCCAGATATCTACGTTCCTGATCTATCGTAGAAATACATGAGACGCGTACGTCGTAAGCTACACTCCAACTATAAAATGCCTCTTCAGGGTTTTAGCCAGGGGTTTAGAGAGGTTTTAGAGGGAGCAAGCAAAAGGGTGACGAAAATGATTCCTCGTCGAGCCCTACTCTCTCTGAGACAACAAGCAACAACAGCAGCAACTCTCAAGTCCAACAGCTCCATCTCTCGCTTCTCTATCTCCTCATCAAACCCTAATCCTAACCCTAACTTCTTCTCTTCTTGGATTTCGCAGAATAAAAAACGGCTCCCTCTTAGATATCTGTCCTTGTATTTACCTTCTCCTTCGGTTTCTGTTACAAGTAGCAAAGCTAATAATGGACTTTTGGTTGTGCGGTGCCTGTCGACACGATCGATGAACGATTCATCGTCCAACAGGCCTCCAAAGGAGACGATCCTCCTCGATGGATGCGACTTCGAGCATTGGCTTGTTGTGATGGAACCTCCAGATCCCAACCTCACCCGCGACGAAATCATCTGTAGTTACATCAAAACCCTAGTTCAGGTTCTTGGAAGGTAATATAAGCGAGGGTTTAGGGTTTATCGTTTATTTTTTGTTGTTTGTTTGAGCATTTGTATTCCTCTTGGATCATGCAGTGAGGAGGAAGCTCGGAAACAGATTTACTCGGTGTCGACTAAGCACTATTTTGCGTTTGGATGCATTGTTTCGGAGGAGCTCTCCTATAAGATTAAGGGTACGTTCTCTCTCTCGCTCTCTCTCTCTCTCTCTCTCTCTCTCTCTCTCTCTCTCTCTCTCTCTCTGATTTTCTTCTTCTAAAGAGTTTTCGGGTATATTTCAACTGTTTTGATTGTTCTTTTGGTATTTTTGGACAGAGTTGCCGAGGGTTCGATGGGTTCTTCCCGATTCTTATCTGGATGTCAAGAACAAGAGCTATGGAGGTAAGCTTTAATTATATTTTTCTCTCCGGGTTTGATTTTAATCTGTTTGTATATTTTCGTGGTTTCACTTAATATAAACTGCAATTCATGTAGGTGAATGGTGTTTGATGCGATTCTGGTTTATGAGAAATTAGCTTCTGTTTTGCTGCCTGTTTTTAATCTTGACGATCCAATTTGTGGTATTTTACTTTCATGTATTTTCTTCTTTTTCTTTCAACCCACTTTCAGGGGAGCCTTTTATTGATGGGCAAGCTGTACCTTATGACCCGAAGTATCATGAGGAATGGGTTCGCAACAATGCCAGGGCAAATGAAAGATCGAGGCGCAATGACAGGCCAAGGAATTATGACAGGTCAAGAAACTTCGAGAGGCGGGGGGAGAACATGACAAACAGGGATATGCCTCCACCGCCACCGCCTCCAATGACTCCAAACCCTGGGTTCCAGAACCCCAGTGGTCTGAACAGGGACATGCCACCTGTGGCCAGTCACGAGATTCAAAATCGGGCTCCACCGTCTCTGGTGCCGAATCGAGACATGCCATCCCCGGTCCAGAGTCAGGATTTCTCAAACAGGGGTATGCCACCACCAGTGCAGAATCGAGATTTCCAGAACAGGGACATTCCACCTCCGAGGCAGAATCAGGATTTCCAGAATAGTTACACACCACAGCCTATGCAAAGCCGAGATTTCCAGAGTAGGGACATGCCACCTCCCATGGAAAATCAGGGGTTTCAGAATAGGAATATGCCACCTCTAACACAGAATTGGAATTACCAGAGTAGGGACATGCCACCTCCTACACAGAACCGAGATTTCCAGAGTAGGAACATGCCACCTCCAACGCAGAATCGAGATTTCCAGAGCAGGGACATGCCACCTCCGACACAGAATCGAGATTTCCAGAGCAGGGACATGCCACCTCCGACACATAGTTGGAATTACCAGAGTAGGGACATGCCACCTCCCACACAGAACCGAGATTTCCAGAGTAGCATGCCACCACCCATGAAGAATCAAGATTTCCAGAACAGGGACATGCCACCACCAATCCAGAATCGCGATTTCCAAAATAGGGACGTGCCGCCTCCAGTACAAAATCGGGATTTCCAGTACAGGGACATGGGTACTGTTCCAAACAGAGACCATCAAAACAGGGATATGAGCACAGGAGGTATGCCAAATAGAGACTACCAGAGCAGGGAAATGTCTTTTAATATGGGTACGGGGATTGCACAGAGTGGAGAGTACCAAGGCAGGGGTTCCCCAGATAATTTGAACGTTGGGAATGTGCCAAACAGAGACCACCAAACACGGGATATGCCCAATGGTGATTACGAGAACGTGGCAAATAGAAACTTTTAGCATGGGAAGATGCTTTTTTGGAGGGGAATAGACGATGTTTTGGAACTTGCTTCGGCTTTGATGGCGATCTGTTGGTGCATCTGGGATTCACTGCTTCAGTTGTTAATTGTTATGATGACAACCAAACTCTATTTTGGTATTCTGGTTTCTAAGCCTTTCTGTTTAGGTTTTTAGCATTTTAGTATGTGGTCGATTACTAGTTGATCCTACAAGATATAGAGTTTGGTGATAGTCTGGTAAGAGGATTACATTTCAGCTATGAACTATTTTGTAGAATGACACTAAATTATTGAAGTACAACCTATTCACTTAGCTTTTATTTAGCTTCATTTGTAGATTAGCATGTTGGCACTTGATTATCCTATGTGCCCTTTCTTCTGCTACAGTTTGTGATTTATTGGCTTTTTGTTTACACCATTTCAAACATAGAAGATATCCTTCATTTACGGTACTTGTTGAAATTGGCTTATCTTTAATTATTGTATACGCAAAAAATAAAATGTTGTAGTTATTTTCTTTCTTTTCTCTCTCCCTCTTGCTTGTAATGCAGTTGCTTGGTTGCATCGTTTGTGATGACTTGAAAAATATGTGTAGAGTGAGACATTGCTAAATCATTACTGTTAATGGGGCAAAAAAACTTGAATAATTAGCATATACTCAAAAAAGAGTGTAAAAGACAAATGCTTCAGAAAATAATCTGTAGATTGGCATACTCACCCTTGAGTTCACACAAAGACAAAAGAAAGCATCTAGATGTTTGCTAACGAGAATCACTTGTTGAGCAAGAACACAAATCTTTGTGACGAAGTTGGTAAAAAGACGAACATTTAAGTCTTCCATAAAGGGAATATTCTGCCTTGTCATTCTTTGACGAATATTGCAGTAGCCAAAATTATGTGTGGTTTATTCATTGTAGAGTGGATCATCTCATGCAAATGAATTCTTATACTTTAGATAAGAGCTAATCGAGCCAATGTTTTTTTCAGGGGCAGTGATAATATGTTTGCAAGTGAAATTTGGAGGTTTCTACCTCTTCTCGTTACAGATTTTGAGTGTTTGGAGGATTTTAATACATGTAACAATGACACGAACATGTGTGACGGTGTCCGACATATATTTGGTGTTTGACATGGTACCTTTAAGGAGCCCGGAATGCAAACATGTGTACACATACGTGTCCGACATGGCAAAAAACCCTAAAAGTGCCAAGTTCTTGTTACACAGGTCATAATTGGTGTGGAGGAATGTTGGATAAATCGGGCCCTTAGTGAAGACTGTCAAATTCCCATGGAAGAGACTCCCATATATGTTTTGTGTGGGAGTATGGAAGGAACGCCACGATAAGATCTTTTAAGCAAAGGAACTGCCAATTCTAATTATTTTTGTGGGCGTAAAAAATTGATCATGGAATTGACTCATCAATTATTCAGAAGGAATTTTTGGTATTGAGAATAGTGTACTTTGGGGATATAACAGGAGGTCATTCTTTATTGTGAAGTCAAGATGGAAGTGTGAGGATCATACATATTATCAAAAGTCGTTCCTTAGAAAATTAGAGTGGCATCGATTACTGATTATAGGATATGATTGTGAGTGATTCCAAAAGTTTCTTTTACCGTATATCTAGACTGTTCCAAGGATTTTATTGAAATACATTTACAAGCTCTTTTACAAGGCTTTTAATCTTTAGAGACCCTTTTTCAGGACCATTGGTAGTGGAAGGATATTCATAGCCTCCACACTTGAAGTAACGATAATATCTTGAAATCTTGTATTTTTGATGGATGAGGGAATGTCGTAGGAGAACACAAAATCAAGGTATGCTGTTGCTCATGAGGATTTTCAAAGAGTTAGAATTAGCATAAGCCCCCAGCTGTACTTGTGATGAAAAAGAACATGGCTTGGGAAAGGGTGCACAACATAACGAACGATTTGACAATTATTGGTCGACATGCTAAATTAAGAGCCTATGACATTACCATGGTCATCCTCAATCCCAACTATTTGAGGTTGGCAACATGAATCGTCTTTCTTCATTCAATTTTAGCTAGAGCTATATCTTATGTTGAGGTATGTGTTTAGATCTTTTTGTTCTACCTCAATCCACATCATTTTTGGCCTTTGTTATACTCTTTTGAGCCTTCAACCTCTGCTTCCTTCTCATTTTTCCTGTCATTAGTCCTTGTTGTACATGCCAAACCATCTTCATTGATTTTATTCTATCCAATATAAGACCTTTCACAAGCCGTTGTTAATATATAGAATCTGAGTGAGTTCTCTGCAGTTATATAAGAGTTCTTCTCTTCACATTTCAAAAATGAGATTAAGCAACCAAATCTTAAACTAACAGGGGATAAGCTACCCCTTGGGCTATGAAACTCTATCTGTCATGAATGGAAGGTGTTTTTGACATCAAATTGGAAGGGAAAGCAACCATGAACGCTGAAACACTATAATAATTCAAGACAAAATTTCACTATAACCAAACATAATAATTCAAGTACCCGTTGGGCACTTTTTAAATAAAGCACTGCATAATGTCATAATCGATATCAGTGTTGTAATTAATGCTTTGTTATAGTAACGCTTAGTGCTTGGCCAATGGCCAACCAAAAGATGGTTCATTTTATGGACCTTTACAGCCAATTGTAGTCTTATTCACTGTAGATGTCCTTAACACAAGAAGATCAAAGTGAATTTAAGGTCTGCTTTGCGTGGAATTACGCAAAAATGCCTGGTCTCGCCACGACCTTGGTTGTCCACAATCTGAATGACAAAAGGGTCAGGCTATTGCCTTGACCCTTTCGCCATGATTTGGAAGAGCTAATAAAAGTTGAAATCTCCATGCTATTGGAAGTTGTCAACTTCAATCCCATACAACACCCGACCTGGCTCGCCAACATCGTACCAGTTAAGAAGAAATATGGTCAGATTCGTTTGTGTGTAGACTTTCGAGATCTCAACCGTGCATGCCCCAAAGACGACTTTCCACTCCCAACTATCGACATGCTCATTGACGCCACAACAAGGCATGAGATGTTTTCTTTCATGGATGGGTATAACGGCTATAACCAAATTCGCATGGCACCGAGTGACACTGAAAATCGCATTTCTGACACCAATAGGGAACTTTTATTGCACTGGTCAAGCCCTTGGGCCTCAAGAATGATGGAACCACCGATTAGAGAGCAATGATAGCCATCTGTATGACATGCTTCATGGAGACATCGATGACTATGTAGATGACATTGTGGTTAAGTCAAAGAAGTGTGATTATCACTTGCTGATGTTACGTCATGTTCACGAGCGGTGTAGACATTTCAAGTTGCGAATGGATCCACTCAATTGTGCCTTTATTATCATTGTAGGCAAATTTCTTGGCTTCAATGTCCACGAGAAAGGCATCGACATTGATGCCTTGCGCTTGGTTACTATTATCTCCATGCCACCACATAGGTGCTTGAAACATCTAAAACGTTTCTTGGGCCGTCTCTCTTACATATAACGTTTTGTACCTAGCTTAGCCAACATCATGACTCATTCCCCCCCCGACACACACACACACACACACACACAATGATGCGCCATTTCTGGGGAAACCACGTGTCCTATACGTGTAGGAGTTGTCTCAATGTGTCGGACTCCATGATCATGTCACTTTCTTGCAAAATTGATTTCCCATGTTCAAATATTGAGGCTTATTATGAAGCTTTCCTCGTGCGTCTTTCTAAAGCCAAGAATTTATGGGTCCAGTACCTCTAGATAAAGGGAGGCCCTAACTCCTCATCTACCAGATGATTGGAACTTATGCTTAAAAGGAAATTGAATTGTCACCGTACAGGACATGTGCACAAGAATTGATCCAATTTCAAAATGCTATCATCGGACACACTGGACGGACGGGCAATTGTCATGTTGACGCCCTGGCCAGTTTAGCTTCCAAGCTCCGTTTCGAAAGAGAAGAAACTACTACTCGTGTCATGAAAGGGAGGGTTCCTAAGTCTTGGCTGGACGACCCCGGATCCAGTTTGTTAAGTGGAGTCAACGTTGGCGTCATTGTTGACTCGCACCTTACTTTTGACACTTGTACTTTGTCGTTAACGCATACCAACTCATTCATGTTTCTCCAAGATACCCTATACCGTTGGGAACTCGATGGTACACTCCCAATGCGTTGGCTGAATTGAAGCTTTTAAGATACTCCATCAAGTCCATTAGAACAGTGTTAAATAACCATTTACCCCAAGAGATCGACCTGTTGGGGAAAGTCAAGATAACTATGTATACTAACAGGTTGTCGGGCCAACACAACATGTGCGCGAGAACACACCATCTGCTAACACGCCCCCTTAGTGGGAATACAATCCGCTGGACACTTAAACCGCGACCTCCCAGGGCTTCATGCTTTATACCATGTTAGACAAGCATTTATCCCAAAACATCGACCTATTGGGGAAATGCGAGGCAACTTTGTATACCAACGGGTTGTTGGGCCAACACAACACGTGCGCCAATACACATCATCCGCTAACATGCATTTGTGGACAAATGCTAAACGCCATATTGTACATCCATCATTAATGACTTGGTTATTTTTGGTTCGACATGGCTGTTGATTCCAAGAATGTACATATTAATTGTCCTAGCTGCCAAGCACCACCTTGCGATGATGAGGGTAACCTAATTGACACTGTCCCTGATATCCGAAAGTCGTGCGTGCTTGCCTCGCCTTCATCCATGCTACCCAAAATTTTTGGCATTATTTGATGGCCATCAAAGTTCAATTCATCGCCAAAGCACATCCAATCAGATATCTCATTTCGAAATCAGCATTAACAGGACACGGCAAGATGGCTATGGCAATTGTCTGAATTTGACATCTCGTGTTTTCACCCGAAGGCATCAAAGGACAAGCGATTGTAGACTTAGTTGCAACATTCCCAGGGTCAGGTGACACCTTAACACATGATGATATCCTCGGGGAAATGCTAGCTGATTCCCTAACCCGCGAAGCCCTCTAAGATTAACAGAAAATTATTAAGAACAATGAAATAGTAAATTTTCATGCTAATCAAATGTAAATAATCAGATTTAAGCAAATAAATTTATTAAAATTCAAGGCTTTCACATAATCCCACAATATTAGACCATTTGCTTTAACGACGATGATCTAATGGAAGGTGACGGAACTTCCAACAAGCTTAGAGAATCATTTAAAAGATGAAATAGATCTGAAATGGTTTTATTTTCCAAGGAGTTATAAGTTATTTGAAGTTTAGAAAGGTTTCTAGTATGTTTCGGGGCTTTCTGACAAGTATCAGATTTTAGTCGAGTTTTGGGAAAAAAATGAAAACCATGGAAAATTAGGGTTTGAGAAGAGGTTCCTGTAGAGATCTGGGAGTGTTTGGGGGTTGTGGTGAAGGTTTTGAGAGGGTTTAGTGCCGTATGGAGAATTGGTGGAGGGGGGTTACTATTCACGTGACACTATTCACAGTGTTGTTCAATTATTAGGGTTTAGAGATAGAAGAGATATGGTTGGGTTTTCTAGGTCAAATTTGATCCAAAGAAAAGGAAAATAAATAAAACAAAGATGGAGAAAGAGAAGAGAATAAGGGAGGAGATAGAGATAGAAGAAGTTACCTTCGGGTCCGAGTAGCTTGGATTCACATCAAGGAAGCTTGGATTCTCACCAAGGAAGAAGCACTCCACAAGAGAATTCTCAATAGCAAAATTCAATATCTTTTATCATTAATTAAAAATTACAACTAAAAGCGTTTATATAATAAGTCAAAATATCCTAATCTAATCTTAGCCATCCATCTAATCTAATGGCTATAAAAAAATAACTGACCAAAATAACAATGAGCCCTCCCAGAGGAAAAATGGACGCTTTAATTCGATGGATACTCTACGTCCATTGGAGGAGGTGGAGGTGTTCTCTTTGTGCCGGACTCCACGATCACATCACTTTCTTGTAAAATATATTTTCTATGTTCAAATAATGAGGCTGACTACGAAGCTCTTCTAATGCGTCTTTCTATAACCAAGAATTTTGGAGTCTAGTACCTCAAGATAAAAGGAGACCCCAAACTCATCATCAACTAAATGACTAGGACTTCTGCTCTGAAAGCAATTGAATTGGCATCTTATCGGGCGGGAGCGCAAGAATTGATCCAGTAATTTCAAAATGTTATCATCTAACACACTGGACGGATGGGTGATCGTCATGCCGACGCCCTGGCCACTTTAGCTTCCAAGCTCCGTTTCGAAGGAGAAGAAACTACTATTCGAGTCATGAAAGAGCCGGTCCCTAAGTCTTGGTTGGACGACCTTGGATCCATTTCGCTAAGTGGAGTCAACGATTGGCGTCATCCTATCAGTGCTGACTTGCACCTTACTTTAGAAGCTTGTACCTTGTCGTTTCTGCATGCCAAGGCATTCATGCTCTCCAAGATACCCTATACCGTTGGGGTCTTGATGGTACTCTTTCCTGGTGCATTGGTAGAACTGAAGCTTTGAAGATACTCCATCAGGTCCATGAGAGCACTGTTAAACAACCATTTACCCCAAGAGATCGACCTGTTGGGGTAAGGCGAGACAACTATGTATACCAACGGGTCGTCGTGCCAACACAACCCGTGCACAGGAACACACCATCCGCTAACACGCCCCCCAGTAAGAATACACTCAATTGGAGACTTGAACCAGCGACCTCCCCGGCCTTAATGCTTTGATAACATGTTAGACCACCATTTACGCCAAATGATCGACCTGTTGGGAAAAGGCAAGACAACTAACTGTACCAACGGGTCTTCGACAACTAAGTATACTAACTAAACCAGAGTTTAACAAGTATTTGAAGCAAAGAAAAGAAACCCTAATCTAATCTTTACAGTTGGCTTAAATCAAGCGTTGTGATTTACATCCCACAAGTGTTAAAACAAAAAACGAAAATAAGAACAACTAAATCAGATAATTACGAATCTGCCATCAGTGTGGGAGAGGTCCCACTTATTAAATGAGCTACTTGGGACGTCCTCTAAAGATAATGGGCCCACATCTTGCTTTGCTGTCCGCTTCAGATCATTGTACGTCTTCACATCTCCAACACCATATGGATTTCAGATAAGATTACAGGGTGCTCACCTGTATTAGATCCTCTTTCTGAAGGAAAGCTCATTAATTCATCTGCATCAATTTGGAGCAGAGTTGTTTAGAAGATGGTTTCTGTGGGTGTAATTATGTATTGTAGTAAATTATTGTTCCTTATTACTGGTGTCAACCACTGACCATTTAGATACGCTGAACACTAGGATGTGTACCAAGTTCTGACATTTTTTATGTCGCCTCATTTTTACAAAATTAATCTGTGATTCAAGGATGATATTACTATTGCTTTTGGGTGGTTGTTTTTTCCCTACCTTTTGTGTAAGAGCTTGTGGGGAGAAAGTACTAATTTTCAGTACCTTCTGCATTATATAAAAACAAAAACAAAGTGGACGAGATGTAACTAGATGATCAATCTTATTAAAGTTTTGTTAGTTATCTGAGAGATGACATTTTGAGCATCAAACTCCACCATGATCCTTTTTACGTTCAGCTCTTTCGCTGTCTCCAGGGCCCACTTTATGGCATTTGCTTCAATTTCTTTTGAGGATCTGCCTGCTCCAACTATATTCCCTGAGGCAAAATACCCTCCATTGTTATCCAAATAATAAAGCTCAATTCCTGCTTAACTTGTGGCTTTATCCCAGGCTCGATTTGTGTTTTAGCTTAAGCCACTGAAAGATTGGCCATTTGTGTTTAGCTTAAGCCACTGAAGTTTGGGTTTACTCCATCTAGGCTTAGCTACGGGCCTCAATTCTCGTTCACCTTCTTTAGGTATGAGAAATCTGTATGTTTCTTGTAAAGGCGAGAACTGGTTTCTACCTCTCATTAAAGCCTGGCCAACCAAATCCTCCCAACGTTTAACAAAAAGTAAAATTGAGCAAATCCCTTCGTCTCCTTTCCTGTGTTTTGCAAGTTCCTCCATAAACCAGTTGATAATCTGTGTTTTAGACATCTAGTTTAAAGGGTTTGCAAACCAGATTTTGGAAACTTGGCATTTAAACAGAGCATGTGTTATAATTTCCTCTGATTTGCATCTAGGGCACAAGGGACAAGGGATCATTTTTCTTTTGTAGAGGATGTATTTAACGAGAAGGATAGCACAGATGCATTTCCATATGAACGGAGATTTCTAGCCAGAAGGTTCAGGTCTCAAATGGCTGTCCAAACATTTATCCCAATCTGGATATTATTAGGGTGCAATTCATTAACCCAAGTAAAAGCATCATAAACAGACTTTACAGAAAATTTTCCTTTTGCATCAGGAGACCAATAATGGTAATCAGCTCCATCAGTTTTGCTTAACGGGATGTTTAGGATTTGGTCCACAGTGGTTTGGTCGAACAGGTTTCAAATAATGTCCTCATTCCACACATTTTGATTACAAGTGTTCTGGTTGCCTATCATGAGTTCATTCACTCTATTAGGGATGTTTCTTGGAGGCTGGGCATCAATAATGAAGTTAGATTTTAAGGGGATCTAGGGGTCTTTCCAAAATTCAATGGATTTGCCATTTCCGATGACCCTAAAGATATGTTTTTTAATATCTCTACCCTTTGTGATTCCTTTACAGATTCAAGAGCTACGAGGGGAAGATTGTTGAAGGCATGGTTGAAGTGATTGAATTTTCCAAAGTCAGCCCTCCTTTAAACTTTGGGAGACAAAAGTTATCCCAACTAGTGAGTAGAATTTTGTGGGACCTCTCATTCTCCCCTAACCAAAAACCTGTTGATCGAAGAGTCCAGAGATTCATTATGAGATTTAGGCAAGAGAGCCCGCTCCTTGGAGGATCCCGAGCAATGGGTGCACACAAGTTTGTACAACACAGTTAAATTCTAAAATGCTTCCAACACTAGGAATGAGGAAACCATTCCTCCTATTCTACCACCAGAAGACCTTATAGTTCTTGTTATTTACTATAACCATTAGCATTTTTAATGTAAGAAAATAACATTTTTAGTTGCTTTAAATGTCCAAAATCATAATCTCTGATCAACCAAATGAGAACTGTAACGTAAAGAATCAACCCATGCCATAATCTCTTCAATTCCAAGCAATACAAGTCCCTATGAAAGAACACACATACCATGGGAGCTGGCCATGCCCGAAGTCGTTACCAGAGAAATCTTTGCATTTGGTATATAGGAATAGCATTTGCCACAGATTTTATAAGGGGTTCTTGCCCGCTTGAGACAGAATTTTGCTTTTCCAGCTTTTCACCACTTGTTCCATTTTCATAGGAAGATGCTGGAATGTTCTTTTTTTAGATTTGCCTAATTTGAGTGGGGAGCCCAGATAATTTCTTCCATCTCCTGTGGACATTTTTACTATAATTCATACCAGAATTTTGAAAGTTTATTACGTGACGTGAGGTTTTATAGTACACAGCAATTATCTTTGAGGTTTTCGGTTTCAACCAAAGAGGCTTTACAAAAAAGAAGGCTTTCATCAGCAAAGAAAAGGTCGGTAATGGAAGGGATGGATCTTGCAATTTCGATCCCATGTATTTTGTTCTCCCTTTCCTTCTTAGAAATCTTGATAGATAGGGCTTCAGTGCAGATGATGAAAAGATAGGGAGATAGAGGGTTTCCTTGTCTTATGCCTCTTGAAAGTTTGAAAAACCAAAAGGGGCTCCATTTGTAGAAAAGGAGGGGGTTGGAGATGCATTAAAAGATAAGGTTACACCAGTCATTACAGAACCCGAAGGCTTTAAGAACCTTAATCAGGAATTCCCATTCCATGTTGTCTTATGCTTTGGCCACGTCGAGTTTCATTGCCATGAAACCCTATTCACAAATTTTTTCTCAAGGAATCTCACTATTTCATGAGTGAGGATTACATTATTTGAAATTTGTCTCCCAGGACAAAAGCACTGATTAGGGGATATGAGTTTTTGAAGTAAAGGGTTCAGTCTTTAGCTAGTAATTTAGATATAACTTAGACACAACATTACATAAGCTAATAGGCATGCTGTACTTTAGGAATTAAAGCAATGTTTGTGTGGTTCAATTGAGCAAGTAAATATCCAGATTTAAAGAACTTGGAAGCCATAAGGAGAACATCATTACCTATAATATCCCAATAGTTCTGATGAAAGTTACCTGTGTATTGGACAGGTTGACTAAGTATGTCAGACGAACTAGTTCGCATTGGCATAACTGAGACAACCCAAAACTAGTTCGTCTGACATACTTAGTCAACCTGTCCTTCAATTTTGAGTGTCAGCTTTAATTATACCATTCAAGCTAGGATAGTAGAGTTAGCACAGTCTAAAGTTATATTGACACAACCGTGTCAATTCTCTTCTACTTGGAATTCTTTAGTAGGGAGTGTTTGGATGCATGAGTAAATCTGCCCATTCGACATAGAACTGGACAAGCACCATAGCGAACCGGAAGTCAATGAGTTGGGTCACACTCAACAAAGGATTAAATCTCGTTCCGTTTCATTGTCTCGGTAAGCTGGTGGAATGAGATGTATCCACCAAGATAAAACTAGACGGAACGAAACAATGGGAAAAAAAGCGCTATATCTAGATAAAGTTAAATTATTTGTTAATGCTTAATTAAGTTCAATTATTTTTTAGCATTTATAGGGGTTATAAAAGTACATATAAAATGAAAATAAGGTTCCAAACCAATTTTAGTGCTTCAATTAAGTTGTCGGTTCCTGAAACGTCTAGGCTGAGATGGAACTTCAAGAAACAAGATTTTCAACTATGCACTCAACCCTATTTTACTGCCTTCTTACAACTATTTTTAATTCAATTTTGTTTTTTATATTATGTTCAGATGTGGCACGGCAAACTTTTAATACGTGAGGCGTATTTGGATGCATCATGCTTTAAAACCTTTGATTATCTTGTCATATACTGTTCTGCATAGCCCAGTTAAGGGCTAGTTATTAACTGGGCAGCTGTTAACCTTGATTATCTTGTCATATACTGTTCTGCATTATTGTTTATAATAGAGAGAAGGCATCAAGTGAGGAATAACCTTCCTCGTCTATTCTTCTAGAGCCGAACAGCACTAAATTCGTCATCTGCCCATAATCTTAGATCATGGACTTGTGTACTCTGTAATCGTGGGTTGTACCTGGGTTGATCTGATACCTAGGCAAAGAACCTATACCTTAAATTTCCCAGCATTGCCACACCAATTCAGGAGTCATTGGCTAAATTGAAGCATACTTGCAGTGCCATTTCAAGTTTCAGAATTCTGCAGAATACTCGTTGGAAGAGTTTGTGCAGGTGAGCGTGAGCAGATGCGTGGTTTATTTCATCACAAAGAAAGCGCAACATCAATTTTTTTTTGAACTAAGTTGGAATTCTTCAACCCTTCATGAATTCGTCCTTGTCATCATTGTTGATTGAGATTTTCTGTGGGTTTTGATTTTCTGGTTGGGGTAGATTTCTTATGTGATTTAGGGAGAATCCATCTGAAGGGTCAAGTAATTGTGTTTTGATTGATTTACAGGCCCGGCCAACATTTTTCATATAAAAACTATCCGTTTCTTTTTATTTATGTCTTCTCAAAAAATCAAATGCGAAGTGGGTGGGGGGCATTTTCTGTTGTTAGACTGGAAGATGCAAAAAGCTCACTAGAAAAATCAATTCCCTTCGTGAAGAGGTTGTAGATTTGTGGGTCCATTCCTTGCAAATGAAATTAAAGGTAAAGTTTGGTTTCTCTACTGAGTATGAGTTGGGTTATGGATGTTCAAACTCTTTCCCTTTCCTCAATTTTTCTTGGCACGGAAGAAGTGATTCGATGTTGCAAGTTTGCAACCTCTTTTCGGGACATCAACTATGCTCTTGATTGAGGTCCCAAATTAAAAAAACGGTAGTCTTTGCTCAAAATAATGCTCATGTTGGTGAAAATACTCCATTGCTCTCTCTCTCCGCAAATGATACTTTACCATTTTACCCTCTTTCCACATTAATATGCTGTAGCACTGTAGCCGCTAGCCGCCTGGTGACATCATACAGAGGCTCACAACTGGGTTGAAAGGAGTTGCAACCCTTCTCATCCGTGCCTCTTGCAACTTGTAGATGATGATGAAGTTATCTGGGTTTAGGAGTCATTCATCGAGAAAACATGATCATTTCTGCGGCACACTGGTTCTTTCGCCCTTCAATGTTCAATGAGCGAAGTCAGCTTGTTGGGTGCCTCTACCATCTCAACAAGAACATCACTGGCCTCTCCATGTGCTATGGTTATAGAAAAGCCTTCTGGACCGCTTCAAAGCAATATTTTTACCGCCATTTCTATGTAACTGAGAAAACCATCATATCAAATACTTTTACCCGAGATGATTGGGATAAGTCCCTCCATCTAAAAATGGTGTATACACACATTTTCTGCAAATCAATGAAAACTCATAAAACAAACACCTGTTTCTTCTAAATGGTAGAAAGTCCTAAAACAACCACCTTATGTTTAGAAACCAATGAAAATAGACCGCATCAATCTAAACTTAGTTTATCAACGATCTTTCAGCAACACAAACAAGACCCTTTATCAAAACTAACAGATTATGAGATCGCATATGTTCTACGGAAGGATAATGATGGGGGTTGTTTCTTTGTTCTTTTTCGCTGGGGCGTTTGTTGGGGGTTGGTCTCTCTTTTGTTTTCTTGCCCAGGTGTTGAGTAGGTCATCTCAACCTGCCTCCCTATGGCTGGCTGTATCTTTAGGCTTTGGCCGTTCTAATATATTTTTTACTCATCAAAAAAAAAAAAAATGATCAGATTTTGCCTTCAAAGCGATTAACAGCATAGAAACTTGAAGCTTTACATGACCTAGGTGGAGGAATTTAGAGTTGCAGAGAGAGAAGTGATGAAACGTTTGCATATTTCTGAGTCTGCAAACGTATGTAGACTAGATTTGTCTGTTGGAGATGCCCTAAGGTCCTGTCATAGGTGCGTTAACAGGCATGTGAGACATGTCACATTTTAATGTTAGTCAAATGATGGTTAAACTAGGTCAAGAGGGTAATCCTAAAGTTTGAAAGTGTAAGGGGTATTATTAATTGCAAATGGATTTTTGCTTGTTCCCCTTTATTGATGCAATTTGCATCTCACCCAGGAAATGGAATTCCCACGAGGATGTGAAACGGCCAAATTTTTTTTTATTTAATGGCCATTAAAATTGTTTTAACAACCGTTAAATTCTAAAAAATTTTGTGGAAAAAAATGGCCGTTAAATTCTTTTTTTCCGTTTATGAAATTTTCAATTTTGAATTTCAACGCCTTTTTTGTATGTTAAAATCCGTTAAATTTTATTTTTTCATTTTTACCACTTAACGGCAGTCTTAACGGTAATGCCCGCAGTCCGTTATACCATTAAAACGGCCTCTTTAAACCTTGCAGGAAACATGAAGGAAACAATATATGAAATTTGAGCGATCAAGGTAGTCTTGCCATTCCAAGTCCCGTTTTACTCTCGCAACTATGCTTTTATTTAGAGACCCTCGACTCCGTGTCGAAAAGGCGAAAGATGACACGAGGCTATTTCCGTCATTTCAGGCAAATATTAAACGTGTGGCTATTAGGGTTTGTCGTGAACATAAATCTCAGCCGTTTAACCTACAAGCGCCTATAAACCGTCCGATCCTATTGCTTTCCAGCTATAAAAGGAGACCCAGCAATTGGCTTCCCTCGGTTCGTTGTATTTTCACTTTGGGCACGTTTAGGAAATTTGGGCTTCCTCCTCAGCTTCGATTTTCTCTGGTATGTTATTGTTCTAGGGTTTCTTCTTCAAATCTTTGAAATATTTAGGCTTGGATAGAAGATCTTCCTTCTGTTTCTTGAATACTTCCTGGAACGAAGATTTCGTTAGGGTTTCTTCAAATCTGTGAATTTTTCATATCTTTGGATTGAATACTTTCGTAAGGTTTAATTAAATCTTAGTAATATCACATCTCTGATCGATTTCGATTCCAAACTTTTCAGATCTTTGTGGCAGACGAGAAAAGGAGAATAAGTGATCATGGCGGGAGGGAATTTCATGAACAGAGTTTTATCTTACGTCGTTAATGAGTTAGTCGTTAATGGCCTTGCCAACAGGTACTCCCTTTTCCGTTGTATCCCTCTCTATCTCTCTGTCTAATTTTATTTCTTCAGATTGTTTTCGATTATTATGGTCTTGTTTGATTCAAGCTTCTTAATCTGGTCGACGGGATTCATTTGTTCCTGATTGACTCGTTCCCTTGAAGCCATAATACCTCAAGTGTTCCTTCAATTTCCTTCTGTGGTGTCATCTCTATGGCACTGCAGCTTGGGACGCTTGAGAAGATTGCCTATAAGATATGGTTGCTCATGTTCCAATTTTTTGTTGAATTTGAATAATGGGTGTTTGGTACTTTGAACATTGAGGATGATGAGTCTACAGAGCTGTAATGATTTATGAATATTATGGCATCTAAGAACATCTAAGGGACTGAGAATTGACTTACATGGGAAATCTTGTTGAATTGTATCCTTACTTATTTTTCTTGCTTTAGTTTTTGATCCCCTATAATGTCGGGGATAACTCCATAGACCTGAAATGACTGCGGAGATGATCACAACAAAGAACATCTAAGGGGCTGAGGCCTTTACGTTATTATGTAATGATTGATTTTAAAGAATACTGCTGGCTTCACTTCATTGATTTTTTTCAATATAGGCTGCTTGATAGGATAATCACTAGTAGCACTGTTGAAGTGAAGCCAGAAAAAATGATCCCCTCGCTATCCAGTGCGGCAATTATGTTGTATTCGGACGTTGGGGAACTACATTTTAACTACAATGAGAATGCTTTTAGGATAGTAGATATAAAATGAAGCTCTCCCGATAAAAAGATCGTATATGAACTGTTGATCGTTTATCGAGACCTTATATATATCAGATTACTTTGCATATCCGAAATTAAATAGTTATGGTACTGACTGATACATGCGTTGATGATCAAAAAATGAATTGGGTTTCTCTATTTCTCTGTGGATTTTCTCAGCCCTGCTTTCCAGAGGTTTGCTGTCAGGACATCCAAGAGGATAGAAGATATTTCGGAAGTGGGTATGTTTTCATGTTTGGTAATTGCCGTTGCATTTCATGGCGATAAATGTGGAGGTGTTGCTTATGAGAAGGTTGTGAATGTGTTTCTTTGCAGCTGTGAAGAAGAGGCAAGAACTTGTGGAGCAGATGAAGGACTTGTCCAAGAATTTTGAGGTAATCTCTATTTTTATCTGAGACGGGACTCTCTTAACTTTCTTTTCTTTATTATATTGGGCTGTTCTCTAATTGCTTATTGTTTTTATTGATGTAGTCTCATAAAAACCATTGAAGAAATTGTTTTCGCCAAGCAACTCAGTGAAGCAATTTGGTGAATGGTGATGCCTCCATGGGAGTGTAATGTTGAGTGATGGGTGTAAATCTTTTTTCTTTTTCTTTTTGACTGTAAAGATAAATTTATACTAGTATAATTTGAACCTGGGAAGTTAGTTGGGGGAATCCAAGCAAATGGGTTTTGTATATAAGTGACTGCTGCTCATCTCTCCATTTAAAGTAACACTTGATCATCATTTCCCAAGTTGGACCATAGGAAATGATGATTTTAAGCTTGGAAGCCCAACGAGCTTGTTTTTGTTAAGCAGCCAACGTATCACTTTTGTGGGATGCATATCCCGAAGCTAATAGCTGCAAGGCAAAACTGAACTTGAAGAAAAAATTTGACAATGTGGACTACTTTTGTAATCAGCACAGATGTCTGAAGATACATGCAAAACGTTTGACCAGCTTTAAAAATTTTGGCAAGCGAGTTGGTTGGGGTGTGTAAACATGATGTTTGATCATCGGACCACTTTGGTAGTGCTTCCTTGGGATGGACGTCCTTTGTATCATGGATGCCAGAAAGGGGAACGGGTGCACAAATTTATTTCGTGTCATATGGGAGATGAGTATTTGAATCGACTGGGAAAGTGAAGTGAGATGACCGCGAAGGAAAATTTGAAGACCAAAGTCTGGGAGCAGATAAAGTTTTGAGCCTTTAGCGGCTAAAGTATGAGCTGCCACACTGGCAAGACGGGGGATATATACAAATATTACAGAATAAAAAAGAGATTTTAAGTCCAAAATATCATGGGCAGCAGTTACTGAAGCCCAACCATATGTCCAGTCCAATGCATTCACCAGATCTCGAGCATAAGATTCCACAATCACCTTAGAAGAGAAGCCCAACCATATGTCCAGTCCAATGCATTCACCAGATCTCGAGCATAAGATTCCACAATCACCTTAGAAGAGAAGCCCAACCATATGTCCAGTCCAATGCATTCACCAGATCTCGAGCATAAGATTCCACAATCACCTTAGAAGAGAAGCGTTTCTACTTCCCGGGGCCCATCATAATGATTGAATTTCTGATTCTTCGGCAGATTTGAGTTCGAGCTCGGGCTCCACCTGCCAAAATACAATCTCCCAAAGAGCCATGCAATAACCTGCAGTACCTGAACTCTTCTGCCATGAAGCATCTGTGTTCAGCCTAGAAAACCTGTAGGAGTTTCCCAATGAACTTCATTTTGTTCTTTGTTCGTGACAGGATTGTGAGGTTGGATATAAGATGTGATGTTTGGAAGGATGTCCAAAGGATTATGCTTCTGATTGCTATGAATCATCTCGTTTCAACCACCATAATCTCCACATAAGAGTGCAGACAAATTCACACGTGAATTCATCTTCATTTGAGTGTTCGAGTCAATCCTTTTAAAAGATTTATCAGCCATTCACCCATCGAAGCACTATTTTGATTTTCACATCTAAGAGACAGATAAGAAGCAAACCAGACTTGCACTAGGCGGGCATTGGAACAGTGCATGGAATGAAGATTCTGACGGGTGTTGGAAGCGAGGGCAAGCTGGAAGAATGGATGGGATGCGAGAATGTAGAGCACTCTCGTCGGAAGAATGTTGCGTAGGACGGCTTGAAGCGGAATTTTCAATTTCCATATTTGTTTCCACATTATTTGATCCACCGTAGTAGAGTTCACTGCCTGAGATTGTCTCGTGAGAGAGCGATAGGCTGATTTGGTAGAGAAGGGTCGTTGGGGAAGAGACTTCTCTCTATCACAGGTCACAGTCACCTTCTCACGGGCCACTTCTCGCAGGTCATGGGTCACGGGTCACGAGTCACTTCTCAGGGGTCATGGGACCCTTGGTCTATTTATTAGTGAAAACTAGCTCAAATCCGATGTTAAACAATGATGATAGGCTTCCCCATTTAATTGAATTCAAGTTTGAGGTTGTTTATAGAATTGGGAACCAATTTGGTTTTGAAGGTGCAATGATTGTTTGTGCACTAAAACAGCTCATGTAAGGAATCATTTACTCATATTTATGTCGTACCATAGTTAGACAATTCGACATATGACAAAAATTCTGTAAAAAAAGGTTCGAGTAGAATTCAAGGTTATCATCCAAAATTGGTTTCAAAAGTTGGGTAAAAAGCAACATAAAATAACAAAATAATTTTTTTTTACATTTTTGTATTAAAAAACTAATTTTTTCAATAATTTAGAATAATATGTATCATATAAGAATAATATGGTTCCTAATAAATTACATGAATTTTATAGAATCTCTTGAAAAGTTCAACTGTATAATAATTTTTTTCAATTTGTAAACTTTTTGTATAATATGTGAACTTACTAACAATGCTTTGTATATAGGATAATCTTTTGTTTATATTCATTGTAAGTGTTCAACAAATTATTTGCATACATGATAGGGCATTTTTTTTATAAGATTAATTAGGGAGAGAACTTCAATTATTTAGATATTCAAACAACTAAATTGGAAATCATTTAGAATTTCGGACAAATTCTACAGTACACCAGAAACCAAAAAATTTTAATTCTTGGAATCTAAATTTTAAGATTTTTTTGAAGTGCTAAAATCTAACAAATCAGCAACCAAGTTGGAGTTGATTTTTGATTTATAGGTTCACCAAGAGGGTGGCCAAGTATTTTTATTTTTGGAAACCGAGGGTATCCGGGCCTCTTAAAGCACCCGACTAGTCCCCCGAGGCATGATAGTCACCCCTTCGATCCACACATGCCGGAGTGTACTGGAAGAGTTAATGTTGGACGGAGCCACTTATTACCCTCTAGGAGTGGCCCCAAGGAGAGTTGAACTCAGAACCTCCTACTTTTTGGAGCCCAAAAGAGTTCCCATGTGTCATTTTTGGAGGGGGGAGACTTCAAACTTTGAAGTCCCGGGCCATCAAAATCGTCGTGGTCCTCTTACTTTACGATTATATCGCGCACCCCGCGTGTATTACAGGCAGTTAGTATAGTCCCTACGATATACGTTAAGCATCCTTGTCCCAAGGTCCAGACTATTGATGATCGTTCATATTCTCCACACGAATCCCAAAGACCACCACAAGTTTCAACGTACATGCAATGCTTGTAGGGGTGTCAATTTTACCCGATTTAACCGGAACCGAACAGGAACTGGAACCGAAAACACCGGTTCCGGTACCACATTTTTGGGAACTGATTAAAAAGAACCGGAACCGGAACCGAACCGGAAACTAATGGTTACGGTTCCGGTACTCTAATATAGAACCGAAACCGATAAGAACCGGAACAGAACCGAACCGATACGAACCAGAACCAATATATAAATATAGTGTAAAAATTCTTATATTACCAAGATTGGACCCGTTATACCCGAAATCGGAACCGGAACCGACAAAAAGCGGTTCCGGTTCTGGTACCGTCACTTTGAGAACCGGAACCGATAAGTACCCGAACCGATAAGAATCGGAACCGTTTGTTCCGGTTCTGGTCACCTTAGGAACCGAACCGGAACCGACCCGTTGACACCCCTAAATGCTTGGAGCATACGGACGACGGTAATACAGTATCGTCGTCTTAGGGACGATGCTAAAATTTTCTAATTGATAAAAGGGTTTAGAAAACCCCAGTACCTATTTCCTTTCCCTCCCTATAAACCTCTCTTGATCCCGGAGAGCTGATTTGGCGAAGATTAGTGGAGACCATCCATGGCGTCCATCATTTCGAGAAAGACATTCATCCGCTGCTTCCATCGCAAGCTCTGTTCCTACACTCAGCTCCATTTGAGGCCAACGAAGCCATCATCACCGTCCACTCAACTCTTCCGTGGTGTCCCCGACGTTCTCCAATCTGGACTCAACCCACCATCTCAATTGGTCTGAAATCTCCTCTCTCACTTTTCTTTTCCCCCTTTCTTAACCGTCAAATATCTTCCATGATCAGTTCTGAATCTTGTGATTGGCTTTAATTCATTAGAACGTTGAATTCTAATTTTGCAGGTTTTTTCTCTCTGTCGCGCAAGCCAGGCTTCGACGCTATCTTACAGATACCTATCTACTAGTCCTGCTAGTCCCGAAAACCCTGAATTAAACAAGCCTGTAGAAGTTGCTTCCGAGGGAGCGGAGAAGGCAGGGGAGGAGTCACAACAGACCGGCGACGCTGGAAAGTCTGTTCGAGGCGGGGTAATTTCTCTTAGATATCGATCTAATTAAATTATCTTCACTTCACTTTTAAGTTCTAACAGTATCGGTATATTCACATAGAGGAGAAGGCCAAGCAGCTTTCTTCTTTGAATTACAATGTATATAGTTTAAATTAAAAGTTCGCCATTAAGTAATGATATCGCGCAATAGTAGGGAATTTAAGCTATTTGCTTTGAGCCATTACATAACGGTGAAATGCAAATGGAATTAGAAGACTTCCGGAGCAATGGAATTGCTGTCCATAATGTATTACAATTCTGTTGATTCTAAAGTTTAAATTTTTGGGGCAGTTTTCCTTTAATTGGAAGAAGAAATTGTTAGCTTGATATTTGGAGGTAGTTTGAAAAGCTAGCAGAAACTTCACCATGAAAGACGATTTATTTAATTCAAGTTATGATTTTTGGAACTATTCATTTTTAAAGGATTCAATTGAATTTCCCTTCTTTGCAGCCTGTTTCATGGTTGAGCTTTCTCTTGCTGATCACGACTGGAGCAGGACTAATTTATTATTATGACAAGGAGAAGAAACGGCACATTGAAGGTAGTTTACTACGGTGAGTAGGATTTATATTAGTAGAGGATATTTGGACTGTGGAAGAGCGATCTCATGTAATGGCTTCTTAAGTAGTGGCTCCTTTGAAACTTTGAATCCTATTTCATGACTTCCCATCCAGTTCTTGTTACATGCTAAATCTAAATTTACATTATTACGTATTGTGATCAATTTTTTTTTCTTGTGTGTGGAATCTGTCTAATTGCTCACCTGTCCAACCTAATTTTGCATTTACAACATGCTTTTCCCTAAATGTGACACACCTTCTCATTATACTTTGATTTGTTTTGAATGTACTTACTGGATTTTTTATGCTGCAGAAATAAACAATGCCTCGACCGCAGTAAAGCAGGGACCATCTGTGGGAAAAGCAGCTATTGGTGGTCCATTCAACCTTGTTAACCATGATGGGAAATCTGTTACAGAGAAAGATTTTGTTGGGAAGTGGAACTTGATATATTTCGGCTTCACTCACTGTCCTGATATTTGTCCAGATGAGCTACAAAAGTTGGCTGCTGCAATTGACAAGATAAGTAAGTTGCTGACATTTTCATGTGGTTGGAACTATAAAATTATCGGGTCTTTGGAAAATAGATACGTCACATAGCCACAAAACTCTAGTGAAGCGTCATTATTGTTCCAAGACGTTGTTAGAAAAATTGTTTTTGGCAATTTATCTGGCGGAGTCATAGATGCTCGTGTATTAAGCGACCTTGCTAACTTCTGTTTATTTCTATCCTGATTGTAGGACTCATAAACAAAAGTCATTCCATCAAATGAATTATTATGCATGGAAGTTTAATTTTAACAGTATTTGTTGTTTTGTCCTTGGTTGCAGAGGAAAAGGCTGGGATTGAAGTTGTTCCTGTTTTCATCTCAGTCGATCCTGAGAGAGATACTGTTGAGCAGGTTCATGAATACGTCAAAGGTTCCTCCAAAGCTTAGAGTACATTATTTAAAATTAGTTCATGGTATTGTAGCATCCTTGTGGTGGTGCCATACCATGGATGGTAATACCTTATGTTTGGTTCTTCTTGCAGAGTTTCATCCAAATTTAATTGGATTAACTGGTTCTACTGATGAGGTAAGGAAAGTTGCTCGTGCTTATCGGGTGTATTATATGAAGACAGAAGAGGAAGGCTCAGATTACCTCGTTGATCACTCTATTATCATGTATGTGTTACCTTTTTGTTTATTATGGGCCGAAATTTCTACCATTTTAAGTGTGTTTATTTCTTTCCTTCTTTAATCCTTAATTTTTTTAGCTTGAATCTGTCTGAGAATGTGTAAATGCTATGTTATGTGCTTTCTGTTTACTTAGTCCCAGTGTTTCATAAAGTGAATGCTTTCTGTCTGCACCAATATCTAAGATATTAGTAGGGGGTGTGATATTGCACTGTTCTATTATTCAACTTTTTCAAGATTCGGGAAGAGAAGGGCCTGTGCCAGATTCATGAGATCTCATTCCCAGATGAGAATCTCGTTTTTTGATATCTGCAATGTCTTCCTTTTTTTCCCCTGTAGGCTCTGCAATGCAGCCTCTTCACTTCTCCAAAACTTCCTGTACCTAAGTACCTTGTGCTGATTTTGAGGAGCCTTTGCAAATGTTGAAAATTTCTGTGTAACTGATCCTGCTTGGATATTGTTGAAATTAAATTAGGAGAGGGATTTGTTAGAGGTAGAGTTTAAATTCTGCTAAAAAAAACCTCAGTTCAAACATACAAACTACTAAGAGATAATCTGTCATCTGAATCATATTCTTATCAAGGACTTGGGAAACCCTTCATGCAAAAGTATACTGTTTGCCAGTGACGCCACTCAATCCAGATATTGGAGGATTGACCATTCTTTTAGTTTTCTGGATGGCAGATGAAGCTAATGTTGGACATGGACACTGATGCTAATGATTCATGCTGCTGCCAGAGTCTACTAGTGTGTGTGCACTTTAAGGAGAAAAAAAGACAGTAGTTTTCCACTTTTTATGGATGAGGAGATGCTCATCCACAAGAAGGCCTCCCTTGTTGTTGCAGCCAAACGCACCCTTAGAGATTTCATCAGTGACCCCAATTTCCTTATAAAGAGCTTTCATCCAAAGTCATTCACATGCTCTTGGGCCTACATCCTGGGTTTTATCTTCATTACATTATCTTGTGATGGGAATCTTTTGTATTCCAAGTGACCAAACATTTTCTTGAGAGGGCATTTCCTTTGGAATGATAAGGATGACATCAAGAAATACCACTTGGTTGATCGCAAGGTAGCTTGTAATCCAAAGGATGCAGGTGACCTTGGCTTCAAATCTTTAAAGGTGATGAAAGCTCTCTTTGGTAAATGCTTTGGATGTTTGGGAGAGATGGAAAGCATTTGAAGGAGAGATATAGAAAATGAATGTGGAGTAGAAATTTTGGTTGGGATACTAATCAAGTGGCTTGTAGCTATGCATTGACGTTTGGATAGGCATTACCAAAATTTACGAAGACTTTTGTAAGTGATCTCGATATAAAGGTGGAATGGAGGATAAAGTGAGATTTTGGGAGGATTCATGGTTCGGAAACTTCCCTTTTTGTAAAATTTTCTCCTCTCCATTCAATATGTTTGACTAGAAAGGGATTTTGGTTAATATGTGTTATGAGCGAATTGCAAATCTAATGGGTTAGAACCCAATGTTTAGGAGAAATTCAAACGATCGGGATGTAGAACCTTTGGCTGGATTGTTAGTACGCTTGGAGGGGTAGAACCTCTTTGCCAAATTTCCTCCACTTTTTTCGATATGCTGGAGTAGAAAGGGATTTTGTTTAATAGGTCTTATGAGCGGATTGCAAATCAAATTGATTGGAATTTGAGGTTTATGAGAAATTTGACTGCTAAGAGGTAGAAGCTTTGGTCAGACTGTTAGTACACTTAGAAGGGACCAATGCTACAGAAATTTCTACTGACAGAAGAGTTTGGTAGTAGGCTTTAGAAGGCTTAGTTGCCGGAAACTCCTATATAAGGAGACACTCCCGCTCAAGAACAACGCTTCTAACTTGGGAGCCCTTCGAACTTGTGGTTCTAAGAACAGAATCCCGGACTTGTTTGAGACAGACTGTTGATTAACTATACAAGAAGCATTTGACAAGAAATTTCAGAAACAAAGCTCAATTATTCTTGTTTGTTGTGAAGAATTTAAGTAGTTATAAGATAATGTATTCTAACATAAAAGAACATTATAAACTTCAAATAGAATTTATTAATCGCTAATTTATCAAATTATTTGACTATTGACAAATAATATATATATATATATATATTACGGACACTTCCTTGGCATTCCAAACCCTAGGGATTCCTTATGACACCGCTTCCTTGTTCCCGCATCTGTTCTCATTTTGTGCAACTTAGTTAAAAGGTGCTTTCTAAACGAGTTTGCTCGCTACCACTTGAATGGGCACTAATGTTTCTTCTTTCCTGGCTCAGTTGGTTTAGGGTACCCCTATCCCTTCCAAAGTGGCTTTCTTTCAAATGGTGTTGCTTGATAGAATCGTAATGGCGGATCATTTAATCAAAGGCTAGAGGCAAGGTTTTAAATTTTAAATTTTCAATGTTAATTTCAGCCAACTCAGGAATTGAAATATCCTGTAAAATTATTTCTAATAGTTTGGAAATATTTATTGGCAATTATGTAAATCATGGAAAAATGTAAATACAACAAAACCATTATAGAAGCGTAAGAAATATGTATTGAAATTTTGGAAAATGAAAAAGTATGCATGAAAATACACTAATAGCTCATCACTATAGTAAAAAAACCATTTGAGGTAGAGATCCTCCGGGAGCTAACATCTCTGTCTAGTGAGTACACCCACATTGCTTTGCTGATGGAAGCCAAATCCACCTTACTTACCTAAAGAAAAATCCAAACCATTGGAGTTCATGTATACTAATTATTGAAAATTAAATGTGATGGGTTTGTCGCTACCTATCATATTTGTTAAAGAAGAAAGCGTGTTGGGCCCCTCGCACCCAACACTTAAGTTACTTGGTTATATTGTTAGAGTTTATTTATCATAGATGTATATGGTCAGTATTAATGTTAGGGACTGTAGTCCCATATCAGACAAGTAAGTAGTGTCTTGGCCCCTGCTTATATAAAGGGACCCAACTCATGTAACAAAGTATCTCAATTCAATCTCATCCTCTTTCGTCTCTCCATTCTCTCTTTCTTACATGGTATCGAAGCACTAACTCTGTAAACCAACAAAGGCTGGTCGATTTCCTCTCTTTCTTCTCTCCTAAATCTTCTTCATTTCTTCCTTTCCTCTTCATCATTTTTTTCTCTTTTACTGGTTCGATCTCTTAAAGAAGGATTGTCGCAACCTATGCTTTAAGAGCTGCCGCATGCTCTTGTCTTGCTCTCTCTACTATGGTTCAAGGTCCCATGACCCCCTTGCTCTATTTATGTCAGCCAAGTGATGATTTTCCAGCTGAATTCCATTTGTCTATGAGTCTCTACAGAGATCTAGGTGCTTGATCTCTACTATTTTTCCAAGAAGAGAGGTAATTTCTTGTTCTATTGGTTTTTCTTCCAATTTTTTTCCGTCAACTATTTGCTCCTTCTGGTGTAGCTGCATCCCTCTTCTTGGGCCCCTTTATTGTTCTCTTTAATGTTATAACCCCTCACTATTTCTCTACCTCTTTTACTACTATTTCTTCACTCCGTAAAAATCAATTGTTCCGGAGACTGAAAGCACAATTGGTTTTTTAGATTATTTTCAACCCCTTGAAAGAGTCTATCCTCTAGCCAAACCGCTCCACTTTAGGTGATTTTGTGCTTGATCTTTTGGGAAGATGGCTACCCCTTCTGATGATAAAACACTAGTCTGAGCTCAGATTACTACTATCAAGTATCAACTTAAAAATTCCAACTAGTTGCTCTAGTCTCAATCTATGAGAGCATTTCTGGGTGCGAAGGCGAAACTGAAATTCATTATTGATGATCTTCCTGCATCTACTGACAAGAATTATGAAGATTAGTAACATAACAATTTTCTTGTGATGACATGCCTATCGAACATAGAGCAATCTGTTTCTGCCAATGTTATGTTCTTAGACATTGCCAAACAAATCTAGGACTCCGTCAAGGAGATCTACTCACAGGATCAGAATATATCTCGTATTTATCAGCTTTTAGATACTATGTTCTCAATTGAGCAAGGGGACAAGTCCCTCGGTGAGTATTACAACACCCTCTGTGGTATGCGGGAGGAGTTACATATATATCGGTCGGTTAATACTGACTTGGAGACACAGAAACACCAACGCGAAGAATTTCAGGTTGCCTTCTTTCTGTCTAGTCTCAATGCATCCTCTATTCAGGCTCCGTCCAGTTCTAAGGAAATTTCTGCACTCATTTCCTCTACCCCATCTGGGGTCATGGTGGTCGTAATTCCTCTCATGGTGGCTGTGGTGGTCCTAGACCTCGTGGTAATGGCCGTGGCCGTGGAGGTTGTGGTGATTGTGGTTCTTACTAGGCTTCCCCATCTGAAGATCGTACTTGCATTCATTGTGGTTGGACCAACCATGGATCTGATTTTTGTTGGCAGAAATGGGACAAACCAGCTTCGGTCAATCAGGCCTCCAAAGCTCTTACACAATCGTCTACTGATCATCCTACTGCTACTAGGAACGTGAATTCAACCTCTATGCCTGTTTCTCATAAAGAGTATACGCATCTCATTCAAGAGCTTCAATCTCTCAAAGATGGCCTCTCTACCCTTACGACGACTATGACCAACTTAGGTAACTCCTACATGTTTGCTAGCCAAGAAATCATCCTCTTGGGTCATTGACTCAAGAGCCTCTGCACATATGCCTGGTATCTCATCACATTTTTTCACTTTTAAACCTTTTTTTCTTCTAAAGTTATATTCAAAGTTTAAAAAGGTGCCTGAGGCTTACGCTTCTAAGCGCGCCTCGAGGCGAGGCACATAGAAATAGCCTCAAGGCATCTTCTTGAGGCTTAAGCCTTAGTTGAATGAGGCGTAAGCCTCAAGGCGCAATTGAGGCTTAAGCCTTAGTTTCCACGCTAATATCCTAAACCGTGAATGTGTTTTTTTTTTGTTTTTTTCACTTTTTTCTATTTTTCTCTCCAAAATACCCTCTGATACCCTTTTATACCAAAGCGACCTAAAAAGTCCATATTTGAGTATCCAAAACTCATTATTTTGGGAGAAATCTTAAATCAACTCTTTGAATCCTGGTTTTTCCTATTTTAGAGAAATCCTCCTAGAGAGCTAAAATCTTGTCGGAATCACAATCCGCCACTTCCTACGGTTTTCTTGTAAGGGACCTCACCAAACTCAAGCAAGCAAGCAAAGCTTTGGAGAATTTTTGGGGTATGTGACCATATTTTGGATTTTTTCCTTATTTTTCATAAATACACGTAAAATTTCATTATTTTTCTATTTTTAATGGTTTGTTTTTGTTGTTTTTTTAATAATATGATTGAAGATGGTGAGAGGGATTTCTAAGAAACATGGGAGTGGTGGTAGTTGAAAGATCTAGCATGGAAGTATGGGGTTGAAGGTCCAAATGTGGGGCAAGGTTCTAAACTTCAACTTCGCCTTAGACTTCGGTCAGTTAAAATTCGGAATTAATTCGGGGAAGTTCAATTCGATTTAGAGAATCTGTAAAAATTCGCTAACTTAGAGAAGTTTAAAGATTTTTTGTCAAAATGAGTGAAACGATATTAATCTTACTTAGGTTACTCTAAATGGTTGTTTTTATGATATAATAAGTTATAAGTGTTTTATCATGCTTGTTTTTATCATATCCTTAAAAATCAATGTGTTTTACCAACGTTTTGCTAAAAATTCTCCAAACTTCTCTAAGTTAACTATTTACTTCGAATTAAACGAATTAATTCGATGAATTTTTGCAATTTTTGTACTAAAAAGGCTAAACTTCGAGAAATTAGCCGAATTTTTACTGTTTACTTCGAATTAATTCGGTGATTTTTTGTAAATTTTTTAATACATGTACACTTTAATTCGGTCAGTCAAAATTCGGAATTAATTCAGCTAATTTCGCCAAATTTTGTTGAATTTTAAAACCATGATGTGGGGTCCAAGGGCTACATTTATCTATAATGCAATTTTATAGTAAGGATATCAATGGAGGGGTAAAAATGATGAAGGATCATCTAGTGGGTACCCACTGTAATGTGTCTCCATGTACAAAGGCACCCCTAGAGGTTATAGAAGAGATAAAAACATACATAGATAAAGGAGCACACAAGAGTACGGCCCATGAAGATTTTGAGTTTATATCAAATAGGGGCTCATATTATGGTGGTGGTGCAATCAAGGAAGTAGGCTCCCTACCGGGTGCGGGTGGCTCTAATGGTGCTAATACGATTTCCTCGCGTGGTGTAAAGGGACCAATGGATAGATATATTGTGGTCAAGCCTGAGGGTCATATACAACCATTGTGCGTTTATCACCGCCGCGCCACTACGCATGTTGATCCTATAACTGCTACCACTACATAATCTATTTCTCTCCATAATCACCCATGGGATAAGAGAATCTCAATTGTTGCCTTTAAAATAGGAAACAAGGCCTGAAATTCAGTAATTAATGAAGAATCGAAGAGACTAAGAGGGCCGAAATTCTTGGGGTTTCAGTTTTGGTCTACCTCGAAATCGAAATTTTGAAGATTTCGCCGAAATTTAAAACCTTGTTGATACCCCTATGGATCCGACAATCCATTTGGATGGGGAACATGGGGAGTTATACAGTGACCATGGTCATTACCATCGCTTGGTTGGAAAATTTATCAACCTTATGGTTACTTGTCTAGATATTACCTTCGTAGTTGGTGCAGTTAGTCAGTTTATGCATTCTCCTCGTCAACCACATTGGGATGCCATCTACCGTATCTCGCGGTACTTGAAGAATGCACTTGACAAAGGCTTATTTCATCGACCCTCTTCAGATTTGCGCATTACTGGGTATTCTGATGCAGATTGGGCTGGAAGTCTTATCGTTGTTACTGTACCTTTGTGGGAGGCAATCTTGTTACTTGGCAGAGCAAAAAGTAAATTGTAGGGGCTCATTCTAGTGCAGAAGCTGAATACAAGGCTATGGCACATATTGCTTGTGAAATGATGTGGGTCAAATCCATTTTACATAAGATAGTGTTATTTGAAACTTGGTGTTAAGCAAACAGATCATCACGCCATATGTCAAGTTCGTAGATCAGATCGGTGATGTCTTCACCAAACCTTTGGCTCGGGGTCCTTTCTCTACTATGTGTTCCAAGCTTGGCCAGCATGACCTATACGCTTCAGCTTGAGGGGGAGTGTTAAAGAAGAAAACGTGTTAGGCCCCTTTCGCCCACACTTAAGTTACTATGTCGCAATCCGAACCCGAGACCTATGACCTGACCTAGAAGAGTATGGATCGAATCCAGTATCCAAGGCTGAGGCACAAGGTGTTGTTTAATATAATTTTTTTTTTTTGATAACTAGTGCAATTTAATATAATTATAAATAAAATGGTGAATATGCGTCTAACTTATCACAAAAGTTAAATAAACCAATCCCATAAAAAATAAATTTCATTAATACAAATCTAAAACTTGTTCTCAATTATATTCCGAATGACAAATAGCAACCTACTCAGAATAACTGGGAATTCAAATTACTGAAAATAAATCTAAAATATAATCTCAAGAAAAGCAGTAAACATGCTCAAGTCCTCCGACTTCTATCACTGAACTGTTGGTCTATCTGTATCTCTGCAAAAATGTTAGATTAGGCATGAGTTGTCAACAACTCAATAGACTCAATCCACCTCTCATATTTCTATGGAGGTAAGCGGCTAAACAATAGTAATAGGTACAAAATAATATAATCAATGTAAGAAATCAATAATGGATAATTAGATCAATCGGGAAACCCCAACCTCCCGATGATCAATATGTGGGTATGTACAAGACAATTACGGGGCCGTATTTCTCAATAGCTAGCCAAGCTCTCAATAAATTCCACTACGAGTATCCAAGAGTGTTTCAGGTCTTTCACCATAGGAGTAGGATGTCTCGATTGCTTTTTAGGTATGCTCTCGAGATTCGAGAGAGCATCCATGGGGTCGTAAATCACCAAGCCACAAACGCGCCAAAAATACTGTGAGGCTACAAACCTTTGGGGTCGTAGATCACCGAGCCACGAACCCACCAAAACTACTGTGAGGCCATACCAACTTATGGGTCACAGATCACCGAGCTATGAACCCACCAAAAATACTTTGAAACAATACATCCCAACCCGAAAGAATAATAATCAAGTTTTTGTAACACATGTATAATCACATGTAATTAATCTATAATTAATATCCAAAACATCAATAATACGATGTATATGCTTTTAATCAAATATTTGAACCATGGATAGATCAATGCAATTTTGCCAATTAAAATATAAATGAGAGTTGAAATACAATCAATTAGATATACTAATTTGAAATAAACTCCATAAAGATAAGAGAGGGAGAGAAGAACCTACCTTTGCTTCGCTTCCAAATTTATCTTAATTCTTTAAGTCGGTTCTCCTCTTTGTGTAAATTTAACTCAAAATTTGTTTGATCTTCAATGTTTATACTTTTGAGTTAGGTATCGGTTAAGTAAAATAAATCCTTAAAACTAGGCCTATCAACGGATACAATTTGGATCGAATATAAGCATATCCAAATCCGAATCCGAATCTGATTTGATATCTGACGGATATCCTAAATCGATATTCGAATTCGATTAACTTATCGGATATCCGATAGTATCTTATTCGAAAATTGGATATATATATATATATATAATACGTTATTTTATTTACACAATAATAAATGTGTAAAATAATTATAAATATTATATTTCTATGTAATAAATATTATTTAATATGATAACTATTATATATAATAAATATAATTTATAAATATTAAATATAGTTATTAATTAATATATCGGATCGAATATTATCGAATCAAATACATCAATATCCGAATTTGATATCCGAAATTGTCGGATAATATCCGATTTTTCGAATACGGATTCGAATCGAATTCGAATTTTCGACTATCCATTGACAGCCCTACTTAAAACTCATAATGGGTTCTAGATGGTCAATGGAGTTAATCGTTATGATCATCCGAGTCGAAAAACAATCAAAATATTATTGTCTTTATTATTTATTATTTTTCAAAGTATCCTCAATGATGGTAAAAACATTTTGTTCTAAACATGATAGCCCTTGAAACACCAAGCCCATGTTTCTGGAATTGGGTGCTATAACATAATTACATTTTCAGAAAGACGCGTTTTAAACGAGGACTTGCTAACTATGGGTAGCCCTTGCCCTCACCTCCACGTGTCACAAGATGAAATGGGAGAGGTTGAGGGTTGAGGAAAATATCAGAATTGGTTGGTTTTCATTTGATGACCCACCACTTTGTTGGGCAAAGCTCAGAAGTCAAAGGATCCTAACTATTGGTCAAATTGCTAGCTTTTGGACTACCTACAAAGTAAACCTCAGGACAGCCGAGCATCTGTATTATTAAAATCCCTAATGCTTGTGCTTGGGGATGAGATTATGTGACGCATGTGATATAGGTCTAATGATTATGACCATCTAGCATAGTCTTCCAACTAATGTGGCCGTGTGCATGTGCTAAACCAAGCATCTCTTAAGACTTTGATTAGAAAAAAAATGTAACTATTAATCATAATAGTAAATGAAGTAACTACATGTATTCTCTTCTTACAACTGGCACCAAAACAAGACGATTAACATGGTTTTAATTTTGTAGGCTTTGTTTGTATAACTACTGGTGAGGTTTTAGAGAAGAAACCAGTAGAAGGGACTCTTACCTGAAGGAGATGATTACCTGGTGGAAGTGGGATTGATCATACGGAGGAGATTCCTCCAAGGCTACTGCAACTCCCTTGGTTGCATCAGCACTCAGTCTGCATGTGATGGCAGATGGTGGCAACACCTTTGGTGAGGGTTTTGGGCCTTCAAGAATTTGTTGTGTGATGGGGTGTGGGGACGACTAGCAAGAATTGTTAGGGTTGTTGCTTCTCAGCGTTTGATGATGGGATGAGGTGGGTGATCCCCAAGTATCATCTTTATAGGAATGGTCTAGGTCAAAAGAAGATGTTCAATTGATGGAGACTGGGTCGGTGATCAAGGGGATTGAATCCTCATGAGTTTAGGTTTGTTGCAATCCTAGTGGTTATAGGAAAGGTGTTAAAGGGTTAGACATACTGGGCACATTTGGACTAATGGGCCTTGGGCCAAAGCCCAATGACTTGTAAACAAGATACATATTGAAATTTTGGGGTTTTACATACTTGGTTATGTTTAATTTATCATAGAGTTAGTATATGGTCAGTATTAATGTTAGGGACTTTTAGTCCCACATCGGATAAGTAAGTAGAGTATGTCTTGGCCCGTGCTTATATAAAGGGACCCAACTCATGTAATAAAATATCTCAAATCAATCTCATTCTCTTTCTTCTCTCCATCCTCTCTCCTCTCTTTCTTACAATATTTACTACTAATTTATTAATTTTTGTAAATTCTTTAATTAATTTAATTTATATATTTTTATATTTACAAATATAATGCATGGTAATGGAAAATATTCCAATAATGTTTTCTTTGAACTATTTTGGTTTATTTCATGAAAATATGCTGAAATTTAATCCTATGGCTGGAGAATAAAGGCAAATGATTGCTTCCTTTGCAAAGCAAGTGTGGAAGCATTGATCTTCTTCTATGTTGTGATTTCACTAGAAGCATTTGGTATGTGCCATATTCTGGCTTCACCGAGTTCCATCTTTCCTAGTACTCTTTTTGGAGTGCTTCATTGGTTGGTCAAGCAGGTCACTCGATGTACGAGGGAGACTCTCGTGTATGATTCCTTTTGCTCTATGTTTGGTTGCATGTGGAAGGAGAGTGATCACTGCATTTTCCAAGATATGATGCAACTAAGGCAATGATTGAGAAGATCAAAGTTTAGTTATTCGTTTGGGCTAGGATTCTCGAAGAAGTCGAAGGAGCAGAAAATGCCACTTTTTCCTCTTCAATTGTTCTGCTATATTTATGACAACTAGTTGGACAGTCTTTTTGTATAGTTTCTCTTTGTGCTAAATGGTGTTCTTGTGCATTAGCTGTTTTTGTACACTATAATGGGATTTTCCATTTATTAACACTTCACTATATCAGGGGAAAAAAACCCCGTTATACTATGCCATCATATCTTAATTAAGAATGAATAATGTTTTCGCTTCTAATTTTTTCTTTGTACTAAGCATGACCTCTTAACCCCAACCTGACAATATGTATGTTACTTTCAGGTACTTGATGAGCCCTGACATGCAGTTTGTAAAATTTTTCGGGAAGAACCACGATGTGGATTCACTTACTGAAGCTGTAATCACAGAGATAAAGCAGCATAAAAAGTAGGGAGTATACTTCCATGCTTCTTTGCCCATCTTTCATTTTTGTACCTCGAATTTTGTAGCATCCATTCCATTCTTACAGGATGTTTTCAGTTTAGCGATCATCCTGTGATAAGAGGTTCTGTTTGATTCCCTTGGGGAATGTAAGGTTATATGATGAGTTTGATGAGAAAAAGGGTGTTTTTTTTTTCTACTTTTAGGAACATATTGAGATTTTAAAATAATTTATAGCAAAAGAATATTATATGTGCGCCATATATTATTTGCCCCATCATTCTGTGATGTTATACAAGTAAAAATGTTTGCTCTTAGAGAAGCTAAGTTTGAATTTGAACTATCCACCCCCAAAAATGCCACATGGCACTCTTTGGGTCCCACTGACATCATAAATTGCTTGACTGAGGTTACTTTCAAGTAATTAAGTTGGTATGATATAGAGCTGTTTTTTAAAGGTGGTTTTCAGAAGGGGCGAGTTTTGAAAGAAGGGTGGTATTCTAATTTCTAATGAACACAGAGTGGTTTTAAAGTTTGTTTGATAGATTCAAAGATGCTAGACCTTATAATCGGTTAAACTTATGGACGATGGCTGAAAGGGCAGCTTTCTTCTGGGCACCACCTGAACGACCTCCTCTGCCTCGAACAAAGGGTTTAAAAGCAGGCCTGAAAGACGGGGTTATGAAGCCCTTACCTAAGGCGGGGAAGTGAAAGTGAACTCGTAATTGGGTTAAAGGTATGGAAAAAAATTTGCTGGCCCCCCACCTCCCAAAATGTCTGACAAGTACCCCCTTGTTAATCCCTAACAAAGGGCTTAACGCGGATTGGGATAAGGGAATGGAGTACGTGTCAGACATTTTGGGTGGGGAGAGGATCTAGCGAATCTTTTCTCTAAAGGTATGGCCACACACACCCCCCCCCCCCCCCCCCCCCAACAACGGTCAGATGTCACTCGTTGCTTTCTTTTGTTTGTCTATAGCTCTGTTATAAAGTCAACCTCTCTCCTGCGGGCATAGCCGGCGTTGTCTCTCTCGTTCATACATAAACATGAAAAACCTCTCGAAAAGGAAGAGGATTTAACAAAACATCTCTGGGCCCAATGACCGCATGGATATGTGCTAGAAATCATCAAATAAGTCTACAAGTAACAGAAATCGCTCCACTGACGCCAAATGGCAGCAGGTCTGCCATGTTACATCACGACCCAAAACCTATTCGTTGTAGTCTGATACTGTTCAGACAGAAACATAAAAAGGTCACACCTCTTGCATCACTCAATGTGACCTTATAACTGCTCTTAAGAAAATATAAAATTATAACATACCAATATCGGAGTAAAACTTCTGCAACAATGGGATTGCAAATCAAACAAACACAGCCAATGAGTTCTCGGCCCCTACACCTAAAAGCAAAAGCACGTGGGTAATTTCGTGTGATAGAAGTTTTACTCCCAATATCGCATCTCCTGCATTAACACGTGTCGGAATTTCACGGGTATCTCGATTATCCCCTCTATTTTTTTTTTTTTTAAAATAAGCAAAATATCATATCCTCCTCCACTATTTATTACATATTAGTGGGTAGCCAGTGCCCAACTGTCCACGGCACTCCTCGACAAAAAGTTTGTCAAAATTGGACGTGAGTGGCTAAGATCCACCGTTCAGTTGGGGAATAAGATCTCGGCCCTTCTTTATTAAGCCTTTAAGAGAGGGAGACAACTTCCCTTGTTTTGTTTTGTTAAATAGATTATAAGATACTATCTTACATCTCTCTTCATCTATCTTCAGCTATGGAGCATTTGCAAATGGGAGCATTTGCAAATGGGAGCATTTCTCCTCCTCTCAATCTTTCTCGCATCAACTCTACTTGTGCCACCACAAATGAAACTGATCGACTTGCCTTGCTCGCCTTCAAGAAACAAATAACTCAGGATCCTCTTCAACTCATGACCTCATGGAACCGTACTCTCCATTTCTGCCACTGGCGAGGTGTTACATGCGGTCGCCGGCATCAAAGGGTGGTGAGTTTGACCTAACGTCCTACAATATGGTGGGATCCATATCACCCTGCATTGGAAACTTAACCTTCCTTACTGTCCTCTACCTCCAAGGCAATGGTTTCCAAGGTGAAATCCCCCAAGAAGTTGGTCATTTATTTCGGTTAAAAGTTCTTGTTCTGTCAAACAATTCTCTAGAAGGTGAGATTCCGGCCAACCTAACTCATTGTTCGAACCTTAGAACGATCTCACTATCACGCAACAACCTTGTGGGCGAAATTCCTATTTTTCTTGGCTCTTTATCGAAGCTCACTTTCCTATCTGTTTTTGCCAACAATCTGACGGGAACTATCCCGCCTTCTTTGGGGAACCTTTCATATTTGGACACACTCCAGGTAACATGGAATAATCTGGAGGGAAGTATTCCAAATTCTCTCAGCCGACTAACAAGCTTAACATTTATTGGCTTTTCTGAAAACAAACTGTCTGGTGTGGTCCCTCCTTGGCTTTGCAATCTCTCATCACTCAAAGAGATATATTTGGCAGGTAACCAACTGTATGGGAGTCTTCCGATCGACATAGGCTTCACTCTTCCTAATCTCCAAACACTTGCTATTGGTGGAAACCAATTTACTGGATCAATTCCAATTTCATTATCAAATGCTTCAGAACTTCAAGTTCTTGATACAAACCTGAACAATTTTGTCGGACCAGTTTCTATTAAATTTGATGGCATGCAACTCCTAAGGTGGCTAAATTTGGGCTATAATCATCTGGGACGTGGGGAAGCTGACAACTTTGGTTTCTTCACTTCTTTGTCCAATTGCAGCAATCTACAAGTATTTGATCTAACTATGAATAATTTTGGAGGTATGTTGCCCAACTCTATAGCCAATCTCTCAAATAAACTCAATCGTCTAACAATAGGAGAAAATCATTTTGTTGGAAGCATCCCGATGGGGATTGAGAACCTCGTCAACTTAGCTGTATTGGGTCTAGTAAACAACTTCTTCGAGGGTAGTATTCCCACTGATATTGGGAAGCTTCAGAAGCTACAACAATTGGGATTAGGAGGAAACAAATTTTCAGGACAGATCCCATCCTCCCTTGGAAATATCACCCAATTGTACCTACTCAATTTAGCAGAGAACAACTTGATAGGAAGCATTCCTTCCAGTCTTGGAAATAGTGGACAGTTACAAAGATTGAATCTTTGGCGAAATAACCTTAATGGCTCCATACCCAAACAAGTCATAAGTCTTTCATCCGATTTGATTTACCTCAACTTAGCTCATAATTACTTGACTGCTTCCTTACCAGTGGAAGTGGTAGCTTGAAAAATCTTGGTGTACTGGACGTCTCTGAGAACAAATTGTCAGATGAAATTCCCAGTACACTGGGTGATTGTTCGTCACTGGAACTACTTTATATGGAGGGTAACTTCTTTGAAGGAAATATTCCTCCATCTTTGAATTCTTTGAGAGCTATTCAAGATTTAGATCTTTCACGCAATAACTTGTCCGGCCAAATTCCAAGAGATCTACAGAGCTTATCCATTTTACAAAGTTTGAATCTGTCTTTCAATGATCTTGAGGGCGAGATACCAACAGAAGGTGTCTTCAAAAATGCAAGTACAATTTCAATAGTCGGGAATATTAAACTTTGTGGGGGCATCCCTAAATTGCAATTGCCAACTTGCCCCATCCAAGAGTATAAGAAACATGGAAAGCCTTTTGGTTTCAAAGTTGCAATTATAATTGCTAGTGTGGTTATATATGCTTAACTTTGATTGCATCTTTAGTTATTCTCTGTTGGAGAAGACGGTCAAGAAAGAAACCTCCATCCACATTTTCCCTTGTGGATCAACATTTGAAAGTTTCATATGGAGAGCTCCTTAAGGCCACTGATGGTTTCTCAATAGCCAATTTGATTGGTATGGGAAGTTATGGTTCTGTGTCTAAAGGAATATTTCTTGATCAGGATGGAACAATTGTTGCAGTGAAGGTACTCGACCTTCAACGACAAGGAGCTTCAAAAAGTTTTATGTCTGAATGCAAAGCCTTGAGAAGCATTCGACATCGAAATCTCCTTAAGATCTTGACTTCATGTTCGAGTGTGGACTTTCAAGGTAATGACTTTAAAGCTCTTGTTTACGAGTTCATGCCGAATGGGAGTCTAGAAAGATGGTTGCATCAAAGTGCAGATGTGCAACATGACAAAAGAAATCTTAGCCTTATCCAAAGGCTCAACATAGCCATTGATGTTGCTTCTGCATTAGATTATCTCCACCATCACTGCCAAACAACAATTGTTCATAGTGATCTCAAACCAAGTAATGTTCTTCTTGATAGTGATATGACTGCTCACGTGGGTGATTTTGGGCTTGCAAAGGTTCTTTCTGCCCCTTCCAGTTATTCCGAACACTCTCAAACCAGTTCAGTTGCTATTAAGGGTTCTATTGGGTATGTTGCTCCAGGTAAGGATTTCAATTACATTATTTTTCTTATGAACTTTTATAGTTCGTTCTATAAAAGCATACTAAAGTAGAAGATCCATGAATTTGCAGAGCATGGTATGGGTGGTGACGTATCTACATATGGGGATATGTACAGTTATGGGATCTTATTGTTGGAGATGTTCATAGGAAAGAGACCAACAGATGACATGTTTAAGGACGGTCTAAGTCTTCATAAATTTGTTAAGATGGCTATGCCTGAGCGAGCGATGGAGATTTTGGACCCGCTTCTACTCTTAAAAGAAGGATATAACGAAGCTATTGCCAACATAGAATTTCAGCGTGCGAGAAGACATCGAATGTGGGAGTGCTTGGTTTCATTATTCAAAATTGGAGTTGCATGTTCCGTGGAATTGCCTAAAGAGCGAATGGAGATGAACGATGTTGTTGTGGAATTGTGTTTGATTAGGGATGCTTACCAAGGGGGTCGAGATCGATGGAGAGATAAAACAGAGACCAGTTAGCAAGTTAGGGCTTATTCTACCTCCTTAACTATTAGGATTTGTACTATAAATTTTCCTTTGGTTTGTTTTACAATGTGGTGATCACCATTGGTATCCATTAGGCTCGGGATACATGTAGCCACGCCCAGCCCATTCGTACATATAACGGGCTGGGCAATTGGGTTCATGCCCGGCCTAAGGTTATTTTTGTATAAAGTCAAACCAAGTCTGGTCCATTTATTTATTGGGCTTCAAATAATGTAGGTTTGGCCCATTGAGCCTAGAGATGTAGCCCAAGCCCAAGACCATTAAGGCCAGGGTTCTAAAGCCCAACGGATATATATATGTGTGTGTGTGTGTGTGTATCAGGATTGGGGGACAATAATTTCATACAACATTTTTGACAACAATTTTGGTGTACCCACATGGAAGATGAATCAATGGCTGAATTTTAGCAAGGATGATCTCCTCACCATATAGATCACCCCTACAAAAAATCAGCCTATTCTGAAATTTCTAACCCCATTAAATGTGGTTTTCAAGTTAACGACAAAAATAAACGGTCCATAATTCTTCAATTTGTAAACCCGTCTAGGAATTTCAGAATGATTTGAATTTTTGTGTGGATGATCTCCTCACCATAGAGACCATCCTCACCAAAAATCATTCCATTCCAATACTTCTAATTTATAAATTGGCCCGTGCCAATTTTTGTTGTCAAAAACGTTGTTTGAAATAGTTGTCCCCCGATCCTATATATATATATATATATTATATATATCGGGGCACAACATTTTCACACAATATTTTTGACAACAATTTTGGTATACCCACATGGAGATGAATCAATAGCTGATTTTTGGCGAGGATGATCTCCTCACTATATAGATCACCCCTATAAAAAATCAGCAAATTCTGAAATTTCTAACCCTATCAAATGTGGTTTTCAAGTTAACGATAAAAATGAACGGTCCATAATTTTTCAACTTGTAAACCGGTTTAGGAATATCGGAATGATTTGAATTTTTGTGAGGATGATCTCCTCACCACAGAGACCATCCTCACCAAAAATCATCCCATTCCAAAATTTCTAATTTATATATTGAGCCGCATCAAGTTTTTGTTGTCAAAAATGTTGTATGAAAATGTTGTCCCCCGATCCTGACCCTATATATATATATATATATGTCAAGATGGGGGGACACCAAATTTGACAACAACAAATTGGCCTAGGCCAATGTATAAATTAGAAGTTTTGGAATGGGATGATTTTTGGTGAGGATGGTCTCTGTGGTGAGGAGATCATCCTCACAAAAATTCAAATCATTCCGATATTTGTAAACCAGTTTACAAGTTGAAGAATTATGGACCGTAAATTTTTATCGTTAACTTGAAAATCACATTTGATGGGGTTAGAAATTTCAGAATGCGCTGATTTTTTTTGTAGGGGTGATCTATACGGTGAGAAGATCATCCTCACCAAAAATCAGCTATTGATTCATCTTCCATGTGGGTACGCCAAAATTATTGTTAAAAGTGTTGTATGAAATTGTTGTCCCCCTGATCCCGACCCGTAATATAGAGGGTCAGGATCGGGGGACAACTATTTTGACAACAAAAATTGGCGTGGGCCAATATATAACTTAGAAGTTTCAGAATGGACTGATTTTTTTGTAGGAGAAATCTTACTAAGTTGTCTTCTTCCCCACTTGAGAACTGTGATTCCCTCTTGTTGCATTAGCAAATCTGAGAATTCATCTTCCTGTTTTTTCAACAATCAAACATCCTTGCCAGAGAAAAAATAAATATTCAGAATTTGAAGATGCAAGAGATAGTTGCAAAGGATCATCTGTAGAAAGAGAAACAATGAGGCCCCGGAGAGAAAACATTGGAAAAAGGGTTCCGATGGTAATCTAAAAATAAGGAGTTGTTACTAGGAGAGGAGACAGCCAGATCAATCTGATCACCAAAACAACCATCACAGATAGTTAAAGATTGTGTCAAACTGCCCAGTTCAAGTATTGAAGGACAGGAGATTCTCTCAAATTGATTTCACGGGCAGAGTAAAACTTGTGTCACAAGCTGTTGTGACGGAAGCCGGTCACAGCACTCAATACGAGCTACGTTGCATACTATTAGAGGACAATGACCGTATGGATGTTTGGCCAGTCACTCGGTAGATCGGTACACAAAAAATCAGCTTGATTCGTGATTTCTAACCGATTCGATTGAAGTTATTTTCATGGGTTGATTTTGACGGTAGGAATTTGAGCATTATTGAGCGTTATTTGGGTGCAAAAATCCAAAGGTTGTAAATCACTAATCAGGATGATTTTGGTTTGAAGGTCCACCGAGGGACGGCCAAACATCCATACGGTCAGTGACCTCTGATCGTGTGACACGTGGCTCTTATTGTTAGTCACCACTGCCATCTGGGCCCACTGACCGCATGGATGTTTATCCCACCCCTTAATAGACATTCATACAAAAAATCAGCTTGTTTAATGATTTTTAGCCGTTGGTTTTAGTACTCAGAACATGGTTGCATTCAACGGCTATAAGAAGGCCTTAAAAAGTGCTAAAAAGTGTTAAAATCTAATGGTTGTAGATTACCAATCAAGGTGATTTTTGGTCTGTATGTCCATCAAGGGGTGGGATAAACATCCATGCGGTCAGTGGGCCCAGATGGCAGCAGTGACTACCAAAAATGCCGCTTCTGCAAATGAAACAGTTTCAGGCATACCTTGTTACATCTTTTTCCTATTTATATTATGAGCTGTGAAAAAGGTTGCTGCAAGATGGTCAGTGTCACCGGCCTGAAAAAAAACATACAGCCTGAGACACGAGTAGAACTTCTGTCACAATGGGATTGCAAATCACACAAACACAGCCAATGAGTTCTCGGCAGGCACGTACACCTAAAAAGCAAAAGCACTTGGGTACGTTACAAAGCACTTGTGTACGTGCCGAGAACTCATTGGCTTGTGATTGTGTGATTTACAATTTCGTGTGATAGAAGTTTTACTCCTGAGACACCAGCATCTACGTAATCAGATAAAATTAAGGAAAAGAAGCGGCATTTTTGGTAGTCACCGCTACCATCTGGGCCCACTGACCGCTTGGATGTTTATCCCACCCTTGTTGGATATACATACCAAAAATCACCTTGATTGGTAATCTATAACCATTAGATTTTAACACATTTTAGCACCATTTAAGGCGTTCTTATAGCCGTTGAATATAACCATTATTTGAGGACTAAAACCAACAGCTAAAAATCATTAAACACGCTGATTTTTTGTATGAATATCTATTAAAGGGTGGGCTAAACATCCATGCGGTCAGTAGGCCCAGATAGCAGTGGTGACTACCACAAATGCCGCTTCCGCAAATGAAAAGATCTCAGGTATACCTTGTTACATCACGACCCTAAAATTAATTGTGTCCATGTCACAGGTTTACAAAAGCTTCCATGAATACCTCGATCGCCTAAATATGCTTAATATATTTTAAAAAAATAACACATTCAGCGACGGTCTTTGGCAGTCTCTATGAACGCCATTTTAGTGACCATCGGTATAGGTTGAGGTTGATGAACATAGTTTACACCAAGGTTTAAAAATCGGCCCTTATAACGAAAATAACGGTCGTTATTATGGATTCGGACCTACCCCGTTATGTTTCACCCCGTTAAAACGCCCAGAAAATAACGTCTGTTATAATGAAAATAATGAACGTTATTTTCTGATATTTTCCTTTATTGAAATTTTGAAATTAAAATTCAAAATTTGAATTTCAGCGCCTTTCTTCTGTCACTTTTCATTTTTTTTTTCTGTTTTTGCCCCCGAGTGTTTTTTTCCTTTCGTTGCAACGGAAAAAGCGATAGCGCCGCAGACCGTTACACCGGTCCCTTTTAAACCTTGGTTTGCACTTTTTACACGGGAAAATATTTTTTAGAAACAGGCGTATCTTTGTTGGCCATTGCTGATACCTTTTAGCGACCATTTTTGTAGCAACGACAGTCTTGACTGTTGCTATAGGGTACAACAAGATGGGCGGCAGCCGTTGCTGAAACCCTTTTTCTTGTAGTATGAACGACACTGTTTGTGGGTCAACCTAGGGATTGGCCAAACATCCATACGGTCAGAGTCCTCCAAGAGTGCGCCACGTGGTGTATATTAGGCGCTTTCATCGGCCTCAGATGTCACTCCTCGACTTCTTTTGTGTGTCTTTAGCTGTGTCATAAAGTCAACATCTCTCCTGCGGGTATAGCCGGCGTTGTCTCTCTCGTCCAAGTGGTCTTAAAAGTCTTTGGCCAAACCCTAACCGAGAAAACATTCGCTGGTCCCGGGGTCCTTCAAACTTTGAAGGTCCCCCTGCCAAAATGTCTGACACGTACTACAAGGCCTAAACCCACCCACCTTAACCCTTGGTTAGTTGGTTAAGCTAGCGTGGTTAACAAAGGGTGCGTGTCAAACATCTTGGGAGGGGACCTTCAAAGTTTGAAGGACCCGGGGACCAGCCAATTTTTTTCCTAACCCTAGGTGGGCGGTGAACCTACAGACCAATAATTAGCTTGATTAGTGATTCCTAAGCGTTGAATTTGGAGTCGTTTTCACGGGTTAATTTGAGCACTATTTGGGGTACAAAAAATCCAAAGCTTTGAAATCACTAATCAGGCTGATGTTTTGATATGTAGGTCCAGTTAGGGGTGGGCCAAACATTCATACAGTCAATGGTCTCAAAGGATACCACGTGGCTCATAATGTGGTCTGTCAGTGGAGTTCTACATCTGCCTATAAATTGTTTGAGGAGTAAAACTTGTATCACACGAAATTGTAAATCACACAATCACAAGCCAATGAGTTCTCGGCACGTACACAAGTGCTTGTGCAACGTACCCATATGCTTTTGCTTTTTAGGTGTACGTGCCGAGAACTCATTGGCTGTGTTTGTGTGATTTGCAATCCGATTGTGACAGAAGTTTTACTCGTTTGAGGACACATAGCTACATGTATTAGAAATCATCAAACAAGTGTACCAAGGGGTGGGCTAAACATCCATGAGGTCAGTGTGTCCGGTGGGCAGAGGTGAGTAACACAAAAATCGCTCTACTGACGCCAAATGGCAGCAGGTCTACCAAGTTACATAAGAGGTAAGACGTCTTGCATCACTCAATGTGACTTGCTCTTTAACAAAATATTAAAACATACCATATATCCCCTCTAATTTTTTTTTCTTTTTTAAGCAAAATATCATCTCCTCCTCATATATCCACTAGCTATTTATTACATACTAGTAGGTGGTCCGTGCCCACGGCACTCTCCGGCAAAATGTTTGCCAAAATCGGGTGTGTGGCTTAGATCCACCATCCATTTGGGGTGATAAGATCTCAGCCATCCTTTATGAAGACGTTAAGAAGGGGGGATAAGTGACTTCTCTGTTTTGTTATATAGATGTATAGTGGGTGGCATGTGCCCTCCGCACTCCCCTATAAAGCATTTCCCCAAATTGGGTGTGAGTGGTTGAGATCCATAGTCCATTTGGGGGATAAGATCTCAGCCATCCTTTGTGAAGCCAATGAGATGACAGGGTATAAGTGGGGAGACAATTTCCCTGTTAAATTAATCCAACCGTCTAAATTTTATTTTATGTAAGGGTTGATATGGGCCCTTGGATACATGAAGCCTATAAGAGGGGGAGACAACCGCTGTGTTCTGTAACTTTTGTTACATAGATGATAAATTACTATCTTACGTCTCTTCATCTTTCCTCAGCCATGGAGCATTTGCAATCTCATCTCCTCCTCTCAATCCTTATCCTTTGCATCAACTCTACTTGTGCCACCACCATCTTTACAAACGAAACTGATCGACTTGCTTTGCTCGCCTTCAAGAAACAGATAACTCGTGATCCTCTTCAAGTCATGACCTCATGGAACCATACTCTCCATTTCTGCGACTGGCGGGGTGTTGCATGCAGTCGCCGGCATCAAAGGGTGGTGAGTTTGAACCTAACGTCCTACAATTTGGTGGGATCCATATCACCCTACATTGGAAACCTGACCTTCCTTACTGTCCTCTACCTCAAAGGCAATGGTTTCCAAGGTGAAATCCCCCAAGAAGTTGGTCATTTATTTCGGTTAAAAGTTCTTGTTCTGTCAAACAATTCTCTAGAAGGTGAGATTCCGGCCAACCTGATTCATTGTTCGGACCTTAGAAGGATCGCATTTGCATTCAACAACCTCGTGGGCGAAATACCAGTTCTGCTTGGCTCTTTATCGAAGCTCAATTTTTTATCTGTTGCTGGCAACAATCTAACGGGAGGTATCCCACCTTCTTTGGGGAACCTTTCATATTTGGACACACTCGATCTATCAAGGAATAACCTAGAGGGAAGTATTCCAAATTCTTTCACCCGACTAACAAGTTTAATATTTATTTCCATCTGTGAGAACAAACTGTCTGGTATGGTCCCTCCCAGGCTTTACAATCTCTCATCACTCACACATATATCTCTGACATCTAACCAACTGTTGGGGAGTCTTCCGCTCGACATAGGCTCCACTCTTCCTAATATCCAATTTCTTGCTCTTGGTGTAAACCAGTTTACTGGATCAATTCCAAGTTCGTTATCAAATGTTTCAGTACTTCAACTTCTTGAGACGTCAAGAAACAATTTTGTCGGACCTGTCTCTATTAATTTTGGAGGGATGCAGCTTCTATGGTACCTAAATTTTGGCTCTAATCATCTGGGACTTGGGGAAGCTGATGACTTTGGTTTCTTGATCACTTCTTTGTCCAATTGCAGCAATCTACAAACATTGGATCTAAGTGGGAATAATTTTGGAGGTATGTTGCCCAACTCTATAGCCAATCTCTCAAATAAACTCACTTATCTATACATAGGAGAAAACCAAGTAGTTGGAAGCATTCCGATGGGGATTGAGAATCTCGTCAACTTAGCTACATTGGGTCTAGAATACAACTTCTTCGAGGGTAGTATTCCCACTGATATTGGGAAGCTTCAAAAGCTACAAAAGTTTTCCTTAAGAAGAAACAAATTCTCAGGACAGATCCCATCCTCCCTTGGCAATATTACTCAATTGTACTACCTCCATCTAGCAGAGAACAACTTGATAGGAAGTATTCCGTCGAGTCTTGGAAACAGTCAACGGTTAGAAATATTGGAACTTTCACAAAATAACCTTAATGGTTCCATACCAAGACAAGTCCTAAGTCTTTCATCCCATTTGATTTACCTCAACTTATCTCATAACTACTTGACTGGTTCCTTACCAGTGGAAGTTGGTATCTTGAAAAATCTTGGTGCATTGGACGTTTCTGAGAACAAATTATCTGATGAAATCCCCAGTTCACTTGGTGATTGTTCATCACTGGAACAACTTTATATGGAGGGTAACTTCTTTGAAGGAAATATTCCTCCATCTTTGAATTCCTTGAGAGCTATTCAATATTTAGATCTTTCACGCAATAACTTGTCCGGCCAAATTCCAAGAGATCTACAGAGCTTATCCATTTTACAAAGTTTGAATCTGTCTTTCAATGATCTTGAGGGTGAGGTACCAATAAAAGGTGTCTTCAAAAATGCAAATGCAATTTCAGTAGCCGGGAATGTTAAACTTTGTGGAGGCATCCCTACATTGCAGTTGCCAGCTTGCCCCATTCAAGAGTTTAAGAAACATGGAAAGCCTTTTGCTTTCAAAGTTGCAATTATAATTGCTAGTGTGGTTATGTGCTTAACTTTGATAGCATCATTAGTGATCCTATGTTGGAGAAGACAGTCAAGAAAGGAGCTTGCATCCACATTTTCCCTTGTGGATCAACATTTAAGAGTTTCATATGAAGAGCTCCTTAAGGCCACTGATGGTTTCTCAGTAGCCAATTTGATCGGTATGGGAAGTTATGGCTCTGTGTATAAAGGAATTCTTGATCAGGATGAAACAATTGTTGCAGTGAAGGTGCTCAACCTTCAACGACAAGGAGCTTCAAAAAGTTTCATGTCTGAATGCAAAGCCTTGAGAAGCATCCGACATCGAAATCTCCTTAAGATCTTGACTTCGTGTTCGAGTGTAGACTTTCAAAGTAATGACTTTAAAGCTCTTGTTTACGAGTTCATGTCAAATGGGAGTCTAGAAAGATGGTTGCATCCAAGTGCAGATGTGCAGCAGGACAAGAGAAATCTTAGCCTTATCCAAAGGCTAAACATAGCCATTGATGTTGCTTCTGCATTAGATTATCTCCACCATCACAGCCAAACAACAATTGTTCATCGTGATCTCAAACCAAGTAATGTTCTTCTTGATAGTGATATGACTGCTCACGTGGGTGATTTTGGGCTTGCAAAGGTTCTTTCTGCCCCTTCCAGTTATTTCGGACACTCTCAAACCAGTTCAGGTGCTATTAAGGGTTCTATTGGGTATGTTGCTCCAGGTAAGAATGTTAATCATTTTCTTTTTCTTTGACCTTTTGGATTTGTTCTATACAATTATAAGTTCTTTAAGTGGCATAGATAGTTTGATGAAACTTTGATAAGTAGCATGTTTAAGATCTATCTACCCAGTTCTAAATTAAAATACACTGAAAGGATGTGGCTATCCCTATTGACAAGTTTACAAAAATTCAGAATATAAAAAAAAATAGGTACTATTTGGTTTCGTTGCTAAAAAAATATGATCAAATCAATAGTGGACAGCAAAAATATGACAATGGACATATATATTCATGTTTCATACATTTTTCCTTTCAAACTAAGGAGAAGGAAAAGTTTGTGTATGAGTATATTTTTACTAAACTCATGAATTTCTTCATACCTTGGAATGATACGCTGTAATATACGTTTTTATTTGTAAAATGAAACAATTGGATGAGATTCAATTGTACGCAAACTTACCAACAAGGATAACGATTTAGAAAAAATGTGTTAAATGAGTTTTTTTTTATAAATTAAATGTATAAATAAAATAAAACATCATTTGTTTGTATGAAGGGGTGAGCAATGAAAGTCAATTTTCCTACAACTTTGCTTCATATTTTCTTGATTATAATAACACAGCATTATGGCTTGAATTATAAGTACTTTGAAGAAATAATATAAATGCCCCTTTCAAATCTCCCTTGGTTTTTTTTTTTCTTCTCCTCTTAAGTGAGATCCTCCTTCCTTATACAGCATGCTAAAGTAGAAGATCCATGAATTTGCAGAGTATGGTATGGGTGGTGACGTATCTACACATGGGGATATGTACAGTTATGGGATCTTATTGTTGGAGATGTTCATAGGAAAGAGACCAACAGATGACAGGTTTAAGGACGGTCTAAGTCTTCATAAATTTGTTAAGATGGCTTTGCCTGAGCAAGCGATGGAGATTGTGGACCCACTTCTACTATTAAAAGAAGGATATAATGAAGCTATTGCCAACAAAGAAATTCAATGTGTGAGAAGACATCGAATGTGGGAGTGCTTGGTTTCAGTTTTCCAAATTGGAGTTGCATGTTCCGTGGAATTGCCTAGAGAGCGAATGGAGATGAACGATGTTGTCGTGGAATTGGGTTTGATTAGGGATGTTTACCAAGGGGGTTGAGATCCATAGAGACAAGTTAGCAGGTTAAGGCTTATCCGACCTCAATAACTATTAGCATTTGACCATAAATTTTCCTTTAGTTTGTTTTACAATGTGGTGATCACCATTGGATAGCTTCGATCCGATAAGTTCCAATTGCATATCATTCAAAATTGTGACCCCATATGTTATCGGGTCTAGATCTACTCTCATCCAAAGTCCAGCTACTAGTCTCCCACATCACTCTCCAAAGTCCCACTACAATCGCCCATCCCACTAATGGTATTAGTAGAAATAAATGTTTGGGATATGTTTTAACATTTAGGCTAGGCTTTGCTGTTGATGTTATCATGTTACTAAGTTGTCTTCTTCCCCACTTGATGATTAAGATTTATTGTTCAAGGAAAGGAAGCTATCTTTTTGTAATATCCTCTAATTTATAATATAATTATCATTGCCTACCAATTTTGCCTACCAATTAAGAGGGCAAAAAAAAAACATGGAACCATGGAGAACTGTGATCCCCTCCTATTGCATTAGCGAATCTGAGAATTCATCTTCCTGTTATTTCAATCACATCCTTGTCAGAGACAAAATATTAAGAACTTGAAGATGCAAGAGATGGTTTCCTCTTGATGGTAAGCAACATCTTAGATATTACAAATCTTGACACGGGAGACGCTGGAATGCAGAACCAACTGCACAACCACCACAAAATTCAGCCTCCCATGTGAACAGGTACAAATGTTTTAATAAAACCTATATAATTACCAAATAAGCCTCACTGGAGATTAGTATAAAGCTCAATTACACTTATTTTTTTAAGTACCCCTTCATCAGATTGGAAAGGGTCAAACTACTATAAGTCTGTATCATTGACTCATCGATCTCCTCAGGAGATTGGGGATCCTATATCTCACTATTTATCATATACACGCCCAATGCTGTATTCCTCATCCACCTTTGTCCTCTAGCCTGTGCCAGCTGATTCTCAGCTTGCACCCCCCCAATTTCTAACTGCTTCCATTTGATGCTGCATGACCAGGAGGAAATTTAGGTTTACATCCTGTGCCTAACCAAACAAAACAAGGAAATGGATATAGAAGCAAGCTCCTGTTTAGATAACTAAATTAGAACATTCGTTGCAACATTTTCATTTTATACCATGCTGCACACAAGACACATGGGAGATGTGGACCCACCATCCGAAAGGCCCCACTCAGATGATACTCTACACCACAAATCTACTAATTCTTTACTGTCATATTTTACTATGCAGGAAACAAAAACATGGTGTATGGTCCAGAAGGAAAAAAAACGCTAGTCATGATCATCCAGTTGGGTCAAATCGATTTGACCCAGAAGATCTCCTTACTGAGACCCATAGAATGGTGGGTCCGATTCTTTAAAGTGCTTAGCAGTTCAAAGAAAAATAGAAAACATAGTAAAGTAACTATCTGGAGATGTCGAATGCAAAGCTTACCAGAAAATAAATGATTGATCACCTAGAATAAAGAAGTACGTGTCTTCCACTTCACTTGTCCACTTCTTCAGGGATGTTGGCTTTTCCCAGATAAACCTGTTGCATCTCTTCTCTCCAAATCTGCCATAGCATGAACACTGGTTACTTCTCTTTTACCTTTTTTCTTTTCACACACCCAAAAAAAACCCATCATGACAAGATGTTCCCAGAAGATACAAAGGTAGAGGTGGGAGAAATCTCTTCCTTGGGCCCACTATTTTCAGGGATAACACACAAGTAGACTACTTCACAGAAGAGGAACACCAAAATTGAGCATGTACCGTGTCGCGGAATTCCAACCGGATATGTGGCACATTTGTCTTGTGAATATCATTCCCATCTGGACCTCTCTTATAGTATGATTTCCCAATCCAATGAGACTGGCAAGAGAAAATTCAACGGCTCAGATTCAACCTTAAGGAACTTGAGAAAGCAACATCATTTGTGGATAATTCCCTCAAAAAATATAAAGACACTCGCATCTTTTAAGGACAACATAACCAATTGAAAGTTCCAGCTCCTAATAATCAGTTTAAGTAGCTCGTACTTGAGAAGCACAATTGCGATCAGCTAGTATGGACACGATCAACAACCAAGTGTCTGTTCATGAATTTAGTAAACTATAATTGAAAGATTTATAGTAAACTATAATCACAAGCACTGGATGCTTACCAGGTAGCAGTCTAATCTAATCAAAGGGGCACCATGTTTCAGTTAAAGAAATATTTGTGTCCAGACACAAGGAGCTGTACATCCTACCTATGCCATACAGGTGTTGCACATGCATGGTGGTTCGGACCCATCTTTGGACACACCCCACCTAGGAGCTTCCAGGCCAAAACTTAACTAGATCGAATGATGTTGACCATCTGATATATCACATTCTTTTTTGGACTGTTGAGTGAAAGGTTTAGAAATCAGATGGTCTAGAGATTTGGTAGGTAGGATGCATCGCGTGGTGGTTATTCAGAACTTTCTGAAACAGTAGTGCTTGATGTAGGACCCCGCACTGTGAAGAAGCATAAATAGACTTGGCCATTAGAGATTAATTTTAAGCATGTTCAAGTGGCCTCCAGCTAAATTCTGTCTTTAGTGTTCAGAACCATGGGGGCCCAGCACCAAATCACTGCCCTTTCCCAAAACATTACTAATTTTCATAATCTAAAACCAAGGTTATACCTTCAAAGCATGTGAAAATCCTGATTGGCAGACTGAATTACGGGCAATCTCACATAGATCGCATGAGCTCAACTTCCACACCTGCAAGCGATTGGGTTAATTTCTTCCTACCTGAATGAAGAGATGTATATTGCAATATTATGGAGAGAGTACTCACTGAAGCTGCTATACTGTATTCTTCCACTAGAGGTTCTTTTGTTAAGTGGATTTGTAAAGGATCATCCGTAGAAAGAGAAACATTGAGGCCCCGTAGAAAAAACATTGGAAAAGGGTTCCGATGGTAATCTAAAAATAAGGAGTTGTTGCTAAGAGGAGACATAGCCAGACCAATCTGATCACCAAAACAGCCATCACATATAGTTAAAGATTGTGTCAAACTGACCAGTTCAAATTACATCAGCTAGAAATGAATTTGCTTACCTGTGCAAGGTAATACAAGTATTGAAGGACAGGAGATTTTCTCAAATTGATTCCATGGGCAATATTATGAGATGTGAGAAAGGTTGCTGCCAGATGGTCGATGTCACCAGCCTGAAAATAACATACCACGTGAGATACCAGCTATGTAATTGGATAAAATTGTGTCAATGTCACAGGTTGAAAAAAGCCTCCATGAATACCTCGCCTGAATGTGGACGAAATTTGATAGTGGTCATGCCCTTTGACTCACGGAGCTGACAGATAGCAATAAACAGGTCAGGATCTGATGAATTTTAAAGTTGGGAATAAATATATCAAGAAAAGCTATTTGAAACATTTCATATGTGAGAAATCATCAAGTCTGGATGGGAAGAAGCTGTACACCATGCCTATACTGCAAGTGTGTGTGTGTTGTTTTCGGGGTGGGGGGTGACCAACTGTTCAGTTTAAGTCCCACATACGATGCCTACAAGGTGAAAATAGAATTGATAGGATGATCCAAACCATTTCCTGAACATTCAAAAAAAAGAATGATCAAGAAAGTATATGTAGATGAGATGACTCAATCATGATCAAATTGATTTTTGACTCTAGAGGATCTCCTTGCAGGAGGACCCCATGAGGACCCCATGCATGTGTGCCATGTGAATGAGACAGGCGGAAAGATGGCCTTTTCTTCTCCCCTTCATTTATTTGTCAATGGCCTGAAGAAGCAGAACAACTACTACTAGTACAGTAGTACTAAGGATAAAGTGAAGTAAAACAGAACAGTAAATTTGTTTTTAGAGGTTTAATGAGCACCTTATTTAGCGTGTACAGGTTTGCATAACAGTAATAAACGTAATATGAGAATGCAGGATTGAAAATGTTGGTCCATTGGGCTGGTGTAGGCATGTGTTTTGTTGGGCGTCTTTCAGGCTTACTTTCATCATCCACCAAATCCAAGCCAACAACCTGAAAAGCCAAAAGAGATGACAAGTCAAAGATCATATCTAGTAATCTTGGGCCTACCAATTTCATGGTACCTAAAAATAAACCAGGATGCAACTAAAACAAATAATAAACAGAAATATTTCACCATCACTAGGTTGCCTTCTTGGAAGAAACATAACACCTTGGAAAAAAGATCTAACGTTTGAGTGACCGTACCACCAATGAAAATAAACAGAAAAATTTTACTCCAGACTTCAATGTGGCTGATTGCAGCATAAAAAAAGCTATAAGAAGCAAAAACGGTAAATAGAAATGAATGGAGGAATAGGATTCATGCAGCCGACCCCATAATGTTGGGATAAAGCTTTGATGATGATATTGATGATGAACTGAAAACATGAAATAGTTTGGTATAAAATCAACAATTAGAAGAAGAAAAATAAAAGAGAACACCATATCAATTTCTTAATGTCATTGTTGCTTCGAAATCAAGATTTGCCTTATGTGGAGTGCTGCTACATTTTCCATTGCCGCTGATACACCAGAACCACGCCAAATGTTCTTGTTTTCTATACCTTAAATTGTTCTATTTCCTACGACTCATGTCCCTTGGCAATTGGCATGTGGCTTTTTTGCTTCTTGATAATAGGCACCTTCCTTTAAGATTATAGTCTCTTATTTTCCACAGCACAATGGCTGAATCTAGATAAGAACTGCAAATTAAGTAGGGTTTCTAATCCTGCCAAAGCTTTTGTTGAGTGCAGGGACCTCTTTCCTGAGAACTTTGTATCCCGTTGTGATGTCATTTGTTCTAGAGAAGGCAGTTAGGATGTTTTATTTCCTTTACGTTGTTTTGTCTTTGCTGGCTCGTCCTTTGTAGGTATCTCAACTTATAAGACTATTGTTGTATTCTTGTTTTTGGCGCTTTTGCCTTTTAATATAATCTACACTTACGGAAAAAAAATGGCATTCCCCAATGTAACAAAGTCAGTGCATTTTTAGGGTTTTGTCGTGTCGGACACCCAGACACACATCTGGACACTTATGGCTGTGCCACCCCTTGTTTTAATAATTTTTAATATAAAATTGATTTTTAAAAGTGGGTTGGTGTGTTCCATCATCAATAAATAATAAACTAATAAATATTTTCTACTTTATTTTCTTTTTTTTGTTATTTTATTAGTAATTTTAAGCTATGTATCAAGGACACTGCGCTTTTAGGGTTTTGGCGTGTCGGACATCCGGACACGTGTATCGACACTTCCCGACACACATTTGGACACTTATGGCTGTCACCCCTTGTTTTAGTAATTTTTAATATAAAATTGATTCCTAAAAGCGGGTTGGTGTGTTCCATCCTCCATACAATAACAAACTAATAAATATTTTCTGCTTTATTTTCTATTTTTTGTTATTTTATTAATAATTTTAAGCATTCATATATGTTAATATATTTTAATAAAGATATGTACGGACGTGTCTACGTATCGGATTTTTTTACGTTGCCGTGTCGGACACCTCGTATCCGTGTCAGACACCGACACCCATGGCAATGTCCTTGTTACATAGATTTTAAGCATTCATATATATTAATATATTTTAATAAATACACGTATAGACGTGTCAGTGTCCTTGTTACATAGACATTCCCAAATAAGCTTACAAAGTTAAAGTATGAAAGTCACTTAGACCCTATGGTTGGTTGATTACAATGGGATTTAAGATACAAGATTGGTTCTCTTAGATGCATACCTATCATATGAGATGTTCCATGGTCAAGTGGTGCATCGGGCCTGCATAACAACATGATGACCTATGTTGTTCACAGGCCTCCCATACATGTTCAGACCCATTATGGGCAAATTGATCACAATGCAGAAGAAGTAAGGGATTAGTGTAAGATCATGCAGGGGTAATATTGCAATCATACATATCAAGGAAAATATCTTTGCATCATCCCCAATAATAAGAATATTACAGGGATAGATAGCAATAATTTCCACACAAACTAGGTCAAAATTGACCATTTGACACTTAAGACCATACATGGACAGAGCCGTCTCAATACAAGCTGAGGCCTAAGGCGAAAACTCTATATAAGGCTTTTTTATATATATAATATATTAATAGATATGGTATTAATTAAAAAAATAAACTATATAATTAAAAATCTTTATATAAAAATTATTCTTGATAATCAAAACCTACAGAAAAAATTTAGATATAGAGACTCCCGTTGCAGTCCATGTAGAGGACTCTTGTGGCCTTACATAGATCATTTTTTGGGCCCAATGACTGCGTGGATGTTCAATCCACCTATTGGTGGATAAACACACTAAAAATCAGCTTGATCAATGATTTCTAGCTATTGAATTTACTACCCAAAAAACATGCTTGAATCAAACGGCTAGAATAATGTTCTAAAAAGTACTAAAATCTATGGCTAGAGATACTCAAATCGGGTTGATTTTTGGTTTGTAGATCCAATGAGGGGTGGGCTCAAAATCCATGTGGTTAGTTAGTGGGACGTCACTGGGACCTGGGCTGGGGGCCTTCTCTCACCAAGAGGCCTTAGGCGACCACCTTAATGGCCTTAAGGTAGAGCCAGCCCTATACATGGAGGTAAAGATAAGAACCAGTTCATAATAACCAAAGCTAGAGATACTATGAGGATGAACGAATGCAATTTTACATCTAGGGAAATAAACCATTTATCTAGTGGTCATTCATTGCAACAATTGCATAAAACAGTCAGTCATGGAGGCGAATTTCATCATCATCCAGATGTGGATATAAGCAGGGACTTTAGAGTGTCACCAGCCTTATGCTGGATTTTGCCTGTCTGACCTCCAAGTACTAAAGTAAATAAACCCGTCATAAAACAAGGTTGGATCCACCACTCAAATTAAAACAAGTAAAACTAAAAAATAAAGTCAAATCAGGAAATGAAGTTAAAACTAACATTTTGTTTCTACCTCTTATAAATGAAAATAGAAGTTTATAGAATTCTCTTACAAACCAACATAAAAGCTTATAAAACTCTTTTAAAATAAATTTAACAAATTAGAAACACAATCTAGCAAAACCTATCCATTATGCAGTGGTGTAACAAAGTACAAGCAAAGTAGACAATCTAAATTCTCAAAGCGGAACAAAATAGACAACATGCATCCCATGGCAAAAAATCCTACTATTTCCCAACGTCCATAGTTTTGGCTAAACTTAACAAGCCTACACTAGAATGAAAAGATTGGATTACAAGAAAGAATAAGAGAAAGGAATACCTGTTTCAAGAAGACATGCAATTGAGGGTGTGAATCTGGATCAACAGTAACCTCAAAAAGAGGAAGAAAAATATTGTCGAGAATGTTCTGGAAAGATGTAACAATTCCCATTTCTTTGTAAACATTGTACAGTCGGGGAAGCTGAAAAACAAGAGAAAATTCTAGAATGAAATCCAAAGCATCTTAATAAATAATCCTACTTCAAATAATCAGAAATTTCCTGTTTACTATAATATTTCAATAATGAAACATCAGTTAAAATTCAATTGAAATTATACAAGCCCTGTCCAAAAGATAGGACTACCAGAAAATAATCTTTTTAAGTAAAACAACACTTGATCAACCTGAATTTAAAGATTATTCAAATTGGTGAAACACTAATAATACATCAAAAACAGGAAAAAAAAAACTCACTACCATGGTGAATCTCCATCCACCCTGACATACAAATTTAACTAGAAAGAATTACCGAATAAATATAGTAGAATATTTCTTAAAATATATGAGCAACGTAGAGGATATAATATTCAGCTGTATCATGCCAGAAAAGGCCCAAACATAATGACCTTTCAAACAGCTTAGCAGTTCCACTATGTGCAAATGTTTAAAGCAGAACTACAAATTACTTTACTCAAATATAGCATGTATGCTGTAAACTCTTGAAGTCTTTTGTAAAGACAGAATAAAGTTAGGTATTGTATTGAATTACAGTATTACACAATATATCAACTAAAATATTGTATTTTACCCATAGCTAAGTAAATTCTATATGAGGATAGAACACATACCTGAATTAACCAAACAACGTTCTCACTGTATAATTCATTGTTCACTATCCAACTCGCAAGTTGGTCCCACTCACTTTGTTTTCTACCATATATTGAAATCCTGTACTCAGCCATCTACCAAAACAACATTGAGCATCAGTTACTCACAAAAAAGGAATATATATAGCATCAGTGCGTAGATAAGGCATGTAATAAATGAACAGAAAGCACACTGTAGAATGATAATATCAAGACCTCAAGGTTTACTTCATTCAATTTTTCTAAATGAAATGTTGCGGAGGGCTTCCAGTTAACTGGTTTGATGCAACTGATTATGATGTAATGGTTCAAATCTTTAAGTAAATTAAACCATGTTCTTTCAGAACATTCAGCAAACCTTTCAATTTTTCTGTTTCAATACGCTAAAAGATTTATCGAGAAATTTCAAAATTACAGAAGCTTGTGTTGCCAACAACTCAATTAATTCACTGGCACAACATATGTCTAAATCCATACTCAAATCAAAATACAATAAAAAAACGCTGGTAACTTCCAAGGACCAATCAAATGCCTAGTCCCTCAAGAGATGGCACAAAATATGTCTAAATCCATACTCAAATCAAAATACAAGAAAAGACACTGGTAAACTTCCAAGGACCAATCCAGTGCCTAGTCCCTCACGAGATGACTCGTGAAATTTTGCCGTCAACCTCTCTACAGGACCGTCGGAGAAAGTGAAAAAATAAATAGACAATTATTTATATATATATATATATATATATATATATAGAGAGAGAGAGAGAGAGAGAGAGAGCATGTATTATATCTGTATTTGTGCCTTCAATCGATTGAGTAGATCATGTGCCTTTAGGACAGAAAATCAATGCAGAATGTAGATTTATGTAAAATTCAAGAAAAGGAACAACATTATCTAGACCCAAGATATCAAGGAAGCACCTGGTATTTACTTGCAGTAAGATCAGAAAATACTTGCTTTGTCAGCTCAGCAAGGAAACGGCCTGTCCAACAGGAGACAACAAAGTAAGAATATATTTTTACAGCACAAATTTCTGCATAAAAGTTTTTATGAAGGTACTTTGAATCAATCAGAAGAAGACACAATCATCAAACAATAGCATTCAGCATCATCTGTTGATTGACGTAAAGAAAGAAATGAAAAGTAATAAAGCTCAAAACATAACTCTTTACAAGTACTATGTCTTGATCTGAATTCTTGCTTATTCCGTTTTTAGGATGCTTCAGCAGAATAAGCCTTGTCCTTCATAGTTTTGGTCAAGACAATGAATTAGGAATTCTTACAAAAGGTAAACGTTCTGGGACATTATTAGTTTTATTGGGTACTTATTTATGGGACTTAAATTATGATTATACTGTAATCATAAGCTACGACTTATTTTCTATTCCTGCATGCAAATATAGTCAGAAAAAGTATTTTCAATAAAGAAACATAGTTAGAAAAAGTGCATTAGTTAATTTTGTTGGCTGATCGAAGGCTTGGCCAACCGAGCCACTTCTATGTTCATATCTGAATGTCAGATTAACATAGAATCAAGAACAATTCGATGACTGGAACATACAAACCCAAAATAAGCATATTGTGATTATCTTATTTTGGATATACTATTAGTAGCAGTTTAGCTGGTTACTGAATCTAGGGGACTTATCTTAGGAGTAGGGGCTTAATGGGCCAGAGTATCAAAGAAGGGCCAATGAGTATGGTCTGGACCTGGTTTTGAGGCCCATTACATAAGAATGCTGGGCCCAGGCTAGGCTATTTAGTGAAGCCCACTGCACCCTAATAGGGCAGTGCTTTAGAACCAGAGTGATTATTATCTACAGACTTGAACTAAAGTGGTGGGAGACTTGAACTTATGACCGAGTGGTAGGCCAAATGAAAAAAAGTCACCATGGGAAACAATGTTTCACTTGAAAAGTGTGGCACAGTTATTTTTGTACATGGCTAGGGCTAGGTCAAGATCAAGCACAGCACATCCAGACTTGGGCCAAGATATTCTAATCCATATGGGCCCAGATCAGGTTTGAGACATTTATATTCCGGCGAAGCTCAAGACTAGCTTGACCTGGCCCGAACCCAGCCCAATAACCCCTACTTAGGAGGTTATTGGTAGAGGTGGAAGATGAGCCTTCAATTGCTGGCGTTCAATCACAAAGCAGAAATATCTTTCTCCATGTGGTATTGACATTGTGAATTTTCCTTTCAGAATATACAACTATAACTTTGGTAGTTTGTGGTCCTTACTCTGTTATCATCATGGGTTTTATGAAAAGGGTAGCAGAAAAATACTTGTGTAAAATGGCACAAGGATTTGAAACATAATAAAAATCAATTGCAGAGGTTGCGTATTCAATGTCTAACCTTGGATAAGATTATCTTGCTTAAGGAAAATCTCCCTGAGTCTACTTTGACCACAAGGATTGTATTTGAGATTGAACTTATCAAAACGATGAAAGGTACTCTTATCTGCATGAACATCTAGCAGATCTACATTAAGGTCATACCTGTTCCAACAAAACAAAGGAAGAAATTATTACCAGTGTCGAAAAAAAATTTAAAATAAGTAAAGTGCTCATAAGAGTAAAAGCAGATTTCATTATACCCAGTCAAATCCAAACTCTCAAAAACTTCTTTCAATGTCAGATATGTCCCATCTCGGAATATTACAACCTGAATAAAAGCATGTGGAAGTATATGATTTCAGTGAAATAACAATGCAACTCATCATCAAAAGGAGAATGTTCTAGTTAAAACCAGTTTCTCTGCAAACAAGAAAGGTATTGTATTGGATAGGCTGCAAGTTTGGTATTTGCCTAAGTGGTAAAGACCCTTATTTAAAGAGGTAATGAGTCATTTCTTATTATTCCTAAAGAGAACCCACTAGAAATAAGTATTGGACAGTATCAGGGAACAAATCCAAACCATTACCTCATCGGGTTCTTTCCTCAGCTTCGACTTTATAAACCTCAAAAGATGTTTCTGGTTCATGCAAGCCGAATGATGAACATGTGTATCAACTTTCCTAACATTATAGAAGTCACGATGTGGTGCACTTTTCTGAGCAAGAAATTCTCTATCCGCATTAAGCATCAAATGAAGATTGAATTTCTGAATGATCACAATGAGCATAATCAGATACCACTATCATTGCAAAAATCTTATAGGAGTATATAAAGTTTATCTCAGGTAATGGGCATTAGCAACGGTAAAGTAATTACTTGCTCCAGAAGAACCAGCCGATGATGACATAAAGTCCGGATATTCCCTGCAGCAATTACTCGAAGAATGCGATGCAGATCGGTGAAAAAGGTTGTCGCATCGGCTACAGGAAAAAGATTTTTTTCTTTCGCTGAAACAATAAAGAAAAAAGTGTACACAGCATAAACTTTCCCAAAGATGAACAAAAAAACATTCCGGAATCGTAACTAACTGTAAACAGTGTATGGCACAAGAAATGAATGAATTGGCATCTCACAACCTTCATTGGCATAAACATGAACCACTCCATCTTCCATCTGAAAATAATGCTGTGAAATAAAAATGAAGTGTTAACAGCATAAAAAACACCAAGTAATAAAGTAAAACAAACTCTAATTGGTTGATGTATTGCACTGCAACCATGATGTTGCGTGTTCGATCCCAGCTTTACACACCAAAACATTAAAGTAATAAAGTAACAGACTCCATCAATCCTGTTGATGGGAATACTAAAAACACCAACTATAACAGCACTAAAGCAACAGAAGTATAAACTCACGTCAGTTTTCCCCTCAGGAGCATATGAAAATGGGTTTGGATTAGGCTTTGGTGTACTGGGATCAGTTATAACTTCTTTTTCCCAGGAAGCAATTTCTTCCCTGTACAAATATATTTCTCGCCACTTAAGGCAATCTTGAAGAACCAGATAAACCTCCACTTCGTCCGGAGATGGTACCTCTAATAATGATAATAAATTGAAGAACAACAATTAGCACTTTTGGCCTTAATGCAAAAATATGCAACCAGGATTAAACATAAGATGCTTCAATTCTAAATTCCCTACTGGGGAACTCTCAAACAACACATTTTGGTTAAGTAGCATAATTACATGATCAAGAAACAGAAGCTAGGATAGAGTTTTGGATTAAACATATTTTCGCTGCTTACCAAATTAACATATGTATCATTGGTAATGGAAAGTCAAAATTGGGTGAAAAAGCGATAGATACAAGCAAAATTAGTCCAAAAATGAGAAGAAAATGTATGACTGCTAAGCATGCTACTAAAGAAGTCATTAGAAACTAATGGACAATTTGGTATCATATGCTGTAGTTCCCACTTAAGGCCTCTTTATGTCATTTTTTTTTTCTGTTTAATACATTTTACTTTTTGGGAGGAAAAACTAAAGCCAAAATAGGGTATATCCACTGTCGCGTGTTCAAGGAAATTTGGGAGCGATTCCTTCAACTTTTTGATGTTTCCTGGGTATTCCCTCGGTCAGTGTTTGATATCTTTGTCGGATGGAGCTCCAAGGCATTTCTGCGAGTGGTCGTATGCTCTGGAGGATAGTCCCTTTTACTATCTGATGAGAGATTTGGAAGGAGAGGAATCGTAGGATCTTTGAAGATAATGAGGCCAAAATAAAAGAGATTGTGATGAAAATTAAAGCCTCTCTTTAGTTTTGGGGTTCCACCATTTCCGAGCTGAAGCATTTCAGATTTGATGATTTTGTGTTCTGGTGGGATCGTTTGATTTCTTAGTTGTGCTCTCTTGGTCGGGCTCTGGGGTTTGGTTGTAGTCTCAGTTGGTCTTTCCTTTTTGTGTTTTTGGCTGTATAGTTTTTGAGCTTCCTAAGCCCTCCTTTAATATATTTCCATTTACCGATCAAAAAAAAAAAGGGTGCTCGGTCATATTGATTGCCAAGAGACCCTGCAAAGAGACTTTTTTCTATTATCTACATTCAATTATTCATTAGGAGATATTGAAAAGGATGTTGCTTAGAGCTAGGCAACTAAAATAAGATGGGCATCCGAAGTGCTATATGATGAACATATACCAATAGTTTGAGGTTTTTGAGCAGTGTAGTCAAAAGAGTTAGGCAACATCTAGGTGACAAGGGTCCCTATAGCGAGGTGATGCCTAAGTGAAGGCTAGGTGAAGATTATTTATTTCTTGATTTGGAAGGTGTATAGAATCCACAAGTGTATTGATTTAGACAACAATTAATTGACCATTAAATTTGATAAAATTTTACAGAGCGGTAAATTTGGAAGTCAACTTCCAAATTTAAAAAATTTAACAATAAAAAAGGCACTCAAATCGTAAGATCTATTTCTATGGCAATCATAGATAGTGCGCCTACTGAAACAGAAAGAGAAACATGGGATCGTGATGATAACGATGATAATGATAATAATGATAAGAAGAAGAAGAAGAAGAAGCATTAGGCGAACACGATTAAACGCCTACTTCTTTACCGCCTAGGTGCGTTTGATGACTACTTTTGCACAAATACCTGCCTAGGTGCGTCTGGTGACTACTTTTGCACAAATACCTGCCTAGGCCCTTATTTTGGCGCTACAAGTTCCAGCTAGGTTAAGCTCTTGCCTAAGCAACGCCCAAGAGAAGCTTTGATTACACTGACTTTGAGATGGTTAGGGCACGTGCAACAAAGATCATTGACATCACAGTGCAAGCTGATGGAACTAAACTATGAAGGGGAAAGTTGAAATGGACTTGGATTGAGATACTGAGAAACGATTTGAAGGCCTATGCACTAATAGAGGATGTGGCCATGTATAGAATGGAATGACAAAACAAGATTTGAGTAGCCAACCCAACTAGTTGGGACAAGGCTTGGATGATGACACTAATGATCCACACACAAACACATATGTGCTAGACCATGACCTATGTTGCATGAACTCTTCAAACCAACAGGCGAGTCGCATGTCCCTACATGGAAACATGGATTCGGACACCAACTCGCCTGGGACTTCATTTTTTTTAGCTGAAATCTTTTAGAGAAAATAAATATTCAATATAGGGAGATTTTGGGTTTGAATTATGTGGGAGAGAGAATAGGGTTTTGCTTCTAAGATTTGGTAAAAACCCTACCAAAATCTACCACGAAAATCTCGATATTTCGCCATGAACTCGTCGTTATAAAATAAAAAAAAATTAATAATTAAATATTCAACCGAGTCCCCGAATCTTATTTTTTGGGGTTTGCAGATTCCGACACCTCGTAACCATGTCGAACTCTGACACGTGTCCGTGTCCATGCAACACAGACCATAACAAACCCCTTTGAATCACAAATTGACAAGTTTCCACATACTGAGAAAAGGAAAAAAAATGCAAAGAATTAGTAATCCAAGGAGATAAGAAGAGGTGGCATTACCAGTTGGGGTAATTCTAAGTCGTACAAAAGTTTCTTGCTCTGGTTCTTTTCTGAGAATATCAGCTGCTACAGGGTCTGGCGGGACACCATGCAAATCACCAGATACACTATGAGATCGGATCATGCTAGCTGCAGCAATAGGCATTTGCTCCACATTGGCATTAACGTGATCTGGCAAATTTTGAAATAGGCTTTTACACTCTGGTCCCTGTTAAGGAAAGGATTCAAGTACGATTTCATCAAATTCTCTAACTGTTACGACGCATTCTCTAACTGTTATGACGCACTATAGAGAACACAACACAAAAAAATCCAGCTGAATAATTTTTTTTTCATCGGTGTCCAGTTGAATAATAGAATTATTATCGGTGTCCAGTTGAATAATAGAATTATGAGGAATTAATGAAACCCTCAAACATATGAATATCCAAAATGATCAGACGCCAAGAACATGTAAGTTAAAACAGAGAGAGAGAGAGAGAGAGAGAGGAGAGAAGCTGCATCAGTTACAAATATAAATAAAACAATCTAGAACACATTCATAATTGCATGATGAACTTACAGCATTTCCATTAGCATGCAAATAGCAAGGGTCTAATTTAGCATTGTCGGTCAAATTGTCCTCTTCATCTGATCCTTCTAAGCTCTCAAAGGCACTAGCACTGGCAACAGGAGACTTGGGAGAACCTGGTCTCATAATACCTCTCTTAGAACTTGTTCGGCCAATAGATTGTCCTGAAACAGTAGTTCTATCATAATTATGCACACTCATGATAACAAATAAAGCTGAACAATTTGCAAGGAGATGAAGAGATTGATTCCTTTACAAAAAAATCAGTAACTACCATGGTTCATTTAACTGGTAAGCATTTTGTTCTCTAACCAAATAACAAGCATGCAACTCAAACATAATAACCATATGTGGAAGCCAGCACTGATAAATGCATTTCACATTCAGGATGACCGGTTAAACAAATTCAAAGATAATGTAACTTGGGGTGACACTTGCATTGCTACTCAAGTAGTCTACATTTAAGTTGCAGGAAGGGCATCATATTCTACTCTTCTTTTAACAGGACAGCATAACCTTCAGCTTCAGCACCCACTAGAACTGACGAATCTTTCTACTTTTCCAAGATATTAAAAATGATGCTTGAGGTAAATCTTATTATCTGAATACTCAGATAAGGGAATCAGGTATATGGCTAAAGTGCTAATAATCCCTACTACTACTACAAAATAAAAAATACAAAATAAAAACATGAGCTGCGAAAGGGACTATATTCACACTTTTGGAAAAAAACTGAATTGTGAGCAGTGTTCAAATCACTTAAACAGTTAAAATCGTCACAATACAACTCCATGGTGCAGTAATATTATGCCAACAAATTCCAATAAATATTTGATTTAAATTAGCCAATCAGTTGTGACTGTAAACTAGAAACACATCTTTGACGCTTAATTTGGATACTCTAAACATTCTGCATAGCTTCAGGAGAACTCATTCTCCTCCAGGTTATCACACTGGAAAAGCATGAAATGCAATTTTCCAGAAACGGGGAAATATAAGAGACAATTTCATTAGAAAGGTTCTTCATTACCATGAAATTAGTTGCTAGGGGAAACTCATGTCAAAGGAACTTCACATGAATGACTTTCATAAAAGGGAACTGCTAAGAAACACTTGGGAACAATGGGGAAAAAACATTGGGATGTTGTATGGATAATGAGCAAGAAAACAGAGAGGATATATTGGGTATTCCTGTTTGAAATGGTGCAAGAAACATTTGGTAAAGAGCAGAGAAACAAAATGTAAACCTCAAGATATATTTTTTTTTTATGATTACCCTCAAGAAACCATTTTAAATGACTCAAGATACTACCAGTCCTCTTAGGAATACCTCATTGAGGAGGGTAAGATCCAACTTGATGGGAAGTCTGCCGAACCCTTTACATCTACCACTGCTATGTTGAACCCCAATCTAAATAAGATTCACTAACCTACTTGTTGACCATTCTCAGAGAGAGTAATACCAAGTACTACACTCCCAAGGGGAGCCAAAACAACAACTTTGTTGTGTGACAACTGACAACCATGTTGACTCGCACCAAATTAAGTACTTAAAAGCATTTTATGTTATGAATATCATTTTCATGGCCATCCTGCTATCATTTTTTCTTTTGGTCTTGTTTTCCACTCATTTAACCTTCCTCAGACTTTTTCCCAGTGTTTCTTTCCTTCACTTCAATAAAGTTATTCCACCATATCAAAGGACAAGAACGCAAGCAGGAGAGTCTGAGGAAATCATATTCAAACCCAGTGAGACTTGCTGCACAGCAGTATTATGTTTCCTAAGTAGTATCTGCTTTTGTCTTTTAACAGAAAAAATCATGGCACTATGACATAGTCCCAAGAGAGGGACGAAGATGCCAGCTTGATAAGTTGGTCAAGTCTCTGTATCCATACCACAGACCTGGTTGGCCTTGGTCTAAATCAAGGCATTGAGCTCTGCATTAAATCAGGATATAGAAAACAGACAAAAATTAAGCCCATGCTGCTCCATCCCCCCATGGATTGTGGTCGTGCTTTATCAAGTTCAATACGAACCTTCCATGCTTCCTTTAAACCGGAACCTCCCCTCTGCAGCACAACAAGGGTAGGATTACATAGTCCATACATGACTTCTCCAGTGTTTTTTCGTACTCTAGTTCCCCAATCCATAACTGTCCAAATGCCAAATATCTTCAATCAAGTGATGAGATTCAAGCATTTGAATTGAACCTTATGTAACTCAATCGCTCTTTCTAATAGTATCCACATTTAAGAATACAATTGGGACTTTACCAAACCGATACACTAACGATGTTAAATATCATTTCTTTGAGGGAAAAAACAACAATAACAACGAAGTACAAGAAAACCTACGCCCTTTCACTAATACCCGATAAATGTCAAATTACGTTCAGTTCAGTTCAGTCGGGGGAGAAGTCCGACAAGGGCATACCTTCAGGAAGTGTGTGTAACCGAGGCAAGCCCGCCGGAATTGAAAGATTCCGGTCATCCACCGATAACGGACCGTTCCTCTTCTCGTCCACTTCGGCCCCAGCGGCAATAGCTGTAACGTCGGGCAACGAAGTCGACGCTCGACGGTAATGCCCCGTCCCCTTACGTCGGCTATGGTTCCTCCGCTTCTCTGCGCACTTCTTAAAATGCTGCGGTGAGTCTCTCTCAGCCTCCTCTTCTCCGTCGCCAATGTCTCGCTCTCTCTCGACCGTCTTCGCGAACTCTAGTAACTGAGTTAGGGTTCTTCGGTGCATGTAGTAAGCCGAAACGGCCACGAACGAAGCCCCAACCAGAGCCGCCATGGCCAGATGCAGAGCATAGGCATCCATTAATGTTTGGTTCAGAGCGGAAACCCTACTGAGTAGAGAGAAAGAGAAGAAGAACAGAGAGAAAACTCTGTTTTATTCAGGGGGAGGTAGTGAGATTTGTTCGGGTATTTATAGGGCGAAACGAGAGGACATATTCGGTGCTGTGTTTGACAACTCTCTCTCTCCCTCTTCGAGGGTGGGAAATGCTTTGTGCGATTTTCTTTTGCATCATCACCGCCACTTTTTGGGTTGCTATAGGATCACCTATCATTGGACATTGAAAGCGTCCAACCCTAATAAGATTATGGAACGTGGAAGCTGAGTCCTAGGCTAACAGGGGAATCCGTTTTCTTTTTACGAAAACACCCATGCAAAACAAAAGGAGGGAAAACAGATTGGATGATTTCCCGATTTCTAAGATATACGTGGCACAATTTTATTGGTATTTACGCTTTTTGTGTACAACATGGTTCGACAGCTGAGATTTGAGGTAGTATTTTATTAATTTAGAACTGAGGATAGGATATCAGTACCTTTTTTTAACTTATTTTTAGTGGTTTAATACAATAATAATACTTTTTTAAATTGTTTAGTGGTTTACTCTTGTTGTATGTGTGTGGGACCATGTGTTGTACAACTGGGTTTGTTGATAAGGAGGGTACGTGGAATTGGAGTTGTGGAGTTTCGAGTCTTTTCGTTATCGATGCGCGTACGCGAAATTGTCTGTTCTAACTTTTTTGTTTTTTTTTGTAGGTAAATTATAGAGAGTAAACTTCGCTCACTGCATGATGTGAGCGAAGCCGATCACAGCACACAGTACGAGCCACGTGGTACATATTTAGTGGACGATGAACGTATGGATGTTTGGACAATCACTAGGTGGACCTGCTAACCAAAAATAAACCTAATCATTGATTTCTAAGCGTTGGATTGAAGTTATTTTCATGGGTTGATATTAACCGTAGGAATTTGAGCATTATTGAGCGTTATTTGGGAGCAAAGATCCAAAGGTTGTAAATCACTAATCAGGCTGATTTTTGGTTTGTAGATCCACCAAGGGACTGGCCAAACATCCATATGATCGGAGACCTCTAAGAATGTGCCAATTGGCTCGTATTGTGTGATGTGATGGGCTTCGCTCACAGCATGCAGTGAGGGAAGTGTACTCAATAATAGACTACATGTATTTACGGCATTGGACAATATGACCTATTATCGGAGAGAAGATTTTCTCCACAGACGGATGAGAGAAGAACTCTTCGCTGTCAGTGTTTTCTCTCGGGTAGCAATTAAGGTGGCGGGTCCAAAAGGGTCTGCATGCTTTGACACATAACCCTGTGACCATGTGGAGAAAAGGAGTAAAACACTTCGCTGACCGCCAACAATATGAGCCACGTTGTATAATACTCTTGGAGGTCGACATTGACAGTACGAACGTTTCCGTGGGTATGGATGTTTCTGTGGGCTCTTACCCCATTGGCTATCTTATTTGGTATTAGGAGAGAGCGCAACTAAGGTCTTTAAAGGAAGGAAATCTTCCATTAAAGATTTGTAAAGATCCGAGGGCTCGTTTTTTCTTGAGTCAGATTGTACGATGAAATGAGGGGCAGTAGATTTGAGGATTGGGTGTTTGGGTAGTCGTGTTCGTTGGGGGAGAAGATAAAGTGTTCGGTGTTTCTTCTTGTTGTTTTCTTCTCGAGGTACTTAAAAAGTACTTTTACCATCTAGAAAAAATGGTATGGATGTTTGGCCAATCCCTAGGTGGACCTACAAACTAAAAATCAGCATGATAAGTGATTGCAAACCTTTGGATCCTTAGACCCCAAATAATGGTCAATAATGCTCATTTCACACGGTTAAAATCAACCCATGAAATTGACTCCAATCCACCGCGAAGTTTTACCCCTAGCAAAGTTTTACACGTGGCTTTTTTTGGGCTTGCCTCACCCGTTTGGTCGAGGAGTCTCCTTACTCCCCATCGTCTAGTAACACGTGTCAGGGAGTACATAGCAACTTGAAAAACTAGTTGAAAATAAAATAATGCAAGCTGTCTCCACTCTTTTCTTTCCTTGTTGGCTTCAACCAGCAGTCCAGGTTGTCTGTACAATACCCTCCCCTTGGGTTGAGGAGATGCCTCAACCAAAGGGGTGACGCAAGGTTTATTGTTTTTTTTTTCTCATATTTAGAAAAAATAACAACACGCATATTCGCCACATGCAACCTGCTCTCTTTGCCATGCACGCACTGAAGGAGTTATTAGGATGAAACTTCCAAGTAGGGGAGAGGGTGAAGTGGTGAAACACGTGGTCTCGTATGGGAATGCCACGTGTAAGAACCCGCCGAGTGTGAAGACTTCATCGCTCCTCTGTTTGCAGAGAGTAGCTTCACTTCTTCTGAATTCCTATCAGTGGGCGAGCACCCATTGGATGCACATTTTAGAAAAAGAAAATGATATGGTGGAGTAAGCACTATGACTAAATATGGTACATATACCAACTGGACTGGTCGGGTCGTACCCGAAACCATAATATCATATCAATAGCTAATCTTGAACCACTTAAAAAATATCGGATGGTTAAGGATCAATTGATTGGATATTTTCCGGTTAGGACCCACCCAAGGTGCTGCACGTACTAGAACGAACTTTTTAAGAGAATGAGTCGGTGGCCTGGTACAGAGGGAAAAACTAAATGGCACGTGTGGATGAGCTTAGAAATTTAGAATATACGTTTTTCTAGTGGGATTTCCTTTTTTAACTGTTTCGTGGGTAAGTTGGCGTTCGGAATGCATGGAACATTATGCAATTCCCATGGCACGTGAGTATATCCTGGCTATTTGGATTCCATGGTGAAAAGTTGGATAAGATTGAGATTTTAGGGAGGTTGGGTGTTCAAATCATAGATGCTTCAAGATTAGAGTGTCAAACCACAGTTTCTTAGCTCACAATTGGTTCAACCCAAGGTTTAAAGGAGGCCGTTTTAATGGTTTAACGGACTCGGGGCGTTTACCATTAAAATTGCTAAAACGGATTGTAACGGCCAGGGGCAAAAAATGAAAAAAGTGGTGCTGAAATTCAAAATTTGAAGATTTCGAGAAAAAAAAAAAAAAGGAATTTAACAGATTTAACAGCCGTTTTTTTTCCACAAATTTTTTCAGAATTTAACGGCTGATAAAACCATGGTTTTAAAAATGGCCGTTTAAAATGTAACGTCCCAAGCCCGTTTCCGTTAAAATCGTTTAAACACATTTTGACGCTTTTAATTTAACGGCCGTTTTTGGGTTTTAACAGCCGCTAAAATCATTTAAACGGCGGTTAAATTCGTTTTAACAACTGTTAAATTCTGAAAAAATTTGTGGAAAAAAAATGGTCATTAAATCCGTTAAATTCCGTTTGCTTTTAATTTTCGAATTTCAAAATTTGAATTTCAGCGCCACTTTTTCATTAAAACCATTAAATTCTTTACTTTTTCCCCCATTTTTATTTTTTTTTCCATTTTTGCCCCTGGCCGTTTCAATCCATTTTAAAGGTAACGCCCTCAGTCCGTTAAAACGGCCTCCTTTAAACCTTGGTTAAAACGATTTTAACGGCCGTTAAAACAAAAAAATGGCTATTAAATTCAAAGCGTCAAAACGTATTTAAACGGAAACGGGATTGGGGCGTTAACGTTTAAACGGCCCATTTTTAAAACCATGGTTCAACCTACTCGGTCCCAATTAGCTTTTTTTTTTTAAGTTTTTTTATGATGAGATCCTCTATGCGGAACCGGGTCCAACCGGAATTTCAAAAAAAAAAAATTGGTCTGGTTCATGTTGGACTTGGAAGTTTGAAGAGAAAGCGGTTTCTTTCAAAACCAGCTAATCATCAATTTTTATGAAGAGTTTGAAATATGAATATTGTTCACATATGCAATCCTAAAATTTAGGGATTTTGACTATGGTTCAATAAATTGTTTTGCGAAAGTATGTATGGTTTGTAAAATTTGAAGGATTTCTCCAAAATCTAGCTAAATCTTCAATATTTTGTGTTATATTTCGATGCAAAATAAGAAACAAATATATATCTATTTAAAAAAAAATCCTTATATTTCTAATCTTGAAGTGTCCTTTGAGGAAAAAAAAGAAGAAGAAGAAGGTCGTTGTACTTCAAAAATATTATATTTTTTATTGAGATATTTTTATATTATGTAATAATTTTTAAATTTCTCTAATATATTTTTTAAATTGTTCAATAAATACAAACAAGTCAAACCATATTGAACCAGGGTCCAACAAAATTGTCAAAATTTTGGTCCAATCACAAAATCGATTATTAAAACATTGACATTAAGTCTCCATTTGCCACATACAAAGCAAACAAAAACAAAAAATAAGAATAAAACTAAATGGTTACAAGGATAGGTGACAAGTCAAAAGACTTGCGCCCTGCTTGGTTCGCTGCACTACTCTGGGATGCATTTTACATTCCAGTGCAAATACACTGAGTGGCAATGCACCCACTTGCCATGGTTTTTGAGCTGCACTTGCTTGCATCTATTTTGTTAAGGAGTTTACAAGGGTTTGGCAACCACTTGCACGCCCCTAACCAATCACGTGCATTCCAAAATTGTGGCAAGTGAATGCATTAGCATCCCAACGCAGTGAACCAAGCAGGGCCTTGGTGTCAAGTAAAGTTACACAAAATTGGCCAAAAAAATTTGGTGCATTTTAGAGGGTATTCTAGTCAATTTATTATTTTATTTAATTAAACTTGTATTATAGCTTATTGACGTATACGATGGATAAAAGCAATGGGTTTGGGTCTTTTAGGATGATTTTGTCATTTAGAAAAGGAATTAAAGACTAGCATAGAAAAGCTTTTTAGGCTTAGCTGGAATTCTTGTCATCTACGAAAGTTATTGAAAGATAAAAGGGTAATTTGGTATTAAATAAAGTTTCACTTAAATTTAGAAACTGCCATCCACATAAGCTATTCGTGATAATATTTCTACTTCTGCTTATGCTTTTACCCAAGAACCCGTGAAAAGAGTACAATTTCAAACAATTAAAACCGTCCCAAACTACAATAAGCAACTATTCTCTGCTTATTTTCCACAATGCCAAATGCAGCCTCAAAGGAATGCTAGCAAGCAACCTCTTAATGGAGTTCGCTCGCGGTGTTCGTGTGCTCGGCCTCGGCCGTTCATTTCAGGAATCCAACGGTGTTTGTCAGTGCCGAGCTGGCATCACTTTTTGGGGCGTTGATAACTACCGTTGGATTCGTCAAATCCTCGGCTGAGCACGCAAACATTGAGAGGGTTCAGAGTATTTTTGTAAACATTTAATTTGTTTTTGGACAAGGAGTTCTTTTTGGACAAATCTAATCTGCAACTGTTTACAGACTTAAAAGTATGCAAACATTGTATCCACCATTGAATACTCATTGAAAAACGTGTTTTCAATTTATAAAATATATATATATTTTTTAAAACATTGAAATAACAAATATTTTCAAGGGACATCCAACAGTATTGACAATGTTTGCATACTTTTGAAGTCTGCAAACAGTTGGAGACTAGTTCTTTTTATTATTATTGTTTTGGGCTATTGGAGAATCAACTGTAAGGATTCATATATTTTTTTTGACAGTTATGTTTACCGAACCTATCATTCAGTAGTAGCTCGAGCATGAGAAACACGACGGCCATTTTTAACATTTTTGTAATTCATAGAGTCACTTTATAGCTAGTAAACGAGATAATATTGTAAATTGTTAGGAGATACGATCCAATAGCCGTTTATTGTACAATTTTTGTGGCACATGCATGATCATCAATTAAACTGGTTTATCTGATAGATGGTCGACAACTACTCCTTTTTATTACATGTGGCCCACAAGAATCTCAATATTTATTAGGGACTGTTAGGTGTTGTTGTTTGGATAATTTTAATTCATTAATTTTCTCGATCACTCGGATGTGGATTTGGCCATCAGTTTAGATGATTGTGTCGATGATGCAATTAATGTGCCGCTTCGGCGTGCGGCATCATCATCGTCATATATGTACGCCTTATCTCAAATATTTGGGGTTGGGGTTGGGGTTGGGGTTGGGATTGGGAATAACAATCTTGACATTGTAGTGGAGAACCTACAAATTCATTGCTGTCGTACTATCATTTTGATAAGATCGAAACTTAATCCTAATGCTTATCCAAATTAAAAAACAAATTTATAAAATAACCCTAACCATGCAGTACCTTACACACATGGAACGATATTTAATAAATTAATACCTTTTATTCAAAATTACCAGGGCGGCCCGGTAGAAAACTCTCTCTCTCTCTCTCTCTATATATATATATATACACGTGTATGGCACATGCAGACAAACCACTTTGAAAAATTCTATTTGTTAATAGTCGATTATGAGTAAAACTTCTGTCACAAGATGTACGAGCCACATGGTGCATTATTAGAGGACACTGACCGTATGGATGTTTGACCAGTCCCTGGGTGGACCTGCAAACCAAAATTCAGCATGATTAGTGATTTTCAACATTTGGATCTTTGCACCCAAATAATGCTCAAATTCCTACAGAGTTAAAATCAACCCATGAAAATAACTTCAATCCAAGGCTTAGGCATAACTAATCAGGCTAATTATTGGTTTGGTTTGCAGGTCCACCAAAGGACTGGCAAAACACCTGTACGGTCAGTGCCCTCTAATAGCGTGTCACGTGGCTCGTATTGTGGGTTGTGAGGGAAGTTTTGCTGGTCAATTATCAACTTATCTGTGGGTACCAGAATATTTCACAGTACCCTAAATAATGCTACATGGTACCCTTGGGATGTGTGTCCCTGGTTTTGTTGCGTTTGAAAACTCGAGTCAACTCGAAAGTCTACTGAGTTGAGTTAACTCGAAGACTCGAACTCGATCCAAAGTAACTCGACTCGAGTAATATATTAATATTATATACATAGATATTATAAAACAACGTACTTGGTAAGTCGTTTTTAACAGAAAAAACAACACAACACCTCCGTTGTATATTTGATTCGAGTTTATTTCAAGCCAACTCTTCCGAGTTTCGAGTTAACTCTAGGAGTTTTAAAGCATTGAGATAAATACTGGGACATAAATCTATAGTCAACAACCAGGTTCAAGAGACAAGCTGCCACCAAGGAGATGGACTGGAATCCTCACGCCCCCCACATGCACTTGGCTCAAATATAACGTTATAATGGTTCCGTTAAACCTTGTTGCACAAATGTCAAGACAGAACATAAAAAGATGATATCATCCTTTGTAGTACGTATCAGCATCGATCCCTAGATTCAGATAGTTGGGACTAAATCTTTGATGACGGAACATAGGATCAGCCACATGACACACTCTTAGAGACCACCCACTGCCGTAAAGATGTTTGACGCACAACAAAAAATCAACTTGATTGGTGATTTCAAAGTCAAACCTTTGAATCCTTGTACCCCAAATAATGGCCAATAATTCTCAAATTCCTTAAAATCAACGCATGAAAACGACTCCAATGTCTAATGCTTAGAAATCACTAATCAGGTTGATTTTGGGTTTTTATAGGTCTACCTAAGGATTGGCTGAACATCCATACGGTTAGTGTCCTCTAAAAATGTGCCATGTGGCTCGTACTGTGGGCGGTTAGTTTACTCTCTAGAAGGTGGCTTTCCGCGTTTCTTTTTCCTTTTTTGTTAGACACCATCATAGCTTCGTGAGACTTTCTGTTCAACCTACCTTAATCTGTCTTTGTCAAAATATTTTCAATGTAGCCGCTGCCTTTCCCGTGCCCCAACCTTTTCTTGACATTGAGATTCGGCTGATAAAGTGAACAATTTTTACTTTTAATCTTCTTTTACCACGTTCAAGCCTTACCTTTTGGTACCAACTATGCTGGTTGACAAAGATCCATTGGTGAAAGGGTCACATTTTTTTTTTGTTTCACCCCTATCCCTCTAATTGGAGAATTTTTTTGCCCAACGTCGCATATTCTTAGAGAATAATGACTGTTTGGATGTTTGGCTTATCCTAGGTAGACCTATAAAATCAGCCCTGTTGCAATTTCAAGATGTTGAATCTTAGTACCCGAAAATTATCCTCGAAATCCATGGTTGAAAATCAACCATGAAAAAGTTTAAAATGTTATAAACCACCAATCAGACTGATTTTTTGTCTCTAGGTCCACCTAGGGATGGCCCAAACATCCATAAAATTATTTCCCCTTTGTTTTGTTGCAAGTTTTCACCCAATAACTTTCGGCGTGTGGGAAAACTGAAAAGAGAGGTAGGTTTCTTTTTTCTTTTTTCCATTTCTATAATAGAAAACATGATAAATATACCTCTTTTTGACACATGGCTGGTGGAGGAGAAAACCTTTGCTCACACTTGTGTGTGAGCAAAGCCGATCACACATCACAATATGAACCACGGGGCACACTCTTAGAGGACGATGACTGTATGGATGTTTGATCACACATCACAATATGAACCACGGGGCACACTCTTAGAGGACGATGACTGTATGGATGTTTGCCTAGTCCCTCGGTGGACTTGTAAACCAAAAATTAACTTGATTAGTGATTTCTAAGCGTTGGATTGGAGTCATTTGCATGGGTTGCTTTTAACTGTAGAATTTAGAACATTATTGACCATTATTTGGGGTACTAGATCCAAACGTTTGACATAACTAATCATGCTGATTTTTTGTTTTCAAGTCCAACGAGGGACTGGCCAAACATCCATACGGTCATAGTCCTCTAAGAGTGTTCCACGTGGCTCATATTGTGGTGTGTGATCGGCTTTGCTTACAAACAGGTGTGAGAGAAGGTTTACTCATGGTGGAGGGCAATTGGGCAGAAACCTGCGGACTTGATAATGGCTGAGGTGTGATAAAAGATCTTCCATTACGAGACTCAACATCCATATTAAAGAGAGAGGACAAAAAAAAAAAGGAATGCCAGCAAGCAGCCCTAATTGCTCACACGCATCCCCATAAAAGTTTTTTTTTTTTTTTTTATCTTCTCTCCACTGTCTGTGTAGAGAACCTATTTCATAAAACAATGTATATTTCTTTTTGTAGAAAATGCTGGCTGGAAAGACAATTTGAAAGTTACTATAAACGGTAAAAGTTTTGTGGAGTTTTTCGGTCGTTAGGGCCCATTTGGATGGCCATATATTTTTGATGGGGAAATGCTTGTCCTGTTCGCATGAGAAAGGGAAAAAAACGTCCCACTCAGCCTCTCTTCTGTGGACACCCATGTACAAGTCCGCTATAAATTACCGAATGGATATGGTCCCCTAAGTTTGACTTAAAGGGAACTACAATGTTATAGTCGATCTTGTATTGGTCAATATGATCCCCTTCCTTGGTCAACAAATGTTAAAAGTTTGACTATACCCTCAACCATTGGCACTAACAGCTAAGTTGGTAAGGTTTGATTAATACCATGACCTGGGTTCAAAACCCGAATTCATCCACTAATTGTTCGGTGATGACCAAGTTTACTCTAAAAGCTAAAGCTGTTAGAGGGAGATGTAACAATGTATATCAAAGGATCGACGGGTCCACACAACCAAACAACACACTCCTACCAGGGCCGTCTTTATACAATTTGAGGCCTAAGGCAAAAAACCCATACAAGGCCTTTTTTTTGTATATAACTAGTGGGTGGCCCTTGCCCACGGCACTCCCCGACAAAGCACTTGTCAAAATCAAGTTTGAGTGGGTGAGATCCACCATCCAGTTGGAGGATAAGATCTCGGTCCTTCTTTATTGAAGCCTATAAAAGGGGGTATAAGTGGGTGAGGAGCCACCCACTATCACTTGTTATATAGATATATTAATATATAGTATTAATTAAAAAATTAAACTCTATATAATTGAAAATTTTTATATCAAAACTATTCATGATAATCAAAAATTTAGATGTAGAAGACTCCCGATGCAGAGGACTCTCGTGGCTCTACATAGATAATTTTTTGGGCACAATGACTGCGTGAATGTTCAACCCACCTATTGGTGGATAAACACACTAAAAATCAGCTTGATTGATGATTTCTAGCTATTAGATTTATTACCCAAAAAACATGCCTGGATCCAACGGCTAGAATCATGTTCTAAAAAGTACTAAAATCTATGACTAGAGATAATCAATTAGATTGATTTTTGGTTTGTATATCCAATAAGGGGTGGGCTAAAAATACATATGGTTAGTGGGACCTGGGCTGGGAGCCTTAGGCGACCGCCTTAATGGCCTTAAGGTAGAGCCGGCCCTGACTCGAACAACACCTCCTATTCAGAACTTTGTCGGAGACTTGAACCCGCCACCTACTTGCCTGCCTAACAAAGAGTGCGAATAGTTTTTCAGATGGGATTGCTAGTTTTGTGTTGTGACTATTTTACTATAATTTTTTGTTTGCACCATTCAAGTCTTGCACTTGTCCAAACAAGCCCTAAGTTTCAATATGGATTGTTTAGAACAAAATAGAAAAAGTACAAACAAGGATCTTCTTGGGAATTTCCAAAGATAAAGCACATTGTGCACATTGTGTGCTAAGCAGACTAGGTTGATATGTTGGAAAATTGTCAAGCTACCAATTAGCTTGGACACTAGGAAGGAATCAGAAGATTTCCAAATCTGAATGCAACTTAATTTTATGACGATTCCTGATAAAGAAAGGGAATTTGGCACATGAAATATTTCTTACAAAGCTTCCAAAATACCAAATTAGGCCCCTTGTGGTTGGTTCAGGAGGAATGTTCCTATAAAATTCTCCTTTTCAAGAAATTCAGTGCTGATGTCATTGAGAGGAAAGTTCTACTGTGTTGGGTGGAGTCTGGAATCACATTCCCTAGAAGCATAAGAATCTCATGCTAACCTCAAATTAATACAGAAAAGTAATAGACCCTGTGTAGCCCCAAGTGGGTGGAGCACCTTGGTCGCATCAGAGGTCACATGTCTAGTAACTAGTTTCCCTACACCCAACTGACTTGGGTATATGGTTAATTTGTAAGTGTCAGGGCATATGTGGGAGCATTGTCCCTCAGTGTTCCCTTTTACTGCTAGTAGACTTAGGGCATCTCCAATAAATTCTTTTTAAAAAGCATCTTCTTCAAATTAAAGCGGACCAACAGTTTCTCTAAACCATATTGAACTCCAATCGTCCCCTTTCAAAAAAAACAACTTCAAATTTGGTAGGTTAATTTAAAATTTTCATCTTTATCAAAAGGATTTAAATTAAGTTAGAGGTTATTTTAAAAGTTTAAAGGACAAAAACGTTATTTAAAAAAGAGGAAGGAAATTTAGTAGCACCCCACGATTTGTGAGGGCAAACCGACATGTTGAAAGCACCCCACGAATTGTGCTTCAATTTACGAAAATGCCTTCCACAAGTTAGACTTGAGATCACAGTGTGCAACTTCATGCAAGCATTTAGGGACCCACGTGGCACGCTATTAGAGGACTCTGACAGTATGGATGATTGACCAATCCCTAGGTGGATTTACAAACCAAAAAATCAGCCTGATTAGTGATTTCTAGGCATCAGAGTTGAGTTATTTTCATGGGTTGATTTTAACTGTGGACATTTGAGCATTATTGACCATTATTTGAGTTACAAAGATCCAAAGGTTTGAACTCACTAATCAGGCTGATATTTGGTTTGTAGGTCCACCTAAGGATTGGAAAAACATCCCTACGGTCAGAGTCCTCTAAGAGTGTGCCACATGGCTCATATTCCGCGCTGTCATCAAAGTTCTACTCTAAGAAATCACAACTATTATTTATGAACATAATTGTCAGATGAATGTTTAGTGTCGGTGCCCTCACAATTCAAGGGGTGCGACTAAAATTTCCCTAAAATCGAGATATAGAGGGGTCAATTAACCCCTCTATAACCCCTCTATAACATTTGATGTCAAAAATAGAGAGACAGAGGGACCCTTTAAATTTGATGTTTGGATACAGAGATAAATTGGAGTTGGATTTTGCAAAAGCTCTTTCAAATTTGAAGATATAGAGACCAGTTGGAGATGTTCTTAGCCCTGGTTTAGGTGGGGCAGCCTACAGTTAAAGCCAAAATGCCAAAACATTAAGTGCTGATACATGGATTTTGGGCCCGGCTTATTCCGGGCCCAGGTTTGTCGATTTGGTTTAGATTATCATCTAAGAGAACAAGTAACCGGGAATCATCTAATTCTAAAGAAAATCAGGCCAGAAATCCTGGAGAACCTAATAACCTATCAGATTTATTCTTTGTGCAGATCCCACTATCTTTTGTTTTTCGCAGAGATAATCAGAGGATAGAAAGCGAGATTCGACAGCGTTGCAAGGAAACAATGTGCCTACGTAGTGGCGGGAAAATATTTGCTCTGAAGATTGTTCTCGTGGCCATGAGAGAACCATGTATCCCACTTTCCGTACAATGCCTCAATATGTTTATACAAAACCCAAAACACTTTTAGAAATGATCTCACGTTAGATCATGTGGCCCCACCTCCCGTTAATGGAGCTTGATTTGCGTTATACGCTCTTGGGTCAAGCAATGCTTGAGTAGAACTTTGCTGACCTACCGATCACAATATGAGCCACGTGAGACACTCTAGGTTGCTGACCATATAGATGTTTGGCCAATCTTCAGGTGGACCTACAAACCAAAAATCAGACTGATTAGTGATTTCAAACCTTTGATCTTTGTACCCAAATGATGGTCAATAATGCTTAAATTCTATGGTAAAAAATCAACCCACGAAAACTGACTCCAATCCAACACTTAGAAATCACTGATCAGGCTAATTTTTGGCCTGTATGTCCATCTAGGGCCGAACATCCATGTGTCATGCGGCTCATACCGTGGTCCTTCAGCTGACGTCAGCAAAGTTCTACTAAGTACTTTGAGGCACAATTAGAATAGAATTTTGCTGACAGACATAGTATGAGCCACGTTGCGCACTCTTAGAGAATGCTAACCGTATGGATGTTTGGCCAAGCCCTAGGTGGACCTACAGACCAAAAATTAGCCTCATTAGTAATTTCTAAGCGTTGGATTGGAGTTGTTTTCTTGGGTTAATTTTTACCGTGAAATCTAAGCATTATTTGGGTACAAAGATCGAAAAGTTTGAAATCACTAATCAGGCTGATTTTTGGTATATATGTCCACTTAGGGGTACCCATGCAAAACTTCTATCACAGCGCATCTGTCACAACGCAAAATACGAGCCACATGGCACACTTTTAGTGGACAATAATGGATGTTTGGTCAGTCCCTCGGTGGACTTACAAACCAAAAATCAACCTGATTAGTGATTTACAACCTTTGGATATTTGCACCCAAATAACGCTCAATAATGCTCAAATTCCTACCGTTAAATCAACCATGAAAATAACTTCAATCGAATTGTTTAGAAATCACTAATCAGGCTGATTTTTTGTTAGAGGTCCCCCAAGGGGCTGACCAAACATCCATACAGTCAGCATCAACTAATAATGTGCTACGTGGCTCATATTGTGCGTTGTAACAACAGAAGTTTTACTCAGGATACGCCAAACATCCACACGCCAGTGGTCTCTAAAAGTCTGCCATGATGGTCCATCAGCTAGGCACATCTCAACAGAATTATGCTTCTACAGTCTAAATAATAGGCTGGAACTTTGTCGACCACAATATGAGCCATGTGGCATATTCTTAAAGATTTCTGACTGTACGGATGTTTGGCCCAACCCTAAATGGATACACAGAAGTGTTGGATTGGAGTCGTTTTCACGGGTTGATTTTTCATCATTGAATTTTAGCATTATTGACCATTATTTAGGGTATAAAGATCCAAAGGTTTGAAATCACTAACCAGGCTAAATCTTTGGGGTTGCAACTCCACCTAGGGATTGGCCAAACATCCATACAGTCAGTGTCCTCTAAGAATGTGCCATGTAGTTCATATTGCGGTTGGTCAACAATTTTGCTGTCCGGTGCCGGTTAGCAAAGTTCTACCCGCTCTCTCACTTGCCACATCTAGGCTCAAGTATGGCAGTGGTGCTCTGTCACGTCACATCTAGAAGATCGAATTCGATCTACCTGCAATGAGGAAGCAAAACGTTTTAGGCATTTACCGACTTCTCATCAAAATAAGTCCCTCGATGTGCCACGTAGTAGACTCTTTCGGGCTCAATGTTTCCATGAATGTTTGGTCCAAATCTTGGTGGACCCACACCACCAAAAATCAGTACGATTAGTGATTCCTAGCCATTGGATTGAGCACTTTTCATCACGGGTTTGGAAACAACTCACAGGCCTGTTCATAGAGCCCATTATGAAAAAGTGCTAAAATCCTACGGCTAGAAATCACCAATCACACTGATTTTTGGTGTATAGGTCTATCAAAGTGTGGGCCAGACATTCAACTGGAAAGTGGGCCCGAATGAGTCTATTACGTTGCAATTTGAGGGACTTCTGCATCAAAATTTTGATACAGAAAGCTGAATCAAAGAACAGCCCGGCGTTTAGAGACCGATTATGCTATTGACGTGAAAGTTCTATATAGGGTACTAAGGGGCGGCACGTGCCTTGCACGTGACTGATTATAGAGGTCCCTTTAGAAGAAGTGGCACACTGTTAGAGATGTTTGAACCATCCCTAGGTGGATGTACGTACAAAGAATCAGCCTGATCAGTAATTTCTAAGCATTTGATTGGAGTCGTTTTCATGAGTTGATTTATAACTGTAAAATTTGAGCATTATTTTGGATACAAAGATCCAAAGGTTTAAAATCACTAATCATTACAATGGCATGGATAGTAATTGAGTGGTCAACATGTGGGTATTTAATTAACTTTAGGTAGAGATGTATTTAATGAAATAACAATCGGACATATTTTTTTTACACCAACTAATAGGTGCCATGTTGAGATGGACCACATTATGACACGGCACACTCTTAAAGATATAGATCTGTATAGATGTTTGATCCAATCCTAAATGGACCTACAGACCAAAAATCATCCTGATTAGTGATTTGTATACGTTGGATTAGAGTCTTTTTCATGGTTTATTTTTAGCTATGGATTTCAAGAGTTATTTGGGGGTAGTTACAAATTACTAATCAGGCTGTCTCACCTAGGGACATGCCAAACATCCATATGGTCAATAGTCTCTAAGAGCGTACCACGTGGCTCACATTGCTGTCCATCATCAACCGATGACCTCCGTCATCAATGTTTTGTTTTTCCCAAGAAGTGTGTTACGAAACCTTGTCTTTTTTCTATTTTTCATATAACACGTGGTGATCAAAGGAAGGTGAGTGTCTTGCCAAGCCCGAGACCCTGGTAGCCTGACCCGGGCCCTACCCACCAAGTAAACCTTTCAGTTCTCTGGCCCAAGCCCAGCCCAACTGTTGAACAATAACCATTGAACCGGGGCCCGGTGAATATGGACCCAGAGAGGTACCAAAAGATCAGCTTACATTGAACCGTGTGACCCAACAATACAACTATTTATATAATTATTGGACAGCCAAAGATGCAAGCACAAGAACAATCCAAACAATAGAACTATTTGTTTAAATCTTACTAGTACTAAACCCATAGACTGAATTTTTAACCCAAGCCCAAGACCATAGCGGCTGGGCCTTAAAACCGAACAGGATGGCCCAGCCCATTTGCAATTCTTAGTGTATGAGGTGGCTCTGGATTAGGGCAGTCATGGATCGAATTATATTCGAAATCCATTATGATCTGATTTTAATAAAATTGGATTCAGATGTAGTTATCAGCTTATCAGATCGGACTTGTGATCCAATAAGCTATCGGATCAGATTCAGATGAACCTCAATCCGATCCAATATTGATATGATCGTATGCATTGGAGGTGGTGAGAAGATGGACGAAGAATGGGTCAAGTTACTTATATAAACCAAGGTTTAAAAGGGGCTGTTATAACGGTATAACAGACTGGGGGCATTAACGTTTTTTCCGTTATAACTGATTGTAATGCACAGGGGCAAAAACGATAAATAACAGAAAAATGGCACTTCAATTCAAATTTTCAATAAATTTTCTGAGCGTTAAAACGGTACATAACATAACGGGGAGGTCCAAATCCGTTTAACGGATGTCATTTTCGTTATAACAGCTGTTTTCTAAAACCCTGGAGATGGGAAAAGACAAAAACATTCTTCCCTAACAATTTCCCAATCTGACACTAATTTGTCATAAGTGGAGAAGAAATCTACGATACAGACTTCTGTAGCAAAATTTTGATGCAGAAGCCTCTCAATTTGCCACGTAATAGACTCTTTAGGGCCCATCGGCCCAACGAATGTTTGACTCACACCTTGGTGAACCCACACAGCAAAAATCATTGTGATTAGTGATTCCTAACCCCTGGGATTTGAGCAATGTTTCATCAGGGGCTTGGAACCAACACATAGCTGGTTCATAAGGCCCATGATGAAAAAGTGCTAAAATCCTACGGCTAGAAATCACCAATCACGTTAATGTTTGGTGTATAGGTTCATCATAGTGTGGACCAAACATTCAGGGGGCAAGTGGGCCCAAACGCGTCTACTACGTTGCAATTTGAGGGACTTTTGCATCAAAATTTTGATACACCCTTCAAATCTCTAACGGGTGTCACCCCTACATACGCTGCTTTCAGATAGTGATCCAAAGGAGGCAGTACTGTAAAGTGCCAAATCAACGGCAAATGGTGGTAGAGATGTCGTTGCAAGGCCGACAAACGCCCTTTTAAAGGGCATTTTCCCATAGAGTAGTAAATCTTCTCACAATACGAGCAATGTGGCACACTCTTAGTGGACGCTGACCGTATGGATGTCTGGCCAGTCCCTCGGTGGACCTGCAAACTAAAAATCAGCCTGAAAAGTAATTTACAACCCTTGGATCTTTGCACTCAAATAATTCTCAAATTCCTAGGGTTAAAATCAACCCAGGAAAATAACTTCAATCCAACGCTTATAAACCATTGATCATGTTTATTTTTAGTGTGTAGGTCCACCTAGTGATTGGCTAAACATTCATGCGGTCAGCATCCACTAAGACTATGCCACATGGTTCAATATTGTAACAGAAGTTTTACTCTTCTATGCGCAAATGCACTTTTAAAGGGTGTCTGTCAGGTACATACACCCTTTAAAAGGGCGTTTGTCAGCCTTAATTTTGTCAGGGAGAGACGCTCTTTCAAAGGGCGTTTAGTTACTTTCTTTCTAAATGTCAGAAAATCATTTTTGTTTTTGTAAGTATATTTAAATATTTTTTCGTTTAAAATTTTTTCCATTATATTAAACTCGACGTATGTAAGGAATGGACTCCCAAAAGTCACTATTATTTAACTCAAGTATGTAGTAACTTTTGAGAGTCTAGTTTGATGCAAAGACTGTCCATCAAACTTTTTCTCCCGCATCAACTTTTGAGTGTCCTAAATGGTTATTTTTGTAATGCAAATTTATAATATATTATTTATTTTATCGTATTTTTATTGAGCTTTTTATAAAAAATTAAAATATTTTATTTTCTAACTTTTGTACGATGAACATCTACAACAAAAGATCTAGGATTATTGAAACATCTAACTAGATTAAACAAAAAAACATATATTCACCAAGCCAAGTGTATTCTTCAAGCATCTGCTCTCTTTTTTACTTGAAAAGGTTTATATTTCTTAATGCTCTTCTTCTTGGCCTTGGCTCTTGAAGGTAGGGCAGTGCCAAGCCAATTCTCTGGCCCTCCAAGGTCTAAGACCCCACCCTTATAAGTAAAGGCAGAGATAGGCCCTAACCTGACCTGGCCCTTTGATAGCCATAATAACAACTTAATTGCTTTCTATGTCATTTCTTCCACAACAACCCATTAATAACTCTATCTAATTCTACATGGGTAAATTTTATTCACACCCCATTAATTGCAAAAGCAACCCGCTCCCACTTCGTCCTCTCTCTCTCTACATCGCACTCTCTATCTCACTCTCTTTCCCTTTTTTCAATTAAAAAAAAACTCAAATGTCTACTTGGTCCACAGCCTGTTTGGCTGGTGCAAACCGAGCAGACTTGTTTCCTAAAAAAATTACAATATGTTTGCCCATCTCCAACCGAACAATTTGATTTTTATTTTTACAATGAGAGAGAGAGAGAGAGAGAGTACAAAGTGGGTGTGGTTTGCTTTCATAGGGTGGGGTGTTTTCACAATTTGTGGGGTGTGAATAAAATTTCACTTTTACATGGACAACTTCATGCTTGCATTTCATTTTTATTTTTTTTGCCAGGTAAGCTTGTTTTGTAAAGATCAGTAACTCAGTGAAGGCGGGTTTTGAACCCAAGTCTATGGTATCATCACCAACAAAATTTACCAACTGAGCAAGTTGGCATATATATATCTTTTTTATTTTTATTTTTATAGTAAGCCTGTTTTTTAAAGAGATCAGTAACTTAGTGAAGGCGAACCCAGGTCTATGGTATCATCACCCAAAAACAAGCATATTAAAAATCACTTAAAACAAGATAAGTAACACATCCTGTGCAACCCATTATGACTTGAGTTGCTATAATTTACATATTCACCCCCTCCAACTAATTTTTCAAAAGGCCCCTGCAATCACTCAAGTGCAACCCATTAGTTCATTGTAAAAATGCAACTAAAAAGTGAATGAAGTTTGTATAGTCTAGCAATACTTAGTAGAACTTTGCCGACCGGCCACAATATGAGCCACATGGCACACTTTTAAAGGACATTGACATTGACGGTATGGATGTTTTGCTGAACCCTAAATGGACATACAGACAAAAAATTAGCCAGATAAGTGATTTCTAAACGTTGGGTTAGAGTCGTTTTCATAGGTTGAGTTTTAGTCGTGGAATTTGAGCATCATTGACCATTATTTGGGGTACAAAGATCCAAAGGTTTGAAATCACTAATCAAATTGATTCTTGGTTTGTAAGTCCACCTAGGGATTGGCTAAACTTCCACACGGTTAGCATCCTCTAAGAGTTTGTCACGCGGCTCATATTGTGGTAGTCAACAACTTTGCTGGTCATTGCTTGTCAACAAAGTTCTACTCACTTAGTGGGTTCTGCGAACTAATCAAGACTGTCTAGTCAATGGAAGTATTCATGGTTTTAAAAACGGTCTTTTAAACGGTAACGCCCCAAGCCCGTTTCCGTTTAAACCCGTTTTATCGGTTTTGAAAAGAACGGCCGTTTTTTTGTTTTAATGGCCGTTAAAATCGTTTAAACAACCGTTTAATTTCGAAAAATTTTGTGAAAAAAAGGCTGTTAAAACCGTTTAATTCCGTTAAAATCCGTTTAACTTCCATTTAAATCAGTTAAATTCCGTTTTTCTTTTTAATTTTCAAATTTCAAATTTTGAATTTCAGCGCCACTTTTTCCATTTTTTCCCATTAAAACCGTTAAAATCCTTTTAATTCCATTTTTTTCCATTTTGCCCCTGACCGTTTCAATCCGTTTTAACGGCCGTTTAAACGGTAACGCCCCCAGTCCGTTTAACCGTTAAAACGGCCTCCTTTAAACCTTGGAAGTATTTATACTACTTTATAACGAATGAGCGCTGAATGTGACGTTAAATATTTTGTCCATTTTATCCCTATAATACCCCTATTTTGTTTTTTCATTTTCATTATTTATTTTTTTACTTTGTACGTAGGGGCTTTTTGAACTTTTGGCCTTACAAACTCATTTAAATGCTCTTCCAAATGTGATGTTAAACATTTTGTCCATTTTATTCTAGAAATGCACATCTATTGATTATTTTTTATTTAAATTCTACTTATTAACATGGTTCTTTTAGTCTTTATTCACTTGAACGCCTTTAATATGTCATCCCTCTTGTCCCCTTCTTATCCTTCTGTCATTATGGAAAGAATAATGATCACATGGTACAAGGTCCATGGACGTATATGATGGTGTCATTTTTTCATTGGTAGAAAATATTCGAGCTAAATGGTGATTCTCAAATTTCACAGTTAAAAATCAACTTATGAAAATGACTCCAATTAAGTGCTTAGAAATCACTAATCGGGTTGTTGTTGTTTTTTTTTATCTAGGTCCACCTAGGGATGGACCGAACATCCATGTGGTCAGTGGTTTCTAATAGTGTGCCACTTCTTTCAAATAATGTTCAAAATCCAAGGTTAAAAGTAAACTATGAAAAAGACTCTAATCTAATTAATAGAAATTACTCGTCAGGATGAATTTTGGTACGTATGTCCACCTAGGGATGGGCTAACATCTATTCCGCCCAATGAACTCTAAGAGTTTGCCCCATACAAGGTGCACGTACCCCCTAATGTATATAATTGTTTATAGGTTGAAAATCACATCCAACGAAGGACGTTCTAATTACTCATCAATCACTTACTTTGCACGGGAGAGATCAACTACAAATCAAGACATTCCTAAGTTGACATTTTCTTGGGACGTAATCCGTCCATGAGTGTCCATGAGTCACCCGCAGATTGCACGGTCCTGATTGATGGCCACCAACCTTTATTGCACGGGACGGATGATAAGTTGATAGATCCTTTGTAATACACACCCCATTTTGGGGCCCACATTGTACTTACTCGTTTTGCATGCACACTTGGAAAAGTCCTGAAGACGTCTCTTCCACGGTCCGATACACCTTGAAAAATGAGTTTTTATGTTGAAATTTAAACTTTTGGAAAACATAACACGCTTTTCAAGGTGTGTCTGACGGTGAAGTCATCTTTTAGGATTTTCCTCAGAGAAGTCGTGGACTCCAACGGGAGTACTAGCGACCAAAAGGAGAGGTCCACTTATGAGCCACGTGACACACTATTAGAGACCAATGACACTATGGATGTTTGGCTCATCCTAGATGGACCTACAGAGCAAAAATAAGCTTGATTGGTGATTTCTATCAGTTGGATCTGAGTATCCCCAATAATGGTCGAATCCCACGGCTACTAAACCAATCCAAAAAAAAGGACTCAAATCCAATACGCAATAGAGCTGATTTTTGGTCTATAGGTCCATATACGAAAGGGCCAAACATCCATATGGTCAGTGATCTCTAAGAGTTAGCCACGTGGCTCATCAGGCGACTAATGCTCATGGACGTCCAGTCCAGAACTCCAGAAAACCAACCAACTAACATAGGCAAAAGCCACAACGAACATAACCGCCTGATCCAGAATTCCCTGAACGTTCCAATGGCCAATGGAGAGTTGACACAGTAGATCACACGGTTCCTTCGTCCAATCTAGAAGAGGGATCCACCAACTTAGTCACGGATGAAGATATACAATAAGGAAAATGTTGCTATCGTCCTGAGGATGATACGATCGTCATCTCGGGGTTCATACCTTTAGATGTTCTTCGAGATTTGTGGTAGGTAACTCGCGAGGACCATGAACGTTCAAGACCAAGGGATGACAATAGGGACGACGGACACTAGGGATGATACTAACACTGCACTAAAAAAGTAACCCATACCTATATCCCCGTCAAACATTTTACAGGTTAGTTTATCGCTCCACCCAAAGCCCCCTAAACGGCTAAACCTCTCACTCTCCAAGGTAATAAGCTTCGTCGGCAATGGCGACTGTACTGAACACTGTTTCGTGGATAAGATTATCGAATGGAAGGGGTGACCGTTTTCACACCTCTTCGGTTCTCAGACCGGTTTCTGTTTCTCTCACTAGTGAGTCGTTAATGAGTTTCAGACTTTCAATTTGCTGATTTTAATTCCTATTTCTCTCTTACTAAACACTAACAAGATCGACATTACTTAAAATCTCAGGGAGAAGACTAGTAGTCAGAGCAGAAACTGATACCAACGAAGGTTCTCTCTCTCTCTCTCTACATCACTAATTTCACTTCAAGATCGAACAAATATGAATGAGCGGTTGGGGTTTCGTTCTTCCTTTGTATGGCAGTTAAATCGCAGGCACCAGATAAGGCGCCAACCGCCAATGGTTCGAGCTTCAACCAGCTTCTCGGCATTAAAGGGGCAGCACAAGAAACGGTGTGTATTCTCTTCGGAGTTTGTTTAGTGTGAGAATATTTTCTTTTTGAAGTATTGATAAATACCTCCATGTCTGTAATTTGTTTTGTTCAATTGCCAAGAGGAAAAAGGAAAATAAAAATCTCAAATGTAATTGAAGGAAATATTGGACTAGAGCCTAAATTGTGATAATTCTTTTCGTTTCTCTACTGACCTTAGTTGTTCTTTCACGCTGAAAATTATAACCGTATTGAATTGGAATAGTGAGGTAGAGAGATAGCAATGGTAAATTGAAAATCGGTAGGTAAGCCTAAGAATATGGGTTGGTTAGGTTTTCAAAGTCTAGGGATAGGAACAAATCTCTGTTAGGGAAATGGCTTTGAGGATATGGGGTTGAGTCTGGTAGTCCATGGAGGTAGGGGTTGTGAATGGGTACCTGATTAATTGATTACCTGACAGGCCTGACCCCGATTAGTAGGGTATGGGTCCAATTTTGTTGAAACTGATTGAAATTGCTCTGATTCCGGTTACCCCATGGTTAAACTGGCCTTGAAATTTTATGTATTTTTAAAAGGGTAAAACGAGAATTATGTATGTATTATATGTATTTTGACCTATATCTTTGTAATGTTTCTGTTTCTTTTGTCCTTTATAAATATTTTAATCTAAATACACAATAGACTGGTGCCCAATACCTGATGAAGATTCGGGTATTTATTGGGTCAGTTATGGAATTACCTGTTTTGGAAACAGATCTAGTACCAACAGGACCCAGAACTGATGTGTATAATAAGGTTTGGCTCCTGGTATACTGGTACCTGAACTGGGACCGACTTGTTGGCATTCCCCTTTGGAAGAGAGTGATTCATTGTAAATCCGGTTGTAGAGATAGGAGTGTGGCAGAAAATTAATGAGCTGTGGGAGGAGCTCATCTGGTTAACTACGCTAGGAAAAGGCGATAGAGTGCTTTGCAAGGTGTGGGATGTAAATTTTTATCTAATCTCCCATTTTGTATATGTTGGTTTATTTTAAAGGTATTCTAGTCAAATAGCATTTTTGAAAAAGGTGGTTGGTCACGCTGTGTCAAACACTTGTTTGGAATAGGTTTAAGGAATTCAAAATTGGGCCAATTTTTAGTTGCTTGCATGTCTTCAAGGATAATTTGTTAGGTCTTAATCAACACATAAAGAGTTTGGAAGTGGAATCTCAAAAGGTCAATTTTTCTTTTGGTCTTTGTGGTCAAGTCTGTGGGTGGAAGGTCAAGGGTACTGGATTCCGTCTTCCACCTCTTGAGAGGTGGCTTGTTGGGGCCCCTTTCCTGGTATTAGTTAACTCCTACGTTTGCTGGAATCAGGCCACTGGTCTCAACTGGCCATTCAAACTTCGTCTCCAATCCAACTGCCATGCCAGATCTAGTGGATTAGTAATCCCTGTGTTGAAATGCCTGTCTGGCTACTGAAATAATAAGGTCAAGGGGGGTTATGATAGCTGACCTTTGCCTCCATTAACTGGGTCTCTTGTTGATTTCTGTCTACTTTTAACCCGTTGGGGTGGCTTTCTTTTTGTAGATGGCGGTGCAAGACAAAATTCCTACCTTAGCATCTAAGTAGTAGAGGAAGTTCAAATCCAATGCATGTACAGATGGCAACAGGAACTTCAGTCATCTTTTATTCATGGTAAATTTGGTAGAGAAATTTGCGCTCTTTCATTGTCCTCTTTGGTGTTGAGCAGGTTTTTCAAAGTAATATGGTCAAGCTAGTAGTCAGATGGTCAATTGGTGCTGTAGGTGCTAGAGTAAGATCCTTTAGAAAATGCTCTCATTGACCTATTGTTGGAGATCGTGGGAAGATTCATTCCTTGTTAACTGCATTTGAGATATTTAATGGACTGGGTGAAAACTTTTGAAAGATTAGAGAAAGGCATCACCATTTGATATTTCCTATTTCAAGCAGATGAATGTGATTCAGGTCAGGATCCCTGGCATTGTACAAAAAGATTATTGTTGTTGTCATAATCAGATGATTGATTTCCAAGTGGATATTTATTCGTGGGATCTTCCTCCAGCCCAGTGTAACAATTTTATAGCGTAATATCCTATCTTACTCAGGAAACCAGCAGAGTGAGCCCCTGTGACTGCTAGGTTAGGAAACCTAACATGATACTGTGAACTGCATGTTTTTTTTGCTTTGTTGCACATTCTCTTGCTTGTCACGTTCTTTTGAGATACTTCTGTAGTAATAAAATGGTGAAATTTTTATACTGCAACAATTACATGCTTCTCAATAGTAATCTGAAATAATAATTTTGTGATGCTAGTCATTGGAAAATAGATCCCTTTCCTGGGTACGCATCGCATAAGATGTCTAATGCTCAAATATCAAGTTGTTTTAAGTGTGGCTGGCTTAAATACAATTCCTTTTCCAGTAATAATTTCTGTGTGCATATTGAATGCTTGTTCTGGTTTTCCTTGGAAAATAAGTGGATAGAAGAACTACTTGCAACTCAAGCAAGTGAAGTTAAACTAGATGTTGATTGTAATATTTTTAATGCACAGAATAAATGGAAGATTCGTCTTCAACTTACAAAGCCCGTTACTTGGCCTCCATTGGTTTGGGGAGTGGTCTGTGGAGCTGCTGCTTCTGGTATCCATTTTCAATGTCATGAAATTCCTCGCATGTACTTGCCTCACATTTATTCTGTTCACTTATCAGTATGCTTATATTGTAGAAACTATGGATGGCAGTTCTTTACTCTTGGTGTCACTCATTATGAATTGCTACTGGAATGTATTTGCAGAATTTCTTCAACCATTATGTCAGTGCCATCTACAAGTTCTAAACGATACTGATGATCTAATATGACATAAGGGTTGTTATTTGGGCTCTTTTTCATTTTCATAAAATTGTTGCATGAATGATGTCGTTCTAAAAAGTTATTTTCTGGTCCTGCTTTTAAGATGCAGGAATATGCTGGATGTACTTTGGAAAAAATTTCAGCTTGAGTCATGTAGACTATCAATACCGTCTATAGAAGACGAAATGGTATACATGGTGCATGTGCGGAGGGGTGCACACACCATCTCGTGATGTAAAGAGCACCTTTCGGATAGGTATAAATCATAGAACTAGGAAAAGAGCGCAAAGCTACTTCTCCACAAAGAACAAAAAAATTTCAGCAAAAATATAAAAGTAACGCATTGAATTTCTGGTTTCTTGTTATTAGATTCATAATAAAATAAAAAAAGATATTTGTGATTGTTCCAGAAGTAATTTAAAAAAGATACGGTAGGAATAGGACCCCTTTCAGTTGTCTCAACAATTGGATCAAAATGAGGATTCAAAGAACTTGATTCTAAACGAGACAAAGAGAAGGTGTTATGAAAGTTCTTTCATAATTTCAATATAATTACTTATTGTAGAACCTATTTTTCGTACAATCCCTAACTTGTATTCTCTACCATTCATCAACCTTAAATTCGCCTAACCGTTACCATTAGCTACCGTACTGACAAATAAGACCTAACATAATCAAATTATTACCTGAATACCCCTTTATGACATAAAATAATAAAATATACTCAATTTATCCAGTTCACCCGTATTCTTGGGAAGTTTTTGCGCCATAATCAGAAAATCATATGATCCTAAAATTATATTATCTCCTGCAAAAAGGCCGTGAAAAAAGAATGGTAATGTCATGATATAGCCATTAGGATGTCATGGTGACATCATCGCTGTACAGTCAATGGTAACATCTTTTTTCTGCATCCATTCTCTAGCAGGCGTATTCTTTTATGTTCCTGCAGCTGCCCATTAGTTTTGACTCTGAAAAGAGTCCAGTCTTGACGTAGTGGAACCCGTGAAGTCAATCACGATAGCGTGCATATGCAATAATAGTGATTCCAAACTACAAATGTAAAGTTATGGCCGTTTGAAGCTAAGGTGCGCGTTTTGGCTTCCGGGAGGCCCTCTTCTGATCAAACTGCTCCATGTAATAAAACTTAACCCGTTCTTCGTCAAGTCTGCTCATTTTTTATTTGATTGTGTCTATCACACCTAGGAGAAAAGTCAACCTGATTGGATTATTGTAATCATTTGACCTGTGATATCCTTCTGTTGGTCATAAAATTATCTAGTGTCTCAAAAAAGGCTCGTATTTCTAATGGGTAGGATCATAAGATCGGGTGAATATTTGGCTTCCAAGTTCTCCTAGGTAAAATGCTGCATGTGTATGGCTATGTTGTTAGACTGAAGTTGTTGGCTGTCTATACCAGTCAGATTCTAGTTATCCATAGATTCCACTGAAAAATTTTCGATGCACTACCTCTTGGTTTTCAGCATTTACAGCTTATTTAGATTCAGAAGTTCAGTGTTGCATTATGAACATCCAAGGGTGAACTACCTACGGATGTGTTAATGCGGAAGCTAATTCTACTCTGCAGAACATCCATAGCTAGAAATGCTAGATGCTTATTGCACCTGAGCTTATTTATCTCTTGATTCTTGTTCGGTGGCCGGATAAAATATTTAAAACTTAATTCTATCTAATCAAGTATTTGACTACGTGTCTGCAATTGTTTTGAATCACATGGCACTGTTGCAGGTAACTTCCACTGGAATGTTGAAGATGTTGTTAAATCAATTCTTTGCATGATAATGTCTGGTCCATGTCTCACTGGCTATACACAGGTAAGTTTTCTTCATAGGTGTATAATTTGGTTCTTGCTTTTGCTTGATTGGTTGGCTCAAAATCCAAATTACGTTTTACTAAGTAGATTAGATTGTCTATGCTTGTTTCACGTTCGTAGACGCTCAATGATTGGTATGACCGAGAGATCGATGCAATCAATGAACCTTATCGCCCAATTCCTTCAGGAGCGATATCTGAGAATGAGGTATCTAATTTGATTGATCAACTAGTTATCATTTATCAATGATGTTAGAAATTTCCTACTCAATTGACTTGTTCTTGGAACAAGGTGAGGTTTGTTTTTTGTTTTTTTTCTGTGGTATAATCAGAAGGATGTGAGGTTTTTCTCTTGTTCATGAAATGCTTTGATTATTATACTCTGACATCCTGATCTATGTGTACTAGCAATTAAGTATGTTCTTGTATGGCTTTTATCGAGTTTCCAGACTAGATCTATTCTATTTTCTGGTTTCCTCCTTTTTCCCCTATTTTAGCATGCATTGATTGGGAATTCGGGATCATTCCTCTATCGTGATATGTAAAAAGATTAGCAACTCAGTTTACAAGGTGACGAGAAATTAAACTGGTTGCCTCTAGCTGTTTCGAAGGTCTAACCCTGTAAAGATGAAATGCTGAAGTTGTTTATGAAATAGCATATTTCAATGGACATGTCAAACTGTAATGATTAAAATGAAGTTCACTTCATCTCTGATAGAAGTTGTTGTTTCAGGTGATTACCCAGATTTGGTTGCTGCTTTTAGGAGGTCTTGGCTTGGCTGGTTTGTTAGATGTGTGGGTAGGTGTCTTAAATGGGTGGTGCCTTTTCCTAGAATTATTTATGATGAATGTTAGTTCCTGAATGTCATCTCTTTTTAGGCAGGGCATAGTTCTCCCATAGTTTTTTACCTTGCTCTGGGTGGATCCTTGTTGTCATACATTTATTCTGCTCCACCTCTAAAGGTTTAAGGCATTTCCTTCTCTCTGTTATGCTACTGAAACCATTTTAGTTGCTTTAGCACTAGAAGAAAACTTTACTTGCTATACAAATTTGTTGCAGCTCAAGCAGAATGGATGGATTGGGAATTTTGCTCTAGGAGCAAGCTACATCAGCTTGCCATGGTGCGTTATCTTTCATTGTATTTTACTTTGTAAAATTGGTGTTGATAGGTTTTGGAAGACAATACCAGGGTTGTTAGCATATAATATTTCATTGGCTGATTCCATCATTTATTTTATTGCTGATCTTGTGAAGTGGAATACCGATCAACAAAAAGTTTGTGAAGTGGAATTCTATGGCACCTGTCAGATAGACCATAAGGACTGTCTAGCAATGTCATACTGGTAAACATGACATACATGCAGGGTGCCATGATGGGTCCCACGTAAGAAGTCTGTTATGCCAAAAATCGATCTGATTATCCACTATCGATTTTTTTTGTTTGTTTTTCGAATTTTAAAAAAATGCGATTTATTGGATGGTTACTATCATATGATTTATTTATTTTGTTTCATGGGAGATCGTCTAAGTGGAAGTGGGAGTTATCCGGTGGGTCAAACCCGCCTTTATGTGGGTTGTATGCGTTGGTATGTCATTGGTGGACTGCTCTTATTGTCTACTCAACAGCTGGAATTGGTTCCCTTGTAAATTTATATGCTCTTTAAGACATAAAAAGCATTCTTGGGGATCCTTACTATCTAACATGTTTTTGCTAAACCCACTAACAGGTGGGCTGGTCAAGCTTTATTTGGAACTCTTACACCTGATATAGTTGTCCTCACAATCCTGTATAGCATAGCGGGGGTATGCTCTCTACAGAGTATCTTAAACATATATGACCTGAGATGAACCAACCAATATTAAAGTAATTTTTCCTTTGCACATTTCAGCTGGGTATTGCCATTGTAAATGACTTTAAAAGTATCGAAGGAGATAGGGCATTGGGACTGCAGGTCATTTCTTTTCTCATCTATATGGTTTTGCATTTTAGATATTTTGCTATCTGAAAATAAAGGTCAAATGTATCGTCAGACACAATTGATTTAACCGTTTGTATGGTCGTGTTGTTTGAAACAGTCACTTCCAGTGGCTTTTGGCATTGATGCTGCTAAATGGATTTGTGTTGGTGCCATTGACATAACTCAGTTATCCGTTGCAGGTATGTTAAATTTATTCATGTTGAAAAGTTAATTTTTGTGGTCTATATTTTTGTAAACATGTTTCTTTTTAATCTCAGGTTTGATATCTTATTACAACTTTGGTGAATCAATCGTCTGATTATTATCTGATAAGGCACTGCTGGCTATAAATGAAGCCCAAATAGATAGGATAAGACACGGATGACAATAATGATGAAACAAAATATCAGGAAGCTGTGCACACATGAAGGAACTCCAAGTATCGATTGCGTTATGACTGCCTGTAAGACAATATGAAGGAACATGGCACATATGTGACCCCACCATATTTAATGGGCCCCACTTTGGAGTTCTTGTAGAGTCGTAGGTCAGAAGTCAACCTTATTGAATGATTATAATTATATGTTCTCTTGCACTTTGGGCCAGCTGGAAAAGAATATGGGAAATGGTCCAGAAAAAAAATCTAGGGCAGATAGTTACAATCGTCTGATTAGGCAGGCTTTTGAGTTAGGATATTGGATGGTGGGTCTAAAGACCTTGCATGGGTACATGTATTGTCCTTATAGCTGATTGTCAGTGTCTATAATACTTGACTACAATCGTCCAGATGATATTTACAATGCATATTACACCGTTAAATTTATTAAATATGCAGGATTCTGCAAGCATGTTTATCGTTTGTATGCTTCAAGTTCTTCAGAAATTTTCAAGATTTTATTTTTTTAGCACATGAAATAGCCAAATGCTCCTCATGTATTGCAGATTCTCCATGCTAAAAGCTTTTTTGGATGCCTTGTATCCATGTTTGACATAACACCTAGTTACTATGATCCATGTATCTTGATTGTATTGTCACTATAGTACCATTCATGTATTATCTATACTACAAGCATAGTTATTTACAGTTGTGATTCATCAATCATTTTAATGAATTGTGTGACAGCGTGCTTTCTGATTCCAACGTCTGTAAGACACACATGGGCTGCACAGTTTCAGCAAAATATACAATTTCTCATTGAATAATCTGTGGATACATCATTTCTTCTTCCTTACTTCCATAACTCACAATATGTCACCAAATTTTGTAAATTATATTGGTGGTTATTGCAGGTTATCTACTAGCTGCTGGTAAACCATATTACGCCTTGGCCCTACTTGGTTTGATAATTCCACAAGTAGTTTTTCAGGTAAAGCAAATACCTGCAGAATTTGTTCGTATAAAAATAAAAATAAAAATAAAAAAGCAAATAGCTGCAAAATTTACAATCCGGTTGCTTGAGAATGGTTTTGGGACAGACATCTCTCTCAAATTATATATGGTTATATTAGGAAAGCCCCCACCATTATTATCACCATAACCAGTCACTTATCATCAATTGAATCTCTCCTCATTTTACATAGTTTTACGTAAAATTTCAATATCACTTGCACATACATGTCCGTGCATTGAGGTTTCCAGTCTGTTCTCACACCCGACGTCTATGTCCGAGATCCGAAACAAGTTCAGTGTCCCAAGGTAAATACTCTACCTAATTAGCCCTTAATAACGTCGGATGGACCGAGTAATAAGCTGTAGTTCCTCATTTAGTTAATATTCTGTAATGATTTACAGAAATGCTGTTTTAGTGGCAAATGACTCCACTATACTAATGATTCTATGAATGCTGTTGCAGTTTCAATACTTTTTGAAGGACCCAATTAAGTACGATGTCAAGTACCAGGTAATTCCTCCTTAACTTCAACGCTTAATGCGACTAACCCTGCACTGAAACTGAGCTGAAACCAAATCCATCTAATACTCTCTCAAGTCTTTGATGACTAGCCTCAGTTCCCTTTCTACACTTGCGCCGAACATGAATCGCTTGCTCATCAGTCCTGATAGTCCAAATGTTAAGCCATCCCTGTGCGGGTGAATTGCATATTGATTGGACTGTCCGAATTGATGAGCAATGTAAAAACATCCTTAGGAAACTCAGTCAAAGAATCACTACTTGGCTGAATACTTCCATTGTTTCTCCACTGAAAATGACTCTGTGCACGACTCAGTGACTTGAGTCAACAGTTTCAGATATTCATTATCTTTATAGGGAGGAAAAGTATGACCAACGCATTCTTATAAACTCTCAAGAAAATTCACATATTTTTCTCTTGCTTATAAAAAAAAGGGTATTTTTGTAACACCCTCCTGAAATTTGAAAGTAATTAATAACACCCCCTTATACTTTCAAACTTTAAGATTACCACCCCCTTTGACCTCGTTTAACCATCATTTGACTAAAGTTAAAACATGAAATGGGTCACGCGCCTGTTAATGCACCTATGAAAGGACTATAATATTGCAAGTACAATGCTAACGACGTGTGATTCGTCCGTTTTAAGTCAAACTACTTAAAAACTTGACCAGGGGGTAATCCAAAAGTTTGAAAGTATAAAGGTGACACTAATTACTTTCAAAGTTCAAGGGGGGTGTTACTAAAATACCCTAAAAAGCATAATTTTTTGTCTGGGACCAACTAAAGTCGCATAAGTTTGTATCAAGGTGATTCAAGCTCAAGAGTTCTCCAACATTGGTTCAGCTACAATCACTCTTTTTAAGTTTTCTATACCCATATATTCAGATTTCAGGCTTTTTAGACTACATGAATTATGTTTCTATTAGCTTGAAGATATTACATTTGAGTAATGGTATAACTTCTAAGTCACTTGAGTCTTGTATTATGAACCTAAAGGTTAAGACTCAAAACTTTCCACACATCTATCGCCTAGGTGCTTTTGGTGTATTAGGTGTATTTTCGTGGGTCTTAACATCTGGTATTAGAGCAAACCCCATGTCATGGGTTCAAGTCATGGGAGGGGAGACATGAGGAAAGGGCTACTTGGGGGCTCACTCACAAAAAACCCCCAAAAAAGTGAGAAAATAGGGATACCGGAGTGAAAGCAGCCTCATAGTGAGCCACCGTCGACGTTGGCCTTAGAAGCGTGGTGGAATGTTACGATCTTAAAGTTTAAGACTTAAAAACTTTCTGCACCTATCACTTACCTATCACTTAGGTGCTTTTGGTGTATTGGTTTGGGTCTTAGACTCGGATGAGTGACTTGAAGTCGCTCCAAGTTGATATGGGAAGCTGAAAACTGGAGCATGGTTTTAATTCACAGGCTAGTGCGCAGCCATTCCTGGTGCTGGGTCTTTTGGTGACAGCTTTAGCAACGAGCCACTGATCTGTATTCTGTACAACCCGCCCCAGATAGCCGTCGAGAAGAATAGAGATGAGAAGAGTGGTGTTTCAATTGGCAATCACATGGGGTCACATGGGGCTCTTTCTCCTCCTTTTTCCTGTAAATTTACGTGTTTTTAACGATGCCCCGTCCCTTCAGGCAAACTAGCCTTTTTTCTTTATTTTCAGTGTGCATATATGTTTCTCGAGAGGAACCTGAAAGCAAATCAAACTGGTACTAATTTTAGGTCTATTAAAGGACCCGAACCGACCAAATCGGGTATGAAAAATGTACCCAAGCCCTACCCGTTAACTATTAAACATTGTGGAGGGACTGGAGACAGGACTATCACGTTAACGGGGCTTGGTGTGATGTTAACAGGACCATGTCTACCATGAAGGCATGGTCCCACATAAACGCTCCGGAAAAAAAAGCAGCACATGTGACAGTCACGGCCGTTTTAGTATTAAAACCAATGTGGTCATGACTGTTTTACGTCATGGGGACTGGTTCACTGGGTGACAAGGTCACCGCTGGGCAGTTTAGAATCCGGACCAATCAATCAATCCCGAACTCAGACTTCCGAACAGTTGGCCAGTGGTACAATCGCCCCACGAGTGTCCGGAGCATTTTTTTCCCGTGGAACCGATAAAAAAAAATAAAAAATTGTGCCACCTGGCACTCTTGTGCCCACTAAGTGATGATTTATGGGCCCACCACTTGAGGGTCCACGCACCAACAATTAGTTTGATAAGATCTAGCCGTTGAATTCAAACTTTTTCATTGGGTGATTTCTAGCAGTTCGATTTGAACATTTTTGGGTTACTCGGATTGAATGGCTAAGAAATCACCAATCAGGCTGACTTTTGGTGTGGTGGTCCAATCATTCAATGGTCAGTGGGCCTGAGAGAGTGCTTGGTAGCACATTTTTCTGTGCTCAGCTCCACAGGAAAGATGCTCCCACAAATGTCGCCCCCACAACAACGGCCTACCAATACCATTCAAAAAGACGAGAGATCAACTTGGACCAAACTTCATACCATTTGATAAATTTGATAGTGTCCAGAGAATATTCTATCCAAAAAAAAAAGTGTGTCAAAGATGGAATGGTCCAAGGCTGTGCTGGGCCGGGTCCTCTAAGTCGTCGGACTGAGTATGACCAAACTAATCAAATACGAGGGAAAAGTTTGCTCTTACTAGGGAGGTCAAACTTAAATCTGAACTGTTTCCAACCCATTGGCCATGAATGTTGGCACTTGCAGGCCGATTGAGCTTAATCTGCGAGTGTGAGAATGTTCTTCCCCTAGATCTAGAGGCGTTGACCAGCCAGCCTATTGAGAGGCTTTTGATATCTTCAAATTTTAACAAAATCCAGGCCCAGCAACGGAGCCCAGGCCCATTTTTAGTTAAATGGTCAACTCTTGGAGCCGCTCATTTTACAGTATTTTTACTACCCTACCAACAGTCAATCCCAAGTGTGTTTCAAGTGGGACTTCCTACATGTCTGCCACGTCATAAGACATGAGACCATCTAATATTTGGTTAATTAGAATACAGTTCCATGCATGGTTCCCACAAAAGCCCACTTCATTAAAGCACATAAGCTAAAACCAGAGAAGCTCCAAACGAAAGCAAAACCCTAAACATTTTAAACCCTGGGATCACATCTACACTATTACTACTATACTAGTACTACTATATCAACAAAGCATGGATAAAAAAAAGAGCACTAAGAGCTTTTCCCACGGAACTTGGACTCATCAATCCCTTCCTCCACCGAACGCTCTCCACCCGATTGGTCCGTGGTGCTAAGCCCACCCTTCCGGCCCATCTCCTGATACCCTTCACTCCCCAACTGCTCCTTCCTCGTCTGCCCTCCACGACTACGTCCTTCAGTATCACACAAAACAACCCATCAAACAATTGCGTGCAGTTTATGGGGAAAACTCGGAAAACATAAAAATAAGAAGTAAAGAAAAATATAAACAAAGCGTGATATAAAAACCTTCAGCGAGGTTCTCCTGAGCTTCAAGGCTCTTCCCTCCGGTCCCACCAGGGACTACAGTCTCTCCCTGCCTAGCCCTCGCGTCAAGTTCGGCCTTCTGCTGTCTTGTAGCCATCTTTTTCGCACAAAAGGGTAATTTCAAAATCTGGTCGAATGCTGTTTCTTCCTTTTTTTGCTGGATGCTCGTTATAGTGGCTGGACGAGAAAGCGAAATTGGATATTTATAAGGAGAAGTGTCACTAAGCAATGACACGTAGTTGTAGACGCGGCGAGGGAGGGAGACTGGAATCTGGATAGCTGCTTTACCCGACACGCAGGTGCTTGAGTCAGTTTTACGTGTTGTTCGAGGGTCAAAACAGAATGACACGACACCAGTCGGTGGAGACTGGAAGGTCGTTCCCTTCTCAAACCGTACTCTTTTTCTAACAATACAGTACTTCGGTGATTAAGCGGCGTTTTGGTTAACAACTTCAGGTCTGAATAAAAGTGAAATTCAGACATAAGCAAAAAGTGAGCTCGGGTAACTTAGGCTGTGTATGGGAATGCGGTTTAGAAGCAATAAGCTGGCTTCTAGCAGTGTCGGACTGCTGTAAGCAGTTTTGTGTCGTTTGGTTAATAAAAAAAAAGCAACCTTTTAAAACTATTATAAACTAGAAAATCGCCAAAAGCAAAAGCCGTTTCCAATTGGCTTTTGTGGTTTGCGTTTGCGGACCGCAGATTTACATAAAATTTCTTTCCCTGTTTATCTTATAAACATTTCAAAATTATTCCTAAAATGCCATCATCTTCTTCTACGAAAATTATTATATTACTAGTTTTCTTTTATGTAAAATAAGCACTTTTTTGATAGAGTGAGCCAAACAATAAAAATTACTTAAATTAAGTTATTCAACAAAATATGCTTTTTGAAAAGCACTTATTTTAAGCTAACCACTATGCCAAACACAGCCTTAATGCGGTAAGTGGTTTGGGGAAAAGCTTATCCAAAAGAGATTCTACGATTCTCTCTTAAATACCCATAATGCATTTTACTTAAAGCTTTCTCTTTTAAAAATTTACGAAAGTGTCCTAATAAACATTTCAAAGTACCCACAATGTCATTGACTTGATTTTAAGACTTAAGACCTTTACGTTACTTTCCAATTCAGTCATAAGTCATTAAGCTATCAGACTTTAAGCACTTTAAGCTTTTAGATTTGATAACTTAATTTACCAAACACCACCTACAATTGATCATCTAGAAAGTTTACGTAAACTAATAGGAAATATTCTTTGATGGTGCAATTACCACTAAGGTCTATTAATGAGCATTTACCTATACCTATGAATCAATTTGATCGACGGACCACCTCAATTCATATTGATTCAACAATCATAACTGCCCTAAAAATTGTATGAATCAAACTTTACTTGTTTTATTTAATAAAATTTTACTATAGGGCATCGCATGTTTGCCCTGAACAAATTTTCTAGAAATGATTTTTGCATATAAGGTCCTGCTTGGTATCGCCGCAAATATTTGTTTGCAAACATTTACAACATGTTTTTTGCATTTCTAGGTGCTTGGTTGCACCCCACAATTATTTATGTAGGTAAATATTTTCCATGAGTCCATATTTTTTACGATTTGAGCTGCTAATGTTTGCAGCCAAAAATGGCCGCAAACATTCACTTTTTGGCTTGAACTTCCTTGAAATATATATAATATTTGGCCCTTAGATGAAGAGTAAAATTCACTCACCGCCGTGATGACTGCCGACAATATGTGCCAGGTGGTATACGTTTAGAAGACGCTGATTGTATGGATGTTTGGTCCAAGTTTTAAAGGGGGCCGTTATAATGGTATAACGGACTGGGGGCGTTGCCGTTTTTCCGTTATAACGAATTGTAACACTCAGGGGTAAAAACGAAAAATAATAAGAAAATAACATAAATAACTGAAAAAATGGCGGTGAAATTCAAATTTTGAAATTTCAATTTTAATTTTCAAAAACAAAAAAATCCAGAAAATAGAAAAATAACGGAAAAAATAATGATCATTATTTTTAAAACGTTTTAACGGTTCAGAACGTAACGGGGGAGGTCTGAATCCGTTATAACGGCCATTTTTTAAACCATGGTTTGGTCAATCCCTAGATGGGCCAACAAACCCAAAATCAACCTAATTAGTGATTTCAAATCTTTGGAGGGTCGGGCTCGGGGCACCCCCATTTTTTACACCCATTTTGCTTACCCAAATAGAAGATGAATCAATGGCTGATTTTTGGTGTGGATGATCTCCTCACCATATAGATCACCCCAACAAAAAAATCGGCCCATTCTGAATTTCTAACCCCATCAAATGTGGGTTTTCAAGTTACATGGTAAGAATCGACGGTCCATAATTCTTCAGCTTCTAAACCAGTCTATGAATATGAATCAATAGCTGATTTTTGGTGTGGATGATCTCCTCACCATATAGATCACCCCAACAAAAAAAAATCAGCCCATTCTGAATTTCTAACCCCATCAAATGTGAGTTTTCAAGTTACATGGTAAGAATCGACGGTCCATAATTCTTCGACTTCTAAACCAGTCTATGAATATCAGAATGATTTGAATTTTTGTGAGGATAATCTCCTCACCATAGAGATCATCCTCACCAAAAATCAGCTATTGATTCATCTTCTACGTGGGTACGCCAAAATGGGTGTCAAAATTTGGGGTAAAAAATGGGTGTCCCTCAAGCCTGACCCATCTTTGGATACTAGTACTCATATAATGGCAAATAATGGTCAATAATGCTTAAATTCAATGGTTAAAATCAATCCATGAATATGACTCAAATCCAACACTTAGATGCTCAAATTCAACGGCTAAAATCAATCATTGACATCTGTTAATCAGGTATTGATTTTTGATTTGTTGATCCACTTAGGGATTTGCCAAACATCCATACATCAGCATCCTCCACAAATGTTCCACGTGGCTCATATTGTGGGCGGTTATAGGGGGCAATCATCGTGGAGGGTCAGCAAAGTTATACTCCTTGATAGACATCTAGACCAAAAAAAATAACATGATTAGTGATTTCTAAAAGTTGTATTGGAGTCATTTTCATTGGTTGATTTTTAACCGTGGAATTTGGCATTATTTGGGGTACAAAGATCCAAAGGTTTGAAATCACTAATCCGGCTGATTTTTAGTTTGTAGGTCCACTTAGGGATTGGCCAAACATCCATACGGTCAGTGTCCCTCTAAAGTATTCCCCGTACTCAAATTGTAGGCGGTCAGCAAAGTTCTACTCGGACCAACCGATCATTGGGTTCCCGCCCAAAATCAACTTGCAAGGACCATCTCATAATTCTCATCCATTTGTTCTGTTGTTTGATTGGTTGTGATCATTCAATTCATTGACATTGTTCGTAGGTGATCTCCATCTCCTATTTTGGATTCATCAAATACTTGGAAAATATTTGCATTGCACCCTCCACCCAAGCGGTGGAAAGTATTTACAACTGATTTTGCGAGTTAAAACCAAGCAACAGAAAATGTTTGAAGCTGTAAACATTTATAAAGCAAATATTTGTAGAGGTAAATATTTGCATCCTACAAATATTTACTGAATACCAAGCAGGGCCTAAATGTCAAACTTCTTTTGTATCAACACTTTTTGACATACAATTCCTTTTTTTCTACAAAACTTTTTTGTTGATCACATATAGAGCCTAGATTGGATATTAAGATTTACTTGAGAAGTTCCCTATACGGATTGGGGGGAGGGGTTTCTTGTCAATTGATCTTGTGGTCTATGGTGGTCGTCTTGCCTAGTGTGGGTGCATAATTCTGCACTATGTGTGTTCTACACATGGTAGATGAAGTGCACCACTTATGGACATATTCCAACTCCCAATAGAGCTCATTTGAGCATAGAAAAGCCAACGGAGCTCATCTCAATTCGGCAAAGCTCCTCTCAGCTCCATAGAGTTTATTTCAGTATAGTAGAGCTCCAAAATAGTTCCATCAAACTAGCAAACAGCTTCACACGAGGATATACGCTTCAAAATAGTTCCATCGATGCATGTGATCCTAGAGCTACTAATGATGTTTTATACGCTTCAAGGGAGCTAGCCCACATGTTGAGCAGCTTCGCCCTTTTTAGAAGAAGTCTAGCTTATCCAAGTTTGACTACACCACGGAATGAAACAAGGGAGAAAACCTTGTGTCGATCAAGACCTACGTGCCTAGGGACAATCTCAGGTAAGTTTCTATTGGGCGTAGGCCTCCCAAAAAGTTAGTATACTTTCCTCAAGACATGCAGATCAGCACCAAATACTTCAAGAATATATGGAGTTAGTATCCTAACCGTACTACAATAGGAAGTCCAAAATTAGATGAAACTTCTTAATTGTAGATGAATTCTGTTTAATGGAAGATTTTAATTGTAGACAAACTCTATTTAGTAGAATCCAAATTAAAGAAGGAGAGGACGTCATGTAAACATTATAAGAGACCCCTTGCTTGTTATAAAGGGGAGACCAACTGGAAGACGAATTCAATGAGGGAGAGAGAATTGTAATACGAGAGATTATAATAGAATGGCTCTATAAGCATGTGGACGTACTTACTTTTTGTAGGGAACCACGTTAAACTCATGTGTGTCTTCTTCTTCTTCTTCTTCTTTCCGTCTATTTGATATTTTGATGGATGTGTGAACGATTCTAGCGATGTTATATCTCAGGCGATGACTAGTAATTCAGAGGCTTAAGTCGAGTATGAGTTGGTAAATAAAAGAAAGAGAGATAGTTCTTCTTTGAGGTTCCTATTTTTCATCCCCTAATTGTACAGTGAAAGGCCCCCCTTATTTATATAGATCTTTAGGATATGTGGTATGTGATGTTTCTCACATGCTGAGGATAATGTCATCAGGATGTCAAAAGTCAGTGTTGGTGCCATATTTTCTGGCAAATGATATGATGACACATGTACTTTCTACACACGTGCGGTATTAGGAGATTGACGCGTGGTATTATTTATCGTGCGTGAGTAAATGAGTCGGAGACATCAACAGAGGCCATAGCCATCCCATCGCTGTCATGCAACTTCCCTTAATGGAAATGCCACGTGCAAAGTGAGACGATCATGAGGGAATATCTCGAGGCGGAGTTAGTAACAGAATGCATTAACATATCAAACATTAAATATGTCGGGAAGCATTCAATCTTGTCCGACATATTAATGGTAGATCTTAATGGGATTTCTATTCAATCAATCCCGACGAAATCCAGCAACCCACATGGTTTGAAATCCTGTTTATCCCTACAAGATCAGATAACTTATTTGACGGGATCTATTTTCATTGCATCCCGACAAGGTCACACTACTCGTTGGATGCATATATCCCTACAAGATCAGATGACTTACTTGACGGGATCTATTTCCATCTCATCTCGGCAAGGTCATATGATTTGCTGGATGCATATATCCCGACAAGGTCGACAGACTTACTTGACGAGATCTAATTCCGTCTTACCCCGGCAAGGTCAGATGAGGTCAAATGACTTTCGCTGCGGGATTGATCGTAATCTTATCTCGACAATATTACAGGTTCCTACGTACGAGGTAAGTATTCTGAACACGATCAGTTTCTTAACCAATGAATATTGGCCACATGGCAGCTAGTTGAACTATCACGATTTCGACATCCCCTTATCCGAATACCTGACACGAAGGATGCCACCTCAGTGTCATTTTAGTTATTTCAGGTATAACCGAATTAAGGAAGTCAAGATCTAACAAGAAGATTCTATTTTATAACAGAATCCATCAAAGTCATCATTGATTGATAACGACTGGACATGTGGAAGGTGAGTCACGCCAGTTCTAAGGGTATAAATATGAGACCTTCAGAACTGAGAGAGGGATCTTGCTCTCCAGATCCAGATAGCCTAAACTCTGAAACACTTTACTATTTTCCTGAACCTTGTTACCATTCCTAAGCTGACTTGAGCGTCGGAGTATTGTCAACAGGTACAATTATATCTCATCTGGAGATTATCCTAACCTTCGCGGAGGAGAAAACAGTTTCATTCTGGAACATCAGAGTCGTCCGATCATCACCAAAATACGAATCATCTGACCTCGAAGATTGTGTGGGTTATATAAGATATTTTTCCCCCACAGTCAGTGATCACTTTTCTTTGTCATGATTCAGAGTAGGTAAGTTACGTCTCATCTAGAGCAAGTGAATCTTCTTCGGAATTCCGTTGACTTTCTCGAATAGCTAGACTCCTTTGCCCGAACTAGTCTTTCTTAGAAAGTCGACTCTCCCTTCTACCAAACCAAATTAAAATGAAATTCTATACGTATTGGTTCAAAAGTAAAGTCGGTGAAGCTTCAAGAATTTTGTAATTGAGATATTCGGGCCGACTTATGTTACTCGTCTCCAAGAAGCAAAGGTAAAACTAATTTTATGAATCCCAAAGTGATATGTGTACGACTCTGATGAAATCCAATTTAATGCGCACACACTTACCTCTTTGACCCCAAAAAAGTAAAATAAAAGAACTTATTAATGTATCCATGTACATGATCGACCAACCACAAACGATCATTATACACATTCTTGTGTCTATATTAAACATGGGTCGGGCTCAAGGGACCCCTATTTCTGACCCCTTTTTTTGACCCCCATCTTGGCGTACCCATGTAGAAGATGAATCAATGGCAGATTTTTGGTGGGGATGATGACCTCACCATATAGATCACCCCAACAAAAAATCAGCTCATTCTGAAATTTCTAACCCCATCAAATGTGGTTTTAAAGTTACAGAGTAAAAATCAATGGTCCATAATGCTTCAACTTCTAAACCAGTCTATGAATATCAGAATGATTTGAATTTTTGTGAGGACGATCTCCTCACCATAGAGATCATCCTCACCAAAAATCAGCCATTGATTCATCTTCTACGTGGGTACGCCAAGATGGGCGTCAAAAAAGGGGGTCAGAAATGGGGGTCCCTTGAGCCCGACCCATTAAACATAATCCCAATTGAATGCTCAATCGTGTCAACAAGACTTGCTTAGTTCAGCCTCTTAACATCTCAAGCTCTTCCATTATTCCATTAATGGCTTTCGCGAGGTCCTCAATAGTGGTTCTTGCAGTGGAACACGTGCTTGGTGTTCTTCGAGGATATCTTCAACCAATAGTCCTTCAAAATTAAAGATTCCACAATACGATTATTGCCCACCACGTATGCAATACTATCTTTCCTTACCCATCTCAACATCCGGTAGACTAATTTCCATCGTCCTCGTGATCCACCACAGATTTGAGAGTCAAAGGTTGAAAACCTCCCCTCTCTTGATATCTCCTTTTTAAACGTGTAACGACTTTTCTTTTTTCCTCCTTCCGGTTTAGTAAGTTTCCTGGAAAGTTCCAGTTCTTCCACGCCTCTTTCCTTGGATTAAGAAAAAAAAAAAGAATTATTCCCATGGGTAGTCAGATCCAACAGTTAAAAATCTCCAATCAAACTGATTTTTGGTCTGCAGGTCAACATAAGGAGAGGCCAAACATCCATACGGTAAGTGTCCACTAAAAATGTGTTACGTGGCTCTTGAGCATGTATGGGAAAGTCCATCATAAAAAATCTAGATTTATTAATGGACAGTGTTGTTAGATGTGAATGTAAAAAGCCGCAACGGAACCAAAATCATTGCTAAGAGTAAGAGACTTTCCACCTGACATATTCCTCTTGACAAACTTTTTTTCTAATTTTCTGAACTTGGAATTCTTACAGAAAACCTAGCTGTCAGTGATTCAGGGGTAGATGTGGTGGAAAACCGGTTAGCAGCATAGTCGGATTCAAGAGATCTCTTGTCCACATGGTAATAGGTTTTGGAAAAGGGTCGGGATCCGGGGACTCGCCTTTTTGCACTACTCTTTTTAGGCGAGGATTCTGAGAATCAAACGGTGGTTGATAGCGCTGAGCTGACATTTACTTTTTGCCAAATTCCACACCCGAAAAGACAAGTGAAATTACGAGTGCAAAAAGTCTTGAGTCCCCGGAACCTGTTCCTGTGGAAAATACTGTCACGGATTGCGGGAGTAAAGAATGTGCAGTTTGAGGCCATTTGATCATTAGATTTAAGAGATCCACATTCTACCAGGCACAACCGTGTGGATCCTTGGAATCCAACAGTTAATGACCTCAATCATGCAGATTTTTGCCCAGTTATCCATGGAAAAGCACGACTCCTATGTTTTAGAAAATTTAAGTCACGTTGGGGTCGAGTCATAGATGGTCGGATTCAAAAGATCTTTGGTCCACATGGTAATTGTTTTGGAAAATGTTATACTACAAATAACTGGACAAAAAAAATACGGTTTGAGGCCATTTGATAATGACCTCAACCGCACAATTTTTTGTCCGGATTGTCAGTTGGAAAGCACGACTCATAGGTTTTAATAAACCTTAGAGCGTCCTACCCTATGGTTAACCGGCCTAAAAAGCACACGGTCGAAGCCACTGGCCTTAGATTCAAGAGATCCCTGGACCACGAGGCAACAATCATTTTATCCTTTTCAATTATTGCCTTGTGGACCAGGGATCTCTTGAATCCAATGGTTAATAGCCTCAACCGTGTAATTCTTGTCTGATTATCCATGGGGTAGCTTTTTCAAAAAATTTAAAACAGTTGAGCTTGCGTCGCCCATATTGTTGATGCATCTCATTAATCCCTTATCATCTAGTGACACGTATGAGGGAGGGCATGGGCAACTTGAAGAACAGTTAGGTAATAAAAGATTGCAAGTTGTCCCTACATCTTCTTTGTTAAAGCCGACGTGCGCGGCCCTCTGTGTGTCACTCTCAATGATTTGGATTGAGGAGATGCCTCAACCAAAGGGGGGAGACAAGGTTTATTGAATGGGTCGGGCTCCAGTTACCGCCCTAAAATGACAGGCTCCGGTCACATGACACAATATGAACCACGTGGCACACTCTTATTAGAGGACTCTGACTATGGATGTTTGGCCAATCCCTACAGTGCTAGACGTTGGATCTTTGTACCCCAACAGTCGAGATCAACCAATGAAAATAAGTCCAATCCAACACCTATAAATCACTAATCAGGCTAATTTTTGGTTTGTAGGTCCACTAAGGATTTGTCAAACATCTATATAATCAGAGCCATCTAATAATGTGCCACGTGGCTCATATTGTGTCATGTAACCGGAGCCTGTCAATTTAGGTCGGTAACTGGAGTCTGAGCCTTACTACTTTACCACTTTTATCTTCTTCTTTCATTAAATTTTCTTCAATGGAGAAGAAAAACAGAACCACCATTAACCCCCACTCTTTCTCACTTGTCATATACAGATGGCAGCACCTTGCTCAACGTAAAAGAATATTCTCAATGTCACGATCCCACGGGAAGAAAAAAAATCCATATTTGGAGATTTGACTAATTGACTAAAAGAAGTCCACAAGTATTAAAGCATCAGTTGAATATAAAAAGTGTAGGACCCATTATGTTGGCAAGATAGTCTATAACAGCAATACGTGTTAGCAGGTGATGTGAGGGGTCCCACCAGCATATTTCTTGATTCCAGAGAATGATTGACGGTGGAAACTAATTTAAATCCAGAAGCAATTCACATTAGAAGGGAATGTCTGGTAACCAGTTTACATTGTGGTCACAGGCGTCCAATCTACGTTTTGGAACCGTGTTAAGCAACCATAAAGTAGATTTCTTGGCTTGGCACGGCTAAGAATTACCTTTCATCTACGGCATGCAATTGCTAACTAATCTCCTAAGAGATCCGTTTCTTTCAGGGAAACCACTTGGCCTTTCAACGGGCCCACTTTTTTAATGGGCCCACATAAAAATTTGCTCTCATACCCAACCGAACACTCTTCGGGGCCCACTGAATGATGAATGTTTTGGCCAAGCCTTGATGGATCCACACTAAAAATCAGTTTGATTGGTGATTTCTAGCTGTTGGATTTTGAACACTTTTCTAACATAGCTTTATGAACAGGCCTGTGGGTAGGTCCAAGCCCATGATTAAAAAGCTCGAATCCAATTGGCTAGAGATAACCAATCAAGTTGATTTTTGGTGTGTAGGTCCACCAAGGATGGGCCAAACAAACATCTGAAACTACGTACCACGTGGCATCTTTAGGAGGTGGTGAATCAAAATTGCTCTGAGTCGCTGGAGATCAAATTTTTTCTCTTATGAATTTTCAATACCATATCGGTCTCTTCTAAGAATTCTGACCCTCTCTACTCTAGGGTGTTGGGTAACTTACGAACTCCTGCGTCTCCTTGTTTGCCACGTACCACATATTTTATTGACTGGAAAAAATAAAAAAAAAATGAATTTAAAGTGAGTACGTGGTGAGCAAAGGGGTACCCAACTCCGTGGCGTACAGGATCCGGACTCTTGGTCCTAATTGACCTGTTCCAATATTTCCTTGATTTGCTGACCTGTGGTCAACACAGCTAAAAAACATCCAACTTGTGTTCATTCTAGCCTTCAGCTGATAGAAAAAGGGCACCCCGAATCACAAAATAAAATAAAGGATCATCGATTGTACAGTCTGGATCATGCGATCTCAACGCACTCTACATCATCACTACACATGTCGTATCGACTCAGAAATCTTGACCGTCAGATCTTTAATAGTCAAGATCTGCACTCTTGATCAAGGATCTGTAGTCCATGTGCACCTAGGATCTATTAGATATGATGAACTTAACTCCACCATAAACATCCCTTTCAAATTTAGGAGATTAACTCTTAAGTAAAAGATGTAACAAGGCGTGGCGCCATTTTTGTTACTCAACGCTGCCCTCTGGGCCCACTGACCACATGGATGTTTAGCCCACCCCTTGATGAATATACACATCAAAAATCACCCTGATTGTTAATCTATAACCATTAGATTTTAGTACCTTTTAAGTCGTGATTCTAACTGTTGCATTAAACCACTTTTTTTTAGTACTAAAACCAACGGCTAAAAATCATCAAATAAGCTGATTTTTGGTATGAATGTCTACCAAGGGGTGGGCTAGAGACATCCATGCGGTCAATGGGCCCAGTTGGCAACGGTGAATAACAAAGATGACCTGACTCCAAAAAGCATCAGGTATACCTTGTGAATTGATAACCAGTTGATATGGGTTAATATTAAACATGTCCAATGATCCCAAGTTCCCGACCATCCGATCTATTTCACTGAACACAATTGAGTGGGGCACATAGTTGCGGGGTCCACCACGTGTTAGGTTAACGGTCATCAACGTTTAAATTGTCAAAAGTAATAAATTAGCGCGTCAGATATCAGCTATCAAAACTAAAGTTCAAAACCACAGCTAGATGCTGGAAACCTGAAACCTCAACGGTAACTTCTCCTCACCTACCTCGACCAATTGAATTCCGCCACCTGTTAACAGCATAATCTTCGCCACGAATAAAACAGAGAGATAACGTGTTTTGAACGTTGAAGCCGGTTTGAACGATTAAAACTCGCTCGAAAAAGCTAAAAACAGTCAAGACGCCGCGCACTTAAGACGGACCCCTTTGACTCTTCCCCAACTCTCCCTTAAATCCCTCCGCTCGGTCTCTCTCTCCAACTCAGAAAAAAAAAACTGAAAGAAAAACCCAAAACAAAGAGAAACAGAGAGAAAGAAACATGTCTTGTGCCGTTGCCGTTTCTGTTGCAGTTGCAAGCTCTCCCGTCTTCTCTCCGTCTGGTAGGGTTTCTTCTGTCTATTGCAAAACGTCTACTTCGTCTCCTGAAACCCTAACCCTAAGTCATCTCCATGGATCCTCCTCGTCGTCTCCTTGTTCTTCTTCTGGCGCTCCGTCCTCGCCGTTCAGGGTACGGCTTCCGAGATCATCGAGTGGGCTTAGGGTTTTTAAGACGGATGTGTGTGGTGGTGGTGTTGAATCGAGTTCTTCTTCTCCTGTGCTTTTAAAGAGGAAGAGACCGGCGAGGATTGATATTCCAGTTGCTGCATTAAGTTTCGATGCTGCAGCGACGGTTGTAGCGGAGGTGGGGTTGAGAGAGGTGGAGGTGGATAGGGAGGGGTATTCTGTTTATTGTAAGAGAGGGAGGAGGGATGCGATGGAGGATCGGTATTCCGCAGTTGTCGATCTTCAAGGCGATCCCAAACAGGTGAGTTCAAATTCCAATTAGGGTTCTTTTTTCCCCCCAAATTTATCGAATTTCGTTAGGAGAATTATTTGTTTTGGAAGATTGATTTGTACAAAATAATGGAGAAGTAGTGAATTGTGGAAAATGAGGTAAATAGTTATAGAAATTGTGAAAAGAAAAAACATCTTAGGGAAATCTGTATGGTTGAAAGCCACTGATTTGTGTTGAAAATTCTGGAGAAAAAAATTGCTAATTTGTGTAAATTATGAAAATACCTATTGAAAGCTTGTGATTAAATAGAGAAATAATGAAATATAAATAGATTATGGAAAGAATCGAAAGATAGATAATTGATGACTAGAAAACAATGGAAAGAAGATTGCTTTAGGAGAATTATCGAGGTTTAAATAGAGAAAATCATACTGTGAAGAAAGAGGTTAAAATCGTAGAAATGATGAAAAATTCAATTTGGGCGTTTGAGATGAAATTGTAGAATGATTTAGAAAGGAAAAAAAATATTGGAATCTGATCGATTTTTTTTTTTTTTATTATTGTAGGCTTTCTTTGGTGTTTTTGATGGGCATGGTGGTGCAAAAGCTGCGGAATTTGCTGCAAAAAACATGGATAAGAACATTATGGATGAAGTGACAAGGAGAGGAGGAGAAGAAATTGAGGAGGCAGTTAAACACGGTTACCTGATTACGGACTCGGAGTTTCTGAAAGAGGATGTCCGTGGTGGCACTTGTTGTGTGTCTGCTTTAATCAGAAAAGGTGATCTTGTGGTCTCCAATGCTGGTGACTGCCGAGCTGTTATGAGCAGAGGAGGGATTGCAGAGGCACTCACTTCTGATCATCGGCCTTCAAGAGAAGATGAAAAAGATAGGATTGAGACCCTGGTAAGCCTGCTCTCTTGCTTATTGCTCTTTGATCTGTCTCAAGCAAACCAATATCAAAAATATTTTAGTATCTTTCAGTAGAAACTGAAGGCTCATTTGAATTGGAACTGATGGGTTCTATTGAAATATCTTTATGCAGGGGGGCTATGTGGATCGTTGCCATGGTATGTGGAGATTACAAGGGTCTCTAGCTGTATCAAGAGGAATTGGAGATCAACACCTTAAACAATGGGTAATTGCAGAGCCAGAGACTAAAATCGTTGGGATTAAATCGGACTGCGAGTTCTTAATCCTAGCTTCTGATGGGCTATGGGATAAGGTAATTCCACCCAATCCGATCTCATATCTGATTCTCTTCAAATGTATAAGGATTTTTTTTCTTCATTTTTAATTTTTCTAATTAAATTGATTTGTTGTTTTCTAATGTTCCAGGTTAGTAATCAGGAGGCAGTAGATATTGCTCGACCTTCATGCTTCTACACCAATAAACCGGAGTCATTATCTGCGTGTAAAAAGCTTGCAGACTTGGCTGTTATGCGAGGCTCTGCTGATGATATAACTGTGATGGTAATCCAGTTGGGAAATTTTATTTGATGGATATGAAGGAGCGAGGATATAATTAGTAGGAAGGCACAATCTCACATTACACATGGGCAAAAGGAATTGGGTTTCAGACGCAAGTGTTTTTTCAAGAAACTTGCGGCCGTGGAAGCTAACTGCAAGGACACTCTTTTAAGGGGATCATATCACTTGTTCATCGACGTTGATTATGTCAATGGTGGTGGTGGTGGTGATAGTGATGGTGTAACCATATGGCGCCGATGATGTTAACCATTTTTTGCACAATAGGCAGGATGACAGAACAAAAGTCCCATACTTGTAATTATTTTTTCCTTTTCGACATGAATCTAACATCTATTATAGTTATTGACCTCTTTTGTTTTGCTGGTCCATTGGTATTATGTCTAGAGGGCTTGTAGTTCATGATGGATGACTGAGATTTTGTGATGGCCACCTGCATAAGCAACAAGATCAGGATTTGGGAGCCCGCCACATCCTCCAGTATTTTGAGAAGACAGTTTGGAGGGATCCATGAGCAGCGCTGGTTATGGGAATTCTATGTTAGAATTCTACATTAAGGCTCTGTATGGTTGACCTGAATTAGTTTTCTATAAATGATTTTTGCATGTGTGTTGATCGACAAAGAGTTTTACATAAAAAAAAAAAGATTTATACGCCAAAAAGTATCGATACAAAAAAAAAAGTTGACATTTATATGCAAAAATCATTTTTAGAAAACTTATTCAGGACAACCATACAGAGCCTAAACATTATAAAACTTTTTCTGTACCAAGGCATGCGAATCCTGTTTTCTGTAAAAAAAAATTTTGTTGATCACCATACAAATCCTAAGTGAGAAGCAGATGCTCTGTGTAGAAGTTGGTATTGCTGTTTGGCAATGCCACACTAGAGAAGTGTTGTTCTATGTGTAGAAATTGGTATTGTTGTCGCAGTGCCAAAAAAACTGGGGAAATGCATCCCAAACACTACCCTAGTGATCTTTCATGATCAGCTCTTTAGGAGAGAATTTGTTCTTGAATGGCTCTACTCTTTTCAGTTCAGATGTTGATAAATAGTTGCATTGAAAGCCATCATTTGACATCAGATGAGAGCTCAGACCCGACAAGTATGCGGAGGATCCATTCTGCTTCTTTCCTCTGGCTTTCATTCAACACCCAAACTCAACAGGATATCAACTCCTCCAAGAGGAATGCTATCATCACGCGTTATCTCATGGCTAAACCTCACGCTACGACTCCAGTGAATGGGCTGTCAAGTGTGAGTGTAGCGCGTGAGATAATGCACTTAACATGTGAATTACAATGACCAAGGAGTCTAAAATTTTATAAAAATCGACTTTTCTAGCCAACAACATTGACGGCCCTGCCATGTCCTTCGCAGCTTCGCCATGGTCAAAAGACTTTCTTATTAGTTCTCGAGTTCTTTTGACCTAGTCGTCCAATATCATTACATGACCATATTATTGACCGAAAGCAAACCATTTGTTGAAGAAATCTTTGAGACCTAAGACTGCTTCAAAATTTTGGTAGTCTTCCTCCAAAATGCCACTTGGTACACTTTCAGGGCCACTGACCCTATGAATGTTTGGGCCCATGGACTTACACAAAAAATTAGCCTGACTGATGATTCATAGCCATTAGATTTTAAGAATTTTCTATCATGGGCTTTAACCCAACCATAGTCTTGTTCATGGAGCCCATGATGGAAAAAATGCTTAAATCCAATGGCTAGAGATTTTTTATCAGGCTGATTTTTAGCGTGTAAGTCCACCAATGGGTGTGCCGAACGTTTATGATGCCAGTAGGCTAAAAACAGCATTCCACGTCGTTTTGGGAGAAGGATGTATCAAAAATTTGATGTTGAGGTCTGTATCAAATTTTGGATCCCGTTTATTATGCAAAATCACAAGCGCGTTGATTTTTTCAACAAAGAAAATCTCTGGTTGGGACCATCAAATGGTTTGTCCTACCTATCACCGGTCTTACAGACGATCATTTCCGGTCTATCAGACTCGAAAAAGGCCAAATTGGCCCTCCTCCCTCTGTAGAAAAATTTGCTATTTGCTATCCTCCGTTGAAGTCTCCCCCTTCCAAAAATGCCACGTGGAGCATCCTTTCGACCCAACCGACCTACACACCAAAAATCGATCAGCTTGATTGGTGATCTCTAGCGGTTAGATTTTGGCACCCCAAAATCCAATGATTACAAATTATCAATTAGGCCGACTTGATTGGTGATCTGTCCCCTCTTTATTTTTTGTAACTTCGTGTTTTTTTAATTGACTTGGACCGTAGAGGTGTCAATTTTACCCGTTGAACCGGATTTGGTTCTTTTAATTGACTTGGACCGTAGAGGTGTCGATTTTACTCGTTGAACTGGAACCGGAACCGAAAACACCGATTCCGGTTCCACATTTTTGGGAACCAATTAAAAAGTAACCGGAACCAAACCGACAATAACGGTTCCAGCTTTGGATAGCATAATATAGAACCGAAACCAATAAGAACCGGTAGCAATAAATAAATATAATGTAAATATTCTCATATTCTCAAGATTTGGCCCAATATACCCGGAACCGACATAAATACATAATCGGTTCCGGTTCCAGTTCCGGATCCATCACTTTGAGAACCGAAACCGTTAAAGAATTGTTCCGGTTTTGGTCACCTTAGGAACCCAACTGAAACTGACCCGTTGACACAGCATATAATAAGAGGTAATTTTATAAATTCGATATCAATTTGATGCCGAATTTGTAATTCCACAGCTAAAAAATCATCAGTCATGTTGATTTTTGGTTTAAATCCGCTAAGGTGTATACCAATCATTCGGAGGGTCAGTGGGCTTGAAAGAGAGCGCGACATAATACTTTGGGACTTCTGTGTCAAAATTTTGAAACAGAATTCTATGGAGTAAAACTTTGATGACGGGTGGACCCACCAACCAAAAATCAGCCCGATTAGTAACTTCTAGGCGTTGGATTGGAATTATTTTCATGGGTTGGTTTTAACCGTGGGAATTTGAGCATTATTGAACATTAATTGAGGTACAAAGATCCAAAGGTTTGAAATCACTAATCAAGCTGATTTTGGTTTGTAGTTCCTCCTAGGGATTCGAAAAATATCTATACAATCATAGTCCTATAAGAGTGTGTCACGTGTCTCATACTGCGCCCTGTCATCAAAGTTTTACTTAATTCTATGTAATTGAACGGCTTTTTAGCAAATCAAGAAGCGGCAAAACTTCACCGACTAAAAATGCGAGTTTAAAACAATTTAGGTTCAAAAAACAAAGTAAAAAAGGCCAAAAATACAAGATCAATAAGTTAGGACATAGGGCTTAATAATTTTTAATCCAAAACTACGCACTAAAAAATATATACATAGACATAGATAATATACGTATAAGTTTGTTTCAAATTGTTGAATATCTCGCGTCTCTTTTAGCGGCAAAAGCTACAGAAGCTTTCCTAAAAACCATGGTTTTAAAAGCGGCCGTTTAAACGGTAATGCCCCAAGCCCGTTTCCGTTTAAACCCGTTTTATAGGTTTTGAAAAAAACGGCCATTAAAATAGTTTAAACAGCCGTTTAATTTCAAAAAATTTTGTAAGAAAAAATGGCCGTTAAAACCGTTTAATTCCATTAAGATCCGTTAAATTCCGTTTTTTTTTTTAATTTTCAAATTTCAAAATTTGAATTTCAGCGCCACTTTTTCAGTTAAAACTGTTAAAATCCGTTTAATTCCATTTTTTCCCATTTTTTTTCTATTTTTGCCCCTGACCTGTTTCAATCCGTTTAAACGGTAACACCCCCAGTCCGTTTAACCGTTAAAACGGCCTCCTTTAAACCTTGCTAAAAACTACCATAGAGTATACTTGTACATTGAGAGAGTAAGAGAGAGAAAAGACATAGTGAAAGAGCTCTTCTCACCCAGATTGAACGCAAATTTGTTGTGTCTGCGTTATTTATCTTTTCGTTTCTCTCTTTTTATGTTGGTACGTGGAAGGTCGATCGGTCAACACATTTCCATACTTGCATCCCGAGTCAAGCGGATTTCATAAATGGTGCTTTTGATTATTCATTTTCGTTCTCTCGTAGATAAGCTCGATCGAGTTTGGCAAGAATCCTACCCCGAAGCGTAAAAAAAAAAAAAAAAAAAAAATTAAAATATTTCCAACATGCTTATAATATGCAACAGCCCTCGTACGGGGGAACTTGCAAGATTAGAGAATATGACTTCCTTCGCAATATAATATTTACATAATTTAGATTTTAAAATTAATTACATCATGTACCGAACAAAAATTTTTATATGGCTACCAATAATTTACTCTGCCTTTATAAAAGTGGAGAGTGATTCAGAAATCTTGCCTACCTAAGCAACCTCCATGCAACGCAATTGGTTACAGTTCTCATGAGTCATGACAACTACTTAATTTCTCCTAACAACACTAAATATATAATCGTGTGGATGTTCCATTTTCACGATCCCAACGAACAGCAATTTATAAATGGTGGAAGTGGGCTTGGCACACGCACTATACTCTTCGATCTAGGGGGGTACGTGGTGTATATATATTTATATATTTGTGTTTGGATTACTATGTAGGAAAAATCTTTGATACGAACGGCTGTTCCAATGGTTTGATACATCCTTCTCCCAGAATGCCACTTGGTGCACTATTTTGGATCTAAATGGCCCAGCTACGTGATCTTTGCATTTTGCATATAGTGTACCCATGTATACTGACGGTTTTTTGGCGTGAGGAAGTGCGATTTTTGTTATTCACTGTTGTCATCTGGGTCCACTAGCTGCATGGATGTTTACCCCACTCCTTGGTAGACGTTCATACAAAAAATCAACTTATTTGATTTTTTGTAGCCGGTTCGTTTTAGTACTCAAAGAAAAACGGTTGAATCCAACGGCTAGAATCACACTTGAAAGTACTAAAATCTAATGGCTAGAGATTACTAATTACGGGGATTTTTGGGTTCCTCATGCCGAAAAGCATCAGGTATACCTTGTTACATTTTTTTTCCTTATTGTAACCATTTTATCTATTGCATATCGCCAATCTTAGATTTAGTATACTTCAACGATGGGCCCACCTCATGAGCTCGCCGAGTGTATGGCGAGTAGAATTGTCAATGGATCGATCAGGTCACCTTATGATCCTGATCCGATCTGATAACGTTGGCTCTGGATCTAGGTATTGTGATCCGATAAGCTATCAGATTGGTTTCGGATCGAAACGAAATATATTATTTCAATAAAATGTACGTTGATAAAACTTTTTACCATTTGTTATTTAACTTAAAGGATTCCTGACATTATTCATTATATCAAATATTTAACAGATTTTGAGTCAATGGTAGGTTGCCCAATCCGATTTGATTGAATTTCCATCTGCGCGCGAATTGTGAGAATAGATTCTGGATCTAACATGGTTCAAAATCTAGAGATTGGAGGCTGGATCGGTGGGTGCCGATCCCGCCTCGCTTGAGATGACGTGAGGTTTCTTCATGGAACAACGCATCTCGCGCAAGATGATCCCATTTCAGGATCATCTCAGTGAATGTCGATTCTGTTCTGGACAGGATCGGCCGAGGCTTTAAACTATGGATCTAACTGATCCAATCCGAACCCGATAACATTTTTGGCAAGCATTTGTCATATTATCAAGTGGCTCGACATGAAGAGGAATCATATCTTCAACTCGATATCTTCAAAGATAAGGAGCCTATCAATTCTAACTTTCCTAGTGTTGTAACACCCCTCATAGGTAGGGCTGTCAATGGGTCGGATCACCCCCGATAACCGGAACCAATCCATTAATCCGATATAATTCGGTCCAGACCTAAGAATCGAAAGGTTTTAATTTGGACCAACCTTGATCGATCCGATAATATTAACTAAATATATTTAATATTATTTTTAATAAAATATAATATATTGATAAAAAAATTACCATTTGTTATTTGACTTAGGAATTTGTATTTTTTATATTTTTAAAATCAAATTTAATAGCTTTATTGATCAGTTCGACTCAACATGAGGTCGTCCTGATCCGTTCCGATAGCTTATCGGATCGGGTCTGGCTCTGGATTTCCAACCCGAATCTAACCCGATCCATGGACAGCCCTACTCATAGGTAGTCAAAGTTGTCTTTAATTTATAATAAAATGTACGAAGGACATACGAGGAAGGTTGGATTAAGACTTCAAATTTGGATTCTAGCTAGTAGTCTACTTGAGAGAAGCCAACAGCCAAATACGTAGAGTAGACTAGAACCATGTCCACATAAGTGCTACCGAGCCACGTCTTTCTCTCTATCGAAGAGCCAACTTTATTTGGGTTCTTCGTGTTTTATCTTGTTGGATGTTGGGAGTGAAAACCGACCAACATATTTAATAAATGAATGGCTAGCAGGCAATATGGTGTGTGAGTCGTGTGACACATTTTCCACATCCGTCTAATCGGATGGTTGTCAAGTTGTAGATCGCACCTTATGATCCACTTCATACAGTAGTCGTCATTTTCGTAGAATGATAACATGGTGCATGGTCCATTTTGCTATTGACAAGTGCCTATAACGGAGTGTGTATGATTAATTAGATTGACAAGATTACTTCGTCGGTTGACTTTTCAAGTTATTACTTGAGGCCGCACATCATTTGGATGATCTGGATTGCTGATCGCATGCTTCATACGGATCCACAAACTTTGGTTGTGCTAAGCACTATATTATCATCTCTGGTTCCTTAAAAACCGGTTGCTTTTTTTTTTGGGTGATCACCGAAAGGTGCGGACGGTAAGAATTTGGAATGACAGGCCTGAAATATGGGGTTTATTGTGGTGGGGCCCTCTTGCATGTATGTTGAGTGTCAGCCGACCGATTTGCATGCTTTGTCTTGCTCTCCCGCTACAAGGGCCCACACTACTGGAACAAACCCAACCCCTTGCGTTTCTTTGTTCTCGTCTGAACTCTTGAACTTTTTTGTGAAAGAGGATATCAAAGGTACATGTGAGTGTACCATAAAAGGCTGAATGCTTCCATTTGATTGGTCCCACTTTGGAGATTTTGCTTGATCAAAAGCTTGATAGGGATAACAGAATACATGACTATATGCCACGTGTAGTATGCTATGGTCCATCTCTTGATGGATCTATATATCAAAAATAAGTTCAATTGGTGATTTGTAACCATATAGCATTGTGATTTTTGGCCGTTGGATTTGAGAATTATTTTTGAATGGTAAATATAACTGATAGAAATCATAGCTCAAGTTGAATTTTGGTATGTAGGTCCACCAAGAGGTGGATCAAACATCCATAAGGTACGTGGGCCCTAAAGCGAGCTCCATGTTGGATTTTTTTGGGAGTGGAACTTGTCACCGTCCTGATCAGACTTGGGAACCACTCGATTTAGATTGGACATAGGATGGCTCTATACTGGTTAACCACCCGATCAGTTTCAAGGTTTGTTCCCAAACATGACAACATACCCGACGGTTTTGAGAATCAAACCCTTGTCGAGAATGTGTGGAGAACTTTCACTCTTTTATCCCTTTCGCACTTGCGTAAGAAAAAATTCCAACTTCCTTATAAAAAAAAGGACAAAAGTTCCAACTTATCTACATTATAGCTTTCCCTCTTTCTTATCTTGTGGACCAATATAATCTTATATCTTGACACGTGGTAGACTTGCAATGGGATTTACTAAGATATACCCAAGTCAAACATCAAGTTTGACTGACACAAATATGTACACTAGATCAACTGTTGATGATCCATAAGATCAAATCGATGTTTGTTCTATGACACTTCCGAGGTGGAATCCATTAGGTAGTGGGTCACGTTACAAGGTCCTAATTAGAGTGAATTATGGAGATCGGCAACGAGAAAAGTTGCCCTGAAGGGACTTTTTCCTATATGGTGCTCTAAATGCGCCGCGTGGCACACTCTTTCAGGCGGCCCCACATACCGATGATTCATTGGCACATCCATTGATGGACTTACACATCAACAATCAGCTTGATTGGTGATCTTTAGCCATTCTATCCGAGTACCCAAAAAAATTACTCAACGGCTAGAAATCTACCCATAAAAAACGCTCGATTCCAATGGTTAAAGATCGCCAATCAATGGGCCAATCATTTATGGGTCAGTGGAAAAAAAAAGTGACACGTGGCCCTTTTATGTGCCTCACAGCCATGGTTCAAAATCTCGGCATCGGTGGTTGGATCGGCCACCGCCTATCCCGATCCGGATCGGTCTGATCCAACATCGTCTCGTTCAGGACAACGTTAAGTTTCTTCATGGAAAAGTGCATCTCGGGTGAGACAATCCTGAGATCTCCATCTAATGCATTGAATTTATCAAAAAAAAAAACACCCCATAAAAACGCTCAAATCCAATGGTTAAAAATCATCGATCAGTGGGCCAATCATTTATATGTTAGTGGAAACGAGAAAATGAATGACACGTGACCCTTTTATGTGCCTCACAGCCATGGTTCAGACCGCCAATCCTGATCGGTCTGATACAACATCGTCTCGTTCAGGACAACGTTAAGTTTCTTAATGGAACAGTGCATCTCGGGCGAGACAATCCCGAAATGAAATGAGTTGGTGCATGTCGATCCCAATCCGGATCGCCAATCCAAAACCAGATAGTCATTATATTTGAGTACCCAAAAAATTACTCAACAGCTAGAAATCACCCCATAAAAATGCTCAAATCCAATGGTTAAAAATCATCGATCAGTGGGCCAATCACTTATGGTACAGTGGAAACAAGAAAAAGGAGTGACACGTGGCCCTTTTATGTGCCTCACAGCCATGGTTCAAAATCTCGGGATCCTCCGCCAGTCCCAATCCAGATCAGTCCAATGGAACAGTGCATCTCGGGCAAACCGAAATGAAATGGATCGGTGCCTGTCGATCCCAATCCTGATCCAGATCGTCCCAGACTTCGAACCATGCTCACAGCCCCCAGGGGCAAAAGTTTTCTGAATAAATTTTTCGGTTTGGTAATAAAAAGATGGTATTAAGACAATTCGTAGGGGCATCTTTGCCATTAAAGGTTTAAATGTCGGCTGCTCCCCCAATTATATATGCCTATAAGGTAAGTGTTACCTAGGGGTGTCAACAGGTCGGTTCCGGTTCGGTTCCTAAGGTGACCAGAACCAGAACAAACGGTTCCGGTTCTTATCGGTTCGGGTACTTATCGGTTCCGGTTCTCAAAGTGATGGTACCAGAACCGGAACCGATTATGTAGTTTTTGTCGGTTCCGGTTCCGATTTCGGGTATAACGGGTCCAATCTTGGTAATATAAGAATTTTTACACTATATTTATATATTGGTTCCTGTTCGTATCAGTTCGGTTCCGGTTCTTATCGGTTTCGGTTCTATATTAGAGTACCGGAACCGTAACCATTAGTTTCCGGTTCGGTTCCGGTTCCGGTTCTTTTTAATCGGTTCCCAAAAATACGGTACCGGAACCGGTGTTTTCGGTTCCGGTTCCTGTTCGGTTCCGGTTAAATTGGGTAAAATTGACACCCCTAGTGTTACCCATATATTCAAGCCATTGATTATCTTCTCAATTTGTGCAGTTGGAATTCGGATGAACACAGCACAAAATTCAACTAACATTACAGGTTTTTAAAAAAATAGGACCACGTTCTACGAAAAATTCTAATGGAAGCCGCTCGTGCACGTCGACCCTCCTACAAAAGCCAAACGCAAGCATTAAAGCGACATCCTAGATTCACCGGCACCAGCTATTTGCCATACAACCGCTAAGTAAACCAACTGATTAATGCCACGACGTCACAAAAGCCGTTGGCCCCACACTACCACCGACAGTTAGAGACGTCTCCCCACCCCAACTGATATCTAAAGAGCCACATCGTTTCACTACCCCTTGCTCTCAATTAACTTTTTATCCCCAATAATCTAGTGTAATCCATTCCCACCATAATACTGTGATGCAATTTTTATGGCCGCCTGATACAAATGATCTTTCCGTTTAGTTATTGATCGACGACCGAAAGGTCGTGGCTATAGAACATATAAATCTCTTTCCTTAACTTTACGAAACTTCCAATTCAACGCTTCCCTTCACGAAGCATAATGCACAGCAGGTAAAATTCTAAACCCAGTTGTCTCAACTGTTCAGATCACCCCCCCATTCTTCGTGGATAAGGATAAAACCCTCAAAAAATAAAAAACGTCACGTTCTATCTCTTGTCTTTCGTGACGTCACAAAACCGTTTTAGGATAATTTCACAAGAAGTCTAAAACCCTTCCTCCTCTCCTATAAATATTTTCGAATCCAAACTTCAATTCTCCAAAGTCCAAACCTCTGCTTCTTGGTTTCCAGAATGAAAATGGAGAACGCTGTCTCTTCTCCCCTTCAATGGGTTAGAGGGAAGTGTATAGGGAAAGGTTCGTTTGGAACAATCAGCCTCGCCATGAACGAATCAAACGGTCACTTTTTCGCGGTGAAGTCCGTTAATTCCGACTTGGCCCTACCTTCTCATATCGAATCTCTTGAGAACGAAATTCGAATTCTCCAATCTCTTTCCTCGCCTTATGTGATCAAGTACCTCGGCGATGACCTCACACACGAATCTACGATGGCGATGTACCGGAATTTACACATGGAGTATATGCCCGGTGGGACGGTTGCTGACTTGGCAAGCAAAATGGGTGGGAAAGTAGCGGATGTGGATGAGCGCATTCTACGGTCGTACACTTGGGCCATCCTCTCCGCGTTGCATTACGTACACTCTAGGGGCATCGTTCATTGCGATGTCAAAGGGAAGAATGTTCTGGTGGGCTCCACTCTTGGTGTCGCGAAGCTTGCTGATTTTGGGTCAGCCAAGAGAATCTCCGGCGTCAAGGAGGAAGGGATGATCTTGCCACGAGGGACCCCACTATGGATGGCACCAGAGGTAATTCGACGGGAGCGGCAAGGACCGGAGTCTGACGTTTGGTCATTAGGTTGCACAATAGTTGAGATGATCACCGGGAGGCCAGCATGGCAAGATTGTGATGCCACGACAGTGTATCGTATCGGCTTCTCCGATGATTTGCCGGAATTCCCAGCTCAGTTGTCGAATTATGTCACGATTTTCTCGATAAATGCTTAAGGAGGGAACCGAGTGAGCGGTGGACATGCGAGCAACTGTTACGACACCCATTCATGTCGGCCGATATTGTTACCGAGTCGTCTCCTCGGAGCATACTCGATGGGTTTAATTCGGAATTTTGCGACGACGAGGGAGGTGAAGAAGAAATTCAATTTAGTTTAAATTGGAATTCGAATTGTAATTCTCATAATTCAGATTCTAATTTTGTAAAAACTGTAATTTCTGCTAAAGAGCGGATTAGGGAATTAGCTTCTGATAGAAGGGTACTTTGGGAATCCGATGGTTGGGAGTTAGTGAGGTCGCGTTCTGTTTGTGACAGAGGAGAAGCTGCCTGTGGTGCAGAGGAGAGAGAAAGGATTAGTTCGGAATATTCGAATTTGTTTAGCGCTAGAGATGCTTCGGTAGGGACAAGTTCGGAATATTTGAAATTTATTACTTGTATTAGCTACCCTAGTTGTGGTTGCGAAGCTGGTTCAGGCTGTCAGCATGGGTTGGCAAACAGGGAGTTGGTGGGGATGATGAAGAAAGAGAGAGGATTTTACAGTTGTAACCAATTATTATTATTGTTATTTATTAATTTATTGATATTCACATTTTTCAGATTTAATTTACCATTTTTATTCTTGAGTACCCTTTAGGCTCTTCCAACTCCAATTCAGCTACCAGCTAGTACAAGATGGTGGGACCCATGGTTCAAAGTCTCCGGTCCCAATCTGGATCGGAGCCCACCGATCCCGATCCAAACTAGGCTCTGTCTCGCCCCCGATCACTTTTTTTTACAAAGGAGTCTCACTTTGTCTCCGGTGAGATGGGCCGATCCTGGCCCTATCCGGATCGGGATCGGAGCCCACCGATCCAGCCTCTGATCCCGAGACTTTCATCCTTGGTGGGACCTACCATGGGTCTCACTTAATATCTCTTATGTTAAAAGTCAACAAAATCTTATGATCCTAACCATCCCATTAGTGTCTTATTGATCATATGTTAGGATTATTTGATTGGTTTGATTAGGTGAACGTCTTGGACTGGTTCTGACCCAGCAAACCATGATCAGATGTCTGCTTCGGTGTCCTTACTCCTTAGGCTCCTATCTTAATATCAAATCTCGGCTAACAACGATCCCATCCACAATTACACTATAAACGGGCTGGGCTTGGGCCAAGCTAAAGTCCATTGGAGTTTGTCATATCTGATCTAAATCCTGGACCTGAACCTGGGTTGGGCCCATACTAGTTCTCAAGGGCCAAGGCAGGCCCAAGCTGCATTCGTATGGAAGACCAAATAGGCTTGTTAACAGCCCCAATCTACAAATTTGTCCAAATAATCCACTTGTACCACGTGGTTTGATTCTTAGGCGTTGACATACATGTCAGACATTTTGGGAGGGGAACCTTCAAAGCGAGTGGTAATGCACCCACTTGCCATTTTTTTTGGGCTGCACTTGCTTGCATTTATTTTGTTAAGGAGTTTGCAAGGACTTGGCAACCACTTGCACACTAGCTCATTTGCACGCCCCCAACTAATCATGTGCATTCCAAAATTGTGGCAAGTGAGTGCATTTGCATCACAGTGCAGCGAACCAAGCAGGGCCTTGTACGTTATTGGTTAGCTGATCTACCAAAACTATAGGTTGAAAATGTGATGAAGTCATGGTTTAAAACATGGTTTTAAAAACGGTCGTTTCAACGGTAACACCCCAAGCCCGTTTCCATTTAAACACGTTTTAACGTTTTTGAATTTAAAGGTCTTATTTTTTGTTTTAACGGCCATTAAAACCATTTAAACAAGTGTTAAATTTTAAAAAAAAATTGTGAAAAAAAATGGCCCTTAAATCCATTTAATTCAGTTAAAATCCGTTAAATTCCATTTTTTTTTTTTAATTTTCAAATTTTGAATTTCAGCGCCATTTTTTCTGTTAAAACCCGTTTAATTCCATTTTTTCATTTTTGTCCCTGGCCGTTTAAACGGTAACACCCCCAGTCCGTTTAACCGTTAAAACGGAACGGAAGTTATGACGAAAATAACGGCTGTTGTCACAGGATAGTGCTAAACTAGAAATAACGTAAATGCTCTAACCCTGTCAAGTTTTTTCTGATTTAACATTATCCTGTTATAACAGCCGTTATAATGAAAACATTGGGGCGTTACAATGGGAATAATGGTAAGTCAGTAACACCGCCTGTCCTGTCCGTTACAAACAGTCTATTAAAACCTTGTGATGAACCACAGAGACAACAACGATGGATTAAATCTCTCTGTGGTGTCCCTTGTGTTCATTGGATAAAAGTAAACCTCGAGATCCGTGAAGTAAGAATTTTTAAGAAATATACTTGTACAGATCATGGTGTTACTTTTGTCCAACGGCCCACCTAAGGGCCAAACACAGGAATATTAGTTGATGGGTTCACTTTTTACAAAACAAAAAACTTATTTTGAAAGAAATAGGACAATATCTCTCTAGGGTCTGTACCGTTAGATGATCCTCGAGATAGCTGTGATGTCAAATTAAGGACCATTTAGCCATTAGACTTGTGGACGACTTAGTCATGAATCCACCGAATGCCGATAGTAACACTAGTCTGTGAAATCCAAAAAGTCCGTGTGGTAAAGTTTTCAAAACTTTTTGCAAACTTTTTGCCTTGGGGCTACTTTTGTAAGTCTCTTTACAGGCCCCTTTAATTCAATTTTATAGTTTATATACAAATATGTTATATGTATTACAGAAGCCGGGCTCGGGTAGCCCAAGCCCAAATCAATTTTTAATTGGGCTCAAAAAGTCAAGCCCAAGCCCAACCTGAACTTTAAAAATACTAGCCTAACCCCTGTCCGAAGTCCGGCTGGGTCTATCCAAGTTGCATCCCTGTATAATGGAACAGAGGAATAGAATAATTATGGACTGAGTTGGCCAGATGACCTTTTATGTCCCTCCCACCATGGGCTTGATGGTTGCATTTGGCCCAACATGCCAGGTTTGGGCCTGACTAATTAGGCCCATTATGCTAGTTGGTCAAAAACTACTTTTTCATTTATTTTCTAGATTGTTGCGATTTGAAATGGGTTCAACAGCTTTTTTTTTTTGGCTGGTTAAGGAGAAGCAATTTTTAAACTGCTTATAACTTATTGCTTTTGTGCCCTTCTTGCCTTTTATAACTTTCTTAAATGACAAAACAATCCTTCTAAGCCTAAAATAACTTTTCAAATGACGAACAGCTGGAGAACTTGAAATCTCTCCCACTACGGGGTCACTACTGGCAAGGAGAACACGAGATGGTCAGATGGAGCTTTAGATGCTGCCTAGCCAGAAGAGTCCACGGGAGAAAGATCTAGTAATTACTTCCTCTCAAGAAGAGATGAGGGTCCGAAGGAGAGCACCTTGGGTCTGCTCGTTGGCCTTTGATGGCGAGTGCTTACCTCCTATTGGGTTAGATGGATGGGAGCACACACGAGCCAATGGGTTGTTGCCACAATTTATAAATTTGCTCCTCTAAACTAATCTTCAATAAAGGCCCCTACAATCAGTCACATGCAATGCACATGTGGCCCCACTAGTTACTAATTTAAAGCCTAAACTTGAGCTGCCACGTGACATTCACTATTAGTTACCTATAAAATAAAATAAAAAAAATATACCCACCTATTAGTTCGTTAGATGCCCCTCTCAACCAAGAACAAAAAAAGTTCATTAATGCCCTGTTAATTTACTCACCCATTCTCACGTGATTAATTATATTTTCAATACAGCCCCTTGATAAATACTCTTCATACTTATTTTCAATACAGCCCCTTGCTAACACTTAATTACCTACCATGTCATTATTGTTTATGCTATTTCTTCCATATTTCCAAAAGAACCCCTTAATAAATACATATATATCGATTCTACATGGACAACTTCGGAGTTTTGATTTTCTAATTGTACCTTGAGTTACCGCAATTTATAGACTTGCCCCTCCAAACTACTCTTCCAAAATGGCCCCTACAATTACTCACGTGCAACGAACATGTGGCCCACTAGTTTCTTATAATGGGAAATTTATATGTATATAATTAATTAGAAGTAATAACTTTGTTTTTATTAGTATTCTAATTAAAACTAGAAATTAACTAAAACTCAAAAATTAGTGTATGTACTTAGTCAAAAATTGGCTAAAACCAATATGTAAGTCGGTGGGCCGGGCTTAGGTAAAGCCTATTAGGCCCATCAGGGGCTTGGACGGACCTCGGGACTATTCTAATAGCTTGCTAGCTAGGCCTAAATAAACTTAGACCCAACTGAAGCCCAACCCAACAACACCACTAAATAGGATTCATGTTGCCAACCCTAAATGGTTGGGATTAGGCATTGTAAATGATGAAGATGATGTATCGTTATGAATGGAAAAAAGTTTTCTAAAGTGTCGCTCTAAATAGGCCTACAACTTGGGTGGGTTGGGTCGGGTTGGAGGTCAACCCTAGCCCATGCCAACCTTAAAGGTTGTGAACCCTAACCCAACCCAACCTAAGGTCGGGCCTAGAGATGCGACCTATCGGGTTGGTTAATTTCTTAAATTTTTTTTATTGGTTGGAAAGATTGTTAATTTTTTTTCATATTAAAATAATTTATTGGTTAAGACAATAACCGTTGTGCTAACTATTAAATAATAGCTACATTTCAACACCTCATGAAAGAAAACATGATATTTTCATAATAAGGAAAAGTTTATTAACTCAAAGCATGATGAAAGTTATTAAAGAAATAACCAAAAATAATTGTCAGAGAAAACATGATATTTTCAATATCAACCGATCACAAAAAAATACACAAATATAGTTTCAAGGGCATTTTGTAATCTCACACAAGGGTTGTGGTTTGCTAAGGATAAACATCCATGGTTATTGCATTTGCCAAAATGTAGCGTGGATGTTTGTTGGTATACTAATACATATATGTAGTTTGTATGTCAGATTCGGGTTGGGCCGAGCCTCAACCCTAACCCAACCCGATTCGATCGAGTTACCAAAAATCTGACCCAAGCCCAACCCAAGTTCTGAAAGGGCAACCCAACCTAATCCAAACATCGGGTTCAACCCACCGGGCTTGCGTTGAGCCCACCCAAGTTGCAGCCCTAGCTCTAAACCACTTTTATATAAAAGACAAGACTTTCTTGCAACATGGGGAGCTGATGATGTGGCTAATCCACATTGTCTAGCCAGTAGATGACCTTTCAGATAGGTAGCCCTTTGGATTGACCAAAGGTATAGAGTGTGCCAACATGCGTATACCCCATTTAGGGAGATGCTGAGATGGACCCATTTGGCCTTGTACTTCAGCTCATCTATATTTTCTAATGCTTTGTCCCAACTATTTTTCGGTCAGGAACATGAATCCTATATTTTGTTAAGGTATGCATCTTAATATCTTCTTTTACAACCTAAATCCATATTATTTTTGGCCTCCTTGTTTCTTTTTTAGAACCTCTAACTTGTTCCAAAGATTTTCTTCTCATTGTGCCACCAGGGTTTTCATTGTACATGCCCAAACCACTTCAATTGGATTTCCTTTATTTCATCCTCTAATGGCATTACTTTAGATTTTCCCACACGTGATTGTTTTTTTTACTTTGTTTTTCCACTCAATCTATGAACATTTTGTTTCTTTGATTGCCAAGCATTATATTTCATAAAACATAGCTGGTCTTATTATTGTCTCATAATTATTTTTTACTTCCGTATTTTTGGAATGCGTTTGTCTTGTGTTGTTGTAGAAAACCCACTTAGTAGGATTGGATTGCCACTTTATAAAGCCCGTGCCCTTTATAAGTTGCAAATGAAACCTACAAGGATTTGACTGTAGGTAGATTCCAAACATGGTTCATAAACCACATAAAATATACATTATAATGTATCAGGGGGCAAGGAAATCTCCTCCTCGAACGATATATATAGATCATATAATATGTTCCAACCATTTGATCAGTAGTATTTTCGCTATTTTCATCTAAATCGTTGATTGGATATTTGCAATTCACCAACGTATGCTATACTACCATAGGAAAATCCTACTTGCCACCATTAGTACTGTGTAAACTTTGTATTCTTATCAATTATTATTTTTATACCTAAACTTGTCTATCACACCACACGCTGTTCACCTACCACCCAGTAGTTTTTTTTTTTTTTTTTTTGTAGGCAATTTATTAGTTCATTAAATGTTCCGTACTCGCGATTATTAAGGTAAATATTTTAGTTTCAAAATGTTTACCAACAACCGAAAACATTAATATTTAGCTAATTAATTACTTTCCATGCTATTAATTATATTTTAAAATAACCCATTCATAATCACTAATTACTTACCATGCCATTTTATCCATATTTTCGAAATAACTCCTTTTAACCACAATTTCTTTCCATGCCATTCCTCGTATATTTCAAAATAATAACCACCTAAATGAAGATTAACAAGACAACTACGCTTCACTTTAGGTAGTTGCCTAATTGTGCCGTCTTTTCGTTTTTTGCCCCTCATTTTATCAAATCCCATGGACAAAAATGCCTAAATTATATGATCAAAATTTTCTACTTGTCTCTTAAAGACAAAAAACAAAAATCTTTTCAGAGTAAATAATTTTAAGAAAATTAAAGAGAATGCATAGGGGTATTTTTCAAATTATTAGGATGTTTTTTGAAGCCCTTTGTCATCGCCCAACTCAAGTTCTTTCTTTATAATGGTATAGATTTGTATTTTTTTTTTTCATTTTTGCACTTTTTTATTATCTATTACTTAGTTCATCTTGTAACTAAGAATTAGATTTGGTGAAGAGAACTGGAGTTCTGTGTTTTTTGTAAAGAGAATAATTTGAAGAGAGAATAACATTCTACATGCATGAATCTTATTCCGTCATCCAACACTATTTAGAACTAGTGGCGGAGCCAAGATATTGTTCAAAGGTGGGCAAAGTGGCAAGCGACAGTCAATTGACAATGTCAATAACAGTTGACGACATTTTTAATTGACAGAACTACCCTTTATAGAAATGTGCAATTAAAACCCATCAACTTTTTTTATTATTCTACCACATTGGAAGCCAATTTTTTTGAGTAAATTTGTGATGACGGACATCGGTCATGAACGTTGATGACATACCACAGTATGGGCCACGTGGCACATTCTTAGAGACCACTGACCGTATAGATGTTTAATCCATCCCTAGGTGGACCCACAGACCAAAAACTAGCCTGATTAGTGATTTCTAACTGCTGAAATTGACTCTTTTTTTATGAGAATATCTTTAACCATTGGATTCAAACATAATTTGGAGTACTTAGATCCAAAGGTTAGAAAACACTAATGAGGCTCATTTTTGGTATATAGGTCCACCTAAGGATGGGCCAAACATTGAAGTCGAGGGTGGGCAAGGTAAGAATGCTGCACTCACTAAAAAATTCAGTCCCCCTGGCTCCGCCATCCACTGTTTAGAACTATGTTTTTGGTTAAAGCATGTGTTTTGACACTTTTTTTTTTTACCTTCTTCATCTATGTCATTTTCGGCCTTTATGTCTTCTCGAAATAATAGGAATTCAGTCCACCGAGAGTATCAATTATGAGAAATTGTATTTTACCTTGTGTTGATAAAGAAAGCAATTCTTTTGGGTAAATTTAAATTGCCCAATCAATTCAATTCGACGTGTCAAACATTTTTTTTTTCTTCAAAATTGTTTCTTATGTGGAAATCATCGCGCCTGTGAGCCATAAGTAAGGACGCTCTTTCTTGACACCTTTCAAGCAACTAGATTTTCCAAATGCTACATCCTAGCTCACAAAAAAAACACATTTGAAAGTCTCGCGGTCATGATGGACGAGCCCACTGCACGCCACTAAAATTAATTTCCCTTTGATAGAGCACATTTTAGAGTAAAACTTCTATCACAAGATGTTGTGACCAAAGCCGGTCACAACCCACAATATGAGCCACGTGGCACGCTATTAGAGGGCTCTGACAATATGGATGTTTGGCCAATCCCTAGGTGGACCTGCAAACCAAAATTCAACTTGATTAGTGATTTACAACCTTTGGATCTTTGCACCCAAATAACGCTCAATAATGCTCAAATTCCTACAGTTAAAATCAGCCCATGAAAATAACGTCAATCCAATTCTTAGTGGGGTGTTTGGTAACACAAATATAATTAACTTATTGACTTTTATAAGCCAAAAGTTAAAAAGTTAGTTTGGATGTGTTTCATATTTGAACTTTTGAAAAGTTAAAAATTAACTTAAAATTGAAGCTAACATTTTTACCTTTTAACTTTTAAGATAATTACTTCTCAAAAATTAGAAGGCCTCTTGACGCTTTTAATTTCTATGATTTTTTTGGAGGTAAAAAATCAACTAGTAACTTCTACTACAAGTAGAAGTGCTTTTACTTCTTGTTCCCAAACGCCCCTTAGAAATCACTAATCAGGCTGATTTTTGTTTGCAGGGTCCACCGAGGGACTGGCTAAACATTCATACAGGTCAGTGCCCTTTAATAGTGTGCCACGTGGTTCGTATTGTGGGTTGTGACTGGCTTCGGTCACAACATCATGTGACAGATGTTTTACTCCACATTTTAGTTCGCGGGAATTTTTGTTTTCCCCGGCAACGCATAAAAACATGTCACTTGACACATTTTTTGGGTCAAATGACCCTTAATTGATTAGCCGACCATGTTTTGGACATACCCACAAAAGTCACAAAATTAGTACCCGCAAATTGTGAGGGTCGGCTTAGTATATAGGTAATCTCTAGCCATTCAATCTGAGTATAAAAAAAAATGTTAAAATCCATCGGATGGAAATCATACCACGAAAAAATATTAGAATCCTAGAAAATCAGGCTGATTGTTGCTATGTAGGCTCATCAAGTGGTGGGCCAATCATTCATGACTCGAAAAAGCGTCAGGTGGCGCATTTTATAAACTCCCATTATTACGCAGGAAAAAGTGCTTCACAGAGTAATTTGTTACGATTTTGTCCATTTAATTTTACTAGGGTATGCCAGCGTAGGATGCATGTGCGCCTTACATGTGGAAGCACCTGGCACACTCTTAGAGATCACTGGCCGTAAGGATGCTTGGCCCATCCCTAGGTGGACCACGTGTAAAAAAAAACAGCCTGATTAGTGATTTCTAAGCATTTGATTGGAGTCGTTTTCATGGGTTGATTTTTAACCGTAGATTTTGAGCATTATTTTGAGTAATAGGCATTTTTGGAAATGTTAGGGGCATTTTGGCGTAATGTAACAAGGGCTTTCGTTTTTTTTTTAATAGTAGAAATTAGAAAATACTCAAAATAGTAGAACGGATTTGAAGCTATCCCGCACCGGGTGCGCACGCTATTCCTTCGCTTAGAAGCAACGCGAAAATGTTGCGCTCCGACGGGTCTATGCGCATAAGGCACTTCAGCGCATTTTAGCACGTTAAGAACTTTTTTATTTATTTATTTTTATACGTATATCTTCCCATATCTTTTTTCACTTGAGGGCCTTCCTATATTTTTCTGCTCATTGTCATTTCGATGAAATTCCATTTCCAGCGCATTTACTGTAATTAAATCTCCATTTGACACTAACAAGGGAGAGAGAGAAACGAAAGAAAAACAAAAGCCTTTGATCCCCACTTATATTTCTCTTCAGATCCGTCTCTCTTCTCGCTCGCTCTCTCTCTCTCTCTCTCTCTCTCCGACTTGGAGGGTTAAAAGGGTTCATAGTTCATACTTCATAGCTGCTTCAGATCTCGTAGCGATCAAAACCACCCGCGGTTTTGTAGTTCATCTCTTGGCTTCGGAACCCTGGTTTTGAACCCTCGATAAGGGGGTTTCGATCCTGTTTGCAAATCCGGTTTCCGGTTTGAAAGCGTCGATCTAGGCGCCATGGCTGCTGCAAATGCTCCGATCACCATGAAGGAGGCTTTGACGGTGAGTTCTGTGTCATTTGTTTTCCTTTTGCAACTTCTTAGCTGGATTTGGAATTTAAGCTGAATTCGTGATAAAAGGTAGTGTTTTGGATTGATTTATGTGGTCTTGATGATTTTGAAGGTTTGAATCTTCGTTTCCGAATTCATTTTAGTTTGCTGGCGTAGATTAATCTAGGTTGCAATCTGTTTCTAAGTGAGACTAGATTATTGTTTTCCTTGATCTTTTCTCTTGCCGGTTCAATTAGGAGTGGTTGTGGTGGATTTGTTGTAGTAACGCGTAGTTAGACATTTGATCTGTTCAGATCTGTAGCATAGATCATGATCTAATTCGTGAACGTTGGATCTCTTTTGTAATGCTTTCAGATACTGAAATTCTTTCCTTTTTACCCTTACTCTTGATATTCCAGGATTCTGGGCAGGTGAAATGTGTTTCTCTAATGCCCTTTGTTTGATTTTCTGTGCTTGCAGTTACCAAGTGTTGGAATTAATCCACAATTCATCACATTTACACATGTTACGATGGAATCAGACAAGTACATATGTGTTCGGGAGACATCACCGCAGAACAGTGTTGTTATCATTGATATGAGCATGCCTATGCAGCCATTGAGAAGGCCTATCACCGCAGACTCAGCTTTGATGAACCCTAATTCTAGAATTCTTGCTCTGAAAGGTGAGATATTATTATTCGAATGATTTGCTTTCGATATACAGTCGCAACTTCCGATCTCATCGCACCTGTCCTCAACGAACCACTCACAATTAATTACTCCTTTTGAGATTATAGCTGTGATACCTCTGTATTTGGCAATACTAATAAATAACTAAAATTTCTTCCTTTATTCTTCTAATGCTTTCAGTTCATATAGCTTTTTGAATTACTTGCAGAATGACCACCATTGCTGCCAGTTGCACCTTTGTTGTTAACTTGTTTTTAAGCTCAATATTATTGATTCTGCCAATAATGCTTTCTTCACCACTTCCCTTTGAGAACCAAAAATTGAGTGATAGATGACTGACCACATAAGGACGTGACAAGAGATCATTTGATTTAGTAGATATAATAATCCATAAACCAATTATCTCTTGTAAATAGAATGGAGATAATTGCTTACTCTTTCTTGCAGTATCAGTACCATTCATGGCTTATGTTAATATCCAAACCAATACACCAAAAGCACCTAGGTGATAGGGGTGTGGAAAGTTTTAAGTCTTAGCCTTTAGGATCGTAACATTCCACCACGCTTCAAGGCCAATGTCCAGGTGGCCCACTCTGAGGCGGCTTTCACTCCGGTACTCCTATTTTCTCACTTTTTGTGAGCAAGCCCCCGGCATTTTTTCCGGTACCCCCATTTTTCTCTTTTTTGAGCGAGTCCCCAGGTAGCCCTTTCCTCAGGTCGCCCCTCCCATGACTTGAACCCGTGACGTGGGGTTGGCTCTGATACCAAATGTTAAGACCCAAACCAATACACCAAAAGCACCTAGGTGATAGAGGTGTGGAAAGTTTAAGTCTTAACCTTTAGGATCGTAACAGCTTACATGATACACTGGATTGATTTTCATACTTGTCAGTCCTAGACTTCTAGCATATGAATTCCCTCGATTGCTATTGTTTTTCTGGTTAATACAAGTTGCCGCCACCAACACTCTTTTTGGTGGGTAAGTAGTAGACAAGTATACAAATATATTTTATGCACGGAGGCTTGAATAATTTCCACTTCCCCCCATTACTTGCCTCGTCTGTTCACAAGTCCAATTGCTCATCTATTTACTCAGATGATGTTCTTAGTCAGGAAATACACGACATTTAGCTCTGTTACCAGGAGTCTTGAACCATAAATTGTGTTATTGTCTGCCTCAAGTTTTTTGTTCTTTCTAGTCTGCTTTGAGTGTCATATCTTTGAAACTTGGTTGGCTTGCAATGTGGATTCCAGGATCTGTGACTATTTGGCTACCTATATTACGTGATCTCTCGTGTCCTTATACAATATCGTGCTCTGAATGCTCAGTTCTGGTGACTTAGGAGGTGTAGTTTTGTTCTGATTGAGGGTTTCCTCTTCTATAAATCCGTTCTTTATTTTTTGATCGCTTCCTAAATCATTCCTGCATGTAGATTTTTATAATCAATCTTTCCTTGCGAAGGGTTTGGACCATGGTTGTCAGATCATTGGTTTGATGTAGTGCAAATGCTTTGATTGGATAATTTTCCATTTACTTTTCTAATACATTAGCTCTTTATGTGCATGTCCCTTTCTAATTCTGGACATTCCTGATTTGAGTTTCTATAACAAAAATCGAAGTTTGATATGCTAATGTAGTAACTGCTTTAATTTGCTTTAAATGCTCTGCAAGCTATTCATTGTTGTATCTCCTATCTGGCTAATGATTTGTGGCATTCTATGTGAAGCTCAACTTCCGGGAACTACTCAGGATCACTTACAAATATTCAACATTGAAATGAAAGCGAAGATGAAGTCACATCAGATGCCTGAGCAGGTGATAACTTGCTTCTTTGATCTCTACCAGCACGCTACATATTGTTTTTTGGGCTTGATTTGCTTTATATTGAGATAGACTTAATTCAAGTAGTTCAACTCCTTCACATTGCTTTATGTATAGGTTGTCTTTTGGAAGTGGATTACTCCCAAAATGTTGGGCCTGGTGACACAAACCTCAGTATATCATTGGGCAATTGAAGGTAAGATAGCTCCCACCCCTCTCTTCCCAGGGTAATGTTGATTTGCTTCTTTTTCAATTTTCTATCTTTTTTATTTCATGGATTAGTTTATGTTTGAGTTAAAAGCATCTGTAACATGGTTGAATTTTTTGCTATAACATGGTTCAAATTGTATCTCATATGCAGGCGACTCCGAGCCTGTTAAGATGTTTG